>BNCR01000017.1:27466714-28736714 GCA_014656515.1 Oryzias celebensis | reverse complement strand
CCTCGGCCCTGGCTTGCTGCCCTGGCCTGGACAGCGCAAGCTGACAGTGCAACCATGAGATAAGGTCCACTCAAACCTTGTCCCTACATTTGCATTGTTTTTTTTGTTTTGTTTTTTTTATAACACTGCAATCTTATTTTGTTGATCACCTATTTATCATAAAAAGAAAAACTAATATTTACTTAATTTACTCTGGAGTATGGACATCAACACTTTCTGTGCTTTTTTTTACGTATTTATTTTAGGAATTTTTCTTTCAAAAACTCTTTGCTAATTTTTAGACCCTTTAGGGTAAACATGCAAAAATAAAATAAATAAGTACAGAGATGCTGTTTATTTTTCTCTGATAAATACATATATATATATATATATATATATATAGCATTTTAGAGTAAGAACAGTCTATTTTTAACATTCAACTTAAACTTTAATATTAACAGCAAGACCGAAATAATGTGTAGTGGGATCATGATCCAAAGAACAACGGCCCAAACTCCTTCCTCTGCAGCGTGGGGTGGTTGGGCGCTTCTGTAGAGCACAGGTCCTGACCCCCTTGACCACTGGATAGGCAATTCCAGGTTAAAAAAAAAACATGACCGACAGTTTTTCCACTTTACTTATAATTTGACTCTAAATGGAGTTTTATTTTGGAAAACTACTATATTCTGCCCACCACATCTGATGCATTCTTGACGCCTGTCAGGTTGCTCCATAAAATATCAAATATCCATCCACTACTTTCTTAAATCGGCGGCGCTGACTGAATTGAAACCTGCAACCTAACAAAACTACCTAAAAACTAACAAAAAAAGCAAATGTATTTGGAAAGTTTTATTTTGGCAGAAAAGATCCAGTGAGGAAAAAAACAAAGAGCCTTTGACTTCAAAATAAAGGAAAGCTGCATTTACAGGACTTATATATTTATAGGCCGGTCCGTGAAAACATTGCATCACATTAAGCCGGTCTGTGGAATGAAAAAGGTTGGGGGCGCTGATCCTCCACATCGTGAGGAGCCTGAGGTAGCTCGGGCATCTGGTCCTGATGCCTCCTGAACGTCTCCTGGGGAGGTGTTCTGGGAAAGTCCCACTGGGTGGAGGCCCCAGGAAAGACCAAGGACACACTGGAGAGACTACGTCTCTCGACAGGCCTGGGAATGCCTCGGGGTCCCCCCACAGAAGCTGGAAGAAGTGCACAGAGGAGAGGGAAGTCTGGGCATCTTTGCTGTTGAGAGGAAGAAGCTGGATGATAGATGTTTAGAAAGGAAAAACAAAACTCAAATTGTGGACCTTCTGGTGTTTTTAAATCAAAAAAATATAAAGGGGTATTTTGTGCGATTTTTGTCTGTGATCATTTATACGTCTCCTGGTACAACTTTTTGTCTTTACACATTTTCTCTCTCTCTCTCTTGTCAGATTCTGACATTACTCTTGCAAAGTCTCCAGTTTCTTCATTGAATCTCATTTCTTGTCCAGCTAACCTCCTGCTCTGCAGTTTCAGCCTGTTTTCAGGCTTCGTCTTCATCTTCAAGGAAAATATATTTGGTTGATCCTTTCAGATGTTTGTAAGCTTTTCCTGAGTTGCAGTCAACTAAGTTGAGATTTGGTGGGAAGATGAGGCTTGGATTTTGCAGCTCAACCCTAATTCTATTTATATTGAGTTGAATGTACTTTTGTTTACACATTAATGGCACAGCCTGAGGCATACGATTCCAAATGTATTGCAGTTTAACTCATGATTCTATTTTTTCTGTTCTACTTACTTAAATCTTCCCATTTCCTTTCTGATATATATATCAGAATATGTATATATATATATATATATATATATATATATATACATATATATTTATATATGTATTTGTAATTCTGTTGTTTTTTCTTTCATTCTAAGGCTTGTGTTATTGGGTTCAGAGGAATTAAAGCTGTGAAGGAGATTCAATCACATAGCTCAAGCTTCCATCTCAACCAACACCACCCAGGCCTTGGGGGCTTGGGGCTGATCGATTAACTCACATTTCCATTCCAGGAGTCTCTGAGAAGCTAATCAACACAGCTCAGTTCCCCATGGGCAGTGCCCATTCCCACGATATTCCTGAAATCTGAGTATTTTCAGCTTTTGTAGTCTGGATGTCTCCATTCAGGTCGTCTGCAGCTTCAAAGGAAACGACTGCAGAAAGGAGACGTTGAAATAAAATAACTATGTAGTCAAGCAGCTTTGTTTGGTTTGATCTTTGTTTTATTGTTTGGTTTTGATTTACCGTCAGCTTTTAGCTAAAGACTTTTTGAATAGGACCGAGCTGGAATTAATTGGATTACAACAATTTCCACTGAAAATTGAGTTAATGAACTGGAACATAGCTAAATTAAATAGGATTGATTTGGAATACATTTAATTGGCTTTATTTATTTATAGATGTTTGCTTTTGCTGCAAACTGCCCAAGGAGAGTGCCCTGGTAGAAAGTGGTGCTTTATAAACGAACTCAAATTAAAATTAACACATCCTGGGTCACGCTTTTCAGTGTAAAACTTTTAAAACCTTTTTCCTGGAAACATTTTCCTGTGGTAACACCGTCATCGGCTCTTAACATTTTGAAAAATACGTGGATGTGTGTTGTATGATTACATAAATGTTTCCCTGCTTCCTCTCTTACTCTGATGTTGCATCACCGATTGTCTGACTGCGTCCAGATGCTTCAGGTCTTTGTGCGGCCTGTTTTATGACTGCTCCTGCTGGCAAAGAAGGAAACCATCACAACATGTTGGCTCTGTAAACACTCGTAGGATGTTTGTATTTAACAATATTCTGCTGAATAGAACAGTTCTGATAAAGAAAATACTATTTTTGAAAAATGCAGACTTGGATAAATTTGCTGGTCAGATTTAGAGAAAAAAAGTTTTAGTTTTTAGACAAATGCTTCAGAATAGCGTAGCTGAATTATTTTTAAAATGCCTGATATAATGAATGACAGGAATCCTGGAGAAAACTGAAAGCAAAGTAGTAGAAGTCATTGGGACAGACAGTAAATTATCTTAAGCAGTGTCCTTTAGTCTGCATTCAAAGCTGTTTTCAATGTTAAAATCAGTCAGTATTTACGACCACAATATTGTTTTGTGTCTGAATCCCAGTTGCTTCCCCACCCCTCTGGCTCCTCCCTACTGCTCTGATAGTAGGGGCATTTGAAGCTGTGGTGGGGCGACTTAAGGCTGAGCATCCCTCTGCTTGTAGGGAGCCCTGGCCAAAAGGCCCATGCAACAATTCATAAAAACAACAAACTAGTATAAAACTAACAGATAAAATGTTAAAACAAAATATAAAAAGAAAAAAGAAAAAAAACAAGCCAATGATCACACTTACAGGCAAATCTCCACAAAACTATAAAGTTCTGAGGAGTTCTTCCAGACGGTTTCACAGTTATTTGTCTTAAATCTTGGTATGTTTGTTTTAAACCAACAATTTTAAAAACCTTTTTGAAACCTTCACGTGAAATTACAAATGAAAACTATACTAATGGTGAGTCTGGGTCATTCCTGCAATATTGAAAACACTCATAAATAGTTTGAGATGTAAACAATAGAGATGTTAACAAAAAAAACAAATAAAAAAAAAAAAGGTTAGGTTCATAAAACTGAAAGTTTGTACATTTCAGAATTGCATTACAATTCCCTGCTCAGGAAATGTAAAATGAATGCACTTTAAAGCTGTTTGTGTGCAACAAATGTTTAATAAAGTTTATAGTCATATGTTTAGGTGTTTGAAATGTTTTCAAAGTCCTCTCTGTCTGCAAAAAAGCAGGAACACTGGAACACAATGTGGTATCAAACCCTCCTGAGCTTTAGCTAAGCGGTGTTGTCCACCTGAAAGTAGTTTGTTGTTTCAAAAATGCTAAAAATGGAAGACAAGCTTAAACACGATAAACGAGAAACTGGCGGGTATTTTTAATCAAAGAAAGTAAAAATGTTACTTATTACAGTTACTTCAACCGTCAAAAGCTGCTCAGAAAATGTGGAAACTCTTTCAGCCGACAACAACATCATGAGCCATGACAGACTAACTAAAGATTACCTTAAATACATGGAGGGGCCAGCACTGTTTCCAGACTTGAACAATTTGAACTGGGTTGGGATAAACTGGACAGAAGAGTGAAACCAAAGCAACCTACAAGTCTCAAACTCCAATGAGAGCATCTGTAGGAAACATGGAATGAACCATTTTAAGAATACTTCATTTTTGTCAAATGCAGCGATTGTTCTGTCGATTGTTTTATCTGTAAAAGGCTGCTACTTTGATCAATCGAAAGCTTATAGTGCACATTTTGGTCCATGAATTGATTCTCAAACTCCAGTTGCTTGTTTATACGTGCACACAAAAACAGAATTGAAGATAAAATGAAATCCACATTTTTTAAAAAGTAACTCCATGTTCTTGTGAATATTTTCCTTTATGATGGATGACACATAAAGAAAATGAAGCTCAAAACTGCATTCCCTTGAAGTTCAGTCTCAATATGTGCAATATATCAAGTCTGAACTTTTTTTTGTTCCAACTCTGACAGGGGTGGGACCAAGTGTCTCCAAAGTATCTGCAATCAGAAGTGGTCGTCCAATGACCTCGGTTGGTTCAAGTGGTAATTTAAGCTTCTGCTGTTTGTCTGTTGAGTGAAAAAAAAAACATTTTTTTCTTAACTTTTGCCTCATTAAAGGACCTTTGTTCAGACAACTTCACTTTAGTCCATTCAAGTAGCAGCAAAAACTTCCATTCTGAACATTTTGATAATTGAAACGTGTGTCCATATTTCCAAAAAGATCCTAAACAACAGATGTTGACTGCAGAGTAAACAACAGATGGCAGAGTTCACATCAAGTCCACAGCTGAGAAAGAGGCTCCACGCTCCAGCTGAGAAAACTGAGGCTAAAGCCTAAAGTGTTTATGTTACCAGTTGTCTTTAGGTTAATGCATCGTCTGGTCTCTCTCTGTGAGTTCTCACCTTCAAATTAAATTCAGTTTAGCAAATGTGGAACAAAGCAGTTTGAAGAGGCTTTTCTTCTGCACCCAATCAGGTATGTGGTGCTTGTTAAATTCAATACTCGTGTGATTTAAGTAAGTTATATCTTAGAAAAGCTGAGTTTAGTAGAACAGCAAATGGAAGACCTTGCATGACCTATTTATTAATGCAAAGCCCTGTGAACAAATAGACCACAGAAAAGGATCCTGGCATCTCTAATTCATTTTTTCACCTTCACTAATCTGTGCTTTCAGAGGAAAAAAATATCTGATGAAAGGAATATGTTGGCCTCTGGTTTCAAGAGAAGATGGACGAAAAAAAAAAAAAAATCAGTCTTTGAAGAACTGAAAATCAAATCTTGGATAACGATAATCTGAATACTGCCAACATCCTGACACTTTTTCTATTTTAGAGATTGTACATTTAAAGAAATCCGTTTGGAGAAGGGCCGACATCCCTGTGATCCATTATCTTTTCCTCGCCGCTCCTGCTCTCTTTTGTCTCTCAAGCAGTCACTCTTACTATGTTAAGACAATGCACAACGACGGCTAATCGCACAGGTCTGTAAAAGGTAATCTCTCCAATCCTTTTCTCATTTATGTCCTTAGCGTCTTCTTGTGTGATCGCAGAAATGATCTGCAGAGGAAATGACTTCGATCTCTTTTAAGATATCTGAAAATATTACCGTTGCTACCCTTGTATCAATTAAGCCTTGATGCTTGGGTGAAACACAGCTGCCAGGTGACAGATATGGCGTTTTACATTTCTAGTAAAAACACAGCACTCAAATTCTTCACACATTGGAGTGGCCACACGGTCATTAGGTTCCTTTCAGTTAAGGGGTGTGCCTCCTCTGCACAGGTACTGGAATGGCAACTAAAAGGCAGTTGAAGGATTGATTCTGAAACAACAAAACGGTTCTTTTTTGCTGACCAGGAAACAAGGGAGAATTTATTTACCCCCACAAAGATACTGAAAGGGGATAGGAACATTTTGTTTATGTAGCTTTACCATGTGTGTCCAAACTCGCTCGCAACTCCCGAACCCCTAAAAGATATTGGGAGACTATTCAGTGCCCTGGATTTCAACGCAATCAGCAAATGATGTTAAAATGATGTCACCAATTTGCCAAAGTTAATAGCTGATAAATAAATGGGAATATTTACAAAAACTGTGGATACACTGTATTCTGATTATGAAAACTTGGCTGAATTTTACAAAATAAATTCAAATAAATTTTAATCTTTTAAATGCAATGCATGTTGGTCCATTTTAGATAATGTAGTGAGCATAGATCCACACATTTTTTTTTCTTTTTAGAAGAGACTTCTAGAAGATTTCAAACACACCAGATTTTGGAATTGTTGATTTGGACACCTGGACAAAATGGCAAACGACATATATAGCATACCAAATAGTGAGGACATATAGACAATCCAAAATATATTGTGAGAAAATTAAACAAAACAGAAAGAGCTGTAGATAATTAACCAATGAAACTGTGTGTCTGAGGTCAAACCATAACAGCACTTTATTAAGCACAAACCACAGCTAAAAGAAAGACAAGTTTAACAAGAAAAATACTAATCGTTACCAATGCTATGCAACACTGACCAAAAAGACTAAAACACAAGTTCTTTTTTTTTTTGCAGAGGTAAAATATTTCATTAAAAAATTTAACTAATTCCAGTACTTTTAAAAATTTTTTTTTTTTGGCTAAACTTAATTTTGTCCCCCATGAGGTAGATGAGGCCTCTGCTAATTAAATAATTGGTAATTCAGTTCCTGGCATTCATGGTCTAAATGTCAGTGTGTCCTTGAGCAAGACACTTAACCTCACATTACCCTCCATACATTCATCAAAGTTAGCAGAATGATGGATAAACAGGTAGATAAATGATGTTGATAAAAAAAAGAAGTGTTTGTGGACCAAAAACATGTCACATAGGAGACGTTTGAATGTAATTTGTTGCAAAAGGTGTTTTGAGTGGTCATGTAGATCATAAAATAGCCAATATTATTTGGATACAGATCAGTATAACCAAGAACTGCAAAAGGAAATGACTGCAATTGTTGCAAAATCTAAAACTGGTGAGTGTAAAGCTGTTTTAATGTTTGCTGGTTGAGACTTCTTGAGTTCATCAAAATTCCCTTTATTTGATTATACTGTTATACTTCAGTAAAAAAGAAAAAATGCTATGTTAAAATCCATTTTCAATATTTTCTTGATCAACCCTTTAATTCCAAAGCTGTCACTGGTGACTTCTAAATAACACACATTCTTTGACATACCAAAAATGTTCAACTGTTTATGCGATCAATGTGAATCAGATGATTCTGACATAAACAATAAAACATTATTTTCTCCAAGTCAGAATCAGCGTATTTGCGTTGATAACTTAAGCATTTCACTACCATTCAGTGTTGCACATTAGCGCAAATGCTGCTTTTCTTCGGCTCAGAATCCACTGGAATTGCATCAACAGTTGAAGAGTTACGGTAGTCAAAAGAATGACAACACAATGTGAAAGGGTTAATACGGAAAGCTAGCAGCATCAGAAGCAAAGATACGTTTTAAAAACTCAAATGCAAGTGTTATAAGACTATGGTCATTGGTACGGTCATACGGATATTGATTGATGGGAGGGTCTCCATGGTCCCCATAATTGTCTGACAATCGGCCGATTTCAGACTGCCACACCACTGTCCTCAGTCGACCGTCTCACTGCCACCGTCCTATTCCTAGAAAGTGGACTGTAGCAGCATGACCACTCAACGCGAGCTGTTGACATCAGCTAGTTACCCAACAACAACCACTAGCAATCTGGCAATCCTGGCAGCGGTGGACACCCTGGCCACTATTCCCTCTAATTTTTCCATGTGTTTGTGCATACACGCCAGCTCCCTGAACTCACTGTGGACCACTGTGAACCCATGACCCTAGTGGTTACTCAGAGAACTACAACTGTTTTCATTCACTTTCATTTCCAGATGATTCAATCTGGAAGCGATTAGGTTGCAGCATGTAAATCACAAAAATGGTTGTCTAGAAGATATTTTTTAAAATGTCTTCATCATAAAACCAAATAAGCCATTCATTTGTACTTTATTGCAGTCTTGACTGGAGTGTATTTTATCAAGGTTGCAACAACGTAAGAAAAAACATTTCAAGGGATCTCGCTCTCGTATCCCCCCTTTCATCTGATAAAGGATGCAACATGTAAAACATGGACTTCTGTGGCATTTTTCTGTGCTCCGCCCAGGTCCTTGTGCTGCATCATCTACCTCAACACACATACTGACCGACCTCAGATGACTTTGCAGACACACTCTGCAGTCTACCAGTCACGTGTTAAGCTCTTCCTCCCTCGGTGTGGGCTTGCTTTATGTCTCATCTCTGCATACATCTGTGTTTCTCTCACCCAACCAAACACAACCTTAAGAGTTAAAACTCGCATCCTCCAAGACCGACTGATCACACGTTATTTTGCTTGAATCTTTTATTTTGTTTGGCTTTTTGTTCTGTGTAAAGCTATAAATTCTGTTACAACAGGGTTGAATGTGAGAACTAATTCAATGTAAACTGTGTTATCTTCCCATTTGCATCTCTGCAAACAAGCTCTCTAAAAGCAGCTTTGACATGAAGGATGCTTTACTTTGAGACACAATTACAACACCCCCCCCCCCCCCCCCCCACCTTAAATGGCTGTCTCCTGCCTTCATTTGTTCCTCTTTCTTAATCAGTTGTGCTCTTCCAAGAATCTACAAATGTCTTCTTCCAAAAAAACAAAGTTTAGGCAAAGCAAAACTTGTACATTCTGTTCAGGAATGTGGCTCATGCTATACATCAGGGCATCGTTTTCACTTGCTAAAATTAGAAACGATTGTCCACAGTTTTACTCTGTCAATGGTGTGAACTATAACATGGAACAGCACCTGTCAACAGAAATAAGTGGAGTAAATCAGCTGTTGCCGAGGCCCCGCTCCTCTCATGCTGCATTGCACCATTGTAGCATCTGATTCCAAGAAAGCAGATCTGGTTAGCTTAAATGATATCCTGAATTGTGTGCAGCTAAATCAATCATTTCAAGTGGATCGGCGTCATCTGACTCCGAGAGCTCGCATCACACATTTGGGCTAATTTATGGGGTCGCATGGGGACTATGGCTTTGGCTGCAGTGACAGTGTAATCAAGGTGGGATCCAGAGTGCAGAAGCTCAGGAGCATAAATCACCCCCATGAAGCAGCAGCTATATAGCCCTGGGTTGTGAACTACAGTGTGTGTGAATTCACGATATCGGACAAACGTCCCTTTGTCTCATTTTAGCAGGCACGTACCACCAAGATGCAGAACGGCCTTCTCTCTGTTGATTCCTGCCATTAACCGTGACATTTAAAAAGGTGACAGGAAAGTGTCTAATCCAGGTGGGAGTTTTGGTTGCAGGTGGAGGGAAGTGATCCTGAACAAAAAAAAACAAATAACTGTAGATCCGTTTTCAACAGCAGCCTTTACTCTAAAAGAAATTCATTTGTTTTTATAAATTAGCATGTATTTTATTTATTTAATGGAACTCGTGTCGTTTGTGACGGCAAATACAATACATCCCCAAACCATGACTAACTGAAATTTAAAACGAGCTCAGTTTTACCAAGTTAGACTTTAGAGATCCACAGAAGTATTTGCTTTGTCACAAATTGACTGTTAGGATTAGACCCAGGTCAAGAGCAATAAAAAAAGCTGCCTCACATCCTGGGGGGAAACTCCAAAATACTGTTTATTACACTGTCAACTAAGCAAAAGAAGAAACCACCAAAAACTGAAGCAAAAGCTTGAAACACTCAGTTCAACAAAAGCAACACTAATGTTTAGAAATCCACTCCTTAAATACAGAAACTAATTACTAAGACTGGACAATTTTTATAGCACTGGGCAGTGACTGCCCGGGCACATTTGGAGGTCAGGCGGTGATAGTTCAGGAGCAGTTGAGTGGCAGGTAGAGAAAATCGTCTGATGATTGGCCAATTTCAGACTGCCATCCCACTGCCACCGTTTGATTGTTAGAAATTGTACGATAGCAGCGACAATCTGGCGATCTTGGTCACTGTGGGGAGATGAATGGGGGAGATGGAGATATCCAAATGGGGAGACGGTATTGATGCTGCGCAAAGCTCATCATGGTGTTGATAGCACCACAGAGACTCCAAGACCTGCATATTGGTGAATTGCGGCTGATGCTTATAAGAATTCGCAGAAGACAGAACATTGGGCTTTCTTGGAAGTCATGTTGTCTACATATGTGTAAATGTTTATATACACCGGGTGGCCGGCACTCAATGTGGACAGCTGCTGTCCGGAGACATTTATACATCATCCAGTCAGAGCTGCTGGCCACCACCCTGCGGTCGCCCAGCTGTCGCCCAGTTTTGTAATGGTGTCATCCCAGACGCCTGACGGTCACCTGACTCCCGACATCTACTTTCATGACCACGCCAACGATTAAAAAATAATCAGACATGGGCATGAAATCTTAAAGATTCTGCCGAGGCCTGCCCATCGCGCGGTGGCGGTTGAATTTGTGAACACAGCATACGGAACCTTCTATGTTTAGTAACCTTACTGATGTACTAAATAACAAATGTAAAGCTGAGCATTTTTTTTATGTTAACTTTTTTTTAGTAAAACAACTCTCAAACTTACCATTGGAGCATATGTGTTACATGAGAAATTAAAATGGGTCTTTAACTCCCCCACAGAATACAACAGTAACCTTTAATCTGGAGCCCAGCTCTTTGTGTTTACACTAGAGTCACAGCTTGACATGTTCTCTGGAATTGGCTGGACCAGGAGTGGTCTCTAAGGACATCTTTGAAAAATCATGTATGACTGCTCTGTCTGACCTTCACAAAGTGATTAAGCTTCCCTAAATTGAACAAATTTACTCTTTGAGTGGACAGAGTTTTCAAATGTGCCCTTGGATATCTTAGCATCAGCCTGTCGTTTGAAATCTCTTGACTTTTTATATGACAGTGCAGCAGCATTTTTTTTCAAATTCACTCGGTTTCCTTTTCTCCACAGGATGAATTAATTGGTCCGTTTTTCCAACTAACTAATTGATTTTTCTCTGGATGGTCTCAAAAATCCAAACATCTCAGATAAATATATAATTTTATATCAAGATTAGATGAAGAGATCTCTTGTAAAAGCATTTCCGGAGGTCTTTTAAGTTCGATTATGCTGTTGTTTTCTAGAACATAGTTGCTGCAGAGCGGCAGGAGCTGAGCAGAAATTCGCTTCAGAGTTGTGGATGGGACTGTTGGTGTGGAACAACTTCTAGCCATCTTCCTCTCCCCATTGTTGAGCACACGCCCCACCGCTAGCTTCCACCTCACACCCCCAACCTAAACAACGGTGCAATAGAAATGGCAAGCAGTATTGGAGCTGTCCAGCAGCAGTTTTGAGCCAGATGCCAGCTGAGATGAGGAAAACAAAGATGTACACGGATCTATTTGTCTGTAAATGGATGCATTCGAATGAAGCAGAACAGGGAGATTGTAGCCCACCGATTATACATAACAGTTACAAGCTTTATCTATTGTATTTTTTTGTTTGCTCCTAACTCATAATGATTTAAATAAAGAAATATTCAGCAATGCAATTTTAATCCAAATGACATAGTAAAAACCAAAGACACGGTTTTCATCAGTATGGGTCTTTCACAGTTCTGTCCTGGAACCACGTCTTTATTTTGGTGGATTTTAATGCAAATCAAACAGAAAATTACATTTTCTTCATTCCCCAAAATGAAACCTTCAAAAATGAGACAAGATGCAGTTTCATTTAAAAAAAAAAACAAACTTCAAATGAAAGCAGTCGGTTGCTGGTTTTAACATAAGGATTTGGGTTTGTACTAACTACCTCCAGCCATTCTTTCAGTCGGGATAATAGGTTTTATTGACCCCAATTGTTTTGGAATTGCAATCTATAATTACTAGGCATTGGCTTTTTAGCTAGTTTTTTTTAAACATTAAACATTAATTTTAATTATTTTAGTGAATCTTGTAACTTATAGTGTACATTTTCTAGGCTGAAATGTTTTTTTTTTTGTCTTTTTTTAAATCAATGTATCACTCAGTGTATTCATATAAAAATAATTATAATAAATAAAACAATCACCATGGTTCAGTTAATCAATGAAATTGCAACTGTTCACAATGGCCTTGACATTAAATATTAACAGTTTTTTTTTTCATAGGTAAATACATATCTAGTTATTTACTGAAGACCTTAATGGAAAGATGACAACTGGGCAGTCAGATGTACCTGTTGCATAATTCATTGAATACAAGGGAAGAAAAGACTAAACATTTAAGCCAAATTAAACTGTCTAAAAGCTCTTCATTAAATTCTAAAGTGTATGAAAGAAGTGAATTTCTAGCTGTAAAGAAAAATATAAAAATATTTAAAGTGTTGTTTTTCCCCTCCCCAAACAAATATAATTTTGTGTGCCAAACTTACTTCTAACAAATACAGTTTTTCAATTTACTGCCAAGCTAAAATGAAAATAATAATAATAATAATAATAATAATAATAATAATAATAATAATAATAATATAAAAACAACTTTTTTCTTCTGAACTGCATAAACACTTTCAGTATTTATCTGTTCTGATTATTTAATAATGAATAATTTTGCTCTACAACAAAAGATCAATACGGTTTTTAAACAACAGAGAGGTGACTCTAAACTGCATTGCTACCCTAAAGCTTAAGACCGCATCTGCTACAAACATTCAGAGAGATGCTCTGCAATACTGGACAGTCTGAAAACCAGAAACAAAAAATATGACTATTGGAGAAAATATTTGTTGAAATGATAAGAAAAATGTCATTCAACCTTAAATAACCATTTGTATCATACACGCATTTCTGAGACCTCTGTCTCATTTGCATGATCTTTCAAAAACCTTTGTATGTCCAGTAACTTGGTCCATGTTTTCTGCCTTGTGGTTCATCATCATTCCACTAGGGGCAGTAGAAGATCCTTCCCATTTCAAAATGGCTGCTTCCGTGAAATCAGAGATACTTTTGGCGGGAAAAGTTTTGCTGCTTTTCAAAAGTTTTGGTAAGATTAGAATATAAAGATAGATGAGATGATATATCTTTTTTGTGACTACTTGCTGTATTGAACTTGTACAAACTGTGTTAATATTTTTTTCTAATACAGTTACACCGTGTAAAAAATATATGTGGATCAAATTTGAGATGGTGAGTAAATAAGATGCTTTTTCCTGAACACTCATGTCAATATTGTGGCATCTTATACTAACATTGTTGTGAGCAAAAACTGACCAAATCACCCAATGTATCATAATTAATGACAGATGTAGCTTGCTTCCTAAAAATGAAATGATTTCTTGTGGCTTTATTAAAAGGGTTGAAAAAATGTATTGATTCCAAAAAATGTAAAATCGTTCAAGCCGTGGGTTTTACAGGGTTATTTCAAGAAAAGGAAGCTCCACATGATTTTTAAATACTGGTCCCGGTTTACAGTGAGTGAGCAACATGTATGAAGGATAAATGAGTTTTTCCTTTTTCTATTATTGTGACTTCTTTTTCATGTTCATCCCTTGACATAGACATCCTTCCTCTGCACTGCAGAAACTAAAAGTGCTTTATTTATTTCTTTCGTTTTAGCTTGAAAATGTTCTTTGACTTAAAAAAATAAGATGGTTTTGCCACACTTGACTGTGTTTCTTGACACTGCAGCCCATTAGCTCAGGTTAAAGACTTGCAGCATAGATAAGAGAAATGCTCGCTCCACCAAAGTTCACAGATCAAAGAACTGAGATACAATATGTTAATTAGTAGCTTTAAAAGGATTTGGTTGGCATATGTTTGAACTTTGGATTGAGCAAAGCTAGCTGTTGCCCCCTACCTCTAATCTTGATGCAAAGCTAGACAAATTGCCTCCTGACCTTAACTTCATGCTGAAAGTACATGCATGAAAGAGGCCATGCTCTCTCATCAGCTCTGTAAACAAACACTTTTTACTTTTTACACTAAAAAAGAGACAACAACTTTTTTTGGTACATTTTTAATATTGTTTTCTAAAAAAAAGCCTTTCCCTGCTATTCATCTTTATTTGTGGTACATAATGGTTGTACATTTCAGCCATCTGTTTCATAAAAAGCTGGTTTAAAAATTGAAAAAGTAGTACCAGAAATGAAATGAAAACTATTCTTAGAAAACTATTCATTTCAAATGCTCAACTTGTATCTGTAAAGTTATTATTTTGGAACCCAATTCACATCCATTCAGGTTTTCTTAATCTTTATCAGGGGGAAGCCTAAACAGGTACAACTATTTTAAAACTTTTATTTATAAGATTGATCAATTTCTAGTTGTTGGTTGTATTTTGCTTGGTTTTATATCCATCTACCATCTGCTCATGGGACCGGGTCGCAGGGGCAGCAGTCGAAGCAAAGATGCCCAGATTTCTCCCTCCCTGAACACTTTCTCCCGCTTGGTTTCAGGGCGTTTCCTGGCCAGTTAAGAGACATATCGCTCCGGCGTGTCCTGGGTCTTCCCTGGTGTCTGCGCCCAGTGGGAAATGGCCAGATCACCTCCCCAGGGAGGTGTCCAAGAGGCATCCAAACCAGATTCCTAAGCCAATTCAATTCTTTTTATATATTTAGCCCAACATCATAATACAGTTGTCTTAATGGGTTTCTCACCGGAACATAAAGTTAAATAAATTACTGCTGAATTGCGTTAGATACACGCAAGGAGAGCAGGATAGTAAAAAAAGACGCTCAGCAACTAGCTAACAACAACACGACAGCTGGATTACATTAAACATGGAGGACCCGTTCCAAGATGGTGCATCAGCAAGAAGTCGGAAAAGTGGCACTTCAAGTAGGTCATCTGTGAGTGTTGCAGCAGCAAAGGCCAGAGCTGTAGCAGAGGCCGCCCGTGCACGTGCAGCATTTGCAGAAAAAGAGAAAAGTATCAAGGTTGAAAAAGCCAAACTAGAGGCCAATCTAGAAGCATTAAAGTATGAAAGAGAGGCTGCTGCTGCTAACGCCCAAGCAGCAGTATTGGAAGCAGCAGCAGAGCAAGAGGATGAAGAAGTGCATAGCAGGAAAAGTTCTCCCATGTCACTTCAAAATGCACGTGACCGTGTTAGGGACTATGTTCGATCTCAAAATGCTTGTTGCGACAAACGTCCTGAATCAGCAAACTTGTCAGAGCCATCAGAACAGTCTGTTGAGCCTCGCTGCAATCCTCCATCTTCGTTTTTCTACAGTGGAAAAGAATATGTCGTCAAAGACTCCTGGCACGTTCTACCAAAATATGAGCACAGACCAAGTTCCCCACATGCTCAGCAGTTTGGACTCAGTCAGGATCCATCTGTACGACCGACCACTCAAGCTCAGCCCCAAATCAGTGAAGAATTGGAGCGCGGCATTCTTAAACCCAGGGTAGATTTACCAAAGTATGTCAATACATCCCATACAAGTGTTCCAGAGCCTTCAGCTTTCATGGACATGGGAAAGTACCTAGCATGGAAAGAGCTTGTCAGCACGAGCCTTTCACACTTTGATGATCGTCCAGAAACATACAGAGCATGGAAGACCTCTTTTTCAAACACAATCAGAGACTTGGATTTAACAGCAAGTGAGCAGCTGGACCTGCTCTCGAAATGGCTTGGGAAGGAATCGGCTGACCACGTCAAATGTCTCCGAGCAGTCAATCTAGCTGATCCAGTGGCTGCAGTGAAATCAGTATGGAAAAGACTTGACGAATGTTATGGGGCTCCAGAAGTGATAGAGAGTGCTCTTTTTACAAAGCTCGACAACTTCCCCAAGATCACAAACAAGGACAATCGCAAGTTGAGGGAGCTGGGTGATCTCTTGAATGAGCTGCTCTCAGCCAAAAAGGATGGCTTCTTGTCAGGCTTGGCATACCTAGACACCGCACGTGGCATAAAACCCATTGTGGAAAAGTTGCCATATAATCTTCAAGAAAAGTGGCTCACTCAGGGATCCAACTACAAAGAAAACTATCAGGTCAGTTATCCACCATTCTCCTATTTCACTTCCTTCATCTGTTCTCAAGCTAAAATGAGAAATGATCCCAGTTTCGCACCTACAGTAAACAACCTCCATGCAGAACATGGGATTCCAAAGCGTATCAATCCCAGAACTGCAATCTCAGTGCACAAAACCAAGGTCACCAATGTCACAACTCTACATGAACAGCGTCAAAAGATGATATAACCAAACAGTGCCCTATCCATAATAAGCCACACCCCCTAACAAAGTGCCGTGGCTTCAGACTAAAGACTCTGGAAGAAAGAAAGGCTTATTTAAGGGAACAAGGCATCTGTTTTAGATGTTGCTCATCCTCTTCTCAGCTAGCTCGCAACTGCAAAGTCACGCTGAAATGCGATGAGTGCGACAGCGAAAGTCATATAACAGCAGTTCACCCTGGTCCACCCAAATGGGCAAGGAGAGAGTCAAGTTCCTCACAAGTCGATGGTGGGGAGCAAGGGAATGAGTATACCACAGATTCTCCTGTCATCAGCCCCTTGTGCACAGAGGTTCATGGACACAAAATCAAGTCTAAATCCTGCTCAAAGATCTGTCTGGTCAAAGTCTACCCAAAGAATCACCCGGAAAAAGCTGTGAGAATAAATGCGATCCTCGATGATCACAGCAACAGATCTCTTGTCAGGTCACAGTTTTTCGAGATGTTTGAGATCCAAGCTGATGCATACCCCTACACACTAAAAACTTCTGCAGGCCTCACCACAACATTCGGCAGGAGGACAATTGGATTCCAAGTTGAAGCAGCTAAGGGGGGTGTTAGCCTCTCACTCCCAGAACTAATTGAATGTGAAGATTTACCAGACAATCGTGAGGAAATACCAACACCTGAGGCTGCCCTCAACTATCCTCATCTCAGGGATCTTGCCAAGGAAATACCAGCCCTGAATGAACACGCTCAGATCCTTCTTCTTCTAGGCCGTGACATTCTCCGCGCTCACAAGGTGAGACAATAGATTAATGGTCCTGGTGATACACCCTAGACTAGACCTTGGCTGGGTGTTGGTTGGCGATGTGTGTTTGGAGAGGGTCCATAAGCCAACAGTTTACAGCTGCAAAACAAACATACTAAAGGACGGCAGACCCACTCTTTTTGAGCCATGCATGAACCGCATCCATCTCAAACAGGCAATTACCTCCAGTCAAGCAAATGGATTCCCTCACAGTTGCGGTAACAGTACTATGGACATCGATACTCTTGGCCTCACGGTGTTTGCAAAAACTCCAAATGACAACAGGCGTCCTTTCTCAATAGAAGATGAACAGTTCCTCAAAATAATGGATGAACAAGTTTTCCAGGATGAGTCCAACAGCTGGGTTGCTCCTCTCCCTTTCAGGTCACCGAGACCGCCTCTGTCAAACAATCGCAACCAAGCCATGACACGTCTATCTTTGCTACAACGCACACTACAGCGCAAGCCAAAGATGAAAGAGCAGTATGTTGCCTTCATGCAAAAGGTGTTTGACAACAATCATGCGGAGTCTGCACCTCCACTGCCAGATGGGAAGGAGAGTTGGTATTTGCCATCGTTCGGAGTCTATCACCACAAAAAACCTGAAAAGATCAGAGTTGTATTTGACTCTAGCGCAAAATACAACGACATCTCCCTCAATAACATTCTGCTTACTGGTCCTGACCTCAACAACAGCCTCTTGGGTGTCCTCATTCGATTTAGGAGGGAAAGAGTAGGTGTGATGGCGGACATTGAACAACTGTTTCATTGTTTCGTAGTTAGAGAAGACCACAGAGACTACTTGCGTTTCCTTTGGTTTCGAGACAATGATCTCAGTAAGGATGTTGTCGAGTACAGGATGAGAGTCCATGTATTTGGAAACAGCCCTTCTCCAGCTGTGGCCACATACTGCCTTAGAAGAGCAGCAATGAGTGGAGAACAGGAGTACGGATCAGACACAAGACACTTTGTGGAGCATGAGTTTTACGTAGACGACGGGCTTGTCTCTACACCCACTGAGCAAGAAGCAATCACTCTGTTGCAGAAAATCCAGGCTTCCCTCTCAGAGTCAAACTTGAGACTTTACAAGATTGCGTCTAACAGCATCAGAGTTTTGCAAGCGTTCCCAGCAGGAGATCACGCCAATGACGTTAGAGAACTTTGCTTGGGCGCAGAAACGGTCCCTGCTCAACGCAGTCTTGGTCTAAGTTGGGAAATTGGAATGGACACCTTTACATTTCAAGTATGCATCAGTGACAAGCCATTCACACGTCGGGGAGTCCTCTCCACTGTAAACAGTCTCTTCGACCCTCTCGGGCTTGTGGCCCCTTTGACTATTCAAGGGAAATTTCTGCTACGACAACTCACATTAGAGGGAACAGATTGGGACGCTCCACTTCCCCAAGAGAAACACGATATGTGGAAGACGTGGAGAGACTCGCTACAGGAGCTTGAACATCTTCATATTCCTCGTGCTTACACCACCACCTCTCCTTCCAGAGCTGAGCAAAGAGAAATCTGTATCTTCTCCGATGCTTCCACGAAAGCTATTGGCGCCGTAGCCTATCTCAAAACCACAGATGGAAATGGTCAAGTTCACGTCGGTTTCATTCTAGGGAAAGCTAGACTTGCTCCCGTAAACGAACCCACCATACCCAGACTAGAGCTTTGTGCTGCAGTACTGGCTGTAGAACTGGCGGAACTCATTGTGCAAGAGATCGATCTCCCTCTGAATGCAGTAACCCTTTATTGTGAGAGTAAAGTGGTGCTGGGATATATCCACAACCAGTCCAAACGTTTCTACGTGTATGTTCACAACAGGGTTCAGAGGATTCGCCAGTCCACAGACCCGAAACAGTGGCGGTACGTGCCCACCGAGGACAACCCTGCGGACCATGCATCCAGATCTGTTCAAGCCTCGCTCCTCACTAAAACTAACTGGTTCACAGGTCCAGCTTTTTTGTATAAACCATCAACGGCAAGCGACCAGCAACAAACATTTGAGCTTGTAGACCCAGATGCGGACATTGACATCAGATCACAAGTAACAAGTTGCATGACAAGCCACAACGATGAGCTGCTCAATCCTGAAAGATTTGAAAGATTCTCTTCCTGGAAATCCGTGCATAGAGCAATTGCAACCCTTATACATGTGGCGTAGTCTTTCAAGTCATCGAACAAAGACACCAATGATTGTAGTGGGTGGCACCAGTGTAAACGATCCCACACAGTTGATGACCTACACAAGGCGACCACTGTGATCCTACGCACTGTGCAGGTGGTGTGCTTTCCTGAGGAACTTAAAGTCTTGTCAAGAGGAGCTGAGGTCAACAAGAAAAGTCCATTGGCAAGATTGAATCCTGCTATTTCTCCAGAGGGATTGTTGAGAATGGGGGGCAGGTTGGAGCGAGCAGATCTGAGCGAACAGGAAAAACATCCAGTTATCCTGCCAGGCAAACACCATGTGTCTACACTCCTCATAAGACACTATCACGAGCAGGTTGAGCACCAAGGCCGCACATTTACAGAAGGTACAGTGAGAGCTGCCGGTCTCTGGTTGATCGGGGGCAAAAGAAGCATTAGCAGCATTCTGCATGGATGCGTCACTTGCCGAAAGTTTCGTGGGAGAAGACAGATCCAAAAAATGTCAGACCTCCCACAAGAGCGATCAAGTATTTCACCTCCCTTCACGTACACTGGTGTGGATCTCTTTGGCCCATGGTCCGTCACTGCCAGACGTACAAGAGGTGGCGAAGCAAAGAACAAGCGCTGGGCGGTTCTTTTCACGTGCTTGAGAACCTGTGCAGTCCACATAGAGGTTGTGGAATCCATGGACACTTCTTCCTTCATAAACTCCCTGAGAAGATTCTTCGAAATTCGAGGCCCCTCCAAACAACTTCACTCAGACTGTGGGACCAATTTCGTTGGTGCTTGCAAAGAGCCTCATGACTCATGACGTTTTGTGTACTTTTATGGGAGAAGTGACTTCGATCATCAACTCCAGACCTCTGGTCTCAGTTTCCTCTGACCCAGAAGTACCTCAGATACTTACCCCAGCCATGCTTCCTACCCGCAAACAAAGTGTTCCACCTCCACCGGGTGAGTTCACCGAGAAGGAAATGTACAAGCAACAGTGGCGTCAAGTGCAACGACTGGCAGATCAGTTCTGGTGTCGTTGGAAACGTGAATATTTGCACACATTGCAAGTTTGGCACAAGTGGCAAGAATCCTGTCGCAACATCGAACAGGCTGACGTCCTGCTAAAAGACAGCCAAACCTGTCGTAATGACTGGCCCATGGTGTTCGTTACCAAAACTTTCCCTGGACGAGATGGAAAAGTCAGCAAGATCGAGATTAAGACAACGAAGGATGGGTACGTGAAGAAGTTTCTTCGGCCTGTAACAGAGATCGTTCTTCTCCTAACAACAAAGGACTGACTGTTAATCCATGATGGTTTAGTTTGTATGGCACCCTCACAGATACCAGGTGGAGAGTGTTCTGTCCTTTTTATTTCCAGAGTAATTTATATACGTTGTATTCTGCATTTTTACGGTCTTTTATTTTGAAAACACTGTTAAGACAGGATGTTGTTACTGGAAGTCGGCCATCTTATTCTTTTCTCTCAGCAAGCACATGGACTTGCTGAGAGACAGCTGACATCTGCCTTTTGTGTTCAAGCTTTTGACATCATCGTCTGTAAGTTGCTCTATTTTCACTAGAACTGCAATGTTGAATCTTTATTTGTGTAAAAACGTTCATGGAAAATGCATATTTGTTGACTACTTGATGTTTAAATGATGGTGGATTAAGCATCATACTGTGACTACTCCATGTGCATTCTGATTTTTTTGCAAGCTAATTTTGTTCATATTTTGACTGTTCTAAGGACAGGTTTCTTCTCTGTTTACAGTTTTTTACTCTGTTTTGGAGACAATTTGGGAACAATACATTTGGAGCTATGGAGGCTACATCCTGACTCTGCTCATGTTTCCAGAAGGAGTTAGGCTTACTGCTGAATTGCGTTAGATACACGTAAGAAGAGCAGGATAACCATTATTTTTCACAGATTGATCCAAATTGCATAAAAACTTTGTTTTTGTTTATTGGAAAATGCCTTTTTCATAATATTTTTCTGCCATTTCAAACCTGTGACTTCCTGTTTGTTGTGTTCGAACATATATTCTGTTCTGTTTGTCCCTTTTGACCCTAAAACAATCCTCATCTCCGAAATGACATCTCTGGATTATAGCAGGAGAGTCTGTGAGTTGAAAAGCCTGCAGAACTCAGCAGTTTGTAAATCAAAGAGTTTTCTTCTGAATCAAAGTCAGGTGAATGTTGTCACAAACTCTACAAATAGGCAAAAAAAAATGATGCCAACACTCCCTGAGAGTTAAAGGCACAACACAAAAAAGCATGTGTTTATCAGTAAAACTGACTGAGTATGAACTGGGTAAAGAGTTCGTGTTCTCAAAGGGAACCATGCAAATCTCACTAACTGTACTCTGTACTGCTCTGGTTTCCCTGTGAGGCCACTGGTTGAGGGGTGTGAGATGAATGACAAACATTTCCAGTGGCCCAATTGTCTGATATTGCCTACCAGGTCATCATGGTCTCCCCTTGTCCTATGGCAGCTCTGCCTTTGTGTTATTGAGCCTGTGCCCTCCAGCTGTTTAGATTGCTATATTTCAAGTAATTGAGTCAGGTCACTGGGAGTGAAGCTGCAGAGTGGGTGCAGGAAAGAGTGATGGAGGAAGACAGATTTCACCAGCTGTTGGCTCCTTTTAATTGAATGCATCACAATGCAGCACTCCTCATAATCCAAATATAAACTGCTGTTTGTGTGGATTACATAAAAGGAAGGAGCTTCTGTAAAAGTGAGAAATCCGTCAGTAAAGTAATTGCTAAACGGAAATGTTGCTACCATTGACTGTATATGAAAACTGGACGAAGTGACTGTAACATTGAATGTAAATAGAGATGGACACAGCCGGGTGTGACATCACTCATGAAAAATGCCTTTACATGCTTTTACTTAGAACTTTTGGACTGCACTAAATCATAGGGAGTGATTGAACCCTGTACATTACATCTCAAGTGTTCCGTATTTCTAGATTTGTATGTGCAAACTACATTTTCACTCATGGTGATGGATTTCCAAATCTTGTGGTATACCCCACGCCTCCAGGATACCTTCCTGCAATCCTCAGCACAGTGAAGAGAAAAAACACGTAGTTTTTTAATATGTTGCTTAAATCTGAAGTTTAATGAACTTCTATACAACTTTGGCAGATTCTTCATTTCACTTGATTCTCTATCTGCAAGATACAATGCTGACTTTGTCAACAGAATCAAATCAGCAGACTTCAAGGACAGAAATGAATAGCCAGCAGCTGGGCTGGTCTGCAAGTCATCTGTCTGTCGGCTGCAAGGTCACACGGAGAATGAGTGAGATGTAAAATACTGCAAGCTCATAAGGATCTAAAAAATGACACAAGTTCCAGCAAAAGTGTTTTTTCGTGCACCTTCAGTGATACTCTGTGGTTGTTTGATTAGCTAGCTTATAGATCACCCAAAAGGGATGAAAACTCAGTTTTTTTTCCTTAAGTAAACAGGAAATCAGATTAACAAGTTTGAACATGGATCCTGAACTGACTACTCTGAGGTGCACCTTTGACTGCAAGGCTGTTCTGAAACCTCTTAAATTGACTTCTAGATGACCAAAACACTTGTTTCAGTCTGTAAGAATTAGAAGTCAGTGATTATTGTCAAATGCACAGTGGTTAGCGCTCTTGCCTCATAGCAAGGAGGTCCCCGGGGGACTTGAAACAATGTCACCAAAGGGGAACCTTTCTGTGTGGACTTCGCATGTTCTCCCCGTGCATGTATGGGTTTTCTCCGGAGACTCCGGCTTCCTCCAACCATCCTAAAACAACATAGGTTAATTGGTCAGTCTAAATTGTCCCTAGGTGTGGATGCGAGTGTGTATGGGTGTGTGATTGTGGCCTCTGTGACAAATGAGTGGCCGGGTTAGGCTCCAGCAGCGCCGTGACCTCGAAAGGCACTAAATGGTATAGAAGATGAATAAATGAATGATTAATGTCAGGGTGTTTTAATTAATGTTACAGATTTACTAATGTTACATGAAAAAATTACGCATTTTACCAAAAAAAAAGTGGCCAAGGTACAACAGATTTTACTATGAATTATTTATTTTGTGTGTGTGTGTTTTGTTTCTCTTGTTTAATTTTTCTTTCAATGTAATTCTAAAATAATTAGTGCTGTCAATCGATTAAAAAAATAATCAGATTAATCACACTTTTGGATAGTGATTAATCACAATGTTTTACTGGTACATTTTATGGTAAATGGTGTATATTGAATGCCCAAGGCACTTTACAGTCACAGTCCCATTCACACACACTTTCACACACTGATGGTGGCTCCTCTGCCGAACACTTCCATCAAGTGCAATGTGGGGTTCAGTGTCTTGCCCAAGGACACTTGAACACATGAGAGGGGAAGGCGGGAATTGATCCTGCAATCGTTCAATCAGAGACCAACTGCCCTTTCCACTGCACCACAGCCGCCCCATTTTATATGACAGCTTTTGAAAACTAAAAAAGGCCAGAGAGAACATTTTTCCATCATTTTAATTGTATGAAATATTTTAATTTGTAAAGTGTTAACTAATGCATGCATGCGATGACCCCATGACATCTTGTGGGAGACTGTAATCAAGTGAATCAGAAAACTCCAAGAAGTTTTGTTTGGCTAAGTTATGTGTTTGATGGATCTTCATGTCTGTAAATGCAGCTGATTAAAAATCTTCTACAAAGCATGTAATTAATTTGAAAGTACTTCCCCAGATCTCAGCACAACACATCAGTTATGTCATGACCATTCCACAAATGTCAGCATTTCAGAGCATCAGTTTATTGCACATCCCTGCACGAGTTTCCATAGAAATTCACTGCATGAGGGTTTGCTGAGAGCGACATTTGGTGGAGAAAATGGGAATAGCATACCTTAAGTAAAAATTACACGTATTTACGAATTTGAATTCAACCGATGATTAATATTCATCATGTTACGTTCAAAATCTGATATTGTGCCGTTTGTTTATTTATATGTCATCATTAGCTGATAATGTACCGCTGTTTTGGTATTTTACCACACCCTTCCTGTGAATTTTGACGTGGCGGAACCTTTGCCATCTCCTCAAAAACACACGGACTCGAAAGGCATTGCGCAATTAAGGCTAAACTGTCATGTAGCTAGCCTTGCCGGTTGTAGATGCTCGTCATTTTTCCATTGGTATTTTCAAAAAGATTTAATATTTTTCAGTGTATATCTGACTGGCAGCTACTGCACTGTCTATGCGCCCATGTTTAGCACTGAATACAAGCGGCAGAGACGCCAAAAAATGACAAAAAGGTGGGTAGGCGAGTTTGGATTGTAGACTAGGTGGCTAATGTAAAAAGCTAGCTAAAAGATGCTAACCGGGCGGTTAGCATTCTTGTCACTGATCTAACTCGTTTACTGTGAAGGTTTACTTTCTGACGGATTTGGTTCACGTTTGTTAAATGTAGCAATGCTTTTATATTTTACAACTCGTTTGTAGAAGAGCATAAACCATTACCAATAGCTTAGAATAGTTAGTATGTAGTTCCTAACAGCTTACAACCCGCTAATAATTAAGCTAATACTTGTGTTTGGGGAAAATGTTACAAAAGATCAAAGCATTAATAGAGTGTGACAACCATTCCTTTGAAAAATCATGGTTTTTGTTTAGTAATCAACATTGTTGTCCTGTGTTGTTTGCTTTACTAAGTAATCAGTTTCATGTATTTGCAGAGTGTTTTTCCTGTGACTCAGAATCTGTTTTGACATGGAGAAGCCCTGGAGGCTGTGGGGGACAGTAGAGCGCTGCACCCTCACTCTGGTGTCCTGGTCCTGGGGTGCCTGTCGCGTTTCCCTTCTTGCCCTCATCCTCACCTTCCATCTCTACGGAGGATTTTTCCTTCTTGCTCTCATCCTGGCATCTGTAGCGGGAATCCTCTACAAGTTTCAGGATGTTCTTCTCTACTTCCCTGACCAGCCGTCATCCTCCCGGCTTTATGTTCCAATGCCGTCTGGAATCCCACATGAAAATGTTTACATTCGCACCAAGGATGGGGTGAAGTTGAACCTCATTTTGCTTCGTTACACCGGAGGAGACACTCTTCCTGGAGTTGGCCCTGGTAATCAAAGCAGCCCTACGTCCTCAGCTCCGCCTACAATCCTTTACTTTCATGGAAATGCGGGTAACATTGGTCACAGGGTACCAAACGCCCTTCTGATGTTGGTTAATCTGAAAGCAAACATTGTTTTGGTGGATTATCGGGGTTATGGGAAAAGCGAAGGAGAGCCAAGTGAGGATGGACTGTACCTAGACGCAGAGGCTACATTGGACTACATAATGACCCGTGCTGATGTGGACAAGACAAAGGTGGTGCTTTTTGGAAGGTCATTGGGAGGAGCTGTTGCTGTGCACTTGGCCTCGGTCAACCCTCACCGTGTTTCAGCCATTATTGTTGAGAACACCTTCCTCAGCATCCCACACATGGCGGCAACGCTCTTCTCCTTCCTGCCCATTCGGCTGCTGCCCCTGTGGTGCTACAGGAATCAGTTCCTGACGTACCGGCAGGTGGTGCTGTGCCGCATGCCCTCACTGTTTGTGTCCGGTTTGTCAGACCAGCTTATTCCACCAGTTATGATGAAGCAACTGTATGAGCTGTCTCCCGCACGGACTAAACGTCTCGCCATCTTTCCAGAGGGCACGCATAATGACACATGGCAGTGTCAGGGCTACTTTTCTGCTTTGGAGCAGTTCATGAAAGACCTGCTTAAGAGCCACGCCCATGAGGAGAGCACCCAGCCTTCAGCCAGTGTCACTATCATCTGATTAAACACGTGACTGTATTGTGGGGTGAAAGTCATTTTTTTTTTTTAAAGAATGTACATTTTTGCATTTGGCTTTTTATTTTCATCTTTCGACCTTCATGAAATTTTGATGGTTAAATTAATTTCAGCCTTTCAAGGTTTTAAGAAATAAGAACAGCCTCCATTTTGGAGTACTTTTTTGTTGCTCCATAATGCTTGTATGTATGGCCTTTCTGAATGAAGCTGCAGGAAACATGCTCTTCTCAAAATGTTCAACCACTTAGAGATTTGTGGAATTCTATTGGATGAAATCATACAAGGTTTCAATGAGCAGCCTCTTATATATTTAAGCAAATGTATTGATATTTAAAGAAAATTCATAATTATTTGACTTAAGTAATTTGACAAAATTCATCTAAAAATGAATATGTGAGCATACTGTAAATAGATATTTAACTTTTTGGTGAGACTTTGCACTTTTCTTTTTGGTTTATTCCAAATGTTTCTGAGCAATACTGAGGAGCACACGGATGTATATTTATTGTTTTTTCCCTTTAATGCAACAAACAATGCTGTCCTGAGTGCAGCTGCTTGGGATATGATAAAAATGATTTTCTATGTTTAATGGTGACAGAAAAAGAATACTAAGAAGAATAACTGGTTTAGAAACCTATTAACAATCAAACATTGAGTTGAAATGATTGTGGGAAAAGCCCTCTGGTGTTGCTGCCTGTACATTTTTGGATTAAGTTCCTTTTTATAAAGAAATGATTGCATCTTTTGTTCAGTAAGAAGTTTTGTTGCTCACAGACACTTTGGTTAAGTTTTAGCGCTACAACACTGGTAAAAAATATTCTATTCTCCTAAAAAAAATAATTTTGGGCTGAAATTTTAAAACGTAATTAAAAATAATAGAAAAATAACGTCAATGACGTGTTAACAAAAAAAAAAAAAAGATGAAAGGTTACTTGAGGTGCTTGCAGTGAAAAATATTTTTAGGTAAAAATAGAGGAAAAGAAACTTCATGTTGTTGAAAGCGCCAAGAAAAAAGCAACTAACTAAGCTCATTAATTTCTGATTCCAGTCCAAGAGGTAATTCAGGCTAGATTCATTTGTCTTTATACAAATGCAAATATCACGTTAACATCTTTGGAAAATTCAATCAGTCTTAGAGGATTTCAGAATAAAATGTTTAAGCGTTTTTGTTGAACTGCGGGTTTTTTTTCTCATTAGTGTTGCACGTGTTAATTGAAGGTTTCCTTCTCCCTGTGCTTTTGTGGCTAAACAGCTTTACTCTCTTGGAAGGCTTTTAATGAGCTAATTAACCTTTTCCTGCATATCTTCCATGAGATGGGGCGGAGCCTGATGACAATAAAAAACTGTCATTTTTGAAAAAGCAGCATGCTGCACTGCAGAGGTTTGAAAGCCATTTGATTACAGATCTCTTTAGCCATAATTAACAAGAAGAGAATAATACAAAAAAAGATTAAAAAGGCAAATTGCGTTGTCCTGACTCTTGGTAAAAAGACCACTGTGAATGTAAGTGGTGGTTTTTCAGAGTTGGTTTTAAGTCCTTTCTTCATCTTCCTGCCACTGACAGCACTGAAGAGTTTCTTACTTTTTTGTATCTGATCCACCATCCTGAGCACAGAATGCAGTCAGGGTTTAACATTGTGAATATGTTGGTGTAAAGTTTTGTAAGATACAATTTTTGCTCTTGAGTTAAACACACTTTTTTCATGATTTCAAACTGAATGTGTTCATTTTTTCTAAAATAAAACACTTCAAGCAGGTCAGGTGCAAACACACTGGATCACATTTGTATGCCTGTGAGCGGATCTGAATTATAACTGTTGCATAATCTGGGGTTTTTCCAGTATTCTTCTGAGCTGGCATGCTGTGGTGGCAAACTTCTGTAAAGAACCTGCACATCTGTGCTTTTTTTGGTGTGCATGTTCACCATTTTTTTAAGTCATACGTTACACAGCTAAACTGATTTTTTCTTGTGCTTGTTTTCTTTTTTCGAACTCTTTCAAGTTCTTTTGTAAGCACACATTTTCACTTTCTATTTTCTGTGAATTAACATGTAATAAAAGTAAATCAAATGGTATATCTGTTTGTGAGATTTTTTTTTGGAGGTTACAAACAGACAAGTTTGTCATGTGACAGTTCCCAGGTTGCAGTTCTGAATCAGAAAGAACTTGGGATGTTTGGATGCTGGGAAAAGACCAGGGTTTGGCTGTATTTGAGAACTGGACCAAGTTCACATCACCTTAAGAAAATGACCATTCAGCCCCAATAAAATAAAGTACGGAAAATTTATTTGCCATTTTGCAATACGGGTGGTGCCATCTTAGAGCTAGGTGATGTCAATGAGCGGTGATGGTCCAAGTCAGTGAGTCACAGATTGTTTAGTAACCTACATGGGTCTAGTCCTCTGCAAGTGGATGCATCAGAATACAGCGCAGCAGGGAGCTTCTGGCTTGCCCAGCGTATTTTCTAAAGCCTTGTTTCCAATGAGTGGTCCCCTATGGTCCGGTCCGGTAGTTTGAACATTTCCATTGTAAAATGGACCCATTAAACAGTGCCGAACCATACCCCTTGGGGGCCCGCATTGTTTGTAGGTCCATTGAAAAGTGAAACAGAATGGTTGGGGCGGAGCCATTGTAGCCACCCGCTGATTGGCAGAAAGTGATGACCACATTAGAAAGCACTCATTTAAGCTAACATTTCTTTACGGCGGTATTTATCTTATCTGCCTGCAATCGTCTTTCAAACAACAATAAATTCCTGTTATGCACAATGTGCCAGAAGTAAAGAAATAAAAAGATGAGCTGCTGGATGATCCCCCTTGTTGTTGCCTTTCTAGTTGACCACAATGACACACTGGGATTTACACCACCCATGCGCTGTGAAAACAAACCACTCATTGGAAGCAAAGCTTAACTGAGTGGGAACGTTCCCCAGAATTAACTGGACTGTACTACTCCTTACGTGAGCATACCACTCAGTGGAAACAAGGCTTAAATGACAAATAGATTATTTTTTTAGCTGCATTTTTTTGTTTGCTTTATAGTCACAGATATTTGAGTAAAGAAACACTTAGAAGTGCAATTTTGGATTTAAAGTACAATGTATATATCCTCGATATCCGAAAAATGCCACAAGAACATGTTAAAAAACACCAAAAAACTCAAGGTTTTTGTTTTGGTTTGATATGCTTGTCATAGATGAGCTGTTTTTTGTTTGTCTTTGTGAAACTCTTTGCCATTTTTTTTGTTAATGTATATGATGGCCCTAACCCTCCAAATGTTTTAAGTATCTTTTTTTTATGGATAGTTTTCAGTGAAAACTATGATCCTAGCCTAAACGGTTATCCAAGTTGGCTTTCCTTTCCATAGTTTATTACTAGAAGTTACCACCAGATTTTGCTGCTGTTTCAGCTCAAAGTTGCAGTCATGTTTTACTTCCTTCTTCTAATTTTCAAGTTCAAATGAGATGGGTTATTAATACCTATTAATTTCCTTTTTCTTAAAGCATTCCTAGCTTTCCAGGTCTGCTGTCCTTCTTTTTAAAGTATCTAGATTGTTTCCTGAGCTTGCAGCTTGTTGGAAGTTAAAGCTGATGTGATTGGTCACGGTAAAGATTTGGCTCAGAAACATTTTCTGTTCGGCTGTTTGGTCAGGAAGCTGAGTGTGGTTAGCTGAGCGGAAGAACAGAGGGGAAGCTGTTCTAGATGGTATTTGCTCTGCGCAGTGCCTCCGAATAGTCTGGATCTGACCACTCGAGAGCGAAAACGAGAGTTAAGGAAAGAGCTTTGCCTGTAGAAAGGAGTCCAGCTGCTTTGTGGATTCTTAATCAAAACCCGTGACAGAAGAAAAAATCCGCTGGAGCGAGGTCAGAAAGAAGGAAACGGGGTTCACGCGTCTGATGTGAGCTGTTTGGATGTTTAATGTTCTCCTGCAATGGCAGTCTTGGCAGGTGTGGAGTCAGGAAGTGATTCAGGTAGGCTGTCCTGGCCAGTGTGTCTGCTGACGTTAGTGGCCGTCACCCTATCCTCCCTTTCAGTTTTGGCTTTGTGCCAGTTAGTGGCTCTTAGAGCTGAAGTAAAAGAACTTAAATCAGACATCAGTCACAGGAGAGGGGAGGGACAAGAGGTCAGAGGTCATGTGAGTAAGCAGCATTTAGACTGAAACTTTGTCTCCTTAACCAGACAGAAAGTAGGCTGTAGTGAGTGTCTGGGTTATTTCTATGCAGACTGAGCACATCAACAGCAGGAGAAGCAACCAAGATCATCAGCAACAATCTGGGTTTCAAAACGCCGGCCTGAAGAGGATCAGGAGGACGGTTACTACCACAACAAGTAAGTCAGTGAGACTTCAAGGTCAGGAGTTTTTGTAATGCTTTTACAAACCTTAAATACACATTCTGATAAAAATTGTCTTTTACCCTGTTCTTGTAGCCTTTTTCTGATAATAGTGGACATGTATACATGTAAAAAGCAAGAGCAAAGAGCAAAACAAAATAAATGTAATTTGAAAAAGATTATTTTTGTCACATAGAAAATACACTGAGTGGCTACTATGTTCTCAAGAAAACTACACTGTTTAATTTTTTTATATTATTTTGCCTAAAAATGGCAGAATAATTATTAAAACAATAACTATTAATTATATATAATATATATAATATATAATGATTAAAAATATCAACTTCAAGTAAAGGTAAGGCAGTAGCCTTACTTTTAGTACAAACTAAGTATACTATTGGTGCAGTTAAATAACTGTTACAGGTGAAAACAAGTACTTGTAGTACACTTAAATAGACTATGCAGCTGATCTACAGAGTCTAAAAATCAATGGGAGCGCTCTTATGACTACGGTGAGTCACATTTCCCAAAATGCCACCACTAGAACTATTAACTGCCTCCATGTTCATTTTGACAGACTTTTTGTATTCCATTACAATCTTTACACCTATCCTTTGTGCACAGTTCTGCGCTGCTGTGAGTCTGCCAAACTATTCACTTCCCACGGAGGGCATTATTCCATGATCGTCAAAAAAAAGAGAGAGATGTTAATAAAAGAATGATGAAAGAAAATAAAAATGCCTGGCATGCAGGCAGTGGAGGGATCCTCGTCTCTCTGCAGTTCTGCTGTCTGCCTGGCCAGCGGCATCCTTGAAGCGATGGGATCCCCACTTAGCCAGGCCAGTTTATTGGCCGGGATGGGCGGTTTAGCTCCAGCCTTAGCAGCCGGCACTATCTGATTGGTTAAACATGCACAGGCAGAGCCAATCAAAAATTGAAACTGTTTGCTTTGCTGAGGTCAGGGCAGGTTAAACTATCGTGGAGAGAACAGTTTTCTCTGCGGTGAAGCTCTGGAGGGGGTGTGGAGTAAGGAAAGTGTCAAAAGGAAACATATTCGTATAAAGACAAAGTTGTGTACAAATAAATGAGTTCACAGTAGCAGTGTTTCTAAATCTGTGGATTCACATTTTACCATTGCATAAGTTGTCAAGTAGATACTTTTACTGCAGCAAAAATTCTACATTTATTTGCACAGAAGTAACCAAAGCTTAATTTTCTGAATTTCTCCAACAGTTTCTCAGTCTTGCCTGCAGCTTTTGGCAGACAGTAGCAGAAAAACCTTCAGGAAAGGTGCAGTTTCTCTGATATTACTGTCATTTGGCATGTTTTAAATGTATACTACTTTCAACTATGGTGTTTTCTTTTTTGGAAAGTTCTCAACATACCAATAATTTCAGACATGTTTTTAACTAGACACACTTTAGCATGGTTTAATGCGGGATATTTTGTGCTTCATCAGCCCTTTCCTCAGGCTCGTACACGGGAATTCCTTGGCAGGCTGGGCTGAAAAGCGGAGATGCTCTTGATGTGGAGGGTGACCGCATTGTTGTCAGAGAAGCAGGCCTCTACTATGTGTACAGTCAGGTTGGGAAGGTTTCTGTCATTTCACTCCTTTTCCACAGAGGGGTGCTGCTATTCCATCTGCAAATCTCCAGATTTTCCTCTGCTCTCACATGTATTGCTTGTCTGAAAAAAATCTGAACAAATCTGCAGAATTTTTTGAAGTTTCTGACAGCTAATATTGAGTTTTGCTGAGCGTTGTTACTGTGCATTGTGTCAAATAAAGGTCTATTACATGGACAGCACCTTCACCATGGGCCACGTGGTGATCCGGTGGAAAATGAATGTTGTTGGAAATGAGGATCCAGATGTGCATTTGTTTCGCTGCATCCAGACCATGGACTCCGACTACCCCTTCAACACCTGCTACACAGGAGGTGAGCCGGTGTCTCTCTTCACATGCAACAGTAGTGATTAGTGATTGCAACATTAGTTTTTTAACAACAGCTATTTAGGCCAAAATATTACCAGCGTGTGCGTTTTCAGATCTGTGTAAAAAGGCTAAACTCTACCATTAAAAAAACAAAACCTTTGACTAAGAGTAAATCATTGTTGCTCTTTCTACCAAATTTGTTCAATGCAGTAAATTCATCATTCCTGCCTGTATAGCATCCTTCATCAGAATAAAGTATTTTGGATATAAAGTTGAATAGCTCTACAACTCCAACGCCCCTGAATCTGTTTGATGATCCTTTAGAACAGAACGCAGTGCAGAATGTACCAAATGTGAGGAATAAGAGTAAATTATGTCTGCTGTTGACAACTTGAGAATGAATCTGCAAATGCAAAAAAAGAATTGATTTTTGGTCAGGGATCTGCAACCTGAGGCTCCAGAGCCACATCTGGCTCCATTACCCATCTGCTTATGCTCTCTGACTGAAAAACTAAAATCAAAATTAAAGCTGCGAGTGGCGTTGGATTGCCAGCAGGTGCTTCCCGCCCTCACCCCGCCACTACCTGCAACCCACCCCCACCACCAAAAGGCACCACTGCCGCCCTTGCCCCCCACCTCTATGCACCACTGCCACCCTCACCAGAAATGGTAGCTTTTCTCTTGGTTTTATCACCATAGCAACTATTCTATGTTTTGGTCGCCTGGTGATACCAAACAGATCAACATAAGTTTCACAAGAATCTGCAAAAGTAAACTTTTGAATTTCCTTAGCAACCAAGGTTTATTACTAGCCACGCCCACATTTTTAATATGTTCGTATACAGTCTTATAATATAATATCTATAACATATAATTATAATTAGCCGTGGGTCATGTGGTCATCCCATAATAAATGAAAGAAAATTTTACAACTGAAAATTGTCATTTTGACAATCTTCGTTTTTTGCTGACACAACTCCATTGATTATTTTTTGTTTCGTCATACATTTTGTTTATGACTTTTCCCTTCGTTAATAAAACCTGAAAAATAAAAAAATTACACACATTACGGATGTGCAACCCCAGATAGGCATTTAAAAAAGAAATGTTGAATACAACCGTTGCAGAAGGCTCCATCTTATTGTTTGCCCCCAAACTGCTAAGTCCACCACTGATCAAGATATGAACTAATTCACAATCTCTGAAGCAATGAAGGAAAACAGTAAAACATCTTTCTGGTTAACATTTGATCTTTCCAGGTATTGTAAAGCTGGAAGTGGGAGACTACTTGGAGCTCCTGATTGCTCGGCCGACGGCGACTGTCTCTTTTGATGGAGATTCCACCTTTTTAGGGGCTTTGAAGTTGGCCTGAAGCTCAACGTGACATTGACAAAAACCTATTTTAGCGCAAAAGAGCAAAGCAACAATTGGAAAAAACTGTTTACTGCACAAATTCTGCTGATCTTGAGATAGACATAAGACGTAGAGATGTATTCTATGACATGTTTTATGACAGAAACAACAAATTGTTCGTTTTTTTCACATCAGGTTAGCTCGAATACTTCCTCTGTAAATAAATGCAGTTGTAGAACTGAAAATAACTGTTACTTTTGCTAATTATTCCTAACTTGAACAAGTCAGCGATCACAATGCAACAGGCTTTTTTCTTCAATTTTCTTTTAAGCTACATTCATCTTTTTATTCAGTACTTTACATGTGTGGTCAAAATAACATTCTTATGCAATAAAGTAACAAATCTTGCAGCCTAAATTCGGATTAAAGTTTGAGGTTCTTTAGTTTTCCAAAAAAAAAAAATAATGAAAAACAAATTGCAGGCCAAGTGAGCCTGCAAAAAAACATGGAGAATTAAGCTTAGAGGTCTGTTTTCAGATAAAAACACAAAACAGTTTACCTTGTTGTGGCAGATTGGCGCAAAGTGGCTGTGCTAAAGTGACCACACCAAATCTTTGTTATGGTTAGAGGCTTTTATTTTAACGAGCCAACATGACACCTCCATCCAAAACACTGCAGCCTAGACCTGAGCAAACACTTCTACCTATATAGCCTCGCCCCAATTGGTTCACACCACTGCAGAAAAGAATACAGGGGTTTTCAACTAAACACCCCTCTCATTCCAAATGGTTCCAACTCAACATTCAAAATGGCTGCCAGACAGCTAAACAAACAAAACCTGGTGAGTGAGACAACAACATAAGAAACAGAATCATGACCTGGTGAAAACACATAACCGATACATGAGTAACAAATATTGCTTTGTTACACTTATTGTGGGAGACATGCTTTTGACATTTTTAATAGATCTTCTTCTCCAAAAAACTTTTTTCCAGTTCTGTCAGGGGAACCATAAGGCGCCCCCAGGTCAGCTCTAGAACTCTGTGGCAGTATCCCTTACTTCCATCAAGTTTGTAGGATTGTTGTTCCAACAGGCAACAGAGACCTTATGACCACAGTTTTGTACAGCTACCTTGACAGTGGAGGTCTCCAGCCTTTTGCTGTACCTGGGTAAAGCTTTTCAAAATGTAATTGTTGTAGATTTTCTTTACACTGGGGTTGGCCATCATTTCCCAACACACTCCCTCAATATAATTGGGCCGGCTGAATCTGTCTGGTCTTTTTCTCTGCCAGCAAACCCAAACCACCATGTGGTGATTGGTAGAAAGCTCCTCCCCTCTCTCCCAAAAGTCAGGTGACTTAAGTACAAAGCCCCCATATTTCCAGAGCACCTTTCAATGACCATAACAAGGGATCAGATCAACTCTTTCTCCTAAACAGCAAAACACTGTGTTGGATGTGCAAACTCCCACAAGCTTTAAGTGATATGTGCAAGTCCAATCCGATTCCTAAAAAATGTATTATGTTAGAGTACAATAAAATTATAAGAATGACACCATTAGTCTATCACAGACAGTTCTTATGACTTAAGTCTATGTTTTTCTTTCTTTCTTTATATATCAGCAAATGTTCAAGATTTCTGCTTTTTTGGGCGAAAGGGCTTAGCAAAGTCCTGAAGTGACCCGACTCAACCAGTGAGTGGTCACTTCTTTGTATGAATTTTGCCCCGAGTGTCAGAAATCTATTTCATAAAAGGCAGGAATCAAAAGAAGGGTCCAGAAGAGCAGGAAAAAAGACAGAAATCAAATGTGCTTAATGGACAGCACTAACTATTAATGGAAGAGAAGGTAGACACTGTTAAGCTAAAATGCATACAGAGAGCAGGCCTGGGCCCGGGGATCCATTAAAACAGAGAGGCTCTTTGATGATCCGCTCACTCTGTTTACCAGAAAAAGGAGGCTGAACAAACAGCAGTTGAAAAAAAGAAGAAGGAGGAGGAGAGCACAAGAAAAGAAGGCTGCAGAGCACAGACCTCTCCTATAAATGGTGTCAAGCATGATGCCCCCCCACCCAACCCCCTTTAGGGCCACTAATGTCTTTGTGTGGTGTCATGGTGACAGCTTCTGTGTTTGCGGACGCTGATGTCATTGTGGGCTTGACTCTCAAAAGAGAAACCAGCATCTGACCGGAGAATCAGGAAATGAGACCTGCTGTGTACACACACTGGCACTGTGGATGGTTCACACACTACACACTTGCACACAGACACAGCAGGTGTTGATAGGAGAAGAAAAAAGAAAATTGACATTTTGAAAAACAAGCTTTTTTATTTTCAATTTTATGTTGCCAATAATGGCGGCAAAACCCTTCCCCCCCAGTCTGATTTTTCCCTGTGTCCTGAGGTTTTTATTTTCAATAGAAACCAGGAGCCAGGAATCAGTGAAATATACGGGGTAATATGTAAATTACAAATTCAGGCAATCTAACATTGACATAATGTACAATGGATAAGCATGATCTTTCCTTCCTTTCTGAATAATCTTGATAAATCAACCGTACAGTTCCCCAAATCAGAATCTGTAAAGGTTTTTTACTTCACACACTTCTTTCTAAATTCCAACACCGTTATCAATTGTAAAGTAGGAAGGATCTCTAATCCTTTGAGACTTTTAGTACAGTTTTGAAATAAGGCTCAAAGTTTTAAATAAACTCTTAAGCAACATATAACCATTGATTTTATTTGTATTTATTCTTTGGGTTCATCTGGCATTTGTTTAAGAGTCTGGAGAGATTCAATTTAACATTTTGTTGTTGAGCTGCATTCACACCGAATGTGATGTGTTTGTCAAATGCGTGTTAGCTACCTCTCCTTCGCCGCACGGCGAATTGGCTGCTGTCTAAAAATATGTTCATAACTTTGAGATTCCACTGGTACGCTCCTGCTGCAGGAGCTGCATCTGAATGACAGCCGCTTCCATCTCTCTGTGAACCAGTTTGAACACCTACTGTCCCGCATTAACCTGAAAGTGGAAAAAGTAAAAACAGGAATTCAAGTTGGAAGACCTTTTTCTTTTTTGCCTCAGTGAAAATAATAAACAATAATAAAGTTCAGGAAACGCGAGCAGCCGCTCCACTGTCTCTGTTCACCGTCCAGCCTTCTGGGGTTGGTGAAGCTGATGCTACGAGCTGATCGAGGCTCTGATCACATCAGATGTCCAAAGATGAATCCCTGATCAGTAGATGCCAGACCAACATGCTGTGCCCGACGCTCAAATCGTGTCGCAGGACCAAAAATTGCATCTGTACCACTGACTTAACGTTGACACTGGACACTGACGCACTAATTGCATTAGGTGTGAATGCAGCTTAATGATTAAATTCTTTTTTGGGATGAATGAACTAAACACTTGAATGGCCACACAGACTTTTTGTACTTGTACTGCTGTCATGGGATTGAGAAAATAAGAAGGTGCTTCAGTTGATCTCCTAAGGTGCTATGGCTTTAGTTCTCCACTCTTCAAGCTTTCAATCTTTTTGAACACATTGATAAGGAAAGCCTAATAGCTTCATGAAGCTTCACTCTCCCATCATTCTTGAGAAATTCCTAAAAACATATGACAAGCATGACAAGAACCAAAAGAAGAGAGAAAAAAAAAAAGCTAAAAAACAAAAATGAAACAAAGTGGAACAAATTCCCACAATGTTAATGATGGACCAGTGAAAATCAAACCTGAAAAAAAATCTAATTAAATCTACTTTCATGTTTATTTAAAAAAAAATAAATATATTTCTTTCTAAGTCTCAAACTTGTAGACCTTTTTATCTTAAATACAGGGTTTTAAAAAATGTCTCACTTAGAAATGTTAGCTTTTAAAGTTACAAAACTAAATAACTGATCAATTTATAAGATAATCTTTGGTAAAGATGAAAAAACTCACTTGAAAACGACTCTTCAAACTGATGTTTTTTTTCTTGGAAAAGCTTAAGTTTTCTAAAGAATTCAAACAAACAACATCTGCACAGAAAAAAAATGTAAGAAACCATCAGGAGATAAAACTTTAAACAAAGCGATAAAAAACTGTGAGTTAGACTTGGTAAAGTGATTTAATTAAATGTTTTTTTAAAACCTGAGAGATGCAAACACATAAACGAACTAATCTCAACAAACTGAGCCACCATTGGGAATTTATGCAGTAAAATATCAGCAAAGAAAAGCTTTATACCCATGGGATGTGCTGTACTTATTTTTTTGCAAACTGCTATTGTATCTTGAGGTTTTTTAAATATTAAACTCACTTTTTAATCTGCCAGTTTTTGTTGTTCAGAAGTTTATTAATTAAACTGCATGAAACATTTGGATTAAAAACTTATTTGAAAAGCGCCAAAAAAATAAAATAGAGGCAGACTTTCCCCTCCATGTTCCTCTTTCTGTTTGGAGAAAGAAACCCCCAGACGAAGTTTCCTACTGGCTGCTCGGAAACAATGACCTCCCCCTGCTCAGTCAGCATGCTTCTGAAAATGTGGGAAAACAATTTAAACAACAGTTTAAAAACAAGAAAAATCAAAGATCCGGTTTCATCCTGTTCGTTTCAAATGCTCCTTTGAAAAAATGCAACTGAAATTCCATTGTTCAGAAGGTATAAACCCATTGCCTTGAATGCTCCCAAAACTTCACATGCTCTCACTCTGTTGTAGCATGCTCTTTGTCCTTACAGAAGTATCTGGGGATTATTTTGATCTTTTTCTGCCAAACCTGAATAATCGTGTTGATCCACAGCCCTCTGGCTGAACTGGCTGCAGAGCTTCCTAAGAGAGGATGTGATGGCTGTGGAGGCTCTGTGTTGTTTTTTCCCCTCACTTCCTTGTTTTTCAGAGCATGTGAGTGGCAGGGGGTGTGTCAACCACTCCAGAGACACCTGCACTCAATCCTCTCATTAGCTCACCTTACTTAAGCCAGTCTACCCACCACCACCGTTTGCCAGATGATTCCGTCAGGTTGTCCATGTGATTCGACTCTTGCCAAGTGTTTTTTTTTTTTTCCTGCCCAGTTGGATTATTCCCTGCCTCTATTTTTGATTTTTGGCCGCTGCAAAATAAATGTGTTTTTTCCATCTTTGACACTCTGCGTCGGGGTTCTCCTTCGCTCCCGTAACAGAATCATCTGGCCACAATGAACCCCGCAGAGACTGAACTACTGAACCGGACTCTAGCTGAAACCGAGAGGATCAAGCAGGCGATCGCGTCTCAGGGAGCTCGTGTGGGACAGCAGGGCCAAGCCATTCAGTCTGTGATGGACACCATCCAAGATCTCTCTGAGGGCGTCAACCAGCTGGGGAAACAACTGACGGCGGTTACGACCCAACTCGCCTCTCTGACTTCACCTCGACCAGTTCCGGCCCCAGACTCCGCTGATGCTTCTCTTCCGGCTCCTTCAGCATCTGCTCCTGCACTTTTCCAGGCTGCACAGCCCCGGGAACCTTTTATTCCGACTCCCAACCGGTATTCAGGTGAAATAGGGTCATGTAACCAGTTTCTACATCAGTGTACTTTAGTTTTTGATCAGCAGCCACTCACCTACTCCACGCATCAGTCCAGAGTAGCTTTTATCATGAGCCTTCTTTCTGGAAAAGCATCAGCCTGGGCTGTAGCGCTAGCCAACAGCCGCTCACCAGTTTGTAACACCCTTAACTCATTTACAGCTGAGATGTTGAAGGTTTTTGACCATCCACTACAGGGAAAAGAAGCGGGTAATAGGTTACTGTCTTTACACCAGGGTTCTGGTTCAGTTTCGTCCTATTCTATTGATTTCCGTATACTGGCCGCTGAGTGCCAGTGGGATGACAAGGCCCTCCAGACCATCTTTTTCCGGGGCCTTAGTGAAGAGGTTAAAGACCAACTGGCTGCCAGAGATGAGGTGGGTTCATTAGAGGACTTAATTTCCCTCTCGATAAGGCTCGATAACCGCCTTCGCGAGAGACTCAGGGAGAGAGCAGACAGGGTCATTTTCCCCGTTACTGGTTCCTGTCCCGGGATTCCCAGCCGACCCGGTTTTCCTGCTCCTCCTCTGCCTGAGTTGGTTTCCACCGCTTCACCACCTGAGGAGCCCATGCAGCTTGGTGGTATGCGGCTTCCTCCGGAGGAACGTCAACGTCGTCGTCGCCAAGGTCTCTGTTTTTATTGTGGCCAGGCAGGCCACATGCTGCCCAGTTGCCCTGTTCGGCCAAAAGGTCAGGCTTGCCAGCCTCGGGAGGGGCGCTGGTGAGCCAGACCCCCATCAAGCCCTCCAAGCGCTTCCAACTAAGTGGGACTATTTCTCTTAATGCAACCTGTATTCCTGTCTTTGCCCTGGTGGACTCTGGTGCAGATGACAATTTTATCGACTCGGAGTTTGTGTCTAGGGCCAACATCCCATCAGAACTGCTTCCTGAGCCTAAAGAGGTCCTGGCCTTAGATGGTCGAGTGCTGTCCCGAATAACTCGCCGTACAGTGCCTCTGTCCTTGCTGATTTCTGGGAATCACCATGAGCTTATTTCACTCTACATCATTCCCTCACCTTCTGCTCCCCTCGTTCTGGGACTTCCCTGGCTCATCCTCCACAACCCTCACATGGACTGGTCAAGTAAATCCATTGTAAATTGGAGTTTATTTTGCCACTCTCACTGTTTGCGTGCGGCTGTTCCCACTCCCAGGATGGACATGCCTTCCCCTCCCAAGCCAGTGGACTTGTCGTCTGTCCCTCCAGCGTACCATGATCTCCAGGAGGTTTTTTCCAAGGACCGTGCCTCTTCCTTGCCCCCACATAGGCCTTATGACTGTTCTATAGATCTAATCTCCGGTGCTCCATTGCCGTCTAGCAAGCTGTACAAACTGTCAATACCGGAGAGAGAGGCTATGGAGACGTACATCACGGAGAGTTTGGCTGCCGGACTCATTCGGCCCTCCTCTTCTCCTGTGGGGGCCGGTTTTTTTTTCGTGGACAAGAAGGACGGCTCTCTACGCCCTTGTATTGACTTTAGGGGTTTGAATGATATTACTGTCAAGAACAAGTATCCCCTGCCTCTCCTTGACTCGGCTTTCAGCCTTTTAAACCAGGCAACTGTCTTCACCAAGTTGGACCTCCGTAATGCTTATCACTTGGTGAGGATTAAAGAGGGGGATGAGTGGAAGACGGCATTTAACACGCCGTTGGGACATTTCGAATACCTCGTTATGCCATTTGGACTGACTAATGCTCCCGCTGTTTTTCAGGCACTCATTAATGATGTGTTACGTGACATGCTGAATAGATTTGTGTTTGTGTATTTGGACGATATTTTGATTTTCTCCCGCACTGAGAGTGAGCACGTTCAGCATGTCAGACTTGTGTTGCAGCGGTTATTGGAAAATAGACTGTATGTGAAGTCCGAGAAATGTGTTTTTCACGTGTCCTCTGTTAGTTTTTTGGGTTTTGTGTTGGGGGAGGGACAGCTAGAGCCCGATCCGTCCAAGGTCAAGGCCGTGGCGGAGTGGCCGACGCCTGCTACCAGGAAGCAACTTCAGAGGTTTTTGGGATTTGCTAACTTTTACCGGAGGTTCATTCGGGACTACAGCAGAGTAGCCTCTCCTCTTGCCAGACTTACTTCGGTACGGGTCCCGTTTTCCTGGTCACCTGAAGCAAACGAGGCTTTTGTCAAGTTGAAGCGCCTGTTCTGTTCTGCTCCTGTGTTGTGCCACCCTGTTCCTACAGCTCAATACGTGGTGGAGGTGGATGCCTCGGAGACTGGAGTTGGAGCTGTCCTGTCCCAGCGGTCTGCCTCTGACCAGAAGCTGCACCCCTGTGCTTTTTTCTCTCGGCGTCTCACTCCTGCCGAGAGGAACTACGATGTGGGGAACCGGGAACTGTTGGCGGTGGTTTTGGCGCTCAAGGAGTGGAGACACTGGCTGGAGGGTGCTTCTCAACCATTTCTGGTATGGTCTGATCACAAGAACTTGTCCTACATCCGTTCTGCTCGCAGGCTCAACTCTCGTCAAGCTCGGTGGGCCCTGTTCCTGGGCCGCTTCAATTTCACACTCACCTACCGTCCTGGATCCAAGAATGGGAAGCCCGACTCCCTGTCTCGTCAGTTTGACCAATCTACTGGTGCTGAGCCTGGGGAGGACACCATTGTGCCTTTTTCATGTGTGGTAGGAGCTGCCAGCTGGGCGGTAGAGAAGGTCGTGCAGGAGGCTCAGGCGAACCTCCCCATCCCACCTGCGTGTCCTGCCGGTCTTCTATTTGTGCCCCCGTCTGCCAGGTCTGCTGTGCTGCAGTGGGGTCACAATTCTACACTGGCATGCCACCCTGGGGTCCACCGCACGCTGTTCCTGCTGCAACAGCGCTTCTGGTGGCCGTCCATGATACCTGACACCCGGGAATTTGTCTCTGCCTGCTCCATTTGTGCCCGCAACAAACCGTCTCATCGTCCCCCTGCCGGACTGCTTCATCCACTTCCGACGCCTCATCGCCCTTGGTCGCACATTGCTGTGGATTTCGTCACTGGACTTCCCCCGTCAGAGGGTAACACCGCCATTCTGACAGTGGTTGACCGTTTTTCTAAGTCTGCCCATTTTATTGCCCTTGCTAAGCTGCCTACGGCGTTCGAGACCGCTAATCTCCTGGTTCAGCATGTTTTTAGGCTTCATGGACTTCCGCTGGACATTGTTTCCGACAGAGGTCCCCAGTTCACTTCCCGGGTCTGGGGGGCTTTCTGTAGGGCCATTGGGGCTACACTCAGTTTGTCATCTGGTTATCACCCGCAATCCAATGGACAGACGGAACGGACGAACCAGGACCTGGAGGCTGCCATCCGTTGTGTGGCGGCCGATCACCCTGCTTCCTGGTCTACTCACCTGGCTTGGATTGAATATGCCCACAACACCTTGGTCTCTTCGGCCACGGGCATGTCTCCATTCATGGCATCTAACGGCTACCAGCCTCCCCTTTTCCCAACACAGGAGACGGCAGTGGCCGTGCCTTCTATTCAGGTGCACCTGAGAAGAGCTCGATGGGTCTGGCGTGGGGTCAGGGCTGCGTTGGGTCGTACGGCGGAGCGCAACCGGAGGTTGGCAGACCGTCATCGTGTTCCAGCCCCTGACTACAAGCCTGGACAACGGGTCTGGCTCTCCACACGTGACCTTCCTCTGCAGTGTGAGTCTCGGAAGTTGTCTCCCAGGTATATTGGTCCCTTTGAGATTGACCGTGTCCTGAACCCTGCTGCTGTCCGATTGAAGCTGCCTGCTTCTTTGAAAGTGCACCCATCCTTCCATGTCTCCCTCCTGAAGCCCGTCTCGGACAGTGCTCTCGGCCCTCCGGCCGTGCCCCCTCCGCCCCCCCTGCTCGTTGATGATCACCCGGCCTATGCCGTTCGCCGCCTGTTGGATGTTCGGCGGCGGGGGCGCGGGTGGCAGTATTTGGTGGATTGGGAGGGGTATGGTCCGGAGGTGCGCTCCTGGATTTCTCGTTCCCTGATCTTGTCCCCGGCTCTTCTGCACGACTTTTATGTCCGGCACCCGCACAAGCCTGGTCGGCCGCCGGGTGGCGTCCGTTGATGGGGAGGTACTGTGATGGCTGTGGAGGCTCTGTGTTGTTTTTTCCCCTCACTTCCTTGTTTTTCAGAGCATGTGAGTGGCAGGGGGTGTGTCAACCACTCCAGAGACACCTGCACTCAATCCTCTCATTAGCTCACCTTACTTAAGCCAGTCTACCCACCACCACCGTTTGCCAGATGATTCCGTCAGGTTGTCCATGTGATTCGACTCTTGCCAAGTGTTTTTTTTTTTTTCCTGCCCAGTTGGATTATTCCCTGCCTCTATTTTTGATTTTTGGCCGCTGCAAAATAAATGTGTTTTTTCCATCTTTGACACTCTGCGTCGGGGTTCTCCTTCGCTCCCGTAACAGAGGATTTGGTTTATCAGCAAACTGGATTGTGACATCAATTTCTCTAAATTCGAAACACCATATTCTGTGACTGAATGCGTGTTAAATCGATTCAGCTGGAGGATATACTTATATCTGATCTGAAAAAATGTAAGACAATAAGAGGTTTACATGTTTTTAAATGCAATGCTATTTGATCATATATGAGGTTTTTGGTTTTGCTGTTGACTCCAAATCGTCTGCTTAAATATAAAACGATCTGATTTACATAAAAAAACCATAAAGTCATGCAAAAAGGCAAGTGAATTGTATTTGAAAGACTGAGGAGAGGACTGATGTATATGGTGTACACTGACAGAGCACTTTTCTAGCTCACTTTAAGGCATAGTCACAGTCCCGTTAACCCATGCACACACACATTCAAACACTGAAGGTTTTATACTGTAACTAAGGAAGCTTTGACACATTGACAGACAAGGTGGAGACTGAACCGGCAATATTCTGATCAGGAATCGACCGCTCTACCTCTGCATCATGCCCCCCCATACTAAAATGACCCACAGAGTCTGAAGTAGTAAAATAAAAAATAAAACGTAAAGCTTAGGCACACCCAAGTCCACCATGCCTGCAGTTTTTCACCGACTCCTATAATATACACACTTTTTTGCAGTTTTTGACTGCACTTTAGCATATGGTGTTCACACAGGACTGTTGCTTGGCTATACTAGTCCATGTACTCCCAGCTGAAAGAGGCTTGGTGTGAAATCTCGTAGCGGTGCAAATGTTGTGAGACTTTTTCCAGGCTTTTTCTTTCGCAGCTCTATTCCGATATATTGCAGACTTGATAAATTTCTTTTCAGTTGGCACTTCTGTCTTTTAAAAAGAATGCTTCCCACACAACACTACCAAATCGGAGTCCCCGACTGGTCAAAGTTGGTTTAACTTTCAGCGCGTGTTCACTTGCTGCGCATTTTGGATGCTGAAAACTTGGAAGCATTTTCACACATTAAATCGAATCCCTGTTGCTGAGCCTGGTGTGAACGTTAGACATACTTTTCCTCAGGTTTAATAATCTCGTGTTAGAGAAAATGTCCATAACATAAACCTGTGTTATTTGAATATGATAGTGTTGCTCATCAGTGAGGATTAATGCTTTTTTAGGTTGTCTTCCTGAAGCAATCTGACTTGTAAAGTATTGCAAACGTCAAACTTTGCTTCCTCTTAGTTTCACAAGAAAACAAGAAAACCATCTTTTCATTCATGTTCTTTCATTTGTTTTGGGTTCACTGTTTTGTGTCGCATTCCCCTCCCCTAACACTGCAGCACACACACACACACAAACAGGCGTAACAGGGTGTTATGTGTATAAAGTCCCGTGTCACTCATTCCCACCATCTGCTCACAGGCTTTTGACAAGCAGCTGTAATTAGAGATTTAAACTCCACTCTCGCTGTCTGTTTGCATCACATTGAGGCACACATTCAAAGGCAAACCCCCTAAATCTCTCTCACCCGCACTCTTACTGCATCATGCTCGCTCTCCCTTTCAACTACTCCCCCCCTTGATTCCCCCAAAATTGCCCTCCTCCTCGTCCTTGTAACTCCCCGTCTCTCTGGTGGAACGTCAGTGGAGGATTTGAGTCCGTCGGCACAGATGCAGACTGAGCTGGGAGTTGCTGCATCTCTCGCTTGCACTGATTGAGTGTCTCAGATCTTCGGAACAGAGACCACGTTGGGTCTGGATTTTATGTTCAAGCTGGAGTGAAAACACTTTACAGTTGATGCTTCTGTGAGGTATGCTGCTTATTGTTTCCTGCTTGCCTGTGATTGTTGGTGAAGTGTGATTGTGAGGAAGTTTCTTTGTGCCTGTTGGTCACATGCAAGCCCGAGGGCAAACGGTTGGGTTGTTGCTTGGATAAAGCATTAATAAGGGTGTTTTCATTACAAATTTTGCAAAAATTCGTTTTTACATGTTTCATCAAGCCCACACTTTTTTGGATTTGTGTGTTTACCACTGTTTCAGTTTTTCTTTGTTCACAAATTCAAGATTGACCTTTGTTTTTATTTGCTCTTTCTCTCCTGTAAGATTGTATTTGCTCTTAAACATTTCCCAGCGGCAAATAAAAAGACAAACAAGGCACACACCCAAAAATGTCAGAAAATAAATGTCAGATTGTGTTCGCAGGACTTGGGCAACTTTCGCCTCACAACTGTTCTCTTCCATTGTCCACAGTTAGAGGATGAGCAGAAAGAGAAACTAACAAAAGGAAAGACACTGATACTACAGAAGCCAGTGCAGGGGGAAAAATGAATGAATACACACAAGAAAGAACAAACAACAACAGATGGAGAAGAGTAAGTGTTACGTTCTGTGGAGAAAAGAAGACAGGTGCCACCACCCGAAAAACAAAAAAAAATCCCTCATCTTTTGTTTTCCTTTGGCTCACAGATGGCCTCTTTCAGACTCAGCATCCCTCACCCCAAAGTATGAGAGAATGAGAAAGAATGAACACATGTGGGGTGAGTTTGCTGATGTCAAACCTTTGGGGGTAGCAGGATCCAGAGCTGTTACACACCATAAAGACAATATATATTTGTGAGGCCATTGCCAGCTCTCTTTTAAAAGTGTTGGTGTGTCTGCGTGTGTGCTTCCTCCATCTGTCTCCATGCACAGCTAGACTGCGGGGCTCTGAGTCCCGCAGCCTTGTGTACCGTGAGGTGTTTTTAAGACAAAAACATGAATGCTTGGACAATGTTGCTTCTATTTTCCAGCAGTGAGACATTTGGGCGTTGGGGAAACTGATGAATTGACTTCTAACAGCACGTTTAAGCTCCTCCTGCTGCTCTGAGGCTCGTTGGACAATTCCATATCCTTGTTTGTTCCTTAAACGTTCTTTTCTTCAACGCTTTTTGGGAGTTGCTGGCAAATGTTCCTTCTAAAATCTGTGGTCAGTGTGTGTTTGGACGCCCAGTCTCCTCCTTTGGTCAGCTGTTTAAGCCACATGCTCACAAGGACAAGTCCTCCCCCTCCCTGATAATTATGGGTTGATACATGGACCAAAGGGAATGATCATGAGCAGTAAGATTGAGATTTGGTTTAGCACAGCAATTTTTAACTTTTTTTCTTCTCCAATAGTGCTATTTGACAGATTTGTGCTGTCACAATCTGTAACCACAAAGGTCATTAATGTTCTGCTAATGAAAAACAGCCCGACTGGGTTGCAGTTCTGGCAAAATTCAAATGAAATCTATCTTGCATGATTAAAGAGAGCCACACTTTCTCCTCTAGGTCAACGACAGGGAGGTGCTTGATTGTGAATGTCAAGGCTGTATAATAACAACATGATCATTAAATGAAAAACAGAGGAAGTCTTCTACTTCTAAGCACTCAAAGCTTAAGGCTTTTGGGTGCAAAAGCCATCGGACACCCTACTTTTTTAATCTGTCCACCAGCAGATCTAATCTTAGATGGGACTTGATGGTTACCACTCTCACTTGATTGCCTTTGCAGCTACTGCCCGACCCTAAACACACACACATATAGAAACACACAAAAAAGCCGGAGTCGACGGTCGCATTTCATGTGCTTGACGTCAGAAAGCAGACAGCTGACTCTGCGGACAAAAGAGGGAAGAGGATGGGATTACAAGGTCCATCGTTCATCTGAAAAGGAAGCAATGGATTTATCTCACCTTTTAATCTGATTAGTCAGACTTCCAAAGCTGTGTGCTGATTAAGCTCAAAGAGTGTTTTTTCTAGGTATTTTGCAAAATTTTGATGTGACAACTGTGGTAAATTTCTTTGCTACTAACCGCATTTCTTTTTGTAGTCTGTGTTAAAGCCTGAGGGTGACTTGATCCTCACAGCAGCACTTGAGGTTTGGCTGGGGATTCTCTGCTCTTCCCTCCTCAGTAATCCATAACCTCTTCTCTGCATACTTGCTTTTTCTAATCTAAGCTTCTAAGTGTCAGCTTGAGTTGAAAAGTCATCTTGAGACTTGATCTCCTCACTATTCTTTTCAAGAGAGGCTCATGAGACTGGACAGTTGGTTGACTCAGACGGTGCTAAGCTAATGACAGGTGGTGGAAAGCACTGCTGGCAACAGCCACAACATATAATTTGGTACTGGCGCCCTTCCAGCAGACTATGATTAAATCCAAACCTTTGGACTGAGATCTCACCCATCCCCCTTAAATCTCCATCTCCCTCATCTGCAGTTATAGTACCAAACAGGTGGATGAAGCAGCTGGCATGAACGCTGACCAAGCCCTGTAAGATGCTCAGCTTTGGTTGGAGGAAAAGGCAGCTGCTCCCAATGCGACTTCCCCCTTCAATGAAAGACTTCCTCATGGTGATGCAGACGTACCGCTGGTATGTGGAGAGCAGTCTTTAGTGGCCGTCTCCCGTCCAAGGCTGTCACTGGACACTATGGGTGGAAGGGAACCAGAGTCAACTGTACTAACATGTCAGAACCTGTCAGGAATCACAGATTGTTTTTATTGCTTTAGGTAAACCAATTCCAACTATTAATAACTACATTTTTTTTCTTTTTTAAGACCATTTTTACAAGAGACTTTTTCAATTCTCAGCTCTTGCTATTTTACCTCCTACTTTGATGAATTCAACCAAAATGAATGAGAATTTACACAGAAGTTTGTATGTTTATAAGGCTTAAGTCACATGAACTGGTACGAGTAACCCTTTGTACGGGTGCTGCAGGTTTTGGGGTTGTCTGGGCGCAGAGGGTTGTAGAGAGAAGCAGCTGCATCTAAAGAGGAGCACAGGTGTGTCTTGCAGGTCCCTTGAGGCTCATACGGCCACTTTAAAGGATAACAGGAAAATTCAATGTACAATTATCATGTGTGTCGGAAGTGTATTTTAGATTTGTAAGGATAATGAAAGTTGTAGGCACTTATGACAACTTCTGGGTTATGCCGATGGCCTTTATGTCTCAGTCCAGTTGTTGGTAAGGCGTGGGAACTAGCTCCTTACTCTCATCGCACAAATGCAGCATGCACAGGGTGTGGAGGTAGTACCTGTAGAACGTCCAAACAACTTTATAACAGCCAGGGAAAGCGCACATATCGCTTTCACAGCACTAACTGGGCCCTTGCGGAAGGTTTGGGGGGGGTTGAAATAATGAAAAATCCAAACAACATGCCTGCGTCTCACATGTTTTCTATGTGTTTGCTACATCACAACCGGTTTCCTGCAGCATTCATAGAAAAAATATGCTTGAATATCTTTGCTCTACAGGCTCACAGACCTTGTGAGCCCATGTGGGCCTCTTGCGTGACCCGTACAGATTTGCCTGTTTTTCCCCCATAGAAACACCGTCTCCACCCATAAGGGCATTTGGAACTCTTGAAGGTTACAAAAACGTACAATTATGTAATAAAGTATGAGCTAGGGCTGGGCAACAAATCGATTTTATCGATTGATTCAAATTCACCCTTTAAGAAGGTTTATCTTTGGTTAAATCTGGATTTTATTTCCCTATCACTCTGCTGTCTTAGGCTTTCATTGGTTGGAGTTTGGTCAGCTCTCACTATGTGAAGATTGTAAAAGGGGACTTGGTCACAAAAAAGAGAGTTTCTTCAAATATAGGGAACTGGTTTGGTTTTTGTGACAAACTTAAAGCAACAGACCACACAGATAAAAGAAGAAAAAAATAGATACATTTAAATCGGAATTCAAATTTGGTGCAAAAAAATGTAAGCTTTTTTATTTTCGGCCATTTTACAGTCCCAATGTGAGCTAAAATCTGGATAAGCGAAAAGACCAACAGTTTATGAAAAATCAGAGTAGCTTAATATGCCTACTTTACCGCTACCAGCACCATTCACACTGACCCCTCCCCCATCTTATACTTGTCCACCTACCTGGTTCTTTTGCCTGTAGCGAAGCAGCATGTGTTACAGAGTTAGCTGCAGTCATGCTAATGATTAGAAGTAGATCGCTTCAGCGTTTCCTGTTTAAAAAAAAAATCTGCTTTGAAGTAGTCAAGGACTGTGGGGAGAATTATTCTGCAGGGAAAGATATAATTCGGCTGTGATGTTTGTGGGCCTGATTTCAAACGTGTCATCTCTCAAATTTAACCCTGACCAAGAACCTAATGTAGTATGATCCCATTATATGACAATCCTAAGTTACGCTACAGTCTACTTCAGAAGTGTTGGCCACGGAATGAGAGGCAGGAGGTGCACAGATAAAATAACAGGTCAAGAAACAGATTAAAAACCATTATCCTAGCTGGGAAGACAAGATACGAGCAAGAAGAATAAATAAAGTACAAGAAAATCACTTCACATATTCTTGGATCTGTACTTGGTCAGATCAGTTAAATATGACTTCACCTCCTCCTCTGGGCGTGTATGTTTCACATGTTAGGTAATTTCACGCCCGAAATGGACCAGAGATTCCCTGAACCTGTGGCTTAATCTTCTGCTTTCATGCATCTAATTTCCATTTCCCAATGGGACTTCAAGCAGTGTGGAAGGAGTTAACTTTAAATTGAGCTAGACCTGCTCTGACAGTCGACAACAAAAAGAGTGCAAGGAAGAGCTGAGTGTGATCAATTCAGATCATCACTCACTGGACCATCAACTGTGAAATAAAAATGTATTGGACATTAAAAAGGCCAATAACCTACAACACTGGTGTGTTCAGTAGTTCACCCGGACAGAAGGAAAAAATACGCTCCGAAGCATCCAACAATTGAAAGTAAAAACTAATGTGGAGGCCAGATTTAGCCAAAAAACTGTTGAACTTGAAAATAAAATAAAAGTTCATCGATGAGGTCACAATTGTGCCGCAGGGCCGTACAATCACACATTAAAGGAAAAGTTCTGTAAAGCAAATGACTCGGTGCTCTCTGACTTTTTTATGGAGCTACTTCAATTATCTTTTGATCCATTTTAGAAGCATTCCCTGCAGTCTTTTAATTATAATTATGCTGGTTTAGCCGAAATCACAAAACGTGTCATTTTTTAGGAAATAGTTTCTGCAGAGCAGTAGTAGTTCATTAGAAATTTGTCTCTGAGTTGTGGGCGGGACTATTGATATTGAGTAACAACCTGGCCCCCCGTTTACCCTTCCTGTTGTTGAGAGCTCTCTGTTTTCACGCTCTACAGCTAGCTTATAACCCCTCACATCTCCAACCTAACATAACCTATGCAACAAAAACGACAAGCATTATTGGAGTTGTCCAGCCATACAGTTTTGAGCTGGATCCCAGCTTGGACGAGAAAAATAAAGATCTACATAGATCAAGTCATCTTCAAGTGGATGCATGAGAATGGAGCGGAGCAGGGTGCCTGGGGCCCGCCCAGCCACTGACTGTATAAGAGAACTTATAAGCGAGTGTGTGTGACGTCACCCATAGAATATGACTTGCTCCAAATCAAATGAAATAAAGCAAATTCAGTCGCCATTTATGCGCAATATGGCTGTTGCTATGTAGCACTAATGTGGAGTGGTGAATATTGATGATAGGTGATGAAAATGTATTATTGATGATCATAGGAGACCTGGGTGGCTGCCTGGGGCGGGGGCATAATCCCTATTTTTGCGCCAGTGTTCTGCAGAGGAGCCACCATCAGTATGTGAATGTGTGTGTGAATGGGACTGTGACTGTAAAGCGCTTTGGGCCTTCAGCGAAAGCAGAAAAGTGCTAATTAAGTATATGCCATTTACCATTTTGTCTAGGGCGCCATGCAGCGCCGGACCGGGCCTGATGATGTTATTGAGAAGTGGTGCCTATTTGGGCTGTCCAAAGTCAAATACACTATTTTTCCATTTCACTCGTTTTGGAGGACTAACTGTAGGAAAAGGGTAAGAGTTCAGATTCGATTATTCTGAAAAATAGAATGAATGAGTAATACCTGTTTGATTTTCTACAGAGGTCTATGGGATTTAGGCTTTTTGGCATCAGGTACTTCCTGTTTGGAACGCAAGGGGGGTGTGTGGTTATTCGCTCCAGTTCTCTTATACAGTCAATGTGCCCAGTGTATTTTCTACTGCATCACAAAATAATTCCTTTTAAAACAGCATTTTTTCATCTGCTCTTCACTCACGGATTAAAAAAAAAATACTCAGTAATACAATTTTGAGCTGAATTTTGTTGATACATCTATATATATATATGTTCTCCACCATCAAAAAAATATCACGTGATACCATTTTCATCAGAGTGAGTTTTTAAGACCCATATTAACTGTGATTTACAGTTCTACACAGTTGTGCAGGCTGATGGCAGCGGAGCAGCCATGCAAGGCGCTAACAAGGCAATGTGGGGGTTCAGCCTTTTGCCAAACAACACTTTGACACATTAGCGGGGAGAGTGAAAACCAAATCTGTGATCTTGCCATGAGAGGTTAACCACTCTGCGCCACCTCTTCAACCTTCAGTCATGCATCCTTTAATCAATGTATGCTGCCCACAATCTGAGATTGGATGAGTAGAGGCTATTGGATTTAAATTATGTTTCATGTCCCTCCTTTTGAAAGAAAGACCTGCTGATAACTAGATAGTCAATCATACCTGTGATGTGTTTTAATCAGGTTTTTAAATATTTCTTTATTTATTTGTATTTATACTTAGCCTGCAGGATAAATGATTGTCCATCAAAAAAGAGGTAAAGCTAAAAAATGCCAGTGTACATTTTCATGTTTCTAAAATTATTTGTTTTGCAAATACTACCTTGCTCATTTATCTCATTTTTTGCACTATAAGGCGTACTTTAAAAGCCTTACTTTTTTTTTTCAATAAATCTGGTTTTGCGTACTGATGTCAAATCAATTTTGAGTTATATGGCGCTCTGTCAGGCTGTTATACATGAGTTGCAAAAAGGGTTGTGAAGTTTTGTTAATACGCTTGAACAGTTTTTTTGGACTGTTTTTCTTTATGCGTTTCTAACAAGATTGGTAGTTGCTTGGTAATTGCTTTAGCTGTATTTATTTGGTTTTTTTATGTGTTGCAAACAAAGTTGGGTGTTATTATGTATACGCTAACGGAGCTTACGTGGAGCGGTGTCGCACGATGTTTTTGTGTGTTACCAACAATGTTCAGAGTTAGCATAATCACGTTATTGTTTATTTTAGCGATATCATGCTGTTGTTTTTTTAGATTTGATAACAAGGTTGGGTGTTATTATGAATCCACTAATGTGTAGTACACAGAAATGTGTGCCGGACTGTGTTTTGTTTTTTTTTTGTTTTTTTCACGTGTTACTAACAAGGTTGGGAGTTAGCATACTCACAGTAATGTTTGTTTTAGCGGTATCAGTCTGTGTTATACGTGATGCAAAAAAGGTTCACAGAGTGACAGGTTTGGTACTACACCAACTCAGCTAACGTGAAGCATCTTACAAATAACTTGAAACGTGAATGCAGTTAATAAAGTCTGACTGAGTGATGGACTCCTGACTTTATTGTTTCACTTTATATGCTTAATATTCACATAAATTGAAAAACAGACCATTCATTAACGATGCACCTTAATGTGTAGAAAATACGGTAGGCTACTATTAAAAACACATGCACATTCTTGTGTGAAAAACACACAAGAAATAACACAAGAATAAACACATTATGTTTTTTTACATCTTTTGTCAAAAACATCTGAATATTTCTAGTTGATAATGAGGTAGCAAACGGTTTTTGATGATTTATAAAATTCAAATGTACATTTTTTTTATAGAGCACTTTTCCTATTACAGAACACCTCAAAGTGCTTTGCAGAAAAGGAATGGATAAATTGTAAGAAAAATAATCATAAAAATACGCATCACAATTAAAACACACATATATATTGTGCAAACACAAACTGGGGAAAAAAGTCCATAACAAACATGAAAAAATGTAATCACTATTAAAACGCATTAAAAAGATGCATTTTAAGTTTTTTTTTTTCTTACCCAGAGTCCAGTCCACACCTGCAGCTGTTTGCTGCTTCTCTATCTCTGTCCTGTGTGCTGTCCACTGGAATAACAACCACCAAGCCAGATGAGCTTTTTAATGCTTTTAAACATTTCCACTCTTTAAAGTTGTCCGCTAAGTTTCTTAGTCCTTCCAAAACACTAAATCTTGCTGCATTTGCTGAAAGATTAACTCATGAAGCAAGTTCAGTACATGAAAAAAAAAAAACATAGTGCACTGAAAATATGACCCCACACAGCATTCAATTCTCCTCGCCTTGCTTATCTTGGGGTGAAACCCAGCAGCGGAATCTTGGGGATTTTGATTTGCATGTAAATTAAGCTGTATTCTGTTTCTCCTAAAACCACATCTTCAAATTCACTTTTCCTCATTTTATGAAGCCAGTGGTCAAATTATGCAGCATTAGAGGGTTTGAGTTGAGGAACAAATAATCTGTATGGGGTGTCTCAAAAACATTCAATAAACAAGAAAGAAGGGTTTCTTTTTATTATTTTTTTGATTGATAAAGAAGATCATTAATTATGCGTAGAGTGAACTAAGAGATTATCCATGTTGGACCAGGACTGATGCAGGCAGATGGAAGGATTTTTATACAGAAAAGCATAGCAATCTACTGTAAATATTTATTATAAAAAGATATACTGTATGAACAAGTAATTTCTTTTCCCAAATTTTATTTTACATGTTTTAATAATTTGTACGTTTTTTGAAATAAAAAAATACATTAAATTATCTTTCTATAATTTCTAAAATTCCAATTTGCCAGAAAAAGATATATCTGCACGACAGAAAACAAAAATAATGAAAAAAAAGAAATCATACTCAAAAATAAATAGAAATGTTATCCTTGTAATATTATTTGTTTTATATACATATATATGTACATGTTCATGCTGTAAGTGCTTTTTTTTCAACTTCATTATGCAATCCTGAAGAGAGTTTGAGTTTTGTTCTATTTTTGGCTCACTCATTTCTCTGCTTGTGTTGTTTGATCCTTTTTTTTTAACTAACTTGAGATGAGAGAATGTAGTGGAATAGGAGATGAAGAAGATGCATTTAAAGTCTGAAAGCAGCAGGGTGGAGAGAAGCCCAGCAGCTAAAGGAAACTGCAAGAGGAAATAGAGAAGCATCTTGATCCTGTGGCTGAACTGGGGAAAAGGACTTTCTGGATGCATGTAGACCAAAGAATTGCTTGTAAACAGGTAAAAAATGTGATCAGATGCAGCTTTTTTTTTCCACATCCAAGGTCGGTGTAAGAGTTATGAGCAGAGAAAGCAGCATAATAATAATGGCAGCTACCATTAAGTATTTAACACCCTACTCTATGCTTAGGACGTGTGGGTGTAAAGAAATAACAAAAGCTTTTCCTTTTTTAGTCGAAACTAGATTTCTTTGCAAACTTCTTTGCCATTCACTGTGATTTGACTTATTTTGTTTTCTTTTTTTTTCTCATTTGCAGAAGCTCAGTCAGTCACACTGTTTAAATTAGCAGGAGGTAGATGGGTGTTTGTAAGGCTGGATGAAGTAAATGGGCTGGGCTCACCAGAGTCTGAAGAAGGGGGAGTATTATGGAGAAGAAAAAAAAGGCAGTTCAATTAGAATGTACAGCTAGAAGCGGCTGGGTTGCCATGGTTACGGGGATGGGGATGAATGAATGACATCAGAGTGGCGGGGAGGTGAGGGAGTGTGAAATTGATTTGGTGGAGGAGCATGGGGAGACGACTCTCACTGGATTTTCGCCAAGCAGACACATTCCTCGCCACGCCGGTGTTTCCTTCAGAAGGCGCTCTTTGCTAAGGCTCTGCCGTGTTCTAACTGAACACAGGCGGTGAATCAGGAGGGTGAGTGTTGGTGAGGTTTTTTCACTCTTACGTGTGTTTGGGTTTTCACAGCCTGTAAGAAAAGCATGAGAAGAGGACATGTGCGTTAGGGTTTCGAACACAGCTCGTGGCGTGTCACTGGGAATGAAAGGAGGCAGATGTGCCATGCAGTTGTCAATGGGGCTAAATATACCGCGAGATGCTCATTGTAGAGGAATGTGAAAGTATCTTGTCAAGAATGAACAGTTGATCAGTCAAAACAGGTTTCTGTGTGGAAAAAAGGTGTGTTTGTTGCAGTAAATACTCTCCTAATAGAACAGTACTATTAGCTTTCAGTATGAGTTGTTATTTAAATTACTGCAAGAGAAAACTCTCATTTTTGGTAAACTTTCTAATAATTTGGCCACTTTTCTTGTTTTTCTTTACAGTTAAAATAAGAATTAGTGCCATACAGTTTGAGAGCCCTCATCCTTTCCAGTGACAAGTTTTATTGACAACCTATTTGACCTTTCTTTGATGATTAACGAGAAAACTGACCTTGGCCGACCCCATCAGAACAAAAGCCTTGGAGTTGAAAAGAACAGGAGCTGGAAATCACGGTGAAAACTGCGCATCTACAGTGAGGATGAGGATGTAACAGATTACAACGCTCTTAAAGGATTTATTTTTATGCTGTTTTGGAAAGCATCACTCCTCTAAACGATTGGGGGAACTAGATCATGTTTTTTTTTGCACAATAATAGTCAGCACCATTGGAAAAAAAATCTACTTTCAGAATACGCTATGTGTAGATCTGATTGCAGCTACTATGCTCTATTTTACATAACATTTGGGTGTGTGTGTGATATCAAAGCTGTAGTAGCCTCAGTAGAAAAATGCACAGATGCTACATTTTGAACACAGAACAATAATATAGATACACACAAGTTTTTTATTGAAGGCCTTGACATCAATTATGAGAAAGACAGCAGAGGAATTTATGAAAGACATTTTTTACTGTTTATGTGCAGAGAGAAAGAGAAAAAAACGGCACTAGCAATTGTAGCAAATGTGTAGATTCTTGTTTTTCTCGTGTGTGCAGCCCTCATAACCCGGTGTGTATTTGGAGGGTTGGCGAGAGTGGATGTTGAGGGGCTCAGAGCAGATAACCTAAAGCCGCGCTGGCACTCCTTCTGAGTCTTTAAAAGCTCAGCTCAGAGCATGAGTGGGAGGTTGCCAGCTTTTTGGACGACATGGTTGGGAGCACAAGGGGTCTGGTAGTCACTGGTCTCTTATTGAAATCTCTTTTTAGTCAGGGAACAAAAGTGCCCTATAGCAAAATAAGCAAACGTTTTTTTTTTCTTTTATCAATGAGAGTAAATATACAGTCTAAACTAGGTCGGGCTGCTTCGTGTGCTAAATGCTGCATTGTTTGTGGAATTTGAGTTTCAGGGGAATCCTCCTTTAAAAACCCCAATTTTTTTTCAACTTGCAAGATCAAAACACCAATTATTACTGATGAGAAGACAGAGAGGCGAAGGGATATAACTGACGTCAATGTGTAACTACACCACACCAAGATCCCCGGCTTCACGCAGCAAGAGTTGTCTGTCAGTTTCAAGCAAAAAAACAATGATGTACTGCCCAGCCATGGTCAGTGAAATCACCAAATTGGAATCCAGTTGGTAATTGTTTTGGGTGAGATTGAGTGCTGTCAATTACGTTTACCTTAGCTGCCAAAAATACCTGGTGGAGATTATGTGGCGTGGAAGCCTTTGACACGTCTCAATGGGCTCCATGCAGCAAAGATGCACAAAATATGCATGCACAAGGGAGACACACCCAATACTGTCTTTGTGACTCCAAAATTGTCAAGTCAATTTTCAGCAACCTCTGGGAACTCAAAAAAGATATTTTGATAGGTTCAAACATGGGTGAACCATTTGAAAGATTTCCAAGACTTTCATCATAAGTTTGTTCCTGCGTGGTTTAAGCCATGGCTAAAAAAAAAAAAGAAGATATAACCTTTTTTAAACTGTTTCAGTAGTTTAAGAGTTTATTTAAGCAGGATATCCTTATTTGTCTCAGCTTCACAGTGATTCTATATATTTTTGCAGAATCTGTCCAAAGGTATACGTCCTCAGCAGTTAATAGTTGGGCATGTTAGAGGAGTCTATTTGTCTGGCTTAAATGTTGTGATTTTTGTGTACATGTTTTAAACCACTGCACTTACAGAAGGTGTTTAGACCTTATTTCTAAAATGTTATGTTTTCTATTCATTACAAGTTGGTCTCAAGACTTTAATCACTTTCTAAAAGCACACATTTAAAACTACAATATACTGTTGTTTATATATTATTGTTTCATGTAAACTCATATCCATTTCCACTTATTTTTCTAACGTTTACTTGAAATGTGTCTCTTTTTTCCTTATATCACGATCAGCTCTTTAGCACTGAGTAAGAAAGTTCAAACGCACAAGTCATTCATTAGAAATATGTGCAATATATGTGTGATGGTGTGCTTTGTAACACAGCTGTGCTTTAAATGCTTTAATGCTTTAAACAGCTTAAACTGAATTTTATACAGAAGGTAACACAAGCTGAAGACAAAATGTGGGTTAAAAGCTGAAGTTGTGTTTCTGTGTCAGGCAGCAGTCTGTTGGTTCATCCTCAGTCATCAGGGGGCAGAGGAAAGACACCACGGAGTGTTGCTTCACTCAGATTTGTTATACGCTGGCTTGAGCTGTTCTTTCATTTGTTGAGGTATTGATTGGTTCTCAGCGCGGCTCGCATGCATCCTTTCTGCTCCAGTCTAGTCCACTGTGTGCTGGCTGCCTGGAGCTGGGAGGCAGAGGAGGGAAGTGAAGGGCAAACAAAGGCAGAAAGGCAGACTTTCAGTTTGAGGATTTCATGTGTTTAAAGCAGTAAAAAGTCATTCAGGGAGCAGGGGGAAGGAAAGATCACATAAGCAATGAAAGCAGAGAAACTGGCATGACATTAATTGTTACAGCTCTTTTGTCTTTTCTACATTCATCATTTTTCCTAATTTACTTCATTTGTCTTTCATATTGTCCTGACAGTTTTCTCCCCTCGTGGGTTTAGAAAGTCTTTTTCTTTCCCGCAGATATAATGAGCTGAATATGTCCACGGGTCATCCAGCAGGCTGCAGAGTAGATGGTGCCACGGATGTTTTGTTCTGAATATTCACTCACTTCCTTTTTTTTCTTTTCTTTTTTACATCTATGAAGTCTTGAAATGCAGAGTCAACATCCTACACATCTGACAGTGAACCATGATCCTAAGTTTTTCTTTGTCCATGTTTGTTGACACACATCATCCAACTTCCTTTCCAATTTCTTTTGGTTTGTGTTACACTGAACGTCCAAAATATAACTTTGTGGTTTTTTTAATTTTGTTTTTTTTTGCATCAGTGGATCTTTTCACCCGCTACATTTCAGTGAATCTCTTTACCAAGAAATTTTGAGAACTGGCTCTAATGACTAGAGTGTGGCATAAGGTCACTGTATGACAGCATATCCCTTATGCCATAAGTGCGTGCAACTAACATTATCCATACGAACACGTCACGATACCACACACACACAACAATGGTACGTTCCATTTTCATGACGTTCCTCAAGGTGGAGCCTCTCCTCTTTACAACACTCCACGGGGCTCGGACAACCCAAAAACCTGCAGCACTTGCACTTGTACAGGTTCATGTACAGTGGCTACGGAAAGTATTTCAGACCCCCTTAAATTTTTCACTCTTTGTTATATTGCAGCCATTTGCTAAAATCATTTAGGTTCATTTTTTTCTTCATGAATGTACATACAACACCCCATATTTAAAAAAAAAAAAAAAAACAGAATTGATGACATTTTGCAGATTTTTGAAAAAAGAAAAACTGAAATTTCAGATGGTCGTACATGTATTACAACAGCAGATTTCTGTTTTACACACAAGAAAATTTAAATTTTGATTCAACATCCAAGATTTTCATATGAGTGTGTGGGACGAATGAATGTGGGCGCCCACTTTTATGGCCTTATCTCAAAATATACGAGATGGAAAGTGTTTTGTCAAAATTTGGTAAAGAAATGCTGGAACAATTCCGTCCTGAAATGACATTTGACTCAAGGTGGCCCCTCCAAGGTAGTAGAATCTTACGTTGACGTCATTCCATGTTTCTTGTTTCGTTGTGATGCATGTGTATGCACATTTCCTTTGACTCCACTAAAATACTAAATTTTCACACTGATTGCTTCTGAAAAATTGCAGTTTTTGACATTAGAAGAACAGGATGAAGGCTTACCCTTTAAGAATTACATTTTATATTTGAAACAATTTAAAAGAAAAAAAATGTAAAAAAGAAAATTAAAAAAAGAAAAACTCCACAAAATGATTCCAACAGCTGCTGCCATTGCCATTGTGGCATTACATACCAGTGCCATTATGTTAAAACGGATTTACCTTCTCCACTGCATAGCAATTTGTTAAATCTGTGACTTTTCTTTCGTTTAAATACTTCTAAGAAAATCATTTTTTCTGTATGGAACAACCCAAAGGGGACACTTTTTACTTGATCAGTACAGTTACAGAAGAGAAGATTTAGTGTAGACAGAGAATGAAAAACAAATTTTCTTTTGTTTTTAAATTCAAACGTTTAATTTATTTCTCTACTTGATTAAGTTTTCCTGATCTTGACGGAAAAATGCATTTTCATTTGGATCAAAGCTCTCTTTTTCTGGTTAAAGTCGAAACTGAGGTGATGTGAAGCTTAAGGTTGTACAGAGGACAAAATGTCAAGGAGCCGGATTTAAATTTCAATTTTCCTCCCAACATCTTTATTTGTATGGCAACATCACACAGGCTGCGAATTTGGAAAAATCAAATTGAGAATTTTCAATTTACCTTGTAAAATAAATAAGATTTGCATAAATATATCACACAAAATGAATTATTAATTGGAGGAGGTCTTCTTTTATTTATAATGCATCACTGTAAAACATGCAAAGTGCCTTTGGACGAGCCACAAAATATCCCTGCAAAAGCCAGGATGTCCTATTCGTGTTCGGTAATTAGATTAGATGCAGGCACATCTGCACTCATTCCAGCCTGCAGTGATGGAAGTTATCTCGGTTTGCTCGACACATCAGGAAGAAGGTAACAGGATACGTGTGTCTAAAAGCATGTCACTCGTTTTGCCTGGCAGAAGCAGCCAGTTTCAATGTAAGGTCAATGCTGTAGACGCGAACTGAGACATATTGAGCGGCGGGCGTGACGAGCCAGAGTAAAAGTCCAAAATTCTGGGGAGGTCGCCACGGCTGTGTCAACCAATCAGGAACTCTTCTTTGGGCATGTGACGATTTCAGTGAAGCGGGTAGAATACACATCCAATATGGTGGATCGGATCTCCTGAACTTCCAGTCAGTTTCTCAAACTGATGTATCCCTTTCGGTACAGCGGGTTTCCTGAACCCTTCCCGGCTACCGTTGGGTGACAGTCTGCTTCAAACACGGTCAGAGAGAGACGGAAACACTGTGAAAGCGGCCGTCATCCATCCATCATGTGTTCATAAATTTCACACCCCATTGTCCCACGTTCTCAGTCTCATCGGTAAATGGCAGCATTGACTGCATATCTGGATATCGCATTGCAATCCATGGAAGACTCGGATGATGCATCATCTGTATAGAGTATCTTGAGAAATTGTTATAATAGGAGATGTTCTTATCACATACATTTCATGGCCTCTCTGTAGAATATCAAAAATTTGTAAATATTTATATTTTTTTAATTATCCCTTTAAATGAACCTACTGCAAGTATTTAACAATGCCATAGATGGAAAAATAGTTCATGACGTCAACCTAGAAACTTTGTTTGTACCTTTTTGTTTAAGGTCCAGCATGTCATAGTTTCCTTATACAGAATCTAACCATATATCAGAATGCAAGTGTACATTACGTGACTTCACGACACATTCATGCAAACTGATATTTAAAAGTAAAAAGCGTGACATTCAGATCTACTGCAGCGAGGTCGGGATGTCACAGGGAATGGCATTAATGCACACAAGGCTCTTTGCACTATCCTCAACTAAAAATAATCCATTACCTGTCAGAACGAGACAAAAAAAAAAAGCATTGTTTGATGTTTTCAGCCTGTGAAGCTGTGTTAAGCTGCGTGAGACAGCCATTGCAATGAAATGTGAGTAAATGACACAAGCATGCAGGCAGAAACACACACTTACATAATTTTACAATCTATTCTCACATAAGTGTGCTGTGCTGCAACACATTGGGATTCAGTGTTTTCTTTGACCTGATTTCCAATGGCAGGAAATTCTTCAGCATCCAGACACACACATGCGCACACGTACACATACCACTTTGTCTTCCTCTCATTCTCTTTCAAGCTAGCTGCATCGCTCCCCAGCCTTCACCAGCATCACACCGAAACCCACAGAGTTTCTCATCGTCTCCCTTTCCATCTCAACACGCACATGTTTGACAGCAGCAGGCGAATCAAAGCTCCCACTCTCTCATACTTTATTACCCACACAAGTTGAGGCACTCCGCCGCATTTTGCTAAAATCGATGTGGCTTTAGTCGCACGCCGCCGCCTTGTCAAATCAGTGTTCTTATATTTGCATTTGCACATTGTTTTCCTGTAGAGATGGTTACTCAAAGAAATCTTGAGATTAGCCATGAGGCATGATGTCATGAGGATCGCCCTTCACATTGCATCACCATGAGTGTCTGCAATTGTGCCAAGTTGTCTCGTCAGACTTATCTGTAAATTTGGGAGCATTACCATAGATGATGAGCACTTAACCTGCACAGAAAACCCGCACTGCAGCAGCATCATTTCCTCTGTCTGTCTGTTCCCTCCAAATGTACTTCCCGCGCTGCATCTGCCTCCCCTCCATCACTGCATTCCCACCTCTCTGTTATCTGACACTAGAACATCCTCGTCTTCTGCTGTTTTGCATACAAACATACAATTACAAGGCAGAATAAATCTTTGCCCTTCTGGAGCAGAGCTTACAGCAAAAGCATTAGTATTCATCTTTGCGTCTGTGTGTGGGAAAAAAAAAAAAAAGAATCGGACCAGCAGGGAGGAGGGGGAGTAAAAGCATTGCGTCATGGGGGTGTGTTTGAGCAGGAGGAGGATGAGCCGGTTATCAGTCAGTGACGCCAGTCGCACACGTGTGTTGGCTGTGGCTGGGAAGACATTAGACAGTGGTAACCTGTCTGAGGAGAGCTGAAGAGGAAGCTGCAGCTCCTCTCTGCTTGCCGAAGGCGTGCATGTGTGTGTGAGGCTGCATGAGCTGCAACCAGAGCGGCTGGTGAATAATGCAGACAGGGGAACCGAGTTTGAGTAACATGCACCAAGCCGATTTAATAATGCATCGTGCCGGTAACGAGCTCTGCATTAGTTAGTCTTTCTGGAACCTGGAGCTGCTTTCCACCTACCTGACAGCCTTTCCGTCTGACTGCTGGACTCCTGACTAACTCAGAAGATGTCTCACTACCATTTTATCAAATGCTGTAAGTAGCCTTTTCAGATACGGTCTTTCTTGCATGCCTTTTCCCTTGTGTCATTGTGCACCTTGTTCATCTGTGCCCTAGGTGGGTGTGTGCTGCAGAGAGCTGCTGCATGGCTGAAGTTGACCGGTGAATGCGGCAGGTAGCAGCAAAAAATAAATAAAGAAAGATGGAGGATGGAGAGATGTCTCAGGCGAGCAAAGCAGTGGAGAGGGATAGACATTTCTGAGAGAAGGGGACAGATGGAGGGAAAACTGAGGGTGATTGAGAGGAGGAGGGAGAGGCAGAAGTGGAAAATGGAGATGAGGTGAGGATGGTGCGAGTGTCATGAGGAAAATGTGTTGCCACAGAAAAAAAGGGGGATGATGCTATGTCAGAGAAATCAAGAAATATCTGAAAGATTACTTTTTTTATGAAGATGATGCAGAATGCTAAGACCCATTCTTTCCCTGCAAATCGGTTCCCTCCTCTCCTTTCTATATTTGTATATTAAACACGTCTTCATCCTGTGTGTCTGTGCACCTTTACTTAATAAATTATAGGCACCTGGAGGACTGTCTGTGCTATTAGCAAAAGCCTGTATGGAATAACATTAGATAAGTCACATGTCAGGAAGATGAAACCTTCTGCTCTTTGTCTTTATTTCTCTATTTTCTGTCAAACCTGCTTCCTTTACTTTCATTCATTTTCCATACATTAGATCCGAGCCTAACACCCTTGATCTAGCATGAAAATGGATGTGACTGTTCACTGCAGCCATGATGTCCTGGGATTTCTTCTCAAAGCTCTCAAGCAAACTGTCAGCAAAAATGAAACTGTTGTGCAAAATTAATAAAGTAGTTTTTTCACTTTAAAAATGACATCACATTTTTTAATTAAGCTCAGATCATGCAATTTTTAGCTTGACTGTAAATCAAAATATCCCACGCTTACGTGAAAAAAAATCTAATAGAAGGTGACATGTTGAATTTCACAGCATTTTCTTGTCAGACGTTTATTGTCCAGATTATTGCGAGTCCAGTCACACCAATGTGTCATTGTTGAGATTTTTTTTTCACATGTGCAGCGAGTTTGCAGGATTCGGCTTTCAGGAGTTTTTTTTCCAGAGCTGATGCAGGTATGGGACTACTGTGCCAAGTAAAGTGTTAATCACAAAACGGTCCCGGCAAAGGCAAAGATGGAGACAGGCTTCATCAGCTCATCGTGTGTGTGATGAAAGTGGGAGACTTCCTGTGGCTCGTCTGTGCAGATCATAATTCACCAGTATGAAAAACACAACAATTGTTTTGAAATTATTTTGTCTTTTTTTACGTAAAACAAAATTTCAAAAAAGAGTTTCTTCTTAGAAACTTGTTTCACTCCATCCTTTTGATGCAAAAAAAAAAACACCGGCAGGTTGTAAAATCTGACAAGCATTTATTTATCATAAATAACTAAAGTTGATACAGTAAAGAATTAAAACAAATAAACAAAAAAAAGTGACAAAGTTTCTTTCTGTTTCAAAAAATGCTTTAGACGTGTCCTTAAATAGTTGTCATGGCTCTGGTTGGCCAACAGATGTCAGTGTTTTGTGCTGCGCTCATACTGAATTCGGTTCACATTCCGTCAAATTCGATGCTCGAAACTTTTCCAAAAATAAGTTTGTAAACTTGAGTCCCCAGGTGCGTGTGGGAGGAGTTTTTAAGTCTCATCCCTACATTTCACCATTAACTGTATCTAAATGCATGAAAGAGGATGTTGAGAGATCAGGCTTATTTATTTTTGAAGAGCTCTACAAAACAATCCATAAACATGTCTCCATTACTGGGTTCATGACATCATTCAAAGACCCTCCCAGTACAGTGACGTTCACCATCTGCTGCTGGAGCTGCATCTGAATGACGGCCGCTTTCAGCGGTACTTCTGTCTCTGTGACTCAGTTTGATGAGTTTCTGTCCCGCATTAGTCAGAGAGGGGAAAAGAATTGAATAAGAATGAAATGAGAGAATCTTTTGTTAACTGTCCCAATGCAAATAAGAACGGTACGATAAAGCTTAATAATCTGATTCTCCTCCATGTTCGTTTTGGACTCCATCCGCTGATTTCATCATCAGCATGTCATGTGCCAAAGCAGAGTCCCTGATTGATTAGTTTGACACATCGTTTTCGCCAAAGTTGAGATTTTTTAACTCTCGCCGCCACAACACCCAAATCGCACTGCAACGCCCACACTGCCCTGATACCAAGGCTTCTCCGAACGCTGCATTAAAACTGGACGCCCATGACGCACGAATCGCAGTTTTAAATTGAAACCTGAAAATGTTTAACAGTTTTTTAAAAAAAAAATTTGAAAGTCTGAAAACCTTTTAGTTTTATCCCTAAGAGTCTTTTTCAGTAGTTGATTTTTTCTGTATTCTTCACTACAAAATTATGTATTTATTGATGGTGTTGACTAATTACTGCGTCTCTGGAAATAATTAGTTTCATTTTCTTGCTTCCAACCTTGTGGCTTTTTGGTGGTACTATTTAGAACTGAAATTAAATTCACAAGTCACCGTTTAGGCAGATTTTTGAGTGCATCCTTACAGGAAATGTCTTGTAACTGATTCTATTACGGAGCGTCAGTGTTTAATATTGTAACTGTGATTATATAGCTCAGTAAGCACATATACAGCAAGATTAAAAAGGCTAAACCCTATTATTAGCAGGATGGAAAATATTAAATGCGCACAAATCTCAGCTTTTTTATGTTTTTTCATCTATTTTGTTCTCGCACATGAACACAACAGTGAACCACCAAAGTGTTGTGCGTTTTTGCAGTTTTGCAGTGAGCGTGAGTCTTTTGTCTGAACAATGTAATCATGAGCTTTCAGTCCTCTAGTGTGTACCATACATTTCTGCTTTTTTCTTCATAACCTGAGCCAGTGACAGAGATTATTGTTTTGTATATGTCTGTATGTGCTGCAGGTTCGATGAAGCAGGTGTTTCTTCACTATAGATGTCTATCAAACAGGGAAAAATAAACCTTGAAATCCTTGTTTCTGTTCAGCCGTCTTTGTTTTTGGCAGATAAAGATCTCACTTAAGCAGACTTCAGACCCTGCAGATGGACGTTGACTCAAAGTAGCAGCTCTGTGCTGTGAAGTCTTTTGGGAGATTGTTGAAAAGATCTTTTGATGTGTAACTTTTCACTCCAGCATGTGCTGATCTCTGTTTAAAGTGGAGATGTGGAATGAAATTTCACACTGGTGCCGGCAGAGACAAAAGTCTCCCAAAGGGATCCAACAACACAGGACAGCATTGCTTTGTGCCATAAGGTGAAGAAAAAAAAAAAGCTTTTCAGATAAGAGCTTAACTTACAAATTCATCTTGAAGATTTTGGGTCTAGAATTTGGCAACAGTCTCCTCTTTATTCACATCTATATGCTGCATTTAGCACCTGGGTGTTTCCACAGAAGCAATTCACACGCTGGTGTTAGAAAAACTTTGCATTGTTTCTGTTGAGCTTTGCAGCTCCACCACTGATGAACGATTGAAAGGAAATGTGCTGGAAAATGTAATCTGCTTTAGCTTCCTGGTATATTTATATGGCAAGAAACCTTTTTTTTTTTTCAGCATAAGAACGGCTCACAAAAGTCTCTCCCACTAAAATTAGCGTAAAATGCGACCTGAATCTCTAAATGCCTTACAGTGGTAAAATATAAACATAACTCCATAGTCCGCAATGATAAATAAAAATCAAAAACTTGTGTTGTTTTCCAGGGCATAGTTTCTGCAGAGCGGCAAGAGTTCGTTAGAAATTCACCTCTGAGTTGTGAGTGAGATCGCTGGCACAAAGCAACCCCGCCCCCCTTCCCCATAACTGAACTATCTGTATGCGTTCTCCTGCCAGCTCACAGCCCCTCACACCCCTACCTAACATTAACAGTGCAAAAAAATGGTGATCAACATTGCATGTGTCCAGTCATACAGTTTTGAGGCAGAGGCCAGCTCAGATGAGGGTAACTAAGACGTAAATGGATCTAGTCATCTACAAGTGGATGCATCAGAATGGAGCAGAGCAGGGCGGTTGGAGACTGTCCAGAGTTCTTTTCTATGTCACAAATAAACTCTTTTTCAAACAGCATTTTGTTTCCATATTTTTAAAATAAGCTGAACCAGTTCAGCCATATTGAAAAATAAACGGAAACAGTTGGGATCTTTTTCTGTTTAAAACAACAAGATAGTGTGACAAGACAGATAATAAAAAAGGACACTTCTACATCTTATTCAGGCCATGGAGCAGCAAGCTACCTGGGAGCGGCTACGGATGGAGCAGTTTGGGGAAATCTTGGTTTGTTGATTTTAAAGAGGAACTGTGGATCCAGCAATTCCACATGACATGCTCAACTTTTGATGAGCTGTGTGATGCGGTGGGACCTGTAGTGGCGCCGGCTGTGCTGCGCCCAATGCAGCCAGTTCCTACCAAGAAAGTCAGGTGACTCCTTAATTTAAAAAAAAAAAAGGTACTCATTGCAGGTTTGCAAAATATGTAAATTTTTTGCTGGAGCCTCGACACCCTGCAAAAACTTTTTTTTAATAAAAATTTGAGGTTTTTTTTGTTTTTTTTCTTAAGTGTCATGTTTCCATTAGTTGAATTTACTATTGCAAATCCAATTTGGGACATTTCACAGTCAATGGAAATGCAGCTACAGTATAGTTTGTTGGGTTTTCTGGTCTGTACTGCTTTACTCTGCACCACTTGGTTGGAGTGCAACTTTGGGTGTGTGGCATTCAATGAAGAGGACGTAGCTGCAGACATCAACCAGAAGTCTTTGACCGGAACTGGAGATCCTCATATTGCTTTAAAATAAGATTATTTGAACTGGGGACCCCAAGAATTATGGTTTTATGCTCTTTTTAGGCTTTTATAACGTTTTTTTCAACAATTCTGATCTTTTGAGTTAGGGTTAGACTAAGTTATATAATGTCTGCTTCTGGATAATGTCAGGCACTATCTTGTCTGCAGCCAGGTCCCTTTCTGACCAAAGCGGATACAAGTTTGAATGTTTGATTTTCCATTCATACTTCTTGAATTCGTGGTTACCAGATGGGGTGGCAGAATGGGTGGCAAGACCCTAATTCAGGGCGACAGTTGGCACCCAATGCCACCTCAGAAAAATCCTCCCATGCTCAAGAGCAACCAAGCAAAGCAGTTTATGCTAGCCATGGCAGGCTGCCTTGCATTATGAGATTGGCTTTGGGCCGTCTGTTCTAGACTGATTAAACAGAAAGATGTTGGGAATATCTTTCAATAATCTGTAGAAGCCTGCCTACACTGAGGAGACTGTTATCTCAGGAAGTCCACAACACGTGGACACGTCTTTAAAATTGCAACTTTGATGGATTTTGAGTCTTCAGTTTGGAGATGCTATCACGGAAAATAGAACACTAGCTTGAAGTTCCTACATCATAACATGGCTTATCGGCCATTCCAGAGGGGTTCCAGAGTGATCTTTTGAACTACACAAAAACATTGCATACACTGAAGGGCTTTCACAAGCTCAGAAGCAGGAGCTAATTTTTCATGGGGCCAACCCACATACACAGCTTTGCTTTCCATCCTACACATGCATGCAATCGCACAAATATGGTTCCATTAGAGACACACATTCAGTGGTGTCAGAAATATTGCTAAGCAGCATGTTGTGAAAAAAAGAGAATAAATCCAAAAAAAAAAAAAAAAAAAAAACTGAGAAACAATTTTAAAGGGGACAATTTAAAGCAAAACACATATACAACCAAAGATTATGAAAGTAGATGAAGCACATCATAATATTTAATCACAACAGGCTTATTATTTAGTGTTGGGAGAAACACAGCTGCCAACTAATACTGAAGAAGGATCCACTTCTGTGTTCATTATTTACATTTTTAACATGTTAATGAAATTACAATAAAAAAAAAAAACCAAAAGCTGTTTTTATTTAGTCTTTCTTTTTACATTTGCTGCTTTGTATTTGCTGAGGCTGCTTAAACGCTTAAACAACTTCTGGTACCTCTGCCGCTGTGTTTGAGACTTCTTGATGTCTCACAAGAGAATTTTCTTGAACAGTGAGATTAAATGATGCTGCATGTAATAAAGTTTAGTTCATCATTGCTGTCCTGAGACCAAATCATTGTGAATGACCAGTGGTGCAGAATGGCCCGCTTTTTATATACCCCCAGACTACCGAGTGACTGGCGGCCAGCGGAGCTTGATATGGACGGCTAACTGGCTGCCACTGCCCTGTGGCCGTCCCGCTATCGCTTGATTTCATAATGGCGTCATCCCCAGCAGCTGACGCCTGCCGTCTACCTTCATACCAATGCCAACAGTTAAAAGAATAAAAAAAGTCTGGCAGCAGCATGAACTTTGAAGATTCTGCTGATGCCTCCCCATGGTGGTGTGGCAGTTGTATTTGTGATAATGAAGAGAAGTGATGTGCAGACAATAAGGAGAAAATGTTTTGGATTTGATCATCTTTTGGCTTCCTTGTGACCTGAATTTGTCAAAATACTGGAGACAATAAATTTTAGTCCTCATTCAACACTTATCTTTTGCTTTTTTGTCTCTCTCAACTTTTCCTGGCAAGATCTTGAGGGACGCAGTTCTGGTTCACCTGCTGCTCATGGACGATACATCTGTGGTCTAAGTAGGCAATAATTGTCCCAGCATGAGCCCTGTGACAAGATATGTTTTATGGAGCTCCACTGAGCGCCAGTTAGATCATGCACAGTCTGGAGAATTGCTACACTCTGTCAAGATTAGAGAGAACAAGCCATAAAATGCAGTGATGCCCACCTCGGGGCAAAGCACCCTGTAAATATGCTAAATGGCTGCCCAAACACAAAAAACTGCTGACGATGATATGAGAGCACACAAAACAAAACAGATGCACGGCTCCTGCCTGGAGGTAACTGTCAGTGTCGGTGTGTTTCATCATGCACTGCAGTCTTTTCCCTCAATGACCTTCATTCCTCTTCAGCTGCTTTCCTTTAGAGACTAGGTTAGAGTAGCAAACCTCCTCCTCATCTCTGTTTGTTTTCCTCTTTGCCCAGGTTGTTTCCAGCTATGTAACGTCTTTCGCCAGAACATGGAGATTGACCAGTGTCTGCTGGAGTCTCTCCCCACTGGCCAGCGCCAGCGGCTGGTCAGAAGGATGCGCTGTGACCAAATTAGAGCGTACTACGAAAGAGAGAAGAACCTCCAGAGGCAGCAAGCTGGAACCAATGTTCGAGCTCCGACCACTCTTTGCAAGAGGAACCGTGTCCGCTTCAGCCCTGCGGATGTTTTACAGGACGCCATTGTTCGTCGAGATGACAAAGAAGGTGTGTGGTATTGGTGTGCATGTGTGTTAGTAACACTGGAGCGCATAATGACAGCTGACTGGCACCACATGAATGCAGCAGCAGCAATTGGTCCGTTTGGGCTGTTAAATGTTCACTGTAAAAATCAGGACCCCCAAAAACAGTCAAAATTGTTCACATTTTTTAAAAATTACCCAGAAATAAGTGAAAAATCTGCCAGAAAGAAAAATCTAGTCACTAAAACATGTTTTCTAAAACTAAGATTAGCTTGTGAAAAACTTTTCTTTTTGAAATAAGTGTCTTTTTACTTTCTTTAGTCAGTTTTTGCAGTGTTGACTGCATGTGGAGGAGAGCAAGTGAACTTTTGCTCAAATCAAGACTGAAAGTCACCTGCAAAAACAGATGAGATGCATTTATATTTTGCGTTTGCATTATATATATATTGAAAAAAAAAGATATTGACAAAACTTGACACACAACAATCCTTCCACAAAATCTGACAAAAGGGATATGGACTTTTTTGGACTGCAGTCAGAAAGCTGTGGTGATTAAAACCTGAACCTGGAGTTCTCATTGAGTCCATGAAGTCCTCCCGAAGAAAAGTCATTAGCCTACGGTCATTTTTTACAAACTAATTTTGTACTTTAAAGTTATCTTACAAACCCTGTGAACCATTTTTATCATGTTTTAATATTCCACATGGAGCAAAGCAAAGTGGCAAACTTTATTTCTGCACTTTTGCTTCAAAGATGAGCTTTTTAAAATCTTAGTAGACCTTTATGTTTTTAGTCAGAACAGACGTGTTTATAAAAGTGCACACAAAAGGACCAAAAAAAGTTATAGGCTACCTGGACCTTTGAATGACAAAGCAGCAAAGTGCCTGTTTTTTTTTTTTTTTTTTTCTGAGCTACAGATTTACTAATGACCTCCATTACTTTCCAATACCAACTTTTTCATGAAACAACTCTTAAAGCCAACACAGCAATTGGCTTAAAGTGCAAATTCATAAAAACTGGATTGTTTTTATGACTCTCTGCTTAAAATAAATGTATTACCACCCCAGTTAATGTCACATGAACGTGTAAAGCTCATTATCTATGCTTCACAGCCAATTGCAGTAATGTTTCTTACTGACGGGCGAGTGCAGGGATTTTCCAGAACCAATGCTTTCACATAGACAGTCCTGACAGCTTATTGGCAGCATTAAGGATCTTACATGTGTTTCGGAACGTGTTTGAGAGAAAGATGGTGGAGATAGAAGCCCAAATTAAGCTCTGGAGACAAGAGTTTGAGTGAAGTCCTGGCAAAGTTAGAGTGCAGCATCAATATTTATTTTTTTTATTTATCTATAACAATTCTATTCCAAGAAAACAAGTAAAAACATTGATCCAGTGTCACCTTTACATGTTTAACCCATTACTTCCTCCTCCTTAACCCTTCAACACCAGAACTTTAGCTCCAGTTTGACATCCTATTGAATACGGAAACTCTTCAACTTTTGAAAGCAATGAACGTAATTCCATTGGATTACGGAGAAAAGCAGGCAGGGGCTTTACATTAGTGAAGTGTTTACGCTGTCAAATCAACTGATTCTGTCACAGAGAAAAGTGGCTTTGTGCCGTTGGTACCTAAAATGGTCGAAGAGTTGCTGTGAGTCAAAAAGTGTGTGTCACCGGGAAGATCTCTGACGTGAAGAGAAAAGCATAGCTGAACGCGTTCCATTCGATTTAAGTCACAAGCAAATGCTGCCAATTACCACAGCTGTTACAATGGCCATTTGAAATGATGTGGAAAGGAGCATCATTTCATTTATAACCAGTAAACCTGCAAATTAGCCAATACAACTCAATTCTATTTGAATCAATTTACCACAACTTTATTTACTTCATTCCAATTTCATCTGTTTACTTAACACTTTAACATCAGGCCAGTGTTGACATTCCTACAATTACCGTAGTTCAATAATAATGTAAGAATAATGTAATTCCACCAGCTTGCACTGATATGCAGCACTCTACAGCAGTGAAGTGTAACACAATCATGGAGAAAAGCCGTTTTTTTATGCCATCATACAACTCTTCATGTTAGTAATGTGTTGCATGTCAGTGCAAGGTCAACGTGAATCCCTTTTCTCTGAGTCAGAATCAGCTGATTCACGTTGATCATGTAAACGATCTAAGAGTTACGGTAGGTCAGAGTGAGTGCTATTGCATATGTGTTCTCCATTAGCGGTGACATCTGCAGTGTTAAAGGGTTAAAGAACCTTAAAAGTGAAGTCATCCAAAGAGACAAAGATGGCAAAAAACAACCCAGCAAACTTATCTTAGAACTCACCCATCTTTCTTTGCTAACGCACCAATCCTGAAATCCCTTTCAGAGTGATGGGATTGCTGGAGCCTATCCCATTGGGGAAAAGGTAGGAAGGAAACCTGGAAGGTTCACCAGTCCATCCCAGGGCTGTTTAAAAACCAATTTATTAAAAAAAAAAAAAAAAGAATATTTTAGGGTTAAAGTTCACCTCATGCGCTCAGACATACTTGGTCTATCAGAATTATCATTTAGCTCAATGGTAAAATGCACTCCATGCGGTTTTTAAAAGGTCATTTTCTCCAAAAACTTATGGGACTTCAGGAGGAACCTGCACATCAACACAAAACGGTGGTGTTTGTGCTCCATCTTTTCATCAGTGACAACAGCAAATGCAAGTCCTTTCCTCAGCTGAGCTGACATCTCTGTTCCAGCCTCACCAGCAGTTTCTTGCAGGTCAGTGTGTTAATCTCTGTTCCTTCACTCCCTTTGAGATTCAGCTGGCGTCTGTATGAGCAGCTGGTGTTCCTTTGGAAGGGCCAGACTGAAAACAGCTTTCTTTGGCTTTGCATGAATCGCTTCCCCCTCCGCTGCTCTATCCAAGCCCCTTCTAACTTTAGGTTAGTGTAGTGATAAGGAACCAAAACAGAGACAGGGAAATATTCTAGTCTAAGGAACTGAAGGGGTGGAAAAAGGACAGTTGGGTTTTCAATGTCGGAACTTAAACAAATAAACAAATAATCCTTCCAAAAGATTTACGTCTGTAGAGTCAAAGAAACAGCATTTGAAAATATGTGAATATATTTCCTCCATTTTGATAAAATACCAGTAAATGTATTGATTATAAAAACTTAATTTCAAGGATCTTTTCAAGAGTGAAGTGTGAAGTGAGGCTGATAAACTGTGATGAAGAAACAGGTTCACTCTTTTGGCTGATTGACAGATATTTTGCTGTAATTTTGCATAAACTGTCTTTAATTATCAGAGTTATGTTCTCCAGATGGTGATGATTAATGAGAGATTGAATGAATGACAACCACAGTGGCATTGAATTGTGGAAATTGTGATTATGAAGTTGAAGAAAAATGACTGACTTGAGGGATAAATGAAAAGATTGCGTGTCTGTTTTTGTGAGCTGGATTACATTTACACATACTGCAAAAATCATATGTCAATGTGTTTTTCATGAACCCAAAATCACAAAATATTAAATCTTTGATCTGTACAGTAAAATAAAGAAAAAAATACATAAGAATAAGCAAACTAGAGAATAAAAAAGAAAAAAAATACGACTTCTGAAAAAGAATATAGATCTTGCAGGATGAAGGCATCAGGTTCACCATACTTTTATATACTTCAACGAATAGCACAGAAATCCAACAACAATGGAGCCCTGTGGTTAAAGAAACACCTCATCCTCCATCTTCATTTCTATCAACATCTGTCTCAGTTACAGTTTGACATCTGGTCAAATACCCTTTTTTTATTCCTGCATTCCATCAGCTGCTGAGACTTGTAACCTCTGAATCATAGTGAGGTACATGTACTGGCTGTTTAGTAACCACGCAAATACGTTGCATGCACAGGTTGTATGCAATATGCAAGTGTCTGTAGAACCCCTTTACACAAACTATTATCTAATTTACTCATTTCTAACAGTCATACTGTGAGAAACGGGCGTGAAAGGGGCACGCACTCACCACTCTAATAGCACTCATGGGCTGAGGTGGAAAAATAAATAATCCGTACAACATGCCTTCGTTTCACCTTCTTCAGCCTTACTTACTATTGCGTGTTGCATCAGTGCTCTCTGTTACATGTCGCCTTCCGCATCCCCGTAGAAAGAAACACATACATGAACACTTTCTCTCCAGAGGCTCAATGATCAGTGTACCATCTCAATACTTTTCCCCTCACAGACGCCCGTATCCACCCATAAGGGCAGTTGTGACCAAGACAATACTCTGCACATCTCAGGTTTTTGAAGTTTGCCACCCTGCCTTTCTTCTGAAATCCTTTCTCTCCTTCTGGTCACCTCAGTCAGGGGAGATTGGTCAGTCTGAAAGTGAAAAAAACGAATTCCAGTGAACAACAGAGTGAAGTGGAGAAAGGTGACTAACAAGATCTCAGTGACCATGAGCGTTCAGCCCTGGTGTATTGTCTCTTTAAAGAATCCATCGTGACTTTAGTTAAGAGGAAAATGATCCTGACAGCCGCTCGGTGGATGGCCGAGAATAACACTCTTGATCCCTGGAGAATCAATCCTAATGTCTTTGTTATGCTTCTGACTTCTTTCTTCATTTTCCTCAGTTCGAACTTCAAATATTTCTCCATTGGCCTAAAATCATCCAATTTCTATTCTCCTCAGTGGGGAGAGTAAGCCAAGCAGAAAAAAAAGGTACTGCCGGTGCTATTGTGCTCAGATCCCTGCTGTGCTTCCCTCTCTGCCATGTGCCCGTCTGTTCAGTGAGCATTTTATGGTCATATGGTACAGTGCAGGTACATTCTCTGCATTTGTCAGAGCACGGAGCAAAGAGTTGGGTGAGTATCTACTTATTGATCAATGTATTTAAATCCAGTGTGCACAGTTCAGGTTCTCCAGCTCCAATTAGCACCCCACAGTTAAGGGAGTGAAGCAAGAGGAGGTAATCATTTCAGGCTTGTGTGATACTTCTGCAACACAACCTTCAGACGCAACAGAGAAAACGGAGGCAATGCATGCATAAAACACCAGTGCTGTGAAATGTAAATATCGAGTGCAGAGTGTATTCAGACAATGCAATGCCTTTGAACTAATTCCACCTCTTTGAGGAAAAATTCCTGCTTTTAAATCACCTGAGTAGTTTATGTTTGGCACCTTTGGGGATCGCCACAGCAATCAGGTTTCACTGATTGACACATTTAGTTTGGGAGAGAGTTTTATGCCGGATGCCCTTCCTGACACCACCCTGTCTTGTACCCAGGTGGGGGCCCCCACAGGAAGACCTGGCCCCTGATGAGAAGGGATGATGTTTTTTGAGCTGTAACATTTGGAGCCGTCATTCTCCACCATAGCATACGATCTCAAGTGCTTTGCTATAAAAGATCTCATTGACTTCATAATTCACTTAGCCTTTTCCAACAATGGTGGACGTTTCTTTATTATATCCAGTATTTTTTTTTTTTACCGTTGGGGGTGCTTGCAGCAGAACTTGTTGAAGCCACACTCACACCAGTAGCACCTGAATGGTATCTCCTCACTTCCTCCTCCGGATGGAACTGTACAATGTGATTTAGTAAACTTGTGCTCCTTACATTTTTATTTTGGTCCCACAGAACTTACACACCACATGACTTTTATCCAAAGCCAATTGACCGTCAACACTGAAGTCGGGTTGGTCGTATGACGCAATCTGCAAGGTCAGCCATGTTTGTGTGCCCTTCAAAAATATTACTCAGTTCTGCTTGTTACTTTTACTTTAAGTTATAGTCATTTTTTCGATTATAGGTTATTTAAAATTCATAAAATGATTCAGAATCTTCTATAGATCATAACTGATGCATCTAATTATCGATTATTTCCCCCACCCCTACTAAAGACCCACACTGGATAAAGCTCATCGAGTCTCCTGGGAAACAAATGTGCCAGTCCTACACGTGGCCACCTGAGCCATCCGGCCGCTTATTTTTAAATCACCTCAGTGCACTTTTCAAATTCAAACAGCCTTTTTGTGTGTAAATTAGTTTGGTTTGAGGATAAAACAATTTTTTTCCAGTCTCTGTATTAATTGTGTTTTTCAAAATAACATAGTTTGCAAATGTTCTATCCTAAATGATGGGTTGACAATATAAAAACCCATCTGCCACTGCAATGACAGTAAAATGACGAGCAGGCCTCCAGACATTTAACTGTCAATTATGTGTCAGCAAACTTTCAGAAATATTCTCTCCAGGTGACAAAGTCAACCAAAGAGAAGAGCAATGAGCAGAGTGGAGGAAAACGTACTTTCTATTCACCAAACTTCTATTAAAGTACATCTGACGTTTGTCATGTAATGGAACTGGACCGCCACCCTCAGAGACACCCAGGAAAAGATGTCTGCACTGCTGTGCCAGAAAAACAAAAGTAGAAGAAACACTTCCGTGCTTATCCAGTGCTGGTCTGGTGTGAACTCCACGGGTCATGGACCCGTGTGTGGCAAATGCACAACACATGTCCAGTGTGAATGTAAACAAAAGGATTTAGAAATGAAAAGAACTGATGTTACAGTGGCTGTGTCCAAATTCACTCACTACTACACCAGAAGACTATCCACTGGCCTGGATTTTAATGCAATTCAGATACATGCTCACTACTTTTTCTACTTTTTTTAAACATATGGCGTCACCCATTTGCAGAAGTAAAAAACTAAAAAATATTAAAATTTTACAAAGACTATTTTTGATAAATACGTTTTCAAATGTTTCAATTTGAAACGCAAATTGAAATGCAATGCTGTGTGGTCAACCTTTGCTAATCTAGTATCAACGAGCAGTCGTTCTTCGCAGACACTTCTGGGAAATTTCTAGAGCACAGGTTATTTCGGGAGATTTGACATGTCAAGGGTTATACTCAAAGAGAAATATAAATGATAAGATGTTAGGTGAAACTTAAAGAAGCAGGAAATACTCTCAATGTGTGACCACACCCTGTATCCCTGCACCTTATCTATGGAGTGCTTTCAGAAAGTAAATTAAGGAATTGGGATGGAGGGTAAACCTATTCAATCTAAGTAAGTGCTTCAAAACGTGATTTTTTCCAAGGTGAGTTGGACAATGATCAACTCATTGTCCAACTCACATCATCTGATGTAACTCCTTATAATATTATCTTCAAGGCATATTTGATTGCTCGTCTTTAAATACTTTAGCACCTTGTTGAGTTGCCAGCAAAACCCTGATTTATGCTCTGACGTCTGTAAACTGCCAATATTTTGAGACCATGAAGTTTGATCCACCTCTCCAAGCTTATTGCTAAAACAATCTCTCCTTTGGAGCCGAGTTTTGTTTCAACATCTTTTATTTATTGAAACTGAAAAAAAGTCAAATACCGTCTCATTTCAGAAACATGGGGCTGTCTGCCACTGTGTGATAAGCAGCCCAAGATACACAGGCTTTTGTATGAATGAGGGATTTCAACAAAAACTCATATCGAGGCGGCTAGCACAGCTTTACCTGGGGAGAGTGTGTCTGGTTGCTTTATGGAATAAAAAGAAAATTGCAATAAAGCTGTAAGATGTACTTTCTAAGACTTAAAAAATGTGGGGAACTGATTTACAACTCTTTGCTTTTTAAGAATTTGAATGGAGTACAACTGTATTTACTACAGTATATGTTACCAAAACATGAAGTAACAAAAGTAACACCCAGTTTGTTTTGCTCAACCAAAATTATTGCTTATAGAAGGTGCAGCGTTGACGAATGGTCTCATTTTAAACTTATGTCATTTAAAAGCACCAAACTATAAGGCACATTAAGAAAGAAACAAGAGTCAAAGATAAATCGTCAGACTTTATTAACTTTAGTAACTTTAGTAACTCTACTGTAGGACTTGTTTGTAACATGCCTCTCATGTTCATGCCAGAAGCTTTACCATTATTCACAATATTACCAACCTTGTTTGTAACCAGTAAAAAGACAGACTGATATCGCCAAAACAACTTTACTGTGATTCTGCTAACTCCCAGCCTTGTTGGTAACACGTAAACAAACAAACAATAAAAAGAAACCTTTACATGCCAGTGGCTGATAGCAAAAGGCAAGAAAAGCCGCTTATTCTGCCTTTTTTTGTGCTCACTTACTGTATTGATTGTATCTATGAATAATTGATTGTAATCATGCATATACATGATGCCAGATGTTGCACAAATGCAGCTCGATCACATCATACAAATGACCAAAAGTGTCTAATGACTGTGGAAAAAATTAATCAGACGTCACTTGATAACTAAGAAAAAAAAAGTGAATTTAATTGATATAGAGATGCATAGATGTGTAGATGCTTTAATATTTATGAGCGGATAGGGTTATCAAAATCTGCAAGGAGTAAAAATCTGGATGTTTAGTGTTTCAGTGCAGAAAAGAAGTCATTTATTTCTTTGAATGTAGAACTATTAATGTTAAAAAAAAACAAACAAAAAAAAACGTGTTTTTGCGTTGTCTCCCACTCTGGTTACAATTCGATCTGCTGCACCAGTTTCCATCTTGTTACCATGGAAACTCCACATATGTCTACAAGAGCTGTTTTGCAATTTTCCATAAAATGACACCAGTTCTTGTGCACAGCGTGTCCACCGCCACAAACCTCTGACAGAAGAAGCACGCGAGCGCCACTGTCTTTCTGCCTTAGCATAGAATCAGTGTTGACAGGATGCCTGATTTTCCCATTACTTCAGTCGAACTCAAACTTGACCCAGTTCTAGCCCTCTAACAAGCTCATCTTTCAAGTAGTCCAGCAATCCTGAATTTCTACTGCTGAATAAAACACATGAAGAGCAAAAAAACACATTCAAGATTTGAGATGTTAGTAAAGTTTAATCAAATACCAACTGACATTTAAAGACTAAACGTAAAATCACTTTTGTTGCTCAGGGAGACCTGTTTTATCACCTCATTATAAATCCTAATAATCCGTGGAAAAGATCAATCCACTCCATTCAGACTAGTAATTTTCTAATGACTTTAGGTCAAGAAGAAGTTATGAAAAACCCCAGAGAAACGTCTGTCCTGGAGTCTTAAATGCTTTTACTTCAGTTACTCATTGTAACTACCAAGTAGTTTGGAACTAAGTATGTGATTGTGATATTTATCCAAGATCATGACCCACTTCACTGTTTTAATGCTGCATGATTAACTTAATTACTTCTCTCAGAAGGGGCCTCTCAGCTGCAGGGTGTGTTCAGCCTCACTGTTGTCCATTTGTTACCCCTCCCAATGAAGCAGCCGCCTCCCAATGAGGTTACTCTGAGGGTACGTCATTTAAAAGACCAAATCAGTAATATTAAAAGTATGTTTTTGTAAACAACTTGAATTATGAACACAGCAGCCATAAATCCCTTTAAGCTTTGTTCTTCATTGTAGGATGAAGAGCTTTAGCAGGGATTTAGGGCAAACTCTACAATTGTTTCCTTCACAGTTGTAGCATGACAGCTCTTTTTTCTGCAATAGAGCTTATTTGGCAATAAAAATCTTTATTGTAACCTTTTGTTTATCTTTTTTTCTTTTTTTCCCTCTTTGTTGAAGGAAATCATCCCAAATATTTCTGTTCCAGTATGAATCCCCTTCCCAAACTTCTAAATAAATAAATAAAAAGGATCTTGTGCAATCAGACACTCAACCAATAAATATCTAATAAATATAATAAAAGATCATTAAATTGTGAAAAACATGCAAACAAATATTTAAATATTTTAGATTTTTGGAGAAAGTCAGTCTTCATTAGGTTTTATTTAGTTTTTATTATAATTTTTTAACAGAAATATAGATCATTAGAAAGACGCTCAATAGCTCTGTAAATACATGTTACATTCACCAAATCTCCTCCCATGGCTGTACATGAACATACGCTTCTATTACAAAAAGGTATTGACAGTAAGTCAATTTTTTTTTTCTTTACAGATGAATCATAGTTTATCAAAAAGGCTAATTAGCTCTGAAAATACTCAGAATACAGTGACCAAACGTTCAGATATGATTCATCTTAGTCATGCCATTGTATTACAAAGATTTTTGGAAAAAGTCACTCTTTATTTTTAGATTTTTTTATACAAAAATGGATCATATTTGGTTAAAAAGTTCAATAGTTCTGAGGATGTTGAATCCAACTCACCAAACTTTATATCAGGCAGTATACAAGTTTAGTGACTGTAGATTCAATATCGTCAGAGCTATTGAACACAAAAATAAAATAAAATTCTCCAAGTCATTTGAAAACTTTCGGCAGATTTTTGTGGTACAGTACGGCCAGGATTTCAGCCATTACTATTATTATTTCTTCTTGAACTTCTTTGGTGTAAACATTTGCATTGTAAAAAAAAAAATGTTGATCTTTGTCAATTTTTTGAAACAACTTCCCCAAAAACTGCTTCACAAAAGCAAAAATCTTTTGTAAATTTCTGCAGGCCTGTAAGATGTTACTTTCACTTCGACTTTATTATTTGTGGTTATCTTTCTTTCTATCTTTCCGTCTGACAGAGGCACGAAGCTGAGAAGAAAAGAGGCCAAATACTGATAGTGTCTTAGAAGACAAGTGGGTGCTGCGTCTCTCAATCACTCTGCCTTCAGCTTGTCTGATCATCGTAGATTCACTGCTTATTTGTTGTGTAATCCAGAAATGAGTCAGTCAGCTGATGTCAAAACATTAGTTCCACCTCCTCTATTTTAGCAAAGAGGAAGAGGGATATCCATCCATCCATCCATCCATCCATCCATCCATCTTCCGCTTATCCGGGACCGGGTCGCGGGGGCAGCAGTCTAAGCAGAGATGCCCAGACTTCCCGCTCCCCGGCCACTTCCTCCAGCTCCTCTGGGGGACCCTGAGTCGTTCCCAGGCCAGCCGAGAGACATAGTCTCTCCAGCGTGTCCTGGGTCTTCCCGGGGCCTCTTCCCAGTGGGACATGCCTGGAACACCTCCCTGGGGAGGCGTCCAGGGGGCATCCGAACCAAATGCCTGAGCCACCTCAACTGGCTCCTCTCAATGTGGAGGAGAAGCGGCTTTACTCCGAGCTCCTCCCGGGTAACCGAGCTTCTCACCCGATCTCTGAGTGAGCGGTCAGCCACCCCACGGAGGAAGCTCATTTCAGCCGCTTGGATCCGGGACCTTGTTCTTTCGGTCAAGACCCAGAGCTCATGACCATAGGTGAATATTGGGGTGTAAATCGACCGGTAAATTGAGAGCTTTGCTTTCTGGCTTAGCTCTCTCTTCACCACGATGGACCGATACAGCGACCACATGACGGTGGACGCAGCACCAATCCGTCTGTCGATCTCACGCTCCGATCTTCCCTCACTCGTGAACAAGACCCCAAGATACTTAAACTCCTCCACCTGAGGAAGGAGCACTCCACCCACCCAGAGAGGGCAAATGGGGGATAATGGTGTGTTGCATGTTAAACCGAGACAAAAATATCCAAGCACCTTACAGAGCTAGCTTTTTTTAAGAAGTCCATTTTGTATTGTGTTTTTCAAAATGATCTACTTTCTTTCTTTCTTTCTTTTCTGTTTTTTTTTCCTGCACAGATAATTAATGAAATAAGTAGTTCTTGCAGTTTAAACATAAATATGCTGAATGTTGCTGCCACTTACACAATTGAAAATGTCTCATAAAGGTTGTTGTTGAGCGTATGGAACCCACCGAATGAAAACAAGATCCTCATTGGTTCTTTAGACTCCTTAGAAATGACCCCTGTGCCTTAGTAACATGGGGGTGGGGTTTGACCCGTTCAGGTGCTGCTGGTTTTTGCATTTCCGGGTCAATAGAGGATCGTAGAGAAGAGCGGCTGCATCTTAACGGGAGCGCAGGTCTGACTTGCAGTTCCCTTGAGGCTCGTAAGGCCACCTTATGAGGCATTATGAAAGTATGAAAATGGAGTGTACCATTGTTGTGCCTGTGGTAAGTATATTGTGAAGTATTTTTAAGAATGTTTTTTAGTATTTTTAACACCTGTGTCTCACCTACTTCACACTTACCTAGTGTGTTGTTGCAGCATTCACTATGGCCTGTCAACCGCTGCAGTTCCACTAAAAGTGTGCATGAACAGTTGCTCTCTACAAACTCACTTAGTGATTTACGGCCTTGGGGTGCGGGCCACCTGCGTTCCCTGTACAGATTTGCCCATTTATTGCCTGCAGACCGCACATACTAGAAAGGCCAGTAGTGCTTAAGGAATGACGGTCATCAATCAACCTTAAATTTGTAAAACAATGGACAGTGCAACCCTTTCCCTCTCATGTTCCCAAATAGGAAATACCTGCTGGTTTCATAAGACAAAATTCCACTGACTTTTATTGAGAAATAGACAGTTATAACAGCTAGCACTAACTTCTGTGAGTGAATCCACGTTCAATTCCGCAGGATCCTTAAGTTCAAGTGGTGATGAATCACAAAACACTTTAAAAGATTGCAGGACACTGAAGGCTTCATCTGCATCCCTTTTCTTTCCTTACATAAAGAAGAGTATTAGCTTTTGCTTTACAGACTTGCACCCTTCAGAATATAAAAAAAGTGAGAAGCTAATGATGCTGTTTGCTTTGAGCCTAGTCTACAGCACGTTCCAAATGATACTCTTTTTTTTTTCTAAATACACAATGCAAATGACAGTCAACATAATGTTCAAGTCACTAACCATTAGAGTATATATTCAGTGTAACTGAATGAACCTCCTAAAGAGATCATTTTTCTTTCCTATACTGCTTGAAAATGTTGCTCTCCTTATTATTGTGCAACGTCCTTCTTTAGTAGTTTTTCCTTTAGTTGAGCTCATCCGGCAAACTAATGATCACAGGTGTCTGAGAATGATTTCAGTGATCCAAAGACCCCAGAGACATGATATTATCCATGAGATTAATAGAAAAAAACAAAAAAAAAGAAAAATCTTTTTGGCACTAAAGTACAATTTTTAAAATAATTTAGAAGGCACTGTTTTTTTCTCATCAACCTTTTAAACAATAAGGCATTGGGAGCCATAACAGGCAAGACCTATGTGTTCTGTTTTATTGTGCAAATCTGCTAAAACTTTGATTTGTGACAAGTACAATAAATACATTTTTTTTTTTTTGTGGACATTACTTGAACTAAAAGGATAGTTTGCTGTTTCTGTGGCTGCACAGCTCATCCAGTCAGTGTATTTACATTTTATGTTGTTCTCAAATATACAAATGTTATTGATAGCCTACTACATTTTCTTTCAATTCATATAAACTGTTTAGTATTTTACGATTATTTTCCTCTTTGTTTGTTCTGTTGCCTGAAATATCTCTCAAAAATGCCAGTAAATGATGTTTTGGGTGTGTGATTTTTATGTAAAAACAAGCAAATATTGTTATTTTTTTGTGGTATCACGGCTGCACGCAGTGTTAATGTTGTTCATGCTGTTTGAAAGCTCAGAAATACACTCTGTTGTACAAAGATGGAGTGTTTTGTCTGTATAAATCTGTGCTTTCGGCCTCTACGCACATGCTCAGATGAATTTTATCTCTGTTCCTCCATTCTCTGCTATGCTTCAGCTTATTTATTGCTCGCAAACTCACCCACCCTTTCTGTGTTTTCATGATATCCCATGAAAAATGTATAAGTTGTCAGGAAACCACCTTGTTTGCCACACAAGCCAGCTTGCATTATCCGTACAAAGATGTGTGTCAGTGTGTTAGTGGGTTGGCAGTGTTTGCGATGTTAATCTGCGTACCCCAGTGGCTTTCTGACCTTCTGCGGGAGCAAGAAGCAACCAAAGTCCCACGCACCGCCTTAACGCTAATGCATACTGACACGCCAAGGGCACACACAGGGCACTCTGCACAGACTGAAGCTGACAGCAAGAGACAGCGATCGGTTGTGGTGTGTGTTTGCGCTCCGCTCTTTCCCTTCACACATTACAGGTGTTAACACACAGATGTGTGTTGTTTTGCAGTGCTGAGGCTTCTGAAGGAGGGGGCAGACTTCAACACCTCTATTTCCTCTGAGGGATCCCTACTCCACCTGGTAAGATTCACAGGCTCCTATGATAATGACGGAACTTTTTGTTTTTGTTTTCGGTACATTTTGGCCCAGAAGTAATCATCCCTCGTCTTAATTATTATAATTCTCCTGATCCCTCTGTGCACTTCAATACAACAATTCGCTCCTGCAACAGGGAGTTTTTCATCCATTATCAGCCATGTGGATTAAACCGGATCTTGTGGAGAGTTTACAACCAGCAGAGCCTTTGAAAATACCACTGGCCGGGCTTCTAATCGGGTCATTTATTGTCTCCTCTGCAGTGCGCCCGCCATGACAATGCGTTTGCAGCAGAGCTACTGATTGAACGGGGCCTGAATGTCAACCTGCAGGATGAAGACCTTTGGACGGCTCTGCACGTTGCGTGCGCGTGTGACCATGCAGATGCTATGCTGCTGTTGTTGATGGTAAGGAACAGATGTACACTTTTTAATGAAGTCTTTTTCAATGTTGCCCAAAGAAAAAACAGTGCAGACCTTTCTGTTGAAGGTTTTGTAGCTTGACGGTGTCGACTAATTTCCCTTCCAATGAAAAATAGCTCAATCCCTGAAAGAAACATTTGAAATCTCGACATGAGCATAATATATATATAAATAAAGGATCAAGTCTGTGGTTGTACTGATTAGGTTCATGCAGTAGATTTGCCAGCTGCAGGGAGGGTATGCAAATCCAGCCCAGCCATTCACTGAGGGATTCTGGTGCTGATTAGACCTAAGGAGGCAGGCTGCAATCTAGACTTCTGCAGAATCCTGGACAGCTTGGTTTTGCTGATTGGATCCTGAGCGATGCCTCTTTCCTGTCTGTGAGGCAGAAAATGGATCATTCAGTGGGAAACGTCTGAATATGTCAGCTGCTGCACAGCTGATGAATCCATGTTTGCATTGAGTGTTTGTGCATTAGCATGGGCGCTATCCTAAGTCAATACTTTTGCGTGGGTGAGTCAAAGCTTCAGTGGTCTAAATGCTTTTAATGTAGACTGTAATGCATTTTGCTGGATCATGCAATAATGATAAGGGAAGAATATTTCATATTTCTCTGTGGGGACTAACTAAAGCTTCCCATTCACTGAAGAGAAATCGTTTGCCAATAAATGAGTTCTTCCAGCTCTGAGTGGAAAATGAAGAGGAAGAACATTTCAAAGAAAGCTCCTGTAAACTGTGAAGCTTTTTTAGGAAACAAAAATCTTTATTTTCCGCTTTAAAAGTGTATTCTTTACTCAAAGAAGAATTTCTTTTTGGACCTTCTGCAGTCTTCTGTGTGACAGCCTCTGATTCAGATGAGAAAAGAGGATGCTTTGAATGTGATATCTGGATTTGCTTTTTGGCTTTTTCACAAACATCTTTCCTCTTTTCTTTGTATTAAAAATATCTTCAAATAAGTCAATAATAGAGCAATATATTCTTTATTTTTATATTTTGTAACACATAAGAGAGGCGGCCACTGTCCAGTTTTAAAGGGTCTATATCATGCTAATAGGCCTTTCAGAGTAAGCTATATTCATACATTAAATATTCATATATATATATATATATATATATGTGTGTGTGTGTGTTATCTTATATTACCTTTGGCACACAAAAGAACAATTTTAAAAAATGAAATATTAGTTATTATTGCAAGCTCTTTTAGTATCCAGAAGTTAGATTATTAGATCTCTGAGGCACCGGGTGCCATCCACCAAAACAAACAACATCTGAACTTTTCAAAGATAGATGTGCATAACGTGAATATAAAACAAAAGCCTTTCGACAATAACTGCTAGCTCTGCAGAGAAAGTGGGTGTTAGTCTGGGGAGGTCCCTTCCTGGAAGGGTGTGCTCTCACTTGTCCACGTCACAATGTGAGGAGTCGCTCATTTCCGTGGATTGGGAGAGGCTGGTGCTCAAAGTGCAGGGTTTTAGAGAAATGCTCAGAGATGCATGAATGGAGTAAAATCGTGCTTTGGGGTTATTTTTCATAAGTAATTACCATTATTATACACTTAAAAGCTCAAAAAAGTTGATTTTGCTTGATGCAGGCCCTTAAATGCTCCTTCCTCCTCCCGCCACCTTTTCATCGTCTTCCTAATTAGGATTTTAAAAGCTTTACATTTTAGTGGAAAACTGAATGGAGGTCTCTTTCCTAATTTAGTCCTCTCCATGTTTGATTGGTACAGAGGACTACGTGTGAATCAGTCTCAATCTGTTATCTTTTTTTCCCATGTACTCTTTCGTCTGTCCTTGATTTGTTTCTCATCTCTGGTTTCTGCTCAGAGAAAGAGGTTCTTTATTCTAGTTTTGCTGACAGAGACGTTACTAATCTTGTCCAATAGGAAAACCGAGGGGTGGGGGGTGTTGATGAGAAGTGCATTGGAGCACCATCCTGATTAGCAGTAATGTTAATTCTCTTATCTGCAGCCACCAAACAGCAGATGAAGAAAACACTTTCAAACTCTCACCATGCACTCGTTTTCCAAACATATTTCCAAACATATTTCCAACCTGTTTGTCTCCAGATTTGGTAAATGGTTGCCATTAAGCTCCATGCTGGAATCAAGGAGCCAGTCAGAGGAGCAGTGGATTAACACAAAGGACTGGAAAAGATAAAAGACATAAAAAAATGTACATTTCTTGAACCCCCATGATGTCACAGAAAGTACTGATTTTAAATCATGGTTGCTCATCTAAAATTAACTACATTAATCTTTCTTTCTTTTTTTTAATATACAAAAAAAGTTCATTTGGATTTTCTCATTTCTGGTCCAATAAAACTGCAGGGGGAAACATCTACAGGGCGATAAGTGTTAATCTTGCACTGTTTCATTTTGCTGCCTACCTGAGGTTTTACTCCTGAGAGGAATTTCTGAAAAACATAATACTTTTCCTTTTTTTTAAAGTTCTTTTTATTGTCTGTCTTACACGTCCAATAAGGACTCCTGCTTTTAGCTTCTACCTTGATTTTCCTGAAAAAGTCTTTGCAGAATACCTTTTCTATTTATACATTTCAAAAATACGGTGAAGGTCCTGTTGTAACTTCCATGTGTGTGAGGTAACTATTCAATTTCCAAACTCTGAACCAATTAAAATTACATATTTTGTCTAATTCTTGTGTTTTCAGAAGCAAATTTATCCAGACATTTTTGCATATTCCTTGTGAATAATCTATTTTCGTTATTGAAAAGTATTTGGCAGAAATTGCTTCAATTACATGTTTATGAACAAATAAATAACTGTATGCAGTAAGAAAGGGCTGCATGTTAGGAACACATGAGCTGCCAGTTACAAAAAAAAAAACCTCAAGAAAAGTAAATGTTGAACCTTTAATATTTAAATGCAATTTCAATACATTTTAATAAGCTGTGCACCCATAAAAATGTACAAAGAATAAAGTACAACCAACCCCAGTCTGGGTGGATGTCAGGTGTAACATCCGCAGTAAAGCTCTTTTGTCTACATAAGGACTCAGCTTTCTCTGCTCTCTTGGTCCCCGTGATTTGATGAGGTTTTGCATGTTTTTCAGATAAAAAAACATTTTTTTCTGAGGTTAATTAGAAACATTGCATAATGCAGTCATCAAAGACCTGATTACTTTTCTTTTTTGTTGTGCTTGACCTTTCCACTCTTCTTTCTCTGCTGGCTTAAAGAGTCATCACTCTTCAGTTAGCTACTGTATATATATATTGAAGAAGTCCCCAGTCCCTCTTATCAATCCTCACACAGCTATGATCACTACGGCGACTTCCCATTTACGGCTTAATCAAACAACGAGAGCCTTTTTTAAGGTATAAATTCTTTTAATCGCCACTTGTAGATTAAGTTTCTTGAGCCAAGGAGGGAAAATTAAAGAAATGTGACGAGAAAGCAGGAAGTTTCTGTCACTAAAGCAGCAATTGCCAACAATTCTCTCTGCAGGTACAGCGGCTCATTAATTTTTACAAATAATTAAAGCAGGAGAGGGGAGTGATCAATAGTAACATTCAGTTTTATGGGCTCTCTGGAGATCACGGGGACTGGAAAGCTTGAGTCAGGCCAACAAGCCTTCAAGTGTTTTTTTTTTTTTGTTGTTTTTTTTCCTGTGGTTGGATTCATTTGGCAGATAAGACCACTGAAGTGACATAAAGGCCAGACAGTGGGCTGGAAGACAAAGTGAAATGAATGCTTCCTTGTTTCTACAATGACTTAGTGAGTCCATAGCGTTTCACTTCTGTTTCACTCCTTTTCATTTGAATAGAGGAAAGCCCAGAATTTCTTCGCACATAATGAAACTGATACGTCTGTTCATTAGAATTCCAATAATAAGGTTCTTTAAAAAAAGAAGAAGAAAAACTAGCATACAGTATAACTTAAAACAAAAGGCTAACACACACTGGATGGAATTCTTGCACCATCGTCTTGTTTAGGATAAACAGCCATTAGTGGCAAAAATGCATACCTGAACCATTGATGTTTCAGTCGCCGTTTCTCTGCAATGCGGGCATCGCCACGTTGGAACCAGACAATGGTGATTGGACTGAGTCAGTCTGAATCAATGTTTCTTTTACCAAAAGCAGGCCAGCAGGCACCACATGCTTTTACTGAGGCATCTGATTGGCCAGTTTAGAACTTGAGTAACTTGTGAGGAAGAAACTCTGAGCTTTATCAATGATTTTATCAACTTAAGTATCTTGGTGTCAGAAGTAAAGTGTTTTCTACAGGTGACGTCACATTCACTTGTTCTAGTTCTCTTTAATAGTCAGCAACCTGTAAGAAAGACTGTAAAAAAGTTTACATTCATTTTTATTACATTTTTGAAAACAATCACAGGTTCCTCTAATAGAAATCCCTGCAGTGTGCGCTGTGCAAATGTGCAGGAAATCTTTGTCATGCGAAGATCAAATATCAACATTCGGGGTCGATCAAAGTAACAAATAAACCGCAGACTTCCTGTCTCAAGTGAAATCAGCAGAACATGACTCCACCTAAAGTATAAAGACAAAAATCACTTTTTTCTTTCCATGTCTTGTCATTTTGTAGCTTCTTTATTTGTTTATTTTTTCTTAATTTGTTCGTGTTATGTTTTAACGCTACCTCCAAGCAAATGTTGTTTTTCTTAGGGGGACGTTATCAGAAGGCTTGGTTTGCTGTGAAAGTGGAATGTGAAACCAAACTTAAACAATAGAAAGTATTCCTCTTGACTCCTCTGGACCATCTTGGAATGTTACTCCAGTTAGCACTACGGGAGTACGGAGTAAGAAAAGACGCCTGTGCACTATGGTCATTAAAAAATAATAGTGTTTAAAATGATGGGGCAGCATTAGTCATTAAAGGAAGCAGGGGAAAGACTTCTCATAGTATCTTACACTGTATTGGATGCCTGCTCATGCTCCAGCAGGTTCCTGCTGAGTAAGCATGCATTCGTCTCTGTCACATGCACTCACTACCCCACACTATCCCAGGATACAGTAACCCGTGCCCTTACTTTTTGCAGCCTCCTCCCTCTGGATATTAATTATTAAGACAGTTCTGTCTGCACATGTTCAGGTAAATGTCACCAAAGGAGAACCAAGATAATCGGACTCTCTTAATCATGGATAACCTCAAATAAATGGCTTGAATTAAAACCATTTGTTTTTGTCTTTCTAACGTTTTTTTTCTGATCTGCAAGGCCGGAGCCAACCTTCTGCTGCAGGACGTCAACGGAAACATTCCTCTGGATTACGCATTTGAGGGAACAGAGACCAGATACATCCTCCAAAAATATTTGGAAGAAAACGGTAAATTTATTATTCTAATTTTAACGTTTTCCCCATTTTTCAAGCAGACGGTTGTATCAAGTACATTGGGTGTTGCCTAACTGCATTCCATCAGATGGGGGGAACCGGGAGACATTTCCTTTCGTTTTAGTCAATGAAGCACTGAGGCAATGTGAAGTATGACGGAGAAGTACCCCCACCCCCACCCACCCCCAGCCTTAATGATCATGGATTGGGAATCTGGCAACTGTTTTTCTAAGATAAAGAAAAAGTCGATCAGGGAATGAGCGAAACGAACGGACACAGAGAAAAGGTGGATAAAAAAGGAGAGAAACAAGAACGGTTACAGAGAGGAAGCAGAAAAACAGGAAAGATGAACCAATGTGGAGATTTCCCCTCATCCGTGCGTTGTTGGCCACACGTGGGCCCACCCCGTCACGTGATAAATGTTCACTGCTAACTTATCAAGAGTCAATGTTGCCTTAACACATAAACACACACAATAAAATGCATTTTTCCCTTCTTTCCAACATCCTTCTTGTATCCTCCAAAGCCTGTCTGACAGCACTTTGACATCATGAAACATACATGCCATGATTTAAGCATGGCTGCAGGCTCTACATGAAGTTTATGTGGTTTGGGAAAAACTGTTTCTTGGCCTGATGTCAAAGATCAGGGTTTTGATTTTAGTCATACTTTGGTCTTTTAGACTAAGATACAATTTTAGAACTGCTGTGCAAAGTTCATTTCTTTGTTTCAAAAAGGAGAAATATTAGGAACGTGAGTAAAGATTTATTTGTTTTACAGAAAATGTAATAAGTCAAAGATCTTTGATAAAATAACTACTGTTGACTTCTGATCTGACTTTGACTAATGAAGCCTTGAAGCCTGACGTGAATTTTTAAAAAGTTACTTGTAATCATTTCTGCAGATAAACCGTCCGTCTTTTGCCTGTAGGATTATGAACTTTGTTTTGGTGGGATTCTGCTCGTGTTCATTTGTGTCCAACGTTTGACCACTCTGAGGGCCTGCATGCTTCAAGACAAATTGATTGTCTGATTAAACCAATCAGTTTGGAAAAATCCCATTAATTATTTCGGAGAAGCTTATCTGAACGATTTATAAACTGATAATCTATTTAGACTATTGCCAAAAGAAAAAAGGGTCTGTTGTGTGCTTGTGATTACGGAGAAGTACATTGATCCTTGCAGCGTGGAATAAGCACCACGTTGTCTGCTTCCAGGAGAAGTTATTTTGAATTGTTCAGTTTAGAAACTGTCAAACAAATCCCAGATTCGTCCATTTGTTTTTCTTCTGTTGTGAGCTACCATTAAAGCTGAACAGATTGTGCAGAGTTTCTGACATCATACGTGTTCCACTTGTGTTTTCAGGTGTAGATGGGACTTCTTTGCACACCATGAAGACACAGAGGCCCAACGTTATGTTGGCTGACGTGAAACAGCTTGTAGCCTCGGGGGGAAGCTTGAATCTGCCCAATGAGGAGGGAGTCACTTTGGTAAGACAAATCTCGAGTGCCTTAGAACAAATGATTTTCTTGATTTCAGCTGTGATTCTGACTTTTCTCACCTTGTCTTCCTGAAGCTCCACATTGCGTGTGCCAGCGGATACCAGGAAGTGGTGTCTGTGTTACTGAAGAACGGAGCGGACCCTCATCCCGCTGACTGCAACTTTTGGACCCCCCTCCATTTGGCAGCAAAATTTGGACAGGTAGGCTGCACAAAAATGTCTTTAAATGTCTGTAAAGTTTAACATTGATTCAGTCAACTAGGAAATAATGATGAGATGATCACAATTGATCAGAACAAAAAGAGCAGCACCATGACTACAACAGTTCAGTCGTGTTGGGTTAGTGGTTCAGGCTTCTCTTGAAAGACAGAAGATGACTTTGAGAAGAGTCGTTTCTGCCGGATGAAGATGGTTTGAGCAGCTTCCAGCCCAGAAGAGCGGAGAGTAATCGCTTTCACACATTGCTGACCTAACCAGATACTTAATTGCCCTTTGGGTTGTGTGCTCAACTGCTGACAAAGAAAATTCATTCACTTGGTATTTGAAGTAACTCTTCATTTCATTGGTTTTTCTGTGCTGCTGGCCTTTTTTTTATCCAGATAAAAAGATTCTACATTTTTGATTTTTTAGTCACTGTACACCCTACTAATTTGTAGTTTTTGTGCATTATTCTGCTCTTAATGGTTTCACATTATTCTTGACACTTTAAACCCTGAGAGTGAAGATCAGCAAACCTTTAATCAACAATTAGGTATTCTGTTTATTTAGTTTTTAGTTTGATCAATTTGGTTTATTTATGAGGCAGCAGTTTACTACTGAGGTTGCCTCAATGGTAACATCAAAACGAGCAAAATATTTAGAGTTGTTGTAATCCGGAACATTTTAAGAAAATCCAATTGTCTTTACTATAACTAAACACCCAAACAGGTACCCATCAGATTACAATCTCAGGGTTTTTGGTGTCTTGAGCAAGCAATGAGTGACAGTGGAGAGAAAAAAAAAAAACTCTTCATCCAATTCTTAGAATGGGTAGAATGCGAAGACATTTCCAGCAGAACTGAACTAATTTAAGGAGGGCAACTGTTATTACAGTATTAGAGGATTAGAAGGGGAGAAAAAAAGCACAAAAACACTGGAAGATCTCTTATAAGATAAATGAGGTAATTTAGTAGCTGCAACAGCTAGAAAACAGGAAGTACCTAAACACAACATGACAAGCCTCTTTTAGAAAACAAAAGAGATGATTGTCACTGCAATAAGAAAAACCAGGATGCATGTGGACCAACTTTAGATCCTGATAAGACACAGAATTTCTGATTAGTTTAAAGTTATCGTCATTGAAAACAATAGTGCTTTCTTTTTGAAAAAAAAAAGGAACATTTCTAATTGACCCCAAACTTTTGAACGGTATGTTTGTAGAAACAGTTTTGTTTCGTAGTTTTATGCACTGAAGGGATGCAATTCTTCCCTTTTGCATGATTAGATTCTTGATTTTTGGGCCACCATCTTGTTTTGGTTCTATACATAATTGTTCTTTTTTGTCATAAGACAACAAAAAACAAAAAATCCAAAAATGTATTTTTTCCCCAATTAGCTAATAAGCAAGAAACAATGAAGAAAAACTTTTCTGTTGGCGTATACTAAGCATGTGGGTAATTTCTTAAAAGAACAAATAGTAAATCCTTGTTAAATTCAACACAACACACGTTTGAGACTTTTAACGTAAACATATATAAATGTATGCAGCATGGATGCAACAGTGGTTCCGTTTTAACCGTTGACTGTTTACGAGGACTGGACTGAGTGACCCCTCCCTCTGGTGTTTCAAACAAGAAGCACCTGTTGGCTCCAAGAAGCTAAAAAAAAACTAAATAGCTTTTTTTCAGTCATTTTGTTTTTTAGAAAAAAACATTCTTGCTCTGCTACTTTTTTACATGTTCTTGATAATCTTATTATTTCATTTTTTTTTTTTTTTTTTGTGAAATATTTTTTTTATTACTTATAATTATTTAATTATTAATGGGCCAATCAGATGTCGCAGTAAAAGTAGGTGGACCCTGCTGGTGCCCACGTCAAACAGATTTCATGTAGCCTGCTCTCAAGTGGTAGCAGTGTGGCCTTCCAGCAAGCTAGCTTCTGTTGGCTTGACAGTGGTTGCTATAGAAACACTAACTCAGACCAATTATTGCTTACTGACAATGTCTGGCTGCAATATGGTGGTGTCTATGTTTCAAATGAAGTGACTTAATTCTTCAGTGGAGTTAGAAGTAAGCCATTTTCACTCACTTGGTCTAGTTCTCACATTACAGTCAACGGTTTTAAACCGAGATTTGTGGCACACCTAGTGAAACATGTATACATGTTTTCTTGCAAAACAGATTTTTGCTGGTCGAGTTTTTCTTGCATTGAAACATCTCAGCCGTTTGTTCAGCTGCATTTTGATCTGCATACAATCTAATTCCTAAACCTTCCTAACTTTTGCCCCTTTTACCCAGTCTGTTGGAAAACCAACATAAGATGTTTTTGTAGACGTGTGCATCCACTGAAACATGTAAATCCCTTTTTTTCAGTTTTATTAATCTGAGTCTGGAGCGAAGCGTTTCATGGAAGTGTCTTCCAACAACTAGAGCCCTGGCTGCTACATTAAACCCAAAAGCCCTTCCGCTGGGTCGTGGGCATTAAAGTAGGACCCTTCATGAAGATGTATGACCTTATTACTGCAGCTAATTAAGCTGCTCACTCTTGGAGCAGAGATAAGTGAAACCATTCCTCTCTGCTTATTTTATTCAGTCATGGATTACTAAATGATGTTCTCAAGGAAGAAGGATTTTAAAATAGGTCTAGGTTGGGTTTTATGACAAAATTTACTAAAAAAGTTTTTTCAGTCAAAATGGAAATACACCTAAAGCAAGAAAATAAAAAAATCAAGAATAAATTATAAATGTAAACAGAACACCTGGTCTTTTCCTTTCCTGTTCCATGTGCTCCTCCCTGATCTTTTTTAAACATTGACCTCATAAAGAGTTCAGACCTTGACTGTTGGCATTTATAGGGCAAGAGTTTTGCTGCTTGGCTGAGGACGTACAGTGGGCTTGTAACTGAACAGCTGCCGTCGTGGGTCAGTGCCAGTCCACTGATTATGCTGAATTATCCTGTGCTGTGCAGCAACGTACAGTTATCCATCAGTCTGTCTTGCAGAAAAGGTGGAACTGCTGCAATTAAGAAACTTTCATTTTTACCATCAGACTGTGTATTTGTTTTGCTTTGTTTCATTACTAAAGATTGTCAATTATTAAGCTGATGATGGAGTAAAAATGGTTTTAGCGCTCACTTAGATCCGGTCCACATCCTTTTTTTAATGAAAAAATTATTAATATCCACAAAAATTGAAATTTTCCATAAATAATTGTTCAGATTCAGATCATTTTCTGTTGCTTCACATCTCATTTTAAAAAAACTTCCCAAAAATTCCTTAATCCATCTGAAACTTTCCTTCTGTGTTGACAGAAGCCGGTTTTCCCCTTAAGGCTCTCGTGATGGATCATACACGTCACATATCAGCAGGAAAACCGAGTGAGAAGAAAATCTATATATATTTACTGATATATTTTGAAAATTGCTTAACACTTAGTGGATAAACTGAGGCTCTGATATAAGAATGAGATCTTCTTGATGCATCAGTTGCTCTTAGTAATGGTGAAAAAGACATTTCGTAAAGTTTTTAGTGTGTCAGTTCACTTTAAAGGCTCCTACAGCAAACTGCCAAACTGTTCAAGGACATAAAGATGTGATGACTTTCTGATGCAATCTGCTACATAAAAGACAGTAGCCTTAAAGACCCACTCAGATTAAAAATATATATTTTTTTCTACATGTTCTTGCTTGATTTTTCTGATGGAGGACATATATTAAGAAAATTATAATTGCATTTTTGAGTTTTTCTTCATTGAAACGGTTGTGAATCAGATGAAAAAAGCAGTTTGACAAAAATTATATTTGTGACGTAGAAAATAGGATAGGCGGGTCACGACCTCCCCGCACCGCTCCATCCTGACGCATCCTCTTGTAGACAAATAGATCCATCTACGTCTTCATTTTTCCTTGTCTGAGGTGGCATCTGGCTCATAACCTTATGGCTGGCAAGCTCCAATACTGCTCGCCATGTTTGTTGCTCCGGTAATGTTAGGTTGAAGGCGCGTGGAGCTGTAAGCTAGCAGGAGAGCGGTGGGCGGGGTTCCTGGAAACACATTTAAAATAGCTTAAAAACATCAAAACTGACACTAACAGATATATATTTACTTTGCTTTGCTGACTTTACAGCCTTTTTTACTGGTGAAAAACTGTTGGAAGCTGTGTGACACCATACACTGTTGCTCTTTTTGACCAAAAGATTTCTCCTTAAACACATGTTTTGTTACATTTAAAATCCTCTGCAACACTTCTGATCCCTGTTCATGTACAGACAGAAGTTTTACTGCACTGAGCTAGTGTTAGTCCAGTCAAAACTAGACTGAAATAAAAAATGAGGTGAAAGTCCTTACTTGTCACCGTGGGTTAAATGAAATGTCGACATCTGTGAGATTTTCCCTCTGTGACATGTTAAGGAAGTGGGGCTCATTACTAGATCTCCAGAGTCAGTGGGACCGCTTCATCTGTCAGGTGTCACATACGCTGCCACCATGAAAAACATCACACTGACAAACCCACTCTTTACCGAAGCCTGGATCTGCTGCGGTCTCACACAGGAGGACGGTCAAAATCATGGTATTCTGCTCAGAAATGTAAACCTCTGCTTTTCTCTAAATCTGTTTTTATCCCATTTTTTTTACAGACCAGCATCGTCAACCAGCTCGTGAAGCACGGAGCCGACCCAACTTTACTGAACTGCAACCAAGATAAACCATCCGGTAAATATATGTTTATAACTGTTACATATGTTTAGAAAGCTGGAATAAAGGCGAGGCTTCTCTGTTTTGAATGGCTTCACTCGTGACAAAAAATAAAAAATAAAAAAAAGAATGAATTTTAAATGTGAGGGCACTGAATAAAAATATATAATCTGCATATCACAGGACATCTAAACGTCATGTCTTGCATTCAAACCCCAAATAATGAACCAGCTCTGACCATTTTTTTTTTTAGCAGAATTTAAGTTTAAAAGTCTCTGGCCTTCAGATGGCACCATGGTCACAAAATGAGATGAAACACTGGGTTAAAGGTATGAATCAGCCTGGAGGAAGTGATACATATAGTTTTTGGTGGTTCGTATTCTTTGTACCAGATAATAGGCCTTAAAGAACACACACAGAGCACACACCTAAAGCTGGGAGACAAAACAAGAAACAGAAAAATCCTGTATTCCTGTTCCACTCGTCTTCTCAGAGATTCTCATAGCGGGGTTGTAAATTTGAATCCATTTGACAAGACAAACAAATCCAATCTGTGATCCAAAATTCCAGAAAAAAAAAAACAAAACAAAAAAACAAGCAAACCAGGTCAGAGCAAAAACTCACAAGGGGCTTGGTCAGAGACAGAAAAATAGGTCAAGCAGCGACCAGCTGAATCAGTAAAACAGGAGTGGACAGAAGCAGAGAGAACCTGATGGCGGTTTGCCAGTCTCTAATAAAGGGAGACTCGTGTGGAGTGAGGGATTACAATCACAGAGGCGCAAAGCAAAAACACGACAGAAATAAATAAGTGGAGAATATTAGATGATGGTTGGTATGCCAAATTCAAGAGGTTGTAGGACTATTCAAAATAACCACAAAAGATATTAATAAGTCATTTGTTTCTCCACATGATTATCAGAAAATTATGACAAGCATCTAGAGGGGGAAATGTTGTTGATAAACAGAAAATAAAAATCCTACCGTGTTCACCGTGGTCGGTTGAAGAGGTTTGTGTTAAAGTTTGTTTATAGAACTCTGCCTGACATCTGTCCCTGCTAACCACCAGAAAAACACATACATAAATGATAAGATGCAAAGGGATCCATCTGCCAGTAGCTGATGTCCAATTAAGATGATGTTTGTTTGTTTTTCTCACTTTTGTCTTTTGTTCCACTGTGTGTGTCAGAGCTGGCTGCTGTGGAATGCAAAGGGCGCTTTTTGTGAAGGTCAGGGAAATCTTAGGAGATCTTTGTGGGTGTCATCCAGTGGAAGAAGCGACCTATACTATAAGTGTTTTACTAACAAACTGTTCACAGGAAGCTGCCTCCAGTCTGTCATTGGTGCAGATTTCAAAGGACATGTTGGTGCTGGAAACAAAGGTGATGAGGAGGTTTGGTATCCAGGAGAGGAACGTAGAAGGACAGATGGTGGTTGATTTAGCCACAAAGATGGAAATGTCTATAGTGAACACATTCTTTGAGTTAATTGAGGGGGTTCAAGTGAGGGGACATTGAAGAGAATGTGTAGTGGAAAGACACTTGATTCTGATGATTTACCTGTAAAACCTTTGTCTAACAGTTTTTGCTGAAGATACAAAACTTTAGCCGAACAATCTCAACCTGGCAATTGGACGTTTTGAAGTCTGAGGACGTCAGATTTAACAGTGACCGAAACATCTGTCCCTGTTTCAGATGTAGCGGTATCAGAGCACACAGCCACGATCCTGCTGGACGCTGAGGAGAACTGGCTGCAGAAGCTGGAGGACCCATCTGCCCCTGTGCCACGCACCGACCGCAGCTATGATGGCGGGTCATATGACGTCGACACCCCCCTCAAAAGCCTGTGGGTCAACAGCCTGCTGCCTTACATTTACCCCAGTTGTTTAGTCTCTCTGTTTACAGTATCTTTTGTCCCACAGGAACCCCATGGGTGTTTCCATTTCCAAGCGGGACAGTTTTCTGGAGAAGTGCACCATGTTCAGAGAGGCGGGGGGTGGCATGAGCAGACAGGCCTCTCTGGAAAATGGCCTGGATGGACCCTTCAGCTCTGGGCCCAGTAAACTAGAGCAGGTCCACTTTATTTGCCAAATTCTTAGAATTATATTTTGAAATTTTTTTTACACATTTTGCTTGATACGTTTTGTATCACAAAGGAAATTAATTTAGTGCTTAATTATTGCACTATTTCTGAAATGTTATGAATTAATCTGGCCTTTAAACTTCCTGGTATGATCAAAAGAAACAAGAAATAAAGGTCAAGTAATAATCCAGTTACAGCCACACTTGTTAAAAAAATAAATAAAACTTGGGTCCTTTCATTTGAACCCAAGTTAAGTTTTTTTTCCTGCATTTTTTTCCACCAAATTAAAATAATTCATCAAGAAGAGTCCAAGGTTCCTTTTAACCTCAGACTTTGACAGTTTCCTGTTGGTGTAATGGGATTTAAACATATTCACGAAACTGTGATTGTTTCCTAAGAGTGCATAAATCACTTCTTCTACTAGCTCCGTACACATGTTAGTTTAACTGAGTAAAATGTTATTTTCCTCAGGTCAAGCTGATGCCTCCAGCTCCAAATGATGACCTGGCATCTCTCAGTGAGCTGACGGACAGCAGTCTCCTCTACGAGATGCAGAAACGCTTCAACAACGACCAAATCTACGTAGGAATCCACACTGTTTGTGGCAAATTAAAAAAGGAAAAACAAGCCAATAACTTCAAATATTCAGCAATCCCTCCAGGATACAGAGAAACATGAAACAAATTCTTTTTTTTTTTTACTTGTTGCTGGTTTTTTGTTCAATCTGGGATTTTAGTACATGCTGTTTAGTTCACACCACAGTCTCCATGAGCCAATGAGCTCCAGATTGCAGATTTCCCTCCAGCTGTTTACATCTGATGTTGTGGAGCTTTAATATGTCACAAAAAAAACAACTTGAAATTCTGTCCTCGAGATACAATGCCCATAAATTAATTTATCCCGTCAAACACTCATCTTCTAGACAATGTTGGGCTCCAAATTCAGTACATATGAACAGCAGAAACATATAAACTTGATGTCTCGTCACTAAAATACAATGGATGGCTTTTTATTATTTATTCTGGGTAATTTCCAAATTTTCTGTTGACAATGACACTTTAAAAAAGTATTGTTTTGTCCAGCTATCCTCAAATGTTTTTAAAAAATCAAACTTTCTTGACCACTAAAAAGAGAAAAACATGTGTTCCTAACCTGCAACGTATGCTTTGTTTTTGCAGTTTTAGGCTTGAAATCATCTTAGCATTTTATCTTGCTAACTTGCATTTGAGAACCAATTGAGTACTTTTAAAGAGCTGAAGAGAAAAATCCATTACCACACTTAGAAAAGGAATTCTTTCTTCAAGTAATTTTCAAGAACCTTTTTTTCTTTGGTGGGAAGTATCTCTGACGAGCTGACTGGATCCAGATCAATGTGGAGCAATCTGTGAGCCGACCTCCTGGTGAGGAGGCAGTAATAGTCCGTTATTACAGGAAGCCAGATGGGGGTTAGACAGTGGGGTTAGCCACAGCAGGATGCAAAGATGATTGGGACAGCAAAGAAAGGAAGTGCGAGTGATGTGCAGAGATGATTCTGAAGAAGGCTGAAGGAAAACTGCTGTCCATTTGCAAGGAGCGATTAAAAAAAAGAAACACAGTACAAATATCTACTGTAGGAAATCTCACCGTGGATTTTAGAGGAAAAAATGTAGCTTATTTTCTATTTATTGAACAACTAGAATCAAAAACGATATTTCAGAAAGTTTAATAGTTTTAACTTAACATCCAGGCAAAAAACAATTTTTTTTAGGATTTTTCTGTTGAATAGATCTCACCGCAAATGAAGGACAAACTATATGATGGAAGGAAATGGGAGCTTTTATGGGGAGTCTCTGTCTCCTTTCAGGACAGAGACTATCAATGGATTGCAGTGATCAATCAGGAGAATAAGTGATGGCCTCTAGTTTTATTTTATTTTTTTTAACAAAAACTACATGTAATAACATACATATGATGTTTTTTTTCTTTGTGTACAAGCACTGGGGGTTTGTAGAAGTCATTAACCTTGACTTGAGCCAGGACAAAGTGTAAGCGGCGCCCCCACCCTTCCTGCGGGACACTCAAACTGCCCCAGGGCCTCTGTGCGAGGCGGTGGTAGTTTCATGGATCAGAAATTTGGAGTTGCACGTATTAATGAAGCCACAGTTTGTGCGAATTGTACAGTAAAAGTAGGAAAAAAAATCGCTGCTTTTCTGTGACATTTCTAACCGGTTGGATTTGAAGTGGGACAGAAGTTTTGTCTTTAGCTCATTTCAATCATTTTCTCTTGTTTCTTTATTGATGTCACATCCGTTTTTTTAAAGGATTGCTTTTAAAATGTTTATTATACTTTTATATTTAGACTTACATCGGACACATCCTTCTTCTAATCAATCCAAACAAAGAGCTGCCCATCTATTCCACTCTGGTAAGAGCATTTTCTAACTGACTGTTGGTTACATTTTGCAAGGAGTAAAAAACATTTAAAAATAGGAATAAACAAATGATTATTGCAATACTCTCTACTAACTTGATCCAACATTTGATAAGATTTAATCAGAGAATTTAAAAAAATTAATTGTTATTTAAATATTTAAAAGTAAAATGAAAGGTAACACATTTTTGTACAACAGTGGATTATGGTATTAATAAAAAATGCAATGTTCTTCTTACACACAGCATGAAACTGGCTTTAGATCAGCCGGGGAAAAGACAGTCACGCATGTTGTGTTTTATTTGTTTTGTAACAAAAAAAGTCCGGAAAACATTTCCTAAAGGAAGCTTAAGTAGTGTCAGGACCTGGAATGGCTGTGAGGAAGAAGAGGAGGAACAATCTTCCTCACACTGCCCTCACACCTTCTGTCCTGCTCCTCTGCAGAGCTCTTGCGGTGAAGCGGAGAGGAGTTATGCAAAAACATCTTGGTGTTTGACTTTCCTTGTGATCTGAAATTTGGCAAACGAATGGCAACAGAAAGTCTTCCCCTGCTAAAGGTTTAGGGCAGATTAATCTGACCCCTAACTGTGTAACGCTTTCTTCAAAACCACTATTATTTAGTTTTTACATTTGAAAACACCATCAATCATTGTTAGAATATTTCAAGTTGAAATTGTGCAGCTTGGGTGCATTGTGGCGGGAGTGTCATCGTATGGGGGTTGCTTTGTCTTCCAAACAGAAAAATGTTATTTTTAAAGTCGTGTTTAGGAGTTTTCTGTCAATAACTCTAAGGCACCAAACCAGAATTTGCTTAAGTTGAGTCTGATAGAATCTTCTAATTGATCCAGAAGCCATGCAGTTGATTGGAGGATTTGTTGTACACAGGAAGTGTAGGATTTCAGTCTTTTCTTATTTCTTCCATGCCTTTCCTCTTTCTCAGGTGAGTCAGCTGTACCTGAGCTCCACCGGTCGTCTCTGCTCCTCTCTGCCTCCTCATATCTTCTCCTCAGCAGAGAGAGCTTTCCACATGATGCTGCAAGAGAGGCGGCCGCAGTGTTTTATCCTGAGGTAACCCAACCCACTCGCGGTCGCTGAGCTGCGCCGCCTGAGGCTTGTGAGATTAGAATGACCCTGCTGGCATCTTCACAGCTGAATGGCTGCGTGAGAAATTGCCTTGCTTGCCACCTGGTTTGCTCACACCCTCTCAGCTGGTCACCTGTTAAGCAGTCTTGAGAGTTTAATAGCTCTCAGCCTGAGGTGAAGTGCAGAGCTGCTCAGAGGTGGACGTTTGCTGCGAGCATCTCCCTCTTTGTCCTCAAATGCACTGAGGCGGCTCCCTGATTGCAATTAAATCCGGCCCCGGCTCTCTAGTGACATTCCCACTGAGTCGCAACCAATCTGGCAGAGAGTTAATGCACACTGGCCACAGGCTATCCATCTCCCTGACACACTCCAACACACACACGATGTACAACACCAAGATGTACACATGCTCCTGTTTCCTCTTTCCTTTCCTTCCACTTTATCATTCCATCTCTGGTTTCACTCCTGGTCCGGATTGCAGTTGCATGGGGCATCTCCTCGCTTCCGGACACACGTGCACACACACACACACACACCAACACACTCTCCTCCAGGCAATCAGTAGATCCCTCCTGAGACAAGTGCTTCAACAAAATGCCCTTGAAATCTAATAAAACCGGAAAATGAAAAGACGGTCGAAAGACATGCGGACCTCAAGCTCCACAGGGCGGTAAGCAGGAAATGTAGCAGAACGCAGACAAGCGGCACACGCGGTCAATGACCTTCTGGAGCCATCTGGATGGCGTTACTATGCAGGTCTCAGCTCTGCACGTCGATGAGTGTTAGAGCATGCACTGCACAGGAACCATATGTCAGATTAAACATCCACTCAACAGACAATTAAAAAACAAACCCCCAGTGTGCTAAAAGTGGGCGTCTGTGGAGCAATAACGACTGCAGGAACAGATTATGGATCAAATAAACGGATCTCCCTGAAGGGTTGATGTCAGGCGGGTGGAGTCTGAAACAAGAGTTTGTGAAAAACAACTCAAAAAGTGTTTTTCATAGAGAGACTGTCATTATTCTTTTTTTATGGTAAAAGTTTAGGAGAAAACAGAAGCAGCAATAAAATCTGCATAATCATTTAAGCTCATGAGATATACGACTGACTGCACATTGTTTTTATGATCCACTTCAGCATTTCAGCTGAAAGAATGACAGGAGTAATATTCATGTCAGCACTTCGAGTTGGGAAGATTCAGCCTCTGCTTTGTGTTTCTGCAGCGGTGAGAGCGGATCTGGGAAAAGTGAAGCTTGTAAGCACATCGTGAGACACCTCACAGCTCGCTCCTGCTCCAAAGGCTTTGTGTTGGAGCCCAGAATGAAACATGTGAGTGGGAATTTGTTTCCGTACGAGACTTTTTCTACTTTTGCAGGTTGGGGATTTCTGAGATAGCTTTTCTGCAAAGCGGGGAGAATCTGATCACTTCTGGAAACATTTGCTGATTTTTTTTTTCCCTTATTGATACACAAGCATGTTTCATTAAGTATTGTATGCACTGTTAGTTTAAGCTTTGGTTGTAGCTTGTAATTGTTCCACTGCTGGCAGACAAGAAGGAAGTCAATTTATTGGCTAAAGTAATTTAGACTGGAAAGAAAAATTTTTGTTCTCTTCATTTCCCTTAGCAAAAAGTGGTCTATTGAAGTGTACCTAGTCTCTATTAAAAGTGAGGCGCTACTTGACTTAAAGTTTACTTTTTAAACGGAATCAACATCATATACTGTTACTTAAGATGTTTCAATCTAGTCTGAAGAAGTATTCCGTTACTTTCTATACTAAACATATATACTTGCTACACATACTCAAATGCATTTTCAAATGTACTACGTTTTCTTAAGGGTTGTACTTGACTTTTTACAGTTGACCCATTAGATGATGCCTCAAAAACGGACAAATGTTGGAAAAGACAAACAGACAGTTTAAAGCAGAGGATTATCTACCACAGCAGTTTTACTATTTTAATATGTTGAATCAAAGTTTCACAATCAAGCCCGAAAAAATGACAAACAAATTAAAAACATGAACCAAGAAAAATCATTGGAGACTCTAAAGCCAGGAGCAGAAGGTCGTCATACCGCAATGCAAAAAAAAGCCTCCAAGAAATAAGTTGAAACTTCCTAAAATTTGAAAATATTGTCTTTACATAAGCAAAAAAAAAAAAAAAAAATCCACCTCTGGGGTGACAAAAATAGTCTTACCAAGAATTCTGATTTTAAGAAAAACTAGGACATGTTTTCTCAAACTGAAGTTTTTTCTCTATTTAAAAAACTCTTGCTAAGATCTCTTTTCTTGCAAGAAAGAAAATACAACAGTTTTTTTCTGGAAAGCAGGTCTTTTTGCTTTCATAAGATTCTGTCTCAGCAGTGGAGTCATACTGTGTGGTTGTTTCATGAAACTTTGACTTTAAGATTTTAGAACTTAAATAATTGACTATATTTGCCACTGATCTTGTGGGATAAACTATTCGCTTTGGCTGTGGCTGTGATATTGGGCTATATAAATAAAATTGAATTGAATTTAATTGAATTTGTTCATGTTTTAAAGTTCCACGGATCTAAAATGAAAATTCAAAACTGCAGAAATAAAAGTATGAGATCCGGATAAACTAGATCATTTGCCTTTTCTTAATTTTAAACAGTTGACAAACATAAAATCGGAAGAAAAACGTGTGAGCTTTTTCACGCCTCTTAGAAAAGATGATAAAATACGAAAGTAGTTGATTTTAGCTGAGTCGAAGTAAAATTGTTTCAAACATTTTTTGAACTTTTTTCTATTTTTACCTGCATTCTTTGTGAACCAAGCATCTGAAACGCGTGAATTTGCCATTTGTTCTTATACTGCCGTGTGATAAAGCCGATAACACGACACAGCTTTTACCTTTGGTTCTTCCACACCTAAACTGTTCATTTTTCAGTTACACTGCAGGGGGTTTCACTCTTGATTCATCACCAGTTTTGGCAACCAGACTGTAAGACTTCAATTGAAATGTTCACAAACCACATGCGGCTCTACTCCATCATATATGGAAGTATATACCGTATTCATATATCAGCAAAGGATGCATCATTACAAAAAAAGAGTTAATAGGCTGGTGATGTGTTTACTGATTAAAACAAAACAGTATTTTCAGCATTTTCCATCCATCAGTCAGACAGCTCTATGTATACTGAGATGCCTCAGTTTGAATGAAGTCATCGTTATGCAGCTAATATCTGGGTCAGCTTATCTTTCTGGGACACACACACATTTCAAATGTCCTGTTGTAAATGTAAAAGGACCTCTAGTGGTGAAAGAGGAACAAAGCTCTTTCACAGACACTGAGTCAAGGATCTAAGAATCTAATTAGAACAGGATTTTCACTGGTTTGCATTGATTGGTGGACGTTTCAGGTGAACTACATTCTGGAAGCCTTTGGTCACGCTAGAACTCCCAGGAATGACAACTCCAGTCGCTTCATCAAGCTGTTGACCGTCCAGTACTGTGAGAAGAGGAAGACCATTCTCAGTGGTAATCTGCATATCTTTCATTATGAATCACAACATGTTTAGATTAATTCTTCCACAGACTGAGAGAAGCTGTAGAAATCAGGTTTGTAAGTCACCAACAGGGGGCAGCAGAAGCCCAGTTATCGACTGAGAAAACCCCTCTTTCACTGATGTCACTTTAAATTTAGTTCATTCCGTGAGGTCTGTGGATTTACTGAAATTTTTTTTATTTCTGTGAAAATATCATTCACTGAGACGTCCTGTTTCAGCTCATGTCTGCACCTACATGTTGGAGAAGTCCCGTTTGGTCCATCTGCCCCCCCAGCAACACAACTTCAGGATCTTCTACCTGATGGCTGAAGGCCTTTCGCCTGAGGAGAAGAGCGCGCTTTACCTGAACAATGTTCTGGCTCACAGGTGTGGTACCGACCAACAATCTGCTGATTAAGTCATTTATTGACCGTTTATTGTCATACTCTACACTGCAAAAGAGTCTCACTAGAAATAAGTCATAAATTCTTCAAATAAAAAATAATCTTTGGAGAAAGAAAAGCACTGCTGGTGGTATTGGATAAATGGCCATACCAAGAATTCTTATTTTAAGAAAACAGTCTAAGGAATGTTTTCTTAAAACTAAGATTGTTTTGCTGCTGACAAACTTTCTTGATGTGATTATTTTTCTTGCAATTAAATTTTGCAGTGTAAGTATATCTGATCTTATTTTACTTCAAAAATGTACTGTTTTGTGGTTAATTTCAGGTATCTCAGTGGATGCGTTCCAAAAGAGGTCGCCCCGGTAGCTGCAGCTTCTGCTCAGAGCAGAGAACATCTGGCTGCTGTCAGGAAGTCCCTGCGAGCTCTGGATTTCAACAAGCAGGTACAGAATAAAGTAAAGGTGCTCATAACACAGCAAGAGCAGCAAATGCATACGTGGATTAAAAAAAAGAAGGTTTGGAGAACAAGAACAAAGGGACTTTTGGATACACAGCACCGAATGAGAGGAAGATGAAGAGCAATCACGTTCAGTTCAAGCACAAGTGACATTTAATCAAGCTTTCATGTGAAGATCAACTGAAATGAGTGACCCAATGAGGATTTTTATTTTTAGCGCATCCATGGTGTGTATTGGTACGGCTTGTTCTGTGCACCACCAGCTGTGTTCCCAGCCCATTATCAGCTTTTATTTTTAGACGCCCAGTCTGCATCCTTTAGCAATAGGTGACCAGCGGCTCACCTTTTAATCCAGCGGCAGCATGGTATAGGGAACAGAGGAGCAGAGCAAAGGATGGCGGAATTATCAGAGGCGGTCGTCGTCCGCTTGAACCCAAACTAAAGTACATAGTTGGGAGTTCGGGGGGGGGTGTTGGTGAAAATGATGGACCACCTCGTTGGTTTCTTTCTCAGCTCCCATCAAGAGCCAACTCCCAGTCCAGACCCAAAGGTCAACCGTCATTAAGGCTCTGTGCTGCTCCTTTTCTCTCGCTCCCTCTCCTTATTTCTTAAGCATGGGGGAGTGGGGGTGCTTTTAGTATAGAGTGTCAAAGACTAATGCTCTTGTTTATCTGGAAATATCAGCTCCAATATCCTGCCTGGAAAGAGTGTACATGCAAACACACACCACCAGCACTCAGACGCCCCCTCCTACACACACATGAGAGCAGCAGCATGAATGAGGTATTCCGTTCAATGTTCCCTGCTGAAGGGCACAGGGGAAGAGAAGGAGACGAGGAATCTCTCTCCTTGTTTGCACCCTGCTAAACTTTAGTGGATGCAGTTGTTGTTTGGCATTCGTCTACTTCAGAAAAGCCCTCCCTGATGTTTCCATTAAAGCTGTGTGTCGTGCTCAACCCAGCCGATCTTTGGAAAAAAGGAGACTAGCTTGCAACCCCAACTTAACATTACCGGTGCGAAAAAAATGGCCAACAGTACTGGCGCTATCCAGCCTTACAATTCTGAGACAGATGCCACCTCAGACGAAGAAAATGAAGACGTTCAGGGATCTAGTCATCTATAATTGATGCATCAGAATGTTATGGAGCTTTTGGCTCATCCGGTGGATTTTCTACGTATTAAAAACTCTTTTTCCAACAGTATTTTTTCCATCTGCTCCTGAATCACAACGATTTGAATAAAGAAATACTCAGAAATGCAATTTTAAGCTGAATTTTCTTTATATATGTGTTTCATTATCAGAAAAATGCCACAAGAACATGTTGACAACACAAAATACAACATTTTCAGAGTAGAATTTTAACATTTTGTTTTAAATAATTTACCCACTTTTCTGAAGCATTTTTTAGATCATAAGACACATAAATGGTAAATTAAAATGTAGCTTTTTTAACTGCAAAAACTACGATAATAAAGTTCAGATGGCGACTCTGTCTTTGCAACTAAACTAGATTTCAGCAGTAAAGAGCAAGGTAGCGTCATTATTTAGTTTTTTGTTATAGTGTTTAAGTTAGTAAAACTATTTTTTGTCATCACTAAGGCTTTACAGCATCTGAACTGGGATTCTGCCACAAAATTGCATGCTATGGTAAATAGTCGAGGTGGGAAGGTTGTTTTACCTTTGTAGAAAAAAAAAAAAGTAATCGTAATTGGAAATGGTTTATTTGTAAAAGTTAAAAAAAGTCTTTCTGATTAAAATTGAAAAAAATACAGAACTTCACCAGCAGTCACCGATATTAAATCTAAAACTAAGTTTGTTGTGTTTTCTTGTGTACTGTGTTCTTCGTAGGAGGTGGAGTCGGTGTTCCTGCTGCTGTCTGCTGTCCTCCATATAGGAGACCTGAGTTTCACTGCACTCACAGATGCTAACACATCATTCCCCTCTGACCTGCAGCTCCTGGAGAGAGGTGGGTATCCCCGTCACTAGTGGAAGAGCAGCTCCTCACTCATGAAGGAGGGAGGGGAGGCACTGGACCCCCCTGTCTCACTTGGACGACTTTACTGTTTTCCAGCAGCAGCTAAAAGCCATGACAGTTACTAATTTGGAAAGCAGTGTTCTTTCGACCAAACAGAAACCATGGTGATGAGAGTTTCAACACTCCCCAGTGTTAAGGTTGTTCTTGCTGCTCCATGTGCTTCCATGACCCCTGACCCTTCAAGAAACGGTAAACAGATGACATCAGCGCCTGACCACGAAAGAGCCTGCTGGTGACAGAGAGATGTGAAGTCATGGTTGGTGATGTCAGCACAGGGTTTCTGGGCTGCTCTCACCTGTTTTTGGTTGCTTGCTTATGAATCAGAAGTCCAGCGATGACTAACGGCTTCCTGCTCTGCCAATCAGTTAACGGGGATGGAACAGAGTTCAGCTTGTTCTCCTGTCACTGTGTTGTCACGATGAGATCAGTGCCAAGCAGAGCGTTATCAGCACCAGTGCTCTTAATGTTTAATGTCACTGTGGTCTTTGCATCATGTCGTTTTCTCTGGCTGAGCTCTCTCTTTTTTCCCTGCTATGATTTTCTCTCCAAAGTTGCTGCATTGCTGCAAGTGTCCTCCAACGATTTAGGCTCTGCCCTCACCTCTGATGTTCAGTACATTAAAGGTATTCAGTTTTTGATTTCTATCCTCACATCTGAAAAATCAAACAAAAAAAAGCGTTAAAAATGTGAACATCTAAATAGTTTTCACCTAATGTGAGTCAAAATAACGATTGTTTTAAACGGTTTGACTGCTAAATGTAGCCCTTTTCATTACTATAACAATCTCAAGTTTTCTTTGTGACAAACTTCTTGCAGGGAATGTTTTTTCTGCTGAAAAAAAGTGATAGCATAAACTTCGACTCTGTGTTAGTTATTTTAGAAAATTGCAGGACTTGCAGGAATCTGAATATGTTTAACACCTTGGCAAGGTCTCAACTCCCTCCCTACTCTCTAACTACTAAAAAACGATATTATGCAGGACTCTAGTACTCTGGATTTTAAAAGCAATTCGGACACCATGCTCACTGTTTTTTTAAGCTGCAAATGTTACGTCACTGATACAGTGAAACTGTTCGAACCGTTTCTAAATGTTAGAATATTAACATTTTATGAAGACTTTTTGTTCTGAAGTTGAAACCTTGGATGATTTAAAAAGTATGTTTTTCCACATAATCATTCAAATGCTATGCATTGTGTTCTATATTTGCTATAGTGAGCACTGATGCGCAATGCATTTTTGCAGAGACTCCTGGGTAATTTCTAGGGCACTGGATTTTGGAATTGTATATTCAGACACTCCTACAAAATGACACAACACACACAATTCAGACACAACCCTTCACTTGGTTTGGTTTGCTTCCATATAAAGCAAGAGCAAATCCATACATTTTCAGAAAACCTACGGTATCCCTTTCAGGTTTACAGGGATGCTGGAGCCTATCCCGGCTACTGTTGGGCAAAGGCAGGGTACACCTAGTACAGGTCACCAGTATGGTGCAGGGCCACATACTCACACTCAAAGACACACATAGGGGCAGTTTAGAGAGACCAGTTAACCCTATGATGCATGTTTTTGGACTGTGGGAGGAAACCGGAGCGCCTGAAGAAAACCCACGCAGGAACAAGGAGAACGTACAAACTATTAAACAAGTTGTCCCAACAAGGAGCCAAATGTATGACGATGAAGATATTCAGTATTGTTTAATCTTTGAAAAAAATGTCAGAAAACCCAAAGGGTTTATACATCTCTTAGTCTCTTTCTCTTGTTATTACGAAGAAAAAAACTCATAAAAGATCTCATATGATCACATATGTGGTTTTTTTTTTTTTTTTTTGGTTTCAGGTAACTTGATGACTCGACATCACACAGTAGAGATGTCAGAGCAGTACAGAGACCTGCTTGCTAAAACCATCTATGGGCGACTCTTCAGCTATCTAGTCAACTGTATCAATGACTACCTGCAAGGACAAGATGACAGCCCACGGTAAAGCTGTGTGTATTTGTGTTTGTGTTGACTAAAAACAATTGCAAAAACAGTTACAGCAAAACAATTGTCGAAGTGTTAGACCTTTGTCCCAGCTCCACTTACTGTACAGCTGGGTGTGAAATTTTTTGGGTAAAAAATTGTCAAACAGGGCGCACAGATGAAAATATCAAAGTCACAGACTGCTCAGCAAAAATGTTGGAGATTATGTTCTTTGGGCTGTGAGCGACAGGTCGTAGTGAACATTTGTACAACACATAAGGTAAGGCAGGTGAAACGCAGACATGTTGTGTGGAATTTTCATAATTTCAACCCCCCCAAATCTACAGCAACTTAATGCTGTTCATGTGACAGTTGCGTGCCCCTTGCATGCGGCCTGATTGTTAGAAATGAGAAATTTAGACAATCGTATTGTAGTTTGAGCATCCTCCGAACACTTACATATCACATGCACACCCCATGCGAGTGGCATTAGCATGTGGTCAGTAAGGAGTCAGTACTGGCACCTTTCCAATGTGTATGGCGTCGGGGCCCCGTACAACAACCTCCCCTGTACGTCCATTGTACTTATGAATATTTCACAATCCACTTATCACACACAGGGAAATGGTGTGTTCCATTTTCATGATGTCTCTTGAGATGATCGCATGGGTCTCAAGGGAACTACAAACACACACATCTGCACTTCCCTTCAGTCTACGACCCAAAAACCCACAGCACCTGAATGAGTCCATCCCCCATACCTTTTTCAGACTTCTAAATGGTTCTAATAGAGTTCTAAGTTTAAATTGCATGACAATCACATGTGAGTCATTGATCAAAGATCAGAGATTAAGGACATAACAAAAGTTACAACAACAATAGATAAACTGAAATACACAGATTTTTGAATGAAGCTTAAGGAATCCATTAGTGTTGTTGATGTCGTCTTGTCACACTTTTAAAAATTGCTGACTACATTCTCTGGTATGCATTTGTGTTGAGTTTTGTTTACAGTCACATTATAAAATCGGTTTTCCAACCACAGACTCATAGCACACCCCTTTCAGATGTTTTTACAAACACAACACACAAGTTCTCAGATGGAAAACAAAACAGTCGCTTAATTAATGCAATGTCTGTTTATTTCTTCCAGAAATCCTTCCATGGAAATTGGAATCTTGGACATTTTAGGGTTTGAAGAGTTTCAAAGGAATGGATTTGAGCAGGTGGGACAGTGTTTTCACCCTTAACTTTGGTTTTACAGAAAAGGACTTCTAGTTATTTAGAACTCGGTGTTTGCACCTAATAAGCCTGGAATAAAAGACCAAACAACAAAAAACAAGACCAAAACATGTATTGAACTTTTGGAATGGTTCTAACCTAATGCTTTAATTTCTTCAGGATTTTTTAAGAAAACCTTTTGTAAACATAAATCTGACATCCAAGTGTGCATAATGCTACTCTCTGAGATAAATCTCTGAATAAAATGTGTTGTTGTTACAAATAACTCCTGATCAAAGTTTAAAAACTGAAAGCATTTATCTGGATGACTGTAGTGACTGAGCTGAGGTCTGTGACTGGCGGCGGCATGATTCGGCTGTCCTTAGATGAACTGAAACAATGAGTGTGAGTGCGCGCAGCATCATGGCAGCTTGAAAACATTTGGTGCCACTGTGTGTGCATTATGCATATGATAGTATAATTTTACAAATAAAAAAAGGCTAAAAGGCTGTAATCCTGAGAAAATCCAAACTTTCAAAATAAAGCTGCAAATGCAGTCATTTCATAAACTGATCTGTCAGGTTTTACCAAACAGACGCCACTCTGGGCCGTGGATTTTGTCCATTACGTTTGATATGAATGATAAATGAATAAAAAAGAAATAAATACTCTCCATACGCTGTTAACCACTTAATATTTAGCGGATTAAATGTGTCATTTATGGTACGTATAAATGCATATGGCACCATGTGCTGTAAAGAAGTTACACACGTGGACAAAATTATTGGTACCCCTCAGTTAAAGAGGGAAAAACCCACAATTCTCACTGAAATCACTTGAAACTTACAAAAGTAACAATAAATAAAAATTGATTGGAAATTAAATAATCAAAATCAGCCATCACTTTTGAATTGCTGATTAACATAATTATTAAAAAAAACAAACTAATGAAACAGGCCTGGACAAAAATGATGGTACCTCTATAAAAGATTGAAAACTATTTGACCAGACTGACATGATTAACTCAGGTGTGTCCTTTAATTGACATCACAGGTGTTACCAAACTTATAATCAGTCAGTCTGCCTATTTAAAGGGTGACAAGTAGTCACTCTGCTGTTTGGTGAAAAGGTGTGAACCACACTGAACATGGACAGCAGAAAGCCAAGGAGAGAATTGTCCCAGGACATCCGAAAAAAAATATATAGATAAACATCTTAAAGGTAAAGGCTATAAGACCATCTCTAAACAGCTTAAACTTCCTGTGACAACAGTGGCTCATATTATTCAGAAGTTCAAGACCCACGGGACTGTAGCCAACCTCTCTGGACGTGGCCGCAAGAGGAAAATTGATGACAAATTGAAGAGACGGATCGTTCGAATTGTATCCAAAGAGCCCAGAACAACCTCCAAAGAAATTAAAGGTGAACTTCAAGGCCAAGGTACATCAGTGTCAGATCGCACCATTCGTCATTGTTTGAGCCAAAGTGGACTTCATGGGAGACGACCAAGGAGGACACCACTGCTGAAAAACAATCCTAAAAAAGCCAGACTGGAATTTGCAAAAATGCATGTTGACAGGCCCCAAAGCTTCTGGGAGAATGTCCTTTGGACAGATGAGACCAAACTGGAGCTTTTTGGTAAGGCACATCAACTCTATGTTCATAGACTCAAAAACCAAGCATACGAAGAAAAGAACACTGTCCCTACGGTGAAACATGGAGGAGGCTCAGTCATGTTTTGGGGCTGCTTTGCTGCATCTGGCACAGGGTGTCTTGAATGTGTGCAAAGTACAATGAAATCTGTAGACTATCAAGGCATTCTGGAGAGAAATGTGCTGCCTTGTGTCAGAAAGCTTGGTCTCATTCGCAGGTCATGGGTCTTCCAACAGGACAACGATCCAAAACACACAGCCAAAAACACCCAAGAATGGCTGAGAGAAAAGCGTTGGACTATTCTAAAGTGGCCTTCCATGAGCCCAGATCTGAATCCCATTGAACATCTGTGGAAGGAGCTGAAACATGCCATTTGGAGAAGACACCCATCAAACCTGAGACAACTGGAGCAGTTTGCTCATGAGGAGTGGGCCAAAATACCTGTTGACAGCTGCAGAACGCTCATTGACAAATACAGAAATCGCTTCATTGCAGTGATTACCTCAAAAGGTTGTGCAACAAAATATTAAGTTTATATTTTTAATATATTTTTGTCCAGGCCTGTTTCATTAGTTTTTTTTTTATAATTATGTTAATAAGCAATTCAAAAGTGATGGCTGATTTTGATAATTTAATTTTTAATACATTTTTATTTATTGTTACTTTTGTAAGTTTCAAATGATTTCAGTGAGAATTGTGGGTTTTTCCTTCTTTAACTGAAGGGTACCAACAATTTTGTCCACGTGTGTAGCACGTTACCATAGCTTCAGCTACAGCAAAGGAACCTTTACTGGTCTCAAGTGTGCGTCAGTGCAATTAATGTTATAGAAAAAAAGACACCCAAATCAAGAAGAAGGTTTAACAGCAAGACACAGTATGGTTGCTTTGATTATTTCAGACTTTTAATAAATGTACTCTAACTAACAAGGGGGTTAATCACTTTTAAAATCCTGGTTTTAAGTATTAAATAGGTTTATTGAAAATTTGCAATCACTGCACAAAAGTACATGCAGAAATAAACAGCCCATTCTGTCTGTGATGCTCACTTGATTTCAATCTTATGATAATGCATCTTTTTCAGGACACGAAATAAATATATACTGCATTGTTCAGATCACTTTTTACAAGCTGTAAATCTGCCAACTGATAGTCAGCAAACATGCACTTTTAATAGTCTAATCCATTGTAAAACCATCAGGGATTAGGAAGACAATCATGTAAGAATGTGTGTGTGTGTGTGTGTGTGGGGGGGGGGGGTGTAATTCATAGTGCTGAAAAGGATAAGTGCTTATTTTCGCTATTCAAAGCCGACACTTCCTCCCTGTGGAGCTGCTGGTTTCTGCCAGCTTTTATTAAGGGCAGAGTGTGTGTTTGTCTTAGCTTCTGGGAGTCCGTGTGACTGTGGTCAGTGTGTTTGCGTGTCACTGAGATAAGTGGTTTACTCATCTGGATGTTGAAGTCACAGGTTGTGTAACCTTTACCCTTCAGGCCTTCTGAAGAACCAGAAAGCTCAAGAAGCTGAAAAGGGCAGCAGAAGGAGAGAAACAGAGGCTATTTTCTTTATCCAAATGCACTTTACCTGTCACACAGAGAAGAAGGGATGAACAGTCAGTCTTATAGTGGATGCAAAGATGCAATGACTTGTTTGTACGCTGGAGGACATCTGCGCAGACGCACACATCAGGACGCTTCACATACGCAGCACAATCAGGGTTATTATCAGCTGTTAATTAGAACCATGTTTGTCTGGTTGTGTTGTACCTGCTCAGCACATTGCTAATGAGCTAACTCAATCAACCACCTGCAGGGACTAAGCTTTTAATGGAGCAGATAAACAAAAGGAAAGCTTTTATAAAAAAAATAAATAAATAAATAAAAAAGCACAATAGAACTATAGCTGCCTGCGACGTGAAACAGTAAGCCAACAATCACTTAGTCAAGAAGAGCAGGAAAAGAAATGTGGGTCACAGTCGTGTTGTGACAATTACATGAGTACCTTCAGAAAGAAAAACAGTGATCTTCATCTTTGAGACAAAGCTTTATTGGCTTGAGGCGTTTAGATTTCTCCTGTGATCTTTATTTCATTTATTACAGAGAAACTTTGTCTGAAAATGGTCAGAATGAGAAGCATTCTTTACACGCTGACTGTTCTTTATATGTTTCCAGATGCTGATGTGCGTTCGTGTGTCTCCACAGGCAGTGCAGTGCAGTTGGCTCATCTTAATAAATCCTCATGAAATCTAAAACTAGGATTTATTCTTGGAACATAAAAATACATTTTTGTTTCCAAATTAATGACGATGAATGCCAGTCTGACTTAAAAAAAACATTCTAAAAACATTGAACAAAAAATTACTGTGAAATTTGAGGGTTTTTTTAAGTCCTTAATCAAGATTTTCTGTTGTCTGTAACTTCCTTATTTCTAGCTCTTGATGAAACAAAAAAATTCTTGACTGCTGATTTTGAGGAAATGTGTCGAGCAAAGAGAAGTTTCAAACCTGGTAAAATGTCATCAAAGTCTAAAAACACGGTTTTACATATTTGCAAATATCAAATAGTTTGCTGTATACTCGACCCAAAACATACATACAGACTAATCGGAAAAAGACATTACAGTTTGAGATAGTTTCACTCCAGAGAACAACACTAGCCCTTGCAAATGTCCTGCTTGTTTTTCAGATATTCTTGTCCTAATCGCTGAGGATCATTTAGATCATGTGTGTCTTTGCAAATAAAAAGCTGCAAAGCAGGCGTTGAAAAAGAGGCAAAACAGCCTTCAAAGATTGAAGCTTTTCCATTCTGGATCTACACCAAAACATCCTGATTAGTTAAGAGTCAACTCAAGGGAGGAGACAGTCTTTTCTACCAATTGAATTCCTCTTAAATGTTTACTTTGTCCTCTTAGCAGTTATTTTTGCAAGATTGCATCTGTTGCATCACCTAAATTAAAACTGTGACATCATACTTGCATGGTACTTTGTCATTAAACTCAAACAAAAATGCAGGCAATGTAAACCGAATGCAACAATAGAATAAACCCATGATTTTGTCTGAGCATGAAACCGTTTAGGTATTTTCCTGCCATCATTTTACTGCGGGGTCACACTGTATCCAGCAGGAGGCATGTTATGAGGCTAAATGATGTGCATCCGTTTTGGTGAATTTTATGCAAAAAAATAATAACAACTTAATCTCCGTAAACTGAAGGGCATCTCTGAGAAAAACAATTATAAAATGTGTGATTATGTTTTGTTGTTTTTTTGTTCTTTTTTTTCATTCATCTGTTGTTTTTTTCCTGTTTTATGAAGGATGCCTAACAGCCAGAACTTAAAAGAAAACTGAAATTTGACTGAAGCTGAGCTGGAAAACTGAGCTTTAGGTTTCAAAGGGCTGACGGGAAGCTTAATCTACTCTGACTAGGATAAATCTGTTTACGGAGGCCTCAGGTTATGTTGTTTTCCTGTTGTGTCTCCACAGCCTTTGTCACACCAGGTTTCAGCTTCATTTAACACAACTGCTTTCCGTTTCTTAATTGTGCCTCAGAGTATTCAGCCAAGGCCCTGTCTTCTGTTACTGAACTTAATGCACACAAAATACCAAATGTTGCAGTTCCTCAAAAGACCACTAGAGGCTGGTGTCAAATCCAATTTCCCACTGACACTCATGTTAAAAAAATCCGGTTTTAGTCTACAGATGAACACATTTAAAGCCTGGTATCAAAAAGTATTTTTTTTCATATTATCAGTCTACTATGTTAATAGGTAACTAGATAACAGGAATCCTGCATTGTGTTTATAATGTTCAGTCGTTGTCTTTGTGAACGGCTAGTTTCGCATTGCAGGCATCACATGAGCAGTCAGTTCATTTATGCCTCATTGACTAATCTATTGGTGCCGCTGCAAGTTGTGTTTGAGATTGTGGCTTTGTTTGCTGTAAAAACATTCAACAGTGCATCTCTGAGGAACTCTGGCGTGCGTGCTGGAGTGTGTTTACCGTGTGCTGTGCTCATTCCAGCTGTGCGTGAACATGACCAATGAGCGGCTGAGGCAGCACGTCTCTGAGGTGCTGTTCCGGCAGGAGCAGGCTGAGTGCATTCAGGAGGGCATTTCCATGGAGATGCCCTGCTCCCCCGGAAACCATCCCGCCGTTGTGGACTTCTTTCTACAGGTAGCAGTTGACCAGTCTGCTCCAGTTTAGTTCCTGTTGAACCAAATTGCTCAAAAGTTGGCTTTGAAATGATTCACTTATTTTATTCCAAGTTATTTTTAAAACACAGTTTAGTATTCTTTAGATAGAAAACATTCCTTTAGTCTTTTTACGTATCTATATCAGCTCAACCACAGAACCAAAGGAAGAAAATTGAATCTACTTTATAATGGAAGGAGGGCTCTGGCCTGTGTGGATCAATAGAAGTGTCACAAGGAATAATGTATTGGTAGGATCAAATGTGCTTTGTAAATATGACCAACATAAATAACACGTGCGCATCTGTTTGCCTTTGCTGCAGAAGCCCCAGGGACTGCTGTGTGTGCTGGATGAGGAGAGTCAGAGCTTACGGCCTGCAGAGCAGACCCTGTTCAAGAGGCTGTCGGCCCAGCTGGACGCTGCACCTCTTCATGGGCTCTCCATCACCACCGAGGATGGAAACGGCAACCCCCCTCCAAAAGACCAAGGCCCGGCCTTCATCGTCAGCCATTATGCAGCACAGGTCTGTCTAGATATTAAGAGGAGAATGTGGCTGTATTCAGAAGGGCTCCATGCAGATTCCCACTTTTTTTTTATCTTTAATTGTAAAAAAAAAGTCTCTTTACTATATTTCGTTTTTATCACATTTGACTTTGGAATAGTCAGAAAAAGACAATGCTTCCAGTTGAATGAAGCATATTCTTCTAAAAAAAGAAAACATTACCACTTACAAAGTCTGTTCCAAATGCCCTTACATTTGATTTCTTACTGGCAGTTTGATAAATACAAATGCAATGTTCTAAAGCTTTCTTTCATCCTCACTTTGATAAAAACATGACTCCATTATCATGGCAGCAGCGTGGTGAGACGCAGAGTCACACCAGCCTTTCTGCTGCTCCAACAGAGTCCTGGAAAGAAAGAACATAAGCCTGGTTTGGTTTACAGATGGTTTGGTCTGATAATTTTGCACAATTATCGTTATGTTTACAAAAAGTAGGAAAACTGGAAAGAAAATATCAAATTAACTAAACCTATCAAAAGAAAATGAGATGATGCAAAAAATCAGAGGAAGTTCAAACTAGTTCAAGAAAAAAGAACAAGAAACATCTGATTCCAACCTTTTTGCTTCCATGTTGAGGCTGTTTGGATTTAAAACAATAAAGTTATTATTTTCCGCTGTGAAATGACTTTATTGATGTTCCAGTAATAGTTTGCTCTGCTGGTCCTTCATAAAAGCATATTGTGTGTTTTTTTTCAACATGTCAAGATGCCAATAGGCTTGTAAATGGATGATTTTCATTATAATTTGTAAAATCTGCTTCATGAGTATTGGCTTTGAAAGAAGCCTTAATATTAGATTTGCTGTGAAAAATGTAAAAAAAAATGTAGGTTTATCATTACTACCATCTACAACCAACAGCAGAATTGTATCAAACTGTACAAGACTAACTGTGTTAAGGGGCTGGAATACACTGTCTGGTTAAGTATTTGCAATCTTGCAGAGGATCTATTCATTATCTATCATCTTTTGATCTATTCTAAAATAATTCCCAGTAAAGTTTTAAGTATGATTATGCCATTTTTAGAAAAAAAGGCATAATCTAGGACACAGTTTCTGCAGAGCACCAGGAGATCATTAGAAATTTACCTCTGAGTTGTTGTTGGGACCTTTGGCACAAAGCAACCTCGCCCACCATTCCCCTCCTCGTTACTGAGACCTCGTAGCAGGGAGCTTGTGCCACTTACTGTATTTTCTACACCAAATTTCTGTTTTTTTTGTTGTTTTTTTTTTTTGTTTTTTCAAATGGCATTTTCTTGTCTGCTTCTAATTCATCAGAAATGCAGTTTTATGCTTAATTATCTCTAAATATTTGTACCTCATGATCAGAAACAACAACAACACGTTTGAAACACTAAAAAGCACAATTCTCTTTGGAGTGGATCTTAAATATCTTTATATCTGCAAAAATACCTTTTTATGATTCTACAAAAAGGAATGGAAAAATCCAAATGATCAAGTCAGAATGTTTTTTTACAAGACAATTGAGATTTTGTTTTTTTCTTTAACAACTTTTCTCTTAGTTTCTTGATCCTTGTTACATTTAAAGCTCTAGACACTAAAAAGCTGTGTTTGGAAAAAAAAATTACGTTTTAAAGATATCAGAACAAACTTGCACAAGGTTATGAAGGTTTTGAAGAATCTGGGCCAGCATTTTGGTGAGGTGTCTTTGCCTCTGGTCCACAGATTTTTCTGAAATGTGTTAATTTAAAGAAGAGCACTATTTTTTCATTTTTCGTCAGCAATGACAATTTATGTTCATCCAAAGTTGTTCCTCCTCTTAAAAAATGACACAATCATTGTATCATACAAACTAAAATGGTGAAGTAATGATGGTTCCTCCAGCTGCTCTACACGAGTCCTAATTCAAAATGTGACATTAAAACAAAAATAAATAAAAACCACTTCTGCATAAGTCTGTAAAAAGATACCTTATACTGTATTTGTTTTTCTTTTTTCCAGCAATGTTATAAACCCTTAGAGACATGTGATGTGTTCATTCTGAGTTTTATTGAGCAGTATGTCTGTCATTTTAGTGAATTTATGTTTATGGTTTGTTTTTTGCATCAGGTGTCATATGACCTGACGGGATCGCTGGCAAAAAACAAGGACTCTCTTCCTCAGAATCTCTTGTTTACAATGAAATGTAAGTATCCAAAGCGTAGCATGTGTTTGAGCGCATTGTGGCGTCAGAGCTCGCTCAGACACAAAGATACACTCTCATTGAGGAAAAAAAATAGAAAGCAGAGCACAAAAACACTCTTTGTTCTGGTGTGGTTGTTGTCGAGAGCGTGCGTTTCATCCAAAACTGCAGCCAGCACCGTCTGTGTGCACAGAAGCTGCCAGATGTGGGCTGTCGCGGCTCGTAGGACACAGACACTTTTTGTGAGACTGCCAGTCTAGCCTCGGGTCCAGCAGCCTAATTGCTATAATTTCCATGATGAGGCTAAAGTTGCAAAAGCTATCCCTTCACTCCAGCTTGGCTATTATCCCTGTGAGTGACAAGTAGAAGCACACAGCCCTTCATAAAATCCTGTTTATTTGTAATGTTTGGGTTTTTTTCTCTGTATTTTATCAAAAGATTCTTTTTCAAATGTTTCTAATATTGCAGGTTAATTGTGAGCATTGACTGTATATGAGAACTGGACTGAGTGAGTGTGACGTCACACAAAGCAAATGGCTCACTTCCGGTTACAACAAAATGAAGTCGCCATTTTTTCTCAATATGGACGCCATCGTGTTGGAGGCAATAAACAAGGATTGGTCCAAGTCAGTCTGAGTCATCGTTTCTATGGAAAACAGTCTCACCAATCAGGAGCGAGCTTGTTGGCAGTCCACACCCCTACCACTTAAAAGTGGGCTACACAAAATCTGTCGAATGTTCGGCCAGAAACCACCTACTTTTATTGAGGCATCTGATTGGTCAGTTTATAACTGGAACAACTTATAACAAAACAACAGAAATAAAATAAAAAAAACATGGAAAAAAAATGCAGATTATCGAGAAAATGTTAAAAACAGGAAGTAGAGCGAGAACTGTTACTTTGACTGAGTAATAGCGGCCATAGGGGCGGGGTCACTCAGTCCAGTTCTCATTCGCAGTCGATGATTGTAAGTGATACATTATGTTAATATGCACATTGGTACCTGCAAAGTTTTACCATTTTTCAAAGACGTTACTAATACCAATTACAAGCAATTTATGTGAAGTTTCCTGGAGTGTAACAGATTCGTAAGGGAAAGGCTGATTTGTGATGCTGCAGAACAGAAAAGGCAACTTTAACAAAATAAAAATGCCACATGAGGCAGAGCGAAGGTCAACACTGGCTTTAAAGGATGAGTTCCCCCAAAAAATAATCTCACTGTCAGGTTCAAAATGTGATTGCAACAAATGAACCTTTCTGTCTCCTTGCTGTCAGTATAGGTACCATTATTGGTTGGGCAGATTAACTTGCCATGCTCCATAAAGTAATTTTAGTGAATTTACATAACTGTCTGCTAAAACTGAAAGGAAAGTAATATATAAAGCATAAAAAATAAGGTTTTAAAATACGTATTTGACAAATCAGCTTTTGTTCCTTTATCATCTTCTTTGGTCTTTTGTAGATGAGATCCTCTCACATTCTTTCAAACACACAGGATGTTGTTTAGCCTGCTGAATGACCTCCTCATCACTGTTCCACCCACTTTTGCTGCCTGAATGATTGTTTACATCCATCCTGACTCTTTTCATCCAGTTTTTTTCCTTTGGTTGTTACTCCATCCCTATTGCTTTTCTGATGTTGCTGCTTTTCTCACCTGTACTTTTTCTGTCCTCTTTGTGCCCAATAGCCAGTGAAAGTGTGTTACTGCAGCAGCTCTTCCAGCCCAAGCTGACTCAGACCGGTTCCCTGGTGCCATCAGCCCCGGGCCGCTCGGGCCTGAGAGGCTCTAAAGCAGCGTTGTTGCTCCACAAGATGCCAACCACCTCCCTTATCAATGCCACTGCGTCCGTCCCCCAGCAGCCCCGGAGGTACCATGATCTTTCAAAGGTAACGCACTAGCTTAGCAGAGGGAGTCTGGGGATTTGTTAATGAACTTTCACAGTGTCAGTCAAACATTTTAGCATTACAATGTTGCTCAGACAACAATTTCAGAAGCTTGTTGTGTCTGACAGTGGAATAACAAGAACACTATTATTGGAAAAAAGGAACATGTCTAATTTAAGCTTCTTCCTATCACAGATGTATATATAAACCTCTGGGAAATGGATCAGTTTGTGCAGCCATGCATGAGATAGAAACCTCTCAAGAATGCGCACACACACGCACTTTTTTCCAGTTCTTTAAAGTGAAGCACATGGCAACCCTTTTTTTAAGAACCCCCCCCACCCCCCCCCCCACCCCCGCGCGCGCGCTTAGTCTGATTTTCAGCTTTTATCTACTTTAATGTTTGATGAAATACAGTGTTGTTTTTGTGTGGAGCTCACAGTTGTGTAACCTCCAGGAGGTCTGGTCTGCTGTTTCTGTGGCACATTTTCCATCTAGAGTAAAGACTTGCATAAGGGCCCTTTTCACCTCACTGATCTGTTCCAGCAGCCTTATACGGTAACATTAGTAATCCTTGTGTAAGGCTGTAAATACAACACTTTAGCACAGTAAATGTCAAAGTCTTTATTTGGATTTTAATGCAGCATACCGATAAATAAAAGGGAATTTCCTGAAGTGTCTTTTAAGTGTAATTGTGTCCATCACTGCCATGTTTTGATTCTTATTTAGGGTCAGAGTTAATGATAGTATGATAATTTTCCACATTCCTCAGAAGATTTTAAGAGTTAAAAGTGCAGCTATCTATTATTTTTTCCCTCTTTTGTCTTCTCCCCGGCAGATTCTAAAGAAAAAGGGTTCGAGTTCTTTTGTGCAGCGGTTGGAGCGCTGTGGGCCTGTTACGGCGGCTGTGCAGCTCAGGGTACTTACTGCATCATGACCACAAACTACTCATTCATGTCAACAGATACTGCATGAAATCTCTACCACATTTTTTTTACTTCAAAAACAAAAAACATCCTGAAGGTGTTTCCACAGTTACCTGCAAGCATCTGGATCCAAACTTGTGTAGATGAATCTGTTTATTCAGATTCATCGTGGTTTATTTTAGTACCTCAAGCAAGCACAATACAGTCAAAGCATCCGTCACAACAGTCACAGCCTTTGCACTCATCAGATTGAAATATTTTCTGTGTTGGTGGTGGGATTTCATAACTACATAAAGAAACAATCATTTTCAGTTAGGAGAGAGCACTTCAGTGTCTGCTGGTGACGCAAAGAGGCACAAATGTGGTTCAGAGAAGCGGTACCTTGAGTCTGAATGAAACCAGTGTGTTGCACAATCGGAGTTGTGAACTTGTGGTCAATGAGCCCCTCTGGAAATGGCTGGGAAGGAGAGAGTGGGCTGAAGAATGACACTGTACCAAGCCAAACATGAAGCCCTGCGTATGAATGAATGAACAATGAACAACATCTAGTGTTGTTCTGCAAGCATGCACTCATTTGGAGAAAGCATGGAAATGTGAACGCTGTTTATAGCATTCAAAAATCAGAGCTAAAATACTGTTTTGTAGCCAAGGTTATAAAGTGCGTACTGTAGACTGACGTCAGCTTCAGGAGAGGAGAAAACACAGATGTAAGTGTTTACGCACATGTCTGTTTGACCTTGAGGCAGGTTTTTTTTACTTCAAATTTAAAAAAAGCTCTTTCTAAAGAAAACGTTTTGTTTTTAATCCTACGCAGAAGCTAGAATGCACTGGATATTAAAACAGTGCATTTCCATTATTAGTTTACCAAAAATGTATATAAAAAAGCATATGAAGTACCTCCGTAGTTCATTATTTTAGAAGCAGCTGGCAAAAGTAACCTGATCAGCTCTGTTTTTCATACCATATTGTGGAAAGATTTGGCTTTCTTTGAAGACCCATTCCCATGAAAATAGTGTTTTTAAATATGTTCTTGAGGCATTTTTCTAATGATGGAGGACGTATAGACCTATGATAAAAACAGCATTTCTTTATTGAAATTTTTGTTAATGAGGAGCAGATGAAAAAGCTTGTAGACGTGACATAGAACCTAAAATGGCAACGCAAAGCTCGCTGTTCCACTCCATCATGATGCCTCCACTTGTAGACAACAAGCTCCATGTACGACTTTGTCTTCCTCGTCTGAGCTGGCATCTGGCTCCAAACTGTATGGCTGGATGGCTTAAATTATTTTTTGTTGCACCCGTAATGTTAGGTTGGGGGTGTTAGCGGCCGTAAGCCAGTGAGAGAGCCAGAAACTGTCCTAAACAATGTGTTTTTTTTATTATTATTATTATTATTTTGGCTAAAAATGGTATAATGATAATTATTAAGTGCTGGAGCCCTTTTATCCCTCCATTTGGCTTTAAAGAAAAGTACTAATAATTTGATTTTTTTTGTTCATTTGATTATTAATAACCAACATTGTCATGTTTATACTTGAACTAATAAAAAGGAAACAAGGAGGCAGGCTCACCAAAGTCATTATGATGTAGGCAAAAAAAAGTTACAATTGTTAAAGAGACAAAAAATAAGACTTTTATAATCCAATTATTGTAAATATTTAAAGCTACATTTTATAAATAAATGGCTTAATTGTTTCAGAAACATAAAGTAGACATCGCTGGGTTTTAGTCTTTAAAAAACTAGTCCTTTTTGGCTCTTTTATTGTTAAAGGTTGCAGACCTCAAAACTGGGCCATTTTAAAATAATCTTCCTTTATTTTCATCTCTTGGCAGAGAAGAAATGACATATTTTCAATGGGGGTATTCCAAATCTTGCTGTTAATTGACACATTAATTTTCTACAAGGTCTATATTTGAAAAGGAAATACAGATTTCCCAGCACATTTTTTGCTGAAATGACTCAATGAACAAGTGTGTTACCTAACACAAACGTCTTTACTTTTGTGTTCATTTACTCCAGAATTACAGATCATTTTCCAAGACCTACTTTTGTCAAGCTTTATCTGTTAGACAGATGGTCTCACATTTCCTTCAAAAATCTAATTATAAATCCTGAAAGCTGTGACTTTAAAACAAGTCCAGATCATTGCCCTTCCGCCACTGTGCTTTGTTAGCCACCCAGTCTTCCATTTAATACTTCTCCAAACCTCAGACTTTCCTGTAATCTGTCTGCAAAGACAAGACTTCCTCATGTGGGCCTCTCATTACCTGAAATGTTCCTGTCAAGAACGTGGAACACGTTCAGGGAAGTCTGTGACTTTTGAGTTTTTTTTTTTTATTCCTCTTAGCCTCCCCTTGGCTGATGTCATATCATATCATATATATGGATGTAGTTTTCTCTAAAGAAAAGGCTTAAGGCTTAAGAAAGGCATGGTTTAGGCCCTTGGATTCTTGTTTATTTGGACACATATTTCATTTACACTTGATCATCTTGGAAAAAATACAAAGAATCTGGAAAACTTCACCTGCACTGTTCAGAACCCAGGTGTTTATTTCTGAGTCAATCTGGTTGAATTTTTGGCTAAAGATGCCCGGGATCAAACTTAGATCAGTGAATCGGATTTGGATCCACAGCAACAAATTATTATATGAATCCTATCGTTGGTAAAAAGAACTGTTATACCCCTATTAACACTCAAATAAACCAAAACATCTAATTATTAAATGTTAAATTTTGTGTATGGCTGCTATGAAAATGCTCAGGGGGCTTAGTAGTCTTAAACTATTGATGATCAACCAGAAGATCGTGGTCTTGATGACCTTCAATCCTTTCTCTTTCAGAACTCCCTTGCAGAAGTGATCAGTAAACTGCAGTCTTGCACTCCTCATTTTGTGGAGTGCGTGCGCCCTAATTCCAGCGGCCAGTCAGACAACTTTGACAGCTTCCACGTGTCGACTCAGCTGCAGTACATCGGTGTGCTCGACATGGTGCGCATGATCCGTTATGGATACCCCGTCCGTCTGTCCTTCACAGCCTTCCTCAGCAGGTCAGTGCCATGCTTGTGTAACAAAGAGTGGAGCAACTGCTGAAACATATCCTCTTAGGGCACTGTGCTGTACATGTGTGTCCCCATTCACTCTCTTCTTCTCTAACAGCATGTTCTTAAAAGGAACGCTTTTAAACATGATGGATTGCTCTACTTTTTCCCTTTTTGTCCATCACGTCTCTCAGATGCATTACGCTCCCAGCAGGTCACAGCAGTCTCTGGCCTCTTTGGTATGGCAGGTCCAGCAGGTCAAAGTAATCTGAAAGTTTGACAGCACGTGGTCGCTCTTGCACATTCGCACACAGACAGACATGTTAAAAAGTCACAAAAAGCCTTTTATTCGAGGTGCAGCTTGACTTTGAATGTCTTCTTGACTGTTATGAGAAACCATGAATGCTGCTATCACATTTCCCAAGTCAGTCTGACATCCAAGCTTCAGCTGCATTGGAAGGTCGCTGTGTCCACACTTAAAGTTTGAACTAGATTCTGCTTATCAGATACTTTTTTAAGACTTTTACAACTTTGTGGTCCTCCCCTTCTGGCTAGCAGGTAAATCCCAAAGAGCACAGTTTGTTTCCTTGCCTTTTTTGTGCGTCAAGTTTTAGTTTTAGCGTTAGGGAGTGTGGTAGTTGGAGGATTCGAAGGCAGGATGACCAAAAACACACAAGACCACAGAACCTCTTTGGAAGTTTGAATGAAGGATAAATAAAAATGACTGGAGTTTATGATCATTACTGCCATTGCTGTTTCTGTCGTGCTGTGACAAAGGATAAAACACAAATGTAAGACTAAACAACTTAATAGAAGCTATGCATAGCACAAAAAATTAGCATGAGTGTAACTACCATAAGATTGAACTGCCTAACTTCTCAGTTGAATCTGCTTTTGTGTTTTTTTGTGGGCGTTTCTTTGTCAGGGGACAGTTTTTTTAGTTGTACAATGAATGCTTGTAATAATTGGGTTCACTTTGTGCGCTCTCACTGTTTGGCAAACATGTTTTGTGCGATTGTTCTTGCTTCTCTAATATTTTTACAGCACAGTTTGTTCTGCTTCCTGATTGATTGATTGATTGATTGACAATCGTCTGCAGCCAATCTCCTCCGTGTCCCTCCTCTACAGAATTTGTACAGCTTGCAAAACGTACATAAATCTTTGATTGCAATCAGGTTTTTGTTTTCATTTTATAAAGCTGGTTTTATTTCTACAAAGGTTTGAACTTTGGTAACTTAAATGAGAGAAAATGTGTAAAAATGTTTGTCAGGCTGAGAAAAAGCGTATTAAGTGTCTGGTTAAGGATTTTAAAAAAATCTATGATTATTGTAAAAAATTAAGCTGACTGCTTTGCGTATTTTACTTACTATTTTTAAAAAACGTAACTCCCATAAACAGGTTTCAGTATTTTTATTAATTGGTTGTTTACAGAAGACCTTCAATTACATGTCTGCTTCCTGTTCTCTCACTGCTGCTGTTGCTATCCAGCCTTTAGTCTTATGACGATGTTCTAGTATACAGTAAATAGTCAGGACAGTCTGGTTTTGTTGAAATAACCTGATCTCCACATTGGATTATTGAATTTGTGAAGGACCTGCAACACACTGGCGACCTGTTCAGGGTTTGTCCCGCCTTTGCTCAACAGCTGGCTCCAGGAACCCCACGACCCCAAAAAGGACTCTGCAGATTCTAAAAATGGATGGAATTTGTAAAGAGTTTATGTTGGTTTATGTTTCTGTTGCATCTTGAGAGGTCATAATTGAGAAATAGCATTTCACACATGAACAGAATTCATTTGCTCTTTTTTAATTGTTTTTTTTTCCCTCATTGGTTGAGGCATGAACTGATGCGATACAAAACCAGCTCTTGAATTTCACCTTTTGGCAAAACACTTGTTCTTATGCGTTTATGTTTTTTTTCTAAAGTCTTGGCAGCATAAATAATATGCTTGGTAATTCTGAGCTCACTTGAAATGCATCCCAATCGTGGATTATTCTGGTGACAGTAAGGAACTGATGGCATAAAACCCAAAATGCAGGAGACCAGAATTGGTGGCACAAAGTTAAACATCAAATATAAATAAAAATAAAAACTTCAAAATAACAAAACCAACAAAGGAAGAAACAACCAAAAAAAAAAGAGGAAAAATGGAGATGAGCTCACAAGAAAGAACTGAACACCAGACACTGAAATACACTGAGGGTCATTAACAGAAATGAAGACAGCTGTGGATAATCAACCTGAACCTGCTGTGACTGACAGGGGGGACAACTCAAAGCAGAACATGATCCAAACCAAGAAACATAACTGACAAAACCAAATGCAGGAGCACAATCCTCACAGTCTTAGCATAATGCAGTTACTGAATTTCATAAGGACATCCACTATCTCTATTAGAAAATAAACACATCTCTAAAAATAAAAAAGCACTAAAATAGGCAAAGCTTCTGGAAACCAGAGAATTTCTGCTTCCTCCTTCATCGTATTGTTCTGTGCTTTGGTCAGATTCTCCTTTAAATCTTTATTTTTGCGCATGAATCCTCCATTTTCTTCCGTTATTCCGTCATTCATCGGAAACCTGCCATCAACCAACAAATCAGCCCTTTACTTTGACGATGCTATACGTCTTAAAACTCAAACACAGCATACATGGATGCACGCACGGCGGAGCCCAGCGCCTCTCTCCACTAAGTCATAGCGGCCACCTGCAGCGAATTACATTAGTGTCCCAGAACCAGAGTGATTTATGAGGAAATCTATTTTTTACCGTTGCTTTTATTTGTCTTTTATGAAACAAATGTGTTTTGTTATTTTCCACTAGTGTGTAAGGTCAACTACAGCGAATCCCTCAGTAGATATCTGTCCCAACTGTTCGTAAAGATATATTTATATAAATAGGAGAGTAAAATCACTGGAGCAAATCACCAGTGGAGCTCCCATAATGTGTAATATATCACTTTTTCTAAATGGGTCCTTATTATTTTCCACTGATTGACATTTCAGGGTTAACTAACTCACAGGAGGATATGTGTAGCTCGGTCTGTTTTCATGACTTAACAGTGATAATGAGCTGATCAGAGTTCAGCTTTAAACAGGATTGCAGTTATCACATTTGTTTAATCATAGCGGCCCATGACCCTCTGGTCACAGCAACCATGTTAGCAGAGCACAGCTCTCCATTTAAAGTCGTATCAGCGGCGCTGCTTCACTTCCTCGACTCCAAACAAAATCCCTGGGGTCCTGTAAAAGCAGGGACCATCGACAGTTTTCATATCCTCATAGGAAAGGTCACGGGTTTACAGAGTTCCTTTGTGTTTTATGGGCGCAGAGGGAGACTGCGAGCTGTCTGTTGCGCTGGTGCTGCCATACAGAGAGGGTGAGAGCGAGGTCAGACAGACCCCACTTCTGCAAATCAAACACATCCTATGTTCACGTGAACTCACTTACTCGCTGCTGACAGCACAAGTGGTTTATGTTTCTAGCCATCTGCCTCCTTTGTTTGTCTCATCACATGCATGACATCAGAATGACATTCACTGACAACAGATTTTATTTTGAAATTCTTAATTTACAACCAAGAACTGCTGTTTATTTCCTGGCATTATCATCATCAGGCTCCAAATAGTTTACTCAAAAAGAACACTTCCTTGTTTGTATAAAATCATATAGAACTGTGGGATTTAAACATTAAGACACAAAAAGGACATTTTCAGACTTCTGGGAATATCACTGAAACTGTGTGATGTTTTCAGAATAAATCAGACTAAATGTTCATAGCTGAACCTCAATTTCTTCTTTATACACTTAGCAGGAAATAGACCCAATGTTTCTAGAAACAGGGTTTTCAATAAACCGCTTTCCAGCAGACATCGGTAATGTAAAGATGTGAATAATAAAAGTCCATGACAGCAGAATTTCATTAAACTGTTAGAGCTACAAGCTGCAAGAATGTTTCATGAGGCTTGCTGTAATGGCTTACAGGGAAATAAGCTGTAATGGATAAAATTACTGCCACATATTTCAATGACGGTAAGCTCAAGTGTCCTGTAGGTAAAGTCTTTTTTATGCACTTGGCATCTGCAGAATCTTGCTTTTAATCATTCCTTTGTAATACAGTAATACATTTATAACGTTAATAATTATGTGTTTCATGTGCATTCATCATTTTTACTTTGTCTCAATTTTTGCACAATGACATTTATGTCTTGCTAGGTGGTATTTAAATGACCCAAACACAGAAGACTGAAAAAAAAAAAAAACACATGAAAAGAAGACTGAGGGCGGGACTAAACAGATAGCATGGATGTAAATAAAGTCACGAATGAACAATTTAAAATAGCAGAGAAGAATAATAAAGACAGTTGGGGGGTCTTTACACTGAGCAGTTCTTTGTTTTGGTCCTTTCTGCATGAAAACAAGTCTCAGTTCCTTGCAGTGTGAATGCATTCAGAATTGACTGTAGATGAAAACTGGACTGAATGTCGCCTTCCACCTGGTGTTTCAATCAGGAAGTACCCGCTGGCTTTAAGAATTCAAAACAAAGACTTCTATTGAGAAATGAACGTCTATTTGTCATTCTGTTAGTCAGAATAGCAATTGTTGACATTTTTTTTTTTTTACATGTCCTTGTCAATCCTATTTTCTTTTATCGGAAGTGCAAGTTATTCAAAGTATAAACCAACCAATTAGATGTCTTAATATAGGTATGCTTACTAGCTCCCACGTCTAACGTTCAAAACTTCTGATTAACAGATTCTCCTGAGACTCCAAGTGTGAACTTCCAACAAGCTCACTCCTGATTGGTGAGAGTGGTTGCCATAGAAACATTGACTTAGACCAACTTGGCCCAATTATTTTTTACTGATATCGTCTAGATAAAAACATGGTGTCCATATTGCAAAATAAAAAAAAAAAATGGGGACTGAGTTGGCTTCATTTGGTTGGAGCCAGGAGTAAGTCATTTTGTATTTGTGATGTCACACTCACTCGGTTCAGGTCTCTTATACTGTTAAGGGTCAGACCTCAGTCTAGTGGATCCTGACACAAATTTGCTTTGATTGACAAACATCCTGGGCTTGGATTTTCTGAAGTTTTCCCACAAGTTACTAACCATCTTCTCTTGTGTGCCACCTAGATTTGTGGGTCTCAGTGTAAACAAAACTATAAAACACAAAAACCCTGTGCTGTCCAAACCAACTAAATAGGTAAATATTGCATCTATCTCTAGTGTATTGCTCTACTTTTTGATTCAGGCTACACTGTTACCCAATGTCTTCTTAGAAATAAATCAACAATTCTTACCTTTTTGGCGTATTTTCTTTAAATATAAAAATATGCCATTGGTATAGAAAAAAAGGTCTTGCCAATAATTTTTATTTTGGAAAAAAAACTATCTTCACTAATACATGTTTTCTCAAATTAAAATTATGTTCTTATTGACAAACTTTCTTTTTACTTTCTTAAAATTCCGTTTTTGTGGTGTGCAAACTAAACTGACGTTAACGGTTTTTGTTTCTCTGCAGCTTCAGTCAAATCAGATCAAATCTGTTTCTCAGTTCTAGTGTGGAACCCTCCTTAAGTAACCGAAGATCAGACCTCAAATATGTATAAAATATTACAAACTGGTTTAGTGCTTGAACTTTGTTGCCAGAGACTGCTTAGACAAATGCCGTAATGTAGCCGACAGAGTCTGTGATGTTTCTTATCTCCTGTTTCTTTGTTGTTTTGAAGCTACTCTGCAGCTAACCACCAATCATAGCAACTGTTGCCTAGCACAACAGCAGTGGTAGCAGATGCTGTTTGGTTGCTGCAGCATGTGACCCTGCTGACCTCTGAACTCATTGTTTTCAGCAGAGGGCATCGCAGCATCCCCTCTAAATTTCTCAAGTCAGCACATTTGCACATTCTTTGCACCTGCAACAACTTTTTGCTCTTTCTGTATGTTCTCAGATATGAAGATCTCGCCGTCCTGACTTTGGGAGATAAAAAGAAACTGTCGGCCGAGGATAGATGTCGATGTGTTCTGCAGCAGTCAAAACTCCAAGGATGGCAGGTGTGTTTGTGTTCATGCCCTGCATTGCATTTAGTCTCCATTTGAACCAAAAGTTTTTTTTTTTTTTCTCAAATGTCTTATCCTTACCTTGTGTTTGAGTGATCCTATGGAATTTTGGCAGCTTCTCCCAGCTGTCCAGCCTCATCATAATTCTGCTCACACACTCGGCACGGACTCCTCCACCCCCTCCCTGTCCTGTCTGCTACACTGCTATTGTGTCTGACTGTGTGACCTGTAGGGTCAGGCAAGCATGCACCCTCCCCAACAATGCCCTGCAGACACGCCTCATTCCGACCCATTTTAACACAGTCCATGCTGCATGCAGTTTCTAATGCAGTGAGTTATGTGCTGCAGGAAAATATGACACGTTGAAGGTTTGACTCACCTTGAGTATCATGACCTGTGCAGCCCCACCCCAAAATCACTTGAGTAAATACATGTCTAACATGCAAATACACGTTCTGCCCAATAACACGCCCTACTTGCTGCTGATTTGGTGATTTAGATCAGTAGTCCCCAACCTTTTTCAGGCAACAGACCATTTTAAATAAGACAGTATTTTCTTGGAACGGCCTGATCAAGGCTGGGTGATTGTTTTTATTTATTTTTGTTTTGTTATTTTTGTTCTGGCTTCCAGTTTACCTTAACTTTTGAGGGTATAGCTGAAAAATGTAAAATTGAAAAATGACTTTTTCACGATTTTGTGTAGGTACCATTAAAATGTCATTTAGATTTTCCCTTACCTATAACTGTCACAGTGGAAGCTAAAAGAAATTGGACACCAACCTCAGCGTCATCTGACATCTAGGTGCAGCAAATAAAATAAGATAATTAAAACAGTTATTTTCTATAAAAACATGAATCCACCATTTGAGCAACTTTATTAGCAGTTACATTAGACTGCTGGTTGCTGAATATTGGCTTTATGAAACAATGGTTGCAATAAATTCATATTTGGAATAAAGACTCCTGGTTTTTGTTAAATGTGGCTTTCTTTTATTTTGAAATTGAAGGCTCTTATTTTATTTCCTTGCTGGCTTTTTTCTGCAAAAAGCAAATTTCCAAATAGGTTTGTTTTAATTAAATTTGCTAGCACGGGGAGTTTAATTTAGCGATTAGCACCGCCGCTTTAACAAAGTAGCTTATGGCTTTTTGACACATGATCAAGTGATTTGACATGTGTCAGGAATGAGACAGATGTGGTGGAGAGAATCTAGTAGTTTTCCAAATTAAAATTCAGAATCAGATTAGTGATAAAAAGGGAAATATGTATGTATTTTTCTTTTCGTTTTCTTTTTTTTTTTCCCAGCTGTCCCACAGACTGATGTCAGTCTCTGGTCCAGGAGTTTGGGATCTCTGGTTTTGATTATGTAGGTTCTGGGTGATAAAACAGATGATTTACTGCAATTTGGACATTAATGGCTGAAAATACATAGGGTGACAGTTCTATAGGATATCAAGGCAGCCCTATCACAATTAAGCTTTCATTATCTCTTTAACATAAACTATTGCCCCCTAAATCCTCCATCCCTGAACTACACTCCTTTTGAGAAAAAGTCTTCTAGCGCCAGAAAGACGCCTATAGTGTCATTGTAATGACTGACAATGGATGCATGTATCATCACAAACCGTGATTGTTTCTTATTTGTAGATTGGCACCAGCAAAGTGTTTCTGAGGTACTGGCAGGCAGACCAGCTCAATGACCGCTGCTACCAATTTCATAAAAAGATCATCACCTGTCAGAAGGGTAATGTGCACATTAACAAACCAACAACTGGCACCATCTTGTATGCTTTGCCCCTCACTCCTTACCTTTGATGTTTTTTGCTTTCATCCTCTTCCAATGTGTCAGTGATCCGAGGGTGGTTGGCCAGACAGCGGGTTCGTCGCAAGCTGTCACTACACCACGAAGAGGAGTGCAGTGTGCAGCGCTTCCTGCAGGGAGCAGAAGACTTGGGCCTGCAAACCTATGACCAGCTTGTCATCCAAAATGCATCTGACATTGCACGAGAGAGCGACCGTCTGCGCAGCCATGGCAGAAGCACGGTTAGCATAGCTGGCAGCAGCCCACCACTCGGTGAGAGGCCGGAGCCGGTGGGCAAGGAGGAGGACCAGCCAGTTAAGAGGTACATGAACCCACATATTTAGCGCCTTTAGCTGCATTTCAATACAAAACTGGAATGGTGTTCAGTGTTGTGTTTGTTTCACTCTCTTTTTATGTCATTTCTAATCTCTGTTTTGTTGTAAACACCATCTGGTTTTGCAACGTTTGGAGTAAATACATCTTTGAAGTAAAGGATTTGTAAAGAACTAAAATTACTATTTTTAAATAATTGTTTGAATCAATGAGAGACAAATGAATGAAACATAGGAGAGACAACATTTGTCATAAAAAACTTATTTTCTTTTGTTTAATTTTTTGGTTCAAATCTGACCAAACCTCCACTTTCCTTTGCTTTTTAAATATTGCTGTCAACAGGGCCGTAGTAGTTAGGACTATGCACAAGATTTGTGAAGATTGGTGCCAATTTTCCAAAATTTTGTCAGATCTAAGAGAATCCCAAAGGATTTGTTGAAATGAGGTTAATTACAAAAATAAATATAGTATATATATATATATATATATATATATATATATATATATATATATTCACGTTCAAATTATTCTTCCTAAATATCCTTAAAAACACACACTTGCTTTTGGTGCAAGAATGTAAATCACAATCTTAAAAAAGCTAATAAGGTTAAGGACATTTTATAGACTTGACATTTGCATAAACTTATGTGGTAATATAATGGATTTGCATGTATATTTCCACCTTATTGTAAGCTAATGTCTCTTGTGGTTTCTGAAGATACCCTTCTTGATCATTTTCCCATATATGCTCAATTATCCCCCCTCCCTGCAGTCACTGAAGTAAGTAACAGATAGCTAACCCAGATTAGGCAAGGAAATATCAAACTGGATGTTATCCAATTATGTTGAGGAGATTATATTAGAGCATAATCTTTTTGGTAGTTTCAGCATTATAGCTAAATCATGCATGTTTTTATGTACACATGTAATTATTATCCATTACAAAGTAAAGGCTTGTTCTGCTTTTGTAACATTTTACTTCATCTTTAAACATTTGTTTTCTTTTTATGTTTCTGTTATTTAGGATGGTTGAGAAGAGTGGAAAAGTTCACGAGGGCCACGCTAACACAGGAAGTCGACTTATTCGCCACTTCCGTTCGAGCTCTGTGCCCACCCCCCTCTCCATAGACAACATGGTCCATTTGTCTGCCTGCCCACCCATCAAACCCGCCTTGCAGCAAGTGGCCCAAAGCAGCGAGGACGGAATGGGCAACATCAGTCAGTCGTCTCCTCGAAAGCAGCCTCCTCCTAAGCCAAAGAGGGACCCCAACACCCGTTTGAGTGCGTCTTATGAAGCAGTCAGTGCTGGGTTGACATTGGCTGCCAAGGAGAGCTCTACTCCTGAGGGGTGTGCCTCACCATCTGGAAGTCCTCCTAAATCCCAACTATCTCCCACTGACCCAGCAGGTGCGGTCACCCTCTCGTATTTAGTGTACCAAGTTTTGCTCATATCCAGATCTATTTTCCTCTGTGTAAAACTGTTTTTTTCTGATGTCCTCAGCTTCAAAGCCCCGCCCTCATAGTGATGACTACACAACGATGCGTAAAGTACCACCACCCAAACCCAAGCGCAGCCCTAACACAAAACTGACGGGCTCCTACGAGGAGATTAACGCTGTAGCATCCCATCTTCACCAGCTGCGCCCTGCTGATGTAAAGCTGGCCCTGCTTTCCCGCGGTGGAGGATTTGGAGGCTTGATGCAGAGAGCTGCTTCCCTGGATGCCCCTCAAGGAGTGGCTTTGAGTCTTTACAAGAACCATGATGAGGAGGACATTTATATAGAAATGATGGGATCTCAGCCGCGGGCTCGTAGTCTTCAGGAGCCTCCTGACAGCCCAGAGCTGGCAGACTCAGAGGCTGTATACGAAGAAATGACATATCTTCCTGCAGAAGAAAGTGGGACAACCTCAGTTTCCAAAGCAGCAAGACTTGAAGCTTTAACTTTGGGTTTGGTGGGACTGGGAACATCTCCTCAAAGAACAGAGGCAAAACGAACAGTAGTTGGAGGGACTTCTTTAGGGGACGTGACTCAGAGTACATCTAATGGTGGAGCTTCCAAAAGTCAACCCGGCAAAGAAGGCAACTGTGAAATTCCTGCACCTTTCCCTAACTTGCTTCCTCACCGCCCACCTCTCCTCGTGTTTCCACCCTCTCCAGTCACTTGTTCTCCTGCCTCAGATGAGTCTCCGCTCACCCCTTTAGAGGTCAAAAAGCTGCCAGTGTTTGAGACAAGCCTGAATTATGCCACTGGCCCTGACAGCCCCCTGTCCCCACAGTTTATCCGGCAGAGAGCCGACTCGTCTCCAAGCCTCACTGTCCTGATGCCAGAAAAGAAGTCTACACCTCCACTCACTCCTCCACCACAACCTCCTCCTCCAAGTGCCCCACCTCCTCCCTACAGACCTCCTTCCCACTTCCCCTTCCCACCTGAAGCTAGCTTCCTTGCACAGAATCGAGCGGCATCGATCCCCAGCTGCTCAGATTCCCCCAAAACATCCGCACAAAGGCCATGTGGGGAGCCCTTGGGGAAGCCACCACCCTATTCTCCCGTGAAGGTGTCTCGACCTGAGCCAAGAAGAGCCCACTCCTGTTCCTCCTCTCCCCTTCTATTTAACCCAGCCAATGGGAGACCCCTAACCAGTCCCCTGGATGAACTCAACACTCTTTTCAGTTCTGGACGCAGCCTACTGAGAAAATCCACATCTGGACGCAAATCCAGAGACGGAGGTCTGTTTGGTGAAACTCTTATCCAGAACAAAACTCTTGGTAGTAAAACATGCATCTTACAGTTCGGATAGATTAAGCCTATTCAAAGGTTTGTCTGCATTTGGACATGAATAGAGATAGAGCATTGCCATTGTTTTTTTCATTCCTTGTATTTTCATACAGCCCAGCTGCACACAAGTGTATGTGTGTACAAATACTTGAGCAAAAGAGAGTATCAGTTTTGCTGTAGCTCAGGACAACTGTGGGGTTTGTGGTTAATTTGTTTTTTTGGCAATAAATAGAAGACAATCCTAAGTATAACAAGTCAGTGACATACATATATGCGAATGAGGTTCACTATTACCCGCATGAACTAAGTGAAGTTGCAGCAGCAGGCAGAATCTTTTGTTGACCTGATCTGCTTCCGTCTTTAAAGTGGAGGTTTTTTTTTTTTTGGCCTCTACAGCTACTGTGCAGCATGTTGGCCAATAACTTCACATGTGCATCTATTTTCCCAAAGTCAGTAAGTTCATGTTTGTTTATTGTAAGCTGCAGTTCAGTGAACTCCATGCAGGGCAGAGCACATGTGGCACATGCAAAAGTTGACCTTTGCGTTGAGGGGGAGGGGGCAGACCATCAGGATGGGTGATGTTTTTACAGCAGTAAATGTTTTATTATTGTGACAGTGTGGCGAAAGTCAGGTATATCCCCAAAAAATAGAAAGTGGTATCCCACTCACTTTATGTCTGTCTCTATTTAGACAACATGAATTACTCGTTCCTTGATTAATAATACACGAGGAGAGGAACAATAAGGATTAGACATCAAATATTCAACAGTTCACTCATGTCCTATTGAAGGGACTATGACTGCTCAGCAATAGTGAACAGGACAACTTTCTATGAGACAACTAAGACTCATTTTGATCCAACCAAAGTATTTGCTGGAGTCAAAAATTTGACATCTTTCTACAATGATTTGTGTCACGGTTAGAGTATTGAGTCATGCATCTATAACTGTGAGTTCAGGACAGATGAGTCCAAAGGCCTTATAAGAGATGGTATGCAAGCAAGTGCGTGTGCTTACGCATTTGCCTCACGAAACATCTTGCACTTGACTCTTGGTCAGCACCTGAACCTGTGCAGGAAAAGCGCTGGCATCATGGAAACAGTGTGTATGACAGGAGGACCAGGCACCAGGGTATTTTGAGCAGGGAAACCGAGGCGGTCCCTTTAGATCTGAGCTTAGAAGGATGCCAATGGGCTTAACAGGACTAACCACTTCCGTTGCCTCTCGACAGTCAAAATGAATGAATGTGATACCTGATGCCGGGGGAGTGGCTTAGGGTTACAGTTGCTATGCCAGACATCTCTGTTCAGAGCAGCTGACCGTCTCTCCCCCTCTGCCCGCCAACCTTTGCTCACTGTTGGGGAATGAGCTAACCACAGGAATGCCAGGGAAAGAGGGCAAGTGGCTGTGGCAAGCTTCTGCAAATCATTGTCATAAGATATATCATGCGTCAAGAGCTGCGTGCAAAAAAAAAAAAAAAAACTCAAACTGGGGTTCATGTCCCCTGTTGCAAAGTCTAAACTAGACTCTGTTTCAATGCCAGGCTGTATACGCCTCCAGTACACAAACCTATCCTGTGGGACCTACAGTGTAGTAGAATTAGCTGAGCTTTTTTAGGCATCTTGTGACCATGTGGGGGAACAGGAGGCACACATTCCTATGTGTGGGACAGCAGCTGATGAATTCCCATTTACAATGCCACTGGCATAAGTAAGCACAGTCACCTACTCAAGCAGTTTGTGACAGCGTGTGAGCTCGGAGGAGCTGCTGGAGGAAACAGCCAACTCATCTAACACGAAAGGTGCATGTGTGCAGTGGTAGACATGTATTGAAAAGGAACATAAATGAAAGAAAAGCATTTTTGCAAGAATGCTGCCTGTATTCTTTGAGTTATTGAAATTGGCCCTTCTACACATGCTGTATTTGGCATCCCCCCGATAGTGTGTTTTCTTCTGCTCATATTGCCTCCAGGTTTCAACTCTAATATCAATCTGCCAGGAAGAGAAGAATGTGGCTCTGCACCCACCTCCCCATCTTTGCTGCAGGACAAGAATGCCAACAACCACTCTCTCCACTCCCCGAGCCCCGTCACCATCGAAAACGGCAATCAGATCTCAAATGGTAAAAAGCCATTCCTCTAGGAGTTTCAATTCATTTTTTAATTGGGATAACCTTTGTCATTCATTTGATTCATTTTGAGGTTTACAAAAAGATCAACTCTTTGACGGGTTCAAAGCTTATTTAAAAGCAAAAATACCTGGAGCTGTTCAGCAGATAACTACTTGTTTTACTTCACTCCCCATTCACTTGAATGTAAATATTACAACTATACTGCACTATATTCCCCAATCAAGTGAGCATCAATGCACACTTGTTTTTTTTTTCTTAGCTGATTTTAGAGAATCCAGGGTGTTGAATCCCATATCTGCCTAAGACAGTGCTGACCATAAAAGTGATTTTTTTTTTATGCAATGCAACCAGTTGCCCACTTGCCCCATTTAGCATCAATTCTTTTACAGACTTTGGATTTCACAAAACCAGTAACTGCAAAAAATATATTTAATGAGAGCAAAAAGGGCTGAGGATAAACTGTGTAACGTGTTTATTTATTTATTGTTACAGCTCTAATAGTTAAATGTGTCCAGTTTTTAATTCACATGAACTAAAAACTACTTTGACGTGGTATTTCTCCTTTTTTGTTTCCAGGGTCACTGGAGGATGAGAGTCACAGCAAGTCAAACTCCAGCACTTCTCTGCACCGACACATGGACAGCCACCATACTCAGGTGACCACACACACACTCAGACTGTTTTAGCTGAAGACATTGTGGAAAAGTCAGATGACGTGTGTTGGCATTGCCTCTGCTCCATGGACACATGGATATACTCACTCTATCACAAACATTTACAACACAGTTCCAGTGTGTAAGGGCTGCATTGTGCTCAGGGTTGTTGACAAAGTGTGTGAGGAAAGTGGCTTGGTTGGAACAGCATGTCTCACCCGTGACATTTGAGCTCTCTGGGACTCTCCGGACAGGTATATCGTTACAGGATTTAATTTATTGTCTGTCACGCTTGCACCCAAGCCAACACACACTTGTATGCTTGACTTTGCACAAACACACACACACACACACACAATTGAAAAAATATCTGATTAGGTTTAAATAACTATGAAACCTATTAATGACGTTCTTCATGTGCTTTTATTGCATGAAAGCTTCCAACAAAGGTCCACTTTTGATCTGTATCAGCTTTTCTCACGGTTAAGACTTCGAAGAATCTGTCTGTAATAGACTTAGTAAAAAATAGGTACTTTATGTGATCCTCAGTTAATATCATTTTGAAGGCCTATGAGTTCAGCATATAGTTGTTCTGGTTTAGTGTGATGGCATTATGACTAACAGTACATGAGTCAAAAACTGAATAAGTTCTAAATAGTGTTTTATCCCAAAACAAAAGATAAAATTCTGAAAGTTAGTTTACTTATCCAGAGCTTTAACACCATAGATGCCTAAATAACACAATCTCAGACACACTGTAACTGTTTACATGATAAATGCAAACCAGATGGTTCTAATGTGGAGAAAAGTGGCTTTGCATATTTATTTTTTCAATTTTCTTTTCTTTTTTTTTTTATCATTTTACAGTAGCATAAAAGATGATCGGAGTGGGTCTTTAATTGTGTTATTGGTTTAAAAGTCAACAGAGAGAGCTTTGGTGTCAAAGGCTGAAGTGTTAACGTGTTGTACCTTTGAATTACATCGTAACAAGTCTCTTCCTTGTGTTGCTGAAACAAACAAATGTTGGGCTGCAGTCCATGATTTCTTGTGGTCATTGTGCATTTTTTAAAATAAAGCTTGAATTATTTTTTTTTGTATCTTCTCTTGTGAAAGAACAAAACTACAACATTCCAGATTGTAGATCATAAAAATGTTCCCATTCATGTGCTCTATATAATTATACCTAAACACTGGGTAAAACTAATTCAATCTTTTATAAAATACAAGTTTAGTTTTCTTTAGGAAGACTTTTATGAAATTGTGTAGCCTGTGAATGTCTTTTTCTAGTGCAGGACGCTCTGTCCTGAGATTAAAGGAAGTTTCATCACAAGAAAACGACCTGAGATTAATCACAGCCTGGATTATTGAGTAATTGTCAGTGTGAGCGGACATGATGCAAAAGGAAGAGCAGAGTGTACCTCTTTCAGAGGAGCTACAGAATCACCTTTTAGAAGATGTCAGCTCTAGGGATGAGAAAGAACGCCATGTTCCCACTTTCAATCCTCCAGGTTAAAGGTTTATCTCTGCATTCAGAGCTGAAATGAATAGACTATGTGAAGAAAAGTACTGATGTGCCTGTCAATCACAATGTCTCGAGACATCTGAGATATATTTCAGCTCATAAGAAATCTTTTCTGTAATGATTTCTAATTAGAGTTCCGTTTTACTCTCTCCTGCCTTCGTTTTCCAGAGGGGGCATCTCAACTTTTCTCCATTTGGTGCAGGGGCCGCCCTCTAAAACAATGAGGGGGGTCCGGGGGGGCTCATTGGAAGCCCTTTCCACATGTAGAGATTTGGTGAGTTTAAATCATGCCATGCTGCCCTCCAGCCTTGAATAAAAAAGCAGTGCTTTTCATCAATCTAGTCACGACAACCACGAGCATCAGAATTTGAAACATCCCAAAACTGCTGTTTACCTTTTAAAAAAATTCAATGAATTAAATTTAAGTGGAGATTGAAAAAGAAAAGTGCATCCACTTTCAACTTTTTAGGTTTTACACATCAACAAATAACAAGATTACCTTGAAAACAAAAAAAGAAGAACCTTGCAACAGCGCCCAACACATTACACCATGTCATTGTTTCGACACCAAAACTCTGAAACACTGTGTCCCAATTAGATCTACTGTCTCCATGAGAATCAACAGGGTAAGTAGCAGCCAGGTGCTTTTAATTAGTTACACTTAAATAACAGATCATCAGCAAATGTGATTATCTTGAAAGAAAAACAAGTCCTGATATTTGATGGCTTTTGGGATCTGCAGTATTCAGAGAGAGCGAACATGTTTTGTTTTCAGTTTTTTGAACATTTTTTGACACATTTCTAACCTAACTGTTATATATGAAGGAACTCAAACCTGCAAATAAAAGCTCTACACCCTGAAACTTTAAAATTTAGTGACTTTTTGCAGGTTGAATAAACAGCTAATTAAAAATGGTAGAACAGGAAGTGGATGCTCCCGTCTTTTTCACATGACTACATTTGTAAATACTCACTTATCGCTTGATTTGCTTAAACCGTGAAGTGTTTTTAAAGCTCAGATCATTGAAAGAATGTTTGAAAAGCACTGCTTGTTGAAAACATTGTCTGTTTATTTGCTACCTTCATGCCTGAGCTCATCTCAAAGAGTCATTGATTGTTCTGGCCATCTTTTTGTCTTTGATTTCATACACAAAACTGCAGCTTTCAGAAGGGATAAAATATTTTATAGTTACTGTGGTTTCTATTTTTTAGTAGATGCATTAAAAAATCAACAGGGAAGATTAATTTAATAGGTTTGGGAAATAAAGCTGTAGTTTTTCTTTTTTTACTTTTCTTTATCCAATGTTCCTTTTTGTGCCTTTGTACACATTATTTTTGAAACTATTTTTATGTTTATTTTGGCGATCATTTTGATGTGTTACAGCATGTGGCCTGAAACTTTACCATTAAATCATTATTGATTTTTTATTGCATTTTAAACACCATTCTTCAACACTTTGATTTTTCTTGTATTCCCTGGTATTTCATTTGAATATTGTCACAACATTTTGATTTAATAAAAAAATGCTTTTTGACATGTAACAAATGAAATGGATTGAACTTTTGCAGCAACTAAAGTTAAAATGTTTAAGTCCCATCAGTGGTCACGCATGGGAAAATTGTTCTCCGCATTTAAACCAAACCCTGGGGGAGCAGTGAGCTCAGACACAGCTGCGCTCTGGAACCCTTTGGTGGTTCAACTTGTTCAACTACAACCCTGTTATGACAACAACTAAAGGTTGCAAGAAGATTTAAATCGGTTATGTTACTTCTGTTTGGCGCATCCAACTATTTATATTCATTTGTTTGGTATTAAAGGGTTACATTTTAAAATAATCCTGGTATGTAAATCAAAGTTTAACACACTGCAACGTTAATTTCACGTTTACAATTTTTTTTATTATTTCATTTCTTTACTTTATATTTTTGCGTTAGTTATTTTGACTGTTCATATACAATTCTGTATTTTAGTCAAATGTCAGTCCCTCCAGCAATGTTGCAATCGCAACTATTAACACACATTCAAGCAAATGTCACGAATTAACATTTTCGCAGTAACTTTACTTCAACTTTGACCGGATGACGACGTTGCTTCATGACTGTTTCCAGTGTGGCTCCTTCCTGAGAGCTCTGTTATTTATTTATTTATTTATTTTTACTTTTTTCTCTTTAAGACGCGCTTACGTGTATGCATACGTGTATGCATACGTGTTTGCGCTGAGCTCGGGGGTCCATTGCACGGTGTTACACAGCAGATAAACATGAAACAAGCATGAGGAAAAAAGCACCAGGTCCATCAAGAGGAAACTACATCAACACAAAAACGTAAAGAAACTGAGTGAGACTGGAAAAGGAAGGAAAATCTGGAACCATTTGAATGTGATTGACAATGCACAGGAAAAGTGTAGTCTGCAGGAAAATCATTCCATATAGAACCACCTCCACAACAAACCTGTACAGACACCTGAGAGAACCTTCTCCTAAAAAGGGCAGATCGTTACTGACAGAAGAAACCTGATCAGCTCCTCAAAGCCCTGGTTTTTCTCAACCACAACCAGCAACTCAACAGTGGTGCTTTTGAAATGGAAAAGGAGGAAGACTGTGGAGGACATGCAGATCGTCGGCGTAATCTGCTTTGCCTATGCCATACACCTTTTAAAAACATTTAAAGTCAATATCAAAAGAAAGAAACACGTTTCAATATTCAGAGACAAGTGTTAGACAGTGTATGACGATGACTCAAATGACTATGACTATCTATATTATCTATGTATATTTTATTACTTTATTTTATTTTTCCAGATTGATAAACTTCATTGTTTTTTCAAATGCAGTTTTGAAGTTGTTTATCTTTTCCAAAGATTTTTTTTTTTTTACAGAAATACAGACACTTCTGTTTCATATTAAAGCATTTTAAAGATTAATTTTTCTTTTAATTTGATTTGTTCACTTATTTCCTCAAATTGTTTCTGATTTTAATCCACCTTCCATGATTTTTTATTTGCAACTGTAGAGACAAAAAACCCACAAGACTTAAGTAAAATGTCTTTTCCTCTAGTGAGAACAAGGCTAGAGGCAGCATTAACTGAAAAATTGAGAACTGTTATCATATTTTATTTTATTTTTTTGATCTGCTTTATTGGCATGGGTTTATTTATCACAATTAATGGCAGTTAGGTTTACCACCCAGAATGACTTTCTTTCAGCTTCATTCCAGACAGTGAAATGGGATAAAGGGATTGAAGATGGGGAGTTAAAGGGGTTAACTGGTTAAGAGATGAATAGACTGGTTTGGTTTTTTTTACTGCAGCAGTCTAGACTAATTACACAAAGGGTTCATGGACTGTTGAATGACCGATTGGTAGAAAGATTAATAGTTCTGTCCATCCCTTCCCCCTTAAACATTTGCCTCCACAGAGCTCATGCTTTCTTCATGGGGGATATTTCTCGTCATCCTCTAGAGAGCGTGCAAACAAAAATGTGCTGATACTAGATAAACGTATCCATCAAAAGCTTTTCTGAGAAAACCTTTGCACTTATTTATCGCTTTTATCTTTTTCTGTTGGACCGCCATGCTCATTTTCAACCCAGCGCCTTCTGACCTCCAACTTCTTGGCAAAAGACTTCCAGAAATTCATTTTGTTGAGCAGAAATGGATAAGAAAAAAAAACCCACATCAACAAACAACAATGAAGAGGTATTCATTGCCGATTTAAAAACATTCATCATTTACATGTGACACGAAGACATTCAACGTTTTTATGCATTGAAAATCAAAACACTTTTGAAAGTGAAGTGTAGAATTTGTAGCACAGTCAGTCAGTAAGTCATTGTAACCTTTTATTGTGTTTCATCAAGTCATCAAAAAATCTCAATTTTCCATCAAATTTCTTGAAAAATGAAGGACATTTTTGTTTTGTTTTTGGAAGAGTATAGTTCCATTCTAAATGACTGTGGGTTGTGCAAGACTTCCAAGAAAACCCACAACGCCATGAGTAGCTTCAGGGGGTCACTGTTTCCTGTTGCTGCTTTCTTTGTGCTTAAAAGCAGCTCTCTGCATTAACTTGACACTTGATGTTCTTTTATTGTTATATCTTAAACATGACTCTGCAAAAGTTCTCCTCCACAAAACCCATAAAATATGAATTCCAGGAAGAGTTATTGGTGAGATCTGTATCTAATGCTGACTGTTTCTAGTGCGTGCGCTGCAGAAGGACACGGTGTTCCTTCTTGTCTACTGTTCTGGTACCTAGTGTTCCTGGCTGGTGCCGATGCATAGAATAGCCTGGCAGGGAGGTGTGAATTATGGATTAGATTCTTGTATGTTATGTTTGCTGAACTCGAATCTACGAATGTGGACTCTTAAGTACTTGCTTTATTAGACATTTTAAAGAAAGTTTAATACAACGCTTCTGCTATAAATTCGATTGGAAGTACTTGTAAGTTTTAGCTTTCTTAGGTACAAACATTTGCAACTTTTTTTTCACGTCATTTTGGATGTGAAATCCTACATTAGCGCTTCTTTGTGAATGAGTGGCAAACAAATTGCTCCTATCCTATTAAAGTCATTGCAAGAACTATTTAGACGTTATTAAATGATATATCAACAAATACCTAAACTGCCAATATAAAGCAAGAAAAGCAGTGAAGAGGAAAAATAATGTGATTTTGGAGATATCAAATCAATGTTTACTTTTCATACCTGGCATCACAAAGCTTACAAAGTAGATCAAAATACAAAGATGAATCTTGTTTTTTTTTTTTTTTTTTTTTTTTTTAAAGAAGGGCTACATTTAATGACTTTTGATCAGATCATAATCACAGTGTGAACATGGATCAAGACAGAGCAACACTTTACTGTTTGGGGTGTTACATGTTCGTAAAACCCATAAAAAGAAGAAAAGAAGTCCATTTAAAATGTGATGTAGCCTCATTTTTTATGCCCCTTTGAACCCTGGTCTGGATCTTTAAGGTTCAACCTTTTTGAAAAATTACAGTCTGGTGAAAGATTGAAAAATGAAGCTGGATTGATTTGCCTGAACATTGACTCTCCAATGATGGATGATGTGCTTGTGTGTATCTGGGTATGCATTTTATTAGTTCACTTGATTTTATGTAGGAGCCATTAAAATGTGATCTAAATTTTATCTTAACCCATAACTGTCAAAGTAAAAAAAAAAAAAAAACTGTAAAAAAAACCTTCAATCTTGTCCGACTGTTTTGGTGCAACAGATGGATACACACAGAAAACTGGTTTTCTCCTAATATCGTCAGAACCGTGAATCCATCATTTTAGCAACTTTATTAGCAGCATCCTCGTAACATTATGCTATGTTCACACCAAACGCAATTCGATTTGTGTCGACCGCCTTTCTTTTCCTGCCAATTCTGTGTTCGCCGCATGGCCAAAGATGTGTTCCTTGACCCTGCCGCCCCGGCCGTGTGTGGGAGGAGCTACCAGCTAATGTTTTTAGCCTGATTGCTACATGGATCTGTGTCTGTGTTCATCTCATTTATAATGCATGGGAACATGGATGATGTTTAGAAATCAAGTTTATTTATTTTGAAGAACTCTACAAAAGCATGGGTGATCACGTCTCCATGTTTGGGTGACGGCCATCTCTCTCTGATCGAGTTTGAAAGCCGTGCTTTCCCATGGACCAGTACCGGTCCACGGCCCAGAAGTTGGGGGACACTCCTCTACATCCCTCATGTCTTTAATCGTGTTAGGTTTTTGTCAGCAAACATTTAAGAAAGAGGCCCTAATTTCATTCATTTCTGCAGCAGGTGTTCCAGAGGCTACGTCTGTCCAACGGAGATGAGAGCGCCACCTTGAGGGAGCTTCTGAACTGGCGGCGAGCGCAGTGTGAGGGGCGGACCGACTGGAGGCGCCGGGTGTCTCAGTCTCCACCTCTGCCCCCCACACTACTGTGGAACAACAGGAAGGCCTCTCCGTGACGGAGGTCATGTTTTTCCATCATGCCTATGGCCGACGACGCTCCCCCCTCCCTTCGTCCTCAGCCAAACTTGCACTTGCTCTTAATGTTTTTTTTTTTTTTTGTATGTTTTTACTTTGTTTTATTTAAATTTGGGCCAGTGACTTCAGCTCCAATGGACAATGCTGCAGCTTCAAGCCCAAAAGAATCGGAAGAGGCTCCAACCTCTCCTCTTTGCACTTGACTGTGGAGGATACCCCAACAGAAATGACAGAAACCCAGTGTGTTTTCTGATATGTCCGCATGGCATTTAATTACTTTTAAATCAAGCCAACTGAACCGTACTCACGTCTGTCCGTTCACAGGGCAGAAATTCGCAGAGAGATGCAGGTATCATATCATATTTACAGATCAGCTGTTTTCTGTATTGTGTATCTTGGCTTTTTCATGATAAGATTTAAAATCGAATTAAATGCCAAATGTGAATGAGGTGTGTATGAAAAAAATGTAACAACTTCCTTCTGTATTGAGTGTTTTGTTTGGATATAGGAATGTATTAACAAAAGAGACAAATGGAAGATGAAGAATCCCACCCATGCGTTTATATAATCCCCTGTACAGTATAAGTGAAAATGTATGATGGTCATTATAGAATTTTAGTTTAAGAGCAATACAGCTGCATTACGTATGGCTGATGATGAATGAACATCCTTTGCTTCTCTGTGTCATGATGCTCTGCTGAGTTCCCCTCTCAAAATGTGGTGCTGAAAAAACTTGACGTGCTGTCCTGTGATGTCTCCACGAGTTTAAGCGTGTGCACAGGATTGTCAGACACCTGATGTTTACAACCAACGCCTTGAAAAACCTTCAGGTTCTTAAAGTCAGGCTTGGAACGGAGCTCACTCAACAACTTATGTTTGGGCTCTAAGTGCTGATGCAGACCTGGTAAAGAGGGATCAGGGGTCAAGGTGACCTCATTATCATCTCAAGGTGCATTTCCTCTGGTGTTTTTCAACCAGCCTATAAGGAACAAGTCTCTGTGGCCAATTTACAAACCAATGCACTCATCTTTTACAAAACTCCCACCAACAAAGTGTAAAGTTCAGAAAGCAGAGTATTAACAGGGAGGTGCAAAGTTCTTGAGCTAAACCTAAAATTCTGTGCCAAAGTGATAAAACATGAACAGACATAAGAGATGATGCCCAAGTGTCTGGGACACAAAAAGACCAAATCGTAGACTTTACCACAAATCAGTGGTGAGTTCTGTGGACACCCAAGCAGTTCAGACGTCAGGACTGTCTATTTGTCCAAAATAGAAACCTCCTTGTCATTTGTCAGTAGCTGGTCAGGTTTGTGCGTCTGTTGTTGTTCAGGAGGTCTCACACAGTTGGACTTGAACACTGTACAGATCCTTCCACTGTGGTCTCTTCCTTCTTTTACTGCACCAAACAGAACTTCTGACAGATTCCCTCATTGGTGGAGGAAACCCATTAAAGTTGGTTTCCAGTGGCAACTACAGTGTAAATAATGACTGGTACATTAAAGTCCGCATTTATTCTCGAAGAAAAGCACAGAAGATTGAACATAAAAAAGCAAGAGTTGAGATGATGCTGTTTATAATGGTAAAACTGATTTTTAAGAATGTTTTGGGCTCGTGGCAATGACTAGAGTAACAAAAATTACGTTTATTTTAAAATGTGAAAATGTTTGTTTTTATTTAGAGTGACATGCGTATGAAATTCTTGTTCTATTTAATATTATTTGCTAATTCTCTCAATCCTGTCATGTTGTTTCTTCTAATGCAAGCCAGGTGTTTTCAATGTGTCCGGTTGTTTTATTGCTCAACGTTTATGTGTTGTTGACCTCAGTAATCGACTAGTTGCTTCTCTGCAAACTAACCTGGAAAGACTTGGCTTTTATTGTTCGAACAAAAATATCAATTGCCCTGTTCCTCATTTTCCAAATCTGCCTGATTGATCCAACCTTACAAATTAGCAGCCCTGTTGCAAGATCAATATAAATTGTTTTCTGCATGTGAAGGTGCACAAGAACAAGTAGTAAGACCAGTGACGTTGATATCAGAGATGCTGCACTTGCTGAGCAGCATTTTTGAGGGATTTGATGCAAGCTTTAATTTCAAAACGTATGTGCATTGCTAAAATCTTTTTGTAGCGTATTATTGAGTCATGCTTTTGTATCTAAAACTGCATAATGTGAATGATGTCTTCAGATGATATATATGCACTTCATTTTTCAAAGAGAAAAATAACTACAAAGTACCAAACAGTTCTGCGATTCATGTCTTGTGTCTCCAACGTGGACTGCATTGGTTCTGTCACTGAGAATCATGTCAATTTTGTTCAAGGATTTAAGCCTTTGGGTTTGGTATCAGTATTGCATCGAAACGAAACAAGACAAAGTCCGTCTAAACTCACGACACAGCCGTCGAGTTTGCTGCACATCCACACTTGGATTGGATTTTTTGGATAGTTTTCTCAAGTTTACATAAATTTAGATTTAGAAAGGCATTAACTTTAAGGCAATCTGTTTTTAAAAAAAAGAAAAAACCGAACACATTGCATAATAAATATAAGTATAGCTGCCTTACGGTTAACTTTGCAGCTTTTAATAAAAAGTAGCATTTGTTGTCCATTTTATTGAAATCTTGTTAGTCATGCATTTTGAATATAGGCTTCCCAAAGGTCATGAAATGAGGACATACCGATGCTTTTACCTTGCATGGATCAATATGACGAGGCTCCACATATCATTCTCATATTACTAGTTAAATATATAATGTGAAGAATTGCTTCCCACCACCCTGTCAATGACTGCACCCCTCCTTTGTATCCTTTCAACACTCCACTTGAAGCATCAGCATCACCACAGACAAACCTCAATAGAGAAGCACTGTGTGTCACAGCCATGCTACACAGTTGGGCAAATGTCTGCCATTTATTTTTCTCTCTCAGAAACAACTTTTCTCTGCTCTGAGATCAGCTTTCTGGTGCTAAATTCGGTGTAAAAAATAGCCATTTTGTTGTCCCCAGTCTATATTTATTATTTTCAGAAATACACCTGAAAAAAAGAGGCACGTCACTGCCTTTCATAGTAGTGTTTGTTTTTTTACTGTCATTTTTTTCATTTTAAATGAAGCTTTGTTTTAATCTGCATATGTACGTGTTTGTGCAAAGGAAATGGATTGTGATATTTCATAATTAATATGTTCCTAATATTTTATAATTCCGTACCTGTTCAGCAATAAAGCACAGTTGCGCCAACATTTGCACATTTTGTTTGTTGGTTAAAATAATACATTATACTGCCTTGTATCACCCGTTCAGACTGGTGGTGGTGTAATGGTGTGGGGGATAGGTTCTTGGCACACTTTGGGCCTCATTTGTACTAAATGAGCATGGTTACAAAATCACATCTTCTGGTATGTGATGGAACAGGACATCGGTATCATGGATGGTCAGCCGACAAATCAGCAGCAACTGTGTGATGCTGTCATGTCAATATGGACCGAACTTTCTGAGAAATGTTTCCAGTACCTTTTTGAGTCTATGCCACCAAGAATTAGGGCAGTTCTGAAGCCAAAGGGGTCCAACTGTGAGTGTAAAATGCAATTCATTTTTACTATGATTCATACTAAGGGTGGAGCCAGAATACAGATATTAATCTGCTTCATTATTGGCTTTTAGAGTTAGGACTCCTCCTCTGGGACTTAACTTTTTATAAAGCATTTGTCTTCGGATAGCCATACAGAACCTCAAATTAATACTGACTTGGACAAACTGCATAACTAATTAAATAAAAAAAGTTGGGTTTTTGACCAATTTTTCTGTTAGACATCCTTTCTAGTCTGTACTAACATCATTCACACACACACATACTATCTCTGTAGCCATAGAGAGGAGGGAGGGTTAAAGTTTCACAATAGACCAATTCATGTGTTTATGATCACGTAATTATTTATATGTATAATATCAAAGAAAACTCAGGCCTGCAGTGGTTGTGTATTAACTGATGTGCACCGAGGTGCACAACGGAGTTATAGGGAAATGTTTTTCAGGCTGAATACGTGTACCCGAACATATCTTATAACCTGAGGTGATTTCTGTTGAAAGTCAGGTCCAGACATGTGTAAGTCAGTCAACTATTTGCCTAAAGCATAAATAATTCATCCCAGTAATTCATAGAAAAGTTTCCTCTGAGCATTAGTCAATGGAAAGCTCCACCTCCAAATGTTGGTGCTTAGGTTTCATTTCATCCAGGTGTGTAAACAGCTTCTGTGAGCTCCTCGGGCAAATGTTTTGAAGATCTACCAGTTAGCTTTCACTGGAATTTCACTGGAAAGAAACTTTCTTTACTGTATATGGTGTTTTAGCAATGATGCAAACAGCTACTGTCAACACTCACAAAACCAACATCATTCTTAATCATAATTAGTGTTTTCAGTTTGCATTTTCAAGACTTTATAAGTCAGATTTCTATACTTTGTGTCAGTCTAGCAAGTCTAATGTGCAAAATGAATGACATCCACTTACAGCTTTGGCTGACAGAATACCACAAGAAACTCGAATGAACGCCCTGAGCATCAAAGAAGGCTTTATTGGTACCTGAAAGGATGGAAAGAAAAAGAACCTGCAAGAATTCTCAGAAAAAAAATAGTCATGTAAGAGCAGACACTTTCGCAGAACAGACAGACTGTAAAGAGAAAAACTGAGAGACATGACTAAACTAACAAACAAGCAAACAGAACAGACTGTGGGAAAACACGCCAAAACATCCTCACAGGAAATACAATTAAGTTATTAGACGTTAAGGAAACAGACTAAAAATGAAACGCAAAAGGACTGAAAGAACTTTTTTATAGGATTAATAATTAATTAATATAGGAAGAATTTATATTCTTCTAACTTTATTTTGAAATCTTTTGAAACCCTTAAGTTAAGCATCATCTACTGGTAAGAAGTAGCTACATCAAATGATCGTCATCATCTTTTGTTAAAGTCTCACTCTGATGAAAATCCTGGTTTTGGTGCTTTTAACGTGTTCTTTTTGTGGAATTTTTCTGGTGGTGGAGGACACATAGAAAGAAAAGTAATTCCGAATTCTTGAGTATTTCTTTATTCAAATCGTTGAGAATCTGGAGCAGACAAAGGAAATACCATTTAAAAAAGAAGGCATCTGTGATGTAGCTGGACGGGCCACAAGCTTCCTGTTCTACTCCGCAATGGGGAGGGGAAAGGGGGTCAGGGTTGCTTCTTACCAATGGTCCTACCCACAATTCAGAGACAAATTTTGAAATGTACTCCTGCCGCTCTGTAGAAACTCAGTGAAAACAACAAAGGTTTTTTGATTTTGACTAAAAACAGCAAAATCGGAATTAAAAGACCGCTGGCAACTCTTTAAATAAAATAGGTCAACAGAGGATGGAACCTGAAACATTGTATGTATTCGACCACTTTTGTTTTGGCATTTTGTGGTTCTCCAATGAGCCATGACAAGAACTTCCTCAATTCTACCAGCTTACCAGTTTGTAGAAAGTTCCTGCCCAGACCATGGAGTGACTCTTTGAGCTCATGAAGCGCATATGAAAGAAGGAATTTAAAACCAGGTCAGTTCATCGAACAACCCATTGGTCACTTTCTACTGAAGCCATTAACTCCAAGTAAAATAGTCCAGGTTTACAATAGGAAAACCACGTATTCAGCCTGAATGTAGAACCTTTTTCAGATTTCTTTTAGATTTAACAGTTTTTTCCAGTAAATTCAATTTTTCTGGGTAGATGAAATAAATACAAAACCATTTGCGTTTGTGCAGCTATGTGGTATTCCAAAGTCAGTAAAGACACATTTTAAATGGCACACCCTTCCTGCAGTCCAGTAAAAAGACCTGAACAGGTGCGCTTTAGTGGAATTTCAGTCACAGGTGCTCTGAACAAACACAGCTCTGGAAAAAGTCATGTGGTTCACATGCAGTGTTCCAGGTAGAAGGCATCCAATCATTAAACAATCTTTAGAAAGAAAAAAAAAAACTCTCTTGGAAAACTGGCCCATGAAACGGAGTATTTTGCTGTCATTTTCCACTTGGCCAACCTGTGTTCTGTAATGACGCTGATCTGATCTGAAAATCACTTCATTTTTCGGGATTTTCTGTTTCACTGGCACTGGAGACTAGTTTCTTCTCAATCCTCTCAAAAGTTGGAGGTTTGTCTTTCAAGGAAGATACATTTTTTTAGATTTGAGGATACATTTGACAACTTACGCTGATGAACCAAGCTTTTGAGAACAAGCCAAGGGCTGAAAGTTTTTCAACTTAACACAACTCAACTAAGAATGTTGAAGAGCAAACAAAACCCAGAAAAATATCAAAGTTTTAGTCCACTGACACAAATAGAGGGAACTACATAATAAGCACCACAGTGTCTCAATTACACATTTAAACAGTTGCCTTAAAGACCCACTCTGATCCTCTTTTGCAGTAATTTAAAAGCATTCCCAGTGGTCTTTTAATGACAATTCTGCCGTTTTTAGCCAAAACCTCATGTCCTTCTTTAGGACATAGTTTCTGCAGAGTGGCAGTCGTTCATTTAAATTCACTTCTGTGTTGTGGGCGGGGCTGTTGACGTATTTTACACGTCACCAATAAGTTCTTTTTTAAGCTGCAGGGTTTTTTTTCGTCGGGTCCTGATTCACAGCAATTTGAAAAAAGAAATTCTCAAAATTCAATTTTGAACTTCATTTTCTTTATTCATGTCCTCCATCATCATCAAAAAATGCCACAAGAACATGTTAAAAACACAGAGTTTTTGTAAAAAAAAAAAAAAAGTCAAAGAAATTGAACAAAAAGGCAATTAAGGAAATGTTGACTCTAGACATAATTAAAATGAACCAATCCAGTTCTCCTCTTTGTCTAATCCCCAGTGATAGATCTTTAGGTTTACCAAAGAACTTCAGCATAAAAAGCATCTTGCTCTTCAGTCACCCCTTTGGACCTAGAAGAACGTGGTAGCTAAGGAACCAGGGACTCGAACTTCAAGATAACTCAAAGAAGATAGAGTTGAAAATTCACAGTAAACACAAAATCGGAAGAACTACACACAAAGGGTTCCCTATTTTGAACCACATAACAACAAGTAGTTTTTGACATATGTTTAATTAAACTAAAAAAAAAGTGTTCATTTTCTGTATACTGAACCACAAATATTTTCTTTTCATGCATCGCTTCTGTATTTTTATAAATGGCTTTCATCGTGTCATTAAGGGGTCCAACTGTGAGTAAAAAAACCAAAACGTTTTCTTTCCCTAGAAGTCCTGAACTGTTGCTTAATCAGCAGGTGAGAGAAAGCACTTGGCAAGATCCCAAAACTGTACAATTAGTCAGGTAAAAAAATTCAGAAGAAGAGGCAACATATAGCTCATGAGTGGCTGCTCTGTTTTACTAAAGCCCTCCCACCTGACAGAATAGCAGATTGGTCTGTTTATGTCGGTTTGCTTGAAAACAAAGGAGCAGGAAGAGGGAACTGTAAAAGCCACTCCATCTGGAACCTTTCAAAGGAAAAGAAACACAGAAGTACACAGGATTCCCACATCCATTGATTACTTTAGCACAGACTGGAGGGTTGGTTGGTTTATGTTGACTTGCAAATAGCCTGGGGAATGCTTTGCTCCTGCCTGATCGATGCTGTGGAGAAAAGGAACAGCTTTGAAAAGAAGAGCATTCTGACTAGCCAAAGGTTTGTCGTTATCTCTGCAGTATACACATGAGATGGTTCTTCTCCTTTGAGCACTCACAGTCCCATAGTGTCCATTGTTTTAGCCCCACTTTGCGGTTCGTGATCCCCCGTTCACCTCGTGTTGCCCTCTCTGCACTGCGACAATCCTTATTTGACCCCATAGTTGTTCCCTGGTCTCCTCTTCACAGTGGCACAGGCCTCCGTGCCCCGCTTCCTGTAGGTGCAAAAATCAATATCATCTGAAAACTACCTCAATTTTCAATTAGCGACCTCCATTCAACACATCAATCATGCTGTGCAGCATCATGGGAGACACCTCACATGAGGTGACTTCCACAGTTCACGGTCTATTTGCACAAATCAGCAATAGAAAATCCTAAATCCCATTACTGAAAAAAACATTAGGTTTGGGGAAATGAAAGCTTACTTTTAATATAAAAAATTACCACAAACCTAAAGTTTTAATTCCAAAACAAGCTCTTATACATCAATTATTCAGTAGCTATTAATGAATCTTGTAAGCTAAATAATTAAACAAAAATACACAAATTACCATAAATGAATATGTACAATTTTATTTAGAAAGTGTTTTTTTTGTTATTAAATGAACTCAGGAAGTTGAATGACAGCGTATTTTATAATCCTTCAAAAAACAATAAGTTTAAACCTGCCTGGTCTTCTGCAGGAAAATATTTTCGTTTTTAATCTTAAGTGTTTTTGCATCAACAACTGACACATCTTTTTGATGCAGCCATCCTCTTCACAACTCCTGCTTGACGAGTTGCGAATAAACAAATTAATGACATTTCCATGGAAAGCTTAGAGTTTCTGAACCACACCCTGACCGGCTAACTGTCATAGTTCATTAAATGAGAACTTGTTTTTTAAAAAGCTAATAAAGTGAAGCATTCAAAACTATTTCAAAGAGGAGGGTGACAAAAAAAAAAGCTGTTGAAGCTATGAGGGTTTTACTGTATAAGAGAACTGGACTGAATGAGTTGACGTCACCTATAGAAAATGGCTTATACTTACAGCTCCAAGCAAATCAAATCAATCCAGTCAACACTTTTTCACGATACGAATGCCACCATGTTGGAGCCGTTCAGTCCAGTTCTTATATACAGTAACTGAGTTTTACATGATAATGGGATCAAACCTCTTCAGCAGCAAACAAGGACTCATTCAGGAGGTCATAAAAGAACTCCAGTAATACATGAAGAGCTTCACCTAAGCAGTGTTTGGACCTTAACAAAAAGAAAGCTACCGATGACAAAAAATACATCCTCCAAATTCCGAAACTTTGGACCAAATATTTTAGGAACCGATGACTCAGGCATAACAATGGTAGTATGATGGTCGGGAGCCGCTTCAGAGAGAATTTGATTTGGTTAGATTTATCATTTCTACGTTCTGTCAAAAAGTCCTGAAAGAGAAAGTCCATCAGTTTAACACATCTGGGTCGGGAGCTCTTGTGCTACAGAACAATAGCTGTCAGCAAAATTATGGGTTCAAAATACAAAATGAGATTTGTTCTTGACCTGGGCATCTAAAAATCAAAATGAGATGCTGTTAAAACTCTCCATCGCAGGTGAACTTTAACAGTTCTGTGGGACGGATTTAATCCTATTATATTGTAGTTGTTTACAAACTAAATAATTATGCTTGAGCATTTAGCACATCTTTTTTTACACCTATTTTCATTCAGAGACAAAAATGAAAACATCTTTAAAAAAATGCTTATTGTTCATATCATTTCATCAGTAATTGCTGATTTATTGATCATAAAAACTTCTAATAACATGTTCACTTGGAATGTTTTGAAATTATTTGCATTTAATCAGAAAATAATTTATTCTTATCATTTTTTTTCACAGGCAAAATAATTATGCTGTCATTTTGAGGTCTGGATTTTTGAAGACTTTTTCTTCTAAATTGAAAATATTATTATCCAATTAAAATTGATTTACCTAAAAAAAATCATTTGTCTTTACCACTAAAGGGGAAAAGTCAGATGAAAAAATTGAGAAAATTAATTACAAGGTTTCATAAATTGGATTTTCCTTCATCTATTCAAAAGATGACGGAATCAACAAAAGGTAGATTTCTTCTACTTGTGTTGTGTGTGCGTACAGAAGTGCGGCGAGGGGCAGTTGGGGGCTGTGGGTTTCCTAACAACCAGTTAACAGCTACTAGCTTTTGCCACCAGATGGATACGATCAGCAGGGATGCATTTTCCAGCTCAAGCAGTCAGTGATTTTTATTCCCAGTATGACTCTTCTGTCATCATTATCCATCAAGGTGGGACTGAAGGCTTGTTGGCTCAGTTTGCTAGTTCAAAAATGCTCGTCATTTATCTACAAATCAAAGAATGTATTGATTTGTTACAGAAATAATTGTAGATGGAAATTGAAAAACCTAGAAGAATAAAAGATTGTTTTTGTTGTTTTGAAAGGCTCTAAAAAGTGATCACTATGCTTTTATCAGCACTATAAGCTTGGGGTTCACGTGAAAGCGTTATCAAAAAAGAAGGCAGTGCCATATTTACCACAGAAATTTCCTTCCGATGTCTGAACTTGATAAACATCCAGTTTGCTCTCTAATGTAGACACAATAATTCCATGCTATTTTGCCTTTAGAAAAGGAAAACAACATAATAAATCACTGACAGCACAGCAGTGACACAGAATGAATCCTATCTGCTCCACCCTCGTGGAATTCAGACAGCAGCCGCTGAATCATCCTCCTTCCCTGTTCCTTTTAGCTGGCAGTCAGCAGAGACAGTCTGATGCCGGCTTTAATGAAACTAATTAGTGTGGCAATTAGCAACGCTCCGCAGTGCCGACAGTGTCAGTCAGGCTGAGACACACTTTACTGCAACCTATGGACTGGAGGACATAGATGAGTGTCAGCTAAAGCAAATAGAGAAACTGAAGGGGAAAATCAGCTGCAGCTGTGTGTCTACTGCAAACACACCAGCTTTTGTTTTGAAGTTTTTACAAATAGGAAAACAAAAATTTTACCAGAAAACAAGGATATTTTTCCATCTTTTTTGTAGGAGGTGAATGAAGAGAGATGTAGGTGCTTTTAGAAAAGCTGCATCTACGAATAGAACCAAGGCTATTTCAAGGGCAGGGTAAAGTTTCTTGGAATCTTCTGAAATGATATCAATAGATGTGTATTGTATCTATAGCAACAGGAGACACATCAGCTCAAAGTCATTGTGCTGCAATGCTCTTCTTCTCCCTGGAGTTGCTTCTCCAAGGAATTCTGTTTGCCTTTCTTTGGCTGCATGACATAATTGCATTAATAAGTAACCCAAGCTCCCACATTCAAACATTTACTGTGGTTTGTGGATGCATGGAGAGGCAATAAAGGAAGTTCACCTCACATTCCGGCATGGTTTGGTACTCTGAGGACATTTGTGGAAAATTGGTGTCTGTTCAAACATTTGGAATTGAGATTAAGTGTGTATTTTGAAGGATGCTGCTTGTTGCAAAATGTGTGGAATGAGACAAAAGCTCGACAAGCAATCCAACCTGGTCAGGAGGGAAAATGTCAAATGTGTCCATGCGTTGTCCCAAGGGTCTTTTCTTTGTGTGGTGGCCAAGCTTTCTTCCTTCATTTATCTCTGCTGTCAGCAGTAAAATGAAGGATAGAATAAAAGGTTGCACCACCACACATTTATGCACTTAATGCCCGGGGAAGACACAGTGACAAATGTAGGGGGAAACACCCTGCTGTTCTCTTTTGATGCAACGCAGTTACAAAAAGATACAACAAAAAAATCACACAGAAAAAAGATGCACCACACGCGATGTGTCCCTTTCAAATCAAGCGTTACTTAAATGTCTAATCAACCATTTGCTTCCCAATTAAATCTTATAATTGACCCACTTAAGCAGTAAAAGTAATTTATTAGCACGGCTGGTTTCTCTGTGTTAATGAACAGGAATTTCTGAATGGTGTTGCAATCATCTGCTGATTCATCCTGATTTCAATGAGCAGCCGTCAGGCCATCAGAACATCAGACTCTACGGTCTGTCAAGACAATCATCGGTTAGGATCAGAAGAGACGTGCACATCTGCACACCAACATTCAGTGTAGCATTAAGAGAAGGAAACAGTAGGATTACATGAGCTTATATGAGCTCCCTGTTGTTGATATGGATAAGATTGATCTTTCAGTGTAATTTTATAGTAATAATTGTAAATTTGATTTAAAAGTGTCTTTCAGAACTCTCAGGGCCACCTTACAAATAAACTTCGTTAGTAAAAGTAGTAATTAATTAATGACTAACATTGATTAACACTGATTAAAAAAAAAAAAAAAAAAAAAACCTTTGTCCATAATCATTGATTTAAATAATACCTACATCCACTCAGAACTCCCTCTTGAATCGATACATAGAAATAAATGACTCAACACAAGCAGGACCAAAACAACCACCAAATGAATCTTGGAAATTAAACTTAAAAAACGAGCCTGCAGTGAGTTGGGATTTTGATATGAATGGATACTATGCAACAAAATGCATTTGAGGTCATCTTTTTTGTTGGGTTTATTTCATTTGTTTTCTCCAGAAGCTGAGCAAAAAGATAGAAGCTGACAGCCTCGTGTTTCGGACAGATTTTTTACAGTCGGGTTCTGTTTTGTACTTATTTGTTTTAATTCGTTCTGTTCTGAAACCGAAACTCTATTTTTAAGTTAATCAAAGGAAGAAAGGGACCTGTTTTCAGGCCAGCTGAGAGACATAGTCTCTCCAGGGAGTTCTGGGTCTTCCCCTGGGCCTCCAGCCAGTGGGACATGCCCAGAACACCTTCCCAAGGATGCGTCCAAGAGGCCTTTGGACCAGGTGCTTGAGCTATGGGCAAAACCAAAAATGGGGGACATAAAAAGATAAACATAAAAAGCTGCTTAACATTATCAATGTCATAACTCAATGACACTTTGTTATTGAGTCTTTTTGATTTGTTTTTCACTGTTTGGTTCTCTGGATAGTCAATGGAACATCAGCACTGAAAGAAACATCTATTTCTGCCTTTCCGTTCTCTCCTTCCATCAACAACAGTCCAGTTTCCAACATCACCGTGTAAGTCATCAACACCGGTGGCATTTGTTGTTTATCCAGGACATGACCAATCCAATTGAAAATCAGATTAGAATTTTTAGAATTTGCCTTTATTATCCTTGAAACAAGTACAAGTAAAATGAAATTGCTTAGCATGGAAAAAAGGGGGGATTACATGTGGAAAGGAAGGATACTGTCAAACAAATCAAACATCAAGGTGATATGTTTGACATTCTATGTTTCTTGTCATCCAAGAGGATTTATGATCCTTTTTTACTGTTTTACTGTGTTAAGAATATTCAGAAGATGTTAATGTAATATTTTTAATTTATTTTTATGATGATTAAATATAAAAAGATTAATCAACATATAACAATTAAAACATACATGTTATATTTTTAAGATTTAAAAAAAAAAAAAACATCTCATTTGTGTAACCTTGGCTGCTATCAACTCTTTGACCCATTTTGGGTTTATTATTTCAATTCAATCACATGGGGATTTGTCTTTTACATGAATTCCCTCTTTAAGACTCAATTAAGTCCATGCTTTGACGAGGACGCAAAACCCCATTTTTTTGATATTTTTTTTAGCAATTTTGAAATTAGACCTACTGGAAAACCCCCAGCTGTAGAGTTTGAGCTGAAATTTCTCAACATAATCTGTATTGGCACACATTTACACTGTCATCTCTGTATTTGAATAATTTAAAAAACGAGCTGAAAAATTTGGACTTTAGATGTAATAAGAAACACTCCTTTTTTGTTTTTCTTTTACTTTTTGTTTTTTTTCAATTATGTACTTTTGAGTAAGTGGTTATTGTTTTCCCAGCTAATTTTCTTTTAACTTCCATGTTTTGTCATCTTACATCTCTTATAACATAAAATATTATGCTATGTTTTGCCATTTGTGGAATTGTTTTTGAGTAATATTAAAATAAAACCTGGTTTGATTCAGTTTAAAGACACACTAATTTTAAAATAAAAGGTGCAAATACTGCTTAACAGCGTTGTTAATGTGAACCCCATATGCTAAATGCACTCTTGTTCTCGACCACATGCCCCAGTCTGTACGAGACTGGATGTTTCTTATAGCTTCACTGCTTTAATGCAAATGTAAACAAATTTAAGATGGAGCTGTGTCTATAAACTATACTCTGACTTGATTTGTTCCCCCTTTGGTGTCTCTGTTTCAGATTCCTGCTTGCATATCTAACATCCTCTTTCTTTGCAACAAACATTCCTGACATTCACAGGAAAAACTTGATTCAACTCATCTTGTTCCACAAACGGCTGACATAGCAGGTCACCTTGCTCTGCCTGCGTACGGTGCTGTGAAGCCCTCACACTTATGCCTGATGCTGTGCCAGGGGTCTCTCCGTTCCCAGGTTGGGAACAGAACGTTATGCAGCCGCAGGATTAATTTGGACTGCTTAACACCCTGTGTTCTCCATAGTTGTCAAAGCAGCACAGAGAGAATTTCTTTTCTTCCGCTATGTGTCGAGGAGCACACATTGCACTCCATGAACTCGCTGTCTCGCCCACAGTTTTTGTTTTGTCTTACTTTTCTTCACTTTGAAGAAAGTTTCTATGACTTTAGGGTTTTTGGATGTTTGAAAATTGCACTTCATCAACTGGCTCAGTCTCATTTCTATTACAGGTTTTGGATCTGTACTTTGGTGCTGCATATCTGTCAGGGTGATGGAAGTGGTAGCATTGCAAAATGTTTATTTTCACAAAAATATGTAGCATTGTCCCAAAGATTTGAGCTCCTTACCTTATCTATAAGGAAGAACCCAGGTACATTGCAAAAGGAGATTCAGCCACTTGAATCTGGGATCTTATCCTTTCAGTTGTGACTGAAAGTTGTGACACAAGCCCAACTGTCATCTCACGCTTCACCCTTCCCTCATCTTAAACTCCTTCTCTAAAGACAAGACATGTCCATCTACCCAGAGGGGGCAAACCACCTTTTTCAATAGAGAACCATGCCCCTGGAATGGCCTTGGTCTCTCAGTCAAGCAGCATTACGTTTAACAGCGAACTTCTGCAGTGCACACTAAAGTTCCTGCTTCAATGCAGCCAGTGGAACGTTATCTGCAAAAAGTAAACTGAAAACTTCCAGTACCCAGACCAGACTGTCTTTGGCCCCTGGCTGCACCTAAATATTCCGTCAAATTAAGAACAGAAACAGTGACAGAGGACATCACTGCATGAGTCAAGCATGCACTGAGAACAGGTTTAACTTACTTCAGGCAAATCGAACCAAGCTCCTGCTCTGGTTGCACAGAAATCTGATGTTCCAGAAGCTCCTCTCACAGAACACTGCAAAGAACGAGATCAAACACCTTCTGGGCGGCCATGGTGCAGTGGTAGGGCAGTCGATCTCTGATCGGAAGATTCGATTCCCACCTTGCCCATGTGTGGAAGTGTCCTGGAGCAAGACACTGAACCCCACATTGCCTCTGGTGGAAGGTTAGCTCCAGCAGAGCCGCCATCAGTGTGTCATCAATGGATGACTGTGGCTGTGACTGTAAAGTGCTTTGGGCCTTCGAAGAAGCTAGAAATTTGCCATACAAGTCTACACCAGTTTTCCATTCTTGAAATTGACAAACCAAGTGGATTGGATGAGTGAACTTCCATGAACTATCAAGTACTCTGTAAGGTATGGAGCTGATCCACATTTCCACGACTGACACAAAAACTCCACTGTTCCTCCTGAATAAGGGATTAAACTATCAGCCAAATGTATCCTTTCCCAGACCCTGGAGTAGACGTTCCCAGGCAGGCTGAGTAGTATGACCCACCCTTGGCTCCCCTTGTTGAAAAGAGGGACCACCACTCCAAAGGTAATGCAGACTGCCATGTGATGTCTTTAAGGCATGACACTGAGGACAATCTTTGCGATTTCCACAAAAATAAAAAATTCAAAAACAAAAAAAACACAAAGCAAGAATTTTAAATACATTAAGAAATAAATATGTAGTAGCTGCCAGCAGTTGGTGGGTGATCTTTCAAATTAGTCTTAAATCTTTTTGTGTCTGCATAGATTTAAAGTTTGCTTTAGTTCATTTTAGGAATCCAATTGGATTAGGGTAAATCAGTTTGTTGATTTAAGTCTTGGAAACCAATGAAAACACACTATTTTTGTTTGTCCCTGACCTGAATGGACATAAGAAACATTTTGTTTATGTGAAATGTTTACTTTGTGATTCTTTGATCTAGCAAAAAGATATATAAATAAAACACAATCTTGCTTGAGTGCTATTTTATCTCACATATAAAGACTAAATAACCTTTACACACCAAAATTCACTCCCAGAATAATGATCCTAAAATTAAAAAAAATAATAATAGAGGAAATAATTTGTAACCACTATATTGAAATGTTTTATTTTTTTGGAATTTTAGATTTTACTTGAGTTTTGCACTGGAGTCAAAAAAGAAATGACTTGCTGGGTATGAAGGAACTTAGCAGTTGCCAAGGAAACTAACAAGGCTCAGGTGATTCTCCTTTAAACCTGTCTCAAGGTACAATTCACGGGGTCACATCTTGAATAAAACTAAAAAGATGTAGAAAACGTACATTTCTGACAGAGAAAGAATGTCACATGGAGCAAAAAGGCTATTTTTTTAAATTATATACTCCATTCTTATAGTGGCTGCGTGACACAAATGAATTCCTATGTACTCACATGTGTACACACAAGGCGATTGCAACACCATCCACGGTTGTGTATTTTCCATAGCTGAAGAGAGTGATAACATGCTCTCTTATCTGCAGCCATGACAACACTCCAAACCCACTGTGGGCCCACTCATGCCTGTTCTGAATCTGCAAAGTGTCATGAATGCAGCCCAGATAGTAACAAAAGCCTTATGTGGGAAAACTGAGATAACAGATAGGGTCTAATAATTCAGGAGATCAAACATTCAAATCCAGAGGGATTGGGGGGATATTTTACATTCTGAAGGCCTTGGATCACAGTGTTAGCCCTGACCTGAAAACCTACGGCAATTACCATAGATAACTGATGTTGGCACGAAGCAGCCAGTTGCAATAGCTGGTAGTTTTTAGAACACCCATCTTAGCAAAGGAAGAGCCTGACGGGAGCTTTTACCCAGCAGTCAGTTAGTAGATCCAAAACACAGGGTTCTTTTTGGGAGTTAGTCAAAACAAGAGTCCCCCCACCACCACCGTCTGTCGGACTTCACAGACAGAAAGGTCAGCCCGAGTCGAGCACCACAAAGAGGAGAGAATGGTCAATGAGTTCCTCCAAAGTTCGGCAGGGGCCCACCTCTCTTCTCTGTGTATGTCCCTCCTGCTATGTTTCCATACTTCAGTGTCTGTGTGTGTTCATGCTGGAGAGAAGAAGACAACGTGATCAGATCCTCTTTAATAGGCAAAGAGGGTGTTTTTGAGAAGGATGGGGAGGTGTACATTGACCCTTACACAGAGTGACCTTAGGGTCAAAACAACAGGAAGAAAGTCACGTGACACATTTCTGCACTTGGAGCAATGGGGGAGGGACTGAAAAATGTGGAAAAAAGGGGGGGGAATGGGGTAGACTGAGCACACAACTAAAAGGGGGAAGGGGGAAGAATCTGCTCTTTTCACTCTTGTTTTTCTCAGTCTGACGCAGGTGTCTGCAGACATGCTTGGCACCAGTCCAGGTGTGGATTACAACATCAGGACCACTAGAGAGAAAACAAGAAGCAAATTGAGACAGAGAGAGCTGGTGAAGGCAACGAAGAGAACAAGGGAGAGTTTCTTTTCCTCGTTGTTTTTGTTCCCCTATCTCTCTCAAAAGGAGAGGACTTGCCTGTTAAAGTCCCACTTCCATCATCTTTTGTAAAAATCCTCTACTGTAAAAACGTTCCCACTGGTCTTCTGATTATAATTATGCAAAATCAATCTGTGTCATTTTCTAGGACATAGTTTCTTCAGAGCTGTAATAGTTCATCAGAAATTCGTCTCTAAGTTGTGGGCGGAACTGCTGGCATAGAGTAAACCTGCCATGACTTCCCATCATCCTTTTGTTTACACTCTGTCCCTCTAACTTATAGCCCCTCAAACCCACAACCTCACATTACCGGTGTAAAAAAAAATGGCGAGAAAAATTGGAGCTATCCAGCTGTAGAGTATTTAACTGCAGATTGGACCCAGAAAACACAGTTGTACTTGTATATAGTAGTCACCAAGTGCATCCATCAGAACGCTACTGGGTTTTTCCAAAGGCTTTTTTATCATCTGCTCCTGAATCACAACGATTCAAATAAAGAATTACTCAGAAATGCATTTTTAAGTGCAATTTTATTTTTATGTGTCCTCCATCATGAAATAAAAAGGTTACTAGAACATGTCAAAAGCACAGCTTTCATTGGATTATGCCTTTAAAGTTAAGACTTGAAGCTGTCAGAAATTTCTTCCAACTTAATTTCTGTGGTGCATTGGACAAAAATGCACTGACATGTTGAAATGCTGAGAATAAAATAAATGGTTGGGGTAGGCTCTAAAGCTGCTGTTTTATGACCAATGCCCAGATCAAGGGACAGGATAAACAGTGGTCATTAATGGCTTCATTTATTGGTCCCTGAAGTCCTAAGAGAGTGGTAGAGTAACGTATTAAAGTGTGGGTGAGAATTGCTGCTTTATTGGTGGGTGTTAAACTTTGGCTTTTTGATTTGTCCTTTGTGGGGCATCACTTCAACCTCTCTCTGACATGAGACGTAGCGTTAATGGTTTAATCAATTTTTTAAAATGACAGCATTCTTTCATGTAGACATTGGTCACTTGTGCTTTCATGTCCCCTTCATTTTGAAACGCTAGTGAAAAAAAAACATTGGGCCTTCCTTTCCCCACAGGTACAAGATTGGACAATAAATTGGGTAAAAATATAATAAAAGTCTCACCACAGCATCATCTCGAATCACTACAACCATTTATCCAAGTCGTAAGTGCTCAGTGGTTAAGGAACATATGTTATGGATGGTAACTTTTTTTTTTTCTTCATGGTTTGCATTCATTCTCTAAACTGTTAATTTACTATGTATTCAATGGTTGAGTGATTTGACACATTGCAACATGTACATGTAATGAGATAGATTACAAGACAATAAAAATCATGTTTCTTGGTATTCTTAATATATCCTTTAGCTATTTTTCTCATATTTTTCTTTTTGATGGAGGAATTATAAAAAGAAAATTAAGTCTAAAATTGCTTTTCTTAGTATTTCTTCATTCTGTTGAATCAGGATCAGCAAACATGCGTTTTGGAGAAGCCTGTAGCAGTGATGTAGGTGTTACATTCAGCAGGCCACAATCTCTCTTCTCCACTCCATTCTGATGCATCCACTTGTAGACGACCAGATCTGCGTACTGATACGGCTTTGTTTTCTTTGTCCAACGTGGCATCTGGCTCAAAACTGTACAACTGGAAATCTGCAGGAGTTTATGCAGTTACGATAATGTTAGGTTGAGTTTTGAGGGGCTGTAAGATAGCGGGAGAGATTGTCAACAAAGGAATGATGGGAAGTCATTGCAGACTTACTCCAGGCCAACAGTCCCAAAAATGTCCTGGAAAATTAGACTTTCTTTTAAATTTTGGCTAGAAATGGCATAATCATAATTAAAATACCACTGGGAACAGTTTTACAACAGACTATGGATGATTGGAGTGGGACTTTATTGATAAGAGCTACACTGGGTCCAGGATGTGGACTCTGGCTAGAGAATCTTCCATTTTCAAAATGGCAACTTTATTTTTGCTACCAAACATTACCTAAAACTTAAAATATGTGTGGCAGTAACACTGGCATGTAATTGTAAATCCAATTTTTACATAACTAAGATTGGAGTTGACTGACAGTAAGTGGCATTTAGTGACATTTGGAATTAGTCTCAGTGTTATGAAGCACATTGCTCTCATTCATTGCTTTTGTTTGAGCGTCACAGTAGCACTGGTCTTGTTTTCATTCATAGCCCATAGCTGTATTATCTTTCCACTCCTTCAGTCTACACTGATAGCAATCAGAGGAAGTCTTTACAACTTCCGTTATGGCAAAATAGTCATTGTTCTTTAACGTGTACATTCACGCGCACTCACTCACATTCACGCGCATACACACCCTTTCCATCTGAGGCCAGCACGTCCTGTGTCAAATACAGGAAGGAAGTCATTAACTTCCTGAAGAGATAGGACTGGAGGGGGCAGAAAGGGGTTAGCTGACTGGCCAGTAGAAAACTCCTAATGACAATAACTCCAGACAAAATACTTCCATCCCTAAGGTGAGAGTGAGATGAAGTAATGACTGTGCAAGATGACAAAAATCCTCCCAAGTTGTGTATCCACAAACTAATAGATGATGGAACAATAATTACAAATTATTTAATCTGTATGCATATTTTAACAAATAAAAAATTGTTTTATGTTAAAATTCTACTTTGATGAAAGTGTTCTACTGATAACAAGCAACGTTTTCGGTTTGACAAAGTGTGAAAGAGTGAAACAAAAGCAAGGGTGATTGAAATGTCAGTTTTGCAACCATTTGCAGTCAAGCTAGAACAACAATCTTGGCAAGAGGGAAGAAACAATTTCAAGAGGGGTGTGGAGTTCAATTCACTCTTCGACCAAAAGTGCATCAGGGCCAAAACACTAAAGCATGTTAACTGCCCTGACCTTCAACCTGCATCGCTGTCAGGGACTGTTGTTTAAACTAATAATTATGAAAGATTTACTGTATGCGTGTCCTCACCAAATTACACATCAACAAAATGTCCAGCATTCAAGCTAAAAGATATCTGATAATATTACCTCTGAGTGTTGGAAAGCAAAATGAGAAGATGGAAAAGGGACAAGTGTGGAAAGCATCTGGTCTGAGTCCATTTTCTCCAGGTCGTGTGACTGGGTGGAGGTTATGTGGTCCGTGACGGGGGGAGGGGGGCTCATCACATTGCCGCAGAGAAAATCAGAAAACACATAAGCGTACAGACTCTCGTAAACACAAACATGTCCCTTTCACTGTCTCTTTCACACAAACACATTTGGCCAGTACTGCCCAGAGCACAGCTTTGTTCCAGCCAGCAAGTGGGTTTAAAAACAAATGACGTACTTAGCCCTTTATTATGTTCCGGACACTGTTTTTCCTAAGGCTGGAATGCGGACAGGAATGTGTTGTTGCTCTGCTAGTGCTCAAAGAGAGAAAAACCTACAGCGCTATCAAGTTCAAGAAAAATACAAGAACAGGAGAAACACGCAGAATGAAACCAGGAAAAGCAAAAGCTTGAAAAGGAGAAGGAAACTAATACTTTCCAAAGAACAACACCCTCTTACTGTTAAGTAAAAATCATCTTAAGAAAGTGACTGAAGTTCTGATGAAAGTCTTCTGATTTTCATTGGTTTACTGTCATTTTATCCATTTCTGGTATTCATTACAACCGTTATGATGCTCCTCACTTAGACCTTGCCAACACTTGCGTAACTGCTTGTTATTGGGCTGCTTGTCCAGACTTGGCTTCTGCAAGTTTCAGCCTAATCAAAGGCAGACTGAGTGCACTTTACCTCTGTTGTTTGGGTAACCATCACCTGGAACGGATACACTCAAAGATGTGACTAACTTGCTCTAATTACATTTGAGCCTTTGAAGCATTATTTAAAAGCACCAGTAAAACATGCAAATGTGCATCACCAAAACACAAGCATCATAAAAGAGATGCCTGGAAAAGAGTTTGGTGTTTTCAGGAGAAATAATGAGTAGATCACAGACAGTCAATTAGACAAATAGACTGTCGTCACACAGAGAATCCTCAAGAGGAGATTTCAAGCTTTAAATCGTACTTAGTGCTTGTAGCTATTTTGGTCAAATCAAATTTTAGGGAGGATCAAAAACTCAATAATTCCTCAAAAATCCTTCACCTTTTCCTACTTGTTTTTGTAAGCTAACCATTTGAGCTCAATTTTACCTTAAATAGTCGATTCATGTAAAGCATGCAGTTTGCTTGTTCACCCCGTGAGTGCGTGGCTTTTCTCCTGGCATTCAGGCTTCCTCCTACAGTCCAAAAACATGCTTTATAGGTTGATTAGTTACTCTAAAGTGTCCCTAGGTGGGCATGTGAGTGTTTGTGGGATTGACTGTGTGCTCTGCAACAGACTGGCGACCTGGACAGGCTCCGGCAACCCAGTGACCTGAATGGTGATTTAGCAGGTTTAGAAAATGTATGGATGAAAACTGGATTATCAAAAACATGTTAAAAACATAGCACAAGAGTGTTATTCTAACAAAAAGAATGACTGAGAAATAGCTGTTTACTTCTTAGCCAGAAAAGGAGCATGTCATCATCTAATTTAAAAAAAAATGTTTTCATCTCAACAGGTAGCGTTTATGTTACAGTAGAAATCAATTTGAATGAAGCTAGATCTAGAAAAAATGCATTACCCAATTATTTATTAAAATTTTGAGGGTAAAAAGCTGGACTTTTTAATTGGTAGTGAATGGGAAGTGACTCAATTTAACCAACTCCTAGTATTTTATTAAAGAACTAAAGCCCTTCTAGATTTCAGTTATTAATCACTATACTTAACATATGTTACAAATGTGACTTAAGCTCGTTGTTTTTGTTTGTTTGTTTTTCATTGTTTTGTTTTTTGTTTGTTTGTTTTTTTCCTTTTCTCTCTTTTCTCTCAATCAATGCATTTCATTGTCTTAATAATGAGTTTGATAATTTTGTGTGATTAATCTTGTGTATTGTCCAATTTATGTTTGAAATAAACAAATCAATCAATCAATGAACTTCAGAATTATCCACTTCCAGGTAGACTTCAATGTATAGGCAGAAAGGTCACCCTCTGATTTAGATACACTTGACATATCAAATCATGTAAATGTACATTTAACATCTTGGATCAGGTTTGTCCAGCCAGTTAGGACATGCGGGAATGCATCCTTCACTGCTCACCCCTGCTCTAATGGCTGTGAATGCATTGAGAAAAATTCTAAGATAAGGATAGTGCTGCCCTGCGATGGACTGATGGACCATCCAGGATGTGCCCTGCCTTCTCTCAACAGTGCACTGGGATAGGCTCCAGCAACCTCTTGACCCAAAAGGGATTGAGAAGATGTGATGGATGGATGGATGGATGGATGGATGGATGGATGGATGGATGGATGGATGGATGGATGGATGGATGGATGGAGTATTAAGAACTGCAAAATGGACAGAAATGAGCAAATTTAGCATCAAGATGGAAATTATTGATTAACTCAATAAGTTGCCTCTCTTGCCTTTTTTGCATCCATAAGCTAAAACATCATTGTTGCCATGGCTTTACTTAAATACCTCTAATTTATTGCCAAATACATGATATTGTACCTCCCTGTGCACAGTGGAAATAAAAAAAGACATTTCCTTTAACAATGCATGACAAGCATGGTCCCCCCCCCAAGACAGTGATTCTAGAGCAGCTTTGTTTTTGATGTACTGTGATCATAAACACAAAGGCTCTTCTACTTGTCACATATTCTGGAATCTAATCAGCATCTAAAGCGAGCCTTGGTTGTAGCTACAGAGTATAAAACAGTAGATGCCACGCAGGTGTTTTCTTGTGCCTCCCATGAATTACTTGCTCTGGTGTAAACAGCTTGGGCAACGGCTTCAAAAAGGGAGCTTAGTTTGATGTATCTGAGTAGGACTGTGCAGAAGAGCAGGAGGAATTATTAGGGGATTTCAGAAATGGTTGTATGTGTAACTGGCTCATCCTTCTCGGGGGCCTCTCCAGAACTTGTTTGTCCTAGAAGGGAAAGCCTGGTGAGGGATGTTGTCTTGAGCCCATCAGCCTGTCTGGAGCTTAGTATAGGGCAAAGAAGACCGAAGATGGATGAGAGAGGGGCTAAATGAAAATAGGTGGATCAAAGAGTGGGAGAGGTTGGAGGAGGAGAGGATGAAGAGGACGATAAGATGAGCGATGGGTGTATGGTCTTTCTTTTGATCCGTCACTGAGTGATGCTCAATTCCCAGTGTTGACTGAGACCACCTGGGGGACTCTGGGGAGGCTCTGTGTTTGTTTACTGGCGCTCAGGGGGAGGGCTATCATTCCGCCATGGACGGCTGTCAGCTTCACGGCCTTACACATTGGGGTGATTGAAGGAAACTGATGGCCCACTTCCAAAGAGTGTCGGTGTCTCTGGAGGTCTCAGTGAACCCGCAGCGCGATTTCAATGATGGAAAACAGCTTTCATTACGCTGATATAGGAGAAGCCAAACAAGGGAATCTTTTGTTTTCTCAAGTCTTTTTTGTTATTGTCGCTGCTGAGAGAAAGACTGGAAAGGGAATTAAACATTCTATGTTTAATGAGTGCTCTTCCTCTTCTGTCACTTTGCCCTCCTAACAAAAGGCAGGGTTCGCTTGACTTTGCGTTTCACTAATTATTTATTTATCATCCGCTCATCACTTCCAGCATCTATCGTTTTAGCTAATAACCTGGTAATTCCCAAATGAGAAGCTCATCCACTGTCACAAGTCTCAATCCAACTGTAACCACCCACCTAACTAGACACCTGGTTGTATATTTTTGTAGGAGGATCTGTCACGGATACGCAAGTCATCCACATCTAAAGGTCACTGGAGGCTGAATGTGTCTTTTGTGGCCAGAGGTGTAATGAATCAAAGCATGCATGTAAAGAATGGCATCATTGTCCTTCACTTCTCACTTGTTGTCCCTCCCCCATCAAAAGACAGCGCTTTTTGAATCCAGAGCGTTTGAGGTAGTTATCTGCAGAGCGAGTTTTCCAGCACGTGTCCTGGTGAAGCATAGAAACAGCACGACCTTGCTTCGTCCTGTGCGTCACACGGAGAACGGCTAAGATAAAAGTCCTGAAAAATCACAATATTATCAGAGATAAATAAAAATGTAGATGGAGGTGGCTATGATAAGAGGGAGTAAAACTTCTGTCTGTTGTTTTGATTTAAAACGAACCCACGACAATCAGAGAAAGCTGTAAAGGAAGACAAAAGTGATTATTACTGTACAAAACGGCAAGAAAAGACACACCGTATGCAGATGTTTATGTTTATAGAACTATAGTTACTGTTTGTCCGTAATGCAGGGAAGACACTAAACCCTCAAGTACATTATGTTTTCCTGTTAATGCTGCTCAATATTGAGCAACATTAAATGTAATGGTCTTGTTTATGCATCCCAAAAGACATGTCTGGAAAAAAGATTATGAAACTTTCCACCAAGGTATAACACCTGATCCCAGGATGCAACTTTGATGAGACGTTGCCTCATGGAAATTCTCAGAGTGGAGAAGGCTGAACTGGATCAGTGTAGCAGCAAAAACTTGACAATGTGAAATGTTCTGCATTTCTGCTCCTGTAACTGTAACTGTTTTTTTGATAATAGTTCAAATAAACCATCAGAGTCTAGGAGAAAAATGTTGAAAAAACATGTTTAGACACATCTATATCAATATTTAATGACTTTTTAAATAAACCTTGTTTTGCTTGTGTTTTGTTTAAGTTAAGGTACATGTTGGCTTAAAGATTAAAATGTATAAGCATCACAACCCAAGAAGCCAATATCCCTAGACTTCTATTGAGAAATAACCAGCTAAATATCATTGTATTTGTCAGTGGAATCTTTTTTTGCTCTGCTACCTTTTTTAACATGTCCTTGCCTTGCTAACCCTCTTTTTTCACGATATTTTGTTCTGTAGTGCAAGGTTTTCAAGTTATAAACTGGCCAATCAGATGTCTCAGTAAACGTATAGAGGTCTAACGTTGAATGTTCCAAACGTTTGAAAGATTCTCACGGGCCACTTTCAAGTGGGAAGAGGTGTGGACTTCCAACAAGCTCACTCCTGATTGGCGAGAGTAGTTGCCATAGAAACAATGACAAGGACCAACTGCATACTGAAGGTTTCTGGCTCCAACATGGTGGCGTCCATATTTTAAAAAATATCAACTGAATTTCCTTAATTTCATTGGAATACGTATAAGCCTTTCTCAAAAGGATTCATATACAGTCAATGGTCTGTACCCACTCTTGTATTTTCAAGAAACAATTTTCTGGATCTTCCTGTTAGACCATTATTTTCAAGAGTATTTAATAAATCCGTTTTTTCAATCTCTCTCAAACTAATCATTGTTATCATTTGTGTACAAACTGTCTTATATTTTTCATGCTTTAAACATGTTTCTTTGCTCAAAAGTGTGAGAAATTTAAGACAACTTTGTGAGAGGACCTGTGGAAAAAATTGCTAAAAAATAACAATGAAAACAGAGATATTTGTTGCGTGCTTTTGTGGTGCAAATCCTATTCAACAACTGTGTGACATTTTTGTAAAAGTTTCATTAATGTTGGGCAACTTTTATGTAAACTTGATCAAACCAGAGCCCCCATTCTGCTGGAGTCTGTGTGCAACCATTGTACGGTACCACTAGAGAAAACTGACACAAATTTACACATTTTCTTACATTTGAGTTCCTAATGTCCTACAGATCAGAAAAATAAAACAACAAGTCTAGTCTAAAGGTAGCCAGGCTGCGGTCTGCACCATTGTCAAGAGTCACAGTATATTTAAACATTTCTGCACTGACAAATGCTGAGCATGTTCCACAGAGGCTCGTCAATGACACCATTACCACAGTGTCAGCAGAAGGAATTTTTAACCAAGGCCTACCCTGCACTCTGGATGAATTGTTGGTATGTAATGATTGCCATAAACTGATTTTCATTTTTATCTCTGCACTGCATGCTTCAGCACAGTGTAATTCTTTGTTCAGGGTGAAGAACGTGTTTGACCCATCCCGGATGACGTCTTAAAGTCCCACTCAAACATTTTGTTTTCTTTTGTAAAATTGTTCCCAATTCTGGTTTGTAGACTGGACTGCTGGTGCAGAGCAACCCGTTTTCATCCAAACTCACTTTGATGTTAAAAATAAAAGAAAATTCAAAATGGCGGATTTTCTGTTGGTTTTATCTCCACAGCAACCATTTTCATGCATGGGGATGCCAAACAAATCAACGTGAGTTCCAGAAGGATCGGAAAAAGTAAACTTTTAGATTTCCTTCGAAACAGAAGGTATTTGTTAACAATGACCACATTCCTAATAGGTTCAAATGCTGGGTTTTATTTAGTCCTTCATGCCTCTGTTTGGTACAGTGCATTTCATGCGTTATCCAGATTACAGATAGATTGTCTGTGCTGCTGTATTTGGTCGTGGAACTCGCGTCTCGGAGTGGGAAAGATTCCAGGTGGATCGTCTGTGCTCCTGTCTTTTCCGCTGGACATCGCCTTAGGCTTGTCTCGTACCACCCGCTGTCCCTCAGTTTCATCTAGATGAAGCCCATCTGCTACACTATTCAAACATGTAGTTGTAGAGTTAGAAAAGCTAATTCTTTAACAGTCCTGGGAGAGGATCCCTCCTTCATGTGGACTTCCCTGAGGTTTCTTATGTTTTTTTTCCCCTATAATTATTTTTTTTATGAGTTTTTCCTCACCGTGAAGGAGGGTCTAAGGGCAGGGATGCTCATCTTAGCTTAATCTGCTATTATTATTATTAGTTATCAGCTATTGTTTATATTTTATGACTGACTTCACGTTTTGCTGTACAAATACAGGTTTGAAGCCCAATGAAACAACTGTTTTTTAATAGTAGGCTATGTAAATATAATTGAATTGAATTGTTTAAAGTATTTAAGAATTATTCAGAAGAGCATTTTCAAGCTTCCAATTCTAAATTTTGGTGAAAACATAAATGCATGAACCTGTGTAAAAACAATATCTTCCATTTTCCCTCATATTGTATATTTCATTCAGACTGTATTTGTTTAACATAGACAATAAATCTTCTTTTTTGAAAGTGTTTCTTGCCACAAAAAAGATCAAATATCTGGTCAACCAAAAATCATTGATAGAAATAGCAGAAAACCACCACACAAGGTACCCTGATCCAGAAAAATGTAAAGAAAATAAGGTGTAGAAAACATGCCAAAAACTTTTCTAAGGAGAGGCAAAAACTTAGTCTAACAGCCACAAATCTCAGCGGTGTAAATGTGACAAAACCAAGGCAAACCATTAACATTGTGTTTATCTATACTTCTAAAAAGGCCTTCTGGGCACGGTTTCTCAAATGTTTTGCTCCTTCAGCCTCTAAACTGTGAGGCAGAGAATCCTGAAATTCAGACGTGTCATTAACAGACATTCTTTAAGCCTCTTGAACACAAACTCAGTGCTGATGCTCAGCAGCAAGAAAGCAGATGTTGTTGCCTTCTAAGGAACTGGTGGCTCTCTGCAGGTTGTGTACTCTGTCCGCCAACCACATCCATCATGTAGACGCAAAAGCAGAGCAAGAAAATTCTGTGGAAACTCCCTTTTATGATAGTGACTGTAGCTGCTTTCAGGGAAAAGTCAGTATTTTGATTTCTGGAGTTGCTCCAAATGTATTGTGGCTTAATAAAAAACATATTTTCAGTGAGGAAACAAACCTGCTGATGTCATAAAACGTGTATGCCTGTACCTGAGAAAACATGTTCCCAAGCTCAGTAATGGGGACACGCCTTGAGCTGACCTGCAGCTGTAAACACACGTTCAAACCCACTTGCCAAGTGTGATTCATGTACAGTGTGTGTGTGTATCTATGGGGAAGAGAATGAGCTCATCCTGTTGATTCCTGTAGCTTCAACCCTCTCTTTGTCTTTCCACATCTCCTACCTGCCTCTTCCTGTTTCTCCCCTTTTTCACCCGAGTTGCTCCCCTCTCTCTGCCATTAAGTGTGTGTGTGTGTGTGTGGTTATTTTCCTCTAGCTTGTCTTTGTTGTGGTTGCTGCTCTGTCATCAGTTACAGGAAGGGGTGTGTGTGATTGTGTATCTCTGTTTCAGTGTGTGAGGTGTTCCTTTTTTGTTCGCCAAGTGCCCAGGTAGATGGGCAGGCCAAATGTGTGTGTTTGTGTGTATGTGTCGGTGGGGATTACAGCCAAAGCAGCCAGCGTGAGAAACTAAAGATGCACAAGAAGCGTGAGAACTGTACCTGGGAAACAGCTGGGAATGTAGACTGAATAAGCTGACCATGCATACATTAGAAACGCATGTGTACACCAGTCCGAGCCAAGGAGCAACTGTCAGACTGCAGTGCAAAGGACAAACTTTACTTTTTTTGTTTATAAAAACACAGTGTCTGAGTTTAGAAAAGTTTGAGAAATAAAGATTTCATGTTGTACAACTCTTTAGCTTGACTTTTCTCACATCTGATAGGGAGATGACCCTCGAGTTTTTGTGTGTTCCATGTTTCACAGAGGCATGTAAACACGGATGGGAATAAACAGTTTTCGCATTCTCCAGTTTCACTTGCAAGAGGAAGTCGAGTCTTGTTTACAGCAGTTATTGTAATGCCAAATGGATGACACAAGACTGTAAATGTGTCCCAGCGCAGGCATGTGCATGTGTGCGAGGGACAGAGATAAGTGTTGATGAGTGACTCACATGAGTAGGAAGTGGAATTTGAATAAGTGTCCACGGTTGAAGGAAAATCAGTTAACGACATGTAATAGCCGTCTCTCCGCTCCTTCAGTGTGCACTGCACTGTCAGCTGTCATCCATTATCTCTGCTGGATTCTGATACAAAAAAATGCTGAGTTCTTCTGCATGCAAAGGATGTTAGAAATATCAGGAAACCGCATCCACGCAGTTTAAAGGCGAGTTCTCATGTGACCGGCACAGATGAACCACTCTTAATTTTAACAGCATGTCGCAGTCCGCCGCACCATCCAGAAAAATGTAAGAGGGGGGGAGGGGAGCACGTCTCCTAAAGAGAAGCAGGCTTTTTAAAATCACACACTGCTATTAATGCGGCCTCCTAGACAGCTTTCCGGTGGTTCCCCGCTTCCTGTGAAGCTCCGACAGGTCCCTGTCCATAAGTGCAATCACTCCCTGGGGGCATCTGGCCTCTTTATGCTTCTCATATGAACCTATAGATCCTCATATGCCCCAACCTCAGCTGACACGCTCAGTCATGTGCAATGATAATATTTGATTCACTGGTTCTTTAAGTCACCGAATGAGGTCATAATGAATTGGTGGGTTCATCATGACTGATCTTGTGTACTCGCATCATATTTGCTATATTTTAGGATTTTTAAGACCCACTACAATGAAACATATGTTTTTCATATGTTCTTGTGGCATTTTTCTCATGATTATTCCATCACATTCTTCATTTCTTTTCATTGCCACGAAATAACAAAAACAAAAGATCTTGCACAAGTTCTAAAACAAGTAAAATTAAGGGGAACAAAGGGAACGTGTTTATCTGTCCAGTTCTTCACTTTTTTTGGATAACTTTTTGAATTTAGAGTTTTATTTATATACTGTAGGCACACACACACATTTCTGTGACATAGCATATAGGTATATATGTTGTTTACATCAAAATATTTTGTTTAGAATAATCCAGAAACTGACAATTTTGTGTCTCATTTTTTTCTTAATTTCTAAGTCATACCTGGAATAAAACAAGATTAATTTGTTGGATTCTTGAAGCAGTTCTTTTTTAACACGCTTTTTAAGGTGATTTCTGATGTGGTTTATCTAATGGTTTCTTTAGATTGTTCTACATCCTGATTTATTGAATCGAAACATCTTTCTTTTTGTTTGTTTGATGTTTTTTTCTGAATTTTAGGAAAGAGATGAGGACAAATATAGGGAAAATTAAGATCAAAATGAAGATAAAACCTCACAAACATGCTGAATAAGATATTTATTCAAATCAACAAAAAAAAAAGCAGTTTGGAAAAGATTGTATTCGTGACATAAAATCTACTATAGGTGGGCCACCAGCATGGTCTGAGCTGGCATCTGGCTCAAAACTTTACAGCTGGATAGCTCAGGCAATGCTCTCAGTGATGAAGACCTCCCTTTCAGCCAAAACTGCAAAAAACATAGCAGCAAAAATTGTCCAAAGGCTTTCTTCAATTCCCTGCTTCCCAATTTAATGAGATAAAAGTGATTTTTAATTAAACTGTGGAAGCAAATCAAGAAAAGGGAAGTGATGGATCGGATTTACAGACAATATGTCACGTTTTTGCTGTCTAGGATTCTCTGTCTCACATTAGCACTCCAGCTGGGACATCTGTCTAATGGAGGACATCCACCTTCAGGCGACCATTCTTCCTTTTTTTCTGTCAGTCAGTTTGCATATTTTTCTGCCTCAGCTCTTCCCTTAAAAGCCATTTAAGTCATATTTGCTTGAATACTTTAGAACATACCTGAAATGTTCTTTTTTTATTTTCTTTCAACAAAACCTAAATCCACCTGAAAAAACTCAAAGCTTCCATTTCTTCTTGTTTTTATTGAAGAATCCGTATTTTATCATTACATGTCTGAGGATGGAAAACTGTTCTTTTATTGTCGTCTTATTCATTCCCTCCCATCACAAGGGGCTGTTTCAAAGTGCTGCTCTTATTGGTTGCTGGGGCTGGGGACAGGGAGGCACAAAAACAAGGAGGTGAAGCTGCTACAAATACACCAAATTTTAAATGTTTTTTCAAACAAAGAGATTTCGTGAAAATTTCTCAACCTTATTCATCTCATATTAATTTTTCAAATATGGAGGGATTGGATTGTGACATTTCCATGAGCAGGAGTCCATTCAAATCTAACAAAAAGCCAAATCCTCTTTGTTATGTGAAAGGGAGGCATCCTCAAGAACAAGAAAGAGAAAACAGGCACAAAGCTTCCTTAAATATCATTTATTGCATGTGTCTATAAAGAATCAACACAGTCTAAAGCAATGAGCTAATTTTAAATTATCATTTCTCAGTTAGCGTCACAATCTGCATGATATGAAATATTTACAATGAAAAAAAAAGACACAGCAAGATAAGCCATAGCAGATATCGTAACCTTTAGATGCCAAATAAAAACTTTATCGAAACGCAAAGAAACACTGCTCAAAACACAGAGAGGCTCCGTTAGCAAAAAACAAGCAGAAAAAGGTTTCAAAATTGAAGAAATAAATGTACAAAAAGGAAAAATTGGATTTCAGGCTTAACAAACATTATCAACAGTTTTTCTACATTTGGTACATCTTCGTAAACTAACTTTTAGAGGTGTAAATATTGCATATATGCCTTGTGTTTGTACCTTAATATCAAGAAATCATTGTATCAAGTATAATGCTTTTTTCTAATCTTTTTTTGTTTGTTTTGTTTATATTTTTTTAGAATTACAGCATTAAAAAATGTCCTCATTCAGTGGCATTCAGTTTGCTAAACCATCCGATGATGGGAAAAAAAAAAAAAACAGGAAAGAAAAAGCCAAACCTTTCTGGTTAGCATATAACTTAATTAGTGCTTTTGTTGTATCAGAAATGTCACTCAAACACATATGTACAATACAAACATAAGTTATTTAACTTACGACCTCTCAAAACTTTCTCAGCTCGTGTTCAGATGCTTTTCTCTGTAACACTGCTTTATTTACAGTATATAGGCAATGTTGAAGTACCTGTAAGTTCAGATAAATAAGGAAATTCATCCCCTTGTTTGTTTATTCGGCTTGTAACTGTGTTGTAGTTCTCATTTAGTACCTATGGATGTTCCAACAGTCTTTGTGTGTCTAAGATCACGTGATCCACAGCGTGTACTACATTCAACGTGTCTTTTGTTACAATCTGGAAAGTTTGTAAATGCGAGATCATGCAGCGGCTCGTCAAACAGACGAGTGCTGCGGTCCTGCAAGCTCTGTGATGCAGGCGTTCTGCAGTGTCAGGTAAGAGGGAGGCAAAAAATGCATACTGGGCTGTCCAGTTACTGTGAAAAAAATATTTAAAAACATTCATGTTCCTGTCGCTGCGGGCAGGATCTCACAGGTCGAACAGAGGGAGAGATTTGAGTTCATACAGGCCACAGATGGCGCTACTGGCATGTTTGAATTTGTGACAGCTTTTTCTTTTTTTTTGGTGCAATTCAACATCTGAGATTCTGTTAGTACTATTTTAGTGTGTATGAATCATTCATCTCTTGTATATCAATAAATATATTACTCTGGTCTTTAAATACATAGCCTTGTCATATTTGTGGGATCAAAGGTAACATAATCTCTCAGTCTGCTGTGATGAACATTCAGTCTGTAAGTCTTCGATACTGCGTTTTAAAGGTCCAAACTAAGAGTCCATCAGATGGAGGCTGATGGCTGGAGTAAGGCTTTGGATTGATTATTTTTTTTCTAAGAATAAAAGGAAAAAAAAAAAAAAAAAGAAACATTCACCTTGGAAAATAAATATTTGTATATATTTATCTTGCGTGACTTGTTGCTGAGGTAGGGCTCTAAAAAAAAAAAAAAAAAAAAAGAAAATTGGTAGTTTTGATTTTAAATATGTTTATAAATGCTGACTCTTAGTCCTGCATATAAATTCACACACGTTTCATTCAAAGCATACATACATGATAAATAAATAAATACATGTAATCAGTATGCTCGACAGCGTTAAGTGTGCACGCATGCTCTCCAGGTTTGGTTCACAGGTTTTTCAGGTGAGAAGATCTGGCATCTGCAGGCTGAAGTCATGAACCTGTTCAAATGGTAACAATATACTGCAGAAGTATTCAAAGGCCTACAAAATACCTAGTCAACCGTCTAGTGTTAAAGTTAATTGTCCATTTAAGTTTTTTTTTTCTTTATCTAGTACTACAGCAGCAATGGCACCTGAGTGTTTGGGTGCCAAGAAAGAGGAGGGAAGATTTGGGGCAAGGGTCAAGTGTCCGTGTTTCCATGGTGACTGCTGTCCCCATGACCCCTGGAAGCAGCGAAGAGGTCAAGGGACATCGACTGCAACGCAGAGTCCAGCTGTCGCCGTGTCGACCCCGTTATCTGGCTGCAGCCAAATCCTACTTTCACGGGACAAGAGGGGCGAAGAGGGGAGGATGAGGGGGTGGGAAGACCCGTCAAGTCTTCATTCTGAAAGAAGAAGAAGAAACAGCCATTAAATTCTGATCATGTTGTTTAAGACAAAATGAAATAAAGTCAAAAAGCAATTTAGTGGCAAATATTCTCATCTAAGGCACATGCACAATACCTTACTTGGTTACAAAGTACATTTTTAATATTTTTCTGTGTGGAATTCACATCCCAAGGTAAACATCAGGTTTCCAGCTCGATTATATGTCTCTACAGGAACGTAAGAATCAGAACTCAGAGTAACGTGTTTTTGTAACTTCTCCATTTTAAGCAATGCTGATGTTGAAAGAGTTTGCATTGTTGTTGCTGCTGATGCATTTCAGACAATGCTTGAGTGCTAGAAGCCTCAACGAATGCTTAGACATGCACGAAAAGGCACTATTTTATTATTTTTTTACAGATAAAAATAACAGACTTCCAAATGCGTTAGCGTTCTCCATTCATTATTTTTCCCTCGCTACAACAGCTCCAGCTAAAACAAGTGAATTAACAAGAGCCTCAACTACCACATGTTTTTAGTAAAGAACTACTTGTTAGCCCTAGTCAACAATAACATTTCCACATGAAGTGACCTATAGCTTAAGCAAAACTAAATAACCTCCATAAACACATTTATAAAGGCATAAAAACATTGCAACTCATATTTTTTGTCAGTTGTTAAAAAAACAAAAACTCTGTACTCTGTTGCATGAGCTGCCTTCAGAAAGCTGCGCTGACCCCCGCTCCCATCTGCATGTTTGTGAGGTTTCATTTGCATGCACAGCTATCAAGTGGGAGCGGAAGTCTTGGCTGCCTGTCATAAACACACACAAACACAGTGGTTGCATTGCTTCCTTCTTTCGCCGTCTCCTCTCGTCCTTCCCGGCTGCAAACAAGAGCCGTTTTCACAAAGCCGGATCTGATCATCATTATCCTAAACAAACCGTTCATTCAGAATCCTCAGCTTACCCCCACCCACCCATTTCTCCCCTTCCTAAACTATTCCTACCATCAACACACACATGCACACACTTCTTTTATCTACACGTACTCTTTAATAATGAAAGTTTGATGTTGATTCCAAAGTTTCATTAAAGCAAACATTAATGGCCACAGAGAATTCCCTTCAAAAGGACATTAACATGTCTAAAAATGCAAAAACCACGAGCCCACCGAGGCCAATTGAATAACAGAGAAGTGGATTTGACTCCTGTGAGCTGCCACCACCTCTTCATCTTCATTAGAGATTGAAGAAAACAGGACCACGAGGGTGGGTCGTTGTGGAAAAACCACAGTAACAGACTGAACCTGACAGAGAAGAACGGGAATGCAGTGAGGTCATGCGACCGGCAGACCATAACAACCCAACGTCTGAGGGTGTTTGAGTGTGTTTCTTTCTGGAGGCAGCCAGCGGCATGCAGAGGCAGGACGAGAATGACTGAGATCTTCTGGGAAGGAGCGGTGAATCACTTAAAAGCTTAGATCAGCAACCAGGTGTAGCAATGAACATAAATTGAAGTATTGCTTCCTTTCTATTTTGCTTTTTTTTTTTTTTTGTTTTTAATGAACAATGCTGCTAGAAGGCAATGAGGCGTACAGGGACCGGCCACACACAATGCTATTCAAACACAAGCTGATAGGGAAAAAAAGCCTGGGTGGGCAGGAAGATTTGGGGAGGGGGGTTTTACTGAGAGGAGGGGACAGAGGTCCAACAGAGGAATGAACCCAATGGCCTCCAACCCCTCCTCTCTTTGGAGCGGCATGCACACACCCCCCTGCCCCTCCCTGCTACCCACCGTCTGGGCCCCTCTCCTAATGCACACACAAACTCTAACGCACACACATAGAGGCTCTCTTAGTTATCTATTTAGCCCTCTAAAGCTAAAATTAGACTTACTCCATTCAGAGCTAGGACACAGTTATACATTATCAGCCTCCTCTTCACATGTAAACAAGTCCCTGTTTTTTTGCAGATGCGCTACTCAATAAAATGGTGTTTTATGGTCCAGTTTTATGGGGCAAAGTGTTCAAACGTACCAGAAAGAGAGGAGGAAAAATGTATTATTGGCGTGCTGGCAGTGGACAGAGACATCGGCAAGCTCAGATCTGCTCTATTTACATTCCTGCCTGACTCCTCCCTACACTACAGCAGAGCTCCACCAAACAAACAGTGGCCGATACCTCTGACCTCCCACGCCTCTGTCAGACCAACAAAACAAAAACAACAACTGCAGTGAACTTTCTGCTGATTCATGATTCAAATCAATCAATTGAAGAAAAGGCAGTTTGAGGATACACAAAGCTGTTCTTTAACAACTAAAAACAACCGTTCACTCACATGGGAAGACAAGAGTTAGACAGTACTTTGAATTCAAATTATCTGGATGATTACCTAGAATCATCCAAATACTTTTACCATGTTCTTGTGGGATTTTTTTTTTAATAGAGGACATATATCAAAATTTTGGAGTACTTTCTTTATTTAAACCGTGAATCAGACAATGGCATTGAAAATACCCTGGGTGGACCACAAACTCCCTGCTCTGCTCCATTCTGATACATCTCCTTGTAGGTGACTAGATCAGTTAAGATCTTTTGTTCTCCTCGTCTGAGCTGGCATCTGCCTCAAAACTGTACGGCTGGATAGCTCCAATATCGCTCACTATTTTTGTTGCATTGCTAATGTTAGGTTGGAGGTGTGAAGGGTTGTAACGGGAGAGCGTGTATACAGAGAGCTCTCAGTAACACAGAGGGAGAGTGGGGTTGCTCTCCACCAATGGTTCCATCCACTACTCAGAGGCGAATTTCAAAAATGTACTTTTTTAATAATATTTTGGCTAGAAATGACATAATCATAATTAAAAGACAACTGGGAATGATTTTGAAATAGATCAAGAGATTTTTTTCCTCTTGTCGTGCAATCTACCTACTTCAAACATCTGATGCTTTATTGAGTAATCCATCCTATCAATTTTTTCTACCTAACATTTTGCTGATCTAAACATAAGTCAGAAAAGCAGTAATTCAACTTTGGGTTTTAAAACAGGAAGTGCCTTCTGATGAGTGCATAACCAAAAAAATGCCATAAAACAGTTTACAACTTGTCTGTGTAGATAATTCCTACAGTGAGCGTTCACTCAGGCCACAGAACACAGGCTTTTCTTTACCTTTTGAAAAACAGGCTGCTGAACAATGTCTAATCCTGAAGTGAATGTAATCCTTCTTACCTTCAAGCTAAATTGAGGATAGAGGAAGTTAACTTTGTTTTTATCTAGTGCTGGAACATCCCGCCCTACTTTGCTCAAAGAGTTATGTATCAGGCAGCCTGGAGCAGTGTGTACGTGTCTGCAGGGGGGTGGGGTTCAGAACAGGTGAGGAGAGACACTGTGTTCCTCCAAATACTACGTGCATCATTTTTAATTTTTTTTAAAGGAGGCGTTTTCTGTGCAGGCTGTAAAGACTCGACTCCAACAGAGTGAATGACACATGGGGAAACACAGAAGGCAATCGACTCCCACGAATGTGAAATTATTCACACATTAAAAGCGGCTAAACCCGTTAAAAAGCAAAAGGAACAAGGATCCACAGGAGAAAGAAGGTGTGTTTGTGTGGGAAGGAAAAACTCATCACGTGATTTCTGAAAAATAGAAACCAGTGTCTAAAGACAGTCAAGAGGGAAAAACTGGGGGAGGAGGACGTGCAAGAGGAGAGGGGGAGGAGGCATTGGACTTGTATTCTTGAAATTGCTTGGCCACGCCCCCCACCTTCTCCCTGTTGTTGTGGTGGCAGATGGTGGCCAGTCATTGCCGTATTGTCACTCTCCTCTGAGGGGCCAGATAACCAGTGAGCACTGCTTGGCGGGGCAGGTGCAGAAACCCCTGACCCCACCCCCCAAACCTCCGCCATCTGCTGATGGCTGTATATATGTACGCACATGGCAGAGGCACTCAGAGTTAAAATGTGTATATTTGTCTCAAAGGGGGTGGCAGTCCGGCCTCACAAACGAGGGGCACAGATCTATTTTTTCTTCTGTCTGCGCTACTTTTAGTCACACAAAATGATTCTTTTGAAGGGTAAATTTGAAAGATTTTTTAAAAATGTTTTAAAGTCCCACTCCAATCATCTTTTGATCTATTTTAGAAGCCTTCCCAGTTGTCTTTTGTGTTTATGCCACTTTTTGCCAAGATTAAAAATCCTGTCTCATTTCCCAGGCCATAGTTTCTGCAGAGCGGCAGGAGTTCAGAAAGATGTTACCTTTGAATTGTGGGCGAGACCATTGGGGGAGAGTAAGACTGCACTTTCTCATCCTCCTTTGGTTTACACTTTCTCTGATTCACCACGATTTGCATCAAGAAATACTCAATCTTAATTTTACTTAGATATGTCCCCAATCGTAATTAAAATACTAGAATAACATGTTAAAAACACTAAAAATGTTAATTTTATTGGAGTGGGTCTTTATGAATATCACTTACAAACAAAGTTGATAAACCAAAGACCAAGCTTTTAAGATCTACAAAGCTTCTTGTTTGGAGTTATCCATGTCCAACTCATCAATTAACTGGATCAACCAATTACAGGTTCTGGTTAACTCATCATTCCTTATCCAGGTAATCTGTGGCAAGTAAAGCAGAGGCAGTAGCAAATACCACAATCTGGTACATCTACATATTCGAGGATTTTGATTTTTGAGGCTGTGCACGTGAGGTCATAGTAGCACCACCTGGTTGCACAGTTTCAGCATCCGTCTGATTACATGACAAGTGACAAATACTTTTGTGTCAGATCAGAGTGGCTTTAGATGCATAACAGGTATTGTCTGGATGTACGAGATTGAATAGATGGAATGTACACAGTGTTCACAACAGAACTGTAAGAGAATGTGGTAAGGCCTGTCATCTTTTAGTAAACAGACCCTCCTTTTTCAATCACTTCAAGAAAAACAATGATCTGCACTTTGGTGACAAAGGCCACCTTGGTACTGTTATCTCCATTTCTGATCCAGTTGTAAGTGAGAATCAAAACAAGTCATCCATCCATCGTTGGCGTCGTTTCACCTTCCCATTTCCTTCCTATCATGTATCTGCAGACAAACATCTCCAAACCAGAGTATTAAAAACAATTACCCCAAGTTATAAACAGGAAATATGAGTCCAGAATGTCTGTGCCTTGCTAAACTCAGACGTTTCTAAACAGAAGATCTAAGGATGGCAGCTCTTGTGAAACTAACATTCAATTGGCTTGTTTGTGAAGTTGTTCTCAGAGGGGAAAACAGAGAAGCGTCTCCCCATCCCCCTTCAGAGTCCATCCCACCAGATTAGAAAAAACAAGTGAGCATTCACCTCTCCCAGCAACCTTTGCACACCGCCTGCATTCCAGTCCTGAAACCCAGTACCTGACAATTGATAAACAACTGACTCACTTGTTTTTCTGGGGAACCTGATGACTTGTACCAAGCTCCGAACTGACTGTGCACACAGGATTCAGCTAAGACACAGACAACTTGGTTGTGACAGCACAAACACTAATTAAACTCTTGTGTTTCACCATCCGGAACACAGCCTTCTGACTCACAATAATCCCGACACTGTATTTTCTTTTCAAGCAACAGCAACTTCTGACATGCCCCTGCCAGGTCATTCATCTATTTGAATAATCCCTGCCATTTACAGTTGCATGAAAAGCCCCCGCTGCACCACAGAGGCAAAATTAGGTGAAAGGTAATATTTTGAAGGCAGTTAATTCATTCCTGCTAGTCACATGGATTTCACTGCTAACAGATGTATAATAGCTTCTATATGCTAAAATAAAGTCCTCCTGTTGTACATTTATTGTGAAAATGCTGTCTTTTTCAGCTGTTCTGTCTGCTTTTAATAAAGGGAGCAGTAGAGTTGAGTGCGTCATCGAATCAGCTTAGTTTTTTTTTCTTTTCTTTTTTCTTTATACTGACGTGGAACTAAACTGCGTCACTGAGGGAGATCAGAGCAGACCATTCACACAAACAGAGAGAACAGCAGCATCCACTAGAGAAACTGTAAACGTGGAAAGCCATTTCAAAATAAGATCACTGGCAAACCTTTACAGGTTTTATATTTAAGGGGGAACCTGGCTTTCTTCAGCTCCTCTCTTCAGCACGAGCCTGATGAAAGACTTTCTCAGCATCACACAACCTTGAGATTTTTCAGAGTTGTGGGTGTGACTAGTAGGTGGCTAATCCTATCTAAACATCACAGTCCGCACCCAACAGCTATGTTAATAACCAGTGTATTCCTTTCAGCTCCTGAAGCCTGTGTTTACATATCAGCACGATGGTAATGTCAAAGTAAAACAGATGCAGCTAAAGGGATAAGGTCAACACATTGTATTTCACAACACGGCAGCTGTTTTCTGAGAACAGCGGAGAAGCTCTAGCTCCATAAAAGAACTGTCAAAGTATATAATAAGGTTCTTAGCGGTTCTTAAACGTTTCTATGTTGTTACAACTTTGTGAAAGAAGGAATTCATTCACTTGCAAACAGTCTCAGCAGACTTTGAGACTGAAATGTTACTCAATCAGAACAGTAGTGACTATGAAAACTCACCTTTCACAGCAGCAGCAGTAGTTTCCTTGAATCCCAGACTGGCATAGGGGCTACTGTTGAAGCCATTCAGGCTCCCTTTGCAGCAACAGGGCGTCTTGAACCTTAGGAGGTCGTCACAGTCTCCTAACCTGCACGCCCCAATATTCCCCTCCATCAAGTTTAAGGCAATGTAGTTAAGTCCATTTTGATAACCGGCCGACGTTTCCCTACACATCGGGCTTGCGATTTCCTCGCCAGGCTCCTCAGAACTGCAAACCGTGCGGGACACATTTTCCACAGATGCAGAGCTGTGCCGTTTGGCGTCGTGAGCGAATGAAGGACACACGGGCGTCACAGTGGTGGTGGAGGAGAAAGTCTCTGAGCTGTGGCGCCGACGCCCCTGCGGGTCGGCCCGTATCACTTTTGCTCCCTTGTCTGGATCCACAATTGTGACAGCTAACGAAGGACCCCCGAGGAGAAAAGAGTCCACCGGTACAGAGGGTCCCACATCTACTATGCTGCTCTCAAGGCTGAGTCTTTTGACACAAGCAGTGGGGCTTGTAGGGAGGAGTGCAGCATCAGGTAAAGGGGCAGAAGAACCAAAGGTCATCTCAGCATAGTCGTCTTTGACCGGAGCAGGGAGACACTCCACTTCTTTCTCACTTTTTTCCAATACATTTTCCTCCTCCCTCACTCCTTGCGGGGTCTCCTGGATGCTCACCTGCCTGGAGCAAGTCAAAGCATCAGGTGCAGTAAGACATTCCTCTGATGTGGCTGTGCATGAACCCAGATGAACCGGGGAGCTGACATCAATGTTGGCATAGTCTGAGAGTGGGGTAGAGTCCTTTTCAGCACACTGGGATGCTGGCTGTGTCTTTGACATAGGAGTAGCGCTACTAAAATCTATGTTGATGTACTCCCCGGGGCTGCGTGGCTCTGAGGGAAGGGGATGCTCGCTCATACATGGTAAAGTTCTGAGGGACTCCAGAGCCAGACGGGTGGGCCGGCACACCCTGCCGCGGTGTGCCAGACCCCCGTCTGGTCGGGCCAGTCTGAGAGGAGATGGACCACTGGATGAGGTGCATGATATGCTACTGGCAACACATTCACCTGGAGAGATGGGACAGTAGTTAGGCTCTTCTTCAGTCCGCTTTCTCTGTAAACTCATCAGCACATACTGGTCGGAGTCAGTGGAACCGTTGTGCTGCACCATGCTTTTGAGTGTTCTGGGTAGAGAGCTGTATGAAAGTGGATGTCTGTGCTGCAAGTTGGGGTCTCCTGAGGGACTGAGAATGTAGTCCGGAGGTGTCAGAGACACCAGCCTGTCAACAGGAGACATGTACAGGTACTCCCCGTGATTAGGTCTCCCATCACTGCTTTCTAGTGACATTTTGTTTCCACACCACATCGGCATGTAGCCACTGTCCTCCAGAGAAACACTCCCGGGAGAGTCTGTGCGTTGGGTCAGCCCCGTAGTGGAGGTGTGACAGCGAGGGTTGATGATCTGCTTCGGAGCAGAGACGCACATGGAGCTCATGGGCATGTATGGCTCGTCCTTGGAACCGGGTGTTTGAGGTGCAACGCCTGGCATCATGGCCATGTAGCCATTGTCAACTTGGAGGCCATTGGTGCTGATGTGAGCATCTCTGTAATCCTCCAGTCTGCTTCCCTTAGGAGAGGCTGTGTGGCATCTCAGAGAGGACTGGCTTCCACTGGTGTACGTGGCCCTCATGAGCGTGTACTCATCGAGGGAGGCTGACGACACTTGGGGGGGCCGCCTTGGCTGACGGGGAGTTGTAAGAGAGTATGTGCGCTTTCTGTATGCCTTGTCTAGCTCCGATAGCCTACGCCAATTACTGTGACTCTGTCGCTCCATCACCATGTAGCCATCCAGCTCGCTGCCATCTCTGGAAGGAGGCGTGTCTGCTTTGAGAGACTCTGGGGTGTTGCTGCGGAGGGTGAGGGGTAACCTGAGGTCTCGTGTGTCTGCAGGGCTTGAACCATACTCCTCACATGATATGAAACCTGCATCACTGGGGGAGCCTGAGAAGGATGCACTGCAGCTGGAAGGGCGGGGGGCGATGCTGTCTGAACAGGGGAGATTTCCTGAACAATTGGTGGTGACAGGGGGAGAAGGAGACAGGGGCATGGATATGGACTTACTGTGCTGCAGGGAGGAGGAGGAGGAGTGGTTGGTCAGAGAGGGTCGGGCAGTGATGGTGTGGGATCTGCATAGGAGGCTCCTGTGAACCCCGGGGCTGAGGGGGCTCCCGGTAGCTGACACTGGGCGTGTCATGGTGCCATCGCCTTCGCTGGCCGTGCGTATTCGACAGGAGGAGCATTTGCTGACTGGAGAGGTGGCGGCCATGCTGTCAGTGCGCGACCGCCGGGGAAGCCCGGTTTGGCTTGGGGGGAGGTTGTTCAGGTGCCTCCGTGTGGGAACCGAAATGGGATTCGTCCCGGATGATTGGCTCTTGCTGCGAGGGCGGAACTCCGACAGCTCCTTCATGGCTTTCATGGCTTCCAGGATGGTTTCGTGGATACTCTGAGCCACCACGGAGTCATCCGCCTGCATCCACAGCTCCCCCGGCCCTGTGGAGGCGGACCGGCCAACTTCAATGAAGAAAAAGCTGTCAGAGTGGCCGCACCTCCGGATGTTCATCAGCTGTAAATTGACTGAAGCAACATCCGAGTTGAGCTTGACGAAGCTGATAGTCCGGCTGGAGAGACAGAGCCTGTAGACCCCGGTCAGGTTCCTGCTCTGCCCCAGGCCTCTGGATTTCAGGTTGACTTGCCAAACCTCCTTGTAGGCGGCGGCCACCGGCGTAATCAGCCCGTAGCTCGCCTCGTCGAAGCCAACCAGCGAGGACGTGGAGTTGGACGCGGGCGCGTCGCACGCCTTCCCCTCCGCCATCAGGTCCGTGAGCGCGCGGTACCAGCTCTCCTGCTCCTGCTCGCTGTCCGCCGCCACCACGAAGTACTCATCCTTGGTGTAAAGCGCGACGAGGTGCTTGTTTTTGGCGTCCGCTCTCTTGCTGATGTTGAGGCAGCAGTCCAGAGCGATGACTCTCTTCGCGGCCGATTTGTTTTTCCATTTCTTCTCGCTCTCGTAGTACTCCAGACGCGCGGGGAAGCCCTCGCTCGGCTCTCTCAGCACGAAAAAGCGCTTGTGTCCGTGTTTCTGCTTCTTCAGGTATCCGCATTTCTTGACGCCGCTGCTCGCGTTACTGATCAATATCGACTGATCGCCTGCGTGAGGCGGACTCGCCATTCTCCTGTCTTGTTTTCCAAATCCAGACGCGACGCGTCCTTCCTTTCCCGGAGTTGCTGCGCTTTCCTTTAATCCGCGCGTTTGTTCTTTCTTTCTTTCCCGGAGCTGACTGCGCGTTCGTCTTCTCCCTCAGCTCAGCAATAAATAACACATGTCTGCTGGTGTCCCGACTGAAGAGGGAGAGAAACAACGCGTGTCGATCTACACATTCTGCCCTGGTTGAAAAAAAAAGAGGAGCGGAAAGGAGAAGAAAAAAATACGCACGCCAACTGTGGGCGGTGCGCATTAGACTCATTGGGCTTATTGGTGGAATCGGGATGAATGCCGGAGTGAGACAGCCCCGCTCATAGGAGGGGGAGGAGGAAAACAGCCCTCCTACTATCACGCTGCCCTCTTCCGACTCATTTAAGCGTAGTCAGTCAAGACTGCAGCTTTATTTATGGCATCTATGGTCCCATGATGCATCTTTTAGCTTCTGTGGAGTATTTTTTAGCAGCCTTAAATAGCTTCCCAATTGAAATGTTCCCGACCTACAAAGTTTTCATTTGCGTCATTTAGGGCGTTCGGGTGGATTATAAAACCAGTCATCTGAATAATTTACATCAAAGCATCGAATTGATGTATACATTCTCCAATTAAAGACTATTTATTTCTAACGTCTTTGGAAGGAGGCTGATTCCAGCTGTTAAACAAGCATCACCTGAATGTAATAATCACTCTGCGCAGTCACTGCTCAGTACATCCTCAGCTCTGGCGGATATTCTATCTGCGGAGTTCACGGTCAAATACTAAGACAGGAAGTGTGTTTAGATGAGGCGCAGTGTGTCTGTTGCGTAACCATCCAGTTGGCATCATCATGCATTTATTATCAGAGGGAGAACCGCAGCTTGACAGTTCTGATGCAAAAAGCTCTGGATCAACTTTCTCTAGGCGAACCACAGAAGGCCCATATATGGTCAGGAAGAACAGCGATCATGATGACGGCAAAAAAATTCTCCCAAAGTCTGTGCGTCATTGGCTGATCGTGTGCGTAATGATGAAACGCGCTCGCCAGCGTGCTGTGCCAGTGATGAGCGCGAGTGTGGAATGGGCAGCGGTCTGTGTGTGACTTCCTGGGAGAGGAGGCTGCCTCCTTCCTGCTCAGCAGAGGGATGATGCTGTTTTTCTGATGGGGACGGGCGGAACAGTGTGTCCCAGAAGTTATGAAAGCAGGTCAGAGTCTCCTGTTGGAAAGGGAAGTCCTGAATTCTGATTTTATGCGGGTGCTTCTGGAGGTTGTATAGTGTAGAAAAAGGGGTTCTGAACTGATTTTTGCCACACATCACACGTGTCCACGTTTCTTTCCATCCCACAGTGCTGGCTCAGCATCTACTCACAGTGCCCTTGAAGGCAGGGCTTCATGCATCTCAATTATCCCACTAAAATCATTCGGCTTCACTCACGGACTCATACGCTGCTGCTGCTCTTCACCTCAGAAAAATCCTGACATCACCTTCTGGTTCCATCTTCAGTTGTAAATGAGCGAAAACATCCTTTTTAATTTTATATGTGATGTTACGCAAGAGTGGGGTCATTATGGGAGCCAACAGTTATCTCAGCCTTATTTGAAATGCTGCTGAAGTCGTTTTGATATAAATAGACGCTGAGGAATGGAGTGCCCCAACATCAAGGCTCAGATATCCCCTTATGGATAAGAAGGGTTCCCTATCCTGCTTTTTCCTTAGTGACAGACTGGGGTCTGACCTTTTGCTCACCGATAAACACTTCTGAGGTCATTCCTGAATCCAATGAATATGCCAGAAACATCAGTCATGTCTAAATGTTGCTTAAAGTTCCACTCCAATCATTCCCACTGGTCATCTAATTGTGATGATGCCAATTTTAGTCAAAATCAAAAGTCTGTGTGGGTTTTTGAGACATATTTTCTGTAGGGTGGCAGGAATTTATCAGAAATTCTTATCTAGGTTGTGGGCGGGACTTTTGGCTCAGAGCTAGCTCCACTAATTTCCCACCAGCCATCAGTTTACATTCTGCTAGCTTAAAGCACCTCAAAAACCCAAGTTAACATTAGCATAACAAAAATAAATGAACACCAAGCAATATCAGAGCAATCCAGCTACATATTTCTGAGCCAGATGGCAGCTCAGACGAGGTAAACAAAGACATTTATTGATCTATTTGTCTGCAAGTGGATGTTTCAGAATTGTAGTGGAGATGGTAGACTTTGGCCTTCCCATGGCAGTTGCTGCGCCACAAACCCAAACCTTTTCAATCTGTGGGTTTTCATCTACTCCTGATCAAATGCTACAAGAACATGATAAAAAAACACAGTTTTCATTGGAGTGGGTCTTTCATTTATTAGATTATCAATGAGAACTCAAGGATTTGATAGAAATGAGAGTGGTGATACAAAAATAGGGCAACAAAAAGGGACTCTTTAATGAATTATACATATTTACTGTCAGTAAAACACAAAATAAATTCTTTGGATTTGTTAACAGACTCAGCTGTGGTTGTGCTTGTGATATGTCCTTGCCCTTTCCTTACCCAACTGCATGAATATTTATCTCCCTGCAATTTAAACAGCATGGTGCATTAATTTGCAAGTTAATTAAACAGCCACCCAAACCTGATTTACAAAGCTCTAAGTGGGCCCCCTTGTTGTCCCTTGCAATCAACCTATTACAGGTTTATAGCTTTATTTATTTTGGGAAGAAGACAGCAGGAGAGTTTCCCTCATGTCTTTCTCATCTGGATTTACTACCACTACTAGTTCAGTGATAGATCACTACAAACAGCCACAAAGGGTCAAATAAACAGCGGCATTATGCAACCGAGTCCACACAGAAGCTGCAGCTTTGACGACCTAATCTCATTGAGGCGCTTTAGGCTGGCTTTCAAACACAACCTGCTCCGTTTGCTGAGTCACAAGCACATAACGTTTCAGTCAGCGGCTGCACTGTCACTGCCCGCAACAATTAGTTTGATAAGCTTTCATAAAGACGATTAGGACGGGCCAAACTGATGAGCTAAGATTAGGGACAAGCAGGAGGGGAGTCCAGATTAGGATCAGTCATACCCTTTTGCCACATTAGGCCCCATCAAATGAACAGCACAAACATGGATTGTTGGCGTCCGATCATCACACTCCTCTCCCCCTGCGTCATCTCATTAGACAAAAGCAAAACAGATTACAGTCGCAGCCCAGGGTGTCTGATTCATATTGTTGTGCTTGTGTTGTTTGGATGTTTTTGATCTCGGTACAATCCCAGTGTTATTTATGGACTATTGATTTTCTTTTTTTTTGTTTTTTTACATGCCTGTTGGGAATGAGGTTGATGTTTACTTCAGTGGTTTGGTGACTTAAATGATCATATATTGATTGTTTCATCATGCTGACGTTTCAGGGCTTTTGAATAAACAAAATACACATTTGATTCCTTGAGTTGGTTTAATGGCTGAAAAAAGTAATGTGTGATATTTTGCTTTCACACCTAAAAAGAAACAAAAACGTTTAATTTGATGGATTTTTTTTCAATAGAGTAAATGTTTACCTATTTAGAAGAAGTTAAAAAAATGTTCCGCTTTAGGAAAGTCACAAGCTTCCCCAGTTTGGAGTTCAAGCATTTCCACTAAATGTGTTTCAACTACATTGCAATTAGAGGAAAAATATGTTAAAGAGTTCCCTTTTGTTTTTACGACAACATGTTTTTGCAGGTCACTGAACAACAATGGGGTGATGCCACTGCCAGCCGAAAACAAGAAGCTGCATTCATGGAAAACACCGACATCACTTTGTTTACACGTCAAACTGTGGCCAACATGTTTTATTTTTTTTTTCAACATTTAAAAATCATTTTAATCATCTGTAGTTTCCTAAACTCAGTGTTTAAACAGCTCACAGTAATGAAAACGTTTTGCTGTGCTCTTGAGCACATACAGTATAGATTGCTCTCATTGTCCTCAGTAATTGACTCGATTCTTTGATCAATAACCTTTGTGAAAGTGGAAATTCGCTTGTGGATGTTTTTGGAGCTGACTGATCAACGATTGATTGACATGGAGGAAAAGATAATATGGAGATGTTTGTGTCTCTGCTGTCACTTGCATTGAGACACAGCTTCAGATGTTAAGCTGAACAGTTCATCACTTTAACATGTGTATCAGAATCAGGGGTGCTGATAAAGTTTTTGCACTTGTATAACAGCCAGAAGTGGGTGGGAGAACCAAGAAAATTTTAAAAAGTTTTACTTAAAAACACACTCTGACAAAAATGATGCTTCAATGTTTTTAAATATTCTTGTCATATTTTTCAAATGATGGAAGACATATGCACTTCTCAAAAGAATAAAGAGAACACTATGAAAACACATCCTATAGTGTACCTGAACAAATGAAATATCATTTTTAAATGCTTCTTTTAACATAGTTGCATGAGATGACCACACAATCATCCGCACATTATTTATGGAAATTAAATTGATTCTACTATGGAGATCTGGATGTCGGATCATACTCAAAATTAAAGTGAAAAAACACACCACAGGCTGATCCAACTTCCACGTAAAGCCTTTGAAGCAAGTCAAAATGAGGCTCAGAAGTGGGCGTGGCCTCCACATGCCCATATGACAGATGGTCACAAAACACCCCCCCCCACACACACACACACACATACACACTCTTGGACAGTCTGTGGTGCATCCTGATGTTGAGTTAGGGTGGAGTCATCAGCACGTTGTTTAGATTTAAATAGATATTTCCTGTAATACTTTAAACGTAACAAATGCACTGAAGGAACATGATGCAACAGCCCCCCCAGAAAACTAAGAAAATATTACAAACTAAACTGATAATTAAAGCAAAAGCTTTCAAGTTTCAAAAGCAAACGATAAAAAAGAACAGTGAACTACTTGATCAGTTCAATTGTAAAAAAATATGTTTAAGTTTTATGGAATATAAAATTGACTTTTTTTCCACATCCTGTGACCAAGACAGGAACTCAAAGCAAATTCTCTGAATTTATTTTAATAGTTTAGACTTTTGCTGCTGTAAAGGCCTTAATTCTGTTCTTATTGCTGGAGAATTGTCTTTTATTTCAGCCTGAGATTGCAGTAGATCAGTGGCACTGCTTCAGGTGATAAAAAAGGATGGCGGTATTTCCAGTTTTAGAAGGAACATGCCTTCTGCACAATTTGCAGTTCACATTACTATGTTTATTGCCAGATTTAAAATAATTGAAAGTACCTCCAACCAGGGGCCGAAATTTAATTTTTGACACATTGGTATTACATCCCTTTCTGCCTAAGGGGGTGTGAAGTGGAGCATAGCATAAAGGTAAACTATTATAAATATAAGAAAAACAAACAAAAAGACATCTCCATAAAAAGATAAATTTATTTACACAAAAAACAAACACCAACCAACAGTAACTTAAGTGAAGCAAAAGGCTTCAGGATGAACCAAAGCCAAAACAACAAACAAAACCCCCACCTATCTGAACACGAAACATCAAACTTGTTTATGAATGAAAAGGGAAAACAATGACAAAACACTAACCTTGTTATTACTAACCTTATGATTTTACTGGTTAATGAAACATTTTTGCTCCCGGAAACAGCCGCATGAGCTGCACCTATAGATTACAAATCTGGCATGAATACATCTTCTTCATATGAAGTACTCTTGACCTGGCAGAGATAAAAGCTGCAAGGTCTCAACATCATAGAAAGAGGCTTTGATTAAATGGATTTGACTGCATTTGATAATTCAGGCCCTGTAATAGCATCATTAGTTATTTGTCATCATTGAGAATTATCAGGAGTCACATGCTGGACGTAAATGACAGTGATTAAAGAGCTGCTAAACTGACTTGGTCAGAACTGGGGTAACCCAGAATTAAGATGGAAGAATTGCATTAAAAAACGAAGATCTAAGGATTTTCTATTTATCTGGAAGTATTTATGTTATGGATATGATTTTATCTGTTAGTGTTTGAGGTGAAACAGTTTCAGATTTATGAATGGTCAACTTTTAGCTTACGGAGTCAGTAGACTTCTTGAATTCCCACTTCTAAAAACCAAGAAGTCACTTTGCAGTTAAAACTGGCTTTATTATTGCAGTGAGATTAAATAAACACATGTAGGAGCATAATATCTACAAAGGAACAGATCCAGTTTTAAAAAAGGAATTGAGTGGGAGTGTGTGGGTTAGCCGTCCTTCTCTGCTTATTTGTGAGAGTGTGTACTTAATCGATTGTTGCGACTCAGCTTAAACGGATCTTCATATTTTTATTTGATCTAATTTCTATAAATTTCTCTTCATTGTTCTGTTCTTTTTCCCCCCTTGCCTGAGAAACATTCACAGGTTCTGTGGTGTATATACAGTGACACATGGTCATAAATATGCAAAAGCAGGCATCACTGTTTTGTGCATTTGAGCTTTTTTCTCAGCGAGAAAAAAAGACTGCAGTCACATATTTGGACTTTCAGTCAGACTCGCTCCTCTTTCAAAAGTTCACACTTTGCTTGGAAGACTTTTCACAGTTATTTGAGCTCAGGGCCTGCTTTAGAACCATCGCTTCAGAGGAATTCAACCATGTTTTTTTATAAAGAATGCTTTTTGTGATCTGAGGCACAGTCGTGTTGAACTGAAAATGACTTCCAACAAACTGTTTCTACAAAGCTGGAGAAGCAGCATCAAAGCATTACGATTGCCCAAATTGTGCAAAGCAGAAAATATTTCCATTTTCTCCACCGAACTTTACAGTTTGTACACTGCATTTAGGTACACATGAATTGACTGAACCAAATACATTCATTAAAAATAAAGTGTTTTGAGAAAATGAGCAGTAGCATCTCCACCATTACACACAAATAAAAAGAAACAAAAAGATGAAATCAAAACTGACTGTTTTACATATAACTGAAGTCGTATTTGACTCACTTTTAGGGTGAAGATTTTTTTTAACAACCTACCTTATTTTGGCACATGAGAAAGCTCATCTGCCATGTCATTGATTGTATTTGAGAACTGGACCAAGTGAGTGTGATGTCACTCGTAAAAAATGACTTACTTTTGGTGAAAGTAAGCCTCATCAGTGTTTATTGATGAAAATGACATTTCAGTTGATGTTGCTGCATTAAAATATTACTGCTAAAAAATATTCATACACTTTCAAAAGAAAAACTCAACATGCACTAAAATAACTAATATTTCCTTGAGAGAAATTTAAAGCCGGAGATAAATATCTCCAACTACTTTAGGCAGATAATTTCACCAAAAACAATGCAGATTAATCTGGAGTAAGAATGGCCTGTGTGTGGGGATGGCACAGCCAGATGACATTCCTCTGGAGAACACCAAGTACACGTCGCACACATGACTTGGTGAAGGGGATCGCTCATGCAGCTGTGCGGTCGTGGAAACATGTGAAGGGGTGGTGACTTTTATCCTAATTTTGTTTTTGCCTTCATTCAACTTGCTCCGAGGCCAAAAGCAGTTTTGTGGTTAAGCAGCAGTTTTACGCTCCTCACAACATTAGAGTTTCCTGGAAGGATGACATGACTCTTGGATTTATGGAGCATTTCACAACAGCCTAAACTGTTAGAATAGATGTTTATAAATCAAAGCTGCAGAGCAAAGTTCTTGATTTTCTACACCTGTGGTAAAAGGTCAGATTTGAAAGAGGTTAGTATTGTGATGTAGAGATGTGTACAAGTATGTCAGAACATTACACTTCAATTAGCTGGGACCTCAAGTGAGCATGGAATGACACCACTTGTCACATGGGGAGCTGACCCATATGGGTGTTTTTGGGTTGTCCAAGTGCATGGAAGGTCGCAGAGGAGCAGTCGCATCTCAAGGTGAGCACAGGTGTGTCTTGCAGTTCCCTTGAGACTCGTAATGTGAAGTCATGAAAATTGATTTTATGATTGTCGTGCATGTGATAAATGAAGTAAGGCTATGTAAGTTAAACACACTTAAGTTGTTGGGGTGATGCTATGGTTTAATTGATTCATAGAATACTTGTGTTTTATGGAAAAACACCCTTTATTGCTATTCATTTCATTTTGCACAACAGAAAGCCAAAGCGGACTTTCTCCCTCACAAACTTCCGCACTAAGACCGCGAATATCCTTATTTGACTGAGAAAGAAAACTCATGGAGACTTGAGGATTGATCAGTCAAATCATCATCTAATGTTTGAAAGGGGAAAGGAGAGATGCTCTAAATGTTCACTGAATCAAAAATAAATGTATTAGCTGTGTTAAAGCCCAAAAAAAGAAATGAAAAGAAAAAAAAAACAGGAAGTGATCCACAAACAGTAACGTATTACAAAATAACAAAGATGCAAAAGCTGCAACAACAGCTTCACTGTAGGAGATAAATGAGCTCCACCTGTCTCAGCATCGATCACTTGAATCCATAGTCAACCTGTGCTGAGTTATTGATCACCAGGCTGAATGTGTGAATGTCTCCTGCACTCTTTGGTGTGGAGATATAAAAAAAATCAAACAGCAGCGTGAAAAGGGCTTCAGCTGCCAGTCAATGCTGTGTCTGGTGATGACTGCACCTCATTGTAATAAACATTTTTACTTGGCTGCTCTTTGTAGTGGAAAATAAAAACAACCCAATAATGGAGTGCATTGTTACGACTGGCTTTGAACCGTAACAAATTAACGGGGAGACGAAACGGGTTTCAGCAATTGAAAGCACTTTAATACGCACCAATTCAATGAGCAGGGAAGCAGCAGAGAAGACACAGAGCTGCAGACAGATCTGGACATCACCTGATGCCCAGAGGAGGAGTATCCCAAGCACCTCCACGGTGGATCCTTTATCCCCGTCCTCCGAGTGCCAAACACCTGCACCTGTGTAGGAGGAGGAGCAAAGGGGCAGGTCGCAGGAACAGACTCGTACGGCCTAGGGCTGTAACATACATCTTAACATGCAGGGGACTGAAGCTGAGGTTCACTGAAACCTACGTCACCACCCAGAAAGAAGTAATGTTCTCTCAGCATTATTTTTATCTACTTATATCAATATGAGTGGAGAAGGTCGTTTCTAATAGTCACAAGGCCCTACTAGAAGAAAGTTTACATTTAAACAACTCAAACGATAGATATTTTTTAGATGTGTCCAACAAAACTGAAGGAGTTCCTAAGAACATTAACAAGCAATGACTTTGCCAACTGTAGGTAAATATCCTTCTCAGTGACCAGACTCTCAAGGACCACTCAGTTAATCACATCATGAGGTTCAAGTGTGCTCACACCTCAACCTTGACAAACCTTAACTTCCATGTCGACTCTAGGAAATTGGTTTTCAAATCCAGATCCAAGAAAATCAAATTCTGCCCTTGAACTGAAGAACTCAGAGCAGAGTTCAACTTTGGCAGCAACTCTGAACCAGGAAATAATAGATGAGTATTACAGATGGTCACCTGATGCACATCTGATAAGAGATACATTATTATTATTAGGGTGCAAGCACAACAGGCTGGCTATACTTGGAAAAACTGAGTTGTGTCTTGGGATGAGTTTTATTCTTACTTCTTTTTCTGAAACACCTGTACTATATTTAAACACAGTCACGGGCGCTTAATGAAATAAGTAATGCGGCAAGGTTATCACACTGTTGCACAACAGCTCTTTTGTGTTGCTACAACAAGAACGGAGTGAGCGAGAGTGAATGTTTGTGTCTGGAATGTTTTCAAAAATGTTTTTTATTTGGAAAAAAATACAGTAAAGCTGTAAAAAAAAAAAAAAAAACATTAAAAAACAGATTTTTTTTCTAAAAAGATCTTACCATAACTGAATGTTAAAAATCAGCAGCTAACACCTTTAATGTTTCACAGCGATCTTAAAAGACTTCAGTTCCTAAATGCTCAAGGCAAAGTGCCCACTTACCTCTCACAGAAAGATCTAAATACTTCTTAGAATCTAAAGTTCAATTCAACCCTTGATGCCAAATATCAAGCATGGTCCATAGTCAGCCACTGGCTTAGTTCTCCCAAACCTCTGACCAAGGCATCAAAAAAATGTTAATCAATTGTCACAGAAGATTTAAAGTTGAAAACATTTGACTTTATTTTAACATGGTAATAAAAAAACCCTGTAAACATGGGAGTTTCCTTTTGAAACCAGTCTTCAGTGGTTCTGTAAGGAACAGCAACATGCGATACGTCAAGGTTTGGTTTAAATCCTTGAATGGAAGTGGGAGCTTGGTTTCCAAGTATCTTCTAAGACAGAACTTGGCATAGCAAATGTCAAAGATTTCACTCTTAGTCTCCCTGAAGAAGCTTAAAGTCCCACCTCAATTATCTTTTGGTCCATTGTAAAAGCTTTACCAGTGGGAACATTTATCTTTTGTTTACACTCTCTCATCTTAGTATACATACTCTCCCGCTAGCGAGCCATCAACCTTGTTCCTCCAAATTTCCACCAAACCTTCAACCGAAAAAAAAAAAAAAATCACAGAAAATGTAAAGTTGGAAACGTTTGACTTTTCTTTTTTTTTTTTGTTTGTTTTTTTACATGGAAGTTGAGCGGAACGTACTCTCTTTGGAAACCAATCTCTAGTGGTCATTTGATGAACTGCAACATATCAAGGTTAGGTTGAAACCCATGAGTACATGGGAGCTTGGTTCTCAAGTAGCATAAGTAACTTTTAAAACGTATCTGTGTATAAAAAAAAGAAAATTATTTCACTTTCAAGCTTCCTGAGGAAGCTTCCATTTCACATGGGTTCTTCTTTTGGTAAAGTTTTAAACCAAGGAAATACTGGTTTTGAAACTTTCATGGTTCTTTTAGATTATGGCGACATTTTGTAAAAAAAACACGTAGAAAGCTCTTTACATTGATGCATAAAGCTACTGAGTTTATTACAAGCAGCAGAACTTGAATTGACCCCGTACTGTCAAGTCAACCAACCATCACTGATGCTGCACATGTTTTTATGAATCCATTCTTTGTCTGTCATGTACCATCACCACTGTCATGTTCAAAGATAACCAAACAGCTCCATCATAACCTTCCATACTGAGCTTTTATTACCTTCAGTGTTCTGATGTTGAGCTTGGTAAAAAGACATGAAGGGGAAGCGTTTTCTTTTACATCCATTTCTGTTTAACTGAATTATCTGATGTCTGTCAGTGCAGCCGTGTTGATTTGTTTGCTAGAGCCATGTTTTCTGTGTGAACAGGTCTCTCTTTAAAATGACACCATGCATCTAACCTGAATAAATGAAAAATAATAAACAAAATAGAAAAAGAAAGTTGAGGTTGGTATTAATAACTACAGTTGGAGGTACAACCATTACTCTGGTGTCACTAAGAGCTTTTTTGATGAAACATTAAAAATAGAACACGCATTTACATTCTGTCCCTCTGTACGCTGATCGGTTTTTGAAGCCTTTTTTTTTCTTAAAGATCAGACCAGAAAATTCAGCAGAAACTCATCTTTTTTTATTTTAAAAACAGATTTATTCTTTTGATATCATGCCTTAATAGCACAACCAGTAGAACAACTAATTGTTGTTGTTGGCTTCATTGTTTTGTCTATTTTGCTGGTGCAAACATAACAGTTTGATAAATATGTACAGCATGCAAAGACTGAAGTTGCATTAACTCTTAAAGACCCACTCCGATCTCTTGATTTCATTTAAAAGCATTCCCAGTGGTCTTTTAATAATATTTTTAACCAAAATAAATAAAAAAAAAAAAAAAAAACTAAAAAAGACATCGTTTCTGCAGAGCGACAGGAGTTTTTAAAAAAAAAGTTGTGGGAGGGACCAACAGAGCAGAACAAAAATCCAAGTTAAAAACAGAATTTTCATCAGAGTCGGTATGGCCTCAGCTTTTATTTTGAAGGCATATTTTTTGTCATAGGCCCCCAGAGGTTAAAAATGATAACTCTATTGTGAATCCCATTTTTAAGTAGCCCAGACTGAATGAAAAAGAAAATCAGTTCTCATGTCATTTTAACTGTTTAGACTGTCTTTGCCATGACTCACAATGGTTATTCAGTAGTCACTCATGATTAAGCTCTAAAGCTAAAACAATTAGAGGTAATTTTACAGCCTGGACAGCAGTGGAAGTATGTGCAACATTAAAACAACGCAAACTCCAGTTTCTGTGTGCGCTGCTAATTTTAATGAGAACAGAGGGGGTTAGACAGGTCACAAAGTTAAATGATGCGTGCTGTATAATCAATCAACCAAGGGTTAAAATTGGATGTTGATGATTCTTTACCATAAATGAGAACATCCCTCGGGTCCATGTGAAAGCTGGCTTAACAAAGAAGAAATAAAAGGAACTAAGAACTCAATTAGATCTACTTTGTGTGGAACCAGGTTCCCCCACTCTGTTTCACTGAGCCGCTTTGTAGGTTCACATAAGTTCAAAATTGTTTACTAATGATGCCATTAGAGAGTTATAAACCAGTCCGATGGATTTAATTGCACATTTAACACAGCTTGAGGTAATAGTGCACATACATTAGGCTAATGTATTCAATTCTTTAACATCCTTATTATGGTTACATTAATGAAACATCACCGTTAAAACTAGACAGAATTGTCATCTTCATGTCTTTGCTGAAAGCAAAGATGAATCTTAAAGTTGACATTTTAGACAAAACTTGAAAAATTGAAAAGCTTGCATAAAGTTATCAAATGACACAATTCACAAACTTCTAACACTTATAAACACATTTAAATCATCCAGATTCTAGTCAGATTTACATTAGTTTTGTGTACATAATTTACGGCAAAGAGATTCTTTCATAATTTGTTATTTAATATACGTCTATGTCTTTAAATATACCTGATTCACACAGTCCAAGACAAAGGTTAAGCACAATACTGACATGTGAATAAATAAAAATGTGATTGATATTACAAAATCTACAAAAAAAGGCAAACAGCATACACTTGAAGAAGTTAATTTGGTTTAATCATAAACACATTTAGCAAAGAAACTCCAGCATGTCACGTTCCTTAGTTCGGCATGTCTAAACACCTTTCTGTCCTTTTCTGTGACCCAAAAAAAGCACAAAATTCTCCAAATGCTCTGGAACCGACATGAGCGGCACACATTTATGTGATCTGTTACCATTTCTGAGTGGGTCAAATCTGTTATGGAAACACCAGGGGATGAGTTAACATTTCTGACAAACTGCATTTTCATGAGGTTCTTCTGAACACAGTTTGATTCAATTAAGAATTTAATTTAGGCAAATAGTGGCACAACTCATCCTATTTTTATTTGCAAATGTTGTTTTTGTTTATTTATCGTGCATTTCAACAATGAAAAAAAACTAATCCTTTTTTGATTTTATTCTGACGTTATTGGCCTTCTTGCATAATCAACACAGTGATTATAGTGGTATCTCACATGCTCGACCTTAAATGAAAACCTGCAATCATTGTCTGAAGTAGTTTACAGAAAACAAAATGATCGGATGGCAGACCTGTAGGGAGCAAATGAAAAAAAAAAATCATTAACCACAGCTGCTGCTGACAGAATTTGTTTTCATAAGTAATTCTATTACCGACAGCCTCTCTGCTTCACCAAATAATTGCATCCCTGGTGGGCAGTTTATATGTGATCGCAATGCATTTCTTTAAAAAATGAACAATGATTAATTGTAACTATTAGACGAGAACAATTTCATTTAAGGCAAAGAAGTGTACATTTAAATTGGAGTTAGAGAAAGTAAATTTAAAAAAAGCAATAAATGAGTGTAGAGAACAACATTCATAGAGTGGGCAAAGTTACGTTGAAAAAATATTATTTTTTTAACAATTTTGGCAGAAAGACTTTTTTTCCAATTCTACTTGTATGTTTTGAAACATTTTACTTGATTATAGTTTTCTTATCGCACATTTTAGAAAAAAAAGAGAACTGTTTTAACAGCTCAATTAGGCTACAGTTTTGTTTATATGATATGTTAGTTTCTGATCATATTGGTAATGAAACAACTCAGTTGTCTCACGATGCCCTTACACAACACCCTAGTCATTTGTAAGGTGTGAGCGTTGGCCCCTTTTTGACTGTTCACGAATGCCTGCAGAAAAAAATGGACAAACATTTCACAACCTTGATATTTTGTGCATGCCTTGTACAAGATTACCCTTTTTTTGTCAGTTTTCTACCCATACAAGGACAGTTGTGGCTTAGGGTTAAGTCTTAATCAAAGAAGTCCTAAACAACATGTCCTACACATTACCGTAGTTTAATGTACAGAAAAATGAAAGGTCATGGCATACGTTTAACTTCTTTCTATTCAGCTGAAATACCAAAATCACAAGATACTATTACAAACCTGCACTAATCTTTTTGATTGGCAAGGCAAGTTTATTTGTATGGCACATTTCATGCACAAAGACAATTCAAAGTCCTCTACATAAAGCATGAAAGAAAGAAAAACAATCAAAACATCAAAGTTGTGATCATTACCACAAAATTTGAAGAAAGTTAAAAAGAAGGGAATTCAAAACAAGCATAGATAAACAGTGCTGATTTAAACTTTTGAATACAAATTAATCAAATGCGGCTTAGAACAGGTGGGTCTTTAACCTGGATTTAAATACACTGAGTGTGTCAGCTAATCTAAGGCTTTCTGGAAGTCTGTTCCAGATCTGTGGAGCATAGAAACTGAATGCAGATTCTCTATGTTTAGTTTTGACTCAAGGAACTGACAAAAGACTGGATCCAGATGAGCGGAGAGGTCCGGCTGGTATATACTGGGTCAGGAGGTCAGTCATGTACTTTGGTGATAAACCATTCAAAGTTTTATAAACCCGTAGCATAACCTTAAAGTCTATTCTCTGGCAGACATGCAGCTCGTGTAAAGACCTCAGAACTGGACTGATGTGATCTATGTTTTTGTTTCCTGGGAGAACACGAGCAGCTGAGTTCTGAATAAGCTGTAGTCTTACTGTAGTCAAGTCGACTAAAGATGAAAGCATGAACAAGTTTTTCCAGGTCCTGCTTGGACATCAGATCTTTAATCCTTAAAATATTTTTGAGATGATAGTAGGCTGATTTTGTCTCTGCCTTAATCTGTTTCTCAAAATTTAGATCGGTGTCTATCACTACACCAGAGTTTCTGGAGACTTCCAACCGTTTCACTTTAGCCCCAAAGACAATAACCTCACTTTTGTTTTTGTTTAATTGAAGTAAGTTGTGACACATCCAGTCATTAATGTCCTCAATGCATTTACCAAGAGCCTGTACAGGGCCGCGGTCTTCTGGTGTCATTGTAATATATGTCTGTGTGTCATCTGCATAGCTATGGTAGCTAATGTTGTTGTTCTTTATAACCTGGGCCAGTGGGAGCATGTAGATATTAAATAGAAGTTGCCCCAGGATGGAGCCTTGGGGAATTCCACATGTAATTTCTGTCAGCTCTGATGTGAAGTTACCAACTGACACAAAATATTTTCTGTTTTCCAAGTATGTTTTAAACCAGTTTAGTACTGGCCCAGTGAGGCCCACCCGGTTTTCCAGTCTTAGCCTGTTGACTGTAGCGAATAAGGCCCGAAAATTATGAGAGTTTTTGGTAATGATGTCAGAGAAATAGGACTTCATTGCATTGCTCAGTTGTAAATTATAAAATTAAGGTTTGTCTTTATATTTGTCGTAATCAACCTGCAGTTTAGTTTTTCGCCATTTGCGTTCTGATTTTCGACACTCTCTTTTTCCATTTTTTTTACGAGTATAGAATTTCTCCATGGAGATTTTTTCTTTCCATTGATCACCTTCACCTTTTTGGGAGCAATAGTATCCATGATACTTAACATATTTGCATTAAGGTTCTTGACAAGTTTATTGACTGAACCCCCTGAGAGGAGAGGTGTTAGAGAGAAAATCTGGTTGAATATCTCGCTAGTATTTTCAGTTGTATACCGTTTTGTGATCTCCTCCCTCAAAACCTTTGTGTGTACTGGAATTATGCTTTCAAAGAAAACGCAGCAGTGATCAGACAGACCTAAATCACATACAGTAATACTGAAAATGTTCAGACATTTAGAAATCAATAAATCAAGAATATGCCCTCTGTTGTGTGTGGGCATGTTGGGTCAACCCCAAATTTTCAGTGTTATTCAGGTCTTAAGTCCCTCAAAACAGATCATAGACAGCAGTTCACTAAACTCATGGTTAAAATCTGCACAGTATCTGGGGGAACGTTAGATTTTTATAAATATGGTTTGAAATGAGGCCTTCAGCTGTAGGGCCATGTATTCAAAACATGGAAAGCTTCCAAAAGATAACTTCTTACACTGAAACAGTTAATTGAACAAAACTTTTGCCCCCCGCCCTTTCTGTCTGTTCTTTCCTCACTGATAACACCATAGTTGGAAGGGGTTGACTCGATGAGAACAGCTGAACTGTTGTTGGGTGAAAACCTTTTAGATAAAATAAAGAAAAAAGAAAGACGTTGGATTTTTTTTTGTCCTTTGTTTAAAGAAAAACATTTCAAAGCAAAAAAATTTGCTTATGCAGTCATATTTCTAATGACCATTTCACAAGTGCATTGTGGTGCTTTAATATGTAGGGATTTTAAAAATAAAAACAAATTACAATAAGGAATTGTATGCAAATTATTCTGAAAATTATTAGGTCTCAAACATGACCAAAAAGAAAAAGACTTGAACATTTTTTTTTGCCATCTTCAAAAGTAATTCTTTTGAAACGTTTTCACTCATTTAAAGCAAAGAAAAATACATAAAATAAAATTCTGCCTGTTGTTCCAATTGTTGTGTTCTCAAAATTAGGCAAAATCCAAATAGGTCTTTTGTAAAATGTTGTTTGAGTTTCTTGATTTTATATGGAATGGGTCACAAACAGCAACACAACTTAATTATTTCATTGAAATGAAACATGGATATCCTATAGAATAATGCTGTTTGTTAGCGGTACCATAGACACACAACCAATTAAATACAAAAATATATGAGCCAAAAGCCACAACAGCACTGCATAGAGCAACAAATGACTAGAATACCTATAGAAATAAGCATAGTAAGGTACAGAATTACATTCAAAAGCAATACAACAAATTAATGCAACATTAAAATACTAAATAAATCACAAATATATGATTATTTGTCTGCAAGAGCATACGTTCTTACAAAAGCAAATGCACACATCCATTTTTGCGCATGTGCACCCAGGCTGCTCTAATGAAAGCATCAACCCAAATAGCACATATGAAACATGTATTCATGAATATGAACTCTCAAGAGAAGGCAATCATAGAAAGTAATTGCACAGATGACAATATTTGCCTTTGCATTGTATTAAAATTATGAATTTGAGCCCACCTTCTCTTGTCTGTGCACAATTAAAGTGGAAGTGATTGATGTTGTGTATTACTATGGGTTGCACTTGTTACACTGGAACACAATATTATGGCTGCAGCGTCACATGAATATGTAATGTTTATTGAGAAATTATGGAGTTCTGTGTCATTCTACTCACCACTCCTTTTTCATCATGTTTTCTCTTTCTCTACCCACCCCAAACCCCACCTCAATCCACCATGCTGAGGATACTGCGACTCTTAAATATTTAACATTTATGATCTATGCTCTTCTTCCTTCTCGCTGGAGTAAAACCTGCAAGAACGTAAGCCATTTCTTCAGGTTACGTTCATTTTGTCTGAAGGAGTGACACAGGCACATCTCTCCACACATGCGGGGAGCACAAACAGACTGGATCACTGAGACGATGCTGTTTGTGTTGGCAACGGATGAGAAGAAGTGGGGTGGGGTGTTTAAATCTTAATCAGTGGCCACTCGGGAAGGCGAACGCAGGGTTACGCAGCCAAACGCCTCAACCAATTCTGAGGAGCACAACTTTGTCAATCGGAAAGGGCAGTTGGCCTCCTATTGGAGAATTGCAGGTTCGATTCCCGCCTTGTCCTCCCATCTGTCGAAGTGTCCTTGGGCAAGACACTGAACCCCACATTGCCTCTGGTGGAAGGTTGGCGCCAGTGTTCGGCAGAGGAGCCACCATCAGTGTGTGAATGTATGTGTGACTGTAAAGCGCTTTGGACCTTCAATGAAGGTAGAAAGTATATAAGTAAACGCCATTTTTACTGACACTTTTCATCTCGTTTTTTTAACCCACTTTATTTTCCGTTCGTGGTCAAAAGAGAGCTAGAGCGTACCCAGTTACGCTCTAGTTAGTTAAGAGTTACGATAGGTTTAACAGCCTTTTATTTTGGTGTTGCTGATGACATCTTCAGTAATAAAGAATTAAGAAGGCATGGCACACCGCATACAATCTTCAAATCCAGTGTGTGTCGCGGGTTCAAGAAGGTGCTGAACGTGGATTCTTAAGCATGCTTCTAGCGTTTGGTGTTCACACAGGACTGTCATTAACCAATACCAGCACATGTACCCGCAGTTGGAACAGGCTTGGTGCGAAATGTTGAAACGGTGCAAATCTTGCAAATCTTACTCTAGGCTTTCTTTCCCAGCTGGGAAATCCCACAATTATTAATTTCTCCTCCATGATCAATTTGCATTTCAGCTAATTAAAAAGGACGATATGTTGATATAAAATTCGAATCCCTGATCGGTCAAGGTTCAACATGCGGCTGATGAATGTGCGTTGTGTACACTGAAGCCCAAAATACGTATTTACACGCGTTTACATGTACTTTTCGTTGGAAGGGGTTAGCATAGGTAGCATAAGACACACAGCCTCTTATTCATAGCTAAGGGACCATTTAGATTAATGAATTAACCAATGAAGCATGTCTACGGCTCTACATAAGTGGACCTTAAGAATGTCCTTTTCACTTTTACAAAAGTCATGCGATGGACAGAAGATGTCAGCATCATGTCTGCAAATGAAAAGCTGAAGTCTCTGAAATTATCCATTTCAGATTGTAAAGCAGACCAGTCTATCTTATTCAAACCAGTAGCTTGCAGCCTCCTTTATGAGCCAGATCACAAGATGCAAGGTTTTTTTTTTTTTATGTAAAGGAGGTCATCTCCAGCATCTAATCACAATCAGTTCAAAAAAATAATGGGTTAACATTTATTAACACAAAATAATTACACGTCAGAAGCGACTGTCTTCCACTTGCGTCAGGTGGTTCAGGCTTCCACGGTGTGCGTTAAAGTTTTGACTTGATTAGTCATTGTGGATACCAAATACAGGTCTGAAACGGTTCTTCATTTCATTCTGGTTAGGAACACACACGAAATCTGTGACACATTAAAATAAATTAAAACTAATTTAAGACAAAAAAGAAACATTTCAGATGTGAAAATTTTACAAAAGTTGTGTAAAACATAAGGTTAATATAAGACAGTTTTCTGAAGGTATTAACACAACATTTCATTCTGGGGGTCTAAAATCAATATGAAACATTTCAATTTTTTAAATTAATTATAGCTTAATTGCTGTAAATTTTACTATTTTTTGTTGCCGGATAGCTCAGCAAATTTGTTGCTGTTGGGCATTTTCCCTCACATTTAAACTGAGTTTATTGTGGATTCATTGAAGAAGCTTTTCAGGTGCTGTGGCTGAACATGTATATCAAGGATAAACATTTACATCTCAACTAGCAAAAAGAAAACCCATTTCAGCTTAAAAATTGTGGTCAACTTTATTTTCCGTAACTTTCTGTTGACTGACATTTAAAATTATAAAAATGGGGGGGGGGGGGGGGGGGACTTTCATAAACATTGAAAGCTGCAAGTGTCTTCCTCTCGTGAACAAAAAAATGGCTTCAGCTTTTAAAAGATCAGCACACATGCTGCTGCTCAGCTCATTAGACGTTTTTGATTAACAGCACCTGTTTGAAACCTCTGAAGAAAGGAGCACATGTCCTGCTTGTGCGTTTCTGAAGATATTTCAGGCCCTTTTAAACCTTAACTGCTGGAGGTTTATGGAATTTGAAAACGTATAAACATCCTTTAAGAAATGTGCAGCATTTTAAGTGACTGGAATCATTAAGTGCAGCAAAAGCATCCAACTTTTTTTGTTTTTTCAAGTTCAAAGATGGATTTTGCCAACCTCCATTCTTAAAAATAGATGACAGTTGGCTTAAAGTAACGACAAACAGCTCTGATTATGTCCCGCAGCAGTCCTGGACCGAAGTAGCAGATTGATTTTGCGCTTATTTTTTCGTACTTGCTCTTTTCTTACCCTCCACCCAGCACACGACCACACACTAAAGGGTGGCATCACAGTGGCAGCAACCGTCTAAACATAAATGAGGCCAAAAGAAGTTCTAAATAACCTAAATGCACATGTTGGGTATATTAAAATAAAGACTTGGAAAATTATTATGGGATGGCCTCAGGACCTATGGCTTGGTGACCATTTTGTGGTAAAGTCTGAAATTTGCTGATCTTCACATTTTTCCACAAAATGGGGAAAGAAAACATTTGTTCTTCACAAAATATCACTCATATGCCACCAGGATAAGTCTACAACCACAACTGAAGTTTCCTTTAACTTTGGGATCTAGAATTTTCCCAAAAGAATTACCCATAAACTCTTCTAAGGGATTTTCATCTATTCCCTCCTAACTTCTCTAGCGTCATTGGGAAAATACATGGGGGAACGGAAAAATGTTGGATTCAGAAGTTGTTAATTTTTACTGGTATCATCGTGTCAAGTGGCATTCTCCTGTTACTCGCAATTCTTTTTCCAAAAAACTGGGGGAATTTGATACATAAATCCCTGGCTCAAGCTGAACAAACCGATATTACATCAAATTCGTAAAATGAAGGAATAGGAAATGTGGGTCTGGTAAAAAAAAAATACCCGCTGCCAAGGAAATCAAAAAAATTACTTTTGCCAATTGTTCTAAAAATGTTGTCACTCCCAGATGAATAACAGATAAAGTGGTTGCTATGGAGATAAAACTAACAGAGAAGCTATCAATTTGACAAATGTGTTTTTTTAAATGAATTTGTCACATGCAGCTCTGACTAGAGTGGCTGGGGCAGAAGGACAGAGTGAGGGGCTTGTATCAGCAGCTCAGCTGGTGAAAGGGGGGCAGCCACAGGCATATGCTTAACAGTCTTACCAACAAAATCACTGTCCAATAAATGTCCAAACTATCTCATTCTGCATTCCCATTTATATCTGAAACATCTAACATAAGCTGGCCCCTCTGATTTATACATCCCTGATTCTATCCATCCTCATCACTCCAAAGGGAACCTCAACATCTTCAGCTCTGCTATCTTCAACCTGTTATGGAAGTTCTGTTTATGATTTGGTATATTTTATATGGCTTTGGTTTTATATTGGAAGTCACTCGTGTCACAATCCTCAGCCAGTACCTGGACATTGGGACCGGCACACAAAAGCACTGGATTGCTCCATTTTGAAATTGCATTAAGCAGAACTTCTTGAAATATGAAAGCATCAAATGGATAAAACAAAAAATATATCATTTTAAAAAACATTGTTTTGACAAAACCGTTAGGATTACTTCAAAAATACATCACAAAACATTACGGATTTGCATATAAAAAGTCCCTGTGGTGCATATGTATGTTGCAGCTCAATTTCTTTGAGGCAGCAGGAAAAACATCTCATTTACATACATTTACATACCTGCTTCTTACTTATGTACTCCATTTGAAGAGGTCAAACTAAAAGACATGATGAGTGGATAATAAAAACCTCAGAAGGACAAACATTCTGTTTTCATGAAAACTGATAGCAGATAGCTGGGCTCATTCTTACACAGGTGTTGAAATATTTATAACTGCATGCAGTGAGATGTCAGAAGTGTAGAAAAGAATGAAAAATATATATGTACCTTACTCATACGATGCTCACATCAACTCAAATTTACACCAAGATTATTGAAAGACCATCTGCAGTGGAACCTGGATTAGACTGAAGAACAAATGTTCGGGCTGAATATTTGTATTTGCAGGACTTTGATATTTAAAGAAACTGTAGTCTGGCAGGTCAAAGACTCACAGGGAGGGTCCTGACACAGGCCGTGAAAAGAGCTTCCATCAGCAATAAATCAAGGGCGGATGATGTGTGCTTTCATGGGTGACAGCACAGGAGGATTTTCCTGTACTGCTTATGGTTTGCCTTGTCTTCATCAGTGGTAATGCCTATTCTTCAGTCACACACTGTCAACCTTTAATAAATGCAGACCAGAAACAGAACTGAACTGTCAGGATCCATTCAGCCCATTTACACGCTTTCAGCCTCTTGAGAAGTCATAAAACCTGACGTGCAGGTGATAAAGAAGAAAACAGCTTCATGATAAGCAGCATATACTTTTTTTCCTATTTCTAAAGTGCATTTTTTTCATTACAATCCCACTGTCAAAAGCAAAAAATAACATGTTTGCAATGAAAAATCTGATCCGGCATTTTTCATGTTATGGTCATGACGGTGTTTGATTATACATCAGATTTCTTTGTAAAGACAACACAACTTACTAAAGCATGCATATGGAAATGGGGTCAATAAAGGTTTGCCAATAAATGCAACACATTTGTGCAGTTTTTTTTGTTTATTTCTTTCAAAAATGTATTTATACAAATCTTTATGCTGTTTATTCTATGTTTGAAGCCTGTACTACATTTGAAGAAGTCTTCTCCTTTGTATATACAGTGGGGATAGAAAGTTTGGGCACCCCAGGTAAAATGTTATATTATTGTGCAAAAAGAACCCAAGGAAAGATTGAAAAATCTTCTGGCATCAGTTTACAGATGAGACATCCTTTTAACATGTCAAGAAATTAGGCTTAATATACATCGTTTACCCTTTCAAAATAACTGAAAACTAAATAATGGTGTGTGCAAAAGTTTGGGCACCCTGCAGAGTTAGTACCGTGTTACTAGTATCAAGGCTGGTAAATACTTTTTGTAGCAGCCAAGAGTCTCTCAATTCTTCTTTACTAAAGTCTTCCATTTCTGGGATATCTGTTCCACACTGTTCTTTTCAGGTCTATCCATAGATTTTCAATGATGTTGAGGTCAGGTGATATGGGAGGTCACTGCAAAACTGTCCGTTTATGCCTCTTAATGTAAGACAGCGTGAATTTGGAGGTGTGTTTAGGATCATTATCCATTTGTAGATGCCATCTTCTCTTCAACTTCAACTTTTTCACAGATGGCATCAAGTTTGTGTCCAAACATTTGCTCAAATTTCGTGGAATCCATTTTTCCTTCTACTTGTGAAATGTTTCCTGTGCCGCTGGCTGCAATGATTGATCCACCCCCATGCTCAACCGTTTCCAATTGCTTTTGCTCATTGCGGTGAAAAAGTTCCATTTTAACTTTGTCGGTCCACAAAACTTGTTTCCAAAATGCAACAGGCTTGTTTATGTTTATGTGCTTATTTGCACACTTCAAATGTTGAATTTTGCGGTGAGGACGTAGAAGTGGTTTTCTTCTGAAGACTCTTCCATGAGACTATATTTGTACAAGTATCTTTTGACAATAGAACAGTGTCCCACTACTCCAGAGTCTGCCAGGTCTTTCTGGAGGGATCGTGCAGTTAAACGTGGGTTTTGATTTTCTTTTGTCACATTCCAGCGAGCTGCTCTGTCTGAGATCTTTCTTGATCCTCCAGATCTATACATCTCAGAATAGGCATGATGGGGCTTGGCAGAGTGTAAGCATTCTGGTGTATGAAGAATCACAATGCATAATAAAACTTTATTTAAGAAAAAAAAACAGTTTTTCAGAGGCGTATAATACAGATATTCAGCCAAATAGCCACCTGGTCATTTTTGGGTGTTCTTCACAAAGTTCCCAAACGCCACAGCATATACAGACGGCGCTACAGTTGGGAATGGTGGTGGCTAAAAAGCTTATTCTTCTAAACTGGAAATCAAAAACTCCTCCCTCCTTTGAACATTGGCTGACTGAGATCGTACATGCCATCCAGCTGGATAAGATGCGGCTCTGCAGATCTGGCTCACAGAATAGATTTGACACTGTTTGGAAACCTTTTCTGGCTCACCATACCATACCATAACACTGAATTACAGGACTCCAGGTGGGGAGGTGCTGGATCTGGGTCACTCACAAATGTAACTTTTACATTTCTTTCTCTTGTTCAAGTTGTGTCTGGCAGCAACATTTATTTATGTATTCATTTTAAAACCAATGTGGTAATTTGGCAAGTTTTTTTATTATTTTTTATTTTTCTTTTATTTTTCTTTTTTGTCGTTTGTTAGTTTTATTATCATTATTATTATTATTTATCTCTTACTATTAACAATTGTGTTTTTGTGGGTTGTCTCGCTGTTCTTTCCCCCTTTTTGTCTCTGTCACTGTTTGATACTGTCTGTACACTTAAACTTAAACTGAAAATAAAAAAGAAAAAAAAAAGAAAAAAAACAGTAAAAAAAGAGAGTACTTTATAGATTTTTTTTATACTAGCTTCTAGTTTTTTTCCTTTTTTTTCTGTATAGCAAGACACGCTCACAAGCACAGGAAGGACCGGGTACTCCCTGCAGGAGCACAGACTGATCAGGTTCAATACTCCTAGCTTCAGGTTTCCTATCTGGCTGTTGCATCTTTCAGGACAGAGTACAGACGGTTTGAGATAGCTTGTTCTAGTGTATACCTGGTTTTACTCTGGTGAATAATTTATCATCCTGCGCTGGAGATTTATGAATTCTGCAGTCTTCTCCCCAAAATAATGGAAAAGTTTATTTTTCTTGATATGAAATACTTTGTAATCAAAAGCTTCTTATCTAAGTCGATGAAATATTAGCTCCTAATTGCACAACCCTGGAGTTTTTTGGGGGATTTCCTTCATGGGATTCCAGTTCAATTTTTTCAGTTTATTACTATTTTTTAACAGGAAGGTGATTTTCATAAAAACAGGAAAAACATTCAGTTTAATCTTTAAGCCTTTAGGACAAAACAACTCCACAATGACTCACACCCAGAATTCAGTTTACAAGATTGAAAAAGTCCTGGAGCCAGACTGGAGGGAGATCTGCTTGTGTGGAAAAACCCCAAGTCCTGCAGAACACCAGGGGGAGAGGCCCTCATTCCAAAGGAAAAGAAAATTAAAAAGTGAGTCCAAAGTGACCGTTTTCAGATTGCTTTCCTCGATTTCTCTTGGCTTTTTTTCCTTAGGGTGCAAACTGTGTTGTTGGGATGGAGGTAAGTCACAGCTAACCAGGATGGAGAGGCATCAGAGGGATGGCTCCATTACCTAGTGGTTTAGTGTTGACATTGTGGAGTATTAAGGGATTACTTCTTCCGACTCCGGCACAGTTAATAAAGCTCCTTCCACGTTGTGTGACCCTCTTTTGTCTCTGAAATACAATCCAATTCACACAAGCTTTGAGTGGGGTCAAAAGGCCAGGTCATTGTCAGTGAATCCGTCCAGGTCAAGCAAATAATCCAACCCGCAGAGAAAAGTCAAATCTTCAGTCTACAACAATCTTATAGGGTGTGTTCTAACAGTGTCAGACTTTTTTTCAGAATGGATGGGATTTCTTGACATTAGAGTTTACCAAGATGGCAACAACTATAGAGCTGTAAAGTTGCTTCAAAGGGACCCAGAAAGGTAATTAATGCTGGAAAGTCTAGTAACCACGAACTCCAAAGCCCAAGTCCCACCAAACATGTTTTGAAATCAGAAGTGTCTCATCTCGTCATGTCAAAGCCATTGTGATGAAAGGAGTCGAAGTAATTTGGTTTTGATTTTCTTTCATCTTTTTATTCTTTTTTAACTTGTTCTGTGCAGGAACTGAGCAAATGGACAACAGTTCAAAGATTATTGAGTCAGACACATGTTAAAACACACACAAAAAAAAATGCTTGCCTTCACCCAACACTAGCTGGGTTAGCTCCGGCAACCCCTTGACCCCAAAAGGGATACAGTGAGTTCAGAAGATGGATGGATATTTGTATAAACCCTTTTTGCATTTGCAGCCAAACTTTTATTTTGTTATTATGACCAACGAAAATAACAGTGAGACAAAAAGAATGACGGCAAAAAAGAGATTGAAGCTCCTCAAGATTGCTTGCAGACTGTAGTTGTTGGGAATTTCTTCTGGTTATCAAAGTGGATCTCCACCTGATGTTAACTTTTCTTTTTAGTTCCTTATGCTGTGAGCACCTCACATGCTTTTAGATTTAGCCTGTCAAACAAATATCTCCCTAATTATGCAATTTCTTACAAAAACACTCATCAGAACACATACAGGGGAAGTGAATTATGTAAACGATCACAATAAAAAGCAGCATTTTCACTCATAAGTTTTTATCATGTGACTTTAGCAGTCCAGCTGCAGCCCTCTGATAAATGTGGTTCATAATAGAATAACCTAGTGTGCAATAATGTCAATCTTTATTTGAAATGTTTGTTTTCCAAAGGTTGCAATGATCACATTTTCTATTAGGAGTCAGAAATACTGGGGTAAATTGGTCTCCTTTGTGGGCAGTTATGAACTTCTTCACTCTGGAGGTATGTTCATCAGTTCTGTTAAAGCAGAAGAAAGGAAACTCCTACCTTGAGGTAAAATCAATGATTTGGTGTTAACTCTATGCTACTGGCAGGATGCACTGCAGCCCTAAAAGTGTTCTGACAAAACCAGCATCAGTTTCCTGTAAAATTGGATTAGTTGTTAAGCTAACAGCTGTTACACTTCTTTTTTTTTTAACTGGCTCTTGCTTTATGCAACAGTTGGTCAGCTGATGGAGGAGCAGAGGAGCCAGTGATGGATAGATATAGAGATTTGCAAAGTGAAAGGCCAAAGGCGTCCTGTGTCTCTCTGGAGGGGATAGCAGTTACCGACCTCCACATAGCTTTTCCTCCGAAGCCAATGATGATGGCATCAAATGTATGCCATCATCATTGACCATCAAGGAATGGAGTAAAAATGGAAAAGAAATCAAGGAAGCCTCCTTCCATCCTTCAAGCATGCTGTTGTCACAGGGATCGTCTGCGCACGGTTTAATACAACTTCCCTTGAGATGCCGAAGGACAGCCCCGCTGTTGAGCCTGCATGTGTCACCATGGTGTCAGCAGAAATTCTGACGCACTCAGACCACTGTTGGAAAATAACTATCTCCCATGAGGGTCACCCCCCACAACAACTGCGTGACAGCAGTTGTGTCTGTGAACGTATGTTTACATGTGCGCGTGTTTTATGTTGATGCAGGTGTTACTCTGGCCTTCGTAAAAGGCTAATGGAAGGGCCCATTAAGAGCACAACAATCCTAGTCGTACTGTAAATACTTGGTCTGCTTGTATAATGATACCTTTGTTCAATAATTCAGCAGCTGCCGAGAAAACAACAGTTCAGCTCTCTGAAAGAGAAAACAACATTGTGTACAATGTCGTCAGATAACAGAAGCACATCGTGTGTAGAGTACACAATAGATACATGACCCCTGGAGGGCTTGACCTAAAGGTTCATCATCACCTTTAATACATTCAACAAAGTCAAATCAAATTCCCCTTTTTTCCCAGTTTGTGAAAAATGCTCAAAGAGTTTTGCTTTTGTCTGAGCTCAAGTTAAGCTTCTTGTGGAGGGAAGCAGCTTTGTTATTAAGATTTTCATCCTGCATTTACAAGAGACACCAGTTTTAGTACAAGGACCTGCGGCGATTCAGCAGAAAAACAATAATGGATTATTTACCGAGTACACAGGGTGCTGAGGATTTGTTTGCAGGACAAATCACACAGTTGTGTGCTACGCAATGAGCTGAGAACCATCACCTGAGCTTTACCAATGAAAGTCACATTGAAACAGACAGACAATCATCCATAAAATGACTTAATTGTTCATCGAAAACCATAAAATAATGTTTGCATTCCCATATTTGAGTTTTTTGTTCATTGCATAAAACATATCTTCAAGACAAAATTAATACAAAGAAATTAAGCTACAGATCTTGATTTATTTCTTGAAAGTGTTTCTTTAAACAGGCTTTTAACAAACTGGAGGGTCGTTGGCAACTTGTAATCCGATAGGACGTGTGTGTCGATAGGACATATATGCCAGCACAGGCCACACCACACTAATGGTTGGCAAAGGTCAAATCTAATTTAGTTGGTTACTTGCATTTACATGCTAGTCAGTAACCTTGTGTTGATGTATGCTTCAGGAAGTATGGAACACCTTGTTGAAGGCTCTAAAAGTCACAGGTCAGAGATGAGAGTAAAACAAAGTGAAAATTAAAGAAGTTCTGTTCCAAAAGCACAAAACAAAAAGCTATAGTTTGCTGTACTCAATGTAACTAATGAAAAGAGCATGAAGCACCGTGTCTGCTTATTTAAAATAAACTGTAATATGGTTAGTAGTCTGAAAAATTAATTAAAAAAGTGCAAGAGTGTTTTTTTTTTAGTTCTGACAGACTGACATCTGTCTAGGAAATTAGTTATTGGGGGCGGCTTTACTGTCAATGTTCACATTTTGCTACAATCTGATTCAATGAGATGTTTGAGCATACGGACCTCACCCTCCAACACCAACACTTTAGCTTCAGTGTTGACATTCTTTCGACTAACGTAAGTCTTAACGTAATTCCAGCAGATTCCGAAGTGGAGAAAACAGCCTTGCGTTGATATTCAACTTTTTACGATAATGAAGTGTTAACACAATCAACATGAATCAGCGGAATGTGTCATGGAGAAAAGCGGTTTTGCGCCATTATGCAGCACTCCACTTTACTAATGTTTTGCATATCTCTGCGTTATAATCAACTGATTCACGTCTATTTCACAAACGGTAGTGTTTGGACAGGTATGTCGGTACGGTATGTTATTTAGGCGAAATCTCCAGTGTTAAAGGATTTTTTTTCTCATTTAATCACCATTTGCAGTTGAGTTTTAAGCATAAACGTATTAGATCTGTAACAAGCTTTTGCTACATGAGGTCCAGCTACAGTGACAAAGCATCTAACTGCACTGATTCATTGATTCTGGGGGTTTTGTGGAGAGTAATCCTTCTCTTCTTCAATGAAGATGTGAAAGTGTATTTGTTGTGTCTGTTTCTAAAATGTCCTAAATGGTCATTTAGACTAAAATACATGCTGTACAAATACAGTCTTCAGCTTATCTTCACACCCTTAGCTGCTAATGTTCACACATCTCACACAGTTCCCTTTCTACACACATGAAGAACATTTCTTAAGTTCTCTTCCTTCGTGTAAAGACTAAACTGTACAGAATGTACCCTTTTTGATAGTTTAACACAAAAAGTCCAGTTTAAAGTTTTGAATCCTGATTTTTTTTAATGATCATCTTTCATTCTATGATTATAGCATCCATGTTTGGGCCTAAACACTTATGATGCTCACTTTCCCCACAAGCCCTGTTGAATTTATTTTGTCTAGACTGATCTGAACTTCTTTGTTTTCTTTTTCCCACTTACACTATGTCCCTGTTCTGTGCACACAGTGCTTGACATGGGTCCATGAAATCCAACCATCTGACCATGCAGATGGCTCAGAAAAAGCTAGACAGACCATCCTGTGGTGCCTGGCAGTCATGTAACATCTACTACAGTTGCTCAGATTTTGAAATACGCCCCAAATAGAATAATCTACTATGTGATGATGTCAATCTCTGTTTTGAAATGTTTGTTTCCCAAAGGTTGCAATGATAAGGTTACTATTAGGAGTCAGGAGTCATAGCGTAGGTTGGTCCTTTCAGCCACAAAGTAGCTGTTTGGAAGTGATAGTTTGATTGTCCTCAGGAGTTTGCTGCTGCCTCTGGTTTTATTTGGCTTTGTAGGTAGATATAAATCTCCATCTCTTCATCACTCTGGTGGTCCCCTCAGCAAACGGAAATGTTATGGCAGAACAAGAGAAACAAGCTGCAACAGAAACTCTTAACATGAAGTAAATTCCTTGACTTTAACTGTATGTAGAGACAACTGTGGATCCTAGCAAGTGTTTTTACAATACCAATATACAGAAAGTTGTTACTAAGGATGCAAAAGGACCAAATATGTTTTGTGCAAATTGACCAAACCTGATCCTACATAGACTAACAGAATGCCAGTTCCAACTTTACACAGCCATTTCCATTCTTTTTGGAAAAACTGCTACAAAGTTTCAGTTATTTTGCTGTTGACATTTTGCACCATCCATTTGTCCCTGATCTTATTTTCAAAGCGGGTTAAAAAGCCACATGTTTTGAATGTACAGCCTGAAAATGGACTTCTAAACACAGAAGCCTGAAATGGGCATTTACGCACGTGTATTGATAGACTTTTCTTTGGAGGTGGTTACTTGAACGCGTGTTACAGAACCTGGTGTGAACGAAGCATTGAAGTAAGCACAAACTAGTCGGTCAGATAATCTCCTGGGGAACCTGGACCAATACATCTTAAGGTTGACAGAGAGGCAAAATACTGTTGAAAAGCTAACATACACAGGAAGGGCTCAGCGAAAAAATGTCAACATATGTAGTTTAGGCCTCTGGTCAGGAGACTGCTTTTGAAGACTAACGGAAAGTCAACAGGAAACAGATCATTTCCCTTCACATGGTACATGGTTGTTTTGTACACAGTTCTGTTCTTTCCTCCACACAATTTGCATGCATTAAAACTGTCTGCGGCATTTCATTAGCTGTGCAATAGAAATATGTTCTACATTTGCAGGTCCTTGTAAACCTGACAGCTATGAGCTTCAGCCTGGGCTGCATGTTATGTCTGATTTGATCCTGTCAGAATGTTGGTGTTTCAGCTGCAAATGTTGAGGATAAAAAAAAAGATAAAAATAATAGTAACGTAATGAAATTTAACCAACATTTAGATCATTTCCACCTCAGCCCATTTATTTATAACATTTTGGATTACATTTTTCATATACTAACTCAGGACATTCCTGATGTCACCATTTCGACAAAAGGTAAAAAAGACAAAGTATTGTCATCAGGCTAATTAACAATAAACAAATGTGTTAAGTACTAACAGTATGCCCTTTATTTATTTATTTATTTTTTTATAAAATGTACTTCAGAAGTACAAAAAAAATGTAAAAAGATCCCTGTTTTTCTTACAACCTCAATAGCTTGTTTAAAAACAACAAGTTTTCCAGATTTTTGCAAAAAAACAGACAACATAGACTATGTGCACCAAAAAAATTCTCACTTAAAGGCCTTTGTTGAAAACGGTCAAGTCAAAGTGATTCTTTAATTATTAAGTAAGTGAGTTGGTGGATTATTAAACTAAAGTTTGATCTCTGCCAACTGATCAGGAGTATTTTCATAGTTCAGTCTTCATCTTGTCATATTTCCCTTGAACTTCTCTAATAACTTCACCCAAGTTTTGCCAAATAGTGTCCTGGAGAGTGAAAATACTCTTTTAAAGAAAAAGATGAAAATATGTAACATACTGTTTACCAGTACGTCAAGAGAATGGGGTTAATAGACAAAAAAGAACCACATAAAGGAGTCGGAGTTCTAGCATTAAAAAATGGAGTAAAAAAGACATATTGAGATTTGTACTGGAAAGCCTCCCACAAGTTCACTCCCACTCTTCCTCCTGTGCCCACGCACTCTCTGTTGCTCTGACGTCCACCCTTTTTTTTACTCCTCCGCTCAGCTGTGGAGGCGTTCTGTTCTCCTCTCATTCATACAGTGCCACACTATTTCTATACTCCTTTGTGGACAGTCTGTATTGAGTAAAATGTGGAGGCAGAGGAAGGCAAGGAGGAAGTGCCATGTTTGGCTCCATCTGGACACATCGTTTTCCGGATCAGGCTGAGATCGTGATCACGCCTCACATGGGAGCCAAGCTGGACAGATGGAATTCTATGTCTCATAATCATGCTGGGGCTCATACGCTGGTGCTGGAGCATGAGAGCGCTCTCACGAGTCACGGTTAGATCAGCAGAAAATCAACGTGAGTTTTACCCAATGGTGGCGGGTCATGAAGCCGGTCCAGAGAGGAAGTTTACATTGGAACTGTGGATGTTCGTTATGTTTCAAGGATCACGTTTGTTTCTATGCATATGTATGTGGGTGTGAGCTGACCTGCATTTATTTTGTGTACATGTTAATGAGTTTGTGTGTGAAGGTTTTTGGAGCCAACAGGTGTGTTGTTCATTGAGTTCATTGATGGGTGTATCTACGGACATGGCCAATCTTTTTGATAACTATTTGACAGTAATAAACTGAAAGCAACTTGTTGCCTCTTTTCGTAATCCCACCCCCTCCTATTTTTACCTCCTTTTGTTAATCCTCCAACTTTTTGACTGCCTTTAGTTTTGCACCCTTATGTCCCATTTTTTAATATTAATCAACTGTACATGAAAACTTGAGCGAGTGAGTGTGACATCACACATAGATAGGGGCTTACTTCTGCCTCAAATGGAGTCAATTTAGTCGTCACTTTCTCGATACAGACATCGCCATGTTGGAACCAGACAATATCAGAAAGCAGTGATTGGTCCAAATATGGCAACCGCTTTCGCCAATCAGGTGGAATGGAGGGGGGTGGGGGTGGGGGGTGGGTGGCAAAGAAATGGGGGAGGTGAAGTTCAAAGGTTATTTCACATTCCACTCTTGTTTGTTTGCTCCACTGGTGGACAAGACAAGTTTGAAGGAAAAAAATCCACTTCAGGGGGCACGTGTCCTGAGCATTGCACAAAACCTGTAGATGGTTATTTACGAGCCAGGAGCAAGAAGTGGAAGGTTTTTGTTTACGAAAATAATCAAAAAAATTGTTTTTTAGTAAAAAAAAAAAAGAACATAAAAATGTTGGGTTAACCCAGTGATACGATATCTCTAGGTGCACAACTGGACAGTTCTCTGTGTTGTGAACTCCTCAGTGAAAAATTTCCCAAATCCATCCTCATGAGGCGATAAAAACAAAAACCTCCGAACTTCAAATGTGCTACAGAGGAAGAAATGCACAAATGCTAAAGTGAGCACTTTAAGTGGAAGAAGAAATGAAAAAAGAGCCTCCAGCAAAACGTGAAAAAAATGAAATTCATGAAAAATTTTTACAAGGAACTGCATGTTAAAAGAGCAGCAGTTAGTGACAACCACGAAGCACGAAGCAAAACTACAAAACAGTTTTAAAAAGATGAATTCAAAATGGATCCAAAACAAAAAAAAAAAAAAAAAAAGAATTTCTCTGGTAATTTTCTAAGATGATATTATTTACACATACGCATGTGCAACCAACCACAAAAGACTGATGAAAGTTCATGTTGGCCACACATAATACGTGTAACCAAGATGGACACTGCCTTCACATATTTTAAGCATCCAAGGCTTTTGCAACTAACAACCTAACTCATCTCCACCTTTAAATAAAACCTTATATATTTAAAATAAACCATAAAAGAAAGCTGCTCACAGGAGGCCAAGACACTTTTTATTAATGTGATCACTTTTTTTGAAAATGGGAAGTCAATTTTAGTTATCAAGGGAGCAGTTCTCACTTTCTTAAGTGACAAATAGAGGCACTGACAAGATATAGCAGCTTAAAGACAACAACATGTGGCTAAATCTTTACCCATATAGTCTCAAGGAGGATCAGGGTTTTTACCACTTGATCCTCTTCCCATAAGCCCAGCTAGTGATGAAAACAGGGAGAAGGGCAATCTTAAAGCTACTTATTGAGCTTCAGATGAATGGAAGCATCAGGTGGCAAAGAAATGGGGGAGGTGAAGTTCAAAGGTTATTACTTAGCGTTTGCTTAATCACAAAAGAAGATCCGGACTTGGCAGAAATGTAAACCTTGGCATTTTTTTCCTAACTGAGTCTGATTTATTTGCTGTGACTAAGCGACCTTTAGACTCTACAATTAAATTTCAACAATTGACCTTTTAAAAAATGTTGTTCTTTGAATTTTTTTTTCTTTCATTTGAGAGGCTGTAACTCACTTGAGACGTCCTTTAAAAGTTCGATGGTGTGCTTTTATTTATTTTATTTTTTTTGCAGTTTTGCAAGTCAGTTTGCAGCTGATGGGTGACTGGTATTCACAGGTGTGCATGGTGCAAAAACCGGGAGCCATTTTGGTTTCGAAGATTTTTTTCTTTTGTTTGTGTACATGTAACTGAATCCATTACCATTACAATTAGAGTAAATAAGACAGGTAAAGTGCCTTAGTCAAGGACACAATGACTTTTTACCCCTGGATTAATAAGATTCTGACAGGTCGGTTGGCAGTTGCCGAACCCTGTAAGATAACGCTTTTCTTTATACTAAGCTTTTTTTCCTCTACATTTCTTTAACTGTAAAGAGTCCATACTAAAACTTTTTTTTTTTTTTTTACATTACTTTTGATCAGTTTTTAGTTTTTAAAATAATCGAACTTTCCCATCAGCAAGAGCATTTCTTAAAACAAAAATAATAAGGAAAAAAAAGGTAACATCTGCTGCACCTCTTACAGGTCTTTGCTCATGAGCATCTGAAAAAATGATGGTTAACAGAAGGGATGAAAGCTGATTATCAGGAGTGAAATGGGCCAGTGAGGATCAAGGCTATAAAGTGCTTGATAAGATGCTTAAAAGTTTACAATTTACAATGTTGTCTAACTTCATAGCAGCTCCTGCAGTTAATACTGTAATCCAAATGCTCTTTACCACAAGACACCATTAAAAACGTAACACGCGTCTTCATCTCAGCTTCTTCAAGTTAAAATCTTTTGCAGCAACATTTTCATCTTTGTACCAGCAAATTTTGGAAACAACTGAACAAATGACTAAGATTATACTTGTCTTCTTGAAGGTGTGGCCGTTTTACAGCTTCTTATTTTCCTAATTGCATCTTTGTAAATAAAGCTGGAAGAAAATATGCCATCAAGCAATTAAATGTTGTATTTTGGGGTTTTTAAGCTGTATGATGATCCAAATGTAACAAAAAGGCTTGTTGCAGAAACATAATACATAAATGCAATCATGGTAAAGGTAACCAAACACATCTGTGACAAAACAAACTTTTTATCAGGAAAATCAAAACAGAGACTTGAACCATGACCAAACAAAAAGGAGGAAAGACAAGAAAGATCTGACAGTGAAAACCTGAAAACCATGGAGTTAAATAGACAGAGACTTGATGAACTCAAGGAGAAACAGCTGTGAACCGTTGACACTGCAGCCCGAGTGACCATACTTCAGGGGAACCAGAAAATCTTATGGCTCAGCATAACATAATAATAAAACAGAACAAAAACAAAAGTATAACGCAACAATCTTCACCAAAAACAATAATTTTCACTCTGTTTCCATCAGACACAACTTAAATGTTTTTTCAAAGGAGAATAAAGGTTACAAAAAAGTCTCTGGATTACTTTTAACTGAATTTTCTGCTTCATTTTTGATGCTGCCCTAAAATGTCTTCTAATGAACAATGAGGTTTTTGCTTCTCACTTAAACTCTCACGGAAAGTTAACCTTTTAACACTCGAGATGTGGCTGGTGACACCTAAATAACACGTGTTCTTTGACGTATCGTAACTCTTGGACTGGTAATGCAATTATGTGAATCAGCTTATTGTGACGTGTGGAAAAACAACTTTATATTTCAACTTTGCGTTGCTTTGCAGCACATTTCAAATGAGCGCAAAGTTGTTTTTCCTCGCGTTTGAATCCCCTGGAATTACTTGCATAAGCGGTTGAAGAGTTGCGGTAGTCGAAAGAATGTCAACACTGGAGCTAAAGCTCTGGTGTCGAAGGGTTAAAAAGGTTGATTACTTGTTTAGAAGTTGGTTAAAGTGACTGGTAATACCATTCATGCCAGCTTATAGAGAGTATTCTCCATTCACCTCAAGATAACTCAAGGTTCCATGAAAACCTGTGACCCTACATAGGATGAAGCATTATTCCATGAACTAAGTAACTGAATGGGCATTTTTTTTTACGTCAAAGTGTTTTCTGTCATAGAAATAAATCAGTCAAATCATTTGAATAATCTTTACGTGCATTAGTCTTTTTATATACAAATTAGGAAAAACACAGGTGTCCTGGTTTGTAGCACCTGAATAAACTTGTGTAGACTTTTGTTCAAAAATGTTTCCTCCAGTTTTAATAAGACAGTGGATCTCAACCTAAATAAGAAACAACTTGACATCTATTTTAAGCCCCCGACCTGCATCTCTTGTTTATTTTAAACTTGCTGAGGAAATCCAGCAGCTTTCACAGATTGTACAAGTGATGGACAGAACCATGTTAAACACAGTTTATCTCGGGTTAAACCATGTTTGGCACACTTTTAACTTAACAAGGCATTTTATTCCTGATTAACCATCTTTGCTAAAAGATCCTGAGTAAAATCACGATCCTGAAGGATCTGGGTTTGCAGGTAAGTTTGCAACCATCAATGAGCAAAATAAACCAGTGTGTTCTGCAGTATCATAAACCCAATCTCACTGATGCGGAGAAGACCTAAAAAAGCATGGAAACTGTGTCTGCTTCAAGACTGATGGAGTTAGTCTGATGGTTTGGGTCCATATGTAGCATCAACTAACATTTTTGCAGATAACTGTCAAACTGATGCATTTTTATTACCTAACACAGAATCAAAGTGCGAACAATGCAAAGCAGAAGTTTGATCTTCTTTATGAAACGGATGAGAGGAGCTAAACTTGTGGGACACTGTGCACACAACAAAAAAAAGACCAAATAATAGAAGAAACAAGCTAAATGTGACAGCAGACTGCAGCTGATGCTGGTCACAAAGGCTTGAAAGCTTTCTTAAAATGTTTTTCTTAGTTTAATCCTAATTTGTTTTGCATTAAGTGAGAGGTAGTGGTGAGGTCTCAGCTTCTTTGGGTTGGCCTGGCCATCACTCCAGCTTTTGGTTTGTAGATTTCTTCAGTTGCTTTTTTGGGTAATTTTGGGTAAAATTTTAGTTGCTGAGTAAAAATCCAATGAAAGTGTTATTCATTTAAAAAGTCCCCTGGATTTTTTTGATCGTAGCTCCATCTATCTCTTCATAATAAGAACTGTTTGTTACAAAATCTGATCTGGAGTTCCTGCCTAACAAACACAGACAAAAATAAAAATGATCAATTATAAAACAAAGTTTGTTTGCTCACCAATGGATTTGAAATATCTATGAATCAATTAAAAAAGTTATCCATCCATATATTGTAATTTTTATTATATTTATTATAATTTTTTATAATATATGAGAAAGTATTGCTGATATTTTAAATATATTTCTCAATATATGTGATTTATTTTCCAGCAATCTACCTTGATACTGTGATTTTATTTTTAAAAACAGGTAATTAATTTGCGATTATGCGAGTGTAAAATTGTCATGCATCCATTTTCTGACCCTTTTTGGGTCATGGGGTTACTGGAGCCAACCCAGCTACTGTTGGGCGAAGTTGGGGTACATCCTGAATGGGCTATCAATCTGTTACAGGGTCACATACTCACACACACAATTTAGACACCAATTAACCTATGAAGTAGTAGTGTAAAAAAACCCATGCATGCAAACTCCACACAGAAAGATCCCATTTGGGATTTGATCCAGGGCTTTGTTGCTGTGAAACTAACCGCTAAAACACAGTGTAGCCTTTTTCAGTAAAGTAATATCTTATTTTTAGGAATTTTCTTTTTGAGGCTGAATTTGTAAAAAAAAAAAAAAAAAAGTGCAGATTAGGATGCAGTTTAAGGCTACCACTTGAGTCACTGTCGCCAGTGGGGGGTTATATTTCATGCTGAATATTGTTCTAATCTGTATTTGACCAAGCTCCGGGCCTCGAGGGTGACCTGCTCAGAAGAAAGGTCATGGCCATTCAAACCCCCTGACAAATTCCCACACTGTAACGTAAACACAGTCTCTAAAATATGACTTCTCAAGGGCAGGGAAAAGGCTCAAGATGTCTTCTCTGATGGAATTATGTTGATGATCCCTTGCACTTTTAGCAAAAGGGCAAATATAGTAATTAAAAGGCTGATTGTCCTGTTGAACCTCCATTACTTAAAGCATAGCTTTCACAAACTCTATTTATTGTCCTGCAGTTTAAAGTGAGTTGCAGCATTATGACCACATCATTTTAAACAGGAATTCTGCAGCTCTTTGAAGGTGGATGTGACTCCTACCTTTGGCTCTCAATTTAGCTGTGTTAACAAACAAGTGTAGGATTAAGTTACTTAAAGAGATTTAACCTTTGAGAGCAAGGCCAAGCACTGACCTTAACCACATGCATGGCATTAATGTCGTCGTCTGCCTATTTGCATGTGACCTCCAGACAAGCTTCATCTGTCGGCTTTGCGAAAACCATTTCCACACGCAGGTACAGCAAAAGATCCCTCCTTTATAGCAATTATGGATGAATTTGCATTGTCTCTGCAAAATCTCCTGCCTTTTCAAAGAGATTTAACTCAATAATCCGCTATTGTCAGGGAATAAAATGAATGTTCTCCTTCAGGTTTCGTTTGATTTTTCAGAGCTGAAAATCAAGTTCAGTTAATCAAATCTTAAATGGACGCATCTTGTCGCTCATTAAATGAACAATTTAGTAAAATTGTTCTTGGAAAAAGCTCCAGATCAGTCAAACAGACAATGTCATTAGATACAGGATTCCTAGGATTATTACCACCAACTTTAAACTTGTGTTTGACACTCTCATGACATGTGAATTTCTAAAAAAAAAAAAAAAAAAAAAAAGGAAAAATTTTAACTGAAACAAAATGTTCTATAACCTAAATAATGTTAAAAAAATTGAGGGGAAACTGTACTGTAAGCTCAAAACGTGGAGACATTTGAAGCAAACGTTTTTCTCTGCAGTTTCACTTTGGCATTTCATTTTATTTAATATTGATGCAGAATAAATAGAGGCACTGTTTTCAGACACTCCTGTTGAGGTTTGTTGCAAATGATCATAGCCACTGGGGGGTTTCTAAATGTTGCGCTCATCATCTGACCCTTCGTTGTGGGTCCAGCCGTCCCATCCGACTCCCACCTGAGTGACCGAACACTCCCCGGTCAGAGGTTAAGGGCTTATCAGACATGTTTATGAAGACAGGCGAGGGGTCAAGGGCTCCGTTTGCCTCTCTGGTGACAGGAGAGGAAATGAGGGATAGGATTCCGGTAATAAATGAAAGATGAGAGCAAACTTGAAAGGCAGGGTTATCTGGCCCTCTCAGGAACAAATCGATCCATTTGTGTTTTCGTGAGGTGAAAGGGTTCATTGGCTGCAGTCCCAGCAGAAGTGCTGAGCATGTGACAGCAAGTGTTGTTGCAGAGGCTGCACTTAAATAATCACTCCTGATATATATTTCAGGTCAGTCTGCTTGTTCTTGGCCAGAGACAAATACATAAAAAACCAGCAATGTCATCCAAAATGTGAGTCTGAGAGGCTAAATCAACTTCAGGCAAAATATGGAAGTGCTGTCCTCTTCTGGTATACTTGAAGTACTACAACAACTACTCCACAGCTTGAAAAAAACACAAAAGGGTTACTGTTTTCGTACATTTGCACAAAGAAAATGACAACAAAATCATCGGCAAGAAGCTGGGGGGTAAGGGGACAGCTGTTGGTACCAAAATCTAAGAACATGACCGTCAATGCACCTATAGGTCTGGGGCTCCACACCAGATCTGACCTGGTGAGGTTTCCACAAGACAGTGGACAGGGCTACTTCACCGTGTGGATGGGAGGTTAGACGGAGCCATGTACTGTCCAATCCTCTGGGAGAACCTCCTTTCCTCCACTAGGAGACTTAAAATGTTGTTGGGGGATTGCTTTCCAACAGAATAATAACCCAAAATATTCAGCCAAGGCACATAAGGAACAGCTGGAGAAGAAGCAAATCAAAGTCATGGAGTGACCAGTCAGTCTCCGGACCTAAATCCTATAGAAAACCTATGGAGCGAGCTGAAGTTCAGAGTTGTTAAGCGACAGTCACCAAGTCTTCATGATTTAGAAATAATTTAATAAGAAGAGTGGAGCAAATGCCTCCTTTCATGTTTATATGTATGTATCACTGTTAAATGCTCACTGTAAACTTCTGAATTTCAATCATATGAGCAGTAAAATAACTGTTATCTTATTCAGAAGTGCAAACCAGTGAGGTTTTGATCACAGAAACAATCTGTTCCTCTCGTTTGGCCCTTAAGGTTCTGGAGTTCAAACAGCTACAGGTTGTTGCCAAAGCTTTACAATGGCTTATAATGTAATTCAGAGAATCACAGTCGAGAAGTTGTAGGTCTTGGGCTGGGGGCCACATATTGATTATATGACAGGGGCCTGCGGGCCGGTTTGGCCCACGTTCCAGACTTTATACATGCTTGAGTTACAGGACTAAATTTCTGGATGGGCTATGTTCTGTTTTTAATTCTTTCAGAATTTTAAAACTGTACGATCAATCAGCAAAAACTGGAGATTCACAACAGGCTGCAGTCAGTGTAGTTACACCTCCAACATTTTAATATCTCTAAAAGGGACAATAACACAATGTTTGGCGCTCAAGAACCTTTACAGAATCAACTTGAATGAAAAAAATAGTCTAATTCTGACTATTTAGTTCTTTAAATGTTTGAAATTAGAAAGGCACTGAACGTGATCCTTCATGGCATTTCTTTCAAAGGAGGTGTTGAAACAAAGGAAATCATAAATGGGAACAGTAAACAGGCACAACTGAGAGTACAGGTTAGTAATAGCGTATATACATGTGCATTTCTATGGAAGCATAAATGACAAATGAGGCGCTGCCATCATGCAATCTTCTACTTAAAGGTGAAGAAAAAAGGACTCCTACTTTCAATTTCTTCACATTCATTTGTTTCTGTTTAAGCAACAACAGGGGTGTGCAGTAATATAGATTTTTATGACTTTACAAACATGATATTCATTTAAGTCCATTCACATATGTACATACACGCGCACACACACGTCAATTTTGCTTCAGTGCTGTTAATATGGCTGTCACACAATGAAAAGTTGTTTTTTTTTTTTGGATACATGGAATATCAAAGTCAAGTCCAACATATTCTTATAAATAAAAAAATGGGCTTAACGACACACAAAGTAATACAGTAATAACCTGAGGAGGGTAAGTGTAACTAAGTTATGGAGGAATGCATCGTATTTACATCAGAGTGATTGATGTGAATCTGTTTTTTTGCAGCTTTGCGGTGCTTTGACACTTGACACAAGCAGTGGTAAGTCCCAGTTTTTGCATTAGTAGATTTAAACATATTATAAGGGGAGAAAATCTATAACAACGTGTAGTTATATGATGGAATTGTGTGGCATTTGTGGATTAAAAGAAGCACAGGAAAAAATACAAATAGCACCTGACTTACACAGACAGCTCTTTCAAAACAAACCCCAGTTTACCAGTTTTGGGGCGTGAAATCAGTGCAGTGGTAAACTGGGTGGCATTCTTTGGAAACATGCTTTGCGTTTCTGCATGGAGCAAAAGGCCGCTTGGTCTCTATGTCATGTAAAGTTTAATCTCTGGCTGTTGTGTGTCCCCTGCCTCCCGTCCATCTCCTCTCAAACATGCAGGGAAGTAGCACCATCCTTTGAAGGCAGGAAGTAAAGCAAGAACGCCGGTGCATTTCTTGTTGCTTGAAGGGCTTTGGTTTTTTTTTGGGATGGGGGTTAAGTTCTCTTCATGCACACTTGACACCGGCTTATGTGTGTACGGAGTTCGCCTGCCTTAAGAGTTGTCGGAGTGGGTTTCCTTGACAGAGATGGAACAAAAGAAAAGTTAGACGGTGATATTCATTTGCAAAAAATATAACTAAAATAAAAATATAATATATAAAAAATATAACTAACAAATCCAGTAAGTCCAGTTGAATATTTTTTTATCCACTACATCAATGGAAAATTCAGGCTTTGTTACCATTTAAAGCTTTAGTCACATGCACCCATAAGGGGGGTTGACCCGTACAGGTTCAGTGGGTTTTCGGGTTGGGCTCATTTGGCCACCATAAGGAATGCCATGAAAATGGACCGTACCATTGAGACTAAGGAAACGCATACAGGTGATGCTGTCGTACGTTTCCTTTTTGCCGCGCTCAAGTCATAGTAAGGTGCGAGTCCTGGTTCTTTACCTATTTCGCAGTGCCACACACACAGAGTGTGCACGTAACATGCAAATGCCCATAGAACACCATAGCATGTCCACACAAACAAACCCAACCGTCTAATTTCCACATTTCTAACTGTTGGCAGCACTAATGGGCTCCTTGTGAAGTGTGCAGAACTTAGGGGGTTAAAAAAAGTTAAATCTGTACGATTCACCTGCATTTCACCTACTTCACTCTTACATGTTGCATATTTGTTCACGACAACCTGTCGCTCATAGCGTGCTCACAGAAAAAAAAAAAAAAGCGTTTGATCTTTTTGTTCTACGGGTTCACAGAGCAGTCCACGGCTTGGATATTTTCTTACGGGCCACCTGAGTGTTCTGTACAGGTTTACCCATTTTTACCCCACAGACAACCCGTTTCCACCGACAAGGGCAGCTGTGGCTAAAACTGATCAACCAATCAGGAACTCGGCTTTGGACAGTGATCCGTTGATGATGTAATCGAGTGGAATGCAAAACTTCCGTCAACGCCGAGGCTAAATACTTTGGTCAGGAGCTCTTCACACACTCGGTGGGAGAGGTTGGTTTATGAACATATTTTTGTTGTAAATGGCAAATTCGCCATGCTGTTCAGAGGCGGCGGACGCCAATTCACAGCGCTTATCTTGTCCGGTGTGAACTCAGCTTAAGGCTTAAAGAGACTAATACTAGTGTAGTAACGTGTGTTGTTCATCTTACTTAAACATATTGCTGTCCTCAATGGTGGCTAGCCAGAAGCTGTAAGAGTTGGCATAGTAGTTGCAGGTTCCCCGCCCGTGGCACTCGATGAACGGAGCACTGCGGAATTCCTCCAGACAGGAACCAGGAGATGCCAAAGCCTGGCCTGAACCCTCGGCACCAGCACTTGTGTGCTGCAAAAGCACACACATTCCAAGTTTTACATGTCTTAAAAAGATTTAGATCAACAACTGTTTCCCCTAACAGGAAAAACTACTTGAAAGTTATATGACAATTCAATAAAGAACCAAAATCTAGATAATGACCCTATGAACAAACAGTACAGAGTATTTTTACAATAGAAAACAGGATTCAGCGATGAACTTTACATATGTCCAAGGTCATCTTTTTTTTGTTTTATGATTAGAAAAAAAAGGTCTGTGCTAAGATTAATTAGTCTTGATTGTGGCTTTTTTTTAGTCCATATTTATTTTATTTTTATATGATTCAATAGATCTGATAAAATATTTTTCAATCAGTGTTTGTGTTACACTGATTTCTAACAGTATTTGTAAAATGATACACAATAGCATTTCTCATTGAACAGACTAGCTGTAGTCTGTAGAATCTGAGATGGAGTCCTTGGAATAGATCAATGTCTATTTCCAAAACTTTCAAGGACTCTGAGACCCACTTTGATAAAAAAAAACTAAATAGGTTTTTGGAGTTTTTAACATGTCCCTGTGGCTTTTCTCTGATGATGGAGGACAAATGTAAAGAAAAAATAAGCTCAAAATTGCATTTCTGAGAATTTCCTTACTCAAGTCATAAATGTTCAGGAGCAGACAAAAAAATCAGTTGGAAAAAGAGTTTATTTGTGACGTAGAAAGTACGCTGGACGGGCCAGCTTCGAGTTCTTGGTCAACAGTCCCACCCACGGCGCAGAGACTACTTCTACTTTGCAGACACCACTTCCAAGCAAATTGCACCTTTTTTTATTTTGGTTAAAACCGGCATAATCCCAAAGAAAAGACGACTGGGAGCGATTTTAAAATAGATCAAAAGGTGATTGGTGTGGGTCTTTAAAGACCAGCTGCTGTAAATCCACAATCCCTGTAAAAGTTTTAAAAAGTCAAAAAATCTGGATTTCATCATAAAAGTTGAACAAAATGTGTTTTTGATGTATCTGAGCTGCAAATTTTGACTGAAACATAACAGTGAACAGCGAAGTGTAAACCACCACGACTCACCATAACAAAGGAGTATCCAATCCACAGAGAGTCCCAGCCTTCAGGACAGTCTGGGATCATGATGGTCTGGCTGTGAACTGCTATCACCATGGCTGGGGCTTCACATACAGCACACCTGTGGACAGGAAATGCAGCACAGAATAATAGAGCCACCGCACAAACATGAAACATACACACAGAAAAAAGGCTGTCAAACCTGCTGATGAAGGGTTTGATGCTGTCCCCTGTAATCGGTGCCATGCTCATGGGCATGGGCTCCGGTGAGGTGAGCCAGTAGGAGTAATCGTTGCGAGAGGCAAAGTTGCAAACGTTGTTAATGTTGCAGAACAGGAAGGGCATGGGGCTGAACTTCCTGAGGCAGCTGCCTGCTGTTCCTGTAATACAGAACAAGAAATGTTGTATTGTCGCCTCCTGCATTTATTTTTGTTTCTTCCCGTTTTCATTTTCCTTGTGATGCTTCTCACCCAAATCTTGTCCGTGAGAGCGTTCGTTGCCTTGCACGTAGAGCAAGGAGTAGCCGTCATATATAAGCCTGGTCCCCCCCGGACAGAATGGTACATCCACCGTTTGGCTGTGCCTCGTTACCAGGAAGCCATGGTCCATGGATGAGGGGCCAGGAGGACCCACCTGCCCTGGAACTCCATCTGGTCCCGGGGGCCCAGGGTACCCTCTGGGACCTAAATATATCAAACATCAGTAAGTTCTGAAAGAGTAAGCAAAAAAAAGAAAAAATAAACAGTCAAACGTTTCACCTTGAGGTCCCGGCAGGCCAGGCTCTCCTTTAGCTCCTGGCTGACCATCATAACCTGGAATGCCACTGTCACCTTTAGGCCCCGGAAAACCTGTTATCCCTAAGGAAACAGAATAACATAGTAAAAGTTGATAAACGGAACAAAGCTGTCAGGTCACTAGGAGAGATGAGTTTTGGGAAGGAAACAGAACATGTGACAACTCTTACCTTGCTGCCCTTTCAGTCCAGGAAACCCTGCTGGCCCCTGAGGGCCCTGCAAGCCTTGAATTCCTGGAGCTCCAACATCTCCTTTAATGAACATTTGCGGACCGGGAGGACCAGGTGGGCCATCAACACCTAATTCACACATATTTTTATTGTGAAGCATCAAGAAAAATACTATCCATACCATGGTGTCGACACAATGAAGGTGTTCTGTTCTTTCTGTACCTTTTTGTCCTGGGAATCCTCTGTCCCCCAATTCTCCTTTGAACCCAATCTCTCCTATGTCACCCTTTGTACCTGCAATTGATATGAATGTGTTTGTGTTAATAATATAACCGAATTATTAAAAAATAAATCACATTTGCAGTTCTTTTAATCAGTCAATGAAAAATCAACCTAACTTTTCCTTTCATTTAACCTTCGTCAAACCAGGAGAGTCAGCTGAACTCGTCCCCATTTTTAATGACACTATTAAAATTAACACGTTGGTTTTCCGGCTTTTAGACAAAAGTAGAAACAATTCTTGATTTTAAAAATGGGGAAAATTACATGTTTTTTTGTAGTTCATTATATTTTCTTCAAATATTCAAATTTTTTCATGGCATAAAATAAAACTAGCTCACTTTTTTATTAAATAAAAAATATTTTTAAAATGACATCTGGTTAATTTTAAAATAATTCAGATCATGTTCATTCGATAATAAAAAAATACTAAAATACTAAAGAGCATCTAAAGTCATTTTAAGATTTAATAAATACAGTGTGAGAGGATCAAATATATTTATTTTGACCATAATTGATTGTTCCCAGTGTTTATTTCTTGTATTTCTTCTTTGTATAAATAAAGTTTGCATGAAATTGAAAAAAAAGTGGCTTGGCCTTGATATGATGTTTTCTTCACTGAAACCCCTTTTCAAACATTGAATATTGTCATTCCTCATTGCACATCTGTTTATTTGTATTTTATTAGTTTAAAATAAATACATTAAAAGTAAATAAATAAATGTGTTGAGGACAACATGCTGTGGGAAACTGTGTGTAATAGTCAGGACTCACCCGGAAAACCTGGAACACCCTGGAGTCCTCTTTCTCCCTTCTGGCCATCAATGCCTGGAAGACCAGTTTGACCCTGAAAGCAACATAAAGTATGAAGAAAACACCACAAACGGGAGTTATTGCAGCAATTACATCTCTCATATATATATTGACATTTATTACCTTTATGTACTACCATATATTAAATAAATAGGTGAGTCAAAAAGTAGAAAAGGTCTCCTGATTTACGTACAGGAAGTCCAGGCACTCCAGGATCTCCCTTCTGTCCCGTTTCTCCCTGGAAACCAGGAAGACCTTGATTGCCTTTCTCGCCCTTTTCCCCATCTCTGCCTGGAAAGCCAGTTTGTCCTCCCACTCCTTTGGGTCCTGTTTTTTGGAAAATAACAGAAATGTAATTACTACAATAAACATGACAGAAGCTACACGCTGAACCACATCTTGGAGGAAAGTTCCGATACCCAGAAGAAGCTCATGTAGTCCAGTGACCTGGATTTTTCAGTACCTGGTGCTCCCTGTTGTCCTGTTTCTCCTCTGTCTCCTTTAGGTCCTTCCAGTGAAATGCCAGGAAGACCTCGCTCCCCTGTCTCTCCCTGTGGTCCCTCTGGACCTGGATAGCCCTTGTCCCCTTTGATACCAGGGACACCTGGTTGACCTGGGGCCCCAGGAAGACCAGAGTTACCTTTGTCACCTGTGGAGAAAACAGGAAAGCCATTAATGGTCAGTTGGAGACTGAATGTTATTTGATTATACTATTGCATAATGGATAGATGTTGACCTTTGGCACCAAAATCTCCAGGAAGTCCAGGAACACCTTGGCCAGGCATACCTACGAACAAGGACAATTACTTTTCTAGAATTTTATTTGTCTATATACATTTCATTAAAAAGAAAGCCATACTTTCTAGAAAATGTTTAACAATGGTATTACTTTAAAATGAGATTTGGCCAATCATGGTCCTAGATAGTAAATCAATCTAATCTTGTCAATCAAAAGAATATTGTTTTAAAAGGAATTTCCTATATCCTTTTTTTAAGTTTAATTTCAAAAGAACAGCAAAAAGAAGAATATATAGATCAAAAACTGACTTCATCTATTGTATTTGGTTGCAAGTCTTACCAAGAAACAAAACATTTCCCAAATTTTTAGGCAGCATCTTTCTATATGTTCTTGTTAGTATTTCTCCTCATTTGACATCCTTCTGTGTCTTTTTTATATAATAATAATAATAATAAAGTATCTTTATCTTGTACTTTTTACCTGGGTCTCCTTTCTCCCCAGTGGATCCAGGAATTCCGCCCTCTCCAGGTTCACCTTTATCACCACGGGGGCCTGTAGGCCCCTGCAGGCCACCTTCACCTGAAGAAAAACAGGTTTGCTTATATACACATTTACATTATTCTTTGTGTTTTGAATCAATAAACTATTGACTATTGTTGGAGGGTTTTTGTACAACAGGAATCTTCTTTACTACTTAAAAGCTTTTACTATTTACCAGGTCTTCCATCACGACCCGGCTCTCCCACAGATCCAGGAAGTCCAGGATCACCTCTGTCTCCTGGTCTGCCTGCCTGACCTGTGGACATTTTTCAAGAAAATATCATTAATTAAGAAATTAGCATTTGTATTTCTCAAAGCTTTAGTTGTTTATCTGGACAGAAAGTAGGGGACAAAACAGACAAACTCTAACCTTGATACCCAATGCTTCCTTTGTCTCCCTTGGGTCCTTGACCTCCAGGAGAACCAGGCATTCCAGAATAACCCTTTTCACCTTTGTCTCCAGGTGGCCCTGGGACTCCTGGGTCACCAGTCTGACCCTGTATGAATAAAAATAATGAAAAAATGTAAATTAAGAAATGGCAAAACCAATCTGAATCAACCTTACAACATAGCAAACCCAAACTATGGTTACTCCACAATACTCATAATTATGACTTTGTTACATTTGAGGCTTCGTTTCCAGCAAAGCCGTTTTATTTAAAGTGTTTTTTCTTGTTTTTTTGCTGAATTTATTTTAAAAACGCAAACTGGCAAAGGTATATTTTTTGTGACTGGGTATCAATGCAAAAAAGGGTAACTCAATAAGCTTCCCCTACATTTGAAGGTATGTGTGTGATGGCCACAGTAATTAATGGGTCTCATAGGAAATTAATTAATAACTAACAAATGAAACCTATAGATAAAAAAGACTGCATTTGCACTTTATTGCCTTAAACAGAGTAAAAAATAGTCATCTGTTTTGTTTTTCATCAAGCTCCACAGAAACACTCACTTTTTCAATTAAATCTTTACTTAAAATTGTTTTCTAATTGTTGAACTTTTGTCATTTAGTCGTTCTCCTTGTGTGAGTACATGGGAAAACAACCTCAGATCCATTTTTCTGTGACATGGATAACAACGTGCCAAATTTTCATCAACTGGATTACCTTTTGTCCCGGGACACCTGGTACTCCTATGCCTGGCTCACCAGGTGATCCTGTGTCTCCTTTTTCGCCATCTAGACCTTGGGATCCAGAATGTCCCGGTCTGCCAAAATCACCTTTGGTACCCTTTGGACCAACTGGACCTGCAGAAAGAAACACACACAGAACAAGAAGCTGTAACAGTGACGTCTATAAAATACAAATCTTACAGTTTAGAAAGAAAACTGTCAGAAAATTTGATATAATATGGGTAAAAACAACAAAGCTCACAAAAAATTACTTTTGTTGTACTTTTCAAATACTAACAAGAAGTTAAATAATTTCAAGGCCGATTTGGGAAATTTTGAAAAGTTTAGGTCAATTAAGTCATATATTAGGATAAATGCAATGAGAAATGAATAAAATAAAATAGTGTAGTGCTCTCATTATTTGTCAAAAACGCTTTGACTAAATGTCTTTTTATTAAATATATTTTCTTTGTTTCTATTTACCTGGAATTCCCATTTCTCCCACAGAGCCTTTCTGTCCGGGAGGTCCCATACCTCCTGGTTCTCCAGGCAAACCTAGATCTCCTTTCTCACCTGATATCAGTGGCATCAAAGTTCATTGATTAAAATAGCATATGCATAGACAAACACAATGCAACTCAAACTTATGTTCTAAATTTAGCTAAGTTTCATTTTTTTCTATCTAGACACACAAGACAAAATCCTAAAAATGTTAGCACAATCGCAGTAAATATACAGTTAATAAATAAACAATTACATTTGGAAAGTGGTAAACTAAATGAAAGAAAGCGAAAGGAATTAAATCAAAGTGCTACAATGTTGGTTTACTACAAAGGCTTGCCAAAAAGAATCATTTACTGCAGCAAACGTTTGGATGTTCTAAAATATTACGTCTCTTTGACCCAAAAAACTTTGACGTTTTTCTAAAACAGCACAAACTTTTTAGTCATAAATTAAAGCAGGGTAAATATTCCAGACCATTACTGTCAGATAGCAATTACAATCTGTCTTTTGTTTTATTTTTTGGTAGCAACAATTTAAAAAAACATTTGCTGCAAAATGTTTTCTGATAATGATAATTATGTGGATATACCTGGGTTTTCTCCGAACCTATGGGCAATAAAAATACTTTTAATGTTTGAACTTTAGCAGATGTAGCTCAAACACTACATAGTCTTTGCCTGTAAGTAAACTCATTGCTGATTTCACTGACTTTTATAAATTATGTAAATTAGAGGAAAAACAAAGATGCATTTTTTGGTTTCTAGAACTGTGTAAATGCTGATATTGGTGTCAGTGACCTGGTTGTCCTGGTGATCCAGGTTCTCCATCCTTTCCAGGCATTCCAGGGTCTCCTTGAACCCCTTGGTAGCCTCTTTCTCCTGATACACCTGGGTCGCCTAATGGGGAAAGTGTATTTATATATATAAACAAAACTCATACATTAATATATGCTTACAACAGATGTATCAATATACTAGATCCATACCTCTCTCTCCAATGTCTCCTTTTTCCCCCTTCATGTGCTCCATATCTACGTCATTCATTTCCCCAGGGGGACCTTGAAGACCTGGCTCTCCTCTTTCACCTTTAGGTCCAGGTTCTCCACTTTCTCCGCTTGGACCACTAATACCAGGATCACCTTATGATAAAAATAGAACAAAAATGTTTGGAGAATTGTTAGGGGAAGGTGGTTCTGCACAGACAGAATAAGATTCTCAACTGTTAATGTCTCACCTCTCAAACCAGGAGATCCAGGTAAACCTGGAGGTCCAGGAAATCCTGGTAATCCTGGCGTTCCCATGTTGCCCATTTCACCTTTACGACCTGCGACACGTTAAACGATTATAAAAGTTAGAAATAAGTCCAAAGGCAATTGAGTTTTCTCTTGATTATATTCTTGGGAAAATGTTGTCTCATCTATTAATGCAGGCGTGTCAAACTCAATTACACAGGGGGCCAAAATCCAAAACACATTTTCTGTTGTGGGCCGAACAGGATAAACATTTCTTAAACACACTAAAACTAAACTATTAAAAATTAACTTTTTTGAACATAAACATGACTCAAACAGGTAAGAAATATTATTCCAGAATAAATCAACTTAATAATATATTGCTCTCGATGTTATCGTGTCAAAATTGTGCAAATTAGAAATTTAAAAAACATTATAAGAAAAGCATTGCTATGTCTTTACTCTTGTGTCATTTTATAGGAAAAAATCTTAACTTAAATTCTAAATATACAAAAAGATTTCACTATATCCTGTCAAAATTTAACAAATTCAAAATATGAACATGCTACATAATATAATCAAAACATGCAAATATAAATAAAATGTGTTCTTTTCAGCAATGACAAATCAAATCTTCCATTTTCTTTGCTCTTATGTCATTTTATCAGCGCTGGACGCCTGCCATCATTTTTTGGCAACAAGCTGGTTTGTGTTTGGTCTGCAGGTGTTCATCAGTGACACACCTCTGGTGTGCTGTTTCGTTCGTCTTCATCACTGAGAAAAGCTTCTCACACAGAAATGTGTTACTAAACATGCACATGAGCCGCTCGTAGACGGAGCTGGGATGCCTCTGTGATAATGGAGTGAATAAACTGCCTTCCTGCAGTGTTGAACCAGTCAATGGTGGGAGGAAAAATTGTAATTGCAAGTGTAAATACAACAAGAACAGTCGACATAAATAAAGGGCTTTCATATATTTGAGCGTCACCGTGGACATGCTTGTTTGTTTCAAATTTTATCTACTGCTTTGGTTCTCAGAAAAATGAAGATCTCCACATTTCAACCTGTCCAGCACAGATCTGCTCTATGTTAAAGTCAAATAAGTCAGTAAATCCAACATACAGTATATTATCTGAGAGTTTTGGGTTGATCCTCTCACCTTGGGTTCCTATTTGTCCGTCTCTGCCTGCTATGCCTGGTGGGCCCGGCAATCCTTTACCTCCCGGGATGCCCGGGAACCCAGGGACTCCTTTTTCTCCTTGAGGCCCTGGCATGTCGAGACCAGGAGGACCCGGAAAGCCCTTATCTCCTTTTATGCCTTCCCTCCCTGTTAAAAATAATCATTACTTTAAGGAAAATGAAAGAAGTTTTACTAAATAAGTTAGTAAATACCATTACTTTATTATTTTTTAGTTACTTTCTACTTCTTTGAATCATATAGATATATTTTTTAAACGTTCATTAGCTTATTGTTGTTACTGACCATGTGGGCCAGGCTCTCCATGTGGTCCTTGTGGTCCAGGAGATCCAGGTGAGCCTTTTCCAGGAACACCCGGTGGTCCAGCTTGTCCAGGAAGTCCAGGGGCCCCAATGTCACCTATTTGAAAAAAAGAGGACAACATCTACCAAGTTCTGCTGTTTTTCTTTTTGTTTTAACAATTAGACAAATAATGAACCAGAGCTTTGCAGCCATCACTGTAAAGTACATTTCATGAAATACCTTTGAGGCCCTGAGGTCCTGGTGGTCCTGTCTGTCCCTCTTGTCCAGGAATACCAGGCAATCCAACGTTTCCTTTCTGTCCCGGAAATCCAGTAACTCCTGGGAGGCCTTGAAAACCTTTAGGGCCCGGTAGACCTCGGCCAGGTTCACCCTGCACAGGTTAGAAATAGAAAGCAAAAGTATAGTTTAGAATAGGAAATTTGTTTCCATCCCTGTGTCTAGAAAAATAATCACAATACAGATTGAAATAGAACTAAATCCTTTGCATATTCAGCTGGGATGTAACATTGCTCTCATAGACACAAAACACTTGATAATGCTTGATTTGGCTTTTGGAAATATTTATGTCCAAAGAAAACATACTTTTTGCCCAGGTGAACCAGCTTTTCCAGTCAGACCATCCTTCCCTGGTCTTCCTGGCTCTCCAGGAAATCCTGGGGCTCCAGGAGCTCCGCTGACGCCTTCGAACAGAAGATTTGTTTTTGTTTTTTCCATTAAATGGAATAAATTGCATCAAAGTGTTCACCATGAAGCCAAATCACCTTTGGAACCAGTTGGGCCTGGAAATCCAATTCCTGGTGGTCCTTGTTCACCTTTGTCTCCAGGAAAACCAGGCAGCCCTGGGTCTCCTTGCAATCCTCTTTCACCTACAGTCAAATCAATAAATACAGTTTTCGTGGTGAAGAATCCAAACCACCTTTTCCTGAGGTTACCTGTCCTGCGTTATAATCTGCCCTGATTCTCATCACATGTTCACAATCACAGAAACTAAGATTCTAAATTCTTGAGGTATTCAAACGGCTGGTGGAACTTGCACGCACTTTTGATGCACAGGTGATGCTGTTGTACGATTTCCTAACAACACCCTCTAGTCGTTGGTAAGCTGCGAGTCCTGGCTCCTTACTGACCGTTTCCAAATGATACACACATGGGGTTTGCAGATGATACTTAGGAGTCTGTGGGACACACACAGGATGTCCACACAAACTTTATGCTGACTTCTAAAAATCCAGCTGCAAGTAAAGTGCATGAACTTATCCCGTGAACAGCAATACCAGGCTCATCGTGCAGTGCGCAGGATTTGGGGGATTGAAAAAATGAAAAATCTGCACAACATGGCTGGGTCTTATCTACTTCACCCTTACGTCGCCCACAGCAGAAAATATCTACATTTTCTCTCTACTGGTTCACTGACCGGTCCACGATCTTGATATTTCCTTTGGGACACCTGCGTACAGGTTTGCCCATTTTTCCCCCGGAGACAGCCCTTTTCCACTCATAAGAGCAGTTGTGACTACGGTTTCAGGCCTCGATGTCCTACATGTTTTCAAACTAACCTGTCGTTGAAGTCCCTTATTGGCAAAGCACACCTGATCAGGTAATCAGTAGCAGATAAGGCAGGGTTTCTGGAAAACCAGCAGAAGGCTGGCCCTCAAGGCCTGGAGCTTAATACTCCTGCTTTAGGAGATTGAATTTTATCCATTAGTTACATCAGTGAAGAAAAAAAAACACTATAGGTAAATTTTTTTAGGTAACTTAATTTAAAACTGGTTTCTAAGTTTGAACATTTTCTTTTTGGGAAAGAGTGATTTTTGTCTCATTGTATGCCTTTTGTCTCTTTGTATGCCTTTTGTCTCTTTGTATTCCTTTTGTCTCATTGCATGCCTTTGTATTTTAAATGTGTGAAATACTAAATTGACCTTTTGTCTTTTCTCCAGGAAAGTAAAATTTATTTTTCTTTTTTACTTCAGCTGTTCACTTCAAGTGGTTTTACAGCAAACTGTTTAACCTCATCCCATCCATCCATTTTTAACCCGTTGTATCCCTTTCGGGGTCACGATTGTTGCTGAAGCCTGTCCCATCTACTGTTGGACAAAGGCAGGGTTCACCCTGGACAGGTCGCCAGTCTGTTGTAGGCCTCCAATTACTCCCACACACACTCACACATGCACACCTACGGACACTAGAGTAACCAATCAACTTATGAAGCATGTTTTTGGACTGTGGTAGAAAGTCAGAGTGCACAGAGAAAACAGACACATGCACGCCGAGAGCACTAACCAGTGGCCACCATGTAGCCCCAACCTCATCCCCTGCATACATCCCTTTAATACAACAATAAGTCATTTTAGCGTTTTAACTTTCATTCTCTTCTTTTCCACCTTTTCTCAACCTGCTGCCTGCTCTCAATAAAGTAAACAGCAAACATCATAGATCGTCAAATGCTCGCTCTCATCTCAATTATTTTTTCGTACCTCTGTCCTTTTTAATCTAAATGTGTTACAGCAAACTTTTAAAGTACTGTAATCATAGAATTCCTTACCTTGAATTCCAGGTAAGCCATTTTCTCCACGTGGTCCAGGTGCTCCCTGTGGTCCAGGAATGCTCACACCTTTGCCTGGCTCACCTTTCAGACCTGATGAATGTGAATGTGTTAGTTTTGTACATTATAGGATCAGATATTACTGCCAAATTCCTGAATTTACTTCATTTAAATTCAATTACATTTACAGTTAAACACCATTTCAACAAAATCAATGTAACTGGGTTTTTAAACCAAGCCAAAGTGAGTGCATTATCAAAGTTCATGCTCTTACCTGGAAGTCCAGGAGCTCCAGGACTTCCTGGTCTTCCCTGGCTGCCTTTCTCTCCATGCTCCCCTTGTTGGCCAAAGCCTGGAATACCAGGAGGACCTCTTTCTCCCGGGGGTCCAGAGGGCCCCGGCTCTCCATCTCGTCCACGTTCACCCTTGATGCCTTCTTTAGCCTGAATGAAGAAATAGATGGTCAAATTTCACTTGATGTTAGTGGTCGAACACAAAGATTATTCTACTGATTCACAATAAATAAATCAAAATAATTTAATTACCAACTTTTCCTACTTAAGACTGATATTTTGCACAAAACCATCTCCAATAACACTTGTGACATTACAAGGCGATGAGACAGGTTGTTCTACTAGGTAAAGATGATAGTCAGTATTTCATGAATAGGAAGGCTTCTGTTTTTCCAGCGGCTTCCATATGGTTAGGTTTCAGTTAAGGTTTCATCAATCTGACTGTTTGGTTTTTTTTCTTTTCAGAATTACCTTAAAGGAATTTTCTGCTTTTCTGAAATGTCCTAAATTAATCAAACAAGTTAAATTTATTGTTTTCCCCTCAAATGTTTTTTTTTTCAATTAAATTATGTTATAATCCAAGTCATTCTAAACTTTCCAAATTATCATGATCAGTTTAGTTCAGATCATTCCAATAAGGCCAGATTGCTTAAAACGAATTACAGTAATGACAACAGATGACATAACAGGGTTTAATTGTATTCCACATGCTAAGCAAGCAATGGGCAACTGTTAATCTCAATATTAATCTCAGATTGTTGTTCACCTTTCGGCAAATCCAGTCAGAGGTCTCTATGGCGAATCAGCTTTCACAGTTTGGCACAGGTGGTTTGGTGGAGAGTTTTACGCCGTACGCCCTTCCTGACACAACCCTGTATTTTATCCGGGCTGGGGACCGGCACAGGGCGACCCAGACTTGGCCCCCCTTATGGCTACATATTTAGGCAGTAGCGTGAAGGGTCTTACTGACAGACCCACGCTGGATTAAGATCACTGCTCTCCCTTGGAACGCAAACCCAGATTTAGTGCGCGTCAGTCCTACACTCAGCCAACAGAGCCATCCAACCACTTTCAAAATTAATCTCAGGTGCTTTGCTACAAAAATAGTATAAAAGTATTCAGTCTACTTAGTAACCTTAAGGTGCAGAGATGCCTTTAAAACAGACTCAAATCACTACACTTACACCACCATGCTTGACAGTTGGTATGCAGTTGATTTCTAGTATTTTAAAACTGCCTTTACTCTCTAAATGTTTTTACATTTGGCCAAATGGATTTATGATGTCAACAAGAACTCACACTGACTGCTAGAATGTCCATTTAAAAACATGAATGATCTGTTAGGTAGGACTTGGCACCCATTCTTGAAATTTTTTACAAGATAAATGATATAAATGATACCTTAATTTACATATTCTCCCCATTTGCATGCCCTTCTTGTGTTTTCTTTCTTCTTATTTGTCTTCCCTCACTTTTGTTTGCACTTGCCTTGTTTTTATGCTAATTATTTATGAAGTTGTTCACATTTGCTGACTTCCATGTTGTTTTAGCATGTGAATTTGAACCATATTTTGTGGAAAGACATAAAAAATATGCATAAATATGTATAAAAAGTCTTGTTTTTCTGATGCCTGCCCTCCATAATGTGCACTTACAGGTTCTCCTTTGAGGCCGGGCTGACCCGGAAGGCCGTCTCTGCCCGGCAGTCCATCCTGGCCTGGCTGACCTTGCAAACCAGGAAGACCAGGAAGACCTTTCTCCCCTTTTAGACCAGGAGCTATGAAAACATCTCCTGGTGCACCCACAGCACCCGGGGCTCCCATCAATCCTGGATTTCCTTGTAAACCCTGCAGACATTTCAATGTATCACTCATTATTACATGTTACATTTTTCTCAAACAAATGATAAAGATTAATAAAATCCTGTGAGTGGAGAGAGTTTTTACTTACTGGTCGTCCAGGTTCTCCAGGAAGTCCTGCTTGACCTTTGTCTCCTTTGCTACCAACTAGACCAGGAGGTCCTGCAAAACAAAATGGGATCAAGTTAACGTGCACAGAACTGAGTTAGTGCATGTGCATCTGACAGCAGAGATGTCAAACGGTGGAAAAGTACATTTTTCTTCTTCACCTTGGTTTGTTTACCTGTTGTACAGATGAAGATTTCTTTTATAATTTGACTTTTTACAGTTTTGAAAGTGTTAAAGACCCATCCAATCATCTTTGTAAAAACCTTCCCAGTGGTCTTTTTACTATGTTTGTTCTGTTTTGGGCAAAATAAAATAAAAATCTGTGTTGTTTTCTAGGACATAGCTTTTACAAAGCAGTAGTACTTCAGTAGAAATTTGCCTCTGAGTTGTGGCTGGGACCAATGGCAGGGAGCAAGCCCACCCCTCTTTTCCTCTCCATTGTATAGTGGAGCAGAACAGGAAGCTTGTGTATTTTCTACATCACAAATAAGCTCTTTTGCAAACAGTATTTTTTTTGTCTGATCCATATTTACAACAATTTGAATAAAGAAACACTTAGAAATGCAATTTTAATCTCATCTCATCTAATCTTTGCATGTGTCCACTATGGGGAGAAAATAGACTCACCCCGATTTGTGTGTCTGTGTGTAATTCTTGATTCATAACTCATGCAATACATTTTGTATGTAACTGTGTGTATGTAACTTAGATTGTGAATAATATCTGGTGAAAATTTGACATTTTTAACACTTTCTTAAACAGATTTGCCCAGATAGTTGGTATAAAAAAGTCTAATTATGCAGCATTTAAAATGCATTTAAATACATTTAAGCATAAAATGTATTGTATGAGTTACAAATCAAGAGGTGTGCACACACAAATCCAACGTTACACACAAATCAAGAATTACACACACACATCAGGGTGAGTCTATTTACTGTCCATTGTCCTCCATCTTGTGAAAAATGTTACAAGAACGTGCTAAAAAATCCCAAAAACACCATTTTCATCAGAGTTGGTCCTTAACAAGGCTAAAATGTACTATTGTTTCCAAAATATTAGTCATTTTTAAAAAGTCTCACAGTGACTCTAACTTGTTAAGGTGTTAGTATTTTCCTTTGCATGTGGCAAACACTCACCTCGATCTCCTTTAGGACCTTGGGGTCCAGGTTCTCCAATGACACTGCTGGCCTCACAGTGAACACAAGTGTCTCCTTTATCACCTGAATTCAAAAAGAGTATTACTATTAAAGTATTACTATTAAAGTATTACGGTACAAATAAAAACTTTGTGTGCAGTCCGGCAGTGGGAACAGACAACATACAAACACCTTTAAAGATATATTTTTTGGTAATGAGATGAGACAAACCTGAACAATACATTCCCAATATAGAATGTCAGGGAAAACAGTGCCCACCTTTTTGTCCTACTTCCCCCTGTAAACCAGGAGATCCAGGCGGACCAGCATTTCCCTTCGCAATGTTACACGCACGTGGGTCAACTAAATAGATCACAAATTCCTATTATTAACAGTTTTGTACACATTTTAGAGTCGAGAATGGGTGAAGCCATACCAGGTTGGCCAGGTGGTCCAGGTTCTCCTGTTTGCCCTCGTTGTCCCGGTGGTCCGGGAAGAGACTCTCCCATGACTCCCCTGTCACCCTTTTCCCCATCATCGCCCTTCTGGCCCGGATCTCCTCGAGGCCCCTCTATGTGACGACCTGAAGCATGAAAAAAAAAGGTAAGTTGGCTTTTCTAGAGCCCAGAAATGTACTTTCTTCTTTCTTTTTACTGACAATTTTGGGAAAAATTAGAATGTAATTTGGCAAAAACAAAGATGTCTATTGAACCAAGAATACAAGTTAAATATATATATATATATATATATAAATATGTGCGTGTGTGTAATGTGTTTGTTTATTAATTTGAGAATTTTATATTTGAAAGAAAAAAACATAATTCTTGCCAAATCCACACAAGCCTAAATTTTAAACTGAAGTGGAAACTTAAATGACCACTGAGGGCCAGTTTTAAAAGGAAGTAATTTTCCACTGATTTCATTGTTAGAAAGTGTAATCTTTTTACAAAAGATAATTAATGAAAATCTTTTAGATGTTTATTGCTTAATTTTTTGATCATTAAATTGTGAAAGGGTGGATATTTGATATCTGTATTGATTTTATCAGCCTAAACTTGTGTATTATTGAGGAGAGGGCTTGCGTTGTTATCGTTGTTTTTAATTTTTAGACAGTCAATCACATCTGTGGATTTCTTTTTCTGAAAATAAAGTTTCCTTGAAAACAAAAACAAAAAAAAAAAAAAGACTCAAACTGAGGAGAGTTCACCAAGTCACCACTAGGTGGCGTTTTATGTTCACAATAAACCTTCAAGGGTTCAATTTCTTCACGCCATTCTGACCTGATTTTATACAGGTCCACACAAAAGAATGATACTTTAAAATGGGCAAATGGCTGTTAAATAGTCACCTCTACAGTAGTTTTTATTGTTGTGTTCCAACAGCTGTTGGGCTTGTTAAACCTTCCAACGTGGCTGAATTTGCAGATCATGTAACTCCATGCTTTTTACTTAGTGAGAGCTGCTGAACTTAAGCCCTAATGTTCCCTTTCAATAAATGTGAAACAGAGGGATGTGAGCAAAAACACAGCCCTCTTTTTAGACCATAAATTGAAGTTATTTTGAACTCCACTGACTCCCTTTTTATTGTTGTTGTTGTTTTGTTTTAAAAAAGAACCTGCCGAGCAGACATTTGCACAGTGACAATCTTCTGTAGTTTACCTGGTGGACCCGGTTCTCCCTGTGGACCAGGAAAACCTGTAGGTGAGGAAAAACATTTAAAACTCACAGATTACTAAAATATGGCTTTTCTGAGGATGCATGCAAATGTTTGACTGTCTTTATTAGCATCATTTCACCTTTTTCTCCTGGAAATCCTGGCAGACCAGGTAGGCCGGGAGGACCAGGTGGACCTTCACCCTGTAAACAGTTTGGGGTTTTTTTTTGCATTAAAATGGTATCTACCTAAAAGCCATTCTAAAAATGCTTTTTAGTAATGATCACGACCTTCTTTAAACAGAAATAAATGAAGATGTCACAACTAAAAATCTACTGAAAATCGCCTCTGAAAGGTCATGCCTTAACGGAGCACACAGGGGAATTCAACTTTAAGCAGAAAAGAATTACTTACAAATCCTGGTGGTCCTTGTTCGCCTTTTTGCCCCTGAATTAAGAGACAGATTGTATTAATCAGATCATAAACCTTTTATTGAGCTGCATGCATTTTCTTATTAATGTCTTTAACAAAAGATAATTAAATTACTTACTGAGTATCCAGGTAATCCTGGAGGCCCGGGAAAGCCCCTCTCCCCCTGCAAGATATGTTACAAGAAAATAAACCATTTTTTTAAAATAAAAATGTTAGAAACAATTTCTTAAATCCATTGGATGCTTGTTACCCTTTGACCATCCTCTCCATCTTTTCCAGGTTTACCCTGAATTGCAAAAAAATGAGTTTTGTTTAAATTTTTCATATTTCTCTTATTATTGGACAAATTAAATTGTAAGATTGTCATCTGAAATGCTGATGCTTACTCTTGGTCCAGGTTGGCCTGGTTCACCTTTAATCCCATGCTGATAAGGGAGGCAAAAGCCCTGCAAAAATAATAATAAACTCATAAATATGATATGAAATCTCAGTAAAATATGACAAAAAAGTTTGAAAACAGAGCACTAACTTTATCTCCTTTGTCGCCGCGATCTCCAGGTGGGCCCTAATGAAAAATAAAAGCATGAAGCCAACTAATCTGATATTTGTGTGACCAGAGATGTTGGGTTAACATATTTATGAAAGAGTTCCATTTAGTTTTTATTAAATTAATGAATATGTACCGGCAGCCCTTTTATAATGAGTGTGGCTGTTCCTTCTGCTTCCTGATAAGGGCCGGGGGGACCAGGCGGGCCCTGGAGTCCCTGGTCACCCTACAAATATTGGAACAAAAACACACAGACACACACAAAAGGGCTAAAGTCAGCCTCTGTATTTGACAAAAATGTCTGCAACAAATAAAGACCTGTTCATTAAACAGAAATGTCACTTAATGCATTAAATTATGGATTCTAAGACGGATAACATTTGTGAATGTTTATGTTATGCTTTTATTTTGAAAGCTTTGTCTGGGAACAATTGTCAGATGTGGTCAGTTTTACTACTGAAATATTTCTTTTAAATTATTTAATGTAACAGAGCTCAATTGTGACAAAAACATAAAATAAATATTCAAAAAATATATGTATATTAATTGTATTTAACACAATAATCTTTACTGATCATGAGTATGAAGCACCTCCACCTTTTTACAAACACTCCATTTCAAAACTAGAAAAGTGATAAGTAAAAATCGGAATTTCGTTATGATGGTTTCTGGTGACAATTACAACTAAATAAATAAGCACTCTATTTTGTTACTTTACCTGTGATATGCATAGTCATTTCCAGAATATTGTAATGTTTTTAATTAAAGTGTAAAGATTGTAGATATGTAAAAAGAAATAAATATAAGAGTTAAGTAAAGCATCATGGGGTGGGACTATATACGATCTCTTCCTCCCACTACTTTTCAAGCAATTACTTAAAATATTATTGACAAACTTTACATTTCGTGGATTTAATGTGTGTCATGTATTATCTGTATAAGCACAAATATGTCATTTTATGAGTTAAATTAGAAAAGCGTTACAGATTCAACCACATCTTGACCCATCTTTGTTTTTTTTTTTACTGACAGAAGTTAAAATGTTTGAGGAGAATTTCTATTTGAGAAAAATGTAATAGTAATAAACATATGCACAGGAGATCATAAAACTGATTACAACAATTTTCCCATGAAATTGTAATGTTTTTAACAGCTGAATTTACTATTTGTTCAATTCTTTCAACTCATAAGTATTTATCAAACAAACTCACCTTATCTCCTTTTTCACTCACAAAAGCCAGTCTGTCACCCTGCAAAGAAAGTTAGAAGTTCCTGTCATATTTCTACAGAAACAAAAAAAACAATGTTTCTTTAGGATGTTAATAAATCATTTCGTTCATATTTATTCCTACTTTTTCTCCAGGAGGACCAGGCGGACCAGAATCTCCCTGTCAATCATCAAATTAAAGGCAATTAATTAAAAATGACAGGAATTAAATTAAGATTTTTTAATATTTCTATAAGGATTTTACTTCAAAGTAAGTATTTTGAATATATTTTATGTTTAAACATGTCTCTTTTGGGACGGACTCACTTTTAATCCTGGAAATCCTCGGGGCCCTGGAGGTCCAACAGCTCCTGGAAAACCAGCTGATCCCTACAAAAAAAGCACCAAATAAAAGTGAGATTTAACATGAGACTTCAGATCTGGCTCTCTTTTTTTCAGAAACACTGAAATGACACATACAGGTTGTCCAGGTATGCCAGGATACCCCTTGTCTCCTTTAGTGGGAACAAACCCAATCAAACCACCAGGGTCTCCCTGTAGGAGACAGAACAAAAATCTCTCCTCATATCTGGAAAAACATCCAAATTAATCAACGTTTAAAACAAGAATGAAAGAATACCTTCATTCCAGGAAATCCTGGGATTCCCTGAAAAAAGTGTCAAACAGATATTTTTACAAGCTAGGCAGAAAACCACTTTGTAATCAAATGTTTACTGTTTGTTTATTGGTGTTCGTACTGGTCACTGCTAAACAGGTAAACTTCACTTACAGGAGGTCCTTGAAGGCCAGGAAAACCAGGAGAGCCATCCATTCCTCTTCCACCCTGAACATAAAACACATATGTATTAATAAACAAAACCAAAAAAAAGTTTTTTCAAAAGAATAAAATGAGAAAGTTGTTACTTTAGTTCCGTTACACCCTGGGATACCAGGGGGACCTGGAGGACCATCGTGCCCATTGATGCCCTAAGATGACAGGAAAGACATCAATGGGGTTTTTTTTGCACCAGTGATAACTCTCTCATTGGGGTAGAATCGTTTTTACCCCATAAAGTCATGATTTAGCCCTTAGATGCCCTCTAGTGGTGCAATACTGAAAAGCACTTGCTACAACAGTAAAAAAAATCATTTGGTTTGATCGAGTGACATCTAAAAACATGGAAAACATTGTGCAAAAAAACTTTCCTATTTACCACATTAATTTAAGGTCTTAGATTAAATCCCTCATATGGAACCCCTTTGGGGACACAAAACACAGAAAAAAATACTGGTTTCTGGTGCCCAGGACATTTCTTTTATTTATATGTCCCTTTAGGGCAGGGGTGTCAGAATCCAGTCCTCAAGGGCCGGCCTCCTGCTGATTTTCCAGAATTCCTGCTCAATTAGCAGGTGATTACCTGGATCAGGTGTGTTTAGCCAATCAGGAGCTTCAATGGCCAGCTGGTTGAAAACATGTAGGACACCGGCCCTGGAGGCCTGGAGTTTGACACCCCTGCTTTAGGGGCTCCGTACCCTCACAACTTTTTTTTATTTTATTTTATTCATATATTTTTGTGGAAGAGCTAAGATTGTTGCTTTGTTTTGTATGTACTTCTGTTGTTGTTTAAACATCACATGACAATAAGGTTGAAGACAGAAATGCTTTGACTCTAATATCTGCATGTGATTCAACTTTTAAAAAAAGCTTGTAATGTAGAGTTTTATGCTTTTCTCTATTGTTTAATGCCGGCATGTGCTCAGGAGAAGGGTCGGGTTTAAATCTATCAGAGTGACCCACATGGAGATAGTGTCGGTGCCATGAGTCTGACTGCTTGATTGGAGAACTTAATTATTGACAGAATATTCAAGTTCTTCTCTGAAAAAAACCTGAATCAGCTCAAAGAAAGTTCCTCAGCAAACTCTAAGGCACTCTAAGGCACTTTGGAGTTAGAATACTTTTCATGACAGATTTTAAATGTGAATGAAAATGAAAACACTGCTTAAGGATAAAATAAAAGTGCTACACATTAAAAATCTGTGATACTTACTGGTTGCCCTGGGTGACCTGGGAAACCTGGCAGACCAGGAGGACCCTGCAACATCACAGTAATATATATAATGAGGCCAAATATGCTTCAGCAATAATGCAATCACTGAAAGCCTTTGTTTCACCAGAGCCTTTCAGCAGGAATCATTACCTACCCGCACTCCTTTGAGTCCAGGAGCTCCAGGCTCGCCGAGATCCCCCTATCAGGCACATGATGTCACGATTAACGCTTACCAAGAAATCTATGAAAAAACCTTCAATATTTCCTTAAAAATTAAATATATATTTCTATCTTTTGACAGAACAAATGTGTTGCGGCATTGGACATTTTCAAGGAAAAAAACTTAAATCTGTGGCACAATTTAAAGGGATTTAGAAGACCTTATAGAATGTCTAAAAGCTGCATAGTAAACAAATTCTAACAAAATGTTGAATTAAACAAGAAAGCTGAGAGTTTAACTTCAAGATTCCTAACAAAAATGAAACAATGAGACAAACGGCAAGAGTTAAAGTATCCTCAAAGTACCTAAAGTTTTGAGAAGTATTTAAATCAGAGCATCACTGTATACTACTGCTGAGGTCACCGTGTGCTGAGGACATACATGACAGGTGTTTCATGAATTGATGAGGCTTTTGTGACATCCCTCATTGAAGCTATGGACAAAAATCCATATTTTTTTTATTGAAACTATTGGATCAAGACACAAATCAAACAATCAATCAATTTCCATAAGGGGTTGAAAATCCTGTGTAATGTGCTTTCATAGATTTTTGTGCTAGTTGTATAACAACAATGCTATGAAAGACTTGGTACTGAGTTTAAAAATGCTCCAGAACAGAGCCCTGTGGAACTCCTCGTGTGATTTTTCTCCTCTAAGAAATACATTTAGCTATCAAATCAGCAGTTAAAGATCCATTTTGTTTGTAGCAATGCTAAATACTCAATGTTTTAGTCTCTAGATTCATATTTTGGGGAAAACTTTATTAAGTGTGGCACAAAATATGACGCAAATGGCTGAGAGAACAAGTTTAAAAGAAAGTTCAAGCTGTTTAAAAGAAGTTTAAAAGAAAAAAAAGTCTAAATACATTTATAGAAGATTTTCTGTTTTCATCAAATCTCTTTGAATAATGGTGCATTTAGGAGCACATACTCAGAGTGTATCTCAGAACAATATCTTAGAACTTTAATGCCTTTTAGGTTATTAGATCATTACCTTTAATGATAAGTTAAGTTTTTGTCAAAACCAGCTTAAATATGTTTATAGTGCGTCAACATTCGTCATCATTGGTATTATAAAAGTGCTAAATACTGTCAACATGTATTCACAAAATTGATTGATTGATTGATTGATTGATTTTATTTAAAATGGAAAAATAACTCTGATTTTTTTTTTATTTATTTTGCTTTCAACAACAGCAATATAAACTGCACTGTTACCCTTAAAAAGAGATTAGGTCTAAAAAATAATACAATCATTTGAGTAATTTTTTCTTGTCATAAGAAGGGGAATAAATGTTTCAGAAGTTTCAGAAGATTTGACTCTGTGCACTCAGATCAAAATCTATTGATCTGTAAATAAAGGTGTGCACATACCTTGGATCCCATGGGTCCAGGAGGTCCCTCAGGACCCTGTAGTCCTGGAAACCCCATGTTGCCTTGAAGACCAGGAAATCCGCGCTCCCCCTGTGATGCACAAACAAAAATGAAATGACATCACACACAAGCATCACAAAGTGAGTCAGAAAATGAACAATATTTAATATAATGGGCTTCCAATACCTACAGGCAGGGCTCTAAATAAACACCCGCCAAATGCCGGTAAAACTTGTATTTGGCGAGTAAAAATTGTATTTCACGAGCCACTTTGGCACGTGAGACATTCATCAGCTCTGACACGGGGCTCAAACGCTCAACCATGACTTCTAGCTGTCTGCCATCCTTCCCCACTTGGACATTACAAACATCAAACATTTAATTTTGAATTAATTGCGCAGATTTAATCCTTGCATTCGCCCAGCGGCTGGCGCATTCAGAGGCTGCATGGATTTTCCGCGTTGATGATTAAGATTTCGCTATTGTTGCATTCAGGTGCGCTGGGAATTTCTAGCACACAAACACACACACACTATTTGCTCCATGTCATTGTCACTTTTGAAATGACTAAGACTCACAACTATAACAAACTAATCTGTAAGAGCACACAACAAGGCAAAAAGTTTCACATTTTTCAAATACATGAATGTTTTTCTCTGCATGACATTAAACAATTTTTAAAGTAATTATTTTATTGTTTATTACTAGTCTTAATCTTTATGGAAACATACTGCATTCAATAAAAAAGGGTGGTCTTTTTTCAATTGAATGCCAAACTCTTATATGACAAATTAAATCAAAAATCCTTTAAAAACTTCCTAAAAATCAAACAGTAAGCGACAAAGTTGACCACAACGTGAGCACCCAGCAGGTCACCCATGGACTTTACTGCTTTGTGCCCAATACTGTCGTTGGGACTGACTCACAAAAAAAAAAAAAAAGAAAGAAAAAAAAGAAGAAGACATGGTTTGTGTTCATTAAAAAGTTCAAAGGTCAGAAGTGTCTTTTACTAAAATAATATTACATTTCTGTAATGTTATAAAACATGACATAAGACAACACTTTCAATGATTATTAGTGTTTTGTTTTTGTGAGCGAATAATCATTAACAGAAACTTTATAAATATAAAGAATAAAAGTTTTACTTTGAAAAACACAAATTAATTTTCCTGAGAAATGTTTGGCTAGTTGAGTCCAGATTTGGCTGGTAGACTTTGGATGTTACTGACCACCCTGGCTAGTAACCAAAAAAGTTCATTTAGAGCCCTGCATAAAGGTAAAACAAACATGTTTTTTAAGCATTTTTTTTTTGTTAATAAACAATTTCGAATTATAAATTTACATTTTTAAATTTGAATATCTTAGACATTAGGGAAATTAGAAATAGTTTGTTCAAGAGTTCATAAGATTTTGTCAAACATGTTACTCTTCAGGAATTGTTCATCTTTACATAATAAAGTATGTAAATACCGGTATACAAATGTGGTTTCATCTTTAATGAGTACGTTTCTATTATCTCTTTTACAAGTAAACCAAAATAAAAGCATCTAGTATATTTTATTTCAAAAAATAAAATGTTTTTTTCCACTTAAACTCACAGAGATGTCCGCCTTCTACCGGTAGATGGCAGCATTGTTCTACAGATCAGAGCAAAGTTAGTAAGAGAACCATTGTTGGTTCTCAGACCTCCTGGTTCACAGTAGTTGGGAACATGTATGCTATGTAACTTATAAAAATGGTCACTGAATTAGCATGACACGTCCCATAATGCAACAGGAAAAAGTTATACAATCAAATGTTCTTGTAAGTCTTGGCTTCTGACCTTGTATCACTTTCAAAATATAAAACTCTTTCTTTTTCATCCAGATTCCTTTGAACTAAAACAGTGGTTTATGTTGGTTCAAGCTGACTATCTGGCAGTCTGATATCCTTCTGAAATGTCTGATAAAAGTAAAGCCAGCAGACAAGTAGAGTTTGTTCAAGAGATTAAATATAATCTGCTCTGTAATAAAAGTAAAAACAGTATTTTGAATCATTATTTTAGACATTCTTAGCACATCAAGAAGAAAACTGTTTTAGGGTTAATGCGATGAATTGATTATTCTAAAATTCGATTAACTATTTTGAGTTATCTGATCAGTTTCTTCAGAAACCAAAGATGCTGAGAAACTGAGTTCATGCTGAGATCACTTCAATGTTTTTTGGGTTTTTTTTTTCAAAGCAGAATCAAAACAGCATAAAGGCTCAATCAAAGGTAGTTTGTCATCATACGTCAAAACAGTAAAGTTGGCGGCTTGGGAAAGGCTGTCCAAAGAAATCTTATTGCAGACAGTTTGAACTCAAGTTTGATTGACCTGTCAGCCTCAATTTATTCTCTAATAGATCATCAGTCGTGGCCTGTAGCTCTTCAACACATGAAAAATGTTCCAAATTTGAAAATATCTGATTGCAATCAGGAACAACAACAACAAGAACCATTAAGTTATTTTAAATAAATATTGTGATTATATCGCTGATTTGACTGTCAGTCAAAAGCCTTCCCTTAAGAACTGATGTAACAACATAGGAAAGTTATTGCAGTGAAAACGTTATTAAATCATTACACGGCAGGTTACATCAACAATGGTCATTTCAAACTCATTTGTACAAAACTGAATCCTGATTTAGATATGTTGCAGATGTAGTTTTGACTGCTGAGGCTTCTGGAATGGATTATCTGTAAGTCGAACAACTAGAACTAACAATTAACAACTAAAAAACAATATAGTGCGGGACTATTTATTGCCCTGGAAAGCAGTTTGGAAATAATACTCAAACAGCAAATATGACGTCAACCGTTTCACAAAATAAAAACGTATTAAACAGGGTTATTTTATGAACACCTTATATAAATCCATTAAGTTCTGATTAAGAATGCTTGCACGGTTTATAAGAAAACTAAATTAAAATATATTTTTTAACCAAAATTGTTCAAATGCAATTCATTGTAGTCTTTAGGCCCCAATCTAGTGAACAACGGTGCACACTGGTTTTTTTGCAGAGACTTCTGGAAAATTTAGAGGACACTGGATTTTGAAATTGTTGATTCGACAGCTCTACAAAATGGCAAATGCACTGTATAGTGAGTAGCGAAGGAATTCACACACAACCTAGGAAAACAAAGATGTACATGGATCTAGTCGTCTACAAGTGGATGCATCAGGGTGAAGCGGAGCAGGGAGCTTGTGACCCACCCAGTCTACTTTCTGTGTTCAAATACAAAATTTTCCAAACTGCATTTTTTTGTCTGCTCTTGGTCTCCAATCATCTGAAGAAAGAAATATGCAGAAATGTAATCTGTAGCTTCATTTTTTTAATGTGTCCTCCATCATCAGAAAAATGTCACAAGAACACCAAAAAAGTAGGCTAGGTAACCAGAGTAGGTCTGTCGGTTTTATAAAACCTTATTAACAGCATTTTTGCAGAAATGAACAAAACTTTAAAGCCTTCAAGACTACAAACTATTCAAACAATTAGAAACAGGAAACCGAGATAGGAATCTATCCAGTAAAAACGTATTCTCACTTCAATTGGTACGGTTAGGAAATTCACTTCTCAATGTCAGAATGTGGTGTGATATAAAAAGAAATGGCACGTAAAAGAGAAGCAGTATAAGAATTATGACTGAATTTGTGTGATATATTTTAAACTTTTCTAACAGTCCTGACCTTTCTGATTGTGGTTATACATCTGCAAATTGCAGCTTTTATTCCTCAGAAAGATTTCCTGTCCAGCTGCTTGTGCAGATTTGATCCAATTCAGCCTAATTTGTGTTGAAAACCAGATCTGCACTTTTTTTTTTTGCTCTTCAGTTTGTCTCAGTAAATTCTGCACAGAATAGCAGAACATTGAATGAATAAAGTAAAAATCTCACCTTATCTCCTTTCACTCCACTGCAGTCACATTTTCCACAGGAAGCTCCACAACCCTGAAAAAGAAAGAAAAAAAAACACATTTTAAGATGGAAATTTGAAAGAAAGAAAGAAAGAAAGAAAGAAAGAAAGAAAGAAAGAAAGAAAGAAAGAAAGAACCAGCAAACATTTTACTGCCACAAGGGGGCAGTAGAACAATCCTTTGCAGCAGAAAGTTAAAACTAAAACTTGAGCATTAACCATGATTTTGAAGGACCAAAATGAAACAAAATGCAAAATGATTTATGGTGAACATGATTGATAGATGCATCCTTGACTAAAAATGAAGGTATGAAAAAAGCATGAACAATGGTTTTGATTTGATTCGTTTTGATTTTTAGCTCAACTAAATTTAAAATAAAAAAGATGCAGTTAGATGTTCTTTGGCATCAAAGAAACACCTATTCGTAAAAGTGCTTGCAGGCAGTAGCACATCATTGCAGCTGGTCTGGACCCTCCCACCCACCCACGACCCCCACCCCGCTTCCTCTCCTCTGAGGTCCCCTGGGGCCGAAGCCTGGGAACTGGCTCTGCACTGTCTTGGCTCCCTCCACTTGCTCCTCTTTTCCTCGTCTTCCTCCTTCTCCCAGCTGTTGCTGGACTCACGTGTAGAGCTGCCGGCCAAAATCCTGTCAGAAGTTTAGACTTGGTCTGCTGTCTTGGGAAGGGAGCTACGCTAACCCAGAATATTTCAGTCTGCCTCTCGTTCTCACACAAAACAAACAAATAGCCTCATAACTAATTACAATCGCCCCATCTAACCTTTCAACCTTACATTCAGAACAGGTCATTCTTAATTTACTCCACATTAATCCTGATGCAACCACTTACATTCCAGCATACCTGTTAGCTGAATCAGTATGTGGTTACATAAACCATGGGAAACCACGGCAACCGCAGTCCCAGGAGTTAGAGCAGAGGCTCCACGTGTTCTTACTGTCCACTTATCTTCACATACGTGTGTCCGTCATATTATGAAATCTGACAATCCAACTCTTTAAAACACCTACCGCTCATAACCCAAAGCTCGATACTATTTCTGTTTCATTAGGTTTTTGTCCATATCACTCTGGGAACACCAGATCAGATTAGTATCATCCCAGAAACACAAGAAAACAAATGTCGGCTCTGGGAAAAGGCTGCATGTGGTTTTGATTATAGTAAGCTTCTGGAGCTGGATTAACAGGATTTTTTTACAACAAAAAAAGTTGAGGAATGGCAAAGCAAAGACCCAACTGCATTGCTTAAGTCATTCTCAGCTGTTCCGGTTTCCTTTATCCTCCGTTTTTCCTCTCCGTGTCTCAGACTTGCTCTTCGTGTCTTTTGTCACCCACCTTCAGACACAACTTAACCCCGCAGACATTCCCGCGTGGCAGAGGGCATGACCAGAGCACCTCACTCCAACACACACTATAAAAACCTCGATCTCTTTTGATCTTCAAAAAATCTGCAGGTAGATCAAAGTCCTGTTTCTTTGCTGCTTTTTTTTCCCTCCTCGACATCCGTTACTCCTCTTCATAAACCCAAACAACAGATGGGAGTGATGGCAGAAGATCCACATGACATCTGCACAAAAAGTGTGTCTTGTTAATGACTCCTGTAACCACAGATTAGACCCTTCTGGGTTGTGATCTCAGCTCTGTAAATCGGAGTGGATCGTATCATATATGGGTCTTCAGGTACATGGAGTGATGAGGGCTCTGATAGCACTTCTGTTTGTCTGTTGGATAAAGAGCTTTCTCACATCCAGACAAGACTGTTCTGTGGTGAACAGAGATTAGAAAAAAGTGACCTGAAAATTCAACATTCTTTCAGAGGATTAAAAGAAAATCCACACATGTATACCTATCTAGTTCTGAAGTTTTTTTCTAAATAAGATGAGTCGAATGTATTTCTAAAAATGAAAAATATTGTTGTTTTGTGCTTTTGCTTTCAAGTAGATGCTAAATTAAGTTGATTCATGTGCTTTTGGATGCATATGCTGCAAGAATTGAGGAGGAAAAAAAGTCAAACAGAAGCAGCAAATTGATTAAATCAACCCAGAAGAATGTCAAGTCAACCAGAATCAGATATTCTGGATCCCCTTTTTACATTTAATGTTACTGTGATTGCAAATAAAACACATTTTGGGGTCTTCTTTTGCAGAACGACCAGATCACAGACTGGTGACTGAACGGAGCTCCTGAATCCTTGAATCAGATCCAGTAAACTTCAGGGCGTGCACGTGTCCTGAGACAAATACTGAGGTCATTTCCAGACCGAGATCTCTCCAAACTGTGAAAATCCCTGCAATGTGTTAGGGCAGATTGCTTACATTTACTGGGCACTGCACAAAACAGAGCCTTATCATAATTCAGTGTGTACATGTGAGTGTTTGGGACTGTTTACTGAAGATGGATCTGAGGAGAAGACACAGACCTCTGAGGTAAGAGGACATGAAGGGAGGGGAAAAACCAGAATGTGAAGGGGATTGCTGGTTCTAAATGTTAAATGCATGACACCAGACAAAATCTCCTCCTCAAAGACCTGATATTTCAACAACACCTGCCTGAAACCTGTGACATCACTGGATACTAAAGTCTGGAGCTGAGATGAGCTCAGGAAAAGCCAGATGTAAATACTGAGTGTTCTGGTAATTACAGGCTTCAGCAGAAGACGCTGCCGCAGAAATCCTGACGTGAGCTTTAACGCTCCAAAAGGTAAAATAGCTCTCAATGTTTCGGAGTTATATAAAGTTGACCTCGGTATTTGCAGTAGCTGAGACACAGCCCAAATAAGCAAAGACGTCTCCGTGTTGGCAGCAGCGTGGTCCGTCTGGAGATTCAACAGATAATAGAAGGAGCTCCATCCATCACAATGGCAGCAACATTCTCGCTTCCTCTAACAGTTAGAGACCTCCCACTGATGTCGGGATAAAAGCTTTGCAGGCTGACTGAGGAAAGCAGCAACTGTCAAGACCAGTTTGAGCTTTCAGTCCGTTATTTTCACTTGTCATCCCAAAGTGTATTTAAGGTGCAAGCACACAATGAAACACTACATTCATTGATTAAAAAAACACTTCCTGTTGATTTGTAAATGTAACTGGTCAGTTTAGAGGGGGCTGCACAGTGGCGTAGTGGTTAGCGCTCTTAACTCACAGCAAGAAGATTCCCAGTTCAAGTCCCCTGGTTTACATGCACTCCCACTAGCCTACAGCTCCCCACACCCCAAATTAACATTAGCAGTGCAACAAAGACAAGTAAAACAAAGCCACTGCGTCATATCCAGCCAAGATGCCATTGAACACACAAGTAAAAAACTGACTTTAAATCCCTGAAAAACAAATAAAAGGTTTAACACCTACTTTGTCAATTGTTAACATCAGTTTTAGTTCTGCATTATAAAGTTTTGTTTTATAATTTATTAAGTTTCCAAGAAAATGATCAAACTCAACACTTTCTTGCGTGATTCAACTTGACCATTTTTTTACTTTATTTTGGATAGAAATTTAGCTTTTTTTAATTAATCAAGTCCAGTAAATTATGATTTAACATCAAGCTCATCCAGTCTTTATACCTTAAAACCCTGAGCTCTGTAAATTTTGGTACACTTATTTTGGATCATTGTTTCGGGTCAGTTTTAATTTGGGAAAATCCAGTGTTAATTTAAGGATACATTTTATTCTGAAAGTACATTTGGAACGATAACCATTGTGTAAAGTATGTAGAAAAGGATACTTGAGGTTTTTCATGGAAAAATAACTTACAAAAACATATCTCAAACTTTCATGACAATTCTGATTTGTCAATTAATGACCATTTCTGACTCTTTTTTCCTTTATTTTATTTAACCTTTATTTTTCAAAGGAAGACAGAACAATACTTCTTGTTTTTAAATGTGACCCGGCAAAAGGCAAGATCTTCTGATAAAGGAAGAAAAAAAAGATGAAAACTGACAAAAATCATCAGCAATAACATAAGATAGTCTAAAATTGTAAAATTCATGTACAAGAACATGCATCTTTAAAATGATCAGTCTTCTTTTACTCATCTACATCAAACGCAACAAAAAAAAGCTTTCACAAAAAAAGTAATAAAAGGACTTAAGAGGCTTTTGAGCTCAATCCTTGACCTCTGACCGACACATGAAACACATTTCAATGAGTCAACGTCGCAACTTCCAGAAAAAGAATTGAGGCAAACAAGTCACCTATAATGTTACCAACTTTCAGCCTCTATGAAGTATCAGGGATGCCGTATACCTGTTTCTGATGCAACCCCCTTAAGCAGACATAAAGATGCATGTAAGCATGACATTCTTTCCAATCTTTAACGAAATATTTGCTGAAAGGCAGAATAAGGGGAAAAAAAGGCAAATAATGCATTCAAATGAATGGCAACTGCTTTGAAATAGGAATGAGATTATCTTCATGTGTTTTCATTCATTTTAAGCTCTTGTTTCTTTGTTTTATTAAACTGTGAAAGATGTGCTTTCAGTTTGCTTCATCAGGTGCTTCATCAGGTGCTTCATCAGGTGCTTCATCAGGTGCTTCATCAGGTGCTTCATCAGGTGCTTCATCAGGTGCTTCATCAGGTGCTTCATGCAGCGCTGTCCATCGGCTGCAGCTGTTTCACTGCACCTCTGCCTCCATGGCACTGGCCAAACATCTGGTCAATGTTAATCGACAAGCTGTTCTTTGAAACCGCATCACATTCCTGGCAAATTCCGCACATCATAACTCCCACCACTGTTGAAGTATTTTACAAAACTCTGGGGTTTCCTGGTGGGGCTGTACGTTAAAATGAGGAAAATTTGGCCATTTCACAACAACCCCTTCTTTTAATCTTCCAACGTCAAACACAGTCAAGTAACACATAAACTTAAGTCTAGAGGAGGAAAAAAAACCTTCTACAAGTCTGACAGTATCATCGGATGAGTTAAAGCATTCCAGTTGATGCATCTTACTGTGAGAAGATCCACATTGAAATTATTATTAATCTTGCTGATGAGCAGAATGCTCTCCTTGCATAATTACATGAATGTTGCTGATGAATCAGCAGATTTTGAGCGTGTTTTGAATGTTTTGGAAACCGACATGCCAGCTCCAGCTTTACCAGCCCATGTCAGCCATATTGTTGCATAGTTTTATGTCTAAATTTTGCTCCATGTTTTGGGCGTTTGGCAGTTTGGCTTATCATCTAATTACCCTTAATGACATCCGATTAGACTTGAGCCTTGTATCCCGACAGTAAATATTGTGCAGTATTGTTAAATTGTTAACATGCTGTTGAACTTTCACACGAAGAGTGACGTCTTCTTGTGGAGTCATTGAGTTATTCAACACTTTTTTTGAGTCCTATAAGCTCATGTGTCCTTTTAAACTCAGAAATCAAACTGGGTCCTCCTTATGTTCAACCTGCGTCAGTCACGCATGAAGTCCTGCTAACAGTGGTAAAATACAGATAATAGCCTCCATAAGGGGACAATTAGGACAGCTCTGCCCCATAAAACTTCCTTGGCAGCTCTTTACAGTGCTGTAAGACAAAAGCTTGTAATGCGAAAGTGGAAAAAGCAGCTGATATCACTCCGCTGAATCATTCTTCTTTAGTTTATCCAGTCCTGCTCCTCTGTGGTTTGAGTGCTGTTTTTATTTGAAGTAAACAAGAGCATGGAGTTCCCGCTCACAACAAACACTGTGTTCTCACGACAACTATACACACGAGGACAAAATAAAATAAACCGAAGGCAATCGATCGCTCTGCTCAGGGCTCGCTGACATCACTGGTTTTCTCTGGTTCAGAGGGTGACAGAATAACCGGGGAAGAGGGAAATTTTCAGGCTGAATGCCATACTTGGAAGACAACGCTGTGCATGCACGATGCTCCATTAACAATCATGCATGAGTGATGGTGGGCTGCATGTGCACAAACCAGAGCTGTTGGATGTCAACTGTCATTGATTTAGTAAAACAGACAGAGTTAACATAAACTGATGCAAACTGAGGCTTTTAATGTGAGACATGATGCTGTAGAATGGTTCAGAATAGATGATCACCAGAATCCCTGTGGACTGAGCTCTAAATCTAACCAAACAATGAGCGAGAATAAAACAAAATTTCAAGCTTAAAGCGGCTATCCAATTCTAAAGAACAACCACCCATCAGCTTGAGGATCTCCATTTTGGATTCAGTTTTGCAGCTTCTGAAAACAAAATGTGACTTTCTTTTGTCATTCTTGCATAAACTCAGAAAACATAAAAATATTACATAACTTAAATGAAAGTTTACAGCAAACAAACTACTATTTCTTTATAACAATTCCTAAACATAACTTACTTTGTTTATTTTAAAAAGTCAAAAGTTTACTTAGGCGTGAGTCGTATTTTGTAAAACTGCAACAAGATTGCATGCATACTTCTGGTTCCATGATGATTTAATTTTTTACTAAGCTGCAGAAAATGAGTGAAGTTTTGTTTCAGATGAAGACCCAAACATTTCTATGGCCACAACAGTTGCCACATTGCTGCTAAATCACATTTTGATTATTTTAGAGGTTTAGTTGGGAAAAGGGGCGGAGTTTCTTTCTTCTGTTCCGTCCCCTTTGGATCATTTAACACATTTCTAATGGACTTATTGAGACATCGCTATAAATATTCAAGTTTGTTATGCAAACTAGCCTCTCCTGAGCCCTGAAAGATTAATTTAGTTATTTTTTAAGGTGAAAAAGCAACTTTCTTCTCACTTAGTCAAACCTTTTCTATCATAAAAGAGTTCCCACTGGTCTTTTATTATCTCCTGCTAGCTCATAGCACCTCACGAGCCCAAGTTAACATAAGCTTAGCAATAAAAAATTGTGAATAGTATTGGAGCAATCCATCTGTACAGTTTTGAACCAGATGGCAGCTCAAACAAGGAAAATTATGACGTTTGCCTGCAAGTGAATGCATCAGAATTGTAGAGGAGAAATCATATACAAAGCACATGAAGCAAAAACATCCTTTAAAAATAATACTGGATTCATTTCTTACACGCAAGACAAAGATGGGAGGTAAAGTCAGATTTGCCTGTGAGAAAATTAACAAATCGCCTTTAAAGAAATAAAAATAAAAGCTGTAAATCCTTTTTTCCCAGCGTAAACATGTCTTGTTGCTAAAGAGGTGATAAACTGAGCCAAAGTCATGACTTACAACTCAGCAGCTCCAGCAAAGTTTGTATTTATTTATCTCAGCATATTTTAAAATATTTACACACCCGCTAAGCAGAACATTGAAAAGCCAAGTAGCAAAATGCTGCTTATGTATGAAGGGAAAAAAAACTGAGGCAAGGTGTACTAAATATTAATGGACCATGAAGAACTCAGACCAATATGATTCATTCTGCCTGCAAGGAAGCAGATATTCACATACAACACTCAAACACATTGGGCTTTCTGTAACCCAAAGCAGATCCATCTGCTGTTCTCACACACAAACACACACATGGTTCATACCTAACCAAATTGAAAACACACATCCACGCAAAGCGTATAAACAAAATCAATTCCAGGCATTGGGAGAGACTGTGAAAGTTTCATTCTGGCCGGGCGTTTTTGATATTTACATGGGAAAATGAATAATCTTGAATGAGGGAAATGCACAAAATAGCTCTTAAGGGACATTTGGGATCATTTGGGATCAAGTAATGGAGATTATAAGTCTGTGTGTTCACAACACTAAAGTGGACCTGGGTAGTGTTAACTGTCATCGGGCGGAGGCCCAATGACACAAACACTTCAGAGTGTTGGCTTCCTATAGAGTGAAAAGAAACATTTATTTTACACACATTTCAACACTGGGGAAATTGTATGACCAACATACAGCTACCCAGGCAGAAGTCCGCTGTAATTTGATTAAATTAGTCTGACCACATGTGGGCCAAGTTACGAATGTAACTCGTCCCTCTGGGATGGCAGATTTCTCTCAACCCAACACTGATGTACCATGTTCGCACTCGGATGCACTAATTACTTACACAACTAAACAGTTTCAGCTGCAGGTTTGTATTCCCTGCTCAGCACTGAAAAAAAGTCAATAAAGACAAACTAAGGTCATGTAGAACACAAGGGAAATTGCCTCTTTACATATTTATGTTTTTGTTTGTTTTTTTTTTTCAAAATTCTACTTTGGTTCTGACGTCTTTGCACAGGTTCTGAAGCAATTGTGTCTGATTAGAGCTCACAATATGTTTAAATACAATGTGAAGAGTGTGGTGCAGGAGTCAAATCATTGACTATCTCAGAGAACTGAACCAAAACCACTCTTGCCAATCAGGAGATTGTTTGTAGTCCTCACCCCAACCAATTTAAAACGGGCCACACAAAATCTGTCAAGCATTTCAAATGAACAAATACTTTTTTAAGGCCTCTGATTGGCCAGTTTATAACTTGAACAATTAGCATTATAGAAAGTAAACTTGGGATGAGCAAAAACATCTAAAAAAAAAAGAGTAACAGACCAAGAATGGTTATTCTGACTAATAGAATCCAGTTCAAAATGCAGTAAATGAGTCAAACACGTTTAAACTTTTCAATTAAATGATGCTAAAATGGTAAATGTTCAAATCTTTAGGCAGACACACAGATTCTTCACTCACAGTGATTACCAGATACTAGGGGTGAGGACAAAAATCGATTATCATGCATAAAAGATCTTGTATCGTTTCATAAATTATAAATAATCAATAAGTAACTACCTAATAAGTGGAACTGAGATTTCACTGAGATTTTTGAAGAGCACACAAACACGGCTGACCTTGCAGATGGCGTTCACCAACTTCGACTTCCATTTGAAAGCATTTTGACTTTGATAGTGTCAACGGTTAATTGGCTTTGGACAAAGGTCGTGTGGTGTGTGAGTTGTGTCGCACCAAAGTTAAATATGTAGGGAACACAACACATTTGCAAAATCACATTGTTCCATCTGGAGGAAGAGGAGGGAAGAAACCATTCTGGTGTGGCTTTAACAAGTTCAAAATATTGGATATCCTAAAGACACTTCCAACGATGTCGGAAGAGGCTAAGTAAGAAATGGTGTCAACTAGAGCTAGCAAAGGACTTGAGCCCATATTCTATGGTCACGAGGAAGGTTCTCACCCCTACCAGATACTACAGGTAACTGGACTAAAATGCCAAAAATACCCACAGCTTGTTCCTGATAATGATTTCAAAAAGATTAAATCCACAAAACAAAAACTGCTATAATGCATCTCGTCCGATGCAAACTTTGAAGAGTTTTTCCCTTTATGTAGTCGACAGCATGGTTTCGACTATGTGTGTTATCAGTGTTAACAAATGTTGCCACGTTTTAATGTACTCTTGTGAAAGTCAGAAATCTATGAAGACACAATTCTCTTTATATTTCCAAAGAACACATTCTCATATAAAATATCTAAAAATATTTTAGATACATGAAGGTGTTTTACCTGTTCTAGACAGACAGCTTCTTCCAAAGGAACAAGCAGGAAGAAGAACAACGTGACATGTCAGTGTTCACTTATCTAACATGATGTTATTGATATAAATTGAAATTAAAACCTTTTTTTTTTTTTTTTTTTTAAACTTGGATTATCTGCCTGAAGTCCAAACATGTCTTTGGGGCTTCCAAAAGTTAAAAACAATGATCTTGATGAGATTACACAAGCTAATTGGTCAGTTGGCATCCCATCTCCTACGGCCACGTGACCCCCACCTTAAGAGGTCATCGTGTTGACCTTCCACCTTCTTCCAGGCTATCAGAAGGGATTTAGATCCTAATCTTTGAGTTTTTGAACTAACGGCTGTGGTGATAGCTTGGCTCTGGGCTTTTAAGTATGTGCATGTGGAAAAAATGCTGCCTTGTTAACAAATTAAGCCAGACTCCTGATAATTTGTAGGTTCACGAAGGGACTTTCCAGTTGTAGTCTTTGTAAAAACACCAACTTAGTATCCCACCTTTGCCCTTAAGGGAAGGAAATCTTTTTTAAATAAGAAGCTCAACATTAAACTGATAGCCACACTTTCTTGTACTCAAATCAAATGAAAATTTAAATTAAAAAAAGCTTAAATTCTCTGCTTTTGAGATGATGAAGGATCATTAAAGGTAACAATCACTTGGTTAGTAATTAATAGTTATTTTCTTTTGACCTGCACTCCAACTCTTCCACTGACTTCTGCATAAAAGTGCACCACTCCGCCACCGGATACGGGTTTGAGGAAGCCATTCTTTCAGTGAGGAGGAAGGCCTCTTCCTTGCCTTTTATGTTCACAAAGACAAGAAAAGGCAGGGTCACTTTTGCATCTCTCAAGAGTGCTCTAGTATCTGGGAATGACCGACACTCATGAGGACAAGGGGTGACCTCTCTGACTTAAGTGGTGACTTGAAACTTCCAGTCTGGAAGTTTCTCATTCAAATTGAACACATTGTATATAAAACAGTGAAATAAGTAGCTTAACCTGGAATTCTGGGGAGTTAAACAAGACCAAAGGTTAAAGCCACAGCCCAAATTTTTCAATAATTCTTACCAAATTACTTCATAAATTTATAGCCGAACACTAGATAGTGATTGGAGATCTTTGTTGTAGCTGGAGCTGTCGCAGCATCCTACACTATTCAAGTTAATGAAGCATTTTAAAAGTAAGTGACATCATTTCTAAAGGGAATCCTTTACTCTAATCACCATTTAGAAAATGACATTCATCAGTAAAATGTTTATCTGAATATTTTTTACATTTTAGATGTACAGGCCAAATAATAAGCAATTAGAAACAGCACGGAGGAGATGGAAATAAATAGCAGAGATTACAACTTCTTTACACAGGCTCTCCTGGATTCATTTGAATTTGTAGGTCTCTATGCTCAAGCGCCAGTATATGTCAGATTTATTATATGTCCACATTCCCTGTAAAGCTCCGAGGTTTATCTATCAAAAGCTGATGGATGTTCTCCCATTAGGCTCAAAAATAAAGGAGATGGAGCTTAGACTAGAATGGCACCACAACTGTGATATTAGAAGCTGCTATTTTACCTGGAATGTTAAAAAGTCTCCTTAAGTCATATTTTTACAGGAAAGTAAACAAGTAACTTCAATGAACTGACAGTTGTTAGCACACAAATAGTTAATATGGTTTTGTCTGAAGCTATAGACAAACTGGGCATTTGATCTGTGTTCAAGAACATGTTAAACACGCGTTCTTGAAGATTGTAGTCCATGGCATTCACACTGGACAAACAGGAAGGGGTTTATTCTTCTCTTTCTACTGCTCACTTGTGCGTGTGCACCACCTACCGTTGACAGAGGCTTGGAGTATGCGGAGGTATGTGAAACTGGACTGGACAGTTGGCCTTGACAGCTGGAGTTTACAACCTTTACCTTTAGATTTAAAGTCCAGCAGAAATTATTAAGATTTATACCTGTTTGGAAAACATGTACCGAGTTAATTTCTGTTTTTTAATTGTTAAGTTAAGTTCTAAAACCATTTTTCTGATTTCAAGAAGAAAACAAACCCATCTTTTTCTCAAAATCAATTGAAAAGGGGAGTATTAGCATGTTATTCATGCAAAGAAAACCTGTTCTAGCTTTTGAACAATGATTCCACCAAGGAGCTAACAATTAATGTTTATGTGTTTGAGTTTCTGTTTTGCATTACTGAAGCACAGAGTTTTACACTCTCACATGCCATTGATTCTCTCAGAGGAAACAGGCCCCCTTGAAAAGTTCGCATCATGCTCGGTAATACAATGGGCTTTATAGGATCCAGATAAGTATAAGAATGTCGGAAGCTATATAAGACAAGAGAAAGAAAGCTTTTGTTTTTAAACTTCACAACCCATCGCAAAAAGGATTTCTAAGTGAACTCTTTGGCCCAGGGCCATAGACTTCAGCTGATAGGACATGAAACACAGAGCTGCTCTGTGCTGGCCCCCAGTTTCCATACCAGACCTTATCTACATCACTAACACATATGATATCCACTCACATACTTCACAGGCTCTTAAAGTGCAATTATTTGTGATATTTTAACCAATTATTCCATTTTCTGATGTGCGCTCTCATGTGACCAGCGTACTTTGGTAAACAAATCAATACTACTTGAAGTATGAAGAACTCTGTTAGAAAAATAGAAAAAATAGAAAAAGATGACTAAAGCATCTGGTCTGACAGAAAAAACATATTCAAGGCTCTTCTAATGCAGCTGGATCTCACTCAAAGCCTGCTGTTCACATCAACCCTTCAGGTCATTTCTCCCTGAAAAGGCAGTATGTGTTGTGAAGTTATGACAAAACGATGATGTGAAGCGCAGATGACTCCATGACTTCTTCCTGCCCACAATGAAGACGTGAAACTAATAAAACAAGACAAGCATCCACTGATCCAAAACACTGAGGCTACACGCTATTGTGGACCAACCATATCAAAGTACGATCACATCGTTCTGTCATCTTACATTGAAAATAACTCAAAGTGTGCTTTGGATCTCACCATTAAAATATCTCATTTCCATTTTTGAAAAGGGTTCATGCTAAATGGGTTTGTGTTTTTAGAATCATCTTCTTTTTGAGTTTTTTTAAGGGACATTCAAGCACCACAACTGGCTTTAAAAACTCACAAACCCACTCCAATTAAAATCTTCTTTCTGGGGATTTTAACATTCTTGTGGCATTTTCTGATGATGGTGGACATGTCTAAAGAAAATTGAGCTCAAAATTACATTTCTGGGTATTTCTTTATTCAAATCGTTGTAAATCAGGAGCAAATGAAAAATCCATTGGAAAAAGATCTCATTTGTGACAAAGAAAATTTGGGTGGGCCACAAGGTCCCTGCTGCGATGGGGAGGGGAAGAGGGGGCGGGGTTGCTCCACACCAACGACCCCACCCACAACTCAGAGGCAAAACAGTAATGAACTCTTGCCACTCTGTAGAAACTACGTTCCAGAAAATACTTTTTTATGTTTTTTGGCTAAAAATGGCTGATTTGTGCTTTTAAAATAGCTCAAAAGATAATTGGAGTAGGACTTCAAATGTGTGCCTGCAGAACTGGAAAGATCAGGTTGTCAGACAGGAAATGAGATTCATCTGCTCCACGAACCCAACTGCTTGAGTCACGTCTCCCTGCAGTTCTCTCATGTTGTCTGTCACTCTACAGCATTTCTTTAATCTAAGATTTCTTCTTTGGCTGGATCAAAGCACAACGTCCCACAGATTTCCGCCATACGCAATTAAACACAGAGATAAACAAAGTCATTGATGAAATGTTCAGACAAAATGGAAAAAAAAGTCACAATGAGTTCATTAGTTTGAGTTACAACTAGCATTAAACCTTTTAAACAACAACTCTTGGTCATATTTGCTAAAAAATACGATATATTTTCTTAAAATCAACTGAATGCTATAAAGAAAGTATGAAACACGCAGTACACAAATTTACTACAATTTTACTATTTTTAACACAACAATTAAAACAAAAGTTTTTTGCGTTTCTACCGTTTCCTCTTCGTGGAGTTTCTGTTTCCTGTCAGAAACCATTACAGCCAAATTGGCTTTTAACAGTTTCTATCAGTTCACATTGCAATTTTTCAGCAACTTTTTGCATGTTTGCCTGACACAGCTCTGGACTCTCTGCTGTGTCAAATCAAAATATGAACAAACTTTCATCATCAGAAGACATAAAATACTTGATTTCCCTTCAGTTTGGCCCTTTTTTGCTGCACTAATCCCTGCTCCCGCCACTTGCCTTTTTAAAAAGTTCCAGTTTTGGCATCCAGGACTCCATTGTTGACTAGATAATAGATAAGATTAAGCCAAAAAAAATGCATGTATGTTTTAGCCTGACTCTCTTTCTTTGAGGCAACAGAGCTAAGCCAAACTTCTGGAAAGCTCAAGACTTTTCTATGAAACCGCAAGCATTCATAGTTTTATCCAGCTGTCGGACACACATAAATGACATAAATATGAGGTCTACCACAATAATTAAGCTCATTAATAGTGACGCAAAGCATTTTAAATGGATACTGCAAGCATGTTAAGTAAAATGGTTTGTGTTGTGCTATACCAAACTGACCTCAAACCTTCAAACAAATATGAATGGAGCTCTAAAAAAAACAGGGAAACTAATAAATAATTTAAACATCTGAATTACCAAAAAAATGTAGCAAAACAACTGGATAATGCAAATCAGCTGTTACTTAATGGATTAATATGTCCTTGTTAGTGATCTGCAGGGGATTCTCCACTAAAAAAACAAAACTAAACAAAACACAATTCCTTAGAAATTTCAACCAATTCTTTCATAGTAGATCCTCCCAGATCTTCCAATTCCCATGATTTGTCAGCATAAGCATTCGCATTAATGTTTACCTCAAAACACAGTCAACCGAGCAGAAATTTGGAGCCCTGAACTGATCCCTCTAGATCCGAGCTTTTGTTTCCCACAGAGTTAAACATATTTTAGGTCTTTGGAAGACATCTTTGAAACCTGAAGAACTGGGAGCACATTCATTCAAACATTTACTGTACAATTGCACTCTGAGACAGAAGCCTTCCAAACAGGAACAGCTGCAGGAAACTGCAGCCAAAAATTATCCAAGAACGATCATAAATCTCATGAAACTATGGCCACAGTCTTCCACTCAGTGGGCTGGGCAGTTTGGCAACAGAAGAATTAAGTTCAGGTTGAGGACCAGAGATTGAGACTAAAAGATTTGCCACGGGGCATCATCACTGGCTCCGTCACACATTCCTCCATTTCTGGGTCCAACCATCTTATGCTCCTCTGCTTCACCTCCTCAAGTAACCTTTCCTTCCATCAATCTCCACCTCCCATCAACACGTAGATCCATTACACAGCTTCAGCGCAAACCACAAATGACTTTTATGACTCACTAATTTCACAGTGAAATGGCTAACCAGTCTCAGGGGAAATGGAGTGGGGAAAATATGAGCATGCGACAGAACAAGTGTGAAAAGGAAGCTGCAGCTGTGACAAATCTCAGTGAATGAATCCTCTCCGGGACCAAGGTCAGACCATGGGGAATTCTGACACAATGAGGAACAAACTGACTCCTTCCATGGCAAAGGAGCCCAAGATGGAACAGGAGGGGAGTGACGAGGTCGTGGGAGAATTATCGTTTCTACCTGGAGTCACCTGGCAAAATAGGAGACTCAATGATAACTCTTCCAAAGAATGGCATTTTTACAACCCTGCTCCCATCGTGTGCTGCTTGGTTGGTGGTCAGTCACAGGGGCATATTCAGCTGTTGTCTTAGTGGGGGGTGTCTACAAGACCAGGCTTAGTCAAAACTACAAGGAGTCCTTCAGGCAATTGCAAACATGGGTTTTTGCCGTGACATCTACAGTAAGTGAAGCTGCTTCCTTCATGTGTTCATTCTGAGGTTGAGATGGTCCTGGAACATCTCAACCCAGCCAGGAGCAAAACAGAGCAGCACAAGGATGGGCTTTCAAACCCAACAGCTACCATTTTCCATATCCCATCGTTTAACATCCCACTCATAACCTCGTATTCCAAGAATCTGGAGTTCAGCTGCTCCTCCACCTCCTCCTACAAATACCTTCTCCAGGAAGTATCAACAATCTATCCTCACTGACTAAATGACCACTAAGACAGACAATCTCTGGATCCTAGAAACAAAAAAAAAATATTTGTGAAATTAACTCTGACTCAGATGTGAAGAAATCCCGAGCAGAGGTCACAGGAGGCAAACATGAAACTGTTGTTTCATCCCTACAAGAACCAGAGGAAAGGCTGTCTTATCCTCTGTACACGGCCTTCTGAAGTCACCCTGACCTGCGGCTGGGTTATCCCATTCCGAAACACTGGCATGCTTTTGTGCTCGACCCTGAATTTTTTTAGGCAGGAATTTTCTCTGAAGTAGAGTTCTGGATCTGTGTCACATCTCGGCTCCTGCAGCAAGGAAACAGCATTGTGTGGAAACTCCGATCATATTTTGATCTTTTTCCAAAACATTCCCAGCATTTTCTTTTTTTATTATGATTATACCATTTTTAGGAAAAATCACATAACCTTTGTTGTTTTGTAGAGCATAGTTTCTGTGGAGTGGCAGTAGTTCATTAGAAATTCACCTCTGAGTTGTGGGCGGGACTGTTGGTGCAGAAGTTAGCCTTCACTAATTTAATTAGTCATGATTAATCACAACCCAAAAGTATGATTATTCTGATACATTTTTTAAACGATTGACAGCACTCATTTTAACCCGAAATATGGCACTAAAAGTCTGAATAGATAATGATGGGCCCACACATTGCCCCCTCAGGGGAGGATTAAACTAACTATGTAAAGTTGGAAAACAAATTAGATTAAAACCCCTTTAATTGAAAGATAGTTACACTTCACCTTGAAAACACACACAGGAAAAGCCGATGAAGCTGCGCTCCCTGGTGAGATGGTGATGCACTCCAAAAATGTCATCCCTCCATTATGAGATAAATAGATTAACATCTACACACTTAATGAAGTCCACACATGATTCTCAGAAAGAAAGAAACTTTATGAAACCGTCATGACTCATGTTGGTCTTAAAATGGAGCCTTTCATGGTACTGGTCAAGGATGGATATCATTTTAAAAACCTTGAGTAGTTTCACCCAGTCCTACTGCTTTCACATTTGTCTTTAACATCTTTGTTATGTTTCTGATTAATCAGGGTTGCTCTCATCCAGCAGGTTTTCTTTGTTTCTCTGCTCAAACACACCAGACATTAGTGACTGTTGCCATCAGGCCTCTGCAGATATGGATGATGGAGTCAGTTTTTTAAAGTAAATAGTCTCTAAGGTGTGAACTTGTGTGTGTGGCTGACTGATGAACTGTCCAGGGTGAACCTCGCCTACGCCGAGTAGCTGGGACTGTATCAAGCAACCCTGTGACCCCGAAAGGGATTCAGCAGGTTCAAACGATGGATGGATGCCTTCCCCACCACTGGTCTTAAGAGCTGGTGTGGGATGACTGTTGCGACACAAGCCTTTTGTCTTTTCGTCATCATCCCAGTGATGGACATCTATCACTGTTGTCTTGTGGGGAATTCAGATGTAAACAAAAGCCTCCTACCAACACCCCCACACTTTTTTTTTAAACTCTTTTGGAAGGAAACTTAAAGCGTAGATACAGCTCAGTCAAGTCAGACAAGCAGGTACATTTAAACAACAATTCAAAATGTGTGAAGACAAAAGTTTCCATGTATGAGGGCAGAGTTTTGCATTCAGGAAGTGTGTATGCACACAAAACAGCCAGATGGATGGAAATGTTGCACAGAACCTTGTTTCAGTGTTGAAAAAGGTGGAACTCAATCTCTAGATCAGATCGAAGCTAGATCAGAACAGCATATGGTTTCTTTTCCACCTTTTTCTGGGCGTGTTACGAGTACTAGACTGAATTGATTAATCGATTTATATTTCTACAATCCAACCAAGATTGTAGGCAATCCGTTAATCATATCAATTTATACTATCAAAAAGTCATTTCAGAATGCAACAAATCAATTATATTGATATTAAAAAATACCATTTGGATTGAGGTACTGTAGGTAAAAATGACCAAGTCCCTTTAAAGCGGACGACACACATGTGACAGACTGCAAAAAATGATCAACCATCATTCCAGTCCAGTGTGTGGAAACACTGAATTTTGCAAAGACATGTAACCATACAGTGTGCTAGAATGTTCTGCTATTTCTGTTTGATGTGGAAAAACAACAGTGGGTTGAACTTCACTAAAATGTGAATGGATTTGAGATTAATTCATGTTTACTGGTTTGTTTGTACACATATTTTATTTACACTTGATTATCTTGCAAGAGATACAGGGAATCTGGAAAACTTCACCTGCACTGTTCAGTAGCAGGTACTTATCTCTGAGTCACACTGGTTGAAGTTTTGAATAAAGATGTCTCAGATCCATTTTAGGTCAGTGAATCAGATCGTGCAAAATGAACCAATATTGACTGAATCTAACATAGAATCTATCATAGAACTCATAATTAATGGGAATACAAGATTTTTTTCAAAGCAGTTCAGATCTCAGTTTTAGAATTGTTCCCTACAGAACAGAAAATTTAGTTTTTCTAAAAAGAAAAAAATTCTCCTAAAACATTGACAGCAGTAAATGTGGTATTATCTGATCCCAGCTGCATCACAGCTAAACTTGCTTTTAAATTGAATTAGTTGATTGAGAATAGAAAGGAATGAGAAAAATCTGTTGAGGATTTTCTCCTAATTACTTTTAATGCACTCACACACAAAAGAAAAACACTTTTAAAAACACCTTTTATGACCAACAATTTAAACTAATTTAACTCTAAAATCAAAACTTATTGAAATATGTGTTTTGTTTTAACATACCAGTGATTGCATTGTTGCTCTTTGTTGCTTTAGCATCATTTTGTAACCTAATCAGATCTTCAAAAAGAAATTTTATACAATTTCCTGTCAAGGTTTATGAAAATGTCATTGAATTGAGTTAAAGTTCAGGATAGAGCAGAATACAAGATGACGCATGCAATTAGTCTGGGAAGCTTTCAAGATGATAAAAAAATATATCTTTCCTATAAAAGATAACAGAATGTCCGCGTTCCCAAAGTGGACAAACGTCAAAAGTTTTATAACCTTTTTGTCTGAGCCAACAAAACTAAACTAAGAGCGTAACAATTCATTTTAACAAAGATTCGGTTCTCATCTAATTTTGTGGTTGCCGATGCGAATCTTTGTTGATTTCTGTTAATTTTGAAGAACCTGATTCACTGACCTAAAATCAATCCAGGACATCTTTAATCAAAAACGAAACCAGTGTGGCTCAGAGATAAATACCAGGGTATTTTCCAAGATCGTTCATCAATTGATCCCATTTTGAGACGATTTTTTTAATGTTATAGGCCAATTCAATTCTATCAGATTCTGCCTCAGACAGATTGATCTGGTCGAATCGTATTAGAAATGGATTCATCGTTGGGTAATGCTTATAGGCAGTAATTAACCCCTTGATACCAGATATCTATGTATGCTATTAAAAAAATCACGTTTTTTCACATCAAGTAGATGTAAAATTAAGGTAAATTCTGGATTAGGAATTGATTTCCATCAAAAGGCATCAAATTAAGTCAGGCATAAACCCTTAGTTGGAAGCATGAAAAAACTGATCCAAAGACAAATAAGTGTTGATAGCATTTAAGAGGACAGAATCCACATTTCTTAAGTTAAACTGGTTTATTGCAATTTTCGCTTTTTTTGAACTCATAAGAGTTGCAAAAAAGTATTCATAAACACATAATTATATGCTGACAGAAGCTTGATAAATCCTATAGAAGTAAAGTCATTGAGGAACTGGCTCTTCCAGCCTTATGGATGACGGATCAGCACAGAGGTTTTCTCCTCTCATCCAATGCTTTTCTTCACGTGAACACCAGCATTGAGAAATCTGTTCAATTGGATCCTGTTGTTTCTCAGCTGAGGTTTTCTGATTTGACGTAAGCTGTAGGAGGCTTTCCTTCCACACACGCAAATGCACACAAAAACACGCGCGCACACGCACTGACATTTCAGCAGCCATGGACTCACGCCCCACCCGCTCCCTGCACTCTTCTGCTTCTGCTAAATTCCTACAGAGTTGAGGGGAAACAAAACTGAACTAAAATCTGAGCAGATTGGTTGAAAGTATGACACCAAAATTATTAAACTATATTTACGTGTGAAAAACAGAACCATATCAACAGCTAAAGTCTGAGGGATGGTCAGAGTTTGTTGAGTGGAGGGTTTGATCCGACTTTACGAGAATAAACTATTAAAATCACGTTCGGGCACTCACCTCAGCTGTTGTTAGGTATAAGTTTGCATGGAGAGCCGCCAGCATCAACAGTGAGGCGCACGGTAGCAGCATTTCGGCGGTCCGCCGCGGAACCTCCGTGCGTAAAGATGTGCCGAGCGCCCGCAAACAGCCACCTGTTGACCGCTCCTAGACCCCTTATCTTCAGGTAACTCGGTTCTTATCGGCGGAGCGCGTGCAGCGCGTTTGGTTGCATCTTTGTCCGAGACGATGTGACACTCTGGTCAATGCAACTTGTTCTTGTTTGAGCTGCACCACACCCCCTCCCAAAAACGACCACCCTCGCCCATGCAAACGGTCGCGACGCTGCTGTTTGAAACATTTTGAATTTTCTGAGTAACGCGAGGGACTTCTCTGCTGTCTTTTGTGTTTTTGGGTGGATTTGGAGTCACAGTGTGTGGAAGCGGAGCGGAGCGCGCATCCTCCCCGTGACCCTACTCACCTCCACGCCGTGCGCCAGACTGGGGCGACTTTAAGGTTAGCGCTTTCTCTGTCTGTCATTGTATGAAGTGAAACTAAGTTAATTAGAATCTTAACTTCTGTGAATTAACGCTGACTGTTGTTTCTTTTTCTTGTTTTATGAGAGAAAGTTGGTCCGTTAAGACGCAGACTGCTCTGTAACGGATGTTGTGTGATTGACTGCGCCGCAGGTCCAGCAGTCATGCTGTAGGAGCCTGACAGTGAAGAAGAGGTGTGGGACTTGAGTTTGGAGTCTGCGTGGGTGAGAACATGCGCGACTGTGGACGGAGAAATCTGTGGTAAGCGCGCACAGATTTTCCCAACGTTTCCCTTAAGGACAGGCATTATTTTACGCAGCGTTTCTCTTCAACAGGTTGCTGCTGCTCTGCCTCTACATCGCCATCCTCGCTTCAGGAGCGCAGGCAGTGAGTCATGTTTCCATCCGGCGTTGAGTTTTTACTTTAAAACCGTCCTCTGCTGACAATTGCAGCTGAAAAACGATGTCTCTGGAATGAAGATGAACTGATTGGTGCTTTCATGGCTGCTTTCAGACAGCGTGTGCTAACCAGTGGGTGTGCCTGGGGAGTTCCTCCAGGGGGAGGGTTCCTGGCGTTGCATGCTGGTACCAAAACCATCCAGCCACTAAAGTCAAAACAGTGATGAAGTGACTCATGTTGCAATTTTATGAGCTGGCATAAGGACTTTTGTTGGGTTTTTATTTTGCAACACAAACAGGCCTGAAATGCTATAAAATCTGCTTATACTCCAGTTTCCTTGACCAGGCATTTAGGGACGGGGCCAAGACCTTCCCAGGCTGAGTGATTTGCTGTTGAGATCTGAGGGAATGAACACGACATGGTCTGTTTCATTTGTACAAAGACACTCTTGACTTCCAGATCATTTCTGCTGAATTGTGCTGCTCGGTTTAGAAAATTGCTGAAAGGATCAATAGAGCTTTATCACAGGGAAAATGGGTCAACTCATATTATTAAGTGATGATGAGAAAGGACACAATGGTCATCTGTGATGAGTTTAATGAAGATGATGTTTACAAAAGAGGTACACAGAGAAAAAAATCTGGAAAAAGAAGTAAATGCTAGAATTTAAATTTTGATCAGTTTTCTCAGTGGTCTTTTAATTATGATGATGCCATTTTTAGCCAGAAACCAAAAACCTTTTGTAGAGTGGCAGTTGTTAAATTTGTCTCTGCGTTGTGGGTGTGACCGCTGGCCTGGAGCACGGAGCTTGTAGCCCAACACGTGTATTTTCTACATCACAAATAAGCTTTTTATCCAACAGATTTTTTTGTTTGCTCCTGATTCCCAACGATTTACATAAAGAAATACACAGAAATGCAATTTTAATGTACTTTATTTATGTTCTCCATTAGGCCCAAAACAGCTTCCTTCCAATCGTTTCATCTCTAGGATGTTTGATGAGATTGGAGGTCTGCATGCATTAAGCTTCTTCTGATCAATGAGATGCATGCAAGGTCAGGTCCGAAATTTCTCCAAAGTATTTCCACAAAGGTGGAAGAATGTCTTGGTATGATAACACTGGACTTTACTGGAAGTGAGGAGTCCACCCAGCAACCATCACAGCTGGCACACCTCAGTCAGGCAGATAATGTTCTCCTGCAATCCCTCAAACCCAGATTAATGCAGTTGTCTGCCAACAGAGAAGCAAAGTTTTTAAAATCTGCAGAACATTTTTGTTACTTTGATGGCTCTTTCTGCTATGTGTGAATGTACGGATCAAAGAACAAAAGGGATTTAAAGTGTATAAATGATGTAAACACTGTGGCTAAAAAAGGGGGAAATGAAGACTTCCCACCATAAGACTAAATAATAACTATGTGCTATAGCTAGTCAACAAATCATTAAAAGTTTAACTAATTTCTAAATGACCTGTTAAAAACAGTTAAGAGTTTAAGGATTTATAAATGTGCCTTATAGATAGACAGTGGATAACTAACGAACGGTTAGTTAGCAAGTTCTAAATGATCAGTTAACTAAATGCTAATGATTCATAACTGTACCTTATTAATTAGTAAAAATAGCAATACAACAGATAGTTATTAAAAGTGTTTCTAAAAGAAGTAAAAGTTATTTAAGTTAGAAAATGTTTCAGGTATAAGGGTGGTTCATGAAGACCAGTCCTTCATTTTCTTCCTAAGGCTCCAACTCTAATAATTGTGTGTGTGTGTGTGTGTGTGTGTGTGTGCATTACTCCGATTATGAATGTCATAAATTAAAAAAATTAAGCTCAAAATGTCATTTCTGAGTATTTTTTTAGTCAAATCGTTGTGAATCAGGAGCTGATGGGAAAAGTTTGAAAAAAAGGTTATTGGCAGCATAGAAAATACATTGAGCAGGCCACAAGCTCCCTGCTCCACTCCATTCTGATGCATCCACTTGCGGACAAATAGATCCATGTACATCTTTTCGTTTTCTTTCTCCGAGCTGGAATCTGGCTCAAAAGTGTATGGCTGCATAGCTCCAATAGTGTTTGTCATTTTTCTTGCATCGATAATCTCATGCTGGTGTTTAAATGGGCTGTAAGTTTCCAAGAGAGAGTATAAACAGATGGATGATGGGAAATGGGGAGGGCTTACTCTGCGCCATTAGTTCCGCCCAAAGCTTAGAGAAGCATTTCTGATTAATTACTGCTGCTCTGCTGAAACCATGTCCTTTGAAAAATACGTTTCTTAAAACAATGTTGTCTAAACATGGCATAATCATAATTAAAAGGGGAAGGATTTGAAAATAAGTCATACGATTGTTGTGCGCGTGGTAAGCCCATATGTAAAGAGAATGTAAGTTGCCCGCACTTATGACCTATGGACGACAGAGTTGTAAAATGCCCTTACAACACACTCTAGTTGTTGGTGATATGTGAGCACTGGCTCCTTATTGACTGCATTCAGATCTGAACCTGAACACGGGGCTTGCCATGCACATGATTCGCAAATGCCCATCTAGGACGCCCACTGAAACTGCGCTCTGATTGTCTAGTTTCTTCATTTCTACCAATCAGGCTGCATGCAAGGAGCGTGCACTTATCACAAGAACGGCATTACTGGACTTCTTGCACAGTCCGCAGAAGTTGGAAGGTCAAAAAACATGAACATTTCGTACGACGTGCTTACGCCTCACCTACTTCCCCCTTACCTAGCATGCAAGACACCTGTGTCCAGTACAAGTTTGGCCATTTTTTGCCCACAGATAGCCTGTATCTGCCCATAAGGGCAGTTGTGACTAAGCCTTCATGCATCACATTCTCAAGGAGTAAAGAAACCTTCACTTCTTATTCGCCCTGTCACAATTTCTATAGTCGTCGATCCTCCTTCTCTGCTTGTGATTATGCCCATGAGTTTTCCTCATCTGCACTTACAAACTTTTGCAGGATGTCATCTGTTTACCAGCTCTCTGGGATGTTTAATATCATACTCAAGACTAGCAGATGAAAAGCTATTTTCCCTCAGAAGATAAAAAGGTCTCGTTGTCTCTTGTTCTTATCAGATTTGCTTATGGCTTAATCAAAAGCTTGTGACACAGCTCAGCTCCTCTGTGCATTGTGCAACTTCTCTCCAAGGCAGATACTGAGAAATGGCATTCTAAATTTAGAGTGGCACAACCCATGTGTTCTCTGTAGACAAGTTAACTGTCAAATGAGGCAACAGCTCGCTCTAATCACGTAAGAAACTTAAAATAACATGAGCTCTTGGTGTGGCGTATCCCCCAGCAGCATTTAACTTTGTAGATTATGATGTCCATTTAGGAGCATGTTCATCTGGAAGGCTGATGAGAAGAGGAGAAGGACGCAGCCTGAGCTGTTGTGAGTTCTAAATAATGCGGTGCTTCAAGGTCCTTGTTAAAGAGACACAACATGCCGCTAGTGGTTTCCATTTGCCACACTTTTTCAGTCTGACCTGCATCCTGAAACACAAGTTTCTGAGCTTATCTGTTGCTTTATAAAGCCTCATTAGCTAGAATAGAGCGACAATATTACTTCTAAAGGTGTGATAAAAGTCGTATATAGTAGACTGTTGGGAGGGGGTTTATTTCAGACAGGAGATAAGAGTTCAGATTTTCTTGCTTGTTATTTATGTCAGACTTCATTGTCAACTCATAGAATGGTGACAGAAACAGTTAAGAGAGCCTGCAAGATAAGTTCAGTCTCTCACAGCATGTGGCGTCTGTGAAAGTGACATTGTTCACACGACCTGTTGGATACCGGCCCTGCAAACCAAACCAGAAGTTAGTAACTGACATTTAAAAAACTCAATATTTTTTAACGAACTACCAGTTTCAAGATGAATTTAATGCTTATATCTTGGAAATGGAATTGATCGAAGTTCCTGGATAAATCCTGCGTTCATTCCTAATCTGATGGTGTTAGAGCCAGGTCCTTCTCAGCTCTTCTACCCTTCTGTCCTGTTTGTGACCTCTGCCTTGCCATTCTTTCTCCCCTGCTGGGGTGGGGGGTGACCTTTGCTTCTGCCCCCAACCGGTTGCCTTGAAAGATCAGCAGGTGGGTTGCCTGGGATGCATTGTCAGACCCCAGGCTTTGGCCCCGACCTGTGGCTTGGGGTAATAATGGGGGTTGCAAGGACTCTTTGATGATAGTTAGCTTCTTATCAGCTGTGGGGCAAGATTTTGAGTGTCTAGTTTGGGTCATTGGTATCCAGTCTTTCTGTCGATAGGGTGTGTGTGATTCTTCTTGTCCTCTGTCTCCTTACTCTGGGGTTGTGGAGGCCTCATCTGTTTTTGGATTCAATGAGGAGTTGTGTGGTGTACAGTACAAAAACACACACCAATGTATACACACACCGTTTTCACACTTGTTTCATAATGGAAATATGACAAATGGAAATCTAATAAAGGAAGCAGTATGCAGTAATACCCAGCACTAATTGACCAATCGATTAAAAAAGAATTATTGAAAAGCTTTGTTTTTGTTTTCCAAAACAAATTTTTAACATAGAAGCCCTTCGTTAGTCTAAATGTAGCAGGAATATACTGTAACCAGTTCGTCATGGTTGCTTTTACATGATTGCAACTAGGAACATACTATGGAGCAAAAGAATCTTTGTCAGTCACAGATTTGGTGAGTTGTTCTAATGTTTGGGATCATTGTCATGTTGGTGGATCCAGCCACATTCACCATACATGAATCCATTCAACCTTAACTTCATACAAAGTAGCCATCCTGTTCCTTTGCAGAAAAGCAGCTCCAAACCATGATGTTTACCCATGCTTCACAGCGGATGTGGTTTTGTTGGGATGTAACTCAGCATTCTTCTCCTTCCAAATAAGTGGCACCAAAGAGTTTCATTTTTGTCTCATCTAACCACATGTCTCCAGTCCTCCTCTGGATCATCCAAATGGTCTCTGGAGAATTCTAGACAGGGCTGTTGGCTTAAACATGGGGACCTTTCAAGCTTTGCAGGATTTAGATCCATGACAATGTGGTGTGTTACTATAGTAACCTTTGTTACTGTGGTCCCAGCCCTCTTCAGGTCATTGACCAGTTCCCCCGTGTAGTTCTGGACTGTTTCCTTATTGTTACTAAGCAAGGAGATTGTCAGTGAACTTGTAATTTTTCTATTGTCAAATAATTGTTCCAATTGTTTGATTTCTTCTAATTAGGCTGCTTAGTTATTGTAGATTGGTTTATTCCAGTCTTGTTTAGATCTACTGTCTCTGTGGTGTCCTTCGACAGCTCTTTGGTCTAGCTCAGGGTGGAGAGGTTGCAGTCTTGCAGTTTAAAGGTGTGGACAGGTGTCTTTTTACAGATAACCATTTCAAGTAAGTGTCATGAAGTAAACAGAGGATAGAAAAACTTCTAAAAGAAGAAGGCAGACATAATTCCTGTTGCTGTTCCTGTTTGCTGGTGAGAAATTCTTATTCTCTGCACCATAGGTAATTAAACAATGTGATTTCCTGGCATCTTTTTGAAAAGCTTGCTCTCACAGTTGAATATTATTTTGAACATTATGGACCTCATCTTTGTAAAAGAAACAACTAGCAGAATCTTGGTACTGAAAGCGTATTTTGCTCCCCTATCAAGGATCTAGTCCTTTCCTACTTCTTACAAAGACCAAAGGACTTTACATATCACATATTTATACCCTGAGTACATACATACATACATATATATTTATTGGACATTTGGGGACTTCATGTTCATGTTACAAAAGCAAAGCTCTGTAAATGTGTCGTGCAAAATCTTGCGTAGTTTCCTGACAGAGCTGCCTTAGTCTCAACAATCTGTAAACTTTTGAATGCATTTTACAGCTGTGCGTTTCTGCTTTTGCTGGTTTGGGGATATGTTTGGACAGCCTTGTGTCTGTATATTTGTTTAAATCAAACTAAACATCAACCCAGAGCTGGTTTATCTTTGGTGGCTCTTTGGGATTGTTTCTGTTATTCTGCAAACACGAAGCCTTCCCCGTCTGGTGGGTGAGTTGAACCATTTTAAGCTCAAGACAGAAAAAAAGGCACCATTAGCTGGATGTGTGTCATATCAACATCTTTGCTTCAGAAAAAGACACGCACTAACTTTACACACAAAATATCATTTATCAGAATCTGTTGGTAGAGGAAGGAAGGCTGTCCAGCCACTAATGGCAACAGGATGTTCAGTATGGGTCACTTTGAAACGTTTTGTTTATCGTGTGCCTGAGAATAAAGTTCTAAGGTTTGAGCATGATGAAGTTTGGGGGCGATACTTGCGGAGGTTGTGTGATTTGTGGAAACTGTGTCTGTGACTGTGGAGGAGACATTTTTGGCCACAGACTGGTACTTGGAAGGCCCATGGCAACATCTGTTTTAGCAGTTATCTTCTCAGTTATGAGAATGAATGTGATGGATTTTGTTTCTACATGTGCTTTTGTGGTTGCCCAAACTAATTTCCATTCACTGTTTTTTTGAAATTCATTAAAAACACTTTTTATAAAACAGTAAAAATCTGTTAGACATAATTTGCAAAAGCTCTCTGGTCTCTAATAAACAACTCGTGTGCATGTGATGGGAGTCACCAGACTGACCTCAGGAATAGGATTGCTTTATCAGGGAGGAAGGTGCATATCTGGGGCAAGGGGAATATGTATGATCATGATAAGAGGAGAAAAATGGCCACTACATCCACTGCCAAAATAAAGGCTGTGACAATCAGGGGAAGAACCCATTGTGATGGTATGCAGGAAGCCACAGCCTCGGCGGAGAAGCAGAAAGCTTCCCTGTTCGTTGTGTTCAGACATGAAGTTGAAAGGAGACATGTGTTTGCCTCAAATCAGCTAGAGCTGTAATTTCAGCATTTCAAGTCTGTATTGACTGCGTGTGTGTGCAAATAAATGCAACAAGTGTTTCTTTTTTGTTGCATGAGGCATTGTTTTCTCAAAAGTGGTCTTTCTGGGTGCATAAAACGTGACTTTGTGCTGATTGTTTGATTATACTCTGTCTTTCTCTATTGTAAACATGAGGAAAGGTTTGTGGGGTTTGGCAAGCAGCCATGCAGATGCTTTACAAAGGAGAATGCACGTGCAGTCATGAAAACTAAGCAAGCCACGGTAGCAAGACTCCAAGCTCTGTGTCTTGGCCAACTTTTTCAGTCAAATATCTTGTTTTTTCCATTTGCAGGATGCATACGTTCCATGTTTTTTTATCCTACACTTGCAGGGAGAGTGGCTGTGGGGGCTTATTGAAGTACAGGAAACATTCATAGTAGAAGCAGAACTGTGTGAAGGGGAAAATAGATTAACCAGTGAAGCTCCACACACAGAAAATGGAAGGTGTTGAAGTTCAAAGTGTCTGTTTGCTTTCAGCCCCTCTGGAATTCACATAGTTTTACCACATTAGAACACACAGAGCTGTAAATTCATTCATTCATCCTTTATATTTAGGGTCACTGATGGGGACAACTCATTACTGTCAGACAAAGGTGAGGTACACTCTGGACAACTCGCTAGTCCATCGTTGGGCCACACAGAGCCAGAAAACCCCACACGCTCACATTCACACCTGGGGAAAATCTAGAATCATCCATTAACCTATGAAGCATGTTTTTGGATGGTGGGAGGAAGCCGGAGTATCCGGAGAAAACCCACACAGGCACAAGGAGAACACTTCACACAGAAAGGAGCCAAATGGCATTAGAATCTGTGAGGCAAGAGTGCTAAGCACTACTCCACCGTGCAGCCCTGCCGTAAATTCCTACAGTAAATGCTGTCATGTTCTTGCTTATATGGTGTTTTTTATTTCTTCTCAGAGTGTGGAGATAAACTTGTAATTCTGCGTTTTACAACTAACACTAAATCACACTTTTTTTGCGTTAGACATTGTGACTTAACGGCAAAAGTCTTTTAGCTCCTACTCCAAATATAAATATATTTTTTAATTGTAAGAGCATTCCCAGTGATTTTTTTATTTTAATTGTGCCGTTTTTAGCTAAAATAAAGAAGTCTGTGTCATTTTTTGAGATATTTTTTCTGCAGAGTAGCAGAGGGTTATTACCCTCCTTCCCGCTTGCTTATAGCACCTCACAAGCCCAAACTGACGTTAGCGTTTAGCAAAAACTGCAAATGGATCCACTGGAATTGCAGAGGAGAAAAGAGACTTTTGTTCACACATGGCAGTTGCTCCATCACAAACCTGAGATTTTTCAAACCGCGGGTTTCCATTTGCTCCTGATCCAAAGCGATTTGAATAAAGAAATACTCAGAAGCGCAGTTTTAATTTAAATTTCCTTCAGATATGTCACTCATTATGAAAAGAATGCTGTGAGAGCATGTTAAAAATACCAAAAACACCATTTTAATTGGAGTAGGTCTTTAAATCCCACAAGATTTTCTGAAATCTTTTATTTCCTAGTCTCTAGTGAAACTAAAACACAACAAAACTGATGACGTTAGCTCTTTTTGTAAAGAACTAATCTTATCACAGTTGTTACAGTGAGCCAGCGGTTTCGTTTCATGTGTAATCACCGTTCAGGCATCATTTACATCTTCAGTCATGTATGTTAGGCAGCAGACACACAAAACCAAGCAGACTCCAAACTGTTTCCTGCCTGTAAAATTCCTCCCACTAAATGCTCTCTTAAAGACCCACTCCACAGAGAACTATGTTTTTGGTGATTTTAACATGTTCTCGTAGCATTTTTCTGATGATGGAGGACATATCGAAGTTAAGCTCAAAGTTGAATTTTGGAGAATTGCTTTATTTAAATAGTTGTAAATCAGGAGCAGACAAGAAAAAAATAAAATAAAACGCTGTTTGTGGTATAGGAAACACGTTGTAACCTGCTCCTTTAAGTGATGGGAAGGGGGGACGGGGTTGCTCCACCCCAACCATCCCATTCACAACTTACATAGAGGCAACTTTCTAATCAACCACTGCTGCTGTACAGAGACTATGTCCTTGAAAATGACAACGTTTTTTTGGGGGGAACGCTTTTGAAATATCTCATAAGATGATCGGAGTGGATCTATATAAGAACCAGCTAACAGTTCACATTCAGCAAAAATTGTGTGATACCTGAAAGCTCAGGCAAGAAGCAGCTGACATTCCCAGGAAGCCGAATCTGTCTTGTTCTTGAATCTGTTAAACTGGGTAACTGGTGATAATTAACGACAAATAACATACAATGTAAACAGTCGGAATGGATGGCACTGGGTAGATGATATTCTCCTTATTCTTTGGTTTAGTTCCATAATTTGACCAAAGATTGGAGCTGAAAATTTTTTTTTTCACCGTATAAATGTGAAAATTTACTAAAATTGAACATTTTTTGTGACAGCACTTTGTTGTATGCTTGTATTGTTCTTTTTTAAGCAATTTATAGACTTTAAAGACCCACTCCAAAGAAACTTGTGCTTTGGCAGTTTTAACATGTTCTTGTGGCATTGGTGTGCCCTGGGCAGTTTGGTTCACAAATCTGTTGTGAATCAAGAGCAGAAAAAAATGCAGTTTGAAAAAACCTTGTAGGTGCGGAGTAAAGGTTACAGCATAAAAGCCACAAACTCCGCTCCAGTTCCAATGCTTTCACTTGCAGACAAATTGTCAGGAGTCAGTGCTCTGTCTCCCTTTCTGGTCACCGGCGGGATCCTTCTCCAGAGTACTAACTCACTTCACCTCCCAGCAACCCCAGCACGCAGTCCCCAGATGCCGTTCACTTGACTCCAATATGACAATCACCCACCTGTCTCTGAAGCAGCACACGGAGCCTCGCTCAGTGCGAAGTATTGTTTGTGCCACCCTGCTTTCGTTACCAAGCATTTCAGTCCTGACCCGATCTTCTGTTCTCTGACTGCTTGGGTTCTGGTTGCCTGCCACTTGCCCCGACCCTTCCCTGGACTCTGACTACTCTAATCGTGTCTTGAATTACGCCATAATACGCCTGTGATTGACCTCTGCCTGTCTGACCTTGAGTTAGCTCTGTGGACTTTTAGCTGTGATTGATTCCTGTCTGAATAAAACTTATACCTGCTGCAAGTGGAACCAGCTGTCTGCCCGTCTGTGACACGAATAGATTTGTTTTCCTCGTCTGAGCTGGTGTTTGGCTCAAAACGGTACGACTCAAAATATCCAATATTGCTTGCCTTTTTTTTTCTTTTTGCACCAGCAAGGTTAGGGTTGTGAGGGGCTGTAAGCTTGCAGAAGAGAGTGTAAAACAAAGAGATGATGGGAAGTGTGGCAGGCTTGCTTTATGCTGTCCCACCCACAACTCAGAAAAACATTTCTAATGAATTCTTGCTGCTCTGCAGAAACTGCACAGTATGTCTTCTACAGTATGTCTAGAAAACTACACATTTTTTAAAATTTTGGATGAAAAGGGCATAATCATAATTAAACAACAACTTTTAAAATAGATCAACAGATGATCAGAGTGGGGCTTTCAAAGTTTTGTGCCAATGTGGTTGTTGCTTTTTTGTTGAGTTAATTAATTAGGGCATCGGACTGTGTTTTACAAGGCTTGTTTAAGTTAGAATAAAGTTAGGATATATTATCTCTTTGGAAAATCCCTTTATACTACAAAAACATGAAATCCACCTCTGCCCTTTCCAAGACTAATGGAGGGACACAGGGGTTCCATCATGTTGTGTTGAAAGAATTCAAATTTCCCCATCCTCCGAGCCCTCCCAGGCCTTCAAGTCTGTCATTGCACCACTATCCATGACTTCCTTTTATAGCCTCGTTCCACCCCTGCTTTCTATCTCCCTCGTATTCTGTCGCCTTCGTCTATCCCTGAATGGATATGCTTGTGTGCACCCCCTTCTTTCCTCAACTTGTCCTCACGTTTCAGCTGTCTCCTTATCCAGCGCCCTCCCTCTGTGCGCTCCTCCAACACGTGTGTGTTGTCTGCCTTTGCACAGCGGAGGTGAGGTTCACATGGATGAATTACTTCAACCGTATTTACAGAAACAGCACACGTGCTTGTTTCTCACCAAATTCAAGTTTCGTTTCAACTGTTTCATTTGACTCCATGAGGGGTGATGCTCTGTTCATCTATAATCTGGTGAAAAATATTAGACCCTCATACAGTTTGGTCTTGTTTTCCTTCTCTTTTTTCCTTCTGGAACCGAGTCATGGACTATTAGTTTCCATTCCAGCTGTCATCTGATTGATTAGACTAAACGGTTTCTTGTCATGGGAAGAATGTTAACAAAATGAAATGTGCACTTAGTGAGAGCATGACCATGTCCAGCTCCTTAGTTCACTCATGCCCTTTCTGGGTTTTTCTTCTTTTTATAGAAAGCTGGACTCCTACCACTTCTGTACAAACATTTACATTTCAGCAGATAACTGATGAATCACAATGAAACGAGTGGAGGAAGTTCATTGAGCTCAAAGGCAGAATTGAGATAATAGAGCTGATTTCCAGCGCCAGGTGAAAGAAATTGAGACTTGAACTTGACTTACACCAAAGTCTTGCATACAGAAACTTTATATCTCAACTCCAAAGGGATAAAGCTTGAACTCTGAGATTTGTGGTTTGTGGTTTATTGTTGTTCACCATTCGGCATATCCCTTCAGGTCACCACAGCAAAGTAGCTTTCACTGATTTGCATATTTGGTTTGACAGAGTTGTATGCTGGATGCCCTTCCTGAAACAACCTTGTATTTTATCCAGCCTGGGGCCTGGCACAGGGAGACCCAGACTTGGGTCCCCTTGTGGTTACGTAGTTAGCAGTTGCCTGAGGGGTCTTGCCGATTCCCAACACTGGGAATCTTTTTGCCACAAGACATGAGATTTGACATAAATTTAGGACAAAAGACTTGATGCCTTAGTCACAACTGCCTTTACAGGTGGTTGTTAGCAGGTTAAAAAAGGGGCACACAGGTGGCCTGCACATGATGTCATGGTATTAGACCATTTGGTGAGCCCAAGGGGTCAGAAGCATGCTGTGAGCGACAGGTTGTAGCGAGCTCTTATGCAACACGCCAGGGTAAAGAAAGGGTGATGTAGGTGAGAGTCAGGCAAGTCGTACGGATTTTTCATTTTTCTGCCTCCCGAAGTCCTGCGTACTGCGCTAGGAGTCAGTTGGTGCTGTTCTCATGATAAACTCAAGCTCTTTTCAAGCTCCTTGTGTGCAGTTTGACTGTTAGAAATGAGGACATTGGATATTCAGAGGATAGTTTGTGTCCTACAGGAATCCTGCTGGCATTTACGCATCACATGCACACCCGACAGCATCATCCATACGTCATTATTGCATGGAATTTATACTTTATAGTGATACTCATACCACACGCGTGACAATGGTACGTTCCATTTTCATGACGTTCCTTAAAGTGGCTGTATGAGCCTCAGGAGAACTGCAGGACACACCTACGCTCCCCTTAAGATGCGACCGCTCCTCTCTACAACCCTCCACAGGCTCAGACAACCCAAAATCCTGTAGCACCTGTACAGGTCAACCCCTGAACAGGTGTGTGTGACCAAGACTTTAGATTTGATTTTGACTGAAGACTCAATAATTCACCTCTGATCAGAGACTCAAGACATGTTTTGGACTTAAAACCAAAATAAGACTTCCATGGGATCTGTAATAATCACTGCTGGGTGGTTTAAGGAGAACTGTCTCCTCTCTTTGATGTTCACTAAATCTAAATGTGGTTAATATTCAGTCAAATCCAGATGAGTTACCAATGTCAAGACTTCTCCCTCTCACCTCTACTTGTTTATTTAGGCTTCATATAGCCAAATCCAGCAGTCAATGTCCAAGACGTGGTGGCCAAAATCTGGACAAGCCACCAAAAAGTCCTTTAACAGAAACGTTCTTGTAAATGTAAAGCTTTTTTACACGTAGAAACCCACAGAAAAGCAAGAATTGTTCTCAGAGACCTCATGTTTTTAAATAACCAAATTCATTCCCACGTTGGGTTGTCATTGATTACCTTGCTAGTGATATACGGAGCTGAGCCATCAACTTAACAAGCCCTGACAAGGCAGACTGGTTACTTCAGGGTCCAGAGCGCCCAAAGGCTCTAATATCAGGTTAATTTTTACTTATTTTGCGACAGGAAGTCCTGATTAGAAGAGTGGTATGCAGGAAAGTAGAGCTTGCTCTCCATCTGACCTGAAGCCAGTTTTGAAGAAGGAAGGTCGAGCTTTGTCGGCCCAGGGCAGAAACCAGAGCTGTGTTTACACTCCAGCCTTGACATACCAGCACTTTGGGAGTTTCTACTCTGACCTGTGTCTTTCTCAACATGATCTAGTTCGGGTTCCGCTTTAGAGACATGTCCTGCTCCCTGCAGAGTGACCCTGTCCTTCTGACCTCACGCTCCTGTTTTCTACCCTACTTGAAATTCCGGTTGTATATCACATTTATGTTAAGCTTGTAATGCCATCTCTCCTCTTTTTTCCTATTTATCCAGACATCCTCCCATTTCAAAGTAAAAGCATGTAGAGTTATGTTTAAGATTTTCCGACTCACATTTTTTATCATCTCAAGCACAACAGTCAGGAACTATCTTCAAATAAACTTTAAACTGATGGATGCTTGTACATTACAGCCAATTGGTATCAGCAGTGAAGCAGCCCAACATGACATTAGGCCAATTCAGAGCTTTGCTTTTATCCATCCAACACCCAATTTGACAGACACTATTTCAGAAAATTGGCCTCTTTGATAGAATTTGCCAAACATCTTTTTCCTTCAGAGCTGTCACCAATTCCTGAAGCTGCAAAGGTCCCTTATGCCAGATTTACACTGGTCTATCTGCAGTGCATCTCTCTTTCGTTGTGTGGGGAGTCCATCTCATGATCGTCAGTCTACATCATCTCCGGAGTGCTTAGTCCTGCCACCCCATGTCGAGTAGTTCACTGAGTCCTTGTAAAATGCATGTTTTGGGTCATAAATAATGTAATTTTTTTGTACTTCCAAAAATAAATGCAGTCACTTATAGCAAAAATGGACGCCAGTGTTATCTGCAGTTCTACCGTGTGTGATTACATCAGTACGTCACCTTATATATAAAATACAGTTTCAAACACTTTTCTTAAGTGCTATGGAAGTTTTTCTTTTGAAACTCTGACTCCGCTTTGCGGAGCAGCTGACGTCAGACACTGACATGATGGAGCTGATGTAAATATTCCAATTGATTAATGAATGTTCCATGTTTCTACACACATGTTAGAACGGAAGATTTATTGACATTTATCTGCTAATGTATTATTTGCGTTCAGGGTGATGGCATTAACGTGAAAGGTTATGATAAAGTTTTGTCTAAAGCGATGTCAAAACGTCATCATTACTGTGTGAAAGCAGTCAACAAACAACAGATGCTAATCCACCAAGGAAGAAATCGTCATAGTGACAAAGCATCAAGCGACATGGTGTCATTAATGTTATCAAAGTGTTAGCGTTCATCAAAAGGCGTACATGCCTGTTTCACCTGCTCCAACTGCTGTTCATTCCACCCGAATGAACAGGTGAACTTTATTTATCACCGCTATCTGCTAGTGTATACAAAAAAATCCATTGCTGTCAAATGGCACCCACACAGATGTTCTGGGGATGTTTTTGCCAAATTTTAGACAAGCCTGTGTTCTTTTTGCTCAGCTGTGATGCAATGCATAATATTTGTTGCTCAGTTTCTTTCTTGTTGCTAAAACATGACCTCTGACCTCAATTAAGTGAGGCTTGCAATTCTTTACATGCTGTTCCTTTTATTTATGACCTTTCTGAATGAATCGTCATTATGGTCTTGGAGTCATTACGGAGTCAGCCGGTCATTCCCGCAAAGGTTCTTAATCCATCCAAGTTTTCTCTATTTGTGGAGAGTGGGGTTTTTTTTCCTCAGAGTCCCAAAGACTAAAAAAAAGCACATTTCATTTCATCATCACTTAGTTTTCCATTTAGAAAAGGTTATATTTTTGTTACACTGATGTTAGTTGCCTGTTTGCCTTTTTTTTTTTTTGATCAAATGAAAATCAATGTTGTAATGGAACATCCATTTAAAATAATTTTATCTACACAGTCAATGTAGGACGAAATGTATTTATGATGGCCTAGACCTGTTCTAAAAAGGACTTCTTTTTATTGATCAATATTTACATTCAAGATACTCTGTATTTTTTGTTTCAACTTCCATAAAAGAGAGTACCGCCACTTCTTCTTGTCCATGTAAAGCATTGATGAAGCCACCACTGGTAATATTATAAGAGCAAACTCAACTGCAAAAGGTCAAACTCCAGATTACTTTGATGATGATGATTTTGCCTAATCCTATGCTTAAAGGTGAACCATCCTCCTGATGATGTCCAAATTGACAAAACAAACAAGAGCAAAGCTGCTGTTATCAGCTGAAGTCAACCAGGAAAAAACGGTCAAAATTTAGATCAAAACTAGACATTCTGTCAGTCTTTTGTGGAATCGTACGCACAGAAACAAAACAAGGCGACGCGAAGCCAAGAAAACTGAAATCCTGTAGAGCCTCAACCATTTCCACCATAACAGGGGCTTTTTCAACAGCTGGTGCAGCATGGAGGAATGCCTGAATTTATCTAGGCCAACGGAAACAAGCTTATGTTGAAGTTTTTCTTTCCCAGCTTCTGTATGTGTTTGTTTTGCTGCTAAAATCTGATTATGTGATACAGTGTGATGCCGAACTATCGCCGGAAAGGAAAACTGCGGAGAAAATAAACCCTCTCCTTTGAAAGATTTCACCTCACTTTTAAATCCGTGCTCTGAAAGTTTTCACAGTTGTGCTAAACAATAAAAACGATCTACAAAGAAACTAAGTCTAAAGTGCAAAAAAAAAAAACACAGAAAATGATTTGTTGCAGGTTGAGTGTTTTAAGCAAAAATGGTGGTCATAGTTTTCCAGATTATTTTTTGAAGAGAACATTCCCACTGTTAATCCCACCAGTCAGACAAAAACAATGAGCAATACAATTTGTTTGCCAACTCCGTTTGTGGGATTTGCTCAGATGTCTTCCCACCTACACTCACATTCAGACATTATTGAGGTTTCAGGGAGGTGGTGAACAGTCTAAAGAAACTTTTCTTCACAAAAGCAAAGACTGAACGAGTTTCCTGCACAAAAATCAATAGTTTACGTTTATTTTTATGTGTGTTTTTAACTCTAATGTTGCAGAAAACAATTACATTTTGGAATTTAAACTCTGCAAACTATTGCAAAAGATGCAAAAATCACATTGAAAAGCTAAAAGAGGAGCAAACAATAAGGGTCAGACTGTCTTCTGAAGCTTTCAGTCTGTCTGATATGTTTTAACAGCAGCAGTATGAAATTTGATCCAAATCGACAAATGTGAGGTTGAAAATTTGTCCAGATTTTCAAGTTTTTAAGGATCAAACAATCAGACTGGAAAACCTTTCTTAAGACTGTGTTCTCAGTGCTTGTTGATTGAATGCATCTCCGTTTGAAGTCACTTATCCAACTGTAAAGATACACAGATGCTTATATCTTCAATATGGTCTGAAATCTTACTCTTCTCCTGCTGCTATAACATTTACTGTAAAGTCAATAAATAAGTCTGACTACTTTAGAATCTAATATTTACCACAAATTAAGGACAAAACAACTTGCTGGTGAAGATTTTTTTTCTGAAAATTAGAAAGTCAAGAATGACTGGAATTGTTTTATTTGAAGAAAGACAAACAAAAGAAGTATATATATATATATATATATATATATATATATATATATATATATATCTACATAGATATTTGGGGTGTAATAAGAAATTAATTATTAGATGAAAGGATTCATATTTCTATGATCCAACCAGATTGATCTGTCCAAGGTAAGTTGTTAATTGAATCAAACTATGTCATTATGAAATCGTTTCAGCTGAAATAAAACAATGATATCAATGTTGGAAAATACCATTTGGATGGAGACATGGAAGGTTTATTTTACCATAACATAAAACCATCACAGCGGACAACACACATGTGATGTCAGAGAAAAGAGAATTAAACCATCATTACAGTCCAATCAATGTCTGTAAACACTTTGAATCTTGTAAAGCAAGTGTGGTAGAAAGTTCTACGGTTTGATGTGGAAAACCAACAGTGGGCTGAACTTAATGAAATGAAAATGTGAATTCGTTCTTGTTTACTTGTTTGTACACTTGTTTGTACACATCAGATTTAAGAAGATTCGTCATGACCTGATTGGAACAATAAAAAATTGAAAAGTAAAAGAAGATACACTTCTATACAGTATTGTTATTGTTAAAGTAGATTTAAAAAATTGATATATTTGTACTTATGCAGTGCATGACACATTGGATCCATTAAATGTGATGTTTTTCAAAGAGTTCAACTCATTGCTTGAAATAGAGTGGGAAGAAGTGAATTTTTAGAATCAAACCTACTTTTTACTTACTTTTTTACATAGCTGTCACAATCATAGTTCAATCAACAATTAGTTCATATTTTTTCATTAAAATTATTTATATTTTCCAGCTTATATGCAGATCAAATATTACTTTCAGCAATACTTTTTGTGGTGCAATGTCTTGTTTTATTTGCAGAACTGTTTGATTTGTTTCATGCATTTCAATAACCTGTCAGACTGAAAATATATTTTTGATATTTTCTTTACACTAAAGGAGTGTTTTCTTGCATTGGCTTCTCGTGAATTGCTTATCCTGTCCATCCTGTCAATTTAAAATCCAACTTCTGGGAAACCTTGAGAATAATTTCCCAATCAGAACAATCTTGAGTTCTGAGAGCAAAAGAACCAAAGTAAGATATTTCTTAAGACCAAAATGTTTGAACATTTTTTTTCTAGCCATAAAATCCCCCGACTGTCCTCCACACAGTATTCAAAGCATAGTTGGAAGATTGTTGATCATTCAGATCAGGTTAAAGTGAATAATTTCAAGGTCATCCCACAGATCGCCCACTTTTGCTCCTTGAAGTGTGATTTAGTTTCTGTTTTTGGCCTCCAGAGTCATCATTACATTTATTACCGCAGCCATAACTCACGCCTTTCTTTTTACGAGATGAACTGTGCCACCAGCAGTCAAACATCAAACTCCCATCCTGACAGGAAACAGTCTGATCTCTGATCATCTGATACTTTATACACAGGGGTTCTCACACCAACATGTGCTCCACTGAGCTGCGGCGAGTGTGAAAACGGAGAAACGAGCTCAAAGAGGTCACTCCATCATCCACTTCCCGTCTGTGCTATCAGGCTGAGAAAAGTGTCATGAAACATTATCTGTGTGAAAATACAAAAATACTCAAGTTCTGGTAAAAAAGGGAGTCCTTTGAAGCACGTATTTAGTAATTACTCTGTGTTCTGAAGGCCATTCTTCAGTCTGTTCCTTAAATATGTTTTGAGTTTAATCATTTTGCTTAAAGAATGTTTTATAATAAACAGGGGAGTTGTGGAATGCACAGCTGCAGAAACAAGATAGACTTGCATCTGTCCATTTCTGTGGATCTTCCTATCTGTGCTCGTTCTTTATGCCTTGTTTGTGATGCATTCTTTGGATTCCAGGCAGCACATTTAATGGATTCCTCTGAACTAGCTCTGAAGTTATGGGTCATATACAAATCTGTTACATTTGTAAATGTCCGTGCAAAGAAGTGACCCTTTAAAATATTCAGAGACATTTTGAGCGTATTGGAAGCAGAAAATTTGATTTTGTTTTGTGGTTAGAAAACGTGTGCGCATACATGACAAAAGGAAGTTAAGTTTTGCTTCTATCCCTGTTATTAGGCTTCCCCAGAACACTGAGCTTCTGTATTTGTGATGAGAACAGTTTGACAGGAAGTTCTTAGAAGTAGATGTGTCAACGGTACACCTCAGAAGAGAACCAAACTGACCACAAACAGACTGACCATCTTTATGTCTCAGTCCATTGTGAGCGGGCACCGAAAAGGCTAGATGTGAAGGACCCGAGTGCAGAAAGATTGATGTTAAACGTTTGCTTCTGCACTGTTCTGTGCTTTTTTACTCAACTTTTTTACACAGCAAAAGCTGTAACAACATGTCCAAAAATAAATCAAGTTGAACTACAAACCAATAAAAAAAAAATTCCTGTTTCTATTGTACCAACTTTCACATAAGCACTTCAACCTAAAGTAAAAACCTTACAAGTAAGGAGCCATGCAAAATGCATCACCTTGCTGGTTGCTGCTCACCTTTTGGCATGTCCCTCACGGGTCACCACAGTGAATCAGCTTTCACTGATAATAAGCACTTCATTTGACAGAGTTTTACGCCGGATGCCCTTCATGACACAATCCTACCCGGGCTGGGGACCGTCACAGGGAGGGTTCCTCTGTGACTACATAGTTAGGCAGAACTATGAAGGCTCTGTGCAGTTAGTGCTTGTATATCCATATCCACTCGTAGGGGCAGATGTGACTACGACTAAAACTTTCATGTCATCCTCTCCTTTGAATGGTCCTTTAGGAAAATATTACAGACATCTTCTCTGGTCTGATTTTTCTGTGAGGAGTTACAATTATCAATCCCATCTTTTTCCCCAGAACACAAGCTTCTTTTTCTTTGCGGATGAACTTGCTTTTGCTGAGGATAAGCTAATGAATGCTGGTTCAAACATTTGATGCGCTGGCAGGCGTGAATATTCTGCAATGAGAATGCAGGTGAATGAATGTGACATGGAAATAAGGAAATACTGGAAGTGTGAACAAGTGTTTGCGGAGGTGGAATTTTAAAGATCATCAGAATAGGGTTAGAGGACTTCTAGAGGACGCCCCCAAATAAGTTACTTTAAATCATTTGATCAAATACTTATTTCCTCCACTGCATCTGCTTGATCTTATCCAGACTTTAGTTAGCTCTCAAAAGTGCAATGTGAAACCAAATAAAACCCCTTCTCTGTTCAGTCTAATAAAGACTATTTTGGGTTAAATGTGCAGTCTGGGCAAGTTTGGTCTTCTTTGCCAGCAAGACAGCAATAAAACATCATCCAGCTGTTTTCTCAGCAGTCTGTTGTCAGCTTTGTCTGATTCTCTTTAAATCCTGTAAGATGGATGGTTTTTATGAAGCTATCTTTCTAGAAAAAACTTGGCCACGCTTGAATCCCCAAAAGTCATGGACATGCAACCCTGTCTTCTGGTTCAGACATTTCCCAAGACTTTTCATATGTTTAGAAAGTACTTCCACTTAATATAACAGCTTTTGCAAATAAATCCATGCTTTACTGCAAATTTTAAACATTTTGGAACATGATGTTGTTACGTCAGAACAGAGAGCTATCATATTTTCCCAGAATGCTTTGTTTGTTGAGAAACGGTGCTTGTTCCAAGTCGAGCCCAATGTTTCATGTCTCATCATAACTTAAATTTGGGTATGTGAATAAAAGTGTGAGCAGAGCAGATGACAGGATGAAGTATAGTCATCGCTTCAGAGCTGCACTGTAAACAGCAGGCCTGGCTAGCCAAAGCAAACCGGATCTTAGGAAGTGTTCCTTCACATGCTCAGTGTCTCATGTCACTATGGTGTCTGACAGCTGCTATAACAAAGACAGAAAGGAAAAATCTCAATTCAGAAAACTTTCCTGAATAAGCACAAGTTTTTCATTTAAAAATGGGAAACATGTCTGGTATAGCATTCCTTTTTCAAGTGTTTAGACTGGGATGTGATCCAGATTATTGTTTTACTGGACTGTTGGTGCCAGATTTATGATTGCTGTCTGCAGGACACCATACTCTGGTTGTTGGTGGTCTGGATTATTTTGACGCACATTGTTCTCATGCCATAATGAAGAACATAATCCTTTATCTTACAATATTTTGTGTGGATATTCAGATAAGTCTATAGGGAAGTGATGGTAAAAATGATTAAATTCTGCCATTTTTGAGAAAAAGGAAACTGAGAAACTGAATTCTCCCTATATATGAGGGTTTAAAAAATGAAAACCGCTTAAATCCAGTGACAGTTTGAAAAGTTCGGCTCTGGCATCGGGAAAATTGAGGAAAAAAAAGTCAACCGTATGATAGTGTAACAAGTTTACCACGTTTACCATGAACTTCTTAAGCTAAATTCACATCAGCTGTGATAACTTGTCTTCAAGCACTTTTCAGAGTAAACTATATCCATACATATGATAATATATTACCTTTGGCACACTAAAGAACAATTTTTGTAGAAAATACGAGTTATTTTTGTGAGTTCTTTTCCTACCCAGAAGTAAGACAACTCGATCTCTAAGGCACCACTTTTAGCTCCGTGTGGGTGCCGCCTATTTCATGACGTCAACGTAGAGACACTCAAAGCTCAAAAAGGTGATTTTGCATGATATAGTTAGTATTGGTGGGAAAAACCATCCAAAGATTGTCACCAGTCGATGCAATATATTCCAAAGATGAAACTGTTGTTTTCATCTTTTTTTAGGAAAATACATTGTTGTAAGTTAAAGCAATTTAACTTTCACATTTCTCGGGGTTTGAAGGATAACTTTTGGTTTGTCCACACGTGATTGGTTTCCAGGGCGTAGCCAGAGGTATGGAAAAGGTGTTTCAGTCAAACTGTGGGTTATTATACTCATGTGTAGGGAAAACAGGATGCTGCAGCTCAGTCCCATTGTCCTCTGCTGGAACGGTCATTGACTATTTTCATCCTGTAAACTGTAAAGTTGAATTGATGGTGCATTTCTCTGTGAAGTGTAATGGCTTTTATGGGAGCACGTCCTGTGTATATCTGTCCGGGGATGACGCAGTCCATTGTCTGAGTTTAGGAATTCCACCTCAGTGTGGAAAAAGGTCATGTCGTGACTGCTGTACATCCTTACTTTTTTGGAAGGGTTTTCCAACCGGCTGAGGATTGTTGGTCTGGACATCCAAACAAAAAGCCTGGATTTGGGTACATAAAATGCCTGTTGGAAAGAGGGTTGTTCTTGTTGTTTGAGGGCTAAATGAAACCTTTGGCAGTGCCTTGGTTCTATCTAACATCTTGGCCACAGAAGCACTCAGATCCTCCACAGAGACATTCGGCCTTGTGCATTCCATAAGTGAGAGGAAGAGAGTCTTTTTGTTGGGGATCATTAAGGACAACATTGTAAAAGGACGTCTTTGTGTGCGTCAATGCAGCCTTTGTCAAGCGAGGCTGCTGGGATCGGCTGTCAAACCGAGGAGGGAGAAATATTCTAATGTCTTTATTTTTTTTCCCCACTTTGCTGCCAATATGTGCATAAAGTATTCGTTTAATTTCTTTTAAACAAGAAAAGAGGGTATCTGGACATTTGCTGCGCAGGCAGGTCATGGTATGTGTGTGTAGGCAGACGTGAAAGCGCAGATAAACCAGCGAGAAGGAGCTTCCCACTGACATCTTCGGTTTACTAACAAAGCCCAACTGAAGGCTGCTGCCTGGCCTCGTCACCCCTCACCTTCAAGTTGCTAAAAAAAAAAAAAGCAAAAAAAAAAACTTTTTGTTTGTGCTTTTAATTTTTATTCACCGTCTGGGAGAACTTTTTGAACTGTGCCCTGGAATTTAAGTGAAAACAATGGAGAAGGGTTTGCTCAAAGATAAATTATCTCTTCCAAACAGACTTCTGATTCAGCAAATCATAAAACAGCTTTTCATTTTGTCCTCAACACAGCCATTTTTATTTTGAGTTTATAATTGAGTTTATCTTTTAAAATATTTGGTTTTAAAACCAGTTGTGTCAAGCTGACACACTTTAACAGTTGGGTACATCTGATGCAAGTTTGTGTGAGTGAAGCCCCAGACACACTTGATTGCCACCTGGACAACTTATTGTAGTCTCAGAATAATTAAAAGACCATTGGGAACGCTATTAAAATGGATTAAAAGATGATTTGGAGTGGGACTTTAGGACTCCAGAGAGTGTTCATGTTGAAAAGATCACCTGTAGGCTGTGGCCCAGGTTTCTATCAGGTTCTGCCAAATGCTTTGCTTGTGAAGTTCATCTGATGGAAAGTTGTCCTGTGGACCAAAAAAAAAAAAAAAAATTGCTCAGCTTGAGCCTTTAAAGTGATCTTGACAGGAAGATTAACTGTGCAATTCAGACATGAATGCATCTTATCACATCTAGAGCGTTTAGTGTCTGGAGCTTGTTTTCCTAGACTCTAGAAACACATGTTGAAGTTCATGAGATCATACTCTGTCATAAATTTGTAGAACCTCCAACAGGCAGCAGCAGCAGCAGCAGCAGCAGCAGCAGCAGCAGCAGCAGCAGCAGCAGGAAAACCATCAACAAACAAAATAAAATGAGACAAAAAGAGCAGAAAAACAAGCTTTAACATCCATTAGCTTTTATAATGTGACTGAAGGAAGTGACAAAACCAGGTGCAGGTGTGGAAGTTAATCAACAGCAGGTGTGACGAAGGTGGAACAGGCCGTCACACCTGTAGGAAATACAGGAACCCAAAACAGACCAAATGCTAACACAATACTAGTTACTGTAGAATATAACAAATAATGAGCAGAAGCAGGAAATAGTGTTGATGAAATGTAAAGTTTCAGATTCTCACAGTTTTCAGAGGAAAACTTCAGTTTCTTATGTGACAACAGCACCTTTTGCTGCAACATCAACCTTCACAACTTTAGAAATATTAAATATTTTAGACTTGAAATAACTTCTACGATAGCTCTTTATTATTTTTGCTAAATTGTACCTGACAATAAATGGATAGATGTGAGTGGGGATCCAACAAAAGTTTTAAGGGTTTCTTTTGTTCCACACTTTCAAGTTTTACTGCTGTACTTCATCGCCGTTTTCTTAACTGTTAACCTGCTTTTTTTCCACATTAAATAGAAAATATGTTCTGTGAATTGTCAGCTTTGATGGTAAAGGTCAAAATTCTGCAGGGTGGGTGGTAACGGCGTTGAGAAAACAGTCCCACACACAGTTCTGCTACACATAAGACACTGCACATGTACAAAGTTGGAAATGAATGACCTCGTGTTATTGTTAAAGGAATCTGTCTCATTCAAAATATCTGCAAGTTTTTTCATACAAAATGAACCAAAATCATCATTTTTGGAAACAGATGGTTCATTTGTCTTTGAGATAAAACCTCAAAACCACTGAAAACGTCGAAGCTTTAAACCAAAGCTATAAAAGTCTTTTACACGCGGGAAGTAAGTGCCACAAACGTGTAAGAGCTCAGCTGTTTTTCAACAACTGTGGGTTCTTTTTGCCAAAACAGGTAGAAACATATTTGAACCACATTTCAAATCTCAAGAAATCTGAGGCTAAAAAAGTACTTTGAGACATTAAAAAGGTGCATACAGAGTTGTTTACACAGTAAACAAATATGGGATGAATTTTGTAGACGCAGACAGACTCCTTTCTGTCTTCATTAAGGACGGTGGTTATTTCAGGGAGCTCAGGGTCTTGACTCTGTTGACCTTTGGTCTGCTGTGACAGCATTCTTGGATGGGTTTGTGTCTGCGCTGACCCCATGTGCTCTGTCTGTGTGTGTGTGTGTGTGTGTGTGTGTGCTTGTGTGTTACATCTAACACAGATCAGCCTGTGACGCTGGGTGGTTTGGGAGGAATGCAGACTTCTAAAGACAAATTGTTCCTCTCTTCGTGACTTTATTTTTCAACCACAAATGTGTCCAAAATGTCTGGTTCTGTATCACTAAAGCCACATCAGTGCATCAAGCTAACAAGTGCAGACAGTGATGCAACTGGAGCTGCTGCCTCGATCCATATGTGTGTTTTCCCGCAACAAGCACAGCTGTTCGCACCGACAGGATATGACGGCTCACCCCTCAGTGGACTGCACATTTCACTGCCGTGTTTATGAAGATGAACTTAATACGCCAGACATCTTTACTCTGATCTCTCTTATGCCGCTCTAATCCTGGTTTTGTCTGCTTTGTGTCTGACAGGGTGGGAAGAAGTACAGCGGCCCCTGCGGAGGAAGAGACTGCAGCGGAGGCTGCAAATGCTTCCCAGAGAAGGGAGGCCGGGTAAGTCCCCCGCTGTAAATACCCTCGTATACTTATCTGCTCATGAATGGCGTACAGTAGGACCCCGCTAACGAGTGACTGACAGGTTGATAGTATGGGTTTGTCTCAATAAGGAGAGCACCTCACAGGTTTGAACCAAATCCAGACGCCATCTCCATCCGACATGAATCTCCGTTTGTTTGTGTGACTCAAGATGAGGCAGAAGGAGAGTTTGATTCCCAGTTAAGGGCTTTCCATTTGCATCCAAACAGTTTTTCCACCTCCCTCCCACAAGGCAAAATCCCATGTTTAAAATATATCCAATTTACCCATTTAAAATTTACAATCCAAGGACAAGCGACTTTAGCACAGACAAGTTAAAATACTTTCAATCAAACTTCTATTGACAGAAGATCTTTGACTTTAAGTCATTTTAAAACAAAAAAATAACCTAATTTTATTTAAAAAATATGTTATTTGATTGATTGATTTGGTTTATTTTAATTATTTCTTGACAAGGAATGGGAACTTGCAGAACTTGAAGCAAAATAAAATAAGAATAATTCTTGCAAAAACCATACAGTTTTTTTTTTTCAAGTCACAGGTAGTGTGCAGTTTATTGTGTGTTTTGGTCCTTCATTTAGTTTGTGTCTATTAGATCTTTTTTCTTTGTGTTTAGGTATTTTTTGTAAGCTTTAGTTTTTTTCCTTCGATGTGATAATTCTTCGTACACTTCAAGTGTGCTCAGTCCGTGATTAATGGATTCATGGATTAATGGTAAAAGACATTTTTGAATCGAGAATAAAAAAACAATGTTTAAACACTTCTAGTTATAGAACATAATTATTAAAAAATGTGTGTAGGAAAGATCAAACATTTTTAAAACAGCACCAAAAGCAAAGAAAATTGTTTCATTTGGTAATTGCCTGTGTCACTTTTGTTATAATTTACTGAATTGTAAATTAGTAAATTTGATTTTATTTGAATATGATCAAAATGTTGGACATTGGTGAGGTTTTTTATTCTCTAGTCCTGTAAAAACATATTAACATACTTTCTCTTCTCCTTTTCAAAACATACCCATTGGCATTAACTTCAGAAAACTCTCACTTTGCCTTTCAGGTCCCAGGGATTGTGTAAATTATGATTTATGGCAGAACCTTTAAGAATAACCTTTTTTAAAGCAATTTTTTTGAGTGGGTAACATCATAAAAAACTTTTCTAAAAAGGTATGTTTTTTTTTGTTTTCATGAGAGCCACTGATCAGAGGCATTCAGCTTGCAGCTTCAAACCATGATACTCCCGCCAACAACTATCTTAAGTGAACATTTGTTCTTTCGCTGCTGTTTTTCTTTATTTTCTATTGTGCTGCAAACAAACACACTTAATTATTTTAAATTTAAATAATATATATAATAATATATATAATATATATAATAAAATAATAACAAATCATAGCAGTGAAATGTCCTGTCATGGCTCCAAGTTTGCGCCCTCCTTTGGGGGATGAACGTATTACAGCTGTACATTGTTAAGGTGTAGATTTACTTAGTTCTGACAAGGCATGTAAGCCATTTAAAGTCAGCTGCTTTAAGACATATTTTCACACTTTTTTAAGGTCAAATTGATCAAATTCACATCATTAATCTGTGCAAAAGTGGAGGTCAGAGTGGAGGAAGGTTCTGGTGAGTGGAAGACAAAGTGGAGAAGAGGCGCAGATAACAAATAATACAGCTGCTTTTAAACTGGAGGTGCACATAGACTAAACATGCTGAGAAAACCGTGACTTCATTCGTGATTAAAGGCTTTGTTTGGATTTAGACGCGTGCTGGGATTATTCAACTTAAATCACCATGGCATCAGAAAACACTCTGCTGTAACTGACCGTCCCTGTCTGCAGATTTTTACAGAACCAAGCCTTCGATTAGAGCACTGGCTAGTATGACGTGATTTCTTAACAAAACGTCAGGTGAAGTAATTGTTTTAAATCTGGATCCAAAAGCACCAAAGCTGAAGAATTTCCAAACAACATTTTAGCCAAATCTCCCCATTTGTTATGTGAAATAGTTTTACTCCTACACTTGTATGGGCAAATGTGAAGCCATTTCTGTTGCTAATCAAGTCTTCTGTTGGTTCAGAACAGAGGTCAGAAGCACAGCAGTAACACAGTAACACAATGTCTGAAAAAGAGGAGACTCAAAGTGTTTTTAGTGGAATTCCAGACCTTCCTAACCCATTTCAACGCGATGCATTTTCAGAATCCGCTGAATCCTCTTTGGGTTTGCAGGGTTGCTGGAGCCTATCCTGGCTACTGCCGGCCACACTCACACACATTCACGTGCACACTTAAAGGCAATTTAAGGAATACCTATCAATCTATGAAGTATGTTTTTGGACTGTGGGAGTCTGTGGGGCATGCTAACCACTACACCACAGCGCTGCCTCTCAGTTCAAGTCATCATATTAAAAAAGCATCGTTTAAAATGTACCCAAGAGGATCTGTTTATATATTGAACTGTAACGGTGAAACCTGTCAATGAACAAATACCCAAAACATGAAGAACAGGGCATCAAACTTTATAAAATCACATAGAGTGATAGATTTAGGTCTAACAGAATTTCTTGGACATAATCTAGATGAATAGAAGCTATTTTATTTCTTTGAGATACCAAGTTCTGTTCTCATAATTGTTTTTTCTGTTTAAAATTTTGAAAAAGTTTGAAGTTGCTCATCTGAAGTTTATTTAGTGGTCGTTTCTCATAGTTCCTTGACTTTTTACTCATGAATATTTAACTTGGAAGCATTTTTACATTCTATTTTTCTGGCTTGCTGAGTGAAATATTCGTTTAACCTTTTAGCGTGCTCCCATAATGATGAAATTGCTCATAAATTGCCAGAAGATTTTGGTCAATGACACTCACTGATCTATTTAGGTCTCAGAAGTCCCACAAACCATCACAGGAACTTCGTTGCCTAAATGCTTCATTATGTCTCCACAGATTCATGTTTGAAAAGAACAATCTTTTCTAGATGAAGTGAGTCTTTGTGTCAGGAATGATAAAATGAAGCTATAAGACGTCAAAAAATAAAAACATTAAAATGTCCTCTTCGAGCTTACACGAAGCATGTTTTTCTGCAGCATTTTGTCGTACGCTGAGGTTTATTGGAGCAGCGAAAGCTTGGGTCTAACCTCTGGAGTGCACGCATGCATACAGGAAACCCAGTGAGAGAGAGAAAGTTCTGTGTTTTACGTTATGGAGCAGGCGAAATGTCATCAGCAGGCGCTCTGGTGGTTTTTTTTTGTCATTGCTATGCAAAATAGAAGAATTAAATCAGCACAACGAAAAGGGGGCAGTCCTATTCCCTGAAAATCAAGAGTCACAACTCAAGATTAACTGTATAAAGCGGTTCCCAAATACAAAGATTTTATCCTGAAACTGTTGTGCATCAAATATAAATTGCGCTTTTTGAAGCTTTACCAGTTTTCACTGTTTGAACTCGCTACAATGTTTCTTCCATTTCATGAAAGCGTTTGGAAACCAGGATCCACATAGATGTGTTTATCCATTTCTCTCCTCTCCGTCATGTTTCTTTTGTTTCCACTCGTTTTCCCTGCGGAGAGCAGTGATCCTGAGCAGCTGCCTGGACTCTGTGCAGCTGCGGGGATGAGGCGGAAGTTGTTAATGGGGCCGCTGATTAACATTTAGCAGATAAAAAAGTGACAAAATATCCTCTGGGGGGTGGTGGAGATACACCACAAGTTTATGAAGCAATAACATCCCTCAGTTAGATCTGTAGCCTGTTTCATCCCCGTGTGAGTGTGGCTTAATTGAGGCTTGAAGATGACGATGATCAAAACCCTTTTATGTTAAATATTGAAGAAGAAGAAACAAACTGTCGATGTTTTTCTTTTTTAAATGGAACACAAAAAAGTCCAGAAATGAACTCCGTTTTTCTCAAACAGCTACCAAGATTGTCAGAAGCCAGAAAAGGCACGAAAGAGGCTGAAAGAGGAACAAAGATTGTATGGAAGGGGAAGAACTATGTTAATTTCATGTGCTTTGGAAAAAAGAACAGAGGATTTGGCAGGCTGATGCTTCGCTGCTGGCCTGCAGAACAAATATCAGTTTCCCATCTGCATGCTTCCAAAGGCCTTTTTGTTCCTCTGCATCATTAGTGGATTGAATTTATAGGATCGGCTGAAAAAAAAAAAAGAGGGAAAAAGACGTAAAAAATGAAGCACAGAAAATCAGGCATATTAAACATCTGAAGTAGTCAACAAGGCTGGGGTTTACTGCTGGAAAACATGTAAAACAGAGCTGGCGTTTTTACAAACAACGCAAAAATAACGATGTAATGATCTCTGTTTTTTTCTTGCTTGGCAGCTTGTGAAGCACATTGGAGCATTATGGGAAACTAAATCTACAGGTTTTTTTCTTAGCAAGACTTGGTTCATCACAAGTAAGCCTCAGAAAAATAAAATCTTTGGGACATCTAGAGAAAAACATGACCAACTGTCCAATCATTTCCCCCCCAACGGGAAAGGCTGCCCCAGCTGATGCCAGACAGGAAATGACACAATCCTGTGGAAGCACAGTGACGCTCCCCTGATCTTTTTTTTTTTTATAGTCCATCTTTGTTTTTGTGGGAACAAGATCTCCTCTGTATTTGTCTTCTGCTATAAATGGTGGCCATTTCTTTTTTCCACAAAAACAAGTCCATATGTACCTGCATTCTGGTTCCTGTCCAATCAGAGGTAGTGAAGAGGATGCTTCTGGTTTAGAAAAGATCAAACACTTCTGACCTGGGAAGTACCCCTCTGCCTGGTTTGTAATTTTAGCATTTTCTTTAATTGTTTTGCTCCAGCTTTAACACTAACGAGTCATCCTGGGCAAAAACTAGCTATTAAAATATAAATTATGACGTTTTATTAGATTCAAACGTCAGTTGGGATCCTGATGATCCAAAGCTCCTCTTCCCTTTTTTCTCCAAGAAAATAAAACCTATGAAATGTTTTCCAGATAGTCCCATGCGAAGGAGAAACCAAAGTGTGACTAAACCATCTTTCCCAGCAGGCCTCTTCCATAAAACAATGAACCCCTGAACTCACGATGATTTGAAATGATTGAACATGATTTTACTGCATGTTTGATCAACTCTTCTGATGGAAGCTGTTTCTCTGACAGCCAAATGGATGAGTTGGTTGGATTTCACGCAAAAAACATGCCAGTTTGCGTTAAAGACCTCATCAAATCAGAAAATAACATGATGTATTGGGACAGTTTTATGTTTTATGTGAAATTCTGCAATCTGGGCCTTGAGTGGGCATGTCAAGGAAGAAAAACTGATGGGTTAGAAAAAAAAGTGGCAGGAAGAGGAGTGAAGCAACAGCCCACTGCTATCAGTGAAACCTTGGAAGGGAGGATTTAGTCTTCATAGTAATGGCAGAAAGAGGAATTCATCTAAGATTTTGTTCTGGCAGAGTCCTACATGAAAGTCAAAGTCTTAAATCTTTAGGAAATGTCAGCAGAGGTGCTTGAAGTGACTGACACAAACCAACTGTTTTGCTTGTTAACAAAACAGAGAGTGTCAGCCTACAGCCAAGAAAGAAAACAATTACTATATTATCAGGATCACTATAAACAGCAGCAGCTTCTTTAATTTCACACAAAAGCATCACATTACTCTAATCTTTACTCAAGGGTTCTGCTGTTAGACAAATGACTGACTTTCATGCAGAATTCTGATTTGAAAGCCAATAAAAGTAGGCACTAGGTCACTTACAAAAGAAATAAATATTCATTCGATTTATAGTACTTTATAGTATCTTTGCGGTTTAGACCACTTTTTCACCAAAAAAATAACTTTTTTTTTACTTGTCCTATACAACAGCTGAGCAAACAGATATAAACGAAGAGCCTCTTGTGTTAGATTTTACTGTTACAACAGGGGGCTATGAATCTTTGCACACACAAGGTGTATATTTGTATAAACTCCTTTTGTAATTTAAACAGAACTTTATTTTTATTGATTATGTTTGTTTTCTTTTTTCTTTTGGTTGGACCGGACAGAAAAGAAGAAGGCGGGAGAAGGGGAGGGGGTGGCACAAAAGACAAGGGGAAAAGGGGGGTTAAAGAAATTAGAGGATGATTATTTGGGGGGGGGGTCATAAAACAACAAGCAACAAATCATTACAATCAGTTGTGAATGTTTATGGACGGGGCCTGTCCTCACGCTCAGATGTAACAAGATATCCACACTCGTACTCTAGAGGCGATGGGGGAGATCCACTCGCCCGGAAGTCCGGCAAAGCACTCAGACCAGGGCCCCCAGGACCGGCACACAGGCCCTCAAAACCCAAGAGCAGTGAGGCAGTGAATGCAAGCCCGAGTCCAGCCAGAGGAGCAGCCGTCTCACCACACCTCAGGGTCCAGCTGAGAAGAATTTGATTGCTGGTGGGCTGTTGTCACTGTAACTCAATAAAGCATCACTGACCTCAGATCCAGCGGGAAAGCAAAGCGATATATATGCTGATCGTCACGATAGTTTCAAAAGGCATCAGATCACAGAGAAAGTTCATCTCTTACCACTTGATTTTGTCCAGAAGATGAAGCAAAAGTTTTGTTTTAAAGAAGCCTGCACAGTGATAAAGAACATGTGACCGGAACTACTTTAGAAAGGTGCGCATCAACACCCAGCAGCCAATCAGATTTGAGTATTCACCCAGACAATTTAAAGTGCAGAAATACTATGTTTGTTTCTCATGGCTGTATTTCAGCATCTTTGTTTTCTTGGATTAATACTCCTGACATTAAAGCAACTTTGAATCATCAATCATTAAAGACCCATTCAAATCATCTTTTGATCCAAAATTTAAAAAAACGGCCATTTTCTAGGACATAGTTTCTTCAGAGCGGCAGTAGTTTATCAGAAATATCCCTCTGAGTTGTGGAATGAAACTGGTGGCCTTTCTAGTATATTTTCTACATCACAGATTAGATCTTTTTCAAACTGTCTTTTTTTGTCCACTCCTGATTCCCACCGATTTGAATAAAGAAATACGCAGAAATGCTCATTTAAGCTTAACTTTATATACATATGTTCTCCATTATCAGAAAAATGTCACAAGAACATGTCCAAAAAACACAATTTTTATAGGAGAGGTTCTTTAAAAATAATTTACTACAAAAAGTTTGCAACCAAAAATAAAAAGTGAATAATTTAGTCATTGAAAACAAAAAGTTAGAGCCAATTTGAAGCTAAATAAATGTGCATTAGTCTTCAAAAAGAACAATTTACAATTAATAAGAGCATTACAATGTGTCAAAACCAAAATAATTAATACTCTAAAATAACTACAAGAAACATCCCATGACCCCAGTACATCTGCTGTTTACTGAAGCGTTTTCAGACGTTTCATCAGGTAACCTACTACTCCTAAAATACCTGGTTATCACAACGCCATAATCCATAAAAAAGTCAGATGGTAGATACCAATGTGAATAAATCTACATCGGTGTGGGAAAAAAGGGTTTTAACTGTCAGGACAGGTGCATCTTGGAAAGAGTTAAAAGAAGAGCCTTTGTTTGCCTCTGAGAGATGAAGAGGTTTAGAATCGTTCATCTGTTAGAGCTGCAGAAGCTGAAACAGCTACCATGTGGAGGCCGACGGTGTTATCATTCCAGAGGCACAGACCGGTGAGATCAACATGCAAAGATGGACTTATCTGGCTTTGATGTTAAACATGCTTTATCCACATCTCCTCAAAAATATGCAATTAAGAGCACTATGTTCTCTCATACATGTCATCCACGGTTAAGAAGAAAGTTGAATTATTTTCTGATGGATACCAGTGCTGGAAGCATTCATCATATCTGTCTGGTTCTGATAAGCACAGAAAAGCGATGCTCATCTCTTTATTTGGATTCAGGAGGTTTTGTGGTGAAGTAAGCACACTTTGGGGCAGCTACAGTGTGTCCCAGACCAGTATAGTCTTTGAAACCCCATCAGGGGGCTGCCTGAAGCGGTGGTTGAGGTGGAGGTAAATCCCTGCACGAGATAAAGATCTTGCATTGAGGTAATGCAACATGTGACTGAGCTTTGTAAATGTGTGTAGTTAAAGTGTTTTTCTCCAATGAAAAACATCAAGAGGTTTCTTCACATCTTGCTGAAATTAGGGATTCGGCCCCATGTAATTTACATGTGCAAGATAACGACCTGATAAGTTGCTAGTTTCAGTGAGTTCACCACATGCATGGACTCCTCGCCTGGAGCAACTGATGAATATGCGCACCAGTTGGAGGTACATAAATCCATGTGGGAATAGATTAAGTTCAAGCGATTTTTTTAACGATCCTCAAGTGATTCTGTGTTTGTTGAGCATTTCTTGTTCTTGAATCCATCAGGTTGCAGCTTATCAGAATTCTGCTGCTCGGATTCTCACAAGAACCAAAAAAGTAGACCACATCAGTCCAGTAAGGCCTTAGCACTGGATGCCTGAGGGATTTTAAAGATCCACTCTGATGAACATTGTGTTTTTGGCATTTTGAACGTGTTCTTTTGCTATTTTTTTCTCAAATTTTAAGACATTTTTTTGATTCCGTTTGAGTATTTCTTTATTCAAATTGTTAGGAATCGAGAACATATGAAAAAATGCTGTTGAAAAAGAGCAAATGTGTGACGTAGAAAATAAGCTGAGCGGGCCACAAGCTCTCTGCTCTGACCTCTCAGCAGCGGGGAGGGGAAGAGGGGTGGGGTTACACCACACCAATGTTTCTGAGGAAAATTTCTAATGAACTACTTCCACTCTGCAGAAACCCTGTCCTACAAAATGACACAAGTTTGCTGGTTTTGGCTAAAAAGGACATAATCACAGTTAAAAGACCTCTTGGAACACAGTTGAAATACATCAAAATATGATCGGAATTAGATTTGAATGTTTTGCTGGTTTATAAAGCTTTGAATGGTTTTACTGTATATCTACCAGCCAGATGCTTGCAGTCATCCGGATCCGGTCTGTTTTTAGTTCCTAGAGACAAAACCGAGCATGTTGAAGCTGCAATTAGCTTCTATGTCCTACAGATCTGAACATGCTAGAGAAATTCATATCATTATTTCACGTTCTCATATTAGAGAAAGCCTAATTAGATCAGCCGAAACACTCAGATTATTTAAATCTAAGTGAAAAACTCACTTGTTCTCTACTGTATTTGATTAGTTTTTATTTAAAATGTTACAGCTGCACTGTTACTTTAAGCTACCTTTAAATTCAGTATTATATTACAATTTTGATGATCACTCCTTTCATATTTCTATATTTCTGTCTGTGTACACAAAGTGTACGAAATAAAACACTTGCCTTGTCTCGTTCTAACTTTTTTGCAACATATTACTAACAGAAAGGTAATAATGCTGAAACAGAAGATTAATGATGGTCAAGAGAACACTGGAGCTAAAAGCTCTGGTATTAAAGGTTAAAACTTGGCCTAAAGGCAACCACAGTCATCTTAAAATGCTTAAACAATACGATATTAAAACACTGGGACAGTAAAATACAGCAAAACGTAACATACAAAAAAATTTCAAACAGTGAAAGTAAGTAAGTAAGTAAGTAAGAAAGTAAGTACTCTTGCAGTATTTTGTGGAATTCTCTGTTTCTTTGAGCTTGGCTTTAAAGACATTTAATGATAGTAGTTTGGATAATTTCTAACTTTTTTTGTAAGCTGTTCCAGCTGTTCCAGATCTGCATCTACAAAAAGTAATTGTTGTTACAAATAAGAAGTTACAAGTAAGAAATGACCTTGATGAGAGATGTGCAATGTACCATTTTTGGGGATATCGTTAACATCTTCAAGTCCCACTCCAATTATCTTTTGATCTCTTTTTAAAATGTTCTCAGTGGTCTTTAAGTGATGTTTATGCCATAATCCAAAAACCTGTGTCGTTTTCTGGGACATTTCCATTTTCAGAGAAATACCACCAAAATGTAAAAAATAGATTTTCATCAGAGCGGGTCTTAATACTGCTGACAGAGATGTAGGGGGACACATAAACAACGGATCCATAACATTTATTCAGACTTCTTTTATTTTAAGATATTTTCCAATCTTCCAAATGTTCAGGAATCATCAAACACCCAACAGAGGAGTATTTAGAAAACCAATTGGAAGCCTCTTCAACTCCAAAAGCAAAGTCCAGATGACTTTTTTAAAACTTTCCCTGCTATGCATCTCTAGTTAAGCCTATAAAAATGTTGTTAAACTTGTTTTTCATTAAAAGTGAGACCTGTAGAGTAACACTAATCCACTATAACATATATGAATATCACATTTCCATCGGCGGAAGCTCTAACCCAGGGGCTAATGGCAGTGATAAATGCAGCAGTCAGTTTGTAGGAGTGACTCGGTCCTCATGGACCTCATTACACAGCCAGACATGCAGACACTCCACGCAGCCACACAGGTGGCTGATCTCTGGGGTGAGGGCGACACCTCGTTTGGTTCTGGGTTCCAGGCCTTTTCTTTCACACATTCTCTCGCACGGGCTGCAGCTGCATCCTGCTCAGCCTCACATGAGCTCGCCGCACCAGTTTCAAAAGTCTTGTTGCTCTGATGTGAGGCAACAGTACAGGTGTCAGACCCCAGAGACCCCTGGGATGGCTGGAGGTCCAAACTGTTCTTAAGTCAGCTCGTTTGAGGAAAAGCGATGATGATTATAGGGCCGCTTTGGACGTTTTGGATATCTGGCACGTGCATTTGCACGGGTGAGATTTAACTGGGAGTCTAAACGTATTAGGTGTAATGTAAACTGGTTTCAGAGCAGTAAAAGTGATCGCTTTGATTTTTAGCAGAACGCAGCAGCCGTCTATGGGAAACAAAGCGCACTGACTCTGAATGTTGTGATTTTATCCTCCCTCTCCATCTTTCTATCACATTACAAGTCCTTTCTGAGGGATGAGTCACAGGAATGTGATGCACCATCTGGAAACATCGCATTTACACGTTTTCTTAGTTCTGCCTGGAGCTTTGAAACCATAGCAACGCAGTCAAACTTTCCCACAGAAAAGCCTATGTGGAGTTGTGACTTTGTAGCTTCTCCTTTGATACTCGTGGTGTGTCATTTCATATTTGACCTGACTGATCATGATCACGACTTCCTGCGGCGCCCGCAGAGACTTTACCTCTCAGGCTGCAGCTGGGGGATCGGAACACATCCTAATAGATATCCAAACATCGTCTACAGATGTTTATTTACTCTGCTGAGTCCTCCAAGGGGCATCCAGTCGAATGCACTCTCTGCCCTCCGAGCAGAGCCCCTCCAGCCTCTCTTTTAACCTCTGCCTTCACCCCGGGGCAGCTGAGCCCCGCTTTCCCCTCAGTGTATCATGGAGAATGGGATTCTTCAGGAAATGAGTCCAGGGAAAATGCGTCCAACACAAACATATGAGATAGTTCACAGAGCAGCAGGACCAAATCCACCAGTGTGTTTTAGGAGAAAAAGCAGACATGCAGAGGGGTTTTTGCTCTTTGTTTTTCATCCTCTCGTCATCAAATTGAACTCTTCTTTTTTGCCTTATTTAGTCCGGTTTGAAAACACACAAAAACATCTTTCATGCGGGTTACTTAATGTGTTTCTAAACTGACATTTATGGACAAAAAAATGAACTTTCTTTCTTAAATAAGTTATGAGGCTAATTCTGTCTCTATCTGTGTTGGCCAAAAAAAATTCTAACATTGTGTTTTGTTTTGCTGTTGTTTATGGTTGGGGCTGGATGGTGGTGAAGTGGTTAGCACTCTCCCCACACAGTGAGAAGGTTCTGGTTCAAATCCCAGCTGGGTCTCCTCTGTGTGGAGCTTGCATGTTCTCCTCAAGCATGTGTGGGTGATGGATGGATGGATGGATGGATGGATGGATTGGGTAATAATTGTCAGACAGTCCAGAAAACTAACTCCACATGTATGTGTCCACATCTGAAACACAACTTGTGGGCCTCAATGCTGCATAGCAGAGGTGCATTTGGTGTGTCCACAGATTTATTTATCCTTTAAAACATGGGTCCAGGGACTTGAAGCTTGTTTTCTAACTTTGGAGTCACACACTGAACAAAGACAACATTCTTGTTGAGCACTTATTAATCCGTTTTCAGTGGTATGAAGAGTGAAATCATTCAAGAACAACAGAAATTCAGAGAAGAGGTGGAAGTCAAAGAGCAGGATCACAGACTGCTGTTGATTACAAAGCCGGTGCTTCCTCCCTGTTTCAGGGATTTTTCAGAGCAATTTTGACTCCTGTTTAGGTTTTTTTACAGTGCATTGTGCTCTGCATCCTGATTGGCTGTTGATCTCGTCAATTAATCTCCAAATAAATGTTGTCCATGTAAAAAAAAATTAAAACCTCAAAACCCAAAAGCCCCAAATGTCCAAAAGGAGTTCATTCAAACATATATAGTGGTTGTGAGATATCCAGGTTAAGTACAGAGGACAGTTTGCATTGCTGGTAGTCAGGAGGAGAAGTCAGTGTGTATTTTCTTTTGCAGTTTTTGCATCGATCTGTAGAAACCGGAAATTGAAAAAAAACCAAGCTTCTTCTGGAGCAAATTGACATTTTGACTCATTTGAAATGTTGATTCAGTAAATGATGTGCTCTTTCTGTCCCACATTGATGACGTCATCATGTAAAACAGCAGTTTGTGCAGCGGTCTCTGTTTAACTTATGATGTTATTTCTGAGCAGATAACGAATAAACAAGAACCAGGAGGGCCAGACAGCTCAGACATGAGGTCTTAACATAGAGTGTGTACATGGCGAGAAGACTTAATCAATCTTTTAAAATAAGAGGTTAACTAAAAGGTGTAGAATGAACCGCGACGAGCAGAACTTGATGAAAGGCCTTCAAACTTTTATGCTTCACCTTTAAGTTAGCTTCTGAGCCTTTTAATGTGAAATCAGCAGTAAAAAGGCTCCGCTGTAGTGCACAGACTCTGCAGACAGACAGATGGAATAACACAGAGACTTTCCGGCCTGTTGTTTATCAATTTATTTTATTCTTCTCAGGGGTCAGAGGTTTGGAGGCTGGACTGTTCCCATCCGGTTCTGAGTTTGTCATTCCCAAACCATGCACCCCAAGGGACAGTCTGGGCCCAGATTAAATTTATGGTTTCAGACAGGGGGTCTTTTAATAGAATCTCGATTTAGGAAAGACTAATGTCATGCAGACAGAAACTATACAAATAGAAGTGCAAAACATAGAAATTATGTACAGCTGTAGGAGCACTAAAAGTAAATACAGACTGAAAAAGCATCAGAGGTACATAAATACATTTTTACATAATTAAAGTTTCATTTGATTCTATTTGAATTGTAAATCTGTAAAAGTTGTCTTTTTTGTTTGTTGTTTAATAGCAAAAATGTAAGATAATTGCCACTAAAAGTCAACTAGAAGTACAGAAATGAAGTACAGTACTGCCCCTTGTGGCTATAATGTGCAGTGCTGAATTTTCTTTTTTCATTTTCATTTAAGACAGGATCTGTTCTGAATCTGTGCAGGATATCAAGAAAAAACCACTAAAGATAAAACTATCATATCAACCAGGAAAACACAATTGACTCAGAAGTTGTCAGGAGGTTAAAAAGTCAGTTCCTCAGCCTAAATTTACAGGATTTTTTCTTCGTTAGACCTCCATGAAGCTGGTAGAAAGCCCTTAGGCATCATTTTCTTCCTTCCAGATGAAAAAGATCTAATTTTCAAATATCTGTGAACCTTTAATTGTCTTTTCTTTTGCAGTGTTATCTTTCGAACATCCATTAAATGGGTAATTTTCTGAGTCTGGCTCTTTCTGCCGTTGATGTTAGGTCAAACTGAACAGGGAAAAGTGGGAAAAAATAGAGATTTTAATCCACAGAATTGGTTGTGTTTGTTGAACTCTAATACTAAGAGATGGGATGTTTTATTATAAAAAAAAAAATAATTACAAATGTATTTTTTTATCTTCTGTGTGTTTCAATTTCAAGTGTTGCTCTTTTTATTTCATATTTTTTATTAGAAACTAGAACGTGAGATTTCTCTGAAATAATAAGTAAAAATGACTGTCACTTTCCTTCATTCTGCAGTGTTACCCTGTCTAGAGCATTACTTGGTTTTTCAAGTTAAATTTTGTTTCCAGAGCAATATTCTGATACAAAAACTGCTCCGCAATAGAAAATAGAAAATATTAACTCCTTCACTGGTCAAAATGTCCCCATTTTATTTATTTATTTGAATTTTTTCTTTTTTTTACGTATTTTATTGTATTTACCTTTTCTTTCTTGTTTTTATTTATTTTGTATTCTTTTTCTTTTGGGCCCCTGTTAATTGCTACAAACTAAAATGAACAAAAAAACCTGTAAAAAATAACTTTGAAATCCCAGAGGAAATTTGTTCTCGGATTTTCGGGGTTGAATAGTGATCCAAAGTCTAAAGACTTCCTCTTTGGTTTTCGTCTTTGAGGTGAAGAACATCAGAGATGTAACTTTTTCAGATCTTCCTCCTTTGAACATGTCCAAACCATCTCAATCTGCTTCTCTGGCCTTAACTCCAAAACATCTAGCATTCTCTTTCCTCTGATGTTCTCAGTGCTGATATGCATCTCAGCTGCAGCTTCACTCTATATTTACCTCCCTTTTTTATTTTGTCTTTTAGAGAAACATTCGTTTTAGTTAGACTTTCACAGGTTTCTCACAATGTTGCTCTTCCTATTTTTTTGTTTTTGGACAGATAAGTAATAAGCAATAAGCTAAAATAAATGTCAATGAAATATAACTTATTACTAATAAAAGTATTCCAATGAACTAAAGTTAATTTTTACCCTTTGACCTGCTGGTTTAACTGTGAGGAAAGAAATTCACATGAAAGAATTTGAACTGATTTATTTCAAAACCAGTTTTTGTTTGTGTAAAAGCCGCGTCTCACTAGCGGTTGGACACATACTGCAAACAGATTTATGAAGAAATCTCCAAAATGTCAGAAAATGTTTGCAGAATCTCCTCAGTTCCTCCAGTGACTCATAGATCTTTGCTGGCAACTTCCCCACAACAAATCCTCTCCTTAAATGTCCCACAATCCTTTGCTGGTGTCTGGTTCTGTGACTCAGAAAGTACCAGAGCTGTGAGACGGCTTTGTTGTTGAAGCATGTGAGCATGTCTTAAGCATCTGGATGTTTTAAGTGTCGGAAGGTGGATTCTAGGCCGAATATTTCCAGCTGCATTCGTGCAACAACAGTTTTGTTTTTGTCGATGGCGAGCTCATGCGGAACGATCAGCAGAACTTCTGTTTGGAAACATCGTTCCGAGTTCTGATCAAACCGAGGTCACACGACTGTCTCATCTCCACTTCCATTAAGCAAGCAGCTGCTCCGAGTCATCAACAGTTGCTTTCAGGCACCGAAGAATTCTAACACCATAACAATGTGGCAATCTTACTGATTTAAAAATATCCTCTATGATATATCCTCTATGCAAAAAGACAATTATATCCAGCGGGAGATTTCGTTTTTTCCCCCTTTCTCTGATTTTCTTAAAGACCGTTGTGTTTGTGTTTTTGCGACAGGAGGCTGATTATGAGCAGATATTGGGAGAGCATTCTAATAACTTCTTCATACGCTGTTGATTTGCACAGTCGTACTTCTTTAATTGAGTGATGAGTAGCAAGACTTAGAGAATGAAATTGAAGTAGTAGGTGTCATAAATCAGCTGTCTGGGATCACTTTGAGCTTCTCAAGGAGAAAATAGTTCATCGTTATATGGTGTTTGAGTTAAAATTGACCCATTTTCAAGTGCGAAAATGTTACGTAATAATACAATATCAATATGAAGATACCTGAGAACCAAATATCATGAAGTTTCATCCAGTCTGAGCTCAACTCAAGTCAAAACGTCTATGAAGTAAAAAGAGCCCAAACACATGGAACATTGAAGTTTATTACAATCCCAGCTCAATGTTTCTGGTGTTTTTAGCATGTTCTTGTGGCATTTTTCTCACAATGGAGGACATTTATAAAGACAATGAAGTTTAAAATAGCATTTCTGAGTTTTTCTTTATTCAAAATCATCATGAATCAGGAGCAGACGAAAAATAACCATTTGGAAAAATCTTATGTGTTACTTATTTTGGCTAAAAACAGCATGATTATGATTAAAAGACCACTGGGAAGGCTTTGAAAATAGATCAAAAGATGAGTGGGCCTTTAAATTCAGCATTTGGAAATGTTTTTTACCACCAGATGTCGCTGTGCTGAGAGCATTCATTCCTTAAGATCAAATCTTTTTTATTCCAAACAAATAAATCCCCCAGTCATTTCATTTTTACGACCACTGTTGTATTATTTGAAATCAAAGCTTTTAATAAAAATGATCACGCTGTCCAACATTCAATATTTCTGTGACTTTCTTATACACTTTGTGTAAGTTAAGTGAAGGACCCAAAATGAGTCACATTTGTCTCCATACATTCTAATTTGACGGAATATGAATTCGTCACAAAGTGACGTCGTGGTCTGGCATCTTAATTTCTGCTGTTTTTGTTCTGGTTTGTATTCAGGCTGTTTAGTTTGGTTCCTGTTCAGCTTCTTCATTGATCGCTCCTGGTTTTTCAGCTTTACGTGGGTTAATTACTTCTACTGCATGTTAAAGTCTATGCTCATGTCCCGACCTTTCAGAATTATAATCCTAAGAAGTCTGCACATTTTGGAACAGAGCTGCGGGACAGTGTCGGGCTTCCACAGAAGTTACGTTTCACTCAGAGCAGATAGGAAGGGAGCTCGGGCAGACAAAGGAGGCTAAAAAGACATGCAAAGGAAGGCTGGAACACTTGAGAACTTGAGGAGGAAGGGAGGAAATGCAGGATGGAAGTAGCAGAAACAGATAAGAGTAGGGAGTGTGGATAGGAGGAGGAAGTGGGACTGTGAGGGGCTGGTGCACTGAGTGTGAAGGATGTGACATTTAAGCCAAGAGCTCAATAAGCGGTTTTCTTCTGAGCTCTTTGCGATTATGTCTTTATGATTATGCCGTTTTTAGCCATCGGTTTCTAGGACATGGGAGTTCATTAGATATTCACCTCTGAAATGTGGGCGGGAACTTTAGCGTGGAGTAAGCCCACCCTCATTTCCTATCATCCATCTATTTACACTCTCTCTTGCAAGCTTACAGGCCCTCACAACCCCAACCTCACAGTGGCAGAGAAACGATCTGAATAAAGAAAGACTCAAAAACACAATTTTAATCTTAATTTTCTTTATATATGTCCTCCATCATCAGAAAAAATGCCACAAGTCATCTGAGTTCTGGCGTTCTGTCCTCCGAAACCTTGTCCTAAACGAACCAATGATGCATTGCACGAAAATTACTATAACTCAGTGCTGGTTAAATATTTTTTTCTTCTAGATCAGAGCCTGAAAACAGAAATGTAGACTGCTACACTGATTTTGGACAGCATTTACAGATTTATCAGAAGTACATTTCTGCTGAAATTCCACTAAAGCTCAAGTTTACTGTCCAACATTATCAGGGTCAAACTGGTCTCTATCAGCCCTGTATTTAGGCCACGCTCCACCATGAAAAGCAGGACATCCTCACAAGGATGTCTCCATCCATTTGTCCATCTTCTGAACCGATTCAATCCCTTTTGAGGTTGTGGTGTTGCTGGAGCCTAACCCAGCTGGCGTTGGGTGAAAGTGGGGTAAACCCTGAACAGTTTGCCAGTGTGTTACAAGACAACATGATCTGTCTCAAACTCAAACACCCACATGATGATTCAAATTCCTTAAAAAAACTTAGACGTACCTCAAAGCAGCACAAATTTATCAGGTATTTTGTTTTCCCAAATGATGCAAAAATTTTAAATCACATTTCTTATTTTCCAGAAATCACATTGAAGTGTTTTATGCTGAATATCTGAACATTTGCAGGCTAATTGTTTTCAAGCTCTTCAGTTTTGACTTAGAATTATGTTACACGCTGGTGCACGGTGGTGTAGTAGTTAGGACTCTAACCTCACAGTGAGATGGTTCAGATCCTAGATGGGACATTGTATGTTCCCCCAGTGCATGCACGAGTTTTCTCCAGCTTCTCACAGTCCAAAAACATGCTTCATAGGTTAACCGCTGACTCTAAATCTTCTCTCAGTTGTGAAAATGAGTTTGTGTGTCCCTGTGATGGACTGGGAAGCCATTCAGAGTGTACCCAGCCTTCTCCCTGGTTGTGATAGACTCCAGCAACCCAGTGACCCTGAAAAAGTTTAAGCAGGTTTGGGGGGAAAAAAAAGTCTCCTTCTCATTGCACAACTTCAGCTGCATCTTCTGTGTTCTATTATTTGGATTTTTAATATGAAACACGTTCTTGACTTAACAACGGAAAACATCAAGTATCAGTCAAACGTTTACTGTTCATTTTCATGATTTTACGTGTCTAAAAATGCCCTATTTGCTGATCAATCACATTTTACAGGAGAGACAAACATAAACAATGATTGCATGAATCAATAGTAAACCTGATGCAAGAGCTTGCCCTTCTGAAAGAATCAATTATCCTAAAGCTAAAGCCTCATCTCTCTCATCATGAGGCCACACTTCATATTTTTTGTTTTTTAATCTTCAAAATCAAGGACACCGTGAGATTGTTGCTTATCAGCTGATATTGGGATCAAAAGGTGTGTGCATCAGTGCACGCACATCCAGATCTCAGCCGCACAAGCTCATCTTGGGTTTTTATTTCACACTGGATTCATGTGAGTTTGTTTGAATACTTAGTTGATATGTTTAAGCTCTCTCCAGTTTTATGAAACCCTTTGAGACCCTTGGCTCCAGCTCCTTCTGAAACAGACCCAAGCATTTGTCAGGGGACAAACAACATTTCTGTATTTGTTGGTTCTCACAGGAAGCTGGTCAGTCAGGCCCTCAGATCTCATCTTTGACCATGTGAAGATTCAGCTGTAACAGGTTGCATCATATCCTACAATTATCACTCATGTTATAGTTTACAATATTCCTCGTCCGACTCCTTCTGCCCCATTTGGCCGTATTAACCACAAAATGTAATGTTACTTGAACGTGTGCGGGTAAAGAACTGGCTTTTTCTTCTTCTTGTAGAACCAGCCATCACCAAAAAAAGTTGAAATATTTGCAGCAGAAAGGCCAAAAAGAAATGCGTTCTACTCAAGATTAAGGCATTTTAGGGTTCCACCAGACTATCCAAAAGTCTATTTGTCTTCCTCATATATGTTCTTCCTCTTATAGAACCTTTGAGTCTTTATCTAATTGTTATATTTACTTTGTAGATTGCCTGGGGAATCTTAACCAATGGGAAAAAGAGATATATCTGTTTTTTTATGCTATTATTACAGTATTCAATTGATTTTAATTGCTTCAAATCAATCAATCAAATCAAATTATGTGCTCTTAGAAAAAAATCCCGTTTTACTTATTTTTTTTTTTTTTTTTTTATCTTTATACGGGAGAGAATTTGTAAATTATTGGTGGTTTTTAAATTACTCAAGTCTTATCTCGCGGTGGGCATTTGCAATATCAACTTTGGCCACTAGATGGCTGTCGAGTACGGCAGCCGGGAGCTAAACTGCTGAAATTTAGGCGTCTTTTAAAGATGTGTTTCTGTCTCCCTCTAGTGGTAGAAGAAAGAAGACCAGAGAATGAGAAAAATTACTAAATGATGGTTGTTGTTAATGATGATGATGTTAAAAAAAAGTCCAAACAAATGATCAAAAATGTTATTTATTGATACATTTACAAATGGAAATTTTGAGTTTATATGTTTTAAGATATTTTTTTCTCTCATTAATGTTTTTGCAATTTTTTTATCAAACATCTCCCATTTTTTTAAAATCTTTTTCTGACTTCATCCAAAGAACTTGTCATAATCTGTTATTTATTTATAAACTAATTGCGCCTTGTTCTTAAAATGTATGTAATCTTCCCACTTGAAGTTCACTTTTGATTTAAAGTGAAATATACATCTTAATGTGTATCACAGAGGATTATAATTTTATAAACCTTAAATAAATGAATAAGAATACATAATTGTGTGGCATGATGGATGTAAAATTACACTCAAGATTGTATTGAAAGGAACCTTTAATATTTTAGAGCATTGTTTATTTATGTATTTGTTTTTTTTCTTTTGTTGTTATTTTGCTCAAAAATCATAAATTGTCTCACAGGGTCAGCCGGGGCCTCTTGGTCCCCAAGGCCCACAGGGCCCTAAGGGGCGGCCAGGGGATCTGGGCATCCAAGGACCAAAGGGGCAGAAAGGTGACCAAGGACCTGGTGGCATTATAGGTCCTAAAGGCAGTGCGGTAACACATATTTCTGATATTCTATTATGACATGGCGTTAACATGGCGTTAACATGGCGTTAAGATGCATTCAATAAATGTGTGTGTCTGCGTTCTACAGGGAATGACTGGTGTACCGGGGTTCACTGGGAATGATGGGATTCCTGTAAGTACCAACAGTTTAGATGGATGCAGGAAAATATTTTGAGTTTTCTTTTTGCATCGTGTTGTTTTCTACACAGGGTCATCCGGGCCAAGGCGGACCCCGGGGGAAGCCTGGAGCAGATGGTTGTAATGGGACCAAAGGAGAACCAGGATTTCCAGGGATACCAGGCATTGATGGGATTCAGGGAACTGCTGTGTGTTAAACTTCCCTAAATTAGAATCTTGCAATCAAATAAAGATACTGGTTTATTTTAAATAATCACTACTCGGTTTTTTGTGTTTCATCGTCAGGGGCCGCCGGGGAGGAAGGGAGAAAAAGGAGACAATCTGGACGTCAGAGTGTACATGCAGCGTTTCAGGGTGAGGAAGACGAGCTCACATCAACTCCTTTTCCTATATAGAAAACCACCTGCATTCTTTGATATTGGCAAGAAAAACATGTCGAGTTACTGAACATTTTTCCTCAGGGAGATCAAGGCGCACCGGGATTCGATGGACCTATTGTGAGTCTCACATTTGAAAATTTAAATCTGAGTCTGTAACTTTGCCAGAATGAGGGTTTTTTTTTGTTTACTCTTTTTTTCAGGGACCTGTCGGACCACAAGGAGGTGAAGGCGCCAGGGGCCTTCAAGGACCAAAGGTCAGTCTGCACAAAAGAAATTTTAAAACTCTTAAAAATAATCCCTGCAATTTTCCTTCTTGTGTGATCTGTTTCTTGGTTTCCATGGAAATTACTCCAGAATTCTATAGGCGATTTTAGCCTTTAGACTAGGATAAATTATTCAGGAAAATCTAAAAAGTTCTGCTTTTTGGAGATCAAGTTCAAGTTCCATTACACTTAAGGATATCTAAGGATCCTCTTCAGATTCTAGCAACAAACCTCTGCTGTGATTTTTGTCCTTTTGCAGGGTCCTCCGGGTCCTCCAGGTCCTCGTGGACCAAAGGTGAGATGTGAAGTTCCTGAAATATATGGTTGTGTTAAGTACTGAAAATGCACATTTTCATTATATTATATTGCATTTTACTTCTCATAGAGTCTATTTAAATATTAAAATGAGATCATGTTTCTGTGCAGGGCACCATGACCAAAGTGCTGAAAGGAGTCAAAGGAGAGCAGGTGAGCACTCTTCATGGAAAGTGATAGTGACTAAATTAACCAAAGAAAGTCCACATTTTGTCCAATAACTGCTTAAAAATGTTAAATTACCAAAATAAATTTGAATATTCTTTTTAAACTAATTAAGACTAAATTATCCTTAGCTTTTTGTAGGGCCTTGAGTCTTTTTGTGTTTATTTTTAGTTTAAAAAAGGCAAAAAGGTTGAAAAAGCTAACATAAAGAGACCATCTCTGTACGTGTTTTGGCTGCAGGGAGATGTCGGACGACCGGGCCCACCGGGAAATGACACTCGGCAGCAAATAAAGCCCCCCTCTGTAATCTGCAATTTCACCCCATTTTATTCAGCGGTGCAATCAAGGACGCCAGCTTCATAAAGAATGCTGTTTTTGTTTGTTAAAGGGACAACCTGGAGAGAAAGGCCAAAAAGGAGAAAAAGGAGATGTGGTACGTGGTCATCAGCAAACACACGTGATTATGGCTCTGCAAACACAAATCAGCTGATCTTTTCTTCCTGGTTTGTTTCAGGACGTCATTAAAGGAGAAACCGGCATACCGGGATTACCAGGACCCAGGGTCGGGATAGCTGCTTTCCCAGACTCCTGGGGACTTCACTGTATGCTTACATTCTTGAAATTTTATTTCGTGTGTAATTTTTATCCTTTTACAGGGAGAAAGCGGTAAAAATGGGCGACCTGGATTAGAGGTGTGTTGGGGAAAACTTTTTGCTTTATTTTTTCATTAGAAAAACAAACTTCATAAGCACCTTTTAATGTGACGTAACATCTGTGTTTCAGGGTGAAATTGGGGAGAGAGGAATTACAGGGATTGATGGTGTAAAAGTGAGCCACTTTTAATTTATTATTCTATTTAATGAATTATTTTTCAATAGTTTCATCTCCATTGAATTTTTATAAAACGCATTTTTGTACATAAAAAAGGAATACAACTGTGAACAAGCTGCAGTATTTTAAAATTATGACCAAAAAAAAGTTTAGGTGCAAAAAATGGGGTAATTTACTGTAATTAAAAACCTTGATCTACATCATTTTAGTGTACCTTTACATTCAAACAGTCTTACAATATTAAAATGAAACTATCCATCAAAGGAAAACTGAACAAAAACATTTTAAGAGGATTAAACTGAGATAAGTTTGGGAATAAATTTGGATGCTCTTGGGCATCCTAAATTGATGCTGAATAATCCTGGTGTGTTTGTCCTTCAGGGAGCCAGAGGTGAACCAGGAGCGCTGGTTCTACCTGAAGCTCCGTGGTCTTTAGAAGGTAAGTCAATGCAAACTTAAATAAACCAAGATTAAAAAAGAAAGTACTTGGTGGTTAAGTTGAAACGACGTGTCAAAAATTAAGGTTTTGGCTGACATTGTGACAAACTATTTAAGGGGGAATTGCAGAGTAACTTACAATGAAGTACAATTGTTGCTGTTTCTCCTTAAGTCAAAGCATGAACACCAATAGTAGTCACACGTATATTAATATCGTCGTCATCTGAGTTCTCTGTAATAAATTTAGGTTCAGATGAATTTTAGAGGGGTGTGCCTTCAGCAGCAAATCCTGTCAGTTTTTTTGTTTTTTTGTTGATGATGTGGTTCTGTTGACTTCATTCCCAGCTGAATGTAAAACTGATCAGCAGATGAAATTCTGACGCCGTGGTTCCATGAGAGAAAGACAGAAAAGCTTTTTCTTGATGATATTCATTCAGCTTCATCACTTTTTTGGCTGAAAAAAAGAGATTCATTTTAGCATTTTTGTGTGCTGAGATGAAGATGTTTGAACATCCTTTGTGTTCAGTATGTGTTCACAATTTGTCATGATGTCTTTAGTTGGTGTCCCTGGCCCTACTGGTGAACAAGGACCACTAGGAGAGAGGGGTCCAGTTGGGGACCAAGGTTACCCTGGACTTCCTGGACTTCCAGCATATGAAACACAGCAGCAAGGTTTGCAAAGTTATAAAATTATAAGTTTGTCAAAAAACCATGTGCGATCTGGTGCCCTCTGCGGAGGGTCCACATTATTTAGTAACACCTCATTTGACAATTTTTTGCTAAAGTTTCCCAGTTATCACTCTTAAAGTGATGAAAATCCAGTAATTTCAAGAGATAATCAATTTTTTAATGATAAGTGATCAGTCAGAAGTTTCCTAATTTACTCCATCAAAGTTTTCATGGACAGCTTACTTGTAATCATTTTATTTTAACTCTTTAAAATTATACGAACATTTTTTTAAAAAATACCTTTTTTTAACTCGCTCAGTAAAGTAACTTTACTAAAGTTACTAAAGTAACTGGAGTTTTGCTAAATTAGCCAAAGTTTCTGCAGTGGGAGGGGTCTTTGAAAGGTCATTTTTTTGCACAAAAAATTGGAAAAAATAAAGACGTCTCTTTTGATTTCTGCCAATTTTATCACCAGAAGTGTTCCTCCTTTTCACGATTTCTTCTTTTTTTTTTGTTTTTAGACTTTTTTCAGTTCGGCCCATTTGGTTTCAAAGGAGAACAAGGAGATAAGGGTCTTCAAGGGGAACCCGGATATCCTGCCATCAGGGCAGGGCCCCCAGGAGCTGATGGACCTCCAGGAGTCAGAGGCCCTCCTGGACGCACAATATCATGTGAGTGGCTGAGTGGGTGACAAAGAAGATCATTTTTTTTTCTACTAAAACAATTTTTACTTCATTTCTGTTTGTTTCCAGGGGCTGAGTACTATCAGGGCCCCCAGGGGCCGAGGGGAAGGCCCGGCAGTGCAGGCCAAAAAGGACAGAAAGGTGTTTTCTGCCTCCACCATTTATGAATGATCTTGCTTCCTCTTTTGTTTTGTCCAAATCCACTTTTTGACCTTTTAGTAAACAGTATTGTGTTTGCTTAGGTGACCATGGAGACTGTGAGTGCCATAACCGAAACGCTCGCCCCGGTTTACCTGGGCCTGCCGGGCAAGCTGGTGATCCTGGAATGATCGGAGAATTTGGTCGCGAGGGTGATTTAGGTGATCCAGGTCTCCAAGGAGTAGACGGGTTCCCTGTAAGATATAAGATATCAGCTTTCTTCATTGTTTGTTTGTTTACATACTGAAATAAATGAAAAACATCTCTGTTTGTACTGCAGGGGCGTCCTGGCTTTCCTGGTCCCCTTGGCATCAAAGGTCGAAAAGGAGACACAGCTGTCCCAACAGAGAAAGGTGTTCATTTTTGTCTCATATGGGTGTGTTATTAGAGAGAGGATGTGAGGATTGATTGAACAAAAAAATTGAGAAATTTGAGACCATAAGCCCTGGATGGTTTTCAGCATTTCAACCAAGATGCTTGTCATGTAGTTTGTGGTCCTGCTCCCCTACCATAGACTGTAAATGAGAACTGGACGGAGTGAGTGTGGCATCACCCCTAGAAAACGACTTACTTCCAGCTCCCATAAAATTAAATCAATTCATTTTTTGATCACGAAGGACGACGTCGTGTTGGAGCCAGATGTGATTGGTTGAAGTTGTCAACATATCTATGGTAGCCACTCTCACCAATTAGGAGCAAGCTTGTTGAAAGGCCACACCCCTATCATTTGAAAGCAGGCTACACCAAATCTGTCAATCAGACCTTTTGCAGCCAGCAGGCACCACCTACTTTTATTGAGGCGTCTGATTGGTCAGTTTATAACTTGAATAACTTGCACTACACGCAAAATATGATGAAATATGATGAAAAAGAAATTAGGATGAGCAAGAACATGTAACAAAAAGGTATCAGAGCAAGAATGGTTATTCTGACAAACATAATTACTGAGTAATAGATGCTTATGTCCCTATAGAAGTCTGTAGGATTTTGGCTTCTTGGAGCCAGCCAGTACTTCCTAGTTGGAACACCAAGGGGGAGGATTCACTCAGTCCAGTTCTCATGTACAGTCAATTGTTCTGACACAACAGAAGAATTACACTGTAGAACATTTTAAAAATGCGATCATCCGACGATGGCTTTTTAGACTAACTCTTACGTTAAAGCCACATCAAGAGAGAGACAAGAAAGAGAGAGTTAATGTGTTAAAACCAGAATCAAGAATAATAATACTAACTATGCCAGCTGTGCCAGTCAATGTCCCCAACTGAAGTTCACACACCTTCCAGGATTTCCCGGAGACACTGGTGATAATGGCATTTCTGGATTCCCTGGACAGTTGGGAACTCCCGGACAGCATGGCCGCCCTGGCCCTCCTGGTTTCCGTGGTCCCCCAGTGAGTCCAAAACCTCTGTTGGCAGAGATGGTTTCTGCTAATTCCATTTACTCCATAGATAATGCATTTCCACACTGTAACCGTTCCGTTTTAGAGCATCATTTTCAGATGAAAAGGTTCTCTTTAAAAGGGAAGACTACTTAAATAACAGATTTGACTGCAAAATGTAACCATTACAGTGGTAAAAAAGAGATTTTCTTTGTTTTTAAGTTACACTTTATTGTTGGAAGTATTCCTTTTTGTAGTAAAAATACATTTTTTTTAATTTTTTAAATCTTAACCCTTTAACATTATTAAAACATAGATTGTGCATATCGCTCCCCTAAGGTAATAATACAGAAAAAATATATATTTTTTACATAATTATGTCATGGTTAGGGTATTGAAAAGTTTGGTCCCTTGTAATGTTTTTAGTGAGTTGCACCACAACATCAGAATTCCTGCGTAATCTTCCTTTGAAGTTGGTCATTTTTCAATGATTTTTTTTTCCTCCCGAGTTTGAAATAATCCTGCTTGGTTCATGTAAACAGGGAGAAGGACCCTGGGGGGAACCTGGAGACAAGGGTTTTCCGGGTCATTCTGGGAGGCCTGGTGTTGGCGGGTTCCCAGGGTTACCAGGACAGGATTTTCCAGGCCCAAAAGGCCTGCATGGTTTACCTGGAGATGTCGGCCTCCCTGGATATGATGGAGAGCCAGGATATCCTGGAACTCCAGGTAAATGCAGCATTTACCATGGTGAACAATTCTTGCTTATTGAGTGAATATCAATTTTTTTTTCTTCACTTAAAAACCCACTGCAATCACTATTTTATCTGTTGTAAAAGCGTCTTTTAATTATGATTGTGACATTTTTACCCAAAATCAAAAACCTGCATTGTTTTCTAAAATACAGTTTCCGCCCTCCTTCCCTGTTGCTGAGAGCTCCCTGCTTACACTTTCCCCGGCTAGCTTACAACCCTTCACACCTCCAACCTAACGTTGCTGGTGCAACAAAATGGCGAGCAATAATCGATCTATCCAGCCGTACAGTTTTGAGCCAGTTTCCAGCACGGACGAGGAAAAAAAAGATACATGGATTTAGTCGTCTGCAAGTGGATGCATCAGAATGTGGTGGAGCAGGGAGCTCGTCAGGCTCTCAAACCAGCCGCTTGTTTGAGTTCATGCTTGTGCTTTTGAAAAACTGTGGTTTCAAATGTCTCTCTCTTTCCTTCTCCCTCATTTGAAACTGAAAGGTGGCTGTAGTCCAACGAGTGGAGGACAGGTGGATGTAACAGGTAGGAGGTGTATTAACATCATCACCTTACCAATCCCCTTCATAACCTCTGTTTTTTGGCTTTGCTTTGATGTTGTGTAATTGTTTTTTTTAAAGCAGTTTAAAATGTTTTCTGATCAAGATTTTTTTCGTAGAGATTCTTGCTAATGTTAAAATAATGTGGAGTCTGAGTTTAAAAACACAGCAGTCTGAGTCTGAGTCTGAGTCTGAGCAGTTAAAAACACTTTCACCCAAAACAATCACCTCCGGTGTTACCCTGTAGGCGGAACTTCTCTGATTTTATTTGCAGGCATCTGCGATGATCTTCCAGGACTTCCTGGTGCTCCTGGACTTCCAGGCCCCACTGGATTACCAGGTTTTCCAGGTAACAAATCCAAAAGGAATGTTATATTATATCTTGTCTTAAAGAAAGCTAATCTCATTTGTGTTTGTGATCAAACAGGATCTCAAGGCATGAAAGGTCGTCAGGGTTTTGACGGGGTCCGAGGGGTGAAAGGAGAACAAGGAAATCGAGGCAATGGTGGATTTCCTGGACCTGCAGGTAAGGAAGGGAGGAAAAGGATTAATTTCATCCAAATATAAAATACGCTCGTGGTAAAGCTTAAAATCATTAAACCCCAACAAAAATGATAAAACTCACCCAATTATTGCTTTTTCAAACAAACTAAGTACACTCTTTTAATTGACTTTTTTCAGTTGAACACATTTAGCTCCTTATCCAAGAAGAAGACAGAGAAAGTCTTGCACAAAAGGATACATGTCAGCTTAAACGTCCAGATAATTCATTTTAAAACTTTTTTGCTCTGTCACGTAGTTTATAATATATTCAAATCTTATTTCAGCAACTACTCTGTATGGAATAATACACAGAATATTTTTTTAGTTTTAAAACATGTCTCATATAAATGATACTACATAGCCTCAATGTCATGGTACGTTTAATTCATTCATTTTCCAAACCAGCTCAATCTCTTTCTGGATCATGGGGTTGCTGGAGCCTATCCCAGCCACAATCAAGTGAAGGTGGGGTGCACCCTGGATGGTTCACCAGTCCATAACAGGGAACATTTAAATACAATCTAACTATATTTAAACTTATTTAAATTTCATCAATTAAAAAAGACAATAAGTGCACATTGATTAAATTAATTACAGCCCCAAGCTAATTCAAATGTATTTTCCCCAAAAATGTGACTAGCTTCAAAACAATAATAATTAAAAAAAAAACACATTGCTAAACCTAAAAAGTCAGCTGCATCTTTGCAAAGGGTAAAGGAAAAAATGTTTTGAAAATGTGAATCAGGATCATTTAAATGAAACTAGATGTCCTAGCAACATGTCAAAGATGTCATAAAAATCCTAAGACATTTGCATAGATGACTGTTAAAAAAAATGACTTCTTCTGGACTTCTGCTAAGACTCTTCATTAAGATTATGACTGCATGAAAACTCAACATTCTAAATGTTTGGAGTTTCAGGGTTCTTACAGGGTTTTTAGTGCACATCAATGCTGCTTGTGGGTAATTAGGGAGGGAGAGTAGAGGAAACACTGAGCTAAAAGGGACAAACCTGAACAACCACTGTCTTAATAGTGAAACATGGTAGTAGAATCATTATGGTATGTATAATGTCATGATGTTCAGTTTTTTGAAAAAAGTAATGCTGTGAAATATATTGCAAGAACACCAGTTTCCAACTTGAATGTCAAGTATTTCCCAAATGTATTTATTTACATGTATTTACCTTCTTAATCCAAATGCAGGCTCTCCTGGTCCCAAGGGTGACATTGGCGTTCCTGGTGCCAAAGGTTTAGTTGGGTCCCCAGGTGTGCCAGGCGCTCACGGTCGATATGGGCCCGACGGTGAGAAGGGTATTCATGGTGAAATATTGGGAGCATCGACTGGACCACCGGGTGACCCAGGGCTCCCTGGACTCCAAGGACTTAAAGGCCAAGATGGAGAGCTAGGACCGCCAGGCTTTGAAGGTTATTTTGTTATGTCTGAATTTATTTAACGCCAAGTCTAAGAAGTACAACCAACAAGCTGTACTGCCTTGCAGGAATGGGTGGCATGCCTGGTATGATTGGTTTTAAAGGAGAGAAAGGCTCTCTAGGTCTGTCAGGAGAAGAGGGAAAACCTGGGCTTCCAGGATTTTATGGCTTTCCTGGTGAACCTGGAACATCAGGCCCACCGGGGCCAAATGGTGCAATTGGAGACCCAGGTCAAACTCAATATCAACAAAAGATACACCCAACAAGAAATGTATTTGGGATTGTTCTTTCTAGTAACAAGGCATCTGTCAATCCAGGATTCCCAGGAGAAAGGGGAACTGATGGAGATCCAGGTCCACCAGGTCCAATTGGACTGAAAGGAATGCCAGGAGAATTTGGTGACGATGGACCCATAGGAGAGCGGGGCGAACCAGGTGACCCAGGATGGCCCGGCACGACCGGACGCCCTGGACCTTCAGGAATAAAGGGTTAGTGTATCAATCAATGCAACGCTTACCAGGAGCACCTGGCAAAGTAAAAGGATTTTATGATCAGAGATGCAAATTGGACTCCAACTGCTTCTGGTCACGTTTGAAATGTTAAAATTATTGTTTTGATGAGCATTTGATTAATGATTTCTCATTTCATCAGGATGAGCATTTTTTGGTAAGAAAAGTAAAAACTTAAAACTTTGCCATAACAGTGAAACATGGTGGTGGGAGTGTACTGTTTGGGGCTTTTTGTAAAATTTTTGAGGAACCTATAAAAGGTCACACTAACAGTTTAGTCTCTTTTACAATCTCTCCCTTTTTAGGGAGCAAAGGGTCTTTTGGCATGGTAGGTTTTGATGGAGTTAAGGGGACTCCTGGGTCAAAAGGAATAGCTGGGGTCAAAGGAGGTGCAGGAATACCTGGAGAGCAGGGCTTTAAAGGAATAATGGGAGAACATGGAGAAAAAGGTGAGCTTCTCTATTATTTATCTAAATGAGACTGACACTAAAGTGGTATAATTCTAAGATTCTACTTTTGGTTTCAGGTGATCGTGGGGTGAAAGGCCCACCTGGCAAGAAGCCCCAAATCCCTCTTCACATCATTGTTGACATGAAGGGGGTCAAGGGTGAACATGGAGCTCAAGGGGATCCGGGTTTTACCGGACCAAGAGGTTTGCAGTTTCATATTCCATGTTCTAGTATGTCTTTTCTACTTTGGCCCACCACACATCTCCTTGGGAAAATCTACTGTTTTCCACAGGTTCCAAAGGTTTGCCTGGTGTGCCTGGTTTTGAAGGAGTCCATGGTAGTCCTGGAGATCCTAGCAATGTCAAAGGTCAAGATGGTGATCCAGGTCCGGAGGGGTTACCCGGGATCAAAGGGATGCCGGGGCCAACTGGAAATCGGGGCATTTTAGGTTTTGAGGGGATGTCTGGTGAGAAGGTGAGTAAAGTTTATTGATTTCAGAGAAAGTGATTTAGTACGCGCATCTGCAGCTAATTGTCTCGCATGTCAAGCTCCAGTGTTGACATTTCTTCGACTACCGTAACTCTTTAGCTATGCACACACTGGGCATGTGTGGTGCATTCAAGAACACACTTTTAGTATATGGTGTTCACACAGGTCTTTTGCTACCAGATAGTCACAGTTGGAAGAGCTCGTTGCAAAACGTCAAAGTGATGCAAGTAGCAAATCTTGCTCCAGGCTTTTTCTTTCACTGTTCTATTCCAAAATATAAAACACTTGGTGTCATATGACAGTGACCGGGCACAATTATTAAATTCTCCTTCATGATCAGTTTTCAAACGGTTGTACTTTAATGTTTTGAAACCATACGTCACCACCAAATCCAACTCCCTGTCAAAGTTTGACCTGGTTCCGCTTTCAGGGCATGTTCAATTGCAGAGCGTTCTGTACGAAGAGTCCACAAACAGACTTAAAAACTTGCGTAGCAATGTGTGAACACGGAAGCCCAAAACACCCATTTCCCAGCGTTTACATAGACTTTTCATTGAAGGGCGTCACTCAAGTGACAATTTTCTTGTGGATGTAGCCATAAACCATTTATGCTACAGTCACATATCTCAAAATACCACCACGCGGCATCCTAAATGCACTGTGGCATTTATAACTGAGAGGTGGCTGCCGCATTTTTAAACGCTGGTTTTACGAAAAAGTTACAATTTTACAGCAACCGGACGATTATTCTCAAAAAGTTGACATCAGTGGCCACCTGGGCACATTTGAGGTCGCGCTGAGGTAGTCCAGGAGCAGGAAGGCTGGTGACCGCTGGAACTTGATATGGATGGCCGCCGTCCTGAGACATTTACTCATCATCCGATCAAAGGTGCTGCCAACCAGTGATCCGGCTGCCACCGCCCTGTGGCCACCCAGCTTTCGTGTCATGTCGTCATTTCTGCCTGACTGACAGACCCACAGCTGGGGGTATATAAAAAGCGGACCATTCTGCATGTCTCACGACAATGCCAACAATATTTTTAAAATTTGGCAGCGGAGAGAAATCTTTTAGATTCTGCTGATGCCTCCCTATTGTGTGGTGGCGGTTGTATATAATGCCGCAGTACTACACAATTAGTGTATTAGCTTTGCATGTATTTGCAACACTTTACAGTCGCGAAATTATCTGCACACTTTTATGTTTTCCTAGTTTTTAAACTTAAAGCAAAGCAAGCATTTACCTTGAAAAAATATTTCTCAATTAAAAAGCAGCATTTATTCTAATCTTTTTTGCAAAACAGCTTTCAATTTTTTGCATTTTTACGTAATAACTTCTCATACGATACATGATCTCATTTTCAGGGAATCAAAGGAAGCGCTGGTGCCTACGGTGCTCCAGGAGAAAAAGGCAGGAAAGGAGTCAAAGGTATGAACTTTCTTTCAAAAAGGCTCAAAATTAAATTAAAAAACGTTTAAAAAAAAATTAAAGCAATTTTAATGTAAAATGTTGTCAACTCTAACAGGTGATACAGGTCCTCGTATAGACCTTCCAGGAAGTACTGGACTGAGAGGAGAGGTTGGACTTCCAGGAAACCCAGGTAGATATTTATTCATTTGGCAAATATTATTCACCTGTATTTAAGTGCAACCAAGTACAAAAACTCATTTTGGCCACACGTAATACATGTGGACAGTATTGTATGGTATTTTATTCCAAACCCTGGCAGTAAACCGGAACCCTACCCTTAAGCGTGAAGAGTCACTTCCTAATCTTTAACATCTTTGAATTTTACAAGTGTTTATATTTTCTAAGTATGGCTTCTGTTTTGCAGGATTGAAAGGATTTTTTGGAACCCCCGGAGACTCTGGAATTTCTGGTTTTGATGGTATTATGGGAAAGAAAGGAATATCTGGTGATCCCGGAATACAGGGGTTCCCAGGTAAAACACTCACTTTCACTCCCTAATTACAAACACTATTACACAATATGTGTTTTCATGAATTTTTCCTGTTTCCTATTCAGGGTCAGACGGGCAGAAAGGAGCTCCTGGTTACCAAGGCCAAAAAGGTCTTTCTGGATTACCAGGAAATGATGGACTTCCAGGCTTTCCAGGATTTCCAGGAATCAAAGGTAAAATCGACCGTCTCTTTTTTTATTAATAGTCATACTTTTTCTGCAAAAATTCTTAAATTCAACCTCTGTGCAGGTTATCCTGGCCTTAAGGGTCTCCATGGGCTGCATGGGCTAAAAGGACAAAAGGGGTTTTCTGGAAAGGCAGGTAAATGAGCAACAAACTCAATAGAATTTCTAAATTTAAAGACACGCAAAAAAGAACATTTTGTTTTGGGGTTTTTTTTACATGTTCTTCTAGCATTTTTTTCTGCTGATGAAGGACATTTTTATATTTTATATATATATATATATATATATATATATAAATTAAGATTAGAATGCATTTCTAAGTCTTTCTTAAGTCAAGCTGTGGTTTTAGTCCATGTTGGTTTAAGGTGTATAACTTTCTTAGAATACAACAGTAAATATACGGCAATAAATATATTTGTTGGAAAATCTTTCCTATTCAAAACAATATAATAATAAAAATATATAACATAATGCATTCCTTTTTTATCCTTTTTGCCTCAGGCTTGAATCTTCCTGGTCAATCCGGCAACCCAGGTGTGAAAGGACAGAAAGGAGAGATTGGTAACCCAAATGACCAACAGGGAAATCCAGGAGTCCCAGGTTTTAAAGGATTCCAGGGACCAACAGGTAAACATCTATCTTGATTCGTTATGGAGTTTTGTTTGATTCGTGAAACACAAATTGCAACCATGTGATACAGCTTGACACGATCCTATGGTTCATGTTTTTAGGTGATTATGGCCTCCCAGGGTTACCAGGACTCCGTGGCCCTTCTGGACCAGATGGCATACCAAATTATGCAGGATCACCAGGGGATCCAGGCTTTCAAGGCCCTGCAGGATTCCAAGGTGAAGTGATTTCGTTTCGGCTACTTTTCAAATACAACTGCCACCGCGCAATGGGGAGCCATTGGCAGAATCTTCAAGATTTCATGCCGTGCCAGATTTTTTGAAAAACCATTGTTGTGGTTATGAATGTAGGCATGCAGAAAAGCCCGCTTTCTACCCCCGGGTCACCTGTGGCCGCCCAGCTGTCCCTCGATTTTGTAATGATGTCATACCTGCCATCACTAGACTACCGTGCGACCTCAAAATGTGCCCGGATGACCACTGGTCAATGTCATCTTTTAGAGAAAAAAAAACGTCTCATTGTCATACAATTTTATTTGGCGGCCAATTGCCAAATTTGCTGAAAAAAATGGCATTTAGGTCACTGCGCTGTGGCATTTTTAGATATGGTACCTACAGTGGAGATTAAAAGTTTGGACACCCCGTGGAAAATGGTATATTGTGCATAAAGAAACCAAAGAAAGATTGAAAAATAATCTAAGAGCATCAGTTTACAGATGAAACATCCTTTTAATGTGTAAAAAAATTGCTTTATTTTTATCATTTAGCCTTTCAAAATAACAGAAAACAAAATAATGTTGTATGCAAAAGTTTGTGCACCCTTCAGAATCTATTGTAGATGCACAATATTTATGGCGCATCTTGCATTGATAAATACACCAGAAAATGTGTTTTTATCAATACCAGGAGATCTTCACACTGGTGTTTTAATTGAAAATCTATTTTTTTTAAATGGCCACATAATTATGAAGTCAAACATTAAGAAATTAACTATTTTTATTTTTCATTATTTTTGTGTTAATAAAAGGAAGTCACTATAACTTTGTTTACCCTTTTTAGGCTTACCTGGTGCCAGAGGATTACCTGGCTTTGATGCTTCTCAGGGACAGAAGGGTGAACCAGGATTAAATGGTTTTCCTGGATTTCCTGGTGGCAAAGGATTCAGTGGGGATCCAGGTCCAAGTGGATACAAGGGACCCCATGGGGTTTTTGGGAAAAAAGGTATGTGCTACAAATGAGATTGGCTTGAAACCAAAAGTGAATTGAAGCTGTTGTTTAACCGCAAAGTAGAAAGATTGTGTTTTTAGTCATCTAAATTAACATTAATCATTTACATTATTTTTTTTAGCTTTTAGCCAAACAAACAGTTGTTTCTTGAAGTTCTCCAAATACTCATTAATATTTTGCAAATCTCTCTATTTTTTAAGTGTCTTTACAAAAATCCTTGTAATACTTATAGGGTCCATGTGGTTCCACTTTAATTCTGTTGCACATGGTCAGTTGGCTTCACATAAAAAAAAACAATCTAAATATAATACAAACGAGGTAAGAGCACAGGTACTTTTTCTTACAGGAGTGAAAGGGGAGCAGGGATTGATGGGAATTCCTGGCATGACTGGTCCAAAAGGAGAGAGGGGACAAACTGGTTTTAAAGGAAACACTGGATTTCCAGGTCAGTTTGAGGCTCAATTTGGTTGGTTCTTTGGTTGCTATGAAGTTCCAGATTTCTGAGGGTGGGGGTTGTACGAGTTCTTGCGCAAACACTTCTTTTCTGTAGGTTTTCCTGGGCAGCCAGGAAGCCAGGGTCTTCCTCCAATTCCAATCAGAGTTCCAGGAGAGAGGGGCCCTCCTGGACCACGGGGACTTCAAGGACCACTAGGGATTAGAGGGGAACTAGGACCCCAGGGTCCACCTGGAGATTCAGGTAGCCTATTGCAGTAATGTTCTTGCTTTTAAATTTTGTGAATCATCTACCCGTGAATCAAAATGGACAGATGCGGTATCCAAATCTCTGGGACATATTTTCTGCTGTTCTACAGGGTTCATAGGACCCATTGGACAGAAAGGCATGCCGGGAGTTAGCGGTACACCAGGGACACCTGGATTTCGTGGAAACTTTGGCCAAATAGGCCACCCTGGTTTGGAAGGCATGGAAGGTACGTCTGGCTATGTGAGGCAGCCTTGTGTTTGTAGGCAAACCCAGATTAAATGACTTGGAAGGTGGTTTTGACTGTCAGTCTTGATAGACACGTTTATTCATTAAATATTTACTTATTTAAATGTGAAGTTTACAAAGACACACAATGAGGCTTCATTTAGATGATGATCAGTAAAATAGGTAGCTGAAAACATGTTTTCATTCTTGAACAGGTCACCGTGGCAACCCTGGGATCCCCGGGGTACCTGGTATGCCTGGTCGCAGTGTGAGTGTGGGATATTTGCTGGTGAAGCACAGTCAGTCAGAAGAAAAGCCCATGTGTCCTGTGGGAATGTCCAAACTGTGGGATGGCTACAGCCTGCTGTACTTTGAGGGCCAGGAAAAGGCTCACAACCAGGATCTTGGTAAGCCAATGGAAATGGTCAAACTACACGTTCTGGTTGGCTGATTGCTTTCTTTTAACATCTTTAGGCCAAATTAAAGCTTGTTGTGAACCAAAACTGTGCAAGTTTGCTTAATGGAAATTATTTCCGACCAAGATCTTCACCAAAAAAGACTTCCACTATTAACTGTTACCTCAAGTAATCTAATCTTAAATTGTTTTATTCATTACAATTCTTTCCTTTTTCTCCAGGATTGGCAGGCTCATGCCTCCCGCGATTTAGCACCATGCCTTTCCTGTACTGTAACCCTGGAGATATATGTTACTACGCCAGCAGAAATGACAAATCCTACTGGTTGTCAACTACTGCTCCCCTTCCCATGATGCCAGTAGAGGAAAATGAGATTAAACCGTATATAAGTCGCTGCTCGGTGTGTGAAGCTCCATCCGTTGCCATCGCAGTCCACAGTCAGGGCATCGATATCCCCCAGTGTCCTGTGGGCTGGCGCAGTCTGTGGATTGGTTACTCTTTCCTAATGGTGAGCTATTTTTGATGGAGTCATTGAAACGTTTTCATTTATCGAGATGAGGTGTAATTTCAACCCTTTAATACCAAAACTTTAGCTCCTCGTGTAAAAGTTGGAGGAGGTTTGGTACAAAAAGTCAAAGAGGTGCAAATCTTGCTCCAGGTAATTTGTGTCACAGCTCTATTCTGGTATATGAAAGACTTGATTATAAATAATTCTGGTTCTGGGCACAAACTGCTATAATGAATTACAATTTTCAACGATTGGGACTTCTGTGAATTAAAAAGGACGCCATCCATTCATCACTACCAAATCCAAGTCCCCCGACTGGTTAAAGTTTGACCTGATTTAACTTGTATTCAATTATCGTGCATTTTGTACAGAAGAGTTTGAAAACTGTCGTAGAAACTTGCATAGTTTACACGTGACATTTTTAACATGGGAGCCCGAAACACACATTTACATGCATTTACAAAGATTTTTCATTTGAAATGGTCGCTTAAAGACACGTTGCCAAGGGCGATGTGAACGTAGCTAAAGACTTATGGTTTGCCTAAGAGCATTCATTATTTAGGTGTCAACGGCGACATCTGAGGTCAAAAGGTTTAGCAGGGTTAGGATTTTTTGGCTTTTGTCATATTTTATCTGTTTTATAAACTCTTATCTGTGTCTTTGCAGCACACAGCAGCAGGAAACGAAGGAGGTGGTCAGTCCTTATCGTCGCCTGGCTCCTGCCTGGAGGACTTCCGCACATTACCCTTCATAGAGTGTAATGGGGCCAAAGGCACATGCCACTACTTTGCTAACAAATACAGCTTCTGGCTGACCTCCATAGATCAGTCTTTTCACGCTAATCCAGCGCCGGAGACCCTCAAAGCGGGTCAACTTCGGTCTCGCATCAGCCGCTGCCAAGTCTGCATGAAGAACTTGTGAAAGACTGCACATGAACTTGAAGCCTTTCCATCTGAACTGAGATCAGTTGAACTCTTTGAACCACTCAGATGAAACATACAGTGACTGTGAGGTGGCTCTTCAAACAGCAATGTAGTAATGAAGAAAAACACAAAGATCTATTAAAAAAACTGTATTATGGTAAAATGTTTGTGTTTAAAGGATGTTTTGGTGCTTTTTAACTTATTACCTCATCTGACAGTCAAAGAGTAAAATACAGCAGAACCAAAGATGCACCTAACTATGTAAGCAATGCTCAACATTTTCCTTATGGCTTCAGGTAAACACTACAGACTTTCTAACACTGCTTTGCCAAAAAATGTCAACCAAAAAACACTTCAAACCTGTTTTTTCATAGCTCTATCAAACCTTGTTATTGTAAAAATGACAGTAATCCATTTTCTTTTTCGAGATATGTATTGACTGCTTTTAAAATGTCTAGCTTTTTTCATATGTTCACCAAAATGCACTGATTTTTTCCTGTTTGAATTAACCACTTTTGAGAGTTTTAAGTGTTTATCTTATGTTAGACAGTTGTTTTCATTTACACATTGAAATATGAAGCTTCCAACAGGCCAAATACAAGTACATTATCATAGGTTTCTATTAAAAAAAACTTTTCAGTTCATTTTTTTCCCAAAAAACAAGTTATACCTAAAAGGTTTTGATCATTGTCATTGCATGGTCGCTTAATTGTAGGGATTAAATGTGTTTTTGTGAACCTCCAGTGCCGTTCTTCTCTAGTTTCAAAAGTGAAGCAGAGCCATCAAGCTGCAAAGTAAAAATCTTTATTAGGACTTAAAAGTTTCACAGGTAAATTTCACACTTATAGAAAACATTGGATTGCTTCAATGAAATGTAAAGCTCAGTGTCTGTGATTTCAACATCAAAGTGAAGTGGAGTTTAAAAAAAAAAAAAAAATCAACCAGTGCAAAGTGTCTCCCAACTAACCATTGGTGCAGTGAAATTCATGTAGGAAAAGATTGGATTACTTGCAGTGATTAAATCCATCTTTGGGATACACAAGTGCAGATTCAGTCAATGTGGGAGGTTCCAGAAAAAACATGACAAAGAAACATTTGTATGTTGTTAGTCAAGGTACCGTTACAGTGCAGAGTCAGTGCTCAGAGCAGCTGAATTGTTAAAAAATGCGTCAGCTGTTAGAGACTTCTCGACTTCTCCGACTCAGCAGCAGGAGGATCGAACTCGTTTGCCGCTTCCCCTGCACTCCTCTAGATCCACAGTGGGCGACTGGTGGTTCTCGTGCCTCTTCCTCAGGATGGAGGGCAGCACCAGGTCAAACAGCGTTTCGAACAGAGCGTCAACATTGTAGCCGGTCTTGGCGCTCGTCTCGAAGCACATCTTGTCTGCAGGCAGGCTGCTCTTTTCATCCAGACCTTTATAGCGCAGTATTCTTCCGTAAAAAGCCATCGCATCCTCACGTGTTACCTGTTTGCGGAGGACTAAACCAGAGAGGGAAGTAGGGGAGGCTGGAGGGGTTGGGCAAGCAGACAACACTTGCGGTTCTGTCCTGTCTTCCACGGTCTCGGTCTGATCCTCAGAAAAACTATCCGAATTTGGGGACAGCTGGGCTTTGGGGTCGGTGAGATCGGCCTTGTTGCCCACTATGGCGTAGATGCAGTCATGGTTGGCGGTATCCGTCAGGGACAAGAAGCGCTCCTCCAGCTCTGAAAGGCTCTGCCAGTTGGTGACATCGTAGGTGAGAATGACAGCGGCTGCGCCTCTGCAGTACATGGAGCCCAAACCGTGGAACTGTTCTCGGCCTGGGGAGACAAGTCAACAGGTGTAACTCTACTTAAAATCCAAGACAAACGCCAATCTGTCCCAACAAAGTTTACACCGGTCCCTTGCTCTAACGCAGTTCACTTGTCGTCGTCTCACAGATTGTTTTAGTGCATTTTACATGCTTATGCTTGTATTTACAGTGTTCTGCATCCTGATTAGGTGTAGACTATTGTCAATCTTCTTTGTGCCGTGTTTTATGTACAAAAATGCGTTTAGCTTGTTAAATCTACATAAATCTTTGATTACAGGCAGAACTATGGTTTCATTCTATGATACTGGACTTTATTTCTTCGCAAAGGTTTGAACATAAGAGTGTTTAACCGTTTACATTACGTGTTTACATTATTTTGACTACCCTAACTCTTCAACCATTTGTGCAAGTAACGTAATTCCAGCGGATTCTGAAGCTGCGAAAAGCAGCTGATAATCAACACTTTTTAGTAATCAAGTGCTTATGCAGTTGACATAAATCAGCTGATTCTGTCAAGGAGAAATGCGTAGTTATGGAACATTTTACGTTAATAATGTGTAGCATAACGGTCCAAAGCTGATGTGAAAAGCTTAAAGGCCATTTATCGCATGAACAGTCAAAGAGCTACATGTGGGACATTTTTGAATTAAAAAGAAAATGGGCACAGTACAAGCCAGAGAAGGTTAGGAAATACATAAACATTTGGTAATGATGAAGTGAAGATATCAATGAGGAGTGATGAGTATTTCTGCTCTCTTTCTTTGTTGACTGAGCAAAATTTAGCGAAAGGTTTCCCCAGACGAGTAACTGTTGGAACTGCATGATGTGTCCAGATGGTTTGAGGGATTCAATACAATGCAAAAATGAATCTTTAGAAAGTAAAGTAACCTTTGTTTAAAGAAAAATTGTGTTATCTTCTGTCTTAACAGAAAAATTAATATTATCAAATAAGTTTTTTTGATAGCAAAATCATCTTAGTTTGAGAAAACATAACAGATTGTTATCTTAAAATAAGGATCTTTAGTAATATTTACCCCATTGACAGATTTTTTTTTACTTATTTTGATCAAATCTGCCATTTGGGTAAGAATTGTTGACTTGTTTCTAAGTAGACTGTTTTTTGGAGTGTGGAAACCCTCACCTTACCTTCTTGAATTTAATGCAAACCAAGAAGTACCGAAGGTTGCAGTTTCTCAAAAGACCACTGGAGGTTGGTTTCAGAAACAAGCTTTTTCCCCATTGACTTTACATCCAAAATGAACATATGCACAAACTGCTGTCAATTTTATAGTTTATATTTCTAAATCATAACAACTGTGGGTCTGAATTATTTTTACAATTAGTATCTTGGTTTTATCAAAGGTAGTTGAAGTTGAACACAATGCTGATCGACTCATCTGTCCAACTTCGGGCTTCATTTTTGCCATTTAGGACCCAACGGATGACATAAGAGATTATCGATGTAGGTGGTAAGTTTTCAGCCCCTCCCACCCAAGTCCAGCAATCAAAAAACATGTTTCCTTTATTTCCACAAGTTGAAGCAGAAACGAAAATGAAACATTTGAGTCAGTTGCGCTAGAACATGAGAAATACTCTTGAACTAATCCATACCAAAACAAAGCTCAGAAGAAACAGAAGAGAACATGTTCTGGTTCCGTGCAGCACTGTAGTTAAAAAACAAACAAGTCCTTTGTTGTTGAAGTATGCAGGACTCTTGAAAGAGCACATTGTATGCAGAAATGTCAACATTCAAGCAATTTGCTTGGTTGTCCTTCAATTACATTGTTTCATTGCATAACAAAGCGTGGCTCAGAACATTTAGAAAACATTTTAATTGTTGGTATTTTTTGTCCAAGGAGAAGGAAAAAAACTGATGACCAAAAACAAAAAATTAGGACATTAAGTTTATTAAAGGTTTTCCCAAAAATTAACTACGCAAGGTCCATTCTTGACCAAAAAACTGGATCAGAAGGTGTATTCACACTGGACACATTTAGTTCACTTAAAATAAATCAGTTAGCTTTCTTGGATAATTTTTAGTCTGAATACACCCAAGAAGACCGGGACCAGGACCAGAAACCGCAAACACTTTCAGGGTACCTTCTTGTTGTTGACTTCTCAGTATGTGCCTTGCAGCGTGCCTCCGCCGTGCCAAAGTAGCAAAAAGAAGTGTTGACATTGTCATTGATACAGACGTTCAAAACTGGTCAGCGAAACATAGGGTTATTCAGACAAAAAGGCAAAATTGTTTGGCTTAATCCAAGTCTGCTTAATTGGTTTCATGTTGACTCCTGAACCTGATGTTTTATCTGTATTCAGACTGCCATAAAATGGACTATCCTGTTTTGGAACAAAGCTTGTAAATAAGACCACGTGACTAAAGATCTCTTCACTCGTTGGCCAGGAACTGTGGGGGGACAAAGCAAAAGCAAGAGGCACAAATTATGGAAGTCCTGCATTTTGCTATGCTTGTCAGGCTTTGACTGATTCTAAATGTATATTTTGTTGATCAATTTTGACCATCTGTATCAACGTGAGGTACAGCACTTTTTACTGGTATTTTGGCACGGTGGAGGCATGCTGTAAGGTGGATCCTGGCAAGACAACGCCTATGAAGGTAGGATGATAAGTGTGTTCATATAGATTGTTGGTAAAACAATTTTTGCTTTACATTTGTCTGTTGCATTATTCCTTCTCTTTTTACATCCCGTAACGCTCAGCTACAGTGGCCATTTTGGTCCAATTATTCCACTCCGAGAGCGACTGTTTTCAGATTGAGGTATCTCAGAGCAAACCGAAGCTGATTGCGATTGAAAATGAACCGAGACCACCTCAAAAGCTGGGTCAGAGACCGATTCCTGGTCCCAGACCAGGGTTCGCCTGGGTGTATTCAGACTGAAAATCTATTCCGGATTATCGGGGGGAAAAAACTCTGGCTCGCTTTAAATGAACCAAATGTGTCCAGTCTGATTACACCCTTAAAGTTTGAATAAGAGAACATTCCTAACAAGATCCGGACCAACTGAATTCTCCGACATGAATACATCCCAACATCACAAGTCCCCAATCAGTTTAGCTCATGTAAACATTGGATTTAGTATATATAAGATGACTGTTCCTGGAAATTAGTTAACAAGAAACTGCAAGAATGTTGTTCTCCAAAGCAAAAAAATAAATAAATCTATCGGTTAAATGATTATCAGTGGTCTTAGTTTACGAGAAGCAATTAGGATTCTTCCATTTATTTTTTTATTAGACAAAGAAACAATACAATTTTATGAAGTTACATCAATAATTTAATGAAAACTGATTAAATAGCCATATTTGATTTTTGAGTGGATTTTTTATAATTAATGTATAACAAATTAAATCAAATTGTAAACCAAGTGGAATCATAAACTTGTAAATCCAAAGGTACACAACTTTATTCAATTTTAGCATTAAAATGGGAAACATGGACAGTAATTTATGTCAAAATATAAAAAACAGATCTGATGAGAATGTTTTAATGGGGTTGCTAAGATATTCTAGTCAAATCTGCCAGCATGCACCAATCCCCATCATCCCCCCAATAGTTTTGTGCAGCATATCCCATCTGTGTGCTTTAAATGTAAGTGGATACCAACCACTTTTCAACCTACTGATTAACAATAAGGTTTTTTGTTATTCATTCTAAGCCAAAGACAAAGTAGAGACCCCACATGAGAGCCGGTCTGGGAAAAACTGTGACGTAAATTTGGAAAAAACGAGATAAAGCGAGAAAAACCCAGACTTTCTGTCACAATCCCATCATGTGACTCCGAACGGGAACAGGGTTTGCAGCTAGAGAGCATGAACTTGACCTCAAGTGCAACTGAAAGTAAGAAAATTCCACTTCGAATGAGGAGCTACTGAGAAATCTGTGCTTAAAACCGACATCAAATGCATGCAATAATCCCCTAAAACTAATCCAGGCCTGGTTTCTCTGACACATTGAACAATAACTGTAACACAAACCAGTTCACAAAGGGTCACAGGGTGAATGACAGCTAGTGGGAAACTGCTCAGTGCTGACACAGCCTCCCTGTCGTTATCTCTGGGGTTTTACTTTTGAAATGCTAATAGGACTTACTATAACTCATGCTTACACAAGAATAAAATGTACAGACTTTCTGATTATTTTGTAAGCCAGCAAAAGAATGACTGAGATTAAAAAAAGAACTCATTCAGAAGATAACAGGCCACACTTACTGATTTATCCCATACAGAAATAGAGACAGGAGCCTAAAGTAATGAAATAAGCTCTGAAACTACATGTTTATTTCAGTCATGGTCACTTTTCATCAACAGTGATGCAGCTCTGAACCTCTTGTATAGGACATATGAGACAGAATCTTGATGGTTAACCATTAAGGTATTTTCCATTGAGTGATATAACTCAATATGTTTATAGTTTAAAAGTTTCCAGAACCAAATATTGAAGTTCTTCACTCAGCTAATCGGTTGACCTGCTTTTGCGGCGCTCTTCTATTTGTACGTCATGATTAGCACTCCTAACAAACTGACAGAAGCATTATCAGTATTTTTTTTATCAAACCTTAAAAAGAAGGAACATTAAATGGCCTATGCATTGTGTTACTTATCTTATCTTATGTCAGTATCAATTAAATTTGCAGGCAAATTTGTTTATTAGATTTTACAACCCACACGGTTCAGGATAAATTCCACTGCAAAGAAAGTCTTCAGAATAGTTAAGATTTGCAGTTTTAAACTGATTTGTTTTAACCAAAACTAATCTTGAATACTGAGTGAAAACATAATTATGTCTCACTACTGAGCTTAAATTCCTAAAAATGAAACCTACCTCTGCACCATGTTTAGTTTGTTGATCTGAAACCAAAAAGTCAAAACAGTATCGAACTAAACCAGCTGTTGAGCAATTTTTTAAGTTCAACTTTAATTACTAGATTTAATTAATAGATCTGATATGCCTTCATGACAAATATATTTATAGAGAAACAACTGAAATAGTATAATAATAAGTTCTGAATACTTGATATTAAACCATTTATGCTAAAAATGAGCATCTATAGGAAAACATAAAGTATGTGTGAGAGTGTTTCTAAAACACACAGACGTTTATTGGGTCACATTACTTCAACATTGAGCAATAGAGCACATGACCACCAATGCAGTGATTTTAGACCAGCTCTGTTAAAACCAAAGAAATAAATAATACACATGTCAAAGATCTCATTATAAGACCAATCTGACATTATAACAGGTTTAAAATGTGTCATCGAGTTATGCTTCACATTAAGTATGAAACATTTAGGATGTCAACACAACAGCGATCCACCAACATCTGATGAAAAATTATCTTACTAAAGAAGTAACGTTAACTTTTCATAAACTTGTATTTTATTTATAAAATACGTTTTATTTCTCCCATATGTGTTTTTGGAATTGTCCCTTAAAGTGTAAAGTTTATGCCTTTATATATAAAATACAGTGCGTTCTTCTTTAATTTTTGGCAGTGAATCGCTTCAATGTGACTGAAGCGGTTCACTGTTTTCCAATATTGACTTACACCTGCAAAGATAACTTTTAAAAAGTTTTAAAAAACATGTTTGGTTCTTCTGCCAGAATGTACCAGAAACTACTTTTTTATTTAAGTAAAGGCCTTGCTGTGACCAAGCTGGCCTCTTTTTATGAAGGATTTACAGGCTGCCCGTCAGCTGCCTGTTTGTAAATAAAATGTTTACTTGTAAATTTGGTGATTAACTGGCAGAAAGTTTTCAGGCCGTTGTTGTCATGGGACAGGGGGCCAGGGCGGCCTGAACCGGTGGGTCACATGCTGCTGATTGCCCCAGGTAGAGACATCACGCGCTATCAGGTAAGCAGTTATCAGCCGCGCAGATGCATGATGGGAAAAGTGAACAGAAAAAGTTACCTGCGGTGTCCCATATTGAAATGTTGTAGGGCCCCCACTGTTTGAGGAAAAACGCCCCTCCGACGGTGCTGGTGGTGTCTTTGAACTTCTTTTCCGTGTACCTGTGGAGAAGCGACGTCTTTCCCACGTGCATGTCTCCTAGCAGAACTACCTTAACGTCCGGTTTCTTCATCTTCGAGACGTCGGGCATGGTGAGGATGATAATCCCGTTACGTCGGACCTTCGTTCCAAAGACAATGTTAGTTTTTTGTTTAGATTTTGAAAATCATGTCTGGCCGCTCGCATATTGCGGTGACAAACATCATTTTATAAAAGCCAGTCGAAGCGCGGAGACGTAATTATCCGGCTTAGGCTCATAGTTAAATCCGCTGTCTGAGCGTGAACTTCAGAAACTAACTCAGGTCCAACAGGAAGCAGGCGAGTACTGGGAGAGTGGGCGTGGCCTGTTCCCTGAGTCAGGTCTTCCAGGCCTCTCAACCGGAAGTCCATTTTACACAATTAAAACAAAATAGAGTGCAGGGAGACGCAAAAACCTATAGGGTTTATTTAAAGAACCACTCCAGTCGTCCTTTGACTTCCCAGTAGTATTTTAATTATCATGATGTTTTTAGCAAAAAACAAAAAACGTGTTGTTTTCTATGACATAATTTCTGCAGAGCGGCATCTCTGAGATGTGAGTGGAACTGTTGGCGTGGAGCAACCTCCCTCTCTGTCACCAATAACTGAGAGCGCTCTGTGTACATGCTCTCTGTGTACACACTTGAAAATGTTCTTTTGAAATGGTAGCAAATTTATTAAAAATGAAAAACCTGAAAAATGATCAAACTTAGTCTACATTGTCATTATGGGATGTTTTTCAAATATTTTTTCAGGAAGAAAACTAATCAATTTTGAAATAAGGCTGTGATGTAATAAAATGTGGAATGTGTATTTATTTTTCTCGTCCATTTGATGAATTAAAGCAGACTGATGGTCATTTTGAGCAGTTTTAACCTCTTAAGACCTGAGCTGATATTTTACACATGTAGTCACCTTTTAAGCAAAATTATCTACTGTGGCTACATGACGCAAAATGTGATATCCATGCATGTGGGTGCCAGTTCTAAAGAGGACATGCTTTCTTGAACATACCGTGAAGATCAGGATATATATTGCTTTCCTTTACCCCTGCAGGGACGCTTTATTGTGTCACAGTGACAACGGGCAGAACTGCCAACCAGATAGTACGCTTTTTGTGGGAAATCAGTCTAAATCGAAAAAAATTACAAGAATTAAGTACTTAAACTCGTTTAAATATGTATTTCTTTGGTAAGTGACCATGTTATAAATGGCATAGTGCCCGACGCAGTGTGTAATTTCAGAAATTGATGCCCGCCGTGGAAGCCTGAACAGTCCGACGTAAAACGGAAGAGGGTCGCTTCTGATGTGTGATTAACCTGCGTTGATAAATTATTATGCTTTTTGTTGTGCGTTAACGCGTTACCGTTGACAGCCCTATAGAATTCACTTTTACTCTACACGTACATGGTCTACAGTATATTTGCTATACTTATTCTTAAATATACTTAATTAAATAATCTTTGAGTGTACTACTTTATACTATGGGCAGCTTTAACTATTTTCTTAAATGTATACTTAGAATAAAAACAAATCTGTTTTGTCCTCGGCAGAGGAAAAACTCTAAAGAAAAGTATTTTTTTACAGCTTTACCTGACAAATATGTAAAAGTGCTTCCTTGAGCATCGATGAGACTTGTTTTGGCAAATCAAATCTCCACCAAAAGTTAGATTTAAAAGTAATCCTATGTCCGAGGAGCCTGTGAACGCATCGTGTGGTAACATAGGTAAAGTGGGTGTTCTTCCTCCGCCTTTTCCCCCATATTTGGATTGTGACGCGGTTGGGGCGCGTCCTCATTCGAAGATGGCGAGGGCCAGAGCACACTAAATGACGTCATAGGGGGTTAGTGTCAGTGGTATCTTTCTGTAACGCTGAACCGGGTCTGAAAGCCTCATGTTCAGAATAACAGGCGTACTTTTTTCTTCTTCAAAACGCATATCCCGCTTAGGTAAGAAGAAAAGCTTGCACTAAGAGTGTTAACGGTTAGACAAATGTCGCAATTAATTCAGACACAGCTCGCCTTGTGGATCATCCCGGTTGCACTGTCGATTGTGTGCACGTTCTTCTGTTTTAACGAGAAAGGTAACGTCAAACAGGATTCTTATAGGATTTTATATTTTTATTTTGTACGTATAAAGAGAAAACGCAACTGTAACCAGGACTGTAATGTCGCTATGCAGTTTTATGTTGTGGGTCGAGCTGTTGACAGTCGATTGTCACTCGTCGGTCTTTAGGACCCAGCAGACATCTAAGCATGAAGGACGGAGGGCGAAGCAGATAAGGTGAAATGAAGCTCCGAGGACTGATCAGAGGTCAGTTTGGAACATTTACCGATATGGATACAGCTGGTGAACACCGCTCCAGAGGCTGACCCCCATTCAGTTTATCCCAAACTGCTAAGCTACTTATTTTTTATGGCGACGTGAAGGAATAAACAGCCTGGTGTGGTTTAATTAGGATGCGGGGAGTTTATGGGCGCGCGCGGCTGTTCCAAACCTAAACTTCAGCGCAAATGTTTTAACTTCGGCTAACCCCGAACTATCAAAATGGCCTCTGGATGCTGCCTGGGTCAGTGTGGCCCCGCGCAGCTTTGATGCGAAGACCCAGCGCGGTCGTCTGTGACAGTCTGCAACATCTCCATCCAGCCCGCTGAGGGTGGAGGTCGCTGCGGACCGGCGCAATGCAAGCCAACACGACGCGTGGCTTCCTGTGGTCGGACGTGGAGACCAGGACTTTGCTGGACATCTGGGGGGAGCAGGACATCCAGGTGGCGCTGGATGGAAACTTCCGAAACAGCTTCGTGTACCGCGACGTGGCCCGCAGGCTGGGCGCGATGGGCTTCGACAGGACCCCGGAGCAATGCCGAGTCCGCATCAAGAGCCTCAAGAGGCAGTATCTGCTGGCCAAGGAGGGGAACCTGCGAAACAACGGGCAATATCACAAGATCAGCAAGTTCTACGGCACCATGGAGAGGATCCTGAGCAGCAGGCCGGCTCTGGACCCGCAGGAGTTCGTGGAGGGCAGCGTGGGTGTGGAGGAGACCGGGGAGGGCCTGGAGGAGGATGCAGAGGATGCTCAGGATGCCTACTCTGAGCGCGCAGTGGAATGTTACCCTGCTGAGACTGAGGTGAAGCTGGAATACCCAACTGTCCCGATCCCCATCCCGGTCAAAGTCACTGTGGGTAAGAGGAAGTCCACGGAGTCGTTTTGTTTCTGTTTTTGCTCATGTGCACTCACAGAACCCATCTCTCCTTCAGGCACTTCAGCGAGACCGCCCAACAGCAGCCAGCCTGCCAGTACTCTGTCCGCTAGAGCACCCAAACGCCCCCGGAAGCGGCGGTCGAACTTCCCCATGGAGAAAATGATGGAGCAGTTCCTGGAACAGAGCGCCCAAGCCGAGGAAAACTTCTACCGGCTGGAGGAGCAGCGCCTGCAGGTGGACGACCACCGGCGAGAAACCGAACACGCCCGGGAACTGCACATGCTCCAGATGCTCGGTCAGATGTTCTCCAACATGTCCTCGGTCAGGGTCGACGGCTCCGCTGCCGGCTCTGCTGCCGGTTCTGCCGCCGGCTCTACCGCCTCACCCAGCAAGCTGCCTCCTCCTTTCCGTACTCCGGTCATTTCCAGTGCGTCCCAAACGCACGTCAGGCGACCTTCGACCCAAACAGACAGTTTCTCTCTGCAGAGCCAGTCGCTGAGCGCAGAACCTCAGGCATTAGGTATTTGTTCTGGGGTTGCGAGTTAATCCTCGGGATTCCTCAAAAAAGAAAATCGGTCGACTTTTATTTGAAGGACAGAGCTTCCACTTTGTGTTTTTTAAGCTATATTTTGAGGAAGAAGTTGAAATGCAGGCTAACCAACTAATATTTTGGTTTTTACTCTTGTGTGTCTTCCCAGCCTTTGAACGTTACTTCACTTTGGGCTCTTCATCACACAGAGGCATGGATGAAGACGTCTTCTCGCTGGTAAAGACCATCGTTCCTCCACTGACCTCCAAAAAGCACAAAGGACAAGACGGCCGGATCGGTATCATTGGAGGATGCCAGGAGTGTGTGGCACAGAAAATCCATTTTTTGAACATCAAACATTAACAAAAAAAAAAGTCATAAAATTACTAATATTAACTTTTGTTCCTAAAGCTATACTGGAGCACCATACTTTGCTGCCATCTCTGCGCTGAAAGTGGTGAGCTGGAACTCACATTTTTCAAATGTATGTTGAACTTTTATTGTGACGGGTTTTGTTGCTTCCAGGGGGCGGACTTGTCCCACGTGTTCTGCGCCAAAGATGCTGCCACTGTGATCAAGTCTTACAGCCCTGAACTCATAGTTCATCCGGTTCTGTAAGTACACACCTTTATTCTTTTAAGTTTCAAGGTTTTTTTTTTTTTTTTACTTCATAAATTTTACTTCAGCATTTAAAGATCCATTCTGATAAAAATTGGGTTTTAACATGTTCTTGTGGCATTTTTCTGATGATGGAGACGTGAAGAAAATTAAGACTAAAATAGCATTTCTGAGTATTTCTTTTTTTCCAAACTGCTGTGAATCTGGAGGACAAAAGAACTTGTTGCGAAAAGATCTTATTTGTGACGTAAAAAATACAACTGACAGGCCACAAGCTTCCTGCTCCACCCCAGGCTGATGCGTCAACTTACAAACAAATAAATCCTTGTACGTCTTCCTTTTCCTCATCCAAACTGGTCTCTGGCTCAAAAATGTACGGCTGGATTGCTCCATTATTGCATTAGTTTAGTGGAAAGTTTAGGGGAAAAAAGTAAAAATAAATCAAACCAAAACGGAACAATTGAACTACGTTTTAATGTTTGATCATTGTTTAAACTCTGACACGAAAAGTCTTATTTTCAAACAAGACATAAAAAATAAAGTATATTTATCTGATTCCCAAATCATTGGCAGAAAATGAGAAGTTGGAGCCTTTTTTTTGCTCCAGTCACTGAACTTCACAAAACAAAACATCTCAAAACATCTGGTTTTGCATTGAGATGCTGTGGCTGGAAAATTGCTCTTTAGTGACAGATGAACTTCAGTGTCTCTTTTTAATAAGCTATGGAAACTTTGTAGTGTCGAACAATGTGTGGTCCGATTCTTTGTTGCACTGGTTGGGGTTAAAATATGGAGAGAAATTAGTATCAGTCCGATTGTGCGTGTGTAAATTTGATTTGTGCATAACTTTAGATTTGTGCGTGCATAATTCTTGATTTGTAACTCATAAAATACATTTTGTGCATGAGTTCAAAAATTGCAAAATATTAAAAAAATACAAAGTACAATTTACACATGCACAACTTCAAACTACGACAGCTTGAAACTAACTACACGCACAAATCTTTAAAAAATATGCACGAATCACTTGTTACGCACACACAAAACCACATTTCCACACGAATCTGATTTGAGACTCTTTTCACGTCTCCCAGCATAAGTGATGCGTTTAAATGCTACTGGAATGCTTGTTCATCAGAGTTTTCTGATCAGCCGCTCTGAACTTAGACGGTGAATAATGTCTGGTGCTCCTCCATGAACCGCCACCTTATCGTGGTGGAGGGGTTTGAGTGCTCGGAGGATCCCAGGAGCTATGCTGTCTGGTGCTTCGGCTCCTGGTAGGGTCTCTCATGGCAGACAGGTCCTGGGTGACGAGCCAGACAAAGAGCGGTTCACAAACTCCTTTATGAGAAGGCACATCAAAGATCTAGTTACGTCGCCCGGATTGGCGTTACCGGGGCCTCACCCTGGAGCCAGGCCTGGGGTTGGGGCTCGCAGGCGAGCGCCTGGTGGCCGGGGCTCCTCCCACGGGCCCCGGTCGGGTAAAACCCGAACGGTTGACGTGGGATCACTCCCCAGTGGGCCCACCACCTGCAGGAGAGCTCAGAAGGGGCCGGTGCAATGTGGTTTGGGTGGTAGTCGAGGGCGAGTGCCTTGGCGGCCTAAACCCCGGTCATGGAATTTGGCTTTTGGGACATGGAACGTCACCTCTCTGGGAGGGAAGGAGCCTGAGCTTGTGCGAGAGGTTGAGAGGTACCAACTAGACATAGTTGGGCTCACCTCTACGCACAGCCTGGGCTCTGAAACTCAGTCACTCGAGAGGGGTTGGACTCTCTACCATTCTGGAGTTGCACATGGTGAGAGGCGGCGGGCTGGTGTGGGCTTACTCGTGAGCCCCAAGCTTAGCCGCCAAGTGTTGGAGTTCACCCCGGTGGACGAGAGAGTTGCTTCCCTCCGCCTTCGGGTGGGGGGCAGGTCTCTGACTGTGGTTTCAGCTTACGGGCCGAACAACAGTTCGGAGTACCCAGCTTTCTTGGTGTCTCTCGGAGGGGTGCTGGAAAGCGTCCCGACGGGGGACTCCATTGTCCTCCTGGGTGACTTCAATGCCCACGTGGGCAATGACAGTATCACCTGGAGGGGCGTGATTGGTAGGAACGGCTTGCCTGATCTGAACCCGAGCGGTGTTTTGTTGTTGGACTTCTGTGCTAGTCATAGTTTATCCATAACAAACACCATGTTCCAGCACAAGGGTGTCCATCAATACACGTGGCATCAGGACACCCTCGGCAGGAGATCAATGATCGACTTTGTAGTCGTTTCAGGCGACCTCCGGCCGTGTGTTTTGGACACTCGGGTAAAGAGAGGGGCAGAGCTGTCCACTGATCACTACCTGGTGGTGAGCTGGATTCGTTGGCGGGGAAGGAGGCCGGAAAGACTTGGTAGACCCAAACGTACCGTGAGGGTCTGCTGGGAACGTTTGGCTGAGCCCTCCGTCAGGGAAGTCTTTAACTCCCACATCCGGGAGAGCTTCAAACAGGTACCGAGGGAGGCTGGTAACATTGAGTCTGAATGGACCATGTTTTCCACCTCCATTGTCTCTGCTGCTGTTCGGAGCTGTGGTCGCAAGGTCTCTGGTGCCTGTCGTGGCGGCAACCCCCGAACCCGTTGGTGGACACCGGAAGTAAGGGATGCCGTCAAGCTGAAGAAGGAGTCGTATCAGGTCTGGCTGGCTTGTGGGACTCCAGAGGCAGCTGACAGGTATCGGCAGTCTAAGCGAGCTGCGGCTCAGGCTGTAGTAGAGGCAAAAACTCGGTCCTGGGAGGAGTTCGGTGAGGCCATGGAGAAGGACTATCGGTTGGCCTCGAAGAGGTTCTGGCAAACCGTCCGGCGCCTCAGGAGGGGTAAGCAGTTCTCTGCAGGCACCGTTTTCAGTGCAGGTGGGGAGCTGCTGACTTCAACTGGGGACATTGTCGGGCGGTGGAAGGAATACTTCGAGGATCTCCTCAATCCTGCTGACACGCCTTCTGTTGAGGAAGCAGAGGCTGAGAACTTTGGGGTGGGGCTGTCCATTACCCAAGCTGAAGTCACCGAGGTAGTTAACAAGCTCCTCGGTGGCAAGGCACCGGGGGTGGACGAGGTCCGCCCTGAGTACCTCAAGTCTCTGGATGCTGTGGGAGTGTCTTGGCTGACACGTCTCTGCAGCACTGCGTGGCAGTCGGGAACAGTACCACTGGACTGGCAGACAGGGGTGGTGGCCCCCCTCTTCAAGAAGGGGGACCGGAGGGTGTGTTCCAATTACCGGGGAATCACACTCCTCAGCCTCCCTGGGAAAGTCTATGCCAGGGTACTGGAGAGGAGAGTCCGGCCAATAGTCGAACCTCAGATTCAAGAACAGCAATGCGGTTTCCGTCCTGGCCGTGGAACTGTGGATCAGCTCTACACCCTGTCTAGGGTACTGGAGGGTTCGTGGGAGTTCGCTCATCCTGTCCATATGTGTTTTGTGGATTTGGAGAAGGCGTTCGACCGTGTGCCCCGAGGTGTCCTGTGGAGGGTTCTTTGGGAGTATGGGATCCGGGGAGCCTTACTCAAGGCTGTCCGGTCTCTGTATGACCAGAGCAGGAGCTTGGTCCGCATAGCTGGCACTAAGTCAGACCTGTTCCCGGTGCATGTTGGACTCCGGCAGGGCTGCCCTTTGTCACCGGTTCTGTTCATAGTCTTTATGGACAGAATTTCTAGGTGCAGCCAGGGTCCGGAGGGGGTCTGGTTTGGGAACCACAGGATTTCCTCTCTGCTCTTTGCAGATGATGTTGTCCTGTTGGCTTCATCAAGCCAGGACCTCCAGCATGCATTGGAACGGTTTGCAGCCAAGTGTGAAGCGGCTGGGATGAGGGTCAGCACCGCTAAGTCTGAGGCCATGGTTCTCGACCGGAGAAAGGTGGTTTGCCCTCTTTGGGTGGGTGGAGTGCTCCTTCCCCAGGTGGAGGAGTTTAAGTATCTTGGGGTCTTGTTCACGAGTGAGGGAAAATCGGAGCGTGAGATCGACAGACGGATTGGTGCTGCGTCCACCGTCATGCGGTCGCTGTACCGGTCCGTCGTGGTGAAGAGAGAGCTAAGCCAGAAAGCAAGGCTCTCAATTTACCGGTCGATCTACGCCCCAATACTCACCTATGGTCATGAGCTCTGGGTTATGACCGAAAGAACAAGGTCCCGGATCCAAGCGGCTGAAATGAGCTTCCTCCGTGGGGTGGCTGGGCGCTCACTCAGAGATAGGGTGAGAAGCTCGGTCACCCGGGAGGAGCTCGGAGTAGAGCCGCTTCTCCTCCACATCGAGAGGAGCCAGTTGAGGTGGCTTGGGCATCTGGTTCGGATGCCCCCTGGACGCCTCCCTAGGGAGGTGTTCCAGGCATGTCCCACTGGGAAGAGGCCCCGGGGAAGACCCAGGACACGCTGGAGAGACTACGTCTCTCGGCTGGCCTGGGAACGACTCGGGGTCCCCCCAGAGGAGCTGGAGGAAGTGGCCGGGGAGCGGGAAGTCTGGGCATCTCTGCTTAGACTGCTGCCCCCGCGACCCGGTCCCGGATAAGCGGAAGAAGATGGATGGATGGATGGATAATGTCTGGTGAAACTTGACATTTTCCATCTTTCTAAAACAGATGTACCGGATAATTAATATACAAACGTCTGAATATGGGTTTTTTATTACCATTGTCCTTTAAAAATTAAAACATTTTCCAGAATTAAACAGTTCATCTTTGCAGCCCCGCCCCCGACAGCGCCTCAGACACGGGACCAGTAACAAAACAGCAAAATAACCTGTGGTCAGCTTCTTACCTGTAGCTTTGTTTTTGTTTTGTTTTGGTTGGAAAAAATGCCTCAACCAGCATAGTAGTCTAATCACTTATTATTACACATTCACTCACAGAGGCAGATGGATTTTAAATCAGTTCAATCAATCAATCGATTTTACATCTGACATTAAAGCAATCCCAATAGGAAACTCAAGAGAGGGCTATGGAATAAACACCCCGTCTAAATGAAATGATAAATTAAATTAAACTAAACTTGAACATAGGAATTTGGTGTTAACCTCCCTTTCTCTTCTAAAACTTGGCAATTTTTGGCCTTCACTAGACCATCAATATCAGGATTGAAATCCTGTGTAGCAACACATTTCACAATGTCATTCAAGTGTGCAAAATGCAATGAAATGTCCTAAAATATTTTCCTGTGTCAGCTGTCAGGAATTGGTGGTGTTGGACCGAAAAAGCAGGAGACCAGGTTTGGTGGCAGAAACCTTAAGATTTAATAAACAAACTTGAGCATGAAAAAGCCACGGGGGAATCAAAGAGATGACAGAGCAGAGCAGATGACCTGACTAGGATTAACTGAAAAGCAGACACTTAAATAGACTGAGGGCAGTTAACAGAAATGAAGTCACGTGTGGATCATGAACCTGTGTGACTAAGGGACAGGTCAAAGCAAAACAAGACCAAAAACCAGAACCACTGATGAAACCCAAACCAAACTTCACAATCCTGACAGTTGACTGCCTCAAATTCTTGGAAACACCTGCCTTCTTCCCAACCATTGATGGGATGACCAGTGACCAGTTCACTCCGACTTTGTCCAGCGCAGTAATGAGAGCGCTGACATTAGCTGTTTTTGTGTCCATCATATAAACCAACCTGATTTCAACTTCGCTGTGATGGCCTCATCAACACCTCCACTAAACATGCACAGTTGTGCAATATCAGTGATGTCTGTGTTTTCATCAGTAAATGACTGGATTCTGTCCTTCATTTGGCTGCCCAAGTCTCCTGAGAGATCTGGTGTCTACAATCGTAATCCTTAACAGTATTCTGTTGGCAAAGATCGACTGCTTTCAAGGTCTTCTGCAGCCTTTAGCGTGCATTGTTTCACAAGTTTACCATCTGAAAATGGTTTGGATGTTTGCCCCAACTTGTTTGCAAAAATGTAGCTAGATTTCACTGCTCCATCACTGAGATCACAGCTGCAGTAAATGCAGACTTTTTAATTTTATTTTAGCTAATAGTTGGTTAATCTTCTTAACTGGCCCTACAAGTGGTGACATTTTTCTTTACAGTGAGTCTCACTGTGTGACTGAATGTTATATTCTTTGAGAATTGGGTCTGTTGGTTACATACCAAGCACATGGGTTTTGCATTCAGCTTTGAGAATAAATAAAACTGTCGATTTTTCCTGGAAAGCTCAGCAATCCACGTCAGCGTTTCTTCTTTTTGACAACAACATTTTGGTAAATGTGGTGTCACACCTGATCATTTTCATAGTAACTTAACAGCAGTGAGGCTTGCAGGGAACCAAAATGCATCTTACCCAGACATGGCACACACATGCAAAGACATGCTGTTTATTTCTGGATCTCTTTTCTTCAAATATGGATTAATTGTGACAGTTGTTCCCACACACCACAATAATAATGCAAAATATTCATCAACCAACTGTCCAATGTTATGGGGATCCTGCTAACAAAGTTCTTGAGTCGGGTTTATGATTATATTTAGAAAAAACTGTTTTATTGATCCTTTTTTTTTTAAAAGTCAGCCATAACTAAAGTTGGCATCAGATTTTTATTTATTTATTTTTTTAAGCTTCCAATTTGACATTAATGGGTTACGGGAAAATCGAGTGCATGCTTGTGAATAGAGTCTTTCAGGAAATACACAACTGTGCTGCTGTCTAATAAAAAAACAGAACTTGACCTGCAGTTCAGGACAAAAACATGGATTTCCTTCCTTGTTTTCATTTTCTGGTTGAATTCATCTTTCATGACTGCAGCAGCGTTTCATCTTCGTATGCAGAATAGATGGGCAGCAGTTGTTAAACGGTTATGCATGAGTTCAAATGACATCTCATCCCACATTTTATTGCTTTTGTGGAAGAAAAGATTTAGAAGATGGTACAAACTTTTTTAGAAATGTGTGGATTGAAATTTAATAAAACATAAAAATCCAGTTTCTCAGAGGTAAATCTGATCTTTTGATTTTTTTTGCTGAATCTCATTGTTCTTTTAGTTTTATGTGTTTCTTCCAGCTTTGGTAAACAGCTGTGTAACGCTTTGCTGCTGTCTGCATCAGGGACAGTCCAAACGCTGTTGAAGAAATAGAAAAGTGGCTCCCAAGGCTTCACGCTGTTGTGGTGGGACCGGGACTCGGCAGAGAAGACGTTTTATTGAAGACGGCCAAGGCAGGTGGAGTCTTTTCACGCACGTCTGGACTCAGATGAGTCCTGTTGTTTTTCTCATGTTTGTCAAACACAACTTTGCAATAAGATTATCTTTACTGAAAAAATCTCCACCTTAAGATGAGAGCATTTGGGCAAAAACATTATTTCTCTTACAGGAAGTTATTGAAAAGTCTAAAGCAAGAGATATACCAATAGTCATTGATGCGGTAAGTTTTGATAAAAATCTTTTTCATTTGGACTGATAACCTGGAGGGTTTATTGATATATACATTTGTGGTTTCCAACAGGACGGATTGTGGTTAGTTACCCAGCAACCGTCTGTGATTCAGGGGTACCACAAGGGCATCCTGACGCCCAACTTCATGGAGTTCACTCGACTATACGAAGCTCTGGTGGGTCTTTAAAGTTCAGTCAGTCATCAGTGTTTGAATGGAGAATATTGACTGTGTGCTAATGAGTGTTGGTGTCTCAGCACCATGAACCCATGAATGCTAGCGATCGCCAGCGCAGCGTTCTGCAGCTCAGCGGAGCCATGGGCAATGTCACTGTGGTGCTGAAGGGAGAGCAGGATCTCATTTCAGATGGTAGTAAAGGTTGGTATGATTCCTAATATTGTAAATTATCTTTTTTTATCACGTCTCAAAGCGTTTTCTCTTTGTCACTGAATTTTGTGTGTGATTTCTCCTAGTGTTCTCATGCAACGTTGAGGGTAGCGGGAGAAGATGTGGTGGACAAGGAGACCTCCTGTCTGGATCTTTGGGAGTGCTGGCACACTGGGCACATGCTGCATCTGAAATGAGAGCAAAAAGGTTGATTTTGCTTTATATTAAAGTTTAAAGCCCCACTCCCATCATCTTTTGGCGGATTGTAGAAGTGTTCCCTGTGGTCTTAACTAAGATTATTGTTTTTAACTTAAACAAAAACCTGCCGTTTTTGAAGACAGTTTCCAAAGAGCGGCATTAGTTCATTAGAAATTCTCCTCTGAGTTGTGGGTGGGACTGTTGCCATAGAGCTACACCCCCTGCTGCCTCTCCTTGTTGCTGAGAGTTCTCTGTTTAAGTGGAGCAGGGAGCTTGTGGCCCGCCCAGCTTTCTTTCTACATCACAAAAAAGCTCTTTTTCAAACTGCATATGCTCCTGATTCACAGAGATATGAGTAAAGAAATACTCAGAAGTGCAATTTTAAGCTTAATTTTCTTTAAATATGTCCTCCATTATAAAAAAAAAAAAAAAAAAAAAAGTCACAAGAGCGTGTTAAAAACACTGTTTTAGTCAGAGTGGGTTTTTAAAACTGTGAAACTGATCAATAAATGTGCAAAAATTTCAGTGTTCTTCATAACGAGTGTGCATGAAGTGCTATGACCTAAATGGCGATTTATTTTGTTTTTGTTTAGTGTGAATCCTTCTGTGGTGGCAGCTTTTGGGGCTTGTTCCCTCACAAGGTGGTGCAACAGTCAAGCTTTTCAGCAGCACGGCAGATCCACCACCACCACAGACATGATCCAGGAGATCGGTCCTGTCTTCAGGAGGCTCTTTGAGAGCTGAAGTGCTTGTAACATAAAGTTATGCAATTAGTGTGTAAATCTTTGGATGTTCAGAAGGAATGTTTTTATTATGTGGTATACAAAATAAAAGTGTTGATTATCTCTTTAAAGTGAATGCTCAGACTCTGGTGATCAACCTTTAAAATCATGTATTGAATTTAATATGAAAAGACAAAATATATTTTCAGTAATTATAGGTAAAATATAGTTGTTAGGAAAACAAAGTAATTTTTTAAAAATGTATTCAGAACACTTGCATGACACAGGACAGAAGAATAAACAAAAAAATTAAAAAAAAAAAAACAACACAAGTACACTGCAGAAATATAAAGTTTTTTTTTGTTTTTCCTGAAAAGCGGAGACAGATGAGTTTTACTTGCTTTTCGTTTGTACTGGGAGAAATAATGTCTACTGACTGATTTGAGCAATTAATTCAAAAGAATTTTGAGTTTTATTGCTACTTTTTTTATGAGTTTATTATTTTGTTATGAAAATCAGAAGGTTTATTAGTGAGAATTGTGAAGATAGCCTATAAAAAGAAAAACCGTTTCAGTGCTGCGGCGCATGCGCATAGCAGAAAACTAGCGGCGCATGCGCACAATAGAAACACGTTAGCTCATGCGTTCAATATGTTCTGCACGTCAACAAACTAGCATTAGCTTAAAAAGCTGCCGCAGAATCCATGTGAAGTTTGATTCAAGTATTTTAAAACACTTATTCCCAAAGGTAAGACTTTGTTTCTAACAGGTGATTTATTGTGAAATGGAGGTGTTTAGATAGCTTCCCTTTGTCTCACGATTTAGCATTAGCTAGCAAGCTAATTAAGCTAACTGATTAAAATTAAAAACGTTCTAAAAACGAGTTGATACGTCTGTTGTATAGTAAGTTATATACATGGAGACCTTTTTTGTTAGATATGTTGGGTCGTGTGAGCTTACAGTGTCACCTTTGTGCCATGTCACTTTGTAAAGCGTCGTCAGTCAACCACTCCAGATGCTAACGTCTTGAAGAAAAAAAAAACGTGACCGTTTTTAGTCTCACCATAAACGCCGGACTTGAAATAACAAACTTTTGTGCGTGTGTCTGTCTGGTTAATTTTAAACAGTGGTTTAAAGCAGTTAAGGTTAGTGGCTACGTTAAGCCACACTTGAGTGTCGTTCTTCGGGTGTTGGGTTTTGCTAATGTCGATTCATCCTTGAAGATCAATTAATCAAACTCCTTTGTGCACACAGCAATCTCTGACAGCTGATCTGCACACGCGTACTGCAGACGAACCGCGATGTTGAACCCGGCCAACGGTGACCCAGGCCACGTCGTTGTGAATTATGTGGAGGAGTATTTGGATCTGGTGGAGTCACTGCCCTTTGACTTGCAGAGAAGTGTGTCCCTCATGAGAGAAATTGATGCTAAATACCAAGGTACAGACATTTTCATTGTAACTCTGTGATTTCCAAAATGATTTAGAAATAAGCTTTAGGAGTAAAACAGTATTTCAAGTTGTAAATCAGAATTTTGCTGTTTCATCCTGGATTGTTCCTGTTGACAAAACATGAGGGGAATGATACATATAATGCATTTATAACATGTAAAAACACTCCTGTGACATGAATATGAAAACCTGTGAAAACTAAGTACATTCTAATAAAATAAAAATTTCAGTTGTTTTCTTTCAAAACCTTGACACTTATTGATGTAAATATGCATCAAAAACAATTATGCTTTAATCTTACCTTAATTTGATACTACTTGAAAGCAAAACCACAAGTGGATTTTTTTTAATGGTTGAAAATAATTTAAGTGTCAAGACATTAAAGATTTGAACTGATACTTGTTTGCACATTGACTGTTTCCAATTAAACAATTAAAAAAATAAAACATTAAATAAAATTGTATTTTTATCAATTTGCGTTTAGAAATTACATTCTTGTTTATCTTTTTTTTTTCGATTTTCTTAGATGTTCTGAAGGAGCTTGATGATGCTTATGAGCGATACCGCCGTGAGTCAGACTCCCTCCAGAGGCGGAAGCTGCAGTTATCCATTCAGAGGGCGCTGATCCGGAGTCAGGAGCTCGGAGATGAAAAGATTCAGATCGCTGGTCAAATGGTGTGTAATTATTGGTGTGTTTTGGGGGGGTAAATGTTTGCAGGTGTTCAAGTCCACAATGATGACTTCAATTATGCGTATCATTGTTTCAGGTGGAGATGGTTGAGAACCGAACACGGCAGATAGACTGGCATTCTGAGCTTCTGCTTTCCTCTCAAGAAGTTCCAGAAAGCCATGTGTCCACGCCGGCATCCCTGACGACCACTGCAACATCCCTGATGTCCTCTTCGTCAGCAGCAGTCACCCCAGGCAAACCCAGCCACTACGAGAAGAAACGGGATGAGGTGACTCCTGGCTCCGGCAGCGTCGACAAAGCAGGAGGGAAACGCTCAAGACGGCAGAAAAATGGAGAGAACCGCGAAAGTTATGCCGGTCTGGATCATCCTGAGGAAGTGGGTGCTTCACGTGAAAAGAGGGCCAAAACATCCTCGAAGAAGAAGAAAAGGTCTAAGGGAAAGTCGGAGAGGGAAGTTTCTCCTCCAGACCTACCGATAGATCCAGATGAGCCAACGTACTGCCTGTGTGAGCAAGTGTCCTATGGCGAGATGATCGGCTGTGATAATGATGAATGTCCCATTGAGTGGTTTCACTTCTCCTGTGTCGGGCTTCACCACAAACCCAAGGGCAAATGGTATTGCCCCAAATGTAGAGGGGAGAATGAAAAGACCATGGACAAGGCTCTGGAAAGAGCCAAGAAGGAAAGAGCTTATAACAGGTAGCCCACTCCCGACGCTGTCATACTGAATCTAAATGTGATTTAGTCTTGATTTCTGCAGGTAGAGCTGCATTGGTGTGTTTGAGTCACTGCGTCATAGCTGAAAACAAGAACGTGTAACAGGTGGCAAAACAAGAATGTTCATTTATGAGAAAGTGTTGTGCATTTACATTTGTTTACATCAAGCTTGCAACATTATATACTCATGTAACGTTTTGTGTTCATAACCATAGAACAATCAGGACCCTGTTGATTTTGATTTCTTTGAAGGATCTGATTATTCAGTGGGACTTTCTAACAACCGATTGTTCAACGCAGATCACTTACCCTTACCTTAAAACACTTTTTATGCAGGTAAATTCATGAAACCACTTCATTTTTATTCTTTTTGACATTTCTAAAGAAATATGAGCCTGTAAAGAATGTTTTGAACCTGATTAGGGCCAAAAAAAAAAGATTTTTTTTTCTTTTTCTGTAATTTAAGTTTATTTATTGTTTCTGGCCTTTAAATTTGACATCTGCAGAAGTGCAGGTCAATAAATATGAATCTAGGATTATAAATACTAAGAATTCATAATTACTTGATAAATAATCTGATATTTAATCTGAAAAATCTTCTGCATTTGAGCTTGTACTGTTTTTCACCATAAGATTTTTTTAGACGCATTGGACCATCACAAGCTTACTAGAGCAGCAGCAGATGAAGGAGCTGTAAAAAAAATCCTTGCCAGTAAATCACAAAGACTTTAGTAAAAAATAAGTCTTAAGTGGAAAAGGTATTTACCATTTGATTGTTGTAGCTGAAGTAGATATTTCAGAGCTTGTACATCTTTTAAAACACAGTAGCGAGACTTGTTTGTGAGAAATAAACCCATGAAAAGGATTAATTTTGTCTGTTTATTTACAATTTCTGGAAAAGACTTACATGGGGATAACCAGTGCAAAATCTGTACATAATCACTTGCAGGTTTCTGTTGTATACAGAAGTGAATGGGTCAGGAGAACATTTAATCATGCATGTATGTAACAGTTTACAGCACAGCAAAGACAGCAGAAAGATGGACTTGATTTCAAGACTGCTTATTATTCCCACTTACTTCAGAACCAACAGAAATAACCCACGATTTGATTGACACCCCCTTGTGCATGTTTAATCCATGAATTGTTATTAGCAAATATTGTTTTTTTATAAGGGGGGGGGTACTCTTCAAATCAATTCTGACAAAATATCAAGGCAAGTTTAAACACATTTCCCCCTGAAGGATTAGAAGAGGGTGATATTTAAAAAAAGAGGTTACAAAAGAAAACTGAGTGGAAGATTAAGGTAAAGTGCATAAAAGCTTAAAATAAAAAAGTGAGTGGGTAACAAGAGAGTCCACTAAAACTTCCAGCACACACAGCTTAATATAGCAGCTACCAGGATTGTCAGGTCAACTGTCCCTCCAGCTTTGTTCTACGATAGCGGACACGCGCTTCTCATACTCCCGCTTGTTTTCCTGGTACAGCTGCGCCGCCTGACTGTTGGCTGGACTGTTGGGGTTTGGCTCATCAAGCAGGGACTGGGGGGGGTGAATATTAAAGGGGAAAAAGTGTCACCCCAAACTCACATAGTGCCTGTTTTTTTCAAATAAGTTTACAGTATTTCAACAGAAAAATAATCCAAAAACTCTGTTTTGCCCATTTGGTTCATGTGAGGAGATTTGTAATTTTTTTTTTAGACAAAACAACATTACTTTCAGCTTTCAGTTTTTATTACAAAATGTATTTTAGGAAATTACAGATGAAAACATAAATATTCCTTGGGGATTTTTGTGTAAAATTGCAATAACGATGAAACTGACAAACTGGCTGCTTACCTGGATGGATGTAAGAATAGATGACACGTCATATGTGGGGCTCCAGCGGTTCTGTAAGATGTCTAGACATATACTGCCGTCTGCATAGACTGGAAACAAACAAAACACGTAATCGTGATCATTGCAACATTAGCATCACTGAGATTAAACTGCAACCAAAAAGAAAATGAAAACCTACCATTTGGATGAAACATCTTTGACACAAATCGTACTGTGGGGGGTTTGTTGGGGTATTCTTCTGTGAATTCTACAATGAGTTTAAATGTACCTGAAGACAAAAATGAGAGACAAAAGCAGGATTTGAATGCTTTTAATTTTTATTATTATTTAATTATTATTATTATTATTTAATTTAAACATAGAGGTAAAGCTAACCCCCCAAAAAAAAAAAAAAACTCACTCCAATTGAAATGATGTTCATTGTGTTTTTAACATGTTATTGTGGCTACTTTCTCTAGTTGGAGGACATTTGTAAAGAAAGTGAAGCTCAAAATTGCATTTCTGGGTATCTATTAATTAAAATTGTTGTGAATCAGGAACCGATGGAAAAATGTAGTTGGAAAAAGATTGCAGTTGTGACATAGTAAATATGCTGGGCAGACCGCAAGCTAGATCCATGTACGTCTTTGTTTTCCTTGTCTGAGCTGTCTATGGATTGACTGCTCCAATTTTGCTCATCATTTTTGTCACTCTGTTAATGTTAGGTTGGGGATGTGAGGGGCTGTAAGTTAGCAGGAAAGAGAGAGCTCTCAGTAATGGGTAACAGGAAGGGTGGACGGGGTTGCTCTGCGCCAACAGTCCCGCCCTCTACTCAGGTTTCTAACGCCACTCTGCAGAAACTATGCTGTTTTTTTTTTTGACTAAAAATGGCAAAATCATAATTAATGGACCACTGGGAACACTTTTAAAATAGATTAAAAGATAATCAGATAAACAAGTTACTGATTCACATATTAACAACCAATTTCATGGTAGAAATTTATTATAACTTGCATATCAAATTCGGTGAGTTTCTTTTTATGTAAAACACGACTAATAATATTTCATGATATAATTATACTAGATCAAATTTTACTGTACTAATTGTAATTATTAGCTGAAGTTAGAAGAACATAATTTGCTTCTTAAATACTATGATAGCTTAATATTAAACATGTACTTCAATTTTATTTGAATTATTTTGAAAGTAAGACACTCACCATCCTCAAATGGTGTTCCTTCAGGGCTGTAAGGTTTGAAAAAATACAATTTTGTCACTTCTTTCACACATAACTAAGTAAAAAACAAACAGAAACGTTTAAATGCAGTTTTAGTTCTCACCCAAATATGACAGCGTTCCAAACCATGATGTTATTTTCAGATGGGGCTCCGCTGACACCAGCTGGGGGGTCTTCTTGTAGCCTTTATAAACAAAACAACATGGAGATTTGATCGTTGTTCCTTGGCTTATTTTTAGAAATTAAATTTGTTCAAGTCAGTGCAAAGAAAATGATAATCACTGTGAGTTTGCTTTAATGAGTCAGGCTTAGTCAGATAAAAAAAAAAAAAAAAAAAGCAAAATATTGTGCAATGCTGAGGCTAAACCATTGTCATCTGTTTTTAAGAAAAAACAATGTTATTTTCAGATCTTTTAAAATCTTGCTGGTTCCAAGTGCTGCTATTTATCACATCTATACATCAACCTAATGTAGACAATTTTGCAAAACAATAATTTAAAAAAGCTAGTCTCAGAGTCCTGAACTCATTCATTTCGACTAAAATAAAAATCTAAGAGATGCGGCATTTTCGTTAGTGGAAGCCTCAACAACACCGCGCGCGCGCAGGTGAGCTATAGTTACTCCCAGCAACGAAACTTGCTTTAAATAAAGAAACTGTATCTGAGGGACAAGGTGTTCCTCTACTGCCAGAACAACAAACAAAAAAGCAGCAGCAGCCTCCAACACATCGCCGCTTCCGCTGACTTTCAACGTTCATGTGAGGAAAACATTTTCTCTCGTTTCCTCACGTCGTGCTCCAAACATTCAAAACCAGCACGGATATAACCGACTTTAACTGAATAAAAGGGATTTATAAATGGCAGCAGGCGTAAATGGATTCTAAGGTTAGTTGCATCAAACCGAAGCGCTTGAAACATAAATATAGATGCCATCTGATCACTCTGCAGATGTTTAAATAAGAGATAACATTATTTTTTAAAAGCATACTCGGCCAACTTCGTTGACATTCGAGCATGTCTGAGGTTCTGAATATTTGAACGATAGTAAATTTATATATTTTGGTTGTTGGTAGCACAAACGCTACGTAAGTACGGTCCTTTTCCGCCGAAAAGCAACTAGCTTGATCAGGCTAACCAAGCTAGGCTATCAGTTCCAACAGCGTTATCGTCATCATTTCAGATCACCCACTCACCGTTTAAAATCCCTCATAAGTCGTCTTCTAGCCGGGGTGGACATGTTTTAGCTTTTGAAATACGTAGGGAAACAACTATTTTCTCGAAAGGATGGTGTCTTAACACTAAGGGTATAGGATAGGGGTTGAAAAATTGACAAATTCACAGTAATCCGTATCACGGGAGCGACGTCTTCCGTCGTTGTCGACAACCCCTCCGGTTAGCCCAGATAGACTTAGAGGGCGATACCATTCAGACATAGAGGGGGGAGCGTGAAAATATAGTAATCGAAAACTTGAAGATGCGACGAAATGTATTTCTTAGTTATAAACTGTAATTTTCAAAAATAAGTATCTAACCTTAAATGTGTGCTATTTGATGTGCTTTTAAATACAAACATATTTATATCGGCACCCCTTTTCTGGTGGAAAGCGACATTTGGCACGGGGCGTGATAGCAGTGACGTAATGTTTGTGCAGCACTGAGTGGATGAAGGTCGGCCCTGCTAACAGGTGTGCAGTGTCTCTCCACGTGAGGCAGCACTGTCGGACTTTGTGAAACTTTGTGCCGTTTTTCATATATTTACATGAATTGGCCCACATCTCAATTAATGCTAAAGCCGTTTCTCTAAAAATGAGGCCGCAGAATAAGAGAACTAATTTGGGAGTTAAAAAAAAATCACATATGCTTGCAAAATCTTTTAATTAAGTTACATAGAGGAATTTTGAAGTAGGGTAAATGTCATGAAACAATAGTATTGGCAGTGCTTCATCAGACAATCATATGTTACAGAGTATTTGAAACACAAAGCTTTATACATACACTTTTCCTCAAACAAAACAGCTCATTACAAAATCCAGACAAAAAAGGCCCTTTTAGATATAACAGACACATCATTGCACAACTCAAAAACTTGATGGATTTAAGGCGGATGAATGCTTGAACTTTTGTAGTTTAGGATCCGTGGTAGAGAAGCATGGTGCTGAAGAGGGTATGATCATACAGCTGCTCTGCGCTCACTGACTTCTGGTGCTCCACCTGGCTTCCTGCAGTGCTACTCATCTCAGGTGAGTCACTGTGGATGTGCTGGCCGAGGAACATTCGGGCTGCTGGGTCATTAGAGGAAAAATCCTCACAGAGTCTCTCACCACTCACTGTAAACAAAGCAAACAGTCAAACGAGGTTGGATGTCAGGTTTGGTTTCAACCTCGCATCTGCACCAACAACTACGCACAACACAATGCATCTTTTGTTTTGCACAACTTTCAAAAGCAGACACCAAAATTTGGAGGTGGCCTCAATTAAAGAATGCTCCATAAACCATTTTTACTGTTTACAGAAATTGATCAATATGTTACAAAATCCTCAACATTACTCAATCCTCCAGGTTTTGAAATAGGACCTTGATTTAAATGGGTCACATTTTCACCTGACATACTTAATTCATTCCACTTTGTTACTTTTTTTAAAAATCAAAAAGTATCAATACAAATTATTAAAAGAAAGTACAGAAATATATATTTAAAAAAAAAAGCAAAACAAAAGCCATCACAAAAGTATTTAAAATAGTATTGATTTAATGATTCAATACAGTCAAGTACAAAGTTGAACTGCTATGAAATGAACATCGTTTAAGGACCCGACCTATAAACACAGATGAAATCATTAAAAAAGGAAAAACGTAGATCTGCAACAGAGTATAATTCCACTTAGAAAAATGTCCCCTAACATTTAACAATAATCTTTTTTTTTTAAGTTATCAAGTCAATGTTTAAGGCTCTCTCTTAATAAATCCAACCCTTGTTTGGGGATACTTTTACCTTTACAAACACAGTAAATAAATACTCCCTGCTCTAAAACAAAAAGGGAAACGGACAGTAAGGCCTGGAACAATTCTATACTAGTGTTGCTATTGAATTTCTGCACTTGAAAAGGTGCATTCTCTAAAGAATGTTTCTGCAGGAAGTTAATCTTTAATCTGTTTAAAGTGTAACATAATAAAACATGTGTTTACCAGTAAATGTATGCATACACCGCAGCCAAATGCAACCAGTACACAAACAGCATAGGACCTAGTTTTCCTTTTTTTTTTTCAAAGACCTCAAAGATTTGAGCTTAAAATTGTTTAAATTTGCTATAAAATTCTAAATCAATTATTAAAACGTTAAAATATTTCCTGCACAGATAGATATCTTCTCAAAGCACAAACTGAGGAGCTGTTACGATTCAAAACTGGCATTTTTGAAAGTCTTTTAAATGTGAAACAACCAAAATGAAGATTTTAACAATGAACTTGGAGATGTCTCTTCCCTATTTTTGAGTTTTTGCCTTTCATTTGACAAAGGCCGACATTGGAGCGCAGAAATAAAGGCTAAATTGGTCTTTAAAAGCAACACTAAGGGGTCAAATATGACGTGAATGAAACAAAATGTTCACTGAAACTGTGAGAACATCAGTCTGACAAAATGTTCAGGCTGGTCCACAAACAAACCTGCTTTTTAGGCAGTGAGACATTTCCAGAACCGTCTTTTCATCTGGAATTTCTGAGACAAAAAGCTCATTTATGGGAAAAGAAAATTAAAATGTCTGATTTTGAAATCGCTAAATAGATCAAAATCTATTTAATAACAAAAACAGAAAATAATACATTTAGCTTTTGTTCAGAACAGCTGTCAGCTCAGTCAAACCTGAGAATCCAATTCATCGACATTCCCACAACATAAACATTTCCATTCGACCCACAAACTTTTCCCTTTTCTTTCAGTGCAATATTGCCAGTTTAATTCAACGGTGTGGCGCTTGCTTCATTTTGTCCAGAATAAACCACATTTTACAAGAAATTGTGCAAAACAAAATCATTAATTTATTGTAGACACTGAAGTTTGTGACAATTACTGGATTTAAACTGAAGTTAGCATTAAATGCGCTGTTTTTTTAATTATTTCAGAAAGAAATCCGTTTTTTTTTTTTAGCCATCCAAGGATTATCAGTTACTTAGAAAAATATAAAATACACCATTCGCACACAAACTGCTACACACCGTGTAAATGCAGCTCACCACTAAACCAAAATAAAAAAGTACTCCTTTGTGAGTATTAATGCAAATAATGTCAGACGATACAAATGGAAAGTCTGCATGAATGAAGGTACAGGTGGACTACAGGTACGCATACGAGTTTGTGCAGCGACAGGGGGTCTGCATTGACGCCACAGTGATGACCTCCAGCTCTTTAGTGGGGGGGCTTGACCTGTCCCGCCTCCCCTGGTCTTCACACTGTTCCATGAGCCCCGGCCCGTGTGGGGGTGCAAACCCATTCAGCCCAAATGCAAAGCCTCCCGGCCCACCTGAGGTTACAGTCGCTGTCGTCTCCATGCTCATGCTCTCCATTTGGGTCTCTGCAGTGCCACCTAGTGGCCCGTTCCCATTCAGAAATGTAGATGGCAGGGATGTCCCTGAAAGCCAATGCAGACATGAATAATCAGGAAAAACTTTTCTGAAATTATTAATTCAAACAATTTTTTTTTTTAAAGGTGACTCTGATCATCTTTAGATCTATTTTAAAATTATTTCCAGTGGTCTTTTAATGTTGATATCAAATGGCATTTTTTTTAATCAGCTCCTGATTCCCATTGATTTAACTAAAGAAATACTTAGGAATGCCATTAGAACATGATAAAAACACCCAAATCACCCAAATTTATCAGAGTGGTTCTTAAATCCTTAAAAAACATTTTCTTTAAAGAGGCCATGTTGCTGTTCTCAAGTGTTTGCTTTGAGCAAAACTGATGGTTTTCGAGTGATTTCACTTCAGTGTGCATTTTGTGACGAGTTTAAGCCCATTTGGTTCAAAGTTGTCCTACCATTTGGCCTCGCCTTTTTCCCCGGGTTCACCTCAATCCCATCAAAAGACCTCTTTCTGTTTGGCATGCCATTCAAGAAGCTGCGTCCTTGGATGGTGGGGCGACTCTGGACCCCATTCTGGCTCATGAGCTCTAGAAAGGCTCCGTTATGGGACTGAGCCATGTTTTGTTGGAGGTTCTGGGCTTGGGCGAGAATTTGAGCACACTCCTGGAATCCCTGGGCATGGGCCAGGTCTGCAGCCGTCAGCCCACTGGCATTCCTCATGCTGCACAACGGAAAGACGAGTGTTACCAACGTCCAATGTACATCTGACCAACACAAAGAAAACAAACAAAAATAACAAGCACAGCCACTCCCACACGCACTCACAGACACACAGACTCATGAAGCAAATATCAGCACATAAACAGTCACTGCAGAATAGGAACAGCCTGGACTGCTCTAACTCTTTCACATCCTCATCATCTTCAAAAGAGATGACGACTGATCACTTTAGGATCAACTGCATCCTCTTTTTCTAGGACTTGAAAATTGATGGAAACATTTTCTGCTGCAAAAGGATTTGGTTAAGACAACTGGAAAGAAGCAGCTTGACTATCCGAGGAAATCCAAGAGTGTCCAGTAAGATGACGATAATCACAAGAGCTGCAGTCAGAAGACGACTGTCGAGGTTTCCTTCCTTCATGAGACAATATGTAACATCGGATGACATTTTGCTGATGAAAGAGATGTCTCCTCTTCTTTTTGAGTCAGACTGCTCAAGGATCTGATGTAATCAGTCCAAGCTCCAAATGACAACGGAGACTTGATTCCAGGAATGTTTGCTGAACAGAGTTTGTTACAAGCAGAAAAAAGTGCTGAGAAGATCCTGACACATCCAGGGGTTCTGGAGTCAGACTGGAGGAGGATTGCTGAAACAAAGTCCAGAATACGTATTTTAAAAGGAAGAATAAAGTAAATGTTCAGCTTTAGACCTTCAAGCTCTGCGGCCGGGTGGAGACCTTCTCGTGAGCCAAAGAAAACAGATGTTGTTCTTATTTCAAGTAGGATTACTAAGAGAAAAGAGAGAATCTGAAAGCCAAGTACAGTTGTGTTAATCAAATCCAGCTGCAGCAAAAATAAAAGTTTTCTGATCAAAACAATGAATGAGCAAACAGTGCTGTGTCTTTTTTTATTGATCCTTTTCTTCCACTTTCCTAACAATGTGCGTTTGTCTCTACAGCGTGAAAGCAATGTCACCCGGATGTCAAACAAAAACAACGAGTCCAATTACCGGATAGAAACTACTCGTCTGATCTTCTGCAAGAAAACCGTCAGAATCTATTCATTTGCTGCTCATCAGCACTGGATTACATAAAGGTATGCAACTTTCAGCTTAATTATGCAAATCTATCTTCCGTTCGCACAATGGCAGGCTTGTTTTGAGACTAAATGTCACCCATTACACAGCCAAATGGGTTTTTCAGACAGATACGTCTTTGTTGGGGATGTGGGACCAGAAGCCCACATTCAACCACAAGGTTTTTTAAAATAAAACAACAAAAAAAAGCAGGAAACTCCACCTGCTGATCAGATTTAATTCTACAAACATCCATATGCTTAACTGTATTAAAACAAAACCATTTGAGTTAAGAAATGCATCAGCGCTCACTCGCTTTACTGCGACTTTAACAGCCAGGTGACATTGACGTCGACACCATGAGACCCAATCAGAACAACACAGCTGATGTATGTCCATTCATGTGTTCACAGACGTCTAACTTTGGCTCGGTTTCATCTAAACAGCTGTGCAAAAACCAAAACATTTCAAGAGCTAGTGCAATGAAACAAACATTTGATAAAGAACTGATGATTTGAAAAACAAAACTAACCAAAAATGAAATAAAAAAATACACACATTGTTGCATATTTCCCGTCCCCTTCAAAATTAACGCTTCCAACAGGATTTTTTTTTTTTATACCAAGAAGGTGTTAATGCAAAAACGCTGTAAGGGCAGATGTGTTGATCTCACATGAAGGGATAGGAAGCTGTAACTACAGTTAGTTACAGTTCAGCTCCATCCTTCTGTTTAAAGGAAGAACTGCTAATGACTCAAAAGAATAATTTAAAAGTATTTAAAGTAAATGCATCATCAGAGCATTTCACAGATTTATATTTGACAGTTATTTTTTAAACACTTTTTCTTATGATCTAGTTATTAAATGAAATGACATGTCCACATAGTAGAAAAACTTTCATCCTTAGCAACGAAAAGGGTCATTTTTCATATTCTTGTTTTTAATTTTAAAAGTGGAGGAAATATAAACTTAAATTTCTGCTGAAGTACAGCAGATTATTTTTTTGGAGAAATATAACATCTGATCAAAAATGTGCACACAATCAGCATTTTTAAATCAAAGAAAGCTTGCAAGGAAACTTGCAATCTTAAATATGTATTTTTCCTATTCTTCCACCCTCAGCTCTAAAGCTTTTGCCCCCAAATCTGTTTAGAATTGCTGTACACCTTCTATAAAGGTAAAGCAAGGTGGGGCATTTTTAATTGTAAAGTATAATTTGTATATTTATGACACTTTACAATAAAAAAAAAAAAAAAAAATGTCCCTCCAAAAAACAAATAAATATTCCTTCTGTGAGACCTGACATCGCCTAATTAATAACTAAATTGAGTCGGTTTTGATCCACATGGTGCAGGTTTGGATGAAAATAGAAAAAGGAAGCGTTAATTCTTGATAAATGCCTGTTATGCTTTGCTTTTCAGTCCTAAGCACACAATATTTATCTTCTCTAACTATAGTCTAACCCTCCAGAGGCAGCTTATTGTCATGCTACATGTTGACATGGGACTCACGTGATTAAACCTGCCCATATAAAGGACTCCTAAGGTTAGTTCAAAAACAAAAATCATTAAAATAAAAAATAAATAAACAAATAAATAAAACAGAATGCTAAATACAGGAACAATCATGGATAATAAGCAAAGCATGCAGGTCTAAAACTTTAGGTCTGATTTATAAAAAAACCTAGCATTAAAACCAATCACCGCAAGAAATACCTCAACAGTTTGCCAGTGTGTAGATAGGAAGCGATAGTGAGAACACTCAATGCCACAACAGTGCGGCTATCCCAGGGAACGGGGCAGACTCAGCAGTGTCTATTCTCCCCCTTTCTAGGATTACTTGAAAAAACCAAGTCATTTCCAATTGAATTGCTGAAAAACATTAAGATGTACGGTTCTGTTTCTGTTAACAGTAGAGCAAACTTGTTTGCAAACTTGTTGTCACTTTCATAAAGGAAAAGGTGACAAAGATTAGAAGTCAAAACAGGCTAAAATATTGTATAGGGTTAATAATGTGACACACAAAAGAACATTTCTGACTATAAAGGAAAATATCTGAGAACAGTGAAATGACAGTGAATAACCATAGCAACAGGATGGTGTTAGCAGTGGAGAGTCAGTGCATGGTGCTTTGCAGATCTAACCCGTCTCACTCAGCTGATCTCTGGATGTCTGCAGGTCTGTCCTGACGGGCAGCCTGTCTCACTGTCCTGCCTGCAGCTTAGCTTCATGCTGAACCACCTAACGCTCTGAGGCTCATGACAAACCTGCCTCACTTCACTGCTTGCTGCCGTTTTCCTATTTTTTTTCAGGTTAAAGTTTACTTTATATTACTACTTTAAATCTTAAGGTTTACAGATAATAAACTGGATTTGATTGAGATAAAATAGATTTTCTTTTTATTATGTATGTATGTTTATTTTTGACTGTAAAAAAACTGTTAAATTGATTGTATTAAGGCGGTTTAGAATTAATAACAGTCTAGAAACGGGTGTGTTTACAATGTGATTCCAAAGAAGGAACCAAAAGTGTCATGCATCTTCTTCATAGAAGGCCAGGATCTGCACATGAAAACATGGAAGGAACCAAAGCTGGAGAAAGTCACAAAAGATTGAAGTCCTAAAACCACCTCCAAGCTGGAACCGAAATTCTTGAACCGTGTGGTGCCAAATTAATCCAGATCTGAGTCAATCACTAGAAGCAGTTTAGCCGTGACTGATCATCCATCTGAATCACACAAGAGTTCACAGAAAGTAAAGTTCTTCGGCTCGTCCACGTGTGCGAAGCGTTTCAAGAAGCAAGCGCAACTGTGAAAAACAAGCTGAAGGTGCAAAGCTTCTTCTACACCCAAGACAACAACTAGAAGAAGACTTTGACAGAAAGCCAAGATCAGGAGGTCATCTGAGATCAAGGGAAGTCCAAGGACGGAAATAAAAAGAGCAGCAAAGAGAAATCAGCAAAGAGCAGCAGATGAAGCTGTTGCTAAAGTAATGTGGAGGTTTGATTTACAAATAGTTTAAGGGGAAAGTTAGAGGTTTGTGGTGGCAGCATCATTTAGGGGCTTTCACGTTTTTAATTCTAGATTAACTTTTTATTTTAATACCATAATTTTAAGAAGAAAACTTTGTTAGAAGGCATTTCGGCTGAACGGTTACAGCCCCGAAAGAATTAATAAGAAAGGCCACAACCTTTTTTTAACCAAGTTGTTTGCTAATTATTAAAGTCTCTCAAACTCTTTTTTAATTCGTTTGTACCTTTTCCTGGAGAAACAGAATTTTTCTGAATCTTTCAGGACAAAGAATTCTCCACTACAAGTGCATTTATCTGAGATTTTTTTCTAACATGATTCTTCTCTGCACAGGTGTAAGAAGCTTAAATTACACTGCAGACTGAGGGGATGTTTATCTCAAAGTGTAAAAATTATCTGATTAAATTGAGTCAACACTTAATCCTAAAGTATAGAAAACAGCAAAACTGCACTCTTTGTTAAAGTTTTTTTGATTCTTCTACTAATTAACTTTCACTGGTTGTAAATATTTACACTGCAAACTAAGTAAAAACTAATATTTGGTCTTAAACGGGCCGCTATCTAAGAATTCATCCTCTACATCAAAGCTACGTCAGTGTTTTAAGTTCCTATAAAGTGATTCTCTGAAGCAGTTGTACTCTGCATTACTTTAAACACTCAAAATGACAAGAAACAAAGCTGAGCAGCAGTTCCAAAATGATGTTTTGGTCTGATGATACCCAATAGTGAAACATGGCAGTGGGAGGATAATGTTGAGGGATTGTTTTGGTACTTTCCCCACAAGATAAGTGTTGGTCTACTGTAACAGTTCCAACAAAATGTGTATTTTACACCCCCCATAACACAGACTAGAGTCTGATGTTTGAGAACAGATGAATGAGCCAATACCTCTTAAACAGGTGATTTTAAAGTCCCACTCCAACTATTTTTTTTAAATTGTAAACTTGTCCCCAGTGGTCTTTTAGTTATGATTATGCAGTTTTTAGCAAAAATAAAAAAAAGCCTGTGTTGTCTTCTGGGACATATTTTCTACAGCGCTGCAGGAACTCATTAGAAATCCACCTGAGTTGAGGGCGGGACTTTTAGCATAGACGCTTATAGCACCTCACAAACCTAAGCTAACATTAGCATAGCAAGAGAAAAGGAGCTATCCTCCTGAACAGTTTTGGGCCAGATGCCAGCTCAGACAAAGAAAATGAAGACATTAATGGATCTATTAGTCTGCAACTCGATGCATCAGAACTGGAGCGAAAAAGGGAGACCCGGCCTGCCCGTGCCACAAACCGGAGCTTTTTCAAACTGCGGGTTTTCATCTGCTCTTGATCCAACATGGTTTGAATAAAGAAATACTCAAAAACAGGATTTTCATTGGAGTGGGTCTTTAAAGGAACTAATGTCAGAGAACTAATCATTTTTGCACCTTTTCTTTTTATTATTGTAGAGAAAAGTGAAATATTTGATTGATTTCCCCAACTTTTTCTTTAATGCTTTTTAACAGTAAAAAATAGTTTGGGTTTTTAATTATTAGTTTTATGAATCCATCAAGTGCCTGATGGAAAACTTGTATGTTGGTCATTAATTTTTTCTTTAAATGTTTATTAAAAAAGCAAAAACGGAAATATTTATATAAGAAACATATCTACTCTTGAAATGTTTTGTTGTTTATTCTCATTATTCAGTTAGGTACTTTACATGCATCCTTTATATCTGATGACTTGCAAACTGTTTTTTAAGATGAATTTAATCTATCAAATTAAAATATTTATTTAAATAATATTTAGTCTCCACTATCAAATTCTTAAAAAACATTTTGATGCTTTAGGACACTTTTAATAGACTTGTCATGAGCCTCATTCCCACCTTGTGTGCTTTTGTTTCCCCCCCAGTTGTGTCCCAAAATGTTTCTGAATCATAACTTAAAACAATAAAAAGGAAAAACATACTTTATAAATAAACTAAATAACTGATCTGCAAGGGAAAACAATGTGTCAACTTTAATCATAAACGTATACAATACTTGAAGGCCAATGACCAAATGCACGTGAAAGTCAGGAAGAAAATTCTTTTTGTTCATTTTTTAAGACAAATGTATTTTGTTAAAGCACCCAGAGGGTTTATGTGTTAAAAGAAAATACGTTTTAGAGAATATTTGTACTCAGCGTATCTTTAATTTTATACTAATCAGAAAACAAACTCTAAAATATTCGATTCAAAATTAATCCAATAATTTTTTTTCTCTCTTTTGCTTTAAAGTTGCATACTGATGTAAAACAAAACAAAAAAACATTCTTATAATGTCTAGAAGTTTGCAAATCAACTTCCAAACTGGAAGTACAAGATTATCTTCAATTCATGTCAGCTATAAATTCTCTTGGTTGTTGTGTTACAGAAAGTCTGCCAGTTTGTTTTTTTAACACTATAAAACTGAATTACTTGGATGGAGAAAGTCATTCTCTATGTAATGTTTTCTCATAAACCCCCTGGGAGCTTAAAGTTTTTGTTCTGTAATAACTGAAAAAAGAAAAAGAGTCACGAGGTTTGTTGCAAATAATGAAACTGCCAGTCAAAAGTTTCTACTTCCTTTTATTTTCTGTTTCATTATGTTGGATGCAGGTATTCAGTTTATTCTATCATTTTATTTTTCATTCTTGTGAGTCTGTAAAGCATTTTGTGTTACTGTTGTGTGAAAAGTACTTTATAAATAAAGTTTGATTTGACATGGATAAAAGAAATAACTAAGAGGGTTTTGAAAAAGCAAACAGAAAATTTCAGATCTTCATTTCTGCTTTGATAATCGGATTTTATCTGAGAGACTAGAAACAGTTGGAAAAAAAGCACAGAAGCTAGAAAATCCTCAAATTTACTCATCTTATCTGGGTTTTCATTTAATCAGTGAATTTACAAACTCTGGGAATAGATCTATTTTTCAGAACTTCAAACATCAACTTATCTCTGAAAGGGAATAAAAGCTGCTCTTCCTGTAAAGGTGTGGTTTATTTAACAGAACAGGATTGTAAACCAGCGTCTGTATTTGAACGTGCCGACAGACACTCTCAAATGAGATCCCATAACTTTTCATTTCTACCGAGCATAAGATCGGTGCAGTTTCATTCGATGCAACAGGCACCTGCTCAGCTTTAACCCCATTCAAAATGCTTTTCGGAGCGAATCAATGTGCATTTGGTCATCTGGTCCAGCTGTAACCAAAACAAATGTTTAAGGAAAAAAAACACACTATCTTAATAAAGATCATGCAGAATGGCCTACTGGGTAAGAAACATTTGATTAACCATTACATTAAGTTGTCCTCGTGTTTGTGTAATATTTGGACTGATAAGACATTCTTTAAGATTAACAGAAAAAGAAAATATTGAATTAAAACAGCTGTCAGTTTGCAAACAATATTGATCCTTCAATATGTGGTAAAGAAAACTTTTTATCTTTGCATTCTTAAACTTTTATTTGTAAAAAGATGAGACAGCCACTGACATTACACACAGAGGTCAACTTAATGACAATTGTTGCAATGAAAAACAACAATTTTAACGACTAAAATGTCACATTTTCAAAGGAGCACCACCAATGTGATTGTTTTAGTGTTTAAAGTGGAGATTTTCTTCTCTAATAAAAGCCAAATGAACAGTAATTTAGCCTCTGCAGCTCAACAGGAATCACAAGGAGAGCTTTTTAACCGAAGCTGGGTGGAAGCTGCTGCTAGTTAATAAATGCCCGGATCTCATTTATTTCTGAAGGATATAAATGGGACATTTAAAACAAAGTAAACGTTTAATTTCAAATCATTTTCATTTTGCATTTATGATACAAAAAATAAGCCACTATTTTGGTTGTGGACTAATCGAGTGATTATTTTTGTGATTAATCCATAAATCAGGATTATTGCAGAGGCACTTGATTGATGGTTGGGCCAACATCTTGTCGCCGTCAGTTTTTACTTTTCTGGCAGGACCTTCCTCTAGACTTCAGCATTTGTATCATTCTGCTGTTTTTCTGCAAGTAAACTTCTCGTTGTGCACGAAACACAAGTTATAAATTTGAAAATCTTTTATTTAAATTGATTTACCATAAATCAGAGAGATTATTTTTATAGTACATATTAACATTTTGGACCAGAAAATTTCTTATCTAACAAATTATGTTTAAGAGCCATTGAAACTTAAAAATCAGGAAAAAAAAGGTAGAAGTTTGTTTGCTTGAAAGTCAAAATAACTTTTTTAATCAGCGTGTATCACTTACTTGATCAGGCCTGCACAGTTAAATTGCAGATCTTGTAAATTGTCTTATCTTGTGAAAAAAAGTAGTTTTCTTTAAACTTCATCTCGGCTCTTTCAGTGAATTTGGTGGTGATCCCTTGCAAAGGTGCAACGGAAAATGTTGGACAGTAAAAAGAGGAAAGAAGTGAGGCCACAGATCTGATGGCAGGACTTACTCAGCTTTCGCTCCCTGAATCAAGAGAGCGTTGATGCACTCCAGGCTGCCCGCTCGAGCAGCCTTGTGGATGGGCGTCTCGCCCACATAGTCCTGAGAGAAGACGAGAACACCACCATGAGACAAAACATGTCTGAAGCTCTGGGGAAAAAATATCACCGCGAAAATATTTTCCCTCTGTTTCCTCCTTCCAAGAATACATAAACAGGCCTCGACAGAGCCTGAACTTTTCACCCAGACTTCACCGCAACCCCCACACAGACATGACTGGATTTGACAAGAGCACACCGAAGAGAAAAAGAGGGAAAAGGCTGGATGCAGACATGCTCCTGTCAGCCGAATGAACACTCAGTAGTCAATCCCAGCACATTGGAAACAGTCACAAGTGTGCATTTTTCTGTGGATAAATCCTGCCTGAACCGAGTCTGATCCTAAAAATCCAGAGCAGAGTTTTGCAACCAAATAAACTGCTCTGCTGTAACGTAGGTGTGATGCATGTTTGTGGCCTGAATGTGGCACAGGTCAAACAAACACACTTTTGGTGATGTCTGTAGTATTTATATATTTACATATTTAATTCGGCTTCTTTCCACAAGCTAAAAGCTCAAATGTTGTATTTTTCCCTGCCAAGACTTTTGAGTGGCAACATCATCTTGCATTGTGGGAGAGCAGAGCTCCTTCTAACTTTAAGCAATATTTTTGAAAACTTCAAAACCTCACATTTCTCAAACTTCAAGCGCAAATCCAGTCATAAAATCAAGAGTTAATCTAGCCAACATGCTTCAGGATGACGACAATCTGTTATGTCATTGTGACCCACTAATCCCATCTTCCTTCAGCAGAGCAGTCGGGCATAAAATAGAAATCCAGTGCACGAGTTTGTGCATGAAAATCTGCCGCGGGGAAAATGGAGAACCATTCAAGATAAGCTCGTTTAGCAGAAAATGTGATAAGAGCGCACACAAAGTGAATGTAGGTCAAGAGGAGGACTAAGGCTCCAGAGCCAAGATCCAGAAAAAGAAAGATCTCCTTTGATGGGTCTGTAGCTCAGCCACACACACTCTGCTTGTTTCCATTCACAAACAGTGCATCAAGCGTATTTCATACCTGTCTATTAATGTCAGCGCCAGCTTGCAGTAGCCACAGCAAACACTCAGGGTGGCCGCCAAAAGCAGCAATGTGAGTAGGCGTCTGTGCAAACCTGGAGGTCACAGAGTTCACGCTACAGCCCACCTGGACCAGACGCATCACACACTCCAGCTGTGAACACATGGAGACAAACATCCCTTTAAGGCCTCATTTAGATAGATTTACTGGAGAATTTGAAATCAATATTTACACAAATGTGCAAAATAAACGAACAAAATCTTTCTTGATGGGGTTTTTTTGTGAAGACAAGGTTTTTTGTCTGCTCCCGATTCCCAGCGACTTGAATAAAGAATAACTGAAAAAAACCATTTTTGCTTAATTTTCATAATATGTGTCCTCCATCATGAGGAAAATGCCACTAGAACGTGTTAAAAACAACAAAAACGTGATTTTCATTGGGGAGGGTCTTAAAGGTAAAAAAAAAAACGTAAATTAAAAAAAAACAAAAACTAGTAAATGTTTGTTTTTGTACGTTTTTGATATTTTCTATTGCAAATGTGAAACAATTGTGTGGAGAAGTTTTTTTATAAATCACCTAAATGTCATAACTGAGCTTTTTAAAAATAAAATGATAACACAGATGGAAGAACAATGTGTTTTTTATGGTTTTCCTGCAGCCAAACTTGTTTTTTTTTGTTGTTGTTTTTTTATGTTTTGATGCTGCCTAAGTGTCTGTGTAAGAAATAGTCCGCATGACTGAGTTAAGCGCAGGTTTGCAACACTGTTAGCTCCGGTTCATCGTAAAAGTAACATTTTATGATCGACGGGTCATTCAGTCAAAACGGTTCCCGCTCAATGAAAGCTTTTCTATTAGCTTAACCGCGCGACCTGCCTAAAGCCTCATACGAAAGAAACCCTTAGAAACAAAAATAATAATAATAATTAATAAATAACGGCTCATTGTTCGAAGGTTGCTTTTTTGTAAGTCTCGAGCGCGAGCCGGGAAGGCAGACACCAGGAAATGGCCGAGACCAAAGCTCTCATGTCGGAGAGCGTTGACTTTCATTCAGGACTTGACCGGGATATTCAACGAGCCAAACCTGCTAGCTTAAGCCGCTTAAGGGTCAAACTACCTTCCCGAAGTGAGCAGCCCAGTGTATGGGCGTCCAGCCGTAGAACGTGTCCTCAGCGGCGAGGTCAGCCGGATTCGAGGTGCACTGAAGGAGGGAGCACAAGGCACCGACGTCTCCATCCCTGCAGGCTCGATGGAGAGGGAAGCGGCTGTTCAGGACCTCCTCGCTTGAAAATCCAGACTCTACTCCCACAGACATTATAGCAAAAACAAGACGAAAACAAAGTTTACGATGCTAACAGACTAAGACAAGACAGGAAACAAATGTGCTGCTTTGATCTAAATTCTATCCGCAGACGATGAAACCGTCTGGCAGGACACGCGCCACCCTGACTACTGAGGTTTTTCTGCCTGACAACACAAAGCACAATGCGCAGACGCAGAAGACGCTCCGGGGACTCGTCGGAAGCAACATAGAGCTACACACACTAGAGCGGCCGCGAGCGGAACAAGGCTTTTGACTCAGACTTTTTACAGCAGTAGTAAATCATTTGCTGTTTTTTAGGAACAGTTTAAAACATGTCAAAATCGATTTTTTGTTACAAAACAAAAACGTATTTTTTTTCAGACTGCATATACCAATTAGTTATATATTGCCAGACACAAGCCTTTGACGATTGTCCAAGATATTCAAAGAGCGGCGCCATTTTGGAATGGTTTGGAAAAACACAACTATGGCTTAGCAGATACAATAAAATTACCATAAAATGCTTAATTTTCTTAATTTTAAAAAGATAAAACTATTATCCTCTGAAAAATAAGACCCAGCCCGTGGTATCAACATTTTTATAAAGTTCAACAGATCAATAACATTTCAAAAGCTTCTATAAATAAATATAACATTATATAGGAAATGCAATGCATACCTCATCCATGGCTGTGATGTCATTAAAATCCACACATGCACTAAATGTGCATTCACATCCGATGTGGGCGGGGGCGCCAAGTTTTGTTTTCAGTGACTAGAATAACGAGTAGAAAATTTAATTCAACATGGCCGTGCAATGCTTGTGTGGATTTACAAAGAAAGACTTAGTCCACTGTGGTCTGATGATGAAAAAGTTAATGGTTTTCCAATACATTTAAAATCCTTTTTTTTTTTTTTTTTTTTTTGCTGAAATTGTTCAAACACAATCCATTGTGGTTAATTTTCCCAATCTAGCGAGCATCAATGCACATTGATTTTTTGCAGAGAAATCTGGGACAGTTTCTAAGGCACTCCATTTTGGAATTGTAGATTTGGACAGGACTACAAAAAAGGAAACAAACTATATAATGCACTATAGTGAGTACTGAAGGAATAGGGTTGAGATCTGATCAGGCTGACCATGCAGTAGTTTGTCACTTGTCTGACCAATCACAGTCTTACACGTCATCAGGCCACTGTACAGCCAATCAAATATTGCAATGTCGTTAGCGAGTCACTGCACTGATCTGGCAGCTGCATATGGTACATTTATATATAGTACTTACAACTGCAATCACAGGAAAAAGCTTTACATTGGTGGCAGTGGTGGGTGACGAAAAGTAGTTTAAGAAACTTTGAATAATTTTTCTCTTTCAAAAAAGTGCACTTGGCTTGTAATAAAAGTCCAAAATTGACTGAAAAATGCCAATTTTGATCAAATCTTTAGTTCTTTATTCATTACGATTTAGAATTCAATGTAGTGGAGGAGCAAAACACAATTTTTGATTGAGTCATTGCTTGCTTTTTAAATGGTTACTACTTTTTAAAGTTTTGCTTAATATAAAACTTGGTAAATAAATTGGTCGATATCTAGATATATGCTCGAGCAAATTCTGTTATATAAACACCGTAAACTTTCATTAAGAGGTTAAAATAAAAAGATAAGGTGCAAAATGCATTTCTTGCATTTATGGAATATGGTATCACCATCAGACATGCTTTTGAACAGGTTTATTTTAGATAAATATAACCAGAAAATTCGTTTTAAAGTTTGAAAACATCAGCCTTCAGAAACAGTATTATTTACATTAGCAATATAAATATCTTCAACCAGAAACAGCAATATAATCTTCTTTAAACATGTTTTCATACATTTTGTAAAGTCTGTAACCAGGAAGTTTTTTTTTTGCTTGCTTTCACGCCACATTCAGGTTTCCTTAAAGCTAGAAAATATAGAAATAGAAAAAGGATATCTTATTTTAGCGACATTCAAGTTTTCAAGCTGTGGCAAAATGTTTCAAACGCCTCTGCTGCAACACAACTGTTTATTTTATCAAGTACCACAAGAAAAGTGCCATTTAAAAAACACGTTTTATAAAAGAAACATATATGAACTTTGGCTAAAATGACCTTATTTAAAAAAAGATAATCAAATGTAAAGCTCGTTATCCTTCTCAAGAGTTGAACATCTCAACAGTTAATCCAAATATACTCAGATACTTCAAGACAGAAAAGAGAAAAACAATATCTGTAAATGACAGCTGTACTCTCTTATACTCAGACCTAAAAGGAAATTAAAAATCATTTTGGCTACCTTTAAAAGATAAAAAAGGGATTTTTATTTTCAAGTCCCCAAACCAAAAAGCCATGCAAAAAAAACATTAAAAAATGATGACAATAATAAAGCAAACAAGTTGTTGCTTAGATATGTGATTCTTTGAGCATCATCTCAGCTTTTCATTGTTCAGCTCTCCCGGTTAGATGGATTTCTTCAGTCCAGGCAGGGTGAGCTCGAACCTGGATAAAAAACAGAGAATAAAGCATTTATTGTGGTCCGTCCAGCGTATTTTCTACATCAAAAATACGTTTTTTTCAGATTGCATTTTCTTGTCTGCTCCTGATTCACAACAATTTGAATAAATAAATACTCAGAAATGCAATTTTAAGCTCAAGTTTCTTATTATATGTCCTCAATCATGAGAAAAAATACCACAAAAACACATTAAAAACACCAAAATACAATTTTCATTGGAGTGGGTCTTTTAAGGATTTAAAAGATTCAGTCACTCAAAATTACTCACTTAGAAAGTTCGCAAATTGTTCTTTGCTCAGACTGGACTTTGCTTAAGTACTGAATAAACATCAAAATGTTTGGTTTCACTGCAACAATTTAGTAAATTAAGTAAATTACTTAGAAATTAAGTACATTTCATCTTGCACCCCCAGCTGCCCCACGGTTTCATCTGGATGAAGCCCATCTGCTACACTATTCAAACATGTAGTTGTAGAGTTAGATAAGATAATTCTTCTTTAACAGTTCTCGCACATCGCTTGTCCGTCCTGGGAGAAGATCGCTCCTTCACGTGGGCATCCTTGAGGTTTCTTATTTTTTCCCTAAGATAGAGAGTTTTAAGGGCAGGGATGCCAGTTAGCTTAGTCTGTTTAGTTTAGTAAACAGCTATTGTTCATTTTTTTTGACCAACTTTATGTTCTTTGCATAAAATACCAGTGTGAAGCTCATTGAGACGTCTATGGTTGTGATATTTTTATACTATTATAACTATTATTATAACTATTTTCATACCATACCATTCTGAGATGCCAACTTCCAGATTCACCTGTGAGAGATCTATTATCACCTGCAGACAAAAACAGACATTGGGAAATCTAGAAGGACTTTAATTGAGCTGAAAGAATCTAAAGAGGATAAAACAAACGCATCACCTACCGCGCCAATGTCCTTTCTCTCCTTTCTATGAAACATCTTGTTATTTTTCACTGCCACATCCAACTTCCTGCTCTGGGCTTGTGTAACTGTTACATCAAACTCAAACCTGCCAGGAAAAGAGATTTGAAAACCAGGCTCCTGACTGAGAGAGAAAACGGAATAAAACCCCTTCTGCTTACTTCTCCTCAAAGGTAGGGGAGGTTGTCTTCTTTTGCACATGCGTCTTCTTGCGGTGTTTGAAGGCCTGATCAGGGAGCAGGTACAGGCGGACATACGAGTCTGTGCCGTTGTCACTGCAGGGGAACAAGTCCCTTTTGGAGGAAACACAACAGTTTTTGAAAGCATTGTTTTGAAGAAGACTTCAGTGAGGTGGGAAGTTTGGGACAAACCTGCAAGACTCCACAACAACCAGGAGCTTTTTTCTGAGCTTGGCGTAGCGTATGGTCAGTTTGATCTGTCCAAATGAGCCCTGATGATTCCTAATCACCCTGTGGCCAGAAAAGAAACAGACCATCTTTAATACTTTCAAATATCTTTGTTTTTTCTACACCTCAATTCAGGACTAAATGTCGGAGAAATCCATGGAAGGAGGTGGACTCACTCAGGATAGGAGGCTCCATCTAATAAGTCGAATCTTGATGAAGCAAGGGAGTTCTCTGACAGCAGGCTGCGAGAGTCGTACCGGCGCATGTTTGTAGTCGAGGATTTCCAGGAGTCCGACGCTGAGGGGTGGGAAAGGCGGGGGGTTGACGGGTCTACTCTTGTGCCCTTGTCAACAGGACGGGCAGAAGGTGAGGGAGCAGCATGGATATTGGTGGAAACACCTCCTCCGTCTTTGGCCTGTAGTGTTGGTGGTTCGCCTCGAGGAGTCGTTACAATCGTTTTGGGTTTTTCCTCCATGGTAAGAATCTGTTGTGAGGTTGAAGATGTGGTTCAGCATTTTTTTGAGATTCATGAGAAACAGAAAACAAATGGAGGGAGGCGTAGTACTCACCCTCAGAGTTGCCTTCAGTTTGATTTCGCTTGTTGCTCCGGAGCCCTCCAGCATGAAGCGTTGGTCCAAAACCATGTTGGAGATGTGGAGAAGGCGACTGAGAGGCAAATTTAGAGAACCCAGCACAGACTTTTTGTCATGCTCTTTGACCTGAACCAGAATAAAAGTATTTTAGAGTAAATCTTTACAATACTTGACTATCTAACAGTAAAGAAACGCTGGTCCAAATTGGACCCATATCTGAATCAGAGAAAACTGCAGAAATGTACACATTCCATGAACCCAGAGCCACTAGCAGAATATGACAGTGTGGCAGAGGAAACTGGTGAAGGGTCACAGGAAATAATAATAATAATCAATTTGATGCGTTTGGCGCCTTTCTTGGAACCCAAGGTTGTCGTACATGAAGTTGTGACAATAAAACAGCAGTAAAGTATACAGTAAAATATGCATTTAGAAATAGGCCAAGGCAGTTAGGTTTTGGAGGGAAATATGCAGGAAGACACTCAGTTGCAACAACTGCTCATTAGGGGGTGGTATTTTATTTGTTCAGCCACCTTCAGAGCCCGCTGACTACAGTCTGGGGTCACAGGGTTACTGGAGCCTATACCAGCTACTGTTGATGAAGGCGGGGTACACCCTGGACAGGTCACCAGTCTGTAGCAGGGCCACACGCCCACGCTCACATGCACACCTAGGGGCAATTTAATGACACCAATCAACCCATGAAGCCTGTTCTTAGTCTGTAGAGCTTTGTGTCCACAGTACAGTTCGGTCCGGTCTAGGATGGTCCAAGCAATTCAGGTGAGCGTTTCCACTCAAACTTGGACCGTCACGGAACAAGCAGGGTAAAGCTAACAACAACAATGGAGGTCATCCAGCACCTAATTTTTTCCCACTTTGATTCTTCATATTTACAAAGCATTTAAAGTTTTTTGATGGTTGATGAAGGTTGCGGGTGCTTTCTTTTGTTGTAATGACCTTCCACTGGTCCGTTCCACCTTTCTACAGACCTATAACCAACGGGGGCCCAGAAATAGTACGGTTCAGTCCAGTTTATTGAGTCAAACGCTGGAGTGGACCGGCCCGTGGCACTCAGTGGAAAAGAGGCTTTAGAGCAGGGGTGTCAGAATCCAGGCCTCGAGGGCCGGCCTCCTGCAGGGTTTCCAGAAACCCGGCCCTACCTGCTGTAGATTACCAGGATCATGTGTGTTTAGCCATTAAGGAGTTTCAATAGCAGCTTTGTTGGAAAAAATGTACGGCACCAGCCCTCAAGGCCTGGATTCTGACACCCTCGCTTTAGAGGAAGCCAGAGTCCGTTGAGAAAAACCACGCATGCAGGAAGAGAACATGCAAACTGCACGCAGAAGGATCCCAGCAGGGATTTGAACCAGGGCCTTCTCGCCATAAGGCAAAAGCACTAACCACTGTTCCACTGTGCAGCCCTTAGGGTGGAATTCCACCTCTGAAAAATACTAACCAGGAAAAAAAACATGCCCAAAAAACAAAACAAAAAAACTGGTATATTGATCAGGGTCTTTATTTCCTCATTTGTCACATCAATTTTTGAGCTGTTCTGATCTAGCACTATCGGTGTACTTTTTTCGATACCAATCCTCTTTAGTTCACTTCTACGCTTCTAAAGAACTATTTTCTTATTAAATCCAGCCAGGAGTTCCTTTCAAATGAACTCAGACTTTTATTTTCCAACACACTCAAGTGTCAACGCTCGTTCCACACCTGTAGACTTACACATTTGTCAAATGAAGCAGCAGAATCTCTGAATATGAATTCTGGTGTGGAGCAAACAGCCCAGTGTGAAAGCAGACGTAGGATATTTCAATCAAATGCAGCAGTTAGAAAACCGAAGGATGTATTTTTTTCTTCCAGCTGGTTTCATACCACAAATCAGAGATTTAGGAGGATTTTTTTTTTTATTTTTACTAGAAAAATGAGATAAATGCTCCTGATTCTCAAGCATTTGAAGAAAGAAACACTCAAAAATGCAATTGCAAGCTTTGAATATATGACCTCCATCGTGAGAAAAATACCAAAAACACATTTGTTATCAGAATGGGTCTTTTATAAAAACCTGAACTCACCTGAAGAACAAGCTCTTGTGTTTTAACATTTTGTACAAAGAAGGTGAAGCCCTCCTCCCACACTGGGTTTTTATTTGCATACACAACCTGACATAAGAGAAGAAAAAAGGAATTTACAGTTTCAGCAGAAACATGCTTCTGTGAGTAATTCCTGCATGAAAAAATCAGAGGGAGAAATAGTTCATAAATAAGGCAGCTGTTAACAGAGTCAGAACAGTACCTTGCTTTTCAGAATATCTTTGCCAACAGAAAACTCCACATAGGAATTTGGCCCAACATTTTGCTTTGTGAGCTGAAACCAGAACAATGAGTGAAAATTAACAGGCAAAAAATAATTGTAATCATTTTGGACACTTTTATTTTAAGAAGATGACAAAGAAATCAAAAGCAAACAGATTTGCTTCTTTTACCGTCAGTCATTGTTCTGTAATTTGCAGAAAATGTGTTGATCGTAAGCATCATTGATCCTGTTTTACTGCAAACCAGCCTTAAACCCACACTCAGCTTTTTGGATTCGGAACTCCAGATTTTCATCCCAAAACTGGACTGCTTTTCCATTTCTATTTCTTTTTTAGCTTTTTTTTTTAATTTAATTTCATGTTTGATTATGTTGGGTGCAGGGGGTTGGCAGAATTGTGAGGATTCTGCCTTTTATTTTATTTTAAATTGTTTTAACGCTATAATGCCTGATTTTTTTCCAACTATGGAAAAAATCTTCACATATGTTTTTGCTTTCAAGTAGTTAAGCTAAACTGAAAGCAATTTTGGAGCCAAAGTTTGATGCTTATCTACATCATAGGCATTAAGGGGGGAAAGCCTTTAAAGCACTTTGTGTTACTGTTGCATGAAAAGCGCTTTATAAAGTTTTATTTGATTTTTTTACGTTAACCTTAATCACCTTTTTGAATAAAACCGACTTAAAACAACAGAAAATTTTGGTGCTATCCGGTTTGATCAGTTTTTTTTTTTACTGTTTTTACTTGCTAGTTTTGACTTAATATTGACAAAAGAATTTATTGAAAAATAATAGGAAAAATATAGAAAATAAAAAATTACAGAAACAATTACATTTTGACATTTTATTTCTCACTTATTTTTGTTTGTCACAGCAAAAGTGATTCTGATCACTAAACTATTTTTAAATCAATATCCCACACACATAAAGATAAATGCAAAATAAAGCTTTCAAATATTAGTTTTATGATTTAGAGAAAAGTTTTCAAATCTGTTTTGCCTCAATAGTTGTTAGTTTTCTTTTCTCGGAATAGATAAAATACATGTTAAAGTAAAAAAGTCATGGATGTTAAGTATTTTAAGCTGTTTTCTTTTTAATAAAATTTTCAAACCAACAGATGCTTTCATTTTGTCCATTTTGTTCGACAAAGTTTCTGTCGGCTTAGTTTCAAATCTTGCCTGTTTTGTTTGGCAGGTTTGTCAACAGTGTGACTTAGAGCTTATGAAAGCTTCAAACAATACAAACAACCAGCATATTGTAGATAATTAATGGGATGAAATTATTCCAATAAAATGACTGTTTTCCTTGACATTCCCAGAATGCCTCACCTAAACCTTTCTACCTTTATTTATTCGAAATGTGACCAGCAGGGGGGGCTAGAGCTTCTTCTTACAGATCAGCTTTCTGTTGCACTTTATCTTTCTTTGCCGCTCTGATTAATAATAAATCCTTTTGTATCTTGTTTGGTTTAACAAACATAAATAAAAGAAACAAATGCCAGTTCAAGGACAACTCGAATCAGTTTTTAATAAAATTCCTCCATCAATCTTCCCTTCAGAGAAATATTTCTCCAACTCTTGGAAAATGCTGGAGGAGGAACTTCATAACAAACACCAGCTGGAAGCGGCACTCCCACAAGCATGTGCCAGACAAACTGGAAATACCAGCTCAGAGGAGGGACAACGACCCAGCAGCACAGTTTGGATCAGACAGTGTCCTTTTTCAAACCGGATGTAAAAGGAGGAACTTGTGCAAGGAATGCTCTGAGCCGACCTCAAAGCATTCTAAATACAGTGGAGTTAAGTCCTAAAGATCTGGATGAAAATATTGTTACAGAAGTGTGAGGCCACACCTCCACAAAGATTATTACAAATAATAATAATAAAATAAAGATTCTGCCGGTTTGAACAAAATGAACAACTAAATCATCTGAGATTCTGGTGTCATATGCAAAAAGAAAATCTTTCATTAAAACTGTCAACATTCGTTTTTTTCAGATGTTTCCCGGTGTTTTTCATCCCAGTTCCTGCCTTTAACTCTCTCATGATGAATGTTTTTAAACATATTTGTAGGGAAAAGAAAAAAAATGAAAAGATGTAAACCATGAACACAGTTAGTATGATTGGTTTTTACATGAAAACTTTCATGTTTTGATTCTAAAATCACATTGAGGCAATGCTGCTCTCTCTGTTCTTACCCGCCCCTCCTTTGGTTCTTTGCCGTGTTTGTGATGTGACGTTAACTCACTGAAGTTTTTCTGCAGATAAGAAAACACTTTAGCATTTATGCATCACATGCCTGCAAACATGATTTCTTCCTCTGCAGTAGCACTGGGTTGCTAAGGGACTGTAAGGAGTTGCTCAATTGTTTTTATGTAAAATTTAATTTCCTAGAAGGAAAGTAGCATTAATACATAATCATACAATACAAATTAATACCTGATTTAAATTTATTGTCCATTTTCTAAAGGTGACTCCCGTTACGGTAAACAGTCATTTATCAAAGATGACCTGTTGAGAGTCCACAGGGATTACAGCCTGCTCTGACCCTACCCGAGCCAGCCGCCTCTCCCTCTCCTTCAGAGATCAGAATTAGTTATTTCAAAAAGCTCTACAAAAACCTGGGTAATCAAGTCTCGTTTCTAGGTTCTGCGATCTGAAGGAGCTGCATCTGAATGGCAGCCACTTCCACTGTGTTTTCATCTCTCTGTGACCCAGTTTGAAGACTTACTCTTAACCCAAAAGGGGAAAAAATAAAAACAAGAATTAAATTAACTTTCAGAGAATTCAATATTTGAGGCTGCTTTGCCACATTTTGCAGTTGCCATAGCAACCCCAAGCTACTGCCTGCAAAGTCCACCATACTCCACTCACTGGTAAGTTGGAAGCATTTTCCAGATACACTGCAAGCATGGCACAAGCGAGGCCGTCATGCGACTGGAAGAGAGAAAACATGGAGGTTGATAAAATTTATTTTTAAAAAGGAGCGGAGAAGCTCACAAGCTTTCTGATCCAGAAACTTCCGTACCTCCCTCAGGAGCTCAGGTTTGGTCTGAAGGGAAAGCCAGTTGAGCTGCAGGTGAATCTCACCGTGCTGAATTGACTTCAGAGGAAACCACTTGAAAAAGAAAAACTCAGCTTTTGAATAATTAGTTTATTTTAGAAAACATCAAGTTCTGGTATTTTTTTTTCTTCCAGACGTGCAGAAAACTGCTTCATGTCATAGATCTTAACAGATTGAGGAAACAAAACAAGCCTACCTGTTTGATCACTTTTTCCTTCTTCACTTCTCCTAAGTCAAGGTGAAAACTGAAAAAGAAAAAGTATATTTTTAAGGAATAGGCAAATACACATCCATGCTATGTCAGCTGTTTACTGTAACTGCAGTTTTTGACACTTTGCAGAAGTGTAGAAGAGTAGATCCAACTCGAAAGCATGACCTGAGGACTTTCTTCAGTAATACCAGTAAACATTTTGAGGCAAAACAAACACTGCAAAAGATCAGGATAATAGGGAAAGCTCACGTCCAACTATTATGGAAGTACCTTGATCTGCCTTAACCAATCAGCCTTTTTCAAGCTACTTCCCAGCTCTTTGAGCTGTGGGCTCTGCTTATTCAACGTCTGCGTTATTTACTCTTTTTTGGTTTACTTCAGTGCTAGATGGTCCTTGTACTGCCACAATGTAAGGAACCACCCCAATATTCATTTGCAAGCAAACCTAACCCGTTTTCTACATTTTCTCTTGTTTCTGCTTGTAACACTTGAGTTTCCCTTAGAAGGATGGAACAAAAATGTTGAATCTTATTTTGTCAGCCCCACAGGCATGATTGGTTCTCACATCGTCTATATAAGAGAACTGGACCGAGTGAGTGTAACGTTACCCAAAGAAAACGACTTACTTCCGGCTCCAGCAAAATAAAGTCAATTCAGTCACCATTTTTAGTAATATGGGCACCGCTATGATGGAGCCAGAATTTGTTAGTAATCTGTGATAAAACCAGAGTAGATTTGAGTCATCGTTTCTATGGCAACAACTCACACCAATCAGACGAGAGCTTGTTAGAAGTTAGAACTTTTATTGAGGCTTCTTTCACTAACTTTCAATACAGAAAAAAATGAGGATTATTAAGAAAATGTTTTAAAAGCTGTTTATTTGTCAATAGAAGTCTGAGGGATTTGGACTTCTTGGAACCAGCAGGTACTTCCTGTTTGTAATTTTGGGGGGGGTCACTCAGTCCACTTCTCATGTCTTATTTTGAAACTTACTTAAGTGAGGACAGTCACTATGTTAAACGAAGGTTCTTACTTTCCGAGAGGGTCATCATTATCGTTGTCCTTATCGAATAGCTCCACCTCCAGCTCCTGCCCCGGTGCCTCATGGACAACAAACTGTTGGCAGGTACAGAGAATTACAAATGTCAATGAAGTATTGTCCCCCCCCCAGGCATTTTTCCATCGTTAATTCTACTAGTTCTTTTTATTTTCCACAAAAGCGCGGTCCAACCATCTACCAGCAAACCTCAGTTCTGATTGCTGCTGATTATATGGATCAATTAAAGATTCTGACTAACAGAGAAGGTTGGACAACAAGCAGGGTGATCTTATTCTGCATGATTATTGGTGATCTTAGGGGATCAACAATTAGCAGAAAAAGTGAAGAAATTTGTTTCAAAAACCCCTTGATTCAATGATTTTGGAGCCAAACACCCATCAGAACATGTGGGACTCTACCTCATACACTTCGTTCCACTTTGGGTCCAAACAGTTGTTGATGGTTTTGGTCTTAAAACGCCGGTTGCCAACTCTGACGACTGCATAGGGGTCGGATTTGCCTTTCACCAAACCCCTCATGTAGGTATCCTTGGCCACCAGGTCTCTGGCCTCCAGCAAGTGGACCCTCACAACACCCTGAGCAGAAGGAGGAGGAGTTTGTGGAGAAGGAACATTTAAAACAAAAATTTTTGGTAAAAATGTTTCTGGGGTTGCCAGCTGCCAGTGACGTGTCATGTTTTCACGTACACGAGGAAGGGGAAACCTCATCTGATCCACTTTGACCTGGTCTATAAGTGGAATGCACATGCGATTGGGCAACACCATGATGGAGGCGATGATGTCCATTATGGTGTCATCAGAAAGCGAGCTGGAAGAGAACAGATGAGATACGAGGAGGACTTAAAGGACTAACAGAAAAACATCTCTGGCATTTGGTGAATCAGAGGTATTTTCAAGGAGGACTGACCTGAAGGCGGGGCTGTCCAAAAGGTTCGTCATTCCAGTCCAGTTAATTTCAAAAGTCTGAGAGGAAAAAAGGTCAGATTACCACGTTTTTAGGGTGGTTGCGTGTACAAAGTGCTGAAAGTTTGTGTGCTCACTGGGCGACGAATGAAGAAGAAGGTGATCCCTCCAACCAGTGGGGCTTGACTTATAAGTGGCTCCAAAATGACCCTCAGCATCCCCTGAATCTGCAGGATTTAGGTTGATTACAGAGCAGTAAAAATAAGCTTTATGACTCAAATGCAAACAATTACATACTTTAACTCCTTTGACTCCAGCTGTGATTGCTGAATTCACTGCAGCATCGATGTCCATGTCGCTGTCGAAACTGCAAAGGAAGGAAAACATTAAATCACTTGGGTTTGGACTGGAGAGCAAATGACTATAACCAGAAATGACAACAGTAAATTCCAAAAAAAAAAAAGAAAGTTAACTGACTTTATATTTAAATCCAAAATGACCTCCCTCTGATCCACTTCCTGTGTGTACGCTTGAATTCCTGTGATCTCGGGAGCCTAAATTAAATTCAATGAGGCTCGTCACAAACCAGAGCTTCTTTAGCTTTCAACTAAAAGCACGAATGAGAACGGATAAGCAAAAAAAATAACTTACTTTATGTCCAAAGTGTACTTTGGTAAATGTGAATGTCTTCAGCGCCGAGTTGGAGAGCCGGATGGTCTGCTGGATGCTTCCCTTCAGCAGCTTATCCATGTACATCCCAAAAAAGGGCCACGCCTGCTCCAGCACCTGAACGCACCACCACAAAAGTGAAAGAGCTTTTGCGCTGGTTCTTCATGTAAGAATTGATCATTTAATCAACAAAAGTTTTTAATTTGATCAATCTATATAGTTCATAATGTGAAGATTGTTTGATTTAGGAAAAAATAACAAATCTATATTCAATCAAACTCTGCTGGATTAAAAAACTACATTAAGCAGTAAACTTCAGTGGTTTAGTTCTGACTCTTAGCCGCACCTCTGACACCAAAGCTGACCAAGCACCAGCCAGTACCAGTGCCAAGTTAGAACCACTAAAAAAACTAAAGTTTGACCAGTCATCTGAAGCAGCTCCACAACACCTTTGGTCAATAACAGTGGCCAAATGATAAAATATCAACTTTTATTTTAAAAGAAGACGTGGTAAAACGATTAAAGTTTCAACCAGCCTTGTATAGTTCACAGGTGCAACCCTGTTTTTTCAAAAGAGTGACTTTTCTGTTGGTTTATCTCCATAGAAACCATTTTATGCTTTGGTCGGCTGGGGTTGATGAATCGGTCTATGTCATTTTTAGAAAAATCGGCAAAAGTACATGTTTGGATTTTCTTGGCAACAAAGGCTTTTTGTTAACAATGTCCACAATGCTAAGATGCTCACATCGTATGTCATATCATTATGTTCAGCTTGAGCCAACGATTCATGGATTACATTGATAAAATATTCCAGTAAAAAAAAAAATGCGACCAAGAAGAAAAAGTCACTTTTGCGAGATTGCCAAAATAACATTCAAAATCTACAAACTTTCAAATTAATACTTTTCTCAAATAGCTTCCCAGTTAGGAGCTGATAGAATAAAATCATTAGGAGGAGTTTAAATTTATAGGTACTAAAAGTGATTTTTTTTTTTTTTATTAAAGTTAGCGGCCTCTTCCTGAGGTCAAAGGTCAATGAAACTGCAGTTGAGATTTAGGAAATGTCGTGAAGATCGCCCTTTTCCCATTTGGTGCGATAATGCAAAGATAGCCAAATTTTACACTTTGCTACAAAATAATCACAAATTCGGTCCTGTGGCCATCCCATAATAATTTTAAAACTTCCTTTGGATATCCCTGACATGTGTTTTGAAAAAAAAAATATTTTTTAGTCCTATAAACAGGTTCTAGCACCAAAGGCAGAGTAAGAATGCAGTATTGCAAAAACAATCTGGTCTTTGCCGTCCAGGACTGCTACGGGACGAACTACTGTATTTTACATCTGATGTGCTACAAATGATTTACTGCAACTACAGACTTTTGTCACTTATGAGACATAAACCTCTTAAAAATCTATTTTCTCCACCACAATGTGTGGTAGAAAACCAGAATCACTTTACAAAACTTTAATACTGTACCTTATTGACCCACTGAACCTTCTCCACATCAGTGAAGTTGACCTTTGGGAATAAAGACATAGGAAAAATGTCAAAAAAGTAGGGGTGTAACGATTCATTTTAAAAACTATTCGATTCGTTTTTTAATTTGTGTTTGACGATACGATTCATGGCCGATACTGGTTCAATAAAAGTATTTGTTTGCTTCTTCCCACTCCTTTTATAACAGTAAATTAAGCTTTACTTCACTTTAGTAAATAATCCTTATTTTTAATGATTGTAATGTGACCTAAGTGTATTTTGTGTCCATAACTTCTCTTTCTCTTTTACATTTCCATTCAATTTTCTTGGTTTTTGATTTATTTTTAACCAATGCATTTCATGATTTCTGGAATGAGTTTGATATTTCTGGGTGATTTTGTTATATCGTTTACAATCAATGCCTGAAATAAACCAATATTCTTGAAACGTTTGAAACAGAAACTGGAAAGGCGATCTAATCTTAAGAAGGACCAACCCTAAAAAACGGCAAAACATGACAGTCCACATCAAAAAGTAGTCACTTGAAGTTTATTTTAATAAATATACGTGTAGTGTAGGAAGTTGAATACTTCAAGTTTTTAGATAGTATATAAAGTAAAGTTCAAGTATACTGCAGTAGTATTAGTATTACTACTTGCACTACTATTTTCTGCTAAAGGAAACCAGAAGGTCAGATGTGACTGAACCCTCTCCTCTGCTCCTGACCTACACCTCCTAAAGTCTCCTCCTAACTCCTGACCTAAACCTCCTGAAGTCTCCTCTGCTCCTGACCTACACCTCCTGAAGTCTCCTCCTGACTCCTGACCTACACCTCCTGAAGTCTCCTCTGCTCCTGACCTACACCTCCTGAAGTCTCCTCCTGACTCCTGACCTCCACCTCCTGAAGTCTCCTCCTGACTCCTGACCTACACCTCCTGAAGTCTCCTCCTGACTCCTGACCTCCACCTCCTGAAGTCTCCTCCTGACTCCTGACCTACACCTCCTGAAGTCTCCTCCTGACCTACACCTCCAGAAGTCTCCTCCTGACTCCTGACCTACACCTCCTGAAGTCTCCTCCTGACCTACACCTCCTGAAGTCTCCTCCTGACTCCTGACCTACACCTCCTGAAGTCTCCTCCTGACTCCTGACCTACACCTCCTGAAGTCTCCTCCTGACCTACACCTCCTGAAGTCTCCTCCTGACTCCTGGCCTGCGTGGGTGCTCTGACAGGACCTCCAGCTGGCCGGACACCCATGACAGCGACTCACCCACGAGGCCATCTTCAGCGACTCGCTGAGCTCGGCGCTGATGACCTGCTTCTCGTTGTCCACGAAGTCGATGGCCGATCCGATGCGCGAGTCCTTCTGCACGCGGTTCTTCTTCCACCACGTGACCATCAGCGTGCACAGCAGCACCCAGCTGATACTGAGGCCCATGTAGCCGGTCAGGTACACCGGGTACAGCACGACCAGCGTCCGCCCCACGTAGATCAGGAGCTCCATCAGCATGCGGTTGACGGCGGCGGGGCTCAGGGAGTCCGCGCCGCCCTGAGCCGCCGGCGGGGGGTCCCTGGACGCCATCCGGCCGGACTCCCGCTGAGGGGCTCAACAACTCCTGGACAACGGGTTGCCTCAGAGTCCGAGTAACTTTACTCGGAAATCTAAAAGTAACGAGGAGAGGTACAATGACTGAGGGAGCAGCGACGAGCAGCTCCAAAGCTTCCGCGTTTGAAACCAAGCGCAGGTATGTAGACACACCTGCGCCCATGGGTGGAGAAACTCCAACAAAAGAGGGCACGTAAACGACAACCCAGACCATAAAACCAACAGTAAAAAATGTAATTTAATATTTAAAAACTTGAATATTTTGAAGTGCGCAATTAGGTTCACACGTGACTGTTGAAACACCGTCAAATCTGAGATAAATGTCCAGATTATAGCGGCAGTGCTGCTGTTTGTCCAGCAGATGGAGCCAGAGCGCCCACATCAGGCTGTGATTTACTCAAATTTCACTCTTTTTAAGTAAAACTACACACAATCATGTGTATATGTGAAAAGGAAGAACGATATGAAGCTTTCAGTATTAGAAAATATTAATTATAAAATTAATATCTTCCAATACAAGTCTCAGGACTGCAATAAAAGGGATTTAAAGCCCTGCTCCAATCATATTTGATCTATTTTCAAAGCATAATCAGTGATCAGTGATCTTGTAATTGTGGTGATTTTTAGCCCCCCGCCCCCCCCCCCCCCCGCCCCCCCAATTAGTGAGTAAGGAAACACTCGGAAATGCTATTTTTATTTTTGTTAACATATGTCCTCCATCATCAGAAAAAATTCTTGCTTTAAGAGTTTTTGTTTTTTGGAGTTCCACAGGGTATATTTTAGTGCTCTTTTTTTCTACTTCCTTCCTCCTTTCATCAACAGGATATTGTATTTTGATGTAATACAAAGTCAGATATTTCTTACCCTTTTTGCACGTTTCCTGATATGTTCATAGGAAAAAGATATGATGGCACTGGGATTTTTATGTTTTTTTTATCTCTACACGTAAAGCTTTTAAAAATCCTCATGGACTCTTTGTTTGATGTTATCAGTGTGTCAGATCTTTGTGACAGGCTGATAATGGAAAGGTTCATGGGCATTTTTCTGAAACATCTTCCTGCATGATCCAGTTTGAGTTCAGCTTCAGCCGTCAGATGTTCAGATGATGAACTTTGTCTCTGGAATCCTCTGCTTTAAAGACTTTGATCGTTTGATCGTATCACCTTTCTTCCAGAACTATTGCATATGATTATGCTACCATGTCGGTTTCAGAGAGAACAGCTTTTCTTCTTCCTAACAAGCTGACTTTTTATAAGTTTGTTTCGCCAAATTGTTGGGCTGGGTGATAGTGACTACTAATTTGAACGCTATGTGGCTCATTAGAGAAATGTGTAATCATTAGCAGGTTGTCCAGATTTAAACAACCTGGTGTGTATAGAGTACTAAAGCAGCCCTGAGAATGAGAGACAATACTGAGAATAAGTTGTTTTAATAGACAAAGTACTGGATATGTCATTTCAAATATCTAAATCATGTGACAGCCAGTCATCATGTCGTGTTATGCTATTTTAATGAAAGCATGAGTGAAGGAATTCTTTAAAATTGGTTGGATGTGAGTAAATATAAAATTCTATTTAAGCTATTTCTATTTTAAGCTACTTCTATTTTAGCTGCTTTAAATGAACAAATTGAGTTAACTAAACGTTAAAGGTACAAGCTAACAACAAACTTAGCCTAACTCATCTTCTAATATTATTGTGCATGTTTAGTAAAGTTGTCTTTGGCTTAAATAATGACCTAAACAACGTGGAAAGTCCTACCTTGATCCTTTTCACGTTTCTCTTGGTATGCTTTCTTCTGAATTGGGTGCCGGATAGTTTTGTCTTTTTGTTTTTATTGCGCTCACGCAAAAAAAACAAGTTAGCATCCTTTGACACATCAGTTCGGCCTCGGACTAAACCAGTACTTGCTATATTTTATTTGAGAGATTGGAATTGAGTTTTAAAATTACATTCATGGTTAATATAATTCGATGTAATGAATTAAAGTGGTTTGATTTGTAAGCAATTTAACTTGAGATTGGTGTTTTACTGAAAAATATTCTCAGTTGCCTGTGTGTGTGACCGTCCCCTAAATTGAACCCCCTCTTGCATTTTTTGACTTGGTATATTCCACAGTGTACCGCAATGAGATGAGGGCGCCAGTTTGAGTGTCATGCTGTTTGACATTTTAATTGACCTTCAGATGACAAGAACAGATGCGCTGTGCTATTCACATCAAAGAAACTGAAATATTTTTTCTCCATCAGGAAAAAAGTGGTTTATCTTCTCTGAGGATTTTGTTCGCAATAGAAGGAAGTTTTGGAGCGCAAGATTGATAATTGAATAGGTGCAGCGACTGCAGTAATGCAGCTTCAGCAACTGCAAAGCTCTCGATTTAAACTTCTCTCACAAATGGTACAATGGTTGTATGTGTCATACATTTTAATGTCTTGAATCATAGCAACTGGACTTCAGATCTTCTTTCTTTGAAATCTAGTTACTATGTTTCAACTTCAAGACAACATCCCCTGAACGAGAACTGTTACTGACCCACATTTAAGGTTAAGGAAAGGCTCAGAAAAATGCAACAACTTACCCTGCAGAAATAAAATACAGCTTTTTAAGGCACATCTTCCAAATGCTTTTATCATGCGAAGATCTCCGCTGTTTGAGAAAAAAAGTCATATTTTTACAAGAATAAAGTTGTAAAATTCTTAGGAAAAAAAGTCATAATTTTAGAAAGAATAAAGTCATGAAATTGGAGGAAAAAAAATGCATGGGAATATAATTGTGGAATTATGAGAAAAAGGTAAACATTTTATGAGATTAAAGTAAAAAAAAAAGGAAAAAGTCAAAAATTTTCAAGAATACAGTAATAAAATCTTGACTTTTCCAATTATTAAACGACTATTGTTTCTATTGTTTCAAATCTTTGATTTTCCTTTTTCCTGATGAGCCTGCACTTCCTCAGACCCGTCAGCAGGGGGCAGCTCCACACAGCCTTTACATACTTTCACTTTTGCTTCTCTGGAAGCAAAAGTCTGACTTTGCGGTCGAAGCGACCTGAAACAGGAGTTTAGGGGAGGAAAACAAACAGGGCGTTTTTTAAATAAAGTAATTATTAATCCACAGAGTTGTCCGCAGGTTTTATTGCTCAGGGAGTGTTTGCTTCCACAGTTTTTTTTCCGCTCTTTTGCTTTCACTTCTCTTCGAGCTGGGTAAGTGTCTCGTTTCTTTCTTTAAGTTTGACATTTTCGTACGTTTTTAATCGCAAACTGTTTTGGAAATATTTCTAGAGTAACGTTTTGCGCTGCAGACAGTTGAAGAAAAGTAAATTATAAAAAGACAACTGAAGAAATGACCTTTGATCACATTCACAGTTTGAAAAAAACAACAACAAATAGGCATATTATACGTGTACTCGTATTTCAGGCTTCACAAATATCTATTATGGTAAAGATTTCGATTTTTAAAGTATTATCGTACAATATTGCGTTATTATTCTTTGCTTTTAAAAAATAAAATGTTTGGGGGCGGGGTTTATAAATGTAATTGTTTTTAGTCAGTGCGTGTTTACACGATCAAAAGCACGGGGACGACTTTAAAATCAACACAAAAGTAAATAAAAATACATAATATTTTGTATGTATCTAAGATAAATCCCCACAGCACAAAATGCTTTAAAAATTATTGAAAACCTCCGAAGCTGCAACAAAAACACGTCAGATGTAGTTCTGGAAAATGGCCGGCAGGTGTCGCGCTGAACACAACAGGGTATTGGAAGTAATAGTGGGAGTTGTAGTTATTTGTAATAAAGCAAATTGACTGGATTTCCCCCCCCCCCTCAGGTGGTCAGTACAACAATTAAAATTTTTTTTAACTCTTTCTATATCTTTCTGTTTGGTAACTAAAACAGGCATTTTTCTGTTAAAAAATGTTCTTTTTTTTTCAGGGAGGGTTCACCTGCAAAAAAAAACCCAACAGGCACATTTTTAAATGGTATTCTTGAATCTACGTTTTTAGAAAAGAAAAATCTTTTTCAATGCCTGGGAAACTATATTTTATTTTTTATTTGTTGAATTATCCATTTTCAGAAAATCCTATTTTGAATTTTTTTTCTTTCCAATTAGTTTTTTTCTTTTTTATATAGTAACAAAGAACATTAACAACTAAATTCAGTATCAGAAGCAAACCTGCCATATTATAGCTAAAAAAAAACATGTTTATGTTAAGGGCAGATACAAAAAACACAGCACCTCATGGTACCTATTTTAAACACATGCTGTTTTAATGGTAATAAATAAATGTTGTTTTAGCTTCAATTTGACATCTGTAGTATTGATGAGTTTGAATCTAATCAGTTTAAACATGACATTTTTTGGTGTTTTAGCATGTTGTGTCATTTTTCTGATGATGGAGGACATATATTAAGAAAATTAATCTTAAAATTGCATTTGAGTATTTCTTTATTCAAATCATTGTGAATCTGGAGCAGACAAAAAGATGACATTTGAAAAAGATTGTATTTTGTGTTGTAAAAAATACTGGCTACCAGCTCCCAACTTCTTTCTGATGCATCCACTTGCAGTCAAGGAAATCTATGTACATCTTTGTTTCCTCCGAGCTGGCATCTGGACCAAAACTGTAAAGCTGGATAGCTTGAATCTTGCTTGGCATTAGGCCTGCACAATTAACCGCACATTTTTTGTCTTTGCGATATCAGGCCAATGCGGTATGCTTACTGCAAAAGGAGGCATAAGTAACGATAAATGGTCTCCGGTTGCACAAATGCCAAACTATCTGTTGTTTAAAGTAACGAATAAAAAATAAAGCCCTATATGCAGTAAACCAATGGTATGGAGCTTTTCACGTCATTGACCAATCACTGTAGCCCTTTAATTTTAGATGCCCGTCTTCTACATAGTGTGGGAGTTTTCCGGACACGTGACAGAACAAGACTTGTGATGGCTGAGAACGCCTCAAAGGGTGTACTCGTGGCGAAAAAAAAGCATGTCGGTTATTTGGAGGAACTTTGGTTTCAGGTTAGGCAACGTTCTCCAAGCACAGGTACTAGAGCTGCAACGAATCACTCTCCACGGTTCGCCACACACGTGTACGGCGAATCCCCTTTCCCTCACACTGTAGCTTGCATCGTTTAAATCCATTTTACTTATTTAAATCAAACTGTCACAAGTCCTTCGTCATGAGAAAAATGCTACAAGGACATGTTAAAGACACAGTTTTAATTGGAGTTGGTCTTCATCACGTAGAACCTGAATCCCTTGTTTCTTTTTGTGAAATTCGCCCGGCTCATTATAGTAATGTGTGATCTTTCCACAGATATCTGATCAAACGATGGATGACAAAGAAATCTCTCTTCAAGAATTTCCATTCGTTCAGCAATATGGAAATGAGCTGAGTGACGTGATGTTGAGCAAGTTTGGTTGTTTCATTACCTTTGAAGGACTGGGCTTTACAAAGCACAGAAAGGCTCCACTTAAACCAGAGAAAAGATTTGAGCAAACGCTGCCTTCTGGTGTGGTGGTTTCAGTGTGGAAGGCAGATCTCAGCTGTTTCCATGGAGCCGAGGCTGTCGTAAATGCTGCCAACAGCTCTCTTAGTCATGGAGGAGGTCTTGCTCAAGCTCTGTCTGATGTTGGTGGTACACAGATCCAAAAAGAGAGCCAAGATTATATCAAAAAACACGGTCCCTTAAAAAAAGGAGAAGCAGTTGTTTTAAATGCGGGTTCATTACCATATAAGAAGATAATTCACGCTGTGGGTCCTGATCTGTCAATGAATCCTACTAAAACTGAGGTAAAAGCAGCTGAACCATATTTAAGAAATGCCATTGAAAACATCCTTAAAAAAGTGGAAGAAGAACGTCTGTCCTCTGTTGCGATTCCTGCAATAAGCTCTGGGTTATTCTACTACCCGCTGCCTGAATGTGCATCGACCATAGTGTCAACTGTGAAAGATTTTTTTAAATCTCATTCCCGTGGACAACATCAACCCAAAAAGGTTTTGTTTGTCAACAACGATGAGCTCACAGTCAGCGAAATGGAGAAGGCTTGTTGGAAAATACTGCGGCCAGGACTGTCCTCCTCTCACAGCCACGCAGCGGCACACAAGACCAGTGCAACCAAAGGCTCAGATCTTACCATCCAGATCGGACAAGTCATTCTGACTCTGAAGAGGGATAAAATTCAAGACCAGCAAGTAAGAAATGTTCTCATACATTTATGCCTACACTTTTATGCTTGGAGTTTGGAGTAGCTCTTCTTTGTATCATTCAACGAGGTTCTTATGCTGTTTTTAAAGCTTTGTTCACGTTCTAGACGGACATTAAGAAATATTTGTTTGATTGGGAACAAACTTTGTATTCATACTACCTTTTCTGTTTCGTCAAACAGCTTTGAAAAAATCCCACGTCATGATGGCACTCGTGCTTTTTTTACGCCACTCCCAAATTCCAATTCTTGATTGGTCACAGTGCCGAGTTGCTGCGATCAAGCATGAAATGTTCAACCGTGTTGAACTTGATGATCAGAGCCCGCGACCAGACTTGCGTAGTTACACGATCACAAGCGTTTCAGATGCGGAAGCCCAGAAATTCTTTCTGCAAAGTTTTCCAGAATCTGCTTAAACGCGAGTCGATGCAGCCGCTCTGTACGCACCTTCACTTTCCCACCAACAGATCCGCCCACAACACAAAGGTGCATTTCTGATCAATTACTGCCGCTCTGCAGAAACTATGTCCTAGAAAAAAGTGTTTGATTTGGGCTAAAATCAATATCATCATAATTAAAAGACCACCCGATCATATCGTAATTGGAATGGAATTTTAACTGAACTTTTCTGTCAAGAATAAAAGAAAAAAAGTCTGTTTTTGACTGATTGTTGTTTATTTTTCTATTGCTCTTTTAGACGGACGTCATTGTTAACACCACTTCAGAAAACCTAGACCTACAGATGGGGGCAGTTTCAAAGGCTTTGTTGGAAAAAGCAGGTGATGAAATGCAAAAAGAAATACTGAAAGCAAAGAAAAGAAACCACATCATTTCCACAAAAGCCTACAACCTGAAGTGCAAAGAGGTCTATCACACATTTTGTATTGAAAAGTGGAAACCATACTCAAAGCAGGTAATGCAAATTGTGTACTGATGATGAGAGGAATCTTGCTGGAAATATGAAGTGCACTTTTTTTTCTCCACAGATCCTTTTAAAATCTATATCAGAATGTTTATGGGATGCAGCAGCATCAAATCACAAGTCGATCTCCTTTCCTGCTATTGGAACAGGAAAGCTGGGATTCAATGAAACTGAGGCTGCCAGCATCATGCTGGATGCATTTAAGGAGTTTTCTCAAAACTGTCCAAACTCCATGGCCATTTACATTGTCATTTATCCTTCTGACCACAAAGTTTTCCAGGTATTCTTCCTTCAGAAGAGGATGCATTATTTTGACTGTAGACTTAATTTCTTTCATTTGAAACTAAAAAGATTTAAGAAGTACTTTTGTCTCAGCTAAATGAAATGTTTGTGGTGTCGGTGGACTCTCATGTGTGAATTGTGTGCAAAGATTTGTATGATCCAGATTTTTTAATCACTGTCTGTTTTTAGGCTTTTAAGGATCAAATGAAAAACATCCCGAAACAACCCCCCAAACCCAACTTTGAACATGGTAAATGTAGAAAATGTCACTTTCCCTAAATCGGTGGTCCCCAACCCCTGGGCCATGGACCGTATCAGTCCGTGGATCACTTAAAATTGTGCCGCAGTTTTTTTAATTTGCTGATTCTGAAGGAAGTTTTATTTTTGAATACAGCCGGGTTCTGTCATCCACATACGTTTTGACGCATGTCAAGTATTTTGGTCACATGTCTGAAATACATCCGCTATGTTCATAAAGCGCCAACTTAAGCCCCAAGCTAAAAAACTTTGAAAGCTTCAAACTAACATGTTTAGAAAGCTTCTTTGGGGAGAAAAAAGCCAGTGATGAAAATGGAGGAATTTGACCTCAAAATAAATCTGTTATTTACAGACAAAACCAGGAGTCTTTTAATCATGATTTTGCTGTTTTTAGCCAAAATTAAAAAAACAAACAGACGTTTCAGCAGGAGTTCAGAAATTCGGCTGTGAGTTGTGGTCGGGACCGCTGGTGTGGAGTAAGCCTGAGCTAATTTCCCATCAGCTCTTTGATTGCTCTCTCTTGCACTAGCCCCTAAAAACTCCAAGCTAACATTAGCGGTGCAACAAAAATGGTGAGCAACATTGAAGCTATCCAGCCATCCAGTTTAGAGCCAGACGGCAGCTCGGATGAGGAAAACAAAGACGTGAATCTATTTGTCTGCAAGTGGATGCATCAGAATGGAGCAGAGCAGGAAGTTTGTACAGTAGTTTGTATGCAACTACAATATTTTCTAAATTACATTTTTTTCGTCTGCTCCTGATTCACAACGATTGGAATAAATGAATACTCAGAAATCCAAATTTTCTCAATGTCCTCCATCACGAGCAAAATGTTACAAGAACACGTTAAAAACACGATTTTCATTGGAATGGGTTTTTAATGGGTTCTACACAAAGTCTAAGTTTAAACTGGCTGTAAATATTTAACAAAGAATGAAGATTCAATAAAATAAAGTTGCTGATTTTTTTAGAAACTTGTAAAAGGAAACATTTAAACATTTTCCTGCAGCAAAGCTAAACAAGGCAAGTGTCTGTTAAGAAACTAGCAAAGAAAATAATCATTTCACAATGACTCAGGGTTTTATAAAACAAACAAATGATTCATGTTTTTACCTTCAAAGTTAATCTGAGCCTGAATTGAGTTCTTACTGCTATAATGGCTTTCTGTTGAAAAAATCTTGTTTCCTTTTTTGGGTTTTTACAAATCAGAAACAACTTCTAACTTTACTAATCTTTATCATTGTAAATATCTACAGACAGTTTGTCTTTTTAAACTAAATTTCATGTAGTAGTATTTTAATTTGAAAAACTGTTTTTTTTAGAAACTAATTGCCAACTGGGACCTGGTTCAGACCGGTCCGTGAAAATATCGTCTGACATTAAACCGGTCCGTGGCCTAAAATAAGGTTGGGGAACACTCTTCTAAATAATAAGGTTTTTAGATAAATAAGTTTTGGATTTTCTGCTTCTCCTGTCAGCAACTGAGAACAGAGATTTCTCCCCGAGCAGCAAGAAGCCACAGATCATCCTGCAAAGTTCTTCCAGAGAGTCTTTGCGTGAAGCTGAAAAGTGGTTGATGGACTTGCTGTACTCCTCCAATCAAATTATAATCTACAACAACTTCATCCTGCATTTTGGCAAAAAAGAATTTCATCACCTGTCCCGCTGGAACAGCGATGGGGTTTCCATTGAATGGTTTCTCACTCAAGGTCGTGCGTGCATCGCAATAGAAAGCAACTCCAAGGAAAATCGGGTCGGCACGGTCATGAAGGTGGAGGCCATGCTCTGCAAAGTCCAGGAGAATTTTGTCTCAGAGGAAGAATCGGAACTGCAGCTTCTTTCAGATACAAAAGAACGCAGCAGAAGATACACAGTTGATCAAGGAAACAAAGAGTTTTCCAAACTACGTTATGCTTTGAAAGACCAGCAGCTCCAAGTTGTAAAGGTCGGTGACCTTTTAGTAATTTCAAAGAATATTTGTACAAATACACACAAAACCCACATAAGTGATTTGAGAGAGGAACCAAAACCCCGAGCTGCTGCTTTGGTGTTTGAAGTGTTTGACTTTTCAGGTGGAACGAGTGGAGAATCCCGCTCTGGAAATGATGTTCACCCTGAAGAAATCCCAGCTGTCCTCCTCCACCACCCAAACAAAGTTTCAGCGCATCTCTACCCAGTTCTGTGACATGATCTGCAAGATCGGCTTCCATGCAGACTGTGCTCCTCCTGAAGGTATCATGAACCTCCAAAAATCAAGATGGAAAAAAAATTTAAAAAATCAAAAATCAAGATCATAGATCAGTCAATGAACCACTAGAGAAAATGTTCTCGCACACTTTTTTTCTACGGGCATGCAGTGGGTGGGAGGTTGTAGCGAACACTTGTACAACATGTAAGGCTGAGGTAGGCAAGATGCAGGCGTCGTGCAGACAGTTTCGTACAGATTTCTCTTTTTTTTTTCAGCCCCCCCAAATCCTGCAGACGGAGCCCGTTAAAGCTGTTAACTCCTGAAATTCTACACGCACTTACTTGTTACCTGTGCACTGTCTGTAATGGACTAGTATTCGCATCTTACTAAAGACTGGTGTGGTGTAAGGACACAATACGATGGCATCACCCGCACTTCATCAGTGCATATAACTTCTATTATTCTTTAGAGTACTTTGCAATTCACTTCAACGCACACCACACTGGTACGTTCCATTTTCATGACGACCCTTGAGGTGGTAACACAAGCCTTGAGGGAACGGCAAGACACACCTGCGCTCACCTTTAGATGCGACCTCTCCTCTCTACGTCGCCCCAAAGTTAACTGAATCTTTTATGCATCCATTCATGGATCATGCATTGAGATGTGTATCAAATGAGAGGAAAAGATACTCACCTCTGTTTTTCTGTTTGCAGAGGCTTCATATGGAGAGGGCATCTACTTTGCTGATGATATAAAAGAGGCCCTGAAAATGTGGAAGACCAGAACGGAAGAGTACGTGTACTTTGTGGAAGCAGAAGTGCTGACGGGAAAGTCCACAAAGGGGAAACCGGGCCTGATTCTGCCTCCGCCTGTTGGGAAGGAGCCGGACGTGTTGTACGACAGCGTGCACGGAGATTCTGGTACCTTCGTCATTTTCAGTGGTTATCAGGCCCTGCCCAGGTACATCATCACCTGCAGGAGAGTGTCAAGCGCCCCCTTCGCTGATGTCTAAACTTACCAGACATGGTCCCCAACTTAAGAATTCTTTCTGAAACGTAGCCTGATTGATGACAAGTAAAGAACAAAATTTCCTTGATGTAAAAAATTTGCATAGATACTACATAGAGCGTTGATTTATCTCTCAACTTTTCTGTAAACTGACATGTTTAACCTCTTAAAGCCTGAGATAATATTTGATCAGCAGAATTAACTTCTGTAGTAGTAAAACCCAAATGCGATGTGGACGTCAGGTCTTAAGAGGTTAAAGAGCAAATATGTTTAACATAATATCAAAATATGGATTTATATATGGGCTGTTTTAATTTTTTAAGCTGTTTGTTAAAGCAAGAATGAACAATAAAGGCTGTATGCCAGTGGGATTTTCAACAACGAATAATCTACACATAATTGATTATAAATGATTGGTTAAAAAAAATAATTAAAGCAGATTATGAAACAAAGCCTCTTCTGTTATTACCTTCCATGTAAAGCTCAATAGCAAACTCAGGGTGGCCGGGTATTTAAAGACTAGAGTGGTCACTGCTTTTCTATTTTAAAACGAGTGGAGCTTGTAGATGTTTTTCATCAATCTCAGAGGATGATGGTACTTTTTTACTACCACACACTTGAAAAAGAATCAAAACAGAAGGTTTTCACCATTTTGTTTATCAGAGTTTGACAAGATTTTTCCAGCACAAGAGACAACATTTCCAACAACGGCGCTGTAAAAATTCAAAATCAGAACTACTATTTACATCAAAATGAGCACAACTGAACAGCCAACAGGAAGCTTTAACATGGAAAGCAGGATTGAACTGCTTTACAACAGTAACATATCTGTAAGGATGATTGTCTGCAAAAGTGTCATAAAAATGGCCCCTTAAATGCGATGCATTGACAGCAGTTTCTGAGTGACCGCTCCAGCTGATCTGACACAAAGCTTTGACCACACGGACCTCAGGGCACTCTGGTGTGCTGCTACATTCAAGGACTCGGTCTGAGTCCCGGTAAGTAAAGCTTTACAACACAACATGGAGCGACAACAAAACTCTTAAGAATGAGGTTTACTGGGACTGATTAGCTGTTGGTTTTATTCATAATCACACCTGACTTTTTTCAAGTCCCACATGTAGATGTAGTGCTGATAAAAGGAAAGGAAAAACACAATTTTTATGAATCTATAACCCAAGTTTCCTTTAAACTTTTGTCGATATGACAGTGTTATTCAGCGGCTGACAAGACTAAAGTAGCTGCTGTCTTTCATTCAGTACAACCACTTCTATTAAGACACCTACTTTATGGCGATTAAAGACCCGCGCAGAAGGACTTGCAGAACATTCAGTGGGCAAGAGTTCCCAAGGAAACCTATTTCCAGTCGGCACTATTACTGTTTAGTAGGAACAGTTTCTGACCAGATCCTCTAGATGCGCAGTCATCCTCAGGTTGCGCAGTCACTCCATGCACTCTGCGATCTCTGTGCCGTCAACCAGCAGGGTGTGAATGATCCCGTCTCGCCTCTTCCCGCTGCTTACAGCTTTCACACAGCAGTTGTGCTCTCCCAGAGTGAAATGAGTCTCTGTGCCGTCGTCCACAAATTCCCCCTGCAAGCACCAGGAGTAAAAGTTTTTTTGTTTTTGTTTTTTCCTTTCTCCACTGTAGAAAAACTAAATGATTCATTTTGTTTGACAAAAGTTCTGCATATTCATTTTCATGCATGTTAGGATCAACGGTTAAGATGAAAATGAGCATAAACTGAATCTGTTGTTGTCTTTTTGTATAGTGACAAAAACTTTACAAAAAAACCATTGCCTAAAGAAGACGTACTGATTACTTGTATGGTAATAAAGATTATCAATAAAAAAATTCAAAAAAGCTGCTGCTTTATACTTACTGCAGTCTCAATTTTTTCTCCATTGCACCACACATCCATTGTGTCCTTCTCTAAAATAAACAATAAAAGTGGTGTCAATGTAAACAACAGCTGTTACATGAGTGTGACGTTTACAGATGTTTACAACAACGTGTTTTATTGGGTTACATGCCAAAAAAAACAAGTTTAAGCTACATTTAAATAATAAACAACAATGCCAGTTTTGGCCGTTTAAAAAAATGAAGCAGGAAAGCCAAAACTTTCATATAATTTAGCTAATGCTAATATCAGCTTTTATCACAAATGATTGACATTGAAACCTCATAGCAAACAGATGATGGTCACACGGTGACAGAAATGTGGTTTCTGTGGTAGTTCCTTATTGACCAAACCACTTCTATCAACAGAACATTACGACATTGATGCTCAGGGGGGGAAAATGTGCATTATTTAAGGCTAAGTAGATGTTGCAAGATGATTATCAGGGCAATTATAAGAAGGATTAAGTGACCCAGATAAGAGAGGTGGCTGAAGATGGCGTTAGGTTCAAAGCAGTTTAAGAGCTTAGCTTCAGCTCTGACATAATATGAGAGGCAGGGCTGTTCTGTAAGACAATAACAAGCGAGATGATCTGACTTAAACAGCACAGAGGGAAGTATGGAGGAGCTCACCGAGGACAACTCTGCAGTCAGAGCCGTCCAGGTTGAGCAGCCAGGTGCTGGTGACCTTTGACCTGTTCTCCATGTATTGCTTCAAGCTTTTTCCATTGATCTCCAGGGTGTATTCATAAGCAAATCCGCTGACAGCATCAATGTTGATGGTTGCTTTGGTGTCTAACTGGCCCACGTTGAATGTCTCCTTTCCCACAAGTTTGAACATCCAGTCCCGCCTGAGAACCTCCTAAATGAAAGTTTAAAAAATTACCACTAATGACATTTGATCTGTTGTTTCCAGGCTAACAGAATCAAATCCATACCTTTCCATCCACGTAAATGACCCTTTTGCCCGTGGTTGTCCCGTGTTCAAACTCTATTCTGTGAACTCCGTCACTCAGCGCCACCTCCCACACACCTGCCAGATCGTTCGACATCTTGACCTTTTCGGAACCAGCTGTACACGAACAGAAACCAAACTAAAACCACAAACAACACAGAACCATGGCTAAACGCTTTCTTGCAAACGACAGCTAACACAGCGGCTTGACAGCCACTAAAATAGAATTTTAAAAAATACTCTTTTTTAATGTTACAGCTAAAGATAATCTATGTTTATAGCAGCTGCAGCCGAAGTACTATAATATTCAGTCAGGGCACAAAAAGATTCACTGAAAAAATGTTGCTAAAAAATAGCGGGTAAGCTAGCAATGATCCTCAGAGAAAATTTCCGGTTTAAATCATTGTCCTTCAAAGTTGAATTTTTTTTTTTAATGGTTTGAGTTTTGTTTGGGCGTTTTAAAAGTAAATAATTAAACGGGGAAAATGCAGTTATGTTCCGTTTTTTTTTCCTCCTAGGGTGCTGGGGAAAGAAAGACGTGTTGATAAATCTGCCTATAATTTCAGAACATGTAAAAGGCAGAGAAAAAAAACGAAGTGAATACAACAATACTTAGTGTTAAAACGCAAAAGAAGCAAAGATACAACAAAATATCAAAACTCCATAAAACATGATTTAGTCTTAATTACACCGTTAATCATAAAAAAACAAGATTTTCTTTTCCAGGATTTTATTTTTTGAAGAAAGGTGCCACGTCTCTAACAATTTCCGGTTTGAACTCGCAGCATTTTCAGAGCCGCTGACCGCGCAAACCCCGTCAACTGTAAATGCCCTAAACCTTATCTCAGTCATATTACCTTTAAGATATCAAGATAACCTCAGTGGTGATGGAAAATGTTCCTCCGGTTCCGTGGTTTTGAACGTCTAAAAGACCACTTTACCGCTGTTGACGGCGTGCTGCAATTTTGCTACCATGGTTACGCGGCGTAAAAGCACACGCAAGCTTGTCTCCGCCCACGCCTTTAAAACACAACCTTTAAAAATGATAGTTTATTTTTTTTTTTAGGTTTTTTTTTTTCAGTAAAAGCAAAAATTCTAAATTATTCCACGCAGGTTGTAATTTTATAAATAAAAACCGCATCTTTTCTGAGAGGCTCCCAGCTGCAGGTAAAATGGCGCATGGATCTTTCATTTCTTATCTGTATGAAACTTATTTTAATTTTCTTTTGCATTTTTTCTTCACTTTGAAATGATTTTTTTCTTGTGGTATGTTTTTTGTGTTTAATGAAAAAGCCACTCCGGTGGAAATGGTGTGTCTTGTGTTTTTAACATGTTCTTGTGATATTTTCCTGATGATGGGTGACAAATATAAAAGAAATTAGGCTTACAATTGCATTTCTGAGTATTTCTTTATTCAAATGCAAATCAGGTTCGGACGGCGAAATGCAGTTTGAAAGAGGGTGTATTTGTGACGTGCAAGCTCCCTGCTCCGCTCCATTATGATGCATCCACTTGCAGACAACAAGATCCTTGTAGTAGTTTTCGTTGCCTGTGCTGGCATCTGTATAACAGTATGGCAGGATAGCTCCTATGCTGCTCACCACTTTTGTTGCACGGGTAATGTTAGGTTGTGAGTCTGACGTACTTTAAACTAGCGGGAGAGAATGTAAACAGATACAGCGATAGGTGATGGGAAGGGGGGACGAGGTTGCTCCAAGCCAACAGTCCCGCCTACAGCTCAGGGATTATTTCTAATGAACTCCTGCCTCTGCAGAAACTATGTCTTATACATCGACTTAGGTTTATTGATTTTGGCTAAAAACGGCATCATTAAAAGGCCAGTGGGAACGCTTTAAAAATATTTCAAAAGATAATCAAAGTGGAACTTCAAGAAAAAACTTACCTTTCAGTTAATTTGAGATTTATCTTTTGCAATTGCAATTTTGGAGAATAATCAGATAAACTCAGACTACTGGGCAGAACTTGATAATTGTGCAGGACAGTTGTATAATATTAAACAGAAAAGCCCTGTTCAATGGAAAAAGTATTGCTGATTGTTTTCATTTAACCTTAAAGTTTGGATTTACATAAAAACAAATCTGTAGAGATTAACAAAACTATTAGTCATTTCACACATAGGTGCATGACAGCTGATCGGATTTTGGAGGAAAGAGTTTAACTGTTAAATTTGGGGTTTTTCGTTTTGTTTTATTTGATTGTTTTATTTCTTTCTCTGATGTTATCAAGCCTTCGAACAAACCACGAACAAAAACAGAAGCCTGGGAAAATACTAAGTATAGAAGTGGTTTAATGCATTTTCAGATTTAGGATTATTTTAACACCTTTTTTTAAATTTGCATGTGTTAAATTGAATGCACAATAAAGATGATTTTGCTGGTTTTCTGTTTTGTTTTTTCAGGTACTTTTTGTTTTAAAGCAGAAAGTAGTTTAGTCAAACAGTCAAACAAACACATTTTGTTAAAGAAAATATGTTTATTGATATTGTTTTTTCATTCAAAAATTAAGTAACTGCAAGAAAAAAAAGAAATATTTTTCAGATTAAGCACAGATTACCAGCAGAAGAGCAGCATTGTACACCGCTTGGTGGTTTCTAAATGCATCAATGAAAGTTAATCTCCAGAGACACCCCAGCATATGTTCTTGATGAAAACAGGAACTCGATTTAACCACATCATCCTGTGTGAAAAGATATTATCAGTGATGGAAGGTAAAAACACATTTGTCACCTTTACCTGGAAGTAGACAGAAAAAAAGCGAAGAAAAACAGAAGTGCACACCCTTTCAAATGCTAGAGATCACAGTTTCTGCAGAAAAGATTTCTGTTCACAATTAGCAGCAAAGATAAGCAGCATTTTGTGACCTTCAGTATGCTTTCACACCTCTAGATGATGTAGCCTTTTTTAAATATTCTAGTGCTCAATTAAACAAAAATTTTTGTTTTTAAAAATTTATTAATTTTTAACAATCTTTTTTTTAACAGTCTCACTTCTCTAACATAATCCAGTTTGTTTTGGTCTTGTGTTTGGTTTCAATTTATAGAGATGGATAAAAATGTTAGCTTAAGGGCAGCAGCACCAAAAAAAAAACATTTTAGGCTAAAATTAAAAATTCAGAACGTTGTCATGCAACAAGTCGTGCATTAAAATTCAAGAAGCATTTATTTGTATTTGCATTTACTGTTCCGTGTGCAAACCTGGTTTGGAAAAAAAAAATGCAGCATAATCTAGCAAATCTGCTTGCGAAGTTTTGAAATATTTTCAGAAGTTCACATATTAAAATTAGCTTTTACACGCGAATATTTAGAACTGACTGACTGCAAGTTAAACTTGATCTCAAACAGACAAAAGGCTTCATTTCAAAAGTGCCAAATAACAAAAAAGAAATTTAAATTTAAGCAAAATGATAAAATACAACTTTAGAGTTGTTTAAAGTCCCACTTCGATCATCTATTGATCTTTTTTCAAAGCGTTCCAAGGGCTTTTTTAAAATCTTTGTTTACCATTTTTTAGCCAAAAGAAAAAATAAACTGTCATTTTCCAGCAGTGACTACTGCAGAGCAGCAGTAGTTCGTTAGAAACGTGCTTCCGAGTTGTGGGCGTTGGTGTGAAAAAACTCCGCCCCGTTTCCCTTCCTGTTATTGAGAGTTCTCTGTTCACATGCTCTACTGCTGGCTTCATCTGCTCCTGATTCACAATTGAATAAAGAAATACTTAGAAATTAAACTCGAGCTTAATTTCCTTCATAAATGTCATCCATCGTCAGAAAAATGCTGCAAATACATGTTTAAATAAACAACAAAAACAGGATTTCAATTGGAGTAGATCTTTAGAAAGAAGTAGAAATTGCTAAATCACCATCGGCAGAAACGATCTCATGGTTTCTGCTTTCCAGAGAAAAACAAAAGCGGAACTCACAAAGCTCAGATTCTGAACAATAAGATAAACAGGAGTTTTGTAAGCCTGCATGACAACATGAACTTTAAAAGCAGGGGATGTTCTCTGCAGATTCTCTCAAAGCGTAGCCATCAACTGTGCATCATGTCATTTGTTCTATAAGGTTGAAATTTATCTTCTGAACTTGGACGTTTAAGATTTTTTTCATGAGAAAAAAATGAATGTTCCGAGGTTCCAGAGTCTAATTTACATGGTCACTGAGGTGTTTTTGGATCTTGTGCTGCCCAAGCTGTTGGCGGAACCCTTCCTGTAGGTCATCTGGATCCTCTTGCTGATCACACCATGTTTGTAGAGTGCAAACAGCAGCTGGTTTCTGAACTTCTGGCCAATGAAGGCGTACAGCACCGGATTGATGGCGCAGTGTGTGTAAGCAAAAATCTGGGTTATGTTCAGCACCACCTCCACCCTGTAGCTAGTGTCACATGACTGCACCTTCAGGGATTCGGTTCGGATGAGCGTGTCGATCAGGACGGCGATGTTGTAAGGCAGCCAGCAGAGAACGAATCCCAACACCACCGCCATGATCACGCGCATGGCCTTCTGCTTTTGCTGGTTGCGGATCTGAAGGAGCGTCACGCCCGTCCAGCCGTAGCAGAAGGTCATGACGACCAGAGGCAGGAAAAAGCCCAAGGTATGACGCAGAATGCGCAAACTGAATTGCCAAAGGTCACTTCTTTCTCCAGTGATGTTTTCATAGCAGATGAACTGGTTGAGGTCGTCGGCGTACATGCTCTCCCTCTTGATAACAACGGGAAGAGACAAAAATCCAGCCAGCAGCCACACCACAATGCAGACCACTTTCACCAGCTGGTGATGTGAAGACAGCACGCGCGTGGCCCTCACAATGGCAAAGTAACGGTCCACGCTGATGCACACCAGCAGGAAGACTCCACCGTAAACGGATGCTTCCTGGAGGCCGGACAGGACTTTGCACAGGAAGTTACCGTAGCTCCAGCCGTAGTGAGCGTTCATGCCCCAGAAAGGAAGCGTGAGGCAGAAGAGCAAGTCAGCTATCGCCAGATTCATCAAGTAGATGTCTGTGCTGCCTCTGCCCCTCTTCATAGAGCAGACAACAAAAACCACCACGCTGTTGCCGACCAAACTGAACAAAAACACCAAGATGTAGACGATCATCAGGGCGATGGAATTAAATCCAGGCACAGTTGCATTGCATGGTGAAGAAGAGGGCTCATCCGTCTCATAATCATTTGTAACATTGTAAAAATTGGTGAACAAAGAAAAATCAAAATTGCTCACAGCCTCTTCTGATGTTATCTGGGTCTATACAAAAACACAGAGGTGTGAAGGTTAGAGAAGCGTTAAATGCTGCAATGTTTTAAGTGAAACTGCAGAAAAACCCAAACAACTTCAAGCTCTTTCTTCTACATTTAGACTTTACTGAAACCTTTTCACTTTCACATTTCACATGCCACATTTCACACAAGAAATGTAACCTCATGAGTTTTTAGTCACTGACCGTAATCAATTTAGAAACACTTATATTAAGATGGATTTGATGAATTGTGCAAGATGTCGCTTCAATTTCACTATGTTTTGCTGCTTCACTGGATTAATTTTCTCAGGAAAAGCCTTTGAAAAAATTTAGAAAATTTCTTTCAAGTTGAACTTGTAAGCAGATGACTTTCTTCACACAAAAATGTAATTCACTCTTATAAAAAAAGAATCAAAAGGAAGAAACAAGAGTTGCATACCAGTTTGTCTCCCATGTCTTGATTACTTAGCATCAACACATAAAACAGACTTAGAATGTAAAAACACAGCTTCAGCCTCTCCCAGAGTCCTTGTCAGCGTGTGCAGCGTGTGCAGACTAAGTTGTGAAGCTGATGTTGTTAGCACACTGTGTGACACAAGTACCCAGGAAAACCACACAATTATCTCATTATCCATCTACAAAGACAAAACTAACTAAGAAATACTCAAAAAGGGGCTTTTTTATTGTTACAAGAGCTGCACTCGCAGAGCAATGCAGGTGAAAAAGATGAAATTTAACAATTGGATCAATTCTTAAACCTTAAAGGGCTCAAACCACATCAGATGATCACATAATTTAAGATGAGAAATAATATTTCAAGCATTAACTGCATTCACAATGTCTGTCACCCAACTCACTTTGTTTTGGAATTAGCTTTAATTGTCCTGCAGCAGTTCTGGACTATAAGGAGCCGATTTTTTTTTTTTTCAGTGAAAACGTCACCCCGCTGCTAAATCAAAAACTCATCAAAATTAGCAGTTCCTGGTGAATATGATGACATCCTAGTGGAAGAAACCATCATAAAGATTAATAGGGTCAAAATCTCTTATGGAATTGTTTAAAATCAAGCATGAGTCGGGGTCTCCAAGGAAGTTTTAAAATTATTATGGGATGGCCACAGGACCTACAGTTTGGAAAACTTTTATTCTATTGATTTTCTTGATATTTCACATACATGCAGCCATCTAAAGTCTTCAATCACAACCAAAATTTTGTTGACCTTTGACCTCGGGAAAAGACCACTATCTTGAATTTAAAAAAACGTGCACCTACAAATTTAAACTCCACCAAAGGATTTTATCCATCATCTCTTAACTCCTCACCCTGCTTGGGGCAAAAATGTTGCATTTACAAGCTGGAGATTTCAAACGGTGTTGGTTTGATGAGCTCACAAAAGAAGTGTTCCCCTTTTTGCTCGCACATTTTTTACATGAACATTGTGAAAAATTAACACATGAATCAAGGGCTCAAGCTGAACAAAACGATGTAACCTATGACAGAAACATAAGGAATGTGGGAATGTTACCAAAAAAAACCTCGGTTGCCAAGGAAATACAGACATTTACTTTTGGCAATTTTTCTAAAAATGACATCAATGTATTCGTCTCCGCCAGGCAACCAAAACATAAAACGGTTGCTATGGAGATAAAACCAACAGAAAAGCCTCCATTTTGAAAGTGTTTTTTGAATGAATTGTTCACGTGCAGCTCTGACCAGGGTAGCAGGGGCAGAAGGACACAGTAAGATGTGTGTAGCAGCCATGGGGTGCAGAGAGAAGGGGTGGCGCCTTCGCCACTTTCTGGTTTAATTTAGCAACAATCTGCATTTAAATTGAATTATTTTCTGGAGAACAATAGAACTCATTGAAAATGTAAGTTGGATTTGGAAATATTTGGACTAAAGTCTTTCTTTTATTCTGATCTCAAACTGTCAAGGTCAGGGCACTTCCACTGATGCTGAGCAGTGGAACTCCATGTATGAGCAGCACTGCAGAAGAAGAGGAAAGGGAATCATCGGAGACTCGCTCCACCCGACTCGCTGTCTGCTCAATCACTGCACATATAGCCTGCAACACAGCAGAGCGGACAGCATCATCACACAAAGAACTCGCTTTTTCAACCACTTCTTCTCTGTCACAGTCAGACTGATCGCAACAAAACAATAAAAGAAAATGTAACTAAAACTATATCACAGCAAATAAATGAGAAATATCCTTTTGTAATTGGTCAACATTAAAAAATTCTATGTCTCTTCTATTTGCTCTTGCGCTTCTTCCAGCCTTCCAGTGAACTTGCATACATCTTCTTCACACTTTTTTTGCACTTTTTACTGGTGTATATACTTCTTGATACCGATCCTGTTATTTAAACTTGCATAGTAATTCCTATTTGTCTTTTGTTGTTTTAAACTATGACTCTAAGAGCTCCAATGTACAAAAATTCCAATGTACTTCAATGGAATTTGATGCATACATGGTTATAAAAAACCTTGAACTGACCAAGTGTTTCCCTTAGTGAGTTTTGATCAAATCTTTTCTTTATTTTATTCGTTTTACTCCTAAATCTCCACACGCCTCTGCTCTAACACAAACAGGCAGAATTTTGACAGGAAAAACACAAGTTTAGTGCTTTATCACTGTTGAATTTAAAGGTTTAAGCCAAATTCCAAGACCTCATGGCTGACTGCATGTGAGGCTGCAATTCAAAAGTTTATCTTGCAAGGATTTCTGCACAATAAGGTTCCTCTGTTTTTCTTAAATGCAATTTGCTGCTCAGCGGAGGCTCTCTACAACAACAACTTATCCATAGACTACAGAGTTTAAGAAGATATTTGTCACTGTGACGTTTGCAAAATCTGCACTTTTGCAACATGAGCATCAAGTTTCGCAAAACTAAGTTAAAAAATTAGATGAATGTGAAGAAAACAGTTGCATTAATTATGAAGCGGTATGACCTAAATCTTCTGAGCAACACTGGACACAACATCCTCTTTGTGTTCTAAATGTTGTCTCTCAGTTTCACGAGACACAAAAGGACACCATCCTTCCTGTCAGCAGAAGAGCAGCGCAATAAGCCTAAAGAATGACACACAGTGACAGTTTCACCTTCTATGTTAGCAAAAAGCTGCTCTGCCACCTTTAGTCGGTAATACAGCTTTTAAATTCACTAACCCCTCAAGCACACTGGGTGTGTTCTGAAATGACAATTTAAAAAAAACAAAAAAAAAAAACAAAGAAGTTGTGCAACACAAAGCATGTCTCACTTTACCCCACAGTCAGCTTGGGAACAAAGTTTTCTTTGTTACAGGCAGATTTTCAGTCTTTGGTTTGGTTTTTTTAACTCTGCAAATGTTTTTTGGACTTTGGGTCCTATAAACAACAGAAAAATGCATTTTTAAAAAAATAAACTAACACTTTCTATTAAAGTTGGTGATTGTGATCTGCCAGGTTCCACAAATACCAAAAACCTTATAGTTGTTGGAATCTCTCAGCAACCAGGTAATAATTGTAAATGGAGACTCCTTACAAAGGACTCAAATCTATGTTTGAATTCTGTTAGTCTGAATAGAGATAGGTAAACAATAAGGTTTTTTGTCATAAAGCTACAAAATAAAAAATTGAAATCCACAGAATTTGTAAAGAATCCTGTTAGTTTCCTTCAAAAATTTCATAGATATTATGAAAAGTCTCCAGAAGGGGGCAGCAAAAGTCTCTTTGTGGCGCTTTAACAGACATCCCATTGTTTATGTTTTTCACGGCTGCTAAGAATTTTAAACTATTATTATGAAAAGATTTTTTAAAAGTTGTTTATATCGAGAATATTTGCTTTTGTGATCATTTGTGGAATCATTCTTGACTCAAGTGAACTTTTGTTGATGGTCTGTTCTCATCCTGGAAAACAGCTGTTCTCTGGGTTTAAAGAGGTGTCATTAAGAATTTTATAATTTGTTTCCATTTGTTTGAATAACGGTTGCATTACAAAAAACACGTCAAATACAAAAAAGAATTGTTTGTATGTGAGACAGGCTGGACACATAAGTAATTTTGGAAATATCTACCTGAAGTACTCAGATCTTCCCAAATTGTGAGAAACTATTAGTTTAACATTTTTGTACAAAACTTTTCATTATTATTACTATCATTATCATTATTAATATAAAATTATCAAAAAAATGAACATTTCCGTAAGGTAATGAAAAAAGCCTAGATCAAGCATGTCCAAAGTCGGGCCCACGTCCACATTTCCACCCGTCCGCCGGCTCCTTACATTAAATCAATGATATGCACCACCGGTTTGACATTTTTTTCATTGCTGTTGGCAAATTTCACTTAAGGCCGTAAATCTGTAGCAAAACTGCTGTGCAATCCTTGGGTGACACTTTTTAGCTCCTTTCTAAAAATGTTACCTCTAAATAACAAATAGAAAAGTTGCCAGTAAGGGGTTAGGGTTAGAGTCTCATTTTCATTTTTCATTTATTTATTTATTGAGCACCTTCCACCACCAGCCAAGGAAGCCCAAAGTGCTGTACACAGGGAAAACATAGATTTAAAATAATTAAACAAAGAGAATAAAAGCATTAAAAGAATAAAACCATTGTAAAACAATGTAAAACTAAAAACCAGGACAATAAAAGGGCTAGGTTGATGCTAAAATGCTGTAGTGCAGGAATAACTGTTTTTTAAAACTCTCCAAGTGCTTGACCTCTCTAATTGCTGGTGGCAACTGATTCCAAAGTTTAGGAGCCAGCACAGCAAAAGCACGGTCCCCCTGACATTTCCGTTTCGTTCTAGGAACCAGTAACACGCACTTGTCTGCAGAGTGTAAGGACTGTGGGGGGGAATATTTTACAAGCAGGCTGGAGAGGTAAGAAGGTGCAGTACCTGCCAGGGCCTTAAAAGTAAAAATAAGAATTTTCTTAAAAATCAGGTACTGCACCGGCAGCCAGTTCAAAGAGGCCAAGATTGGGGTTATGTGGTCAAACTTTTTTGCCCCGCAAATAAATCTGGATGTTGCATTTTGGACCAGCTGCAGTCTGGCTGTTGAAGCCTTGGGTAACCCAGCACACAAAGAACTACAATAATTTAGTCTGGACAGCACAAAGGCATTGGTGACTATTTCCAGGTTCTTTTTTGAAATAAAAGACTTAATCCTAGCCAGACGTTGCATTTGAAAAAAGCAGGACCTGGTCACAGCATTTATTTGGAAGTCCAGTTTCAAAGCAGCATCAAGTTTCACCCCCAAGTTAGTGACCACAGACTGTTCAAAAGGGGCAAGAGAGAGAAGATCAACATCATGATCCTTTCGACCACTAGGGGTAAACACAATTACCTCGGATTTGTTTTCATTTAGGTCGAGAAAGTTAGTTGACATCCACAACCTAACTTCAGCAAGGCAATCAATTATTCTTTTAATCGTGCGGTCAGGTCCCTTACATATAGGGACATAAATCTGGCAATCGTCAGCATAAAGGTGGAAATCCACCTTATGCTTCCGCAATATCATTCCCAGTGGCAACAAATAAATAGAAAAGAGCAATGGGCCCAGAACTGATCCCTGAGGGACCCCCCACTTCAGGGGGTAACACTTAGACGAGTAAGGGCCCATCTTAACACAGAAAGACCTGTCTGAAAGGTAGGACCTCAACCACTGTAGTGCTTCCCCAGAAAGCCCCACCCATTGTTCCAGCCGACCAATCAGGACCTCATGATCAACTGTGTCAAAAGCTGCTGATAGATCAGGTAATAAAAGAACGACCTGTTCGCCTGCATTTGTTGCCATGAAAACATCATTAAAAATTTTTAAAAGAGCGGTCTCTGTGCTGTGTCCAGACCTGAACCCTGACTGCAAAGGTTCCAATATGTCATGTGCGTTTAAGAACGAGATCAACTGTTTGTAAACAATGTTCTCCAAGATTTTTGCACAAAAAGGCAGGTTGGATATTGGCCTGTAGTTTGACAGTAAAGCAGCATCCAGCCCTGGTTTTTCAGTAGTGGCCTTACAACCGCATGATTAAAATTGAGTGGAACTTGAGTGGAAGTAAGACTTGTGTTTATAATAGTTAAAACTGCTGGTCCTAACACTGCAAAGACTTTCTTAAAAAACCAAGCCGGCAGAACATCACAGGAGGACCCAGTTGGCTTAAGCCTTGATACCACTCTTTCTAGTTCAGTAAGAGACACCAGTGAAAAAGAATCAAGCTTAGGAACTGGTTTCTGTGGAGTTGGAGGAGAATAAGTGGAACATTGTGTGAGAGAGGACCTAATACCAGCAACCTTGTCCATAAAAAATACACAAAATTTTTCACAATTTTCCACAGAGCCTTCTGTTGAGTTTCTACTCCCATCTGAGTCCAATAAAGATCCCAAAGTATTAAAAAGGATTCGTTGATCACCTGAAGCAGAAGAAATGATGTTAGAATAAAATTGTCTTCTAGCTTTTGTGACAGCTTCATTGTACATGTACAGTTTGTCCCTAAGGAGATCTTGGGAAATTTGAAGTCTGTCCTTCTTGAATTTTCTCCCAGTTTTCCTACAGTCCCGTCTCAAGACACGGATTTCCTCAGAGATCCAACGTTCAGATATGTGCCTTGGTTTTTTGATGGTGAGGGGGGCAATCTCATCCAAAATGTTAAAGCACAGGTTGTCAAACTGAAAAAGAAAAGCATCTGTGGTCATTGTAGAAGAGTATAAAGACGGCCACTCCAACGGAAATATAGCAGAAAATTCATCAGCTTTTCCTTCGTCCAAGCACCGGACCCATCTGACAGGAGCAGGTTTAGGGACAATGGCGAATGGCAGAACAACGTCAAATAACACTGCTGAATGGTCAGAGAACGCAGTCTTCACAGTCTCAACTGAGGTGAGAGGAAAACCGAACGACAGAGCTAAGTCTAGTGTATGTCCATGACTGTGTGTTGGGTTGGAGACCCACTGTACAAGATTAAAAGAATCCAACAAATTTAAAAAGTCCTTGACGAGAGGTTTAGTATCAAGAGGCAGACGAGGCGCGCTCTCTACGAAAAGCTAACTGGGAGTGAACTGTGCCAAAAACTGTGGTAAATACGTTTTTAGATGTTTTTATGTAAAGAAATGAGGAGTTATCTGTTGCAATAAAATGTCATTAATTATTACCAAATCTGTCACCTCTTCGCAAAACGTTTGGACACAGTTTTCACCCTTGTGGTTCATGATTTGTACAATACACTCTTAAAAGCAAAAGTTCTGACAAATTTTATCTTAAAAATCATTGTAGCAACATGCATTAGAATTCATTTTTCACCTATTACAGACCTGCCAGTATCTATATAATGGGGCATCTTTGAATCGATTCTTCGAACTGGTTTTGTTTTCCCTTTTGAAATGCGTTACTAAGGATGCCTACACGCTAGAATATGCCACAAATGTTTACATTTTCATTTAGATTGGTCTACTTTCACACCTTAAGGCATATTTACTATGGTCATGTGATGCAGTCACATCAGCTGCTGTTAATGTGAAAAATATCTGATCAAAAGATAAAGAAAAGCACATTCAGCTCCGTACAACACCAATGGAAAGCTCTTTTTCTTTTATTCGGATTTGCACTACGAGCAGCTTTTTTCCTCTATTTTAAATGAATTTTAAATAAAGACAGAAACAATACAAGTGACACAAAGGATGAATAAATGTGACCAAGAAAAACAGACTAAATGAGAACTTGTAAATAGAAAAAGTACTCCTCATGTGCTGAAACAAACTGGTATTTCATCAGAACTTTTTCCTGTGCGTCACTGTCAGTCGTGACAAACCACAAGCTGTTCATTGATTTATTGAAAAACACACTCGACACTGATTCTTGTTGATCATCTGTATTATGTAGTCTGATATTTCTGAGAGAAATTACTTCATCGTTCGTGACTTGTACGATGAGATTTTTTCAAAGAAAACCATTTCTGACAACTGCAGTTTCTGGAAGGTCTGCACAAGAAAACGGAAACTGCTCAGTTTGATGGCTCAAATAAAAAATAACTGTGTTTTTAACCATTTTTCTAATGTTATTGTAAACCTTCAGGCTTTTCTCATTAATCTTCGTGTCTCGTTTTAGTTTTAAAATTTGCGTGCGAGTCCAAATCCACAAAAACTTTCCATTTGAAAAAGAAAGACACCACCACAAAAATAACAAGAGGAAATCATTATTGTATAATAAAGTAAATGAACTCCAGATCCGGTGAAGAAATGACAGGAATCAAAGGGAAAAATTAAAAACATGTGAAAAACTTGGTTCACATATTGGCATGTAACACCCTCACGGATGCCTCTCGATGCACAAATACAGTCTGTCCTGAAATTAAAGTCATGTTTACTTTGGGAGGTTCAGATCTCGCCAGTAAACAGACCATTTACTGTATAAACTGAACTGACTCTGTGTGTTTTGGATTTTTGAAGTATTTATTGACATTTTTATGCAGCTCGGCCGGCACTGACGTTTGTCTGCACAGGGAAGGTCAAAATAATTGAGACGCAGACAAGGTGAGCCTTGTTCTTCTTTGAAAGATCTTTCCACTTTAAAGATTATTGGTGGAGTTTAAATAAAAGTAGATCGTCTTCCACTCCATCTTTGCCTTAGTTGGTCAGATTAGCTCCACTGTGGGGATTCAAAAGCAGTAAAAAGTGTGCATTTCTTGTCAGTTAAGATCTTTATTGTAATTTCCAGCTCCATGTTGGAGGATTTCTTCCTGTCATTTATGGAGTGTTTCCTTCAGGTCATGTGCAGTCAAGAGTTACTTCTCAAGCTTGAGAATGAAAGTGTCTGAACTTCAGATGCAAATGAAAGTCAGAAGTCGTCAGCTGCAAAGGCTGATTAAAAAGTGTGTTGGAGGCAGGAAGTTTAGGGACTGTTTTGTGTCAGTTTCTGTGTAGACAGATGGGAAACAGGAAAACAAATGTGTTTGTGGGAAAACTTGCACCACAGTGTTAGAGAATGCATAGAGAAGGGGCAGGCTTACTTTGCACGGGACTTAAGCAGAACAAACATGCGAAATTCCTTAAACGGTCTATGGAAACTTTCAGGGAGCTCGTAAAAACACCTGGAAAATGTCCCTAGATATGCTAGTGTTACAGTGATGAAGGGAACTGTAGGTGCAAAGAGATTTCAGGCACTTTGACCTGAGTTCAGACAGAAGAAATGCATTTATTGGGATCTAGGATGCATCAGAGGAGTCACTTCCACAACGCTGATGCAGTTTTAGAGCTTTGCGTCATTTAAAACAAAGATTTAAAAGTGGTCTTTTAATTATGATTATTCTATTTTTATCATACATTTTACTTCTTACTAGGAGCGCAAGTCTAATGGTGAGCAATATTAGAGCTATCAGCTGTACAGTTTTGAGCTCGATGCCGATGAGGAAAGAAATACTCAGAAATGCAATTTTGAGGTTACATTTCTTCATTTAATCTTCCATCATGAGAAAATGCTACAAGAACATGTTAAAAACATCCTTTTCATTGGAGTGGGTGCCTGCTTTTTCTTCTAGCTTTCATATTCAAGACATCATCTACATGTGAATTTCTTCGTCTGGAACGCTTCTCAGTCATGACGATCAGGTAATGACAGAATTCTGTGGTTAAAGACTTTAAACACTGATTGAGAAGATGTTTCACTTTCCATTGGTGAAGCTTCCTCAGATCAGAGAATTGAAACTGGGAATTCAGGTAGCTGGTTTGTGGGTGTGGGGAAAAACGAAATATGTGAAAGTGAATACAAAACGCCCCTCCACAAAAGGATGGCACAGAAGAAATACAACATCAGAGCAGGCCTTAAGGACAGCGGAGATGCCTTTGGAGACATAGAGTCAAAGTCTGGACAGATGGTTTGACAGAGGAGTTAAGAAAGGAAGCAGGAAGCATCTGTGTCAGAATGGACAAACCTCCCCTCATCAGAGGTGGGGGTCTGAGACACTTCCTGTCCCCCACATACATTCCTGTTTTACATCTTTGCTCAGGACACTGGGGTCCCATTCACACCCACAATAAACAATTAACAAGTGAACCACACTGGGACCCCCACCAAGTTGAAGGACATTAGACGGCTGTCATAAAAACACTGGACTGTTGACGTTTGTGACATTCAGTCCCCCCCCCACACACACACACACACAACTCTGAACCGCATAAACAGCTTAAACTCTCCATCAGCTGTTGGAAGTGAAGATACTTGGAGGATCAGTGAAACATCTGCGACATCAACTTTTAAAGTCCAGCCGCTCTGAGGAACTGAATCCTGTCGTGTGAATTCATTTGCATTTCTCACTTTTAGTTTCTTTTTTTGATTCAAAAGTTTTTCTTTTGTTTTGATTTCTAAAATGTAATGTTGTTTTTTTACTGTTTGTTTTGTTTTTTTAATTGTCAAAGTGATTGTGAATGGGATTTTGAGTGATTCGTAGATTTGCACTTCAGGGCCACCGTAGATTTGTGCTTGTAGTTGCTTCACCTGGGCACTGAGTGGTGTAGGCTGGGATGTTTGGCTCAAACACACTTGTGGGGAGTGGTTTTTTTTTTTTACTGTTTGTGGTTGGAAGGTATTAGTATGTAAACGTTTGATTAATCTTTTAGCTCATTTTAAGCCATATCACTTTTCAGTCTTTCAAATTTTACACAACTCATCCTAACGATGACTTAAGGACTAAGAGGATCAGCTACTTTAACAAGATCCACTCAAACACAATCAACCAAAGAAATGGATGTGAGAGGAGCTTGGAGATCAACCACACACATACAAACTCCACAAATACAGGTGGGATTTGAGCCAGAGTCTTTTGACGGTGAGGTAAGAGTGCTAACCACTACACCACCTTCCACAGCAGCTGTTGTGAGACATGGGCTGCATTGAAAGAACCACATAGCTGCCTCAGAGGGAGGTTGTTTTGAGCACATGTTTTCATTTTCAACAAAAGAAATAGTTTGCTGAAAATGAAAATGGATTTAAAAGATGGCTTTCTTCAGGCTCATTCCATAAGAGTTTCCTTGTTCCTTGTTTTTTTTAAAATAACATCAGGAACTTCCTCATGTGCTTGCATGTTCTTGTTGCATTTCTCTCACTATGTGAGTCATACATAAAGAAACTCAATCTCAAAGTTGCATTTTTGAGTATTTCTTTCTTGGAATTGTTGTGAATCAGGAAGAGATGAAAAAATGTAGTTTGAAAAAGATTGTACTTGAAAATGTGCTGGGTGGGCCACAAGTTCCCTGCTCCACTCCATTCTGATGGTACACAGAGTGTTAGGGCCATTTTACGTACAACTTTAAAGTCTTATATTTACAAGGAAAAAAGTCATAGATTTCTGAGAAAAAACTCATTAATTTAGAAGAAAAAAAGTCAATAATTACTAATTGTCTGTTTATCTGAGCCGTGCTCAAAGATAAAAAACATGGAGCATTTTGTGAAGCTTTATTTCTGGATAGGTTTTAAAAAACAAAGAAATTCTGACCCTTTAGGCGACTCAGAATCCCATTATTATTAGTGTAGCTGGCTTTCTGGTTCTGTGTCGGTAATGGAGAGTTTCATATGGAAAAACAAGGGAGCTCAGACACATGTCAGTGTGTGGAGGACCACCACTTTATTCTGCCCTTTTCATTCACATACTCCTAGGTCATGTGCACAAGGAACACCAAAGGGGAATGAAACTAGTGTTATTTACATCCTCCCCTCCAAACATCCCATCATCCCCAAATGCTCTGTTGAAAAGACTCACCAGGTACATCCCAACACAGATGTGAGATGACTGCTTCAAACATGTCCAGCGGCAGAACACCCAATTAAAAGACAAACTAAGAGGCATACTCCAAGAACAACATATTTAAACCTGCCAAAGACTTGCATCTCATTCATGTTTTATGGCCCAGTATAATTGTGTTTTTCTCTGCTGGGAGGGCTGCCTCTTCATGAAGTTCAGTTCTTATTTTGTGTTCTGGATGGCTGAAGCAGAAAAAGTGTATGCCGCACAGCAATAACAAGGTGTGTAACACAAAATCAGTGTGTGTGTGACTATCCTGTCAGTCTCAGTGATTTATTGCTCAGTTCTTTGGTTCACCACAGTCTGTCTGTGCCTGCCTTTAAAACCACTGGTGGTCTTTGTACACATGAGAATTTGTCTACATGAGAGAGGGTTAAATTCTCCACATTTTACCATATTATGATCACAACCATTAGTATATTTTATTTAAATTTTATGTGAAAGACCAACACAAAGTGGCACACAATTTTGGAGTGGAAAGAAAATTATACAAGAATTAAATTTATTTTTACAAATAAAAAACTGAAAAATGCAGTGTGCAAAAGTATTCAGCCCCCTTTTCTCTGACTGCATCCAATTGCCTTCAGAAGTTGCTTGATGATTGGTGACTGATCAAATGTTGACTTCATGACTTAATAGAGTCCACCTGTGTGTAGTTTAATCTCAGTAAACAAATCCAGCTGTTCTGTGACAGTCTCTGTGGTTTGTCAAGAGAATATTGGGGAGAAAACAGCATCATGAAAAAGTATAGAAAAGATTTCCAAGCTTTGAACATCCCAGGAACCCCTGTTCAGTCCATCATCCACAAGTGGAAAGAGTATGGCACAACTGCAAACCTACCTAGACATGGTCGCCCACCTAAACTAACAGGCCGAACAAGGAGAGCTCTGATAAAAGATGCAGCCAGAGGAAGTCCATGGTGACTCTGGCTAAAATCCATTGTTAAAAAAACACAATTATTCCTGTTTGCAGTTTACCATAAGCCATGTGAATGACCCAGCAAACGTGTGAAAGAAGGAGCTCTGGTCAGATAAGAACAAAATAGAACTTTTTGACCTAACTGTAAAGCTTTATGTGTGGTGGAAATCTAACTCTGCATTTCACTCTGAACACATCATACTGTCAAACATGGTGGTGGCAGCATCATGCTCTGGGGCTGCTTCTCTTCAGCAAGAACAGAGAATCTGGTTGAGTTGATGGAAAGATGGATGGAGCCAAATACAGAGCAATTTTGGAGGAAAACCTGTTGAAGTGTGAACAACACTTGAGACTGGGGCAGAGACGTGCAATACTGGTAGAGATTAATCCCAAAAGACGTGCAGCTGTTATTGTAGCAAAAGGGGTTCCATAAAGTATTAACTCAGGGAGGCTGAATACTTTTGCACACTGCACTTTTCAGTTTTTTATTTGTAAAAAAAAAGATCAACTCTTGTATATATTTTTTCTCCTCTTCACAAGTATGTGCCACTTTGTGTTGGTCTTTCACATAAAATTCCAATAAAAAATACTGATGTTTGTGGTCATAATGTGAGAAAATGTGGAGAATTTCAATACTTTTGCAAACCACTGTATCTTTATTTTTTGTTAAAGTTTTTTTTTTAATGTGGCGCTTCAGCCCAGTCTTTTTTTTGGTTAATGTTTAAATAGTTAAGTGAAGCAGGAAAAATATGAAGTTTAAACCAAATAAAGTACGACTTCAACATCAATGCAACAAAGTAGTGAGACTATAGTTGTTCTCTTATCATTACAGAACTGACAATCAATATGCTTCCCAACGATAAAACAGTTTAGTTGAGTATGACCAAGTCTAAATGTGGGTAATACTTTATTTTCCAATCTAGTCCCTTCCACAAACCCCATTTGTCCCACTGCTCTGTGTTCTATCGAGCCACCTTCTCTTTCTTTCCTCTTCACATCATTTCTCAAATAAACTCCCAACTCTTTCTTTGGTTTATTTTACATTTCTGTCCTGCTCAGGGATCGTTCTAAATCAATTTTCCTCTTTTAACACCAGTTTTGGATGCTTGTCTGCTTATTTGTTTCCTTTTACACCAATATGTAGATTTCCTTCTTTTTTTGTTTCCACAGACTTGTTCTCACTCCAGACTTTAGTTTGTAATCACCTCAGCTGTTTCGGATTTACGTTAATTAGTCCCTCAGTATATTTGAGTCAGTGGTTTCAGTGACTCATTGTCAGATCCTCTGTTTTATTATCTGTTGAGGCTTCAGTGTAAAGATTTGTCTTAATTAAGTTTTGAGCCGTTTGTTTTCTTTATTCTTTTCCATCTTGTTGACAGTTAAATTGAAATGTTCCAGGCATGTTTCCCTGTATTTGAATTTTCCACCATTTATGACCATCTCTAATATTACAAAGAATTAATCATTGAATTAGTAAACTTGTTGTTTTACTTTTTTTCAAGGTTCTGTTTAGAATAAACTTGTTGGTAGTACAGGAAAAATTTGGGCCGTCAAATTAAACTGCTTTCGTCTGTAAAGTTTGATCATTTCCTTTCAGTTTCAATTGTTTTGATGTCAAATCATGGAAAAGTCTCAAAAGTCGATGGTCTGTTTGTTAATCCAGCAGCTGGAATCCTTTTCCACGGATAACCGTGTCTTCCACATGCCTCTTGCATAACAAACCAGAACATGTGAGCGTAGAGGACTGCCAGAAGGGGTTTGTAAGCAGTAAAGCACAGAAAGTCAAGTTGGAAATAGTTTTATTTTTCACCTTAAGCCACAGTAGGAGAATTACTCAGTGAAACAACATCCTGTTGGACAGGGTAGTTCTGAAGCCAGTACACTGAGTTTAGAAACCTCAGAAATCCTGTCAAACTATGAGAATCTGTGAATGCAGTTAGTTTTTCTGTGTTTTGTTCCATTGCTCACAGCTGGTTTATTTGTTTTTCTCAATTTGTTAATTTGCTCCTGTATTTTATGCTTTTGTTAACCTAAGAAATGCTTTTGTTTTCAGCTAACTGAGAATGTGGGAAAAATCTTTGGATTAAGATCAGAAGTTGGTTTCTGAGCTAAAGATTGCCTTTTTTTCCTTCTAAATGGAGCAAAGCTTTCTGCTTTGTCACTCCACTCTGAATGCTTAAAACAACACGCAGCGTGCCCTGAACCAGTCCACAAGAGAAAATGAGCCAAATGCCTGTTACAAATGCCATCAGACCTGCTGAAGATTACATCGATCAGTCTTCCCTCACTTTCTGCTTTTATTAGTTGCACACGTCAGCAGCGAGTGACTCAAGTTTTCTTGGAGGTTGTCAATTACAGATGATGTGTTGAGCACGAGGCTGTGAACTAGATATTTATCTTGAGGTTGGTGCCTCATTGTTAGGTTAATTCAGTCTGAGTGTCAAACAATGTCCATTTGTGTTTCCGGGGAGGTTGTATGTGGGCACAATCTTCCAAAACAAAAGAAAAAAATCCACTTTGCTTGTAGGGTAGGGTTCCACCTCTGACACAGATTGTTTTGTTGTAACTTCAGCATGACTAATCCTAACCTTTACCCTAAATACAACCCAATTCCGTAAAACTTTTCTTTTGAGTACTGAAAAAAATAGGCTGTGCCCGGAACTCACAGCAGACACATGTTTACAGGCTCCTCACCCAAGGAACAAATAACAGCTGGTTTTGTTAAGCCTCTGGCTTTCCTTGTGCAACTCATAATCCTCTGAGGAGAATCTCTGAAGACAGCTAAGACCGATCACCAAATGGAAGGGAAGTTACGGTCAAAAGTTTTTCCTAAAAGATGTTTTCCTGTTGGTAAGCCAAAGAAATGTGGATTCAATTCATCCTTTTGATGCAATAGCTTTGGCAAAATCAAAAGAATGAGTATCTAGTAGATCAGACAGGCTGAGAAGAATAATTCAGTTAAATTAATGGGCATCAGTTTGAGTCCACATTTTAAGTTTACATAAAATGATGATGTAATGAGCAAGTTTGTTGAAGAGCACTGGTGTGTTGACTAATATGAGAAAAAGCTCTCTACCAGGTCTTTCCATGCATGCTTTGCAAGTAAAAACACGTTTTTACACAACAAAGTTTTGACACATCAAAGCCCCGAATTTCACAGTAAAAGATGATTCTGTAAGAGGTGGACAGAGCTTGAGGTGATGCCTCCTACTAATATAAAATCTTTTTTTTTTTTTTTTTAGCTCAGTGGCGTTTGCCACCTTGACAGTAAAAAGGACGTCACCAAAGCCTTTTTAAAAACAGCATTATGTACTGGTAAAACAAGTCTGAGCGTGGTTGGAACAGGCTGTTCTAGAGCTAAGGATTCTTGTCTTCTGTTCAGCCAGCTACAGCAATTTAAATGAAGCTCATAAATTCGTCCCAGAACAGTTTTCACAGATAATAAATATCACTGAAGGAAAAAATGATTTTGTGACCAGAACCAGTTTATTTTTGTCATAGATTGTGTTGTTTTACATTGTATTTTAAAAGCAAATCGGTTCTAAATGTCTGTGATTGGAGAGTGCTTTGGTTATAAAACCAAGTCACCAAGTGGATACTTGCTGAACTTTTTTGGCTCTAAATTACCTTTTCTTTCAAACCTGCTCTTAAAATAGTAGTCACCGCTTTTATTTATGAAAACTAACATTAACAGAAAGACCCTTGTCTACACCCTTCAACAATCAGACTACAACCTCTCCACCTTGACCGTGGTGTCAAAGGACACCAGGGACAAGATTGGACAACTGGACAGGACTGGGATGAACCAATCTACAATAAAAAAAAGAGATAAACTTTTGAAAATCGAAGAAATACAAGGTCATTGACAATCTCCTTCCACCTGGAGCTCAATGTAAGAGCTCCCCTGGTGAGTATAAACTATATGGAGAATGGGGAAGAAACAGTTCAGATCTACACAGGAGAACTGGTCAATGACCTGAAGAAAGCTGGGACCACATTAACAAAGATTGCTCTAGTGCAACACATGACACAGTAATGGCTGTAATCCTGCAGCGCTCCAGAGATCCCCCTGCTTAAACCAGCACATGTCCAGACCTGCCTAAAGCTCTCCAGAGACCATCCAGAAGAGGACTGGGAGAAGGTCATGTGGTGACCAAAGTTGAACTCTTTAGTATAAACATTACTTGCCCTGTTTGGAAGGGAAAGGATGCTGAATTACATCTCACGATGACCACTCTGAAGCATGGGAGTGGTAATATCATGCTTTGGGATTCACCTTTCTGCACAGGGGACACAACTACGGATCTGTATGAAGGAAATGACGAATGAGGCTGTGTGTGGTGAGATTTTGAGAAAAAAAACTCCTATCAAAGAGAACATTGAGAATGAAATGTGGTTGGATACTCCAGTATGACAATTACGTCGCTCAGAACGATCCAAACACATCACCCGGACAACTGAGAAGTGGCTAAATAAAAAGCATTTCATAGTTCTGGAGTGATGTAACCAGTCTCTGGAACTCAATCCAATAGAGAACCTGTGGAGGAAGAAAGTATGCGTTGCCGCAGAAACAGAACCAAAGCATCACAGCTCTTGAGAAGATCTGAATGGACGAATTGATCAAAATAGCAGTTACCTACTGAAGGTTTACTGGAAACCTTTGACCTCTCTCATTACCAACCAGGGTTACATTACAATGAGGTGCACTTATTCTTTGCAAAAATATTCAAAGAACATGGAGAGAATGGCAAGAAGCTATAAATAGAGAAGAAAAGTAATTTGTATTTGGATACAGAATTAATTTTGTTTAATTAATTTGCAATCCATTTTGCTCAGCAGAACACCATATGTTTTGAAGGAATTCGTCTTTGGTAATGTATTGAGGATTCCTTGATGAATTAGACTGGAATCTGCTGGAAAAAAAGCGGTGGATTGAAGGAAACGGTTGTTTTGAGGAGCAGCAGAAAAGCCTTCTGTTCCCTCAAACAGAATGGAGGAACACCATCTGGAAGACTGGAGGTCGCAGCACTGACTCACTAGCCTTTCAAAAGAAAAGAGCACAAAAAAGGAGTCAAAATGAGACCTCTTGACCTCTGTTTGATTGAGGATAGTTTCTTTTAAAGTACTTTCAGTAATAGTTTTATGTATAGAAACCAATTAGAAACTATTCTATGTACTGTTTACCGTTGTTACTTTGACACAAAATAAAAGATTAATGAGTATATTATTGCTGCCTTTGAAAAAACTCTTCCATTATAAGTACGCTTGCATAAAATATTCACAAACATTTTTGGTTTTTATTAAACCTTTTCATATAAAAAGCTGTAATAATTAAATTTCCACAAACGGGCAACCATTGTAGCATATCATTATTCAAAAACTGACACCAGCTTTGCATATGAGGCTAAATTCCCTGATTGGTTTAATGGTTCTGTGTTCCCACTCCAACTGTATTTTTTTCCATTGTAAAATCGTTCCTACTGGTCTTTCAATTCTGCAATTCAATTCAGTAATTCAATTCTGTAATGCAGCTTTTAGCCAAAGTCCAAAAGCATGCCATTTTTAAGACATATTTTCTGCAGCGCTCCCGGAGCTCATTAGAAATTAATTAATTAATAAGTTGTGGGCGGGACTGTTGGCATGGAAGTTAGCCTCACTAATTTCTCAGCATTCCTATTTACAATCTCTCCAGCTAGCTTATAGCCCCTCATAAGCCCAAGCTGACACAAGCATGGCAAAAAAAGGCGAGCAATGTCAGTGCTATCCAGCCGTACAATTTTAGCCAGATGGCAACTCAGACGAGGAAAATGAAGACGCTAATGGATCTATTTGTATTCAACTGGAAGATTTGAAATTAGAGCGGCCCATGGCAGTTGCTGCATCACAAACCCAAGCTTTTTACATTTTCTCCTGATCAATCACAATTTGAATAAAGAAATACTCAGAAACGCAGTTTTAATCTTAAATTATTTATGTCCTCCTTCATGCAAAATTGCTACAAAAACACGTTAAAAACATCAAATACACAGTTTTCATTGGAGTGGGTTTTTAGGTTACCAAAAAAGAGGGAAAGTTCTTAAACTAATCAAGAGAATCACAATTCAATCTGTTCTATGTCATTCATTCCAAGTAGTGGCACACGTTTAAGCCAAATCCAAATTCTTACGCTACCCCTCCAACTTCTCCCTACCTCTCCAATTGAAGGGGAATCTGAAGTGATAGGAATGTCCGAACATTTTTTTAAGGGTAGAGTGAAGGGACTTCAAGTTCTGCATCCCTCTGCTGTTCGAGTAAGCTGCTTCGTGCTGTGCCGTGGAGGAGAAACACATTTCTTCACATGGATGCACTCTCAAGCACAGAAGTTTACGTTTAAATGTAAATAATGACTTGCTGTTTTATCATGACTTTTTAAAGTTATAAAACAGGTGCTATATATTTTCAGAGCGCCGGTAGCTACGCACTAATGTAGATGACCGGCGAATATTGATGAGGTCATCGAGAGGTAGTGCCGGTTAGTGCCATCTGAATTCGAAGACACTTTCTCCATAACTGTCCGTTTGATGGGCGAACTGTGGGGGTAAAGAAAAGCCGTAGGGGTATGGGAAGAATTCAGATTAGTCTTCAACAGCACTATGGCTTTGAGGGGTGGAGTAACAAGAAGCTGCTCTCCATAAAACCATTTTTGCCTTTTTCATGACATCAGCACTTAGAAATGAGAGGGCAAGGCCAAATGGAATAACCACATGTGCATCATGTCTGATGAGCCGCATGTGAGACGCTCACCCAAGTGTAAGCAAACGTTCTCATCAAAAATAAGTGTTGATTCATTGAAATAATAGGAGTCAATGTTCATTTTTGGCTAAAACACAGAAACTGTGAAATTCCTGACTATTCCACATTTTTATCATTCCTCTGAGACTCTAATCTGTTTTCTTTTTTTTTGCCTGAAAAGACCCAGATCTTTTTTTATTCCTTCTTTGGTCTGCTGCTCCTTCTTTGATTTATCATCTCATTTTTCTGGGGGAGAGTTGCTGTTCCTGCTGTGTCACCGGTGATCCAGCACTTTTACTTAGCCAATAAGTTCTTCACGTCAAACCAAACTCAAAACTTCAAAGCCTGGCTGTCTGGAGCAGTGGTGACTTTTTAGAAAGTCATACTCACCGCCCCAGAAGAACATATGAGTCACAGAAAAACACAGACATTTGCCAGCTTGAACCCGAGAGTTATTTTTACCCAAACGTGCCTGTTTTTCTGCAAGTTGAAATTGAGAAACCGCATAGTTTCAAAGGCAAGTTACAAAATGAAAGATCCTGACACAGGCAGGGGATCATGTGAGTTCCAAGTGAGACACAGAACAAGTAGACAGAGTGATGTAGGGGAGATCATCCCCCTGTTCATTGTATTCTTAATGCAATTCTAATTAGAAATAAAAAAATCTTTGAATATTTTACTTTGATATGGTTAGCTTATGAGTGACAATAACTGATAAAAGGCCAAGCAAAAAAGCCTTTCTATACTCGAAGACGCGAATCATTCAAGCAGAACACGTCTGTCAGTACTCGTAAATTTGGCTCTTGCCAAGTGCATTAGCTTCTAGTCAATCAGTGATCTGCTACTGTACTGCAAAGGATTAAACCTTTGGCACCACCGCTGTCAAAGAAAACATCTAAATAACACACACTATTTGATATGCTGTAAATTATTGACTGTTAACGTGATCACCATGATGCGCAGATATCGGCTTAGAACCAATATTCAACACTGATGTGCAATGTTAAAGAATCAAAGGATTTGTAGGGTTAGGGTTGGGGTATAGCAGTGCAAGGCTGTTTTCTCACCTTCAAAATCTGCTGAAATGTCATTAATTGTGTCAACGGTTGAAGAGTTACAGTAACTGAAATAATGTCAAGGTAAAGGGTTACACTTGAAAGGGTTGGGTGTTGGGGCAAGAAGCCAATTTGCATGTACTCATCTTTTAATTGTCAAGAGATTTATTATTTGAACCGATCCATCACTTTTTGACACCTTTGTGTTCAGGCGCTGAGATGAATAAAACCTCGCAAGACAAGTCGACCGTTCAAAAAGACCAAGTCAAGTGGAAACAGGACCAGGTTACTGAAAGTCTGTGGGAAAATGTATACAAACTTGACAACATATAAATGTTTTTCATTTGAGTCAATAACTGCACTTTGGTGATTAGTCACACAGTATTTAAGGAAATCTGTGTCCTCGGTATTGGCTTGTTTTGTGAATGACCAAGTTCTTTTTGTCAAATTCCTACGAGTTATTAGTTTTTGTATTAAATATAAGTTTTTAGTTGATAAGTTCTTGGTACTCCGTTACATCATTGCTTGTGGTTCTTTCCTAAACCCGGTTCTCATCTGCTTGCCTGACCATGACATTGTCACATCTGCCTCAACGGCTGTACGGACGACCTGCAACGAAAATGGGCAAACCTGCACGGGGCACACAGGTGGCCTGGATGAATTAGTAAAGTCATAGACCACTCCTTTAACCTGTAAAGGGAAAATGTTCATGCACTTTCTTTTCTGCAGAGATGCGTTGAGCAACAGTTTATAGCTTATACAATGTGCAAGGTTAAATAATGGTTAAGTTGGTGAAACACAGGCATGTCATACGGATTTTTTTAAACACCCCCCCAATCCTGCAGACTGTGCAAGAGGCCCATAACTGCAGTTTGTGTGATAAGTGCATGTTCCTTGCATGTCCGAAACAGGCTTGCCCCCTTTTTGCCTGCAGATAGCCTGTTTTTAACTGAAAAGGTAATTGTGACCCAAATGACTAGAGTGAGGCACAACGACATCGTAACACCTGTGCGTATTGAGTGCATTCAACTTACTGTACATTAGCCTCACAAAATAGTTCACAATACATTTACCATATGCATGACAATGGTACATTCAATGGAACTGCGAGACACACCTGCTACACCTGTCACATCTTTAAGCTACACTTTGAGCTGTTCTCAACTCTCCAAGACCCCTTCAGAGGCCAGCACAGTCCAAAAACCTGCAGCATCCAAATGTCTCAACCCCATAGGGGTAGATGTGACCGTAACATTCTTTTAGACAGCAGTGTTACAAAAACTGTGGTTAAACGATTTAGTGTGTGCAATCCATTTAGGGCCTTTTCCTTAGAAACAAGTTCAAAGTAAGTATTTCTGGTACAATGTGCAAAAAAATAAGGCAATTAGATCATCATGACAGACTTGACGTGTTTTAGCCAAGATGACAAAGGATTGCAAAAATGGGTTTGTGTCTGTATGTAGCACATCTGAAAGGCAGGTTTAAAACCAAATAGATAGTTTTCTTCTCCGCGTTTGTTTTAACTCGTCAGAACTCATTTTTTGCTTTAGACTTGGGTTTGCTCTTGATAGCATCATGTGTCAACTAATACTAGATGCTGCAAAGATTATTTGCATTCCTTGCCCACACCATTCGAGTTCATGAGATTGTCCTTGCACAAAAGCAGCCTTTGGGTTGTTGCCTTGTTGAGGGAACTAACACAAGTCTTTGTGTGTTTTCTGCTTTGGGTGAGACAGATGAAAACCAGAACTTCCCTGCTGCAGTAAAAGGGTCTTAGTCTTGAGTAAAAGAACTTTAATTTAGCATTTTGCAACTAGAAGGGGAACTGGCCATCAACACAAACTCATAGAAGATGTTTGTCCTGCAGAGTTAAGCTTGGAAGAAATGTACGCTTTGTTTAAGCTGCAGTTATAACCTGATGGGGGGGGTCACACCAGGGAGTCACGAAAAGAGATTCCTTGTAGCCTGCTACAAAAAATACAAACAAATTAACCAAGAACTTATACAAACCTAAAACATCCATTTCCGGAAACATTAATGGCACTTGTCCCTTATGTTATGGTGCTCACATATCCAAGTAGTTCTTTAAAGTAAACATGAAAACAAACAAGCTGAAACCTTTGGAAATGTAAAAGATGATTCTTGGTGAAAAATACAAAAAGTTATAGGTGGTTGCATACACGGAAGTTCATGTAAATAATGTCAACACAAACTTGGAAAAATCCATCCTGAATTTTGAACAGTGTAAGTAATGTGCTTACAATGTGATTCCTTGTCTAACAAAGTGCGGGCAGCAGAGTAATGTAGACTGAAACCACCTGTATCTGTTCTTTGTGTCTTCTTTCTTCAGCAGGAAGCAAACCTGCAACAGATAATCATCTCTGGAACCCGCCGTCGTAACACCCAGCCCCCGTTACCCCAACTACCACCATCTGCTCCGGGGGCAGGGCTGTCTGTTTCCATGGTAACCCCGTCCCCCTCCTCCTTACAAGATATGGGATTCTTTTGTGTGTACCATGCGCAGTGCGCTCCAACTGTAACCTGAACTGGGGGTGCTGCTACCATGACAGGGAAAAAAAGGCAGTTTCATGGGTGGATGTGCATTTTTAGTGCTCCCTCCCAGACTTTATAGGCTTTGGAAAGACACCGTTCAGGTGCAGAGAAAAAAAAATCCTTAGAAAGACCACTTTTATGCAGGCTTTCGGTCGCCCTCCTCCCCCAAATGAAAGAAGGTGACCTCGCAAATTAAGCCTGCCCACCCCCTCTTTACCCAGTGCCTAGTCACCCCTAGTTCCCTCCATCGATTGTTCCAGAAGTGAGGTAAAGATAAGGGGGATCTGGAAGAAGTCAATCTTCTTGGAAGAACAGATTAAAGAATGTCAAAATGTGAAACTAAAAAGTTCTGTCTGTCAAATTTAGAGTTCAAGAAAATCAAAAAGCTATTTTAGGACTAACAGAAAAGTCCAAAAATCCACGGGCGAATATTTTTTATGTATTAAGCCAATTTGTGGCAACAGTGCTGTAATTACAGACTTTACCGCACATCACCAACACCTCCGCTTGTTCTTTAACTGCAGGTGTTTTTAAGGTCACACATTTTTCTCTTGAAAGGGTATTTTTTCTGCTGGTTAAATTACACCCCTTTTACAATTTTGGCGCTTGAAAGCTCTTAAAAATGTTCCCCATGTGATAATAAGTTCTATCCTCCAGATTTCATCGTTTTATAGGGCTGAGGTTCGTATTACTTTAATCTGAGGCAGATTATTAGGCACACAGACTTCAAAACACAGATGGAAAACATTAGTTCTTCTGGCAGCAAACTCAACTTCCCTGTTGTTCTGTAAATGAATATGCTGCAGTTACAGCTAAATTTACTGTGGAACTGAACTAACTCCTATAAAGTGATTAATTACTGAAGACCTCACAAGTGCAGCTTAATCTAAAACTGAAAGGATTTTCAATTTAGACTTAAAAAGCATATTATGAATAATTTAGCCCTCAGAGCAATGTCCTGGGGCCACTTCTGTTCAAATGGTATAACAAAGAACATTATATTTGTAATGTTTTTTCTGTTAAATAAAGGGTTATGCTGCTGTTTCTTACCCTATACAGTGTCTACAACTATAGCAGGCTTGGGAAAGACAAGGATATTTTTGTCTCTATGAAAGATGAGAGAAATACTAATCATGACACTAAACTGTATCTTTCCTAACCAATTTCTTACCATCTGTGTTGAACTATTTTTCTGTCATGTAAGTTAAAAATTTTCAGTTAACAAAAGTGGTAACAAGCAAGTAAATGCCCTATAGGAAGTCACATCTCTTTACAAATACAATTATCTCATTTAAATCGGCGGGAAAGTCGCAGTGGTGTTTTCTCAAATTCCCAAATCTTGCTTAATATTTTTGTGTTAAATACAGGCTACAATATTTTACTTTTTGTCAGCTTCATGAGTTGTACACTTTAGATGATTTCACTTTTACTACAGCTGCCTTTACTTTCTGACTCGGTGAAAGAACTTAATTGTTAACCGGATGCCAGAGCAAGGATCCCTCCTGTGTTTTTCCATAGTCATCTTGGCCATTTTCCAAGCTAACTGCGTGCTAATGCCATTTAATAAAATGAGTTAAGACATTTTTCGCATTTTTGCCTGAACAAGTTGGCATGGAGACAGCCTTAGAAATGCAAGCTGAAAAAAAAGTCAACCAGTAGGAAAGTGAAATAAGCATTTCCAGCTCCCACCAGGACATTAATGACTGCAGACTTGCATTTGCGTGACAGTTTTGTTTAATTTATTTTGTAAAGGTGGTGCTGCCAAAAAAAGTTAGGAAAAATGCCCACTAGAGTTTAACAATTGGTAACAAATATGCAGCTTTCACTGCAGTGCTGCAGTAAGCAAGAAACACTAAATGATCATTTTTCTATCTTGGTGACTTTGTTCCTTCTCTTGTCAAAGTGCTGACTAAAGCTAAGTAAAAAAAGGAACTTTAGAGCTTTTCCTTGCTGAAGCTGCACAAGATACTGACTCAAAAGGACGACCTTTTGTGAAGTGAGAACAATAAATGTTCTCTGTGAGTTGCATCAGGAAATTAGCAAAAGTTTTCTTGCCTTGCATCACGTTTTGCTTGATAAAGGGGATTTGAAAAGCGCTGAAGACTGTAATAAAGCAACAGGGGATTCTTTTGTGAAGTACTCAGTGAATTCTTGAGCAAGAACCCAAGCTTTGCAGTGGAAACACACAAACACAGAGAAAGAAGCAAATGATGAAGGATGAATAGTTAAGATATGAGACTCTCTTTTAGGCCAGGACTTCTTATATTTACGGCAAGGCTGGCAGCAGATCTGGTTAGATTCTATTGCTGCAAACGTCACATTCTCTAAGGATTGTGGGAATCAACGGGAGCAATAGCACAAAAATACAAAACAGATGTTTTCTTGGGCAGGAAGCATTTAAGTGATACTGTATCTCTCTGTAGGACATAGGAATCTGGAGACTGTGTTCAAACTGCTAGCATTAAATTGGTCTTTTCTACCATCAAAGTGGGAACCATGCCTCTTTACACTTTTGAACTGTCATCTAATAGTATTCTAACAGTTGACAAGACCAGAGTTCAGCTGGAATATTTTGAAAGAAAGTTTAAAAATGTTCATTTTGCTGCAGCGAGCAAAACAACTGGTCTGTGCAATAAGACATCTTACTTTTTGCCAAATGAGATTTGGACATAAAAAGTGCCTTTAAAAAATAAAAATAAATGACTCTGTTCAAATGGATGGTGGAAAATTCCACACCTGTATTTAGTTTGGTTTATGCAAAGCGTAAATCAGCTAGTTTGGCTGGTCTCTGACTGAAATATGTTAATGGTTTCACCTTGTTTGGAAAACCTTTCAGCTTTTACATAGATTGCACTTCATTTAAGTCACATTACTTGGGACTTCTTGAAATCAATTTTAGGTTTTTTTGTTCACCTCTTTTTGTCTAGTGGACTGTCTGCAGTCACTCTAAACAACACCAGGATTCACTTGCAAGTGAAATGAGAACCTTGGTTTTAGGTGGCCCATAGTAGAATGAAAGCATCCTTCATCAGGCTCAGTCAAATGTGAACTAAACATTTTCATCTTCAATAGCTTGATTTGAAAAACATTACCATTTACATTTTCAAAGTGTACCTAGGGATTTTTAAACTTAAACATTTCAGAAAATAAAAGCTGATTTTCTGTATATTTCAATGTAATAAACTTCTGCTTTCTACTGTCAGCAAAAATGGAAAAACAGCTTTTAATAAGAGAGAGTATAAACATTTTGTTTACTGGTAAACTTTAAAAAATGTAACCAATCCATATTGCAGCAGATGAAGCACATTTGTGTCAAACTCAAGGTTTACTCAAAGTGTAAAATAATTTCCTTTTTTTCATGATAAAAAGAACCAGGCATTAGAATTTCTGTAGTTAGGATTATCAGACGTGGAAAGTTTGACATCAGCAGACATTTGTCCACGGATTTTCCAAACCATATTTCTGAAAACCTGATTTCTAAAGGCAATCATAACTAAATTACCATCCTAAAAAGGGGCATTGTAACTTTCATCAACGTGGCCTAAATTTAATCCAATAAATAGATTCCTGGTTTTGTTCTTGTAAACTTAGAGCTACAAGTGTGACCTGGGAACTGCATTTGTCATGGACAATAAGTCTGATTTTTTTAGGTGGAAAAACGATTTAGTTTGCTACACCAAGACAATATTTAAGACAAGAGAAAAGGAAATGACCAAGAAAACAGCAACAATGTGACTTGTTAATGTAAACAACGATATCTCACAGAGAAAATTAGCAAAAACCAAAAGATCGCTCGTCTCCGTTTCCAGATTGTTGGATAAATCTCTGTCATTTGGACTGAGGTTTACAGGGGGCACCCCATAATGCATAAAAGCATGCTTGTGGTGCACAATGGAGCCTCGGCTAGATAGGGGGAAGGGCAATACATTCCACTACTGACATCCTGCTTGCTGCAGATATTAAAAAATAACAGCTCTTCATTGCGTGCTAGCCCCTTAAAAAGAGCCAGAGAGCAGGAATTAAGCAGGATGAAAGCTCAACAGTTTTCAATTACATGCATTGACAGAGGATGAAAAAGTAAATAGGCATTGTTGCTGAATGCAGACATTTCAGAAGATCCAGAGTAAAAAAAAAAAAAGATGCGATCATTCAATCTGAGCAACTTTCTCGCACGGCTGATCTCACTATCTGCCTGCAGTATTTCATATCTAAATGCATGTTTTTCATTTAAGTCCACTCCAAAGAAAAGTGCTGCGTCAGCCAGCTTTCACTTAGACTCCTCTCCCCTTTTTGATTGAAAGCCAGGTTCATATCAGACAGCAGAAAATTGTAGGTTTCATTTTTCAGTGGAGGAATTAGAGTGCTGTCTTTAGACAGTCTTCCATTTGGAATTTATGCTGGTACAACATGGGCCAAAAAACTAAATGTAACTGATCTAAAATCCCTCTACCTCAGTGCATATCTGTCACTGCAGAATGGCCTATTTAAAACTTCACTTCCACTGAGGAAAGTGTGACAGGTGATTGGAGAAAGCAACAACTTCCGAACATCTGCATGGCAGGAAATGGACAACCCAGCAGCATGCTGCACCTACATCCCCCTTCTAACAGACACACAGGAGCTGGAAGAACAAAAGCTGTTTCATGTGCTTCTTACTAATGGATTTTAATTTAATTTTTCAATAATATGGAAGAATTTTTCAACCAACCCCAGGCAGATACATTTGTTTGGTATCTTTTATAAACTGGGGACATTTATAAAACTTTACATAAAGGTTTAAGCAGCAAACAAATGTTAATGAAAGTACAAAATTTTGGTGTTATAAGCACGAAAAAATAACCAAAAGGATGTTTTCCTCAGCAGGAAATGTGAATGGTATCTCTTTGACATTTGCATAACACTAAAACAGTTTGTAATAAAAGAATTTTTTTTTTTATAAATATTAGCTTTACCATCAGTGTTTAATTTATTCAACAAAAATCACATATGCAATGTTTTTTTTTTTTTAAATAAGATGAATGCTGCCTGACAAACAACGTTATGCATAAGATTGTAGGGTTTGGGGAATTAAAATATTACCATTTTTTCCCCCTAGCATGGAACATAAAAACACCAACATTTTGGTAGGGAATAGGTGTTTACCACTGACTGTATATGGGAACTGGACTGAATGAGTGTTACGTCCCTTATAGAAAATGGTTTACATCTTGGTCCAATGAAATTAAGTCATTTCATGTCCATTTTTTCACAATGTGGATGTCACCACGGTGGAGCCAGACGTCCTTAGTACGCAGTGATTGGTTCCAGTCAACACTTCTATGGCAACCACTCTTGCTGATCAGGAGTGAGCTTGTTGGAAGGTTGGAAATGGGCTCGGCAGAATATGTCAAACGTTTCAAACGTTGGATGTGACCATGCTGTTATTCTGGCATGATTGGTCAGTTTCTAGAATAACTTGCACAAGAGAAAAAAAAAATTAATTAAAAATAAGAACATGAAATAATTCTCGCTAATCCTTTTTTGTGTGATTTTTTTGGCAAGTTATTTAAGTTATTAACTGACCAATCAGAAGCTTCAATAGAAGTATGTGGCTGCCCACTGGCTCCCACAGTAAACGTTTGTCAGATTCTCCCGAGCCCACTTTCAATTTAAGGAATGTGGACTTAAAACAAGCTCACTCATGACTGGCGACAGTTGCCCTAGAAACACTGACTCAGATTGACTCAACCAATCACTGTTGTCTGGCTTCAAGATGGCGACTGAATTGGCGTCATTTCACTGGAGCCGCAGATAAGGCATTTTCTATGGATGATGCCACATCCGCCCAATTCTATATGATGCACAATTTTCCGGGTAGTGGGTCTGCAACCCACGCATGCAGACGGAGATTATTATCAAATCCTGAGGTTTCTGAGGAAATCTGCGCAAATGAAATGGGTATATTCTTCTTACAATTTGCAAAAATATAAATATAAAATAAAATATATATATATAAAAATATATGATAGAAAATCTAAAAATATTCTTGCAACTCAAGAGCGTATGGAATTCCTAAAGTCAAACTGTTGGCGGTGAGGATTGCATCAGGGACAGCCGAGCTCCTTGCTGTGGGTGGAGACTGGGAGGAGAAGAGGAGGTGGGGGGAGATTCGGGATCAGTCTTTGTCTTCTCTCAGCAGAGCAATCCACGCAGCGGGCGCAGGACGGATCCCACTCTGTAAGAGGGGGAAAAAACGTGGATGGCGTAATATTTGAAGGGGAAAATAGAAAAACTTTGAAGCGAAGATCTGGTGAAGGAAACAAAGCTGCTGGAAACACAGCTGAAGGTGAGATGCCAAACAAGACGAGGCGCGGCAGGGAAACGACGCGGCAGCATCACTTCTTAAAGCCTCTTTTTGCTTCTAGTTCTGAAACATTTTCTATAGCTCTTATGCGTTTCCGGTTGTGTTAAAATAGATGGATATATTTTTAAAAATAAATATCACTTTATTTTGAAGTGGGACGTTAATCCCGTACATGGAAGTTTGGGCGCACATGCTAGGAGGAAGCGCCAAAGCAACCTGGAAAAGTCTTCGGGATTTCTAGAACAGTCGAAATTCTTTAGAGATTGTCGTAAATCTCGGCACTCTTATTTTTCTATTAAATTTGATGTATTTATGGATTTAAAAAAATTTTTTTTTGGGTGAGGATGTGTCCGGTGGAAACATTTTTTCTACCAGTCTCCTACGGTGGCGTCTCTTTGACTTTTTTGTTTTTTTGTTTAAAAAAAATTTTTTTAGACGACATTATACTTTTAATCTAGAATATTAACTCGGGACGCCAACGATCAGGTTTACGTGATGACGTCGTTCCACGAAGATCATTTTTTTCCCCTTTTATTATTTTTTTTTGTAACTGTGCCACGGAGATTTGTTTAAAATTAAACAGGAAGTCGTTTTTTTTAATAATCATACTTCCTTTAAGGTATTTTTCCATATAAAAAAAAACTGGAAGTTTCCCTAATTTGTTTTTGTTTAGAATGAGGACTAATTGTGTGGTCTATTTATAGTCTGGCCTGATTTGTAGATTCACCCTACGTTTTGTAATTATGCATGTTTCCTATCAGAATAAAAGCCTCAGAGCTTTAAGCCTTGGGGGCTTCACTTTAACTCGTCTCCCAGATGTGAGGGGCCACAAAAGACCCTCTGTTTTGTGAGGGGAAGGAACTATGCTTCCAAGTGGCACATATGGGCCCAGACTGCCTTTGTGGAGAGGATTATACCGCTCACATGAGGCGTTATGAAAGAGCTCAAAGATGTTATGGACTTATTATTTTCAGTTATAGATTTCTAAGTTTTGCTTTGAAAATTACTTATTGCAGTCCAGTAGCATCAACAAGATTCTTTGGATCTTTGCATTCAAATGTCAAAAATAGTCTTTAAGATTACTAAGCATTCTTAATTTTTGCGTCTTTAAATGCTAATTATAAACTGAGCTCTTAATTGTCTTGCATTTTCGCTGCTTTATGTTTGCTGTGGCTCTTTGTGCTGCAGCTAATTGAAGCAGCTAATTATGAGAGAGGTCCATCACCGTGATGGTATAGAATCGGGTATCTTTGAACAAAAGAACCTGAGGGCTTGCATTGAAAAAAAAGCTCTCAGTTAACTCAAAAACAGTGTCTTTGAGTGACATGCTTATTTAAGTCCTTTACTGTCTTGGGGGAACTCATGATGGTTATCTGGCTGTGCTTTAATGTAACAAACACAACTGGGATGCTGCACCTTATCTCAAGAGACTACTAAATTAACCCATCGTTGACTGATAACTCCTTCCTGAAAGCGTTTCATGTCATGTTGAGCCACAGCACTGGTGTTACAACTGTTTGCAGGATGAAGACGCTGCAGGAAGCCACTGATCAGTGATAAAGATGAGACTATTACAAGCTTTTTTGGGCAACAGCTGTGCGACAGAAAAGCACGTTTGAAGTGCAAAGCACAGACAAAACAGACATGTCATTTGTATTAAAGAGTCACTCTGATGAAAATGGTGTTTTTAACATGTTTTTGTGAGATTTTTCTAATGGAGCACATCCAGTAAGAACATTAAGCTTAAATTCACATTTCTGAGTATTTATGTATTCAAATTGCTGTGAATCAGGAGCAGAAAAAAATCCTTTAGATTTTATGTGATGTGGAAGTTATATTCAGCAGTGCCACAATCTCCCTGCTTCGCTCCATTGCGATACATCCACTTGTAGACTACTCGATCCATTTACGTCTTTGTTTTCCTAGTCAGAGCCAAGAGGACCTGACTGGAGACATCAACATCTAAAACCAGAAACCTTGGAAAAAAACGTAATTTTACCTGGTAAATAGCTACAATTTTTCCAATTTTAAGCTTTAATAAAAAACATTTTCTACAACTCTGAACACTTTTGGGTTAGGGTAAGTTCTATAATTTCTGCTTCCGTCTGATGTCAGGCACCATCTTGTCTGTGGCCAAGTTCCCTCATGTCTGAGCTGGCACTTGGCTCAAAACTGTGTGGCTGGATAGCTCCGATATTGCTCTGCGTGTTGGTTACACCGGTAATGTTAGATTGGGGGTGTGAAGGGCTGTAAGCTAGTGGGAGAGCACGTCAACAGGAAACAGCAACGGGAAGGGGGCAAGACAGTCCTGCCCACAGGTCAGAGGCAACAATTTAATGAACCCCCGCTGCTCTGCAGAAATGATGTCCTAGAAAACAACACAGGTTTTTTTTTAAAATGGCATAAATATGAAAAATGATCAAATACTTCAAAAGATTTTGGAGTGGGTTTTTAAAAACGTATCCTCAGGACTAAAGAAAATAGGTCAGTACACTGCTCAACACTCTAGCTTTTGTACTGATCTCTTATTGCGTTTCACGTCAAACTAAAACCGTCCTTATCCATCCGCATACCAGCAGTTCTTGGAAATTCATGTCTTGGCCCTTAGTTCTGGTTGCTGCACCCATTGAGCAATGAACCCGTATGACACTTGAGTTCTCAAACAATGGTTTGCCAAAGCTTTAGATGAATAAAGAGGCAAATAGAACCCAATAAGCTGGTAATTTTTCAATCTTGTGACTGATGATAGTGTTACAGCGAATTAAATACCCCTTAAGCACTAATGGTGGTTACATTTAATCAACTGTTTATTCCTGTTTGCTTAAGTATTGCAGTGTGAGTTTTTATGGTAATTTGCCATGACTCAATAGAAACTGAGGTTTTTGACAAAAGGTATGAAACCACAGGAGCTCTTCAGCACTTGTTTACAGTCTTAAGCTTCCAGCCTCTGAATAGATTTCAGTTTACAAGTTCTAGTCTCTGATGACTTCTGTAAGTTGTGGATGAAGGAGAGAAACCTGAAATTAAGTGGTAATACTCGTTTTGCATGACTTGAATATTGTTTATCTGGCAGTTGGGGTTTGAATTGTTGTACTGTGCACACCAGCAGCTTGTTTGAGATCAACATCCAGATCATTCAGGGATCTTTGAGCATGCAGGATTTTGAGAGTTTACTTTTTTAACAGTCTAGCACCTCCTTGTGGTAAAATGAAAGTATGCACCACAATCTATGACTTAACAGGATCTTATTTTTTGGTTTCCACAGGGTTGACAGATTTCCTGTTTTGTGAGCAAAATGAGCTGGAGTTTCCTCACACGTCTGCTGGATGAGATTTCCAATCACTCCACTTTCGTGGGTAAAATCTGGCTGACCCTTCTCATCGTCTTCCGGATCGTGCTGACGGCAGTCGGGGGCGAGTCCATCTACTATGATGAACAGAGTAAATTTGTGTGCAACACACACCAACCCGGTTGTGAGAATGTGTGCTACGACGCGTTTGCGCCGCTTTCGCACATTCGCTTTTGGGTGTTCCAGGTAATTATGATCACCACGCCCACCATCATGTACCTCGGGTTCGCCATGCACAAGATCGCCCGCATGGACGATGAAGACTACAGACCCCAGAGCAGGAAGAGGATACCTATTGTGAGCAGAGGTGCCAACAGGGACTATGAAGAGGCAGAAGATAACGGGGAGGAAGATCCCATGATCACGGAGGAAATTGAGCCAGAAAAGGACAAGGAAGTTGTACCAAAGCCCAAAAACAAGCACGACGGACGGCGCCGCATCAAGAGAGATGGCCTGATGAAGGTCTATGTGTTTCAGCTGCTGTCGCGCGCCATATTTGAAGCATCCTTTCTGTTTGGACAGTACATCCTTTACGGACTGGAGGTGTTGCCGTCGTACGTGTGCACCCGCTCTCCATGCCCCCACACGGTGGACTGCTTTGTGTCCCGGCCCACTGAGAAAACCATCTTCCTGCGCATCATGTATGCTGTCAGCGCCCTGTGTCTTCTCTTCACCGTGCTGGAGGTTCTTCACCTCGGCTTCAGTGGACTACGCGAATGCTTTTGCCCTCGTAAGCCTCGTTCGCATCGCTCACCTCGTCATTCGGCCCTCCCCAGCAATAGATCCTCCTTCTCCCGCCAGCCTTCAGCACCTCCAGGTTACCACACCACTGTGAAGAAGGACCCGTCTGGGAAAATGGCCTTCAGGGATAACTTGAGAGACTCGGGACGCGAGTCTTTTGGCGACGAGTCGTCGTCGCGGGAGCTGGAGAGGCTCCGCAGACACCTAAAACTCGCCCAGCAGCATCTGGACCTAGCATACCAGAATGAGGAGAGCAGCCCTCCACGCAGCAGCAGCCCAGAGTCCAACGGCACTGCAGCAGAGCAGAACCGGCTCAACTTTGCCCAGGAGAAGCAGACCAGCACCTGTGACAAAGGTATGTCCATTTTACCCCATAACTCAATCAGGAATCACACCTTCAGTGATGAACAAAAGCTTACTCTGACCATGTTCACAGGTCTCCGGGCGTAACCTTCCAGCAGCCGATGCCAACAAACATGGAGGAGGAGCAGTGAAAGTAGAAGGGAACTGAGCAGGGAGTGCTCATGCATGATGGGACATTGACTTTGCCTGAGGTGGACGAGTACAGTCCAAGCCTTCCAGTGTTTACGCACCAGCCGTTGTCAACCATCAAGTCCGAGGAGAACAGTCACCTGGAGGCGCCGACCTGCATGAAGATCCAAAGTGCTTACAAACTGCCATCGTGCAACAAGAATGAATCACGTGTGCATCTCCCTCAGGGCAGCTATTCCTTTTTATACAAATATTTTTATCAAAACTTTTTTTGTATAATATTTTTGTCAAGTGTTGAAAGTTCAGTTTGTGAATCTCAAGTTTGCCTTACAGTTAAACTGGAACTTTTTTCATGGAATTTTTTGAAGTAGGGCCAAACCAGTTGTGCGAGTTCGTAAAAAAGTTTTGTACTTTGTGAGAGTTGACTGTAGTTGCAAAAGAAGAAGGTACTGGGAGGGGTTGTCTTACCGGCAGAGACTTAAAGGTGTTGTCCCACAAGGGCGTCGTTCAAGTGTGTTTCTGGTTTGCCGTTTGTGGCGGTGTTGTCATGGCGTCAGTCAGCATTCCCACTTCTGTCTTCAAGGAGCCTGGAATGCGAAGCAGGAAATGTGGCATTAGGACATCTGGGGTGGGGTTGAACTGCCTACTGTGTTGGTTTTCTGTTTAAAGCAGGATTTTTCCATTGATAACAAGACAATAATCACAATCTTTTAAATCCTCAAATTTCTATTTATTTCCCTAGAAAATGAACAGACGTACTTATTTTTAAAAAAATGTCTCGTATTGGCAAAGGATGTGCAGCGCTGCTTTTGTTTAAGGATTTTTTTTTTATTTTGGGGGTTTGTTGCCACATGTTATTGCTTCAGATTCATTCTCGCATTGCTCCGTTTACATGAATGTGTTTGCATCCATTTTCCAAAAACAAAAAAAGCAAAAAAAACTGGATGATCTTCCTGAAAGAAAGCCTGTAGATACTGCTTTTTTTGCAGTTCAGGCCTTTTGAAAGGAAATTGAACACACTTGAGGTGCCTTTGTCCAAAGGAATAAACCAACCTGGGTAATGCTTGAAAATGTGATGTGATGTTTTGTTCTAAATGTTGAATACTGTTCTTTTTTTACATCTAGTAGTGGGCTGTTGTCACTGGGGCAAAGGTTTGCTTCAAGTCGGTCATATTTCACTGCTGTCAGTAGCTGGACGCTTCAAACGCAGCAGTTTTTTTTACCTTTATTCCAACCTGCTGCTTCTTCTAAGGAATTTGTTGCATTTGAGCAGGAACGTTTACTTCTCACTGTAAACTCTTCCGCGTGTCATATTCTGAGACATGATGCGTTTTCGTGTTCCAGAGTCTAAATGAGGGTTGGAAAGTTAAAAATGTGAATTCAGTGCCTTGAGCGCACTCTTAAGATGCCATCTTTTGTATTCAAGAAAAATGCCCGCAGTGCCAACTTAAATATGTTCATCTCATATATATTTGAAATGTAATTTTTTTTGTTTTCTTTTTTATACTTTTTTGTATCGCTAGTACTTTGTGGTTAGCTTTTGGAATAAAATTGTTAAACTAAATAACATTTTGGAAGTTGGTCATTTATTTCTTTGGTGATTTGAATGTCAACTGTTGAGTTTCTGTGTGGAATTTTGATATTTGCGTATTCATTTGATTATTTTACCTTCTTTAACAGCCTTTTATGGAAAAATGGGTAAATCCAAGTTGTTTTTGAGGTATTAATACTTGAACGTCTCATCTCTTCACTCTTTAGGATTTAGAGGCGATAAATCGGCAATAAAAAAAGTAACCTAAAATGTTGTGCGAATATTGTAGAATTTATTACATTTATTAATTTATTTAACAAATTAAAAATGTATAGAAAATAGTGAGAATTAACCCAAAACTTAGTTCTATCAGATGGTTATTTAAAGTTTGCACATTTTTATGAGTGCTTCAACAATAAAGCTGTATCAGTAGATGTCAGTGTTAATAATGATTAGAGATCCCTTTACATTTCTTTGTGGATTCCATATTTCTGTTTGAGGAGGAAAAAACCCCACATACAACGCAGTAACACCAAGACTGAAATACACTTTTTTAGCTAAATTTCATTCATATTAGATTTACATTCAATGTAGGGATTCTTAATGGAAGAGATATTTTTTTTATTTGATGTTTGTGGGTAAAATCCAACTTTACCTAACTTATTGTAGGGATTTACTGATTTCTGTTCGGAATAAAAGCCCTAGATAAAATATTCCAAAAATCATTCAAATGTTCACAGGGAATGCCTTACTTTAAGTGTTTTAAGTTTTTAAGTGGAGATCCTTTATACAATAGTTTTGGAAGCTGCTAGAGGCCTAAAACATTGAAATCTGACATTAACCATTTTACCTGCTGTGGCTTCATTTAAAACAGGTTGTTACAAATCATGCAAATGATATTTTTCTATGATTTTTCTAAAAACTCAATGCAAATGACAGTCAGCATAAATTTTAAGTCACTAACCATTAGAGTATCTATTGAATGCTATCAAATAAACCTCTTAAAGATAATATTCTTTTCAAAAATCCAAACCTTTAAATGGGACTGTTCCACATTATTACACACAACAGAGTTCCACAACATTTGATAGATTCTAACAAACTGAAAATGATCTTGTGGATTTGCTGCATTAGGATTCCATATTTACTGAAATCTAAAGCTATTCCAATCAAAAACATCCTAATGGGTCAAATTACACTTGAACTTAGGACCTTTGTGTAGCAGCTTCACAATTCTTGCATCCATTGAACTTGTGAGTGTTTGGAAAGTTTCTGCTTGAATTTCTTTACAAGATGTTAGAATAGCCTCCCAGAGATGCTGTTTGGATGTGAACTGCCTCCCACCCTCAGACATATTTGGCTTGAGGATGCTCCAAAGATTCTCAAAAGAGTTGAGGTCAGGGGAGGATGGAGGCCACACCATCAGTTTCTCCTTCTATGCCCATAAGCTGTCAATGATGCAGAGGTATTCCTGCAGCATGACATGGTGCATTGTAATGCATGAAGATGATTTTGTTACAGAAAGACCCTGAAGGGGGTGACCAGCTCTCTCCCCATGATTCCGCCCCAAACCATGACTCCACCACCTCCTTGCTGATGTCACTGTCTTGTTGGAGCAGTGTGGCAATTCACCAACCACCACTACTCCATCCATCTGGACCATGCAGGATTTAAAGGCACTCATCAGTGAATAAGGTGGTTTGAAACTAAGTCTTCATGTATGTCTTTTAAATACAGTTTTCAAAAATATTTTGGAATTCACTGCATTTCTGTCCATTCTAAAAGAAAAAAACAAGCAAACATCAGAAGCCAGAAAATATTTTACTTCATGAACAAAAAAAAAAACTTTGTTTTATTCATTAGGTTTTTAATCAACCAGGATAAATGATTACATAGGAATTTAAAGAAGTGGATAGTAGCTACAAGTTTCTTGATTATAAAGTATGCATTGTGCAAATTCTTGAGGAACTGAGATGTGATCATATACGCTGTAACATATGGCATTGATTGGAAATGTGGAACATTTTCTGCTATTTACAGAGTGGATACTCAAAGTAGCTTTTAGCTGATTGTTGTGGACCTCATTTCTCTTCTCTACATTTTATTTTTTCTTTTTTTTGACAAAAAACAAAGTGGTCATGGAAATTGCAGCAAAAGCGGCGACGACCAGCAGAGCAAAGGTGGTGTTGAGTCCAGTTGCAGCTTCACTGATGGACAGTTTCAAGCCCAGGAAGCTCACGGAGTTGTCTCCGTTTGGCTCTTTAGTTGCTGGAAGAAAGACACAAAGTATGAGAACAGGTTTTTTATGTTTATGTCAGAGTGCTCTGCTTCACCGGAACAGAAAAGAACAAGAAAGCCTCAACTCACAACTATTACAGTCTAAATAGACAACTATTAGCTCCTCGACCTTAGTCTGACGCGCCTGAATAAGGGGTTGACTGGTACAAGTGCTGCAGGGATTTTCAATGATCATCTTGTAACTTCTTGGGCATCATTGGGAAATAGTTGCAAAAAAATGTTGAAATTAGAAGTTGTAGAATTTTGAACAGCATGTGCGTGTTAAGCTAGCAAAAGTGGCGTACTCGTCTCTTGGGTGTCGGCCTCCTAGGCCCGGCGGCCCCCTCCTCACGCGGGGAGAGGGATCCCTCAGTCCTCTGGCAAGTCCATGAGTGGGGGATCATATTCCATCTGAGCCTGGAGGGTGTCTGTGTCCTTGTGGCGTGGGTTCTGGTCCTTACCCTCTGGTGCCGGGCCCCTTCTAAGTTACAACATAGGAAAGCCCGGTCAGGCTACGTACTCCTTTGGGGACCCCCACTTCTCTTGGTCATCCCTCCTCTAGGTGGGGGTAGCTGACCCCTGCCGTCCTCTCTTCTAGATCTCCGCAACTGCCTGGAGCTTTGGAGCGGGTCTCCCTTGCGGGGCCCTGACTCGTACCTGGGGCTGGGGTGGGGGGATGCTCAGAACTCCTGGGTGGTGGTGGGCGGCTTGTCTGGGGTGGTGGGGCTCTCGGGGGTGGGGCCCCGCGCTGGGCCGCCCAGCGCAGTGCGAGGGCTGCTCTCTTGGCTGGGCTGGGCCTTGCGCTCTGCGCTTCCGTACCTCACTGCGCTCGGGTGTTGGGGGCCCATGTGGTGGTCTTGCGGGCCCTGGTCTGGGTGCTTGGCCAGGCTGCCTGGCGGGAGGATCTCCTCCATTGACCCCACTTCAGCTTGACATAACATTCACCTGGGCACAGGTGTCGGCTCACATTTGCACCTTCAAATAGTGTGCCTGTCAGAATGTAATGCTTTACATGTGTTGGTTGGTATGCAAAAGTGTGTGTGTGAACTGGATGTGGACAAGTTTGTGAACACTCTTGGAGCCGGCAAGTATGTTTGTAACAGCTGAGTGTGTGGACAGGCCCTGTCAACTCTACTTTCAACTCTACTTTCCCTTCCCATTAGTCATCCCCTTAAATCTATAATCCCCCCCCCTTCCTTTTCCGTCCGGTCCAACAAAAAGAACACAAACAAAATTAATATTAATAAAGTTTCGCTTAAATTATAAAAGGGGCTCATACCAACATACATTTTGTGTTCCCAATGATTTAGAACCCCGATTGTAAGAGTAAAATCTGTCTAATGCAAGAGGCTCTCAGCTCATATCTGTTTGCTCAGCTGTTGGACAGGACAAGTTAAAAAAAAAAAAGTGGCGTACTCCTATTACTCTGACATTTTTTGACGGAATATTGTGAAAGTTTAATATGTTGATCCCTGACTAGAGCTAAGCAAATTATTATAAGACTGGATATGAGCATATTAGGTAACCTTGCTAACCTTAGTAACCTCAGTTGCTAAGGAAATTTAAAAGTTTCCTTTTGCAGATTCTTCTGAAACTTACGTTGACCTGTTCGGTATCACCAGGCGACTAAAACATAAAATGGTTGCTATGGAGATAAAACCAGCTGAAAAGCCGCCCTTTTTAAAAAAAAAAGTGCATTGTTGCTGCTTCGCAAGTGGGGTCGGGTCAAAGGTGGGCTGCAAGGGTGGTGGTGGCATGTAGAGGGAAGCGGCGAGAGTGGGATGTAGCGCCTGCAGGCCATCCAACACCACTAATGGCTTTAATTATCTGTATATTTTGTCCCATTGGGTCTCTGAATAAAAAAAGTTCCTTTACCTTCAGGTTCAGGTTCAGGTGACATGCAGTCATGAGGTCCCAGTTCAGGATCAGGGAATCCGTTGCAGTTGATAATGGTGGAGTAAAGAGAAACCGAAGCTTTGGCAACCCGAGGCAGATCAGGATCTGAACGGTTCACATAGAAAAGACCAAATCTCTCTGCAAAACCTGTGGCCCATTCCAGATTGTCCATCAGTGACCAGGCTGTGTACCCTCGGATGTCCACGCCATCTAACAGGTAAGCTGGGAAAACAGAGCGGTTTAAAAAAAAAAAAGTAAACTTTTACATTAAATCAGCTCAAATGTGTTTAGAAAACTGTCGATGAAATTACCTTTTAGCACCTGGTTGATGTATTTCTCATAGAAATAACTCCTGTGCTCATCATCTAAATCCTCTGGCCCCCTCTCTGAGACACCATTTTCAGTTATAATAATTGGAGGATTTCCGTACTCCTCTTTGATAAATTTTAATATTCTGCGGAATCCAAATGGTGTGATCTTCAGCCAGCCCGATCCCGAATTTAACCACGTTCGATCCACAATTGTCCCTGTTCCCCTGGAACATCAAATTATTCGCAATAAGACAAAAACCTCAATAATAATAATCACTCAAAATATATTGACATATATTCTCTAAAATAAAGCATTTAATTCAGAATTTAACAGAATTAATTCTGTGTAATTCTGTAAGCCCATGAGTTTAAAGAATTCAAATACATTTTTTTTTCTAAATTTAAACAAAAAACGGTCATAGAAAACACATTTTGAATTGATATGAGCAAAAAACAAAACCAGAAAGAAAAAAAAATCTTTATGTATGTAATTATTTATACGTTTTTGCCAACAGCCAATCATTTTACAAACCTTTGTTATGCGATAAAAGATTTGATTTAAAAGTGCAGGAGTTAGCAGTTAGAAAGTCAAGGTAATGACAAATTTCACAAAATGTGCCAAAAATAACTGTTAAAACATCAGCAAATGAAACACGGAATAAAACAGCTTGTCATGTTGTTTGCACATGGAGTCCAAGTCAGCAAGTCATCTTTTACAGCTTCACACAGGTGGTTTGGCAGAGAGTTTTACACCTTCCTGACACAACCCTGTATTTTCAAGGTCCAGATAGGCAACAGCGCAAAGGGTCTTGCCTAAGAACCCACACTGGATTAAACTCATTGCACACCCTGGGAAGAAGCCCGGGTTTCCTGCATGCTCACACCCAGCTCGATGTGCAATTATGAGAACCTTTTTTCAGATTTTCTTTTCTCTTCAGACACGTCTGAAATCTTTTCAAGGATTAGCTAATATTGTTTTTTTTACATGAAGATTGAGTCATAATAGTCATTTAATTTTTTAAACCCAACCTTGGAAAGTTGATTGCAGTTTTTGCAGTTGATTGCCACAGGATTTCTGTCTCCATTCGTCTACCTTAGTCAACCATATCTGAGTCATAAGGCTGCAGTTTAATTAGATTTCTCATCTGTAGGTCCTATCCACATACATTTACATGATTCAGCAACAGCACAGCAGAATAGACTCTCCTGACTGCGTTACCACCAGTTCATTTCTGGTGTGACTGCCACAAGTCCTATTTATATCGAAAGCAGCTTACGCTAAACCACGTCACCATGTCCGCCGAGTTTGGGCTTCAAGACTGTCCAGAGTCAAAACCTGTTTTTTTTTCTGGTCACTACCCACAGCTTTTTACAACAGCAAAGAATGTAGGTGTGGAAGGGAACCAAGAGTCTTCCATTTTATTTTGACCTTAAACCAGGACTTATAAAGGCAAAATAAGGACAGTATTCTTAGCACAGACTTCTTCTGTTCCTAAATGTAATAACTTCTGTTCAAAGCCATTATGGAAAGAACCAATTAAAAAATAACCCTGGTGTTTGCCACCATAATTCACTTGCTTTGCCCAAAAAGGTCAAATTTATTAAGTTCATGAGGTCATAACTGGTGCCCCATCTAACCAGAAAAAGTGCGAACAAATGAATGCATTGGTCAAAAATATGACTTTCCATTGAAGGTCTTTGCTTACTTGTCTGCATCGTAATGCTGAAGGTTTCCGTACTCCACGGGGAATGCCAAAACGCTGGTGTAGTGGTTAAAGCCAAAATAATCATGAGTGCCTTTTATTCTCTTAATCTCCTCTGGAGTAAACTCAGGCAGTCTACAGAGTTCAGCCAAATGGAAAAAATTGAAAAAAGAAAAACACATGTAGGTACAGTACTCTTCATTCATAACATTCGTCTGTCTTTCATGTTTCTATACCTAGATTTTGACAAGCCAGCAGCAAGACTGCGTTCTCGAACCACTGTCTTCATCACTTCATTGTAGTCTCCATTAAAAATGGGATTAGCAAACCAGCCAATGTAAAACTGTTTAAAGGAAGAGAGGAACGACTGGTCGTAAAAGCCAGACTTTGCATAAAACTGGACAAAACTTGCAGTTGACAAACCTGCACCAGACGTCTTGAGGCATCGATGTCCTCTTGCTTATGGGGATTTCTTGGTTCTGACCAGTCAGAGTTGATGGTAATGGAAACCATTCCTTTCTGTTCAGCCCGGTATTTGTCATTGTAAACATGCCAGGCCTCTGCATGAGCTTTGATAAGGTTGTGGCCAACAATGTATGGCAAAGTTCCAGGTCGGAAACTCTCACCTTCAGTCAGTGTATAAGAGACTTTTAGTGTAAAGAAACCTTATATTTCTAAATTTGTCCAGTTTTTCTCACAATTATTTCTAGTCACATTTTCAAAGTATGAACTCACAGATCCGCAATATGACATTAACATACTGTACCTGGGGCAGCCACTCCATAGCCATGGCCTACCATTGCTACATTATATGGCTCATTAATGGTGACCCAAAGTTTGACTTTGTGGCCAAGACGGCTAAAAATGAGGTCGGCGTAATCCCTGAATCTGTCAACAATAGTGTCGTTCTCCCAACCACCAACGTCCTGCAAGGCTTGTGGAAGATCCCAGTGGTAGAGAGTGATCTAACAAAATGAAAACACACACATTTCCAAAATGTTTCTACTTCGAAGTTTAGATATTTAGAAAGCAATAGAATTTTATACATACGTGGGGCTGGATATTTGCAGCAAGCAGTGCATCCACCAGTCTGTGATAGTAATTCAGTCCGGCGTCATTGATATAATTAACAGTGCCATCAGGAAGAATCCTCGACCAGGATATTGAGAAACGATAGTGGTTCACCTTCAGTTGCTTCAAAATGGCAACATCCTCTTCTATCTTATGGTAACTGTCACAGCCTATGTCTCCATTGTCATAGTCAGCGATCTTTAGAGCAGTATGAGCAAACTTGTCCCAAATGCTTAGACCTTTTCCATCTTCTCTCCATCCCCCTTCAATCTAAAGGTGGAAAAAGAAAGCTTAGAAAAACTCCACAGTTCTTATAGCTTGTTTGTTAAAGGAGTTTAACATTTTAAAGTGACCTGATATGCTGCTGTTGCGCAACTCCAAATAAAGTCCTTTTGAAAATGTCCCCAAACCATCCTTTCATCGTCTGGCAAAGGGAAACCACTGTCTTTTATGATTTGGTAGTAGTAATGAGCTGAATATTTAGGTGTTCTTGGTCTATTAGTATTGCCAAAGTCCACATGGTGTAATCCAAACCCGAGTTTATAGCCATTCAACCACTCAAAGGAATCCATGAGAGATGTTGCTACGTAGCCCTTTACCTTCACGCCATCAAGTTCATAGGCTGTCAAGGAAAACAAAAATGAATGACTAAGGCAACAAAATGAATTAAATCAGCTGCTGGAACACTTCATGTTTAATCTAAAATCTGTCAAATGTACCTTTCAGAGCCTCATCAATGTAGGTCTTGTAAAAGAATACTCTGCTAATATCATCCGACAAGGATCCTGCTTCTAAAGATGCTCCATTTTCAGAGACGTAAATGTCTGGATCTCCATATTCCTCCTTTATCCAGTTGAGGAGCCTTCTTAAGCCCCATGCTACTGCTCTTTGATCATCAATAGCTGTAGTTGGTGAATCCATTTCTTGATTTTCTACGATGTCCCTGTCAGTTTGATAGGATGGTGGGACCAGTTTGTCAGTAATATGATTTACTATCTTGGTGGTGTAATGGTTTATACAAAATGCATCTGCAGTTCCCCTAATGAAAGCTTTCTCCTCCTCGGTGAATGAAGGTAATCTTGACTCTGACAGACCTTGAAGTTCACTTTTTGCAAAAATTTGCTTTTTCATTGTCTCAGGATAGTCTCCATTCTTAAAAATAGGGTGTGCAAACCAGCCCAGTCTGAACTGCATTGCGCGGTCAGCAGCAAGAATTTCAAATGGAACATTGAGATCATTAGGCTCAACCCAGTCAGCATCCAGGGCAATGGAGACCAGACCTCCTTGAGATGCACGATATTTGTCATCATATGTGTGATAGGCTGTAGCATGAGCCTTGATGAGGTTGTGTGCAACTTCGTATGGTGCGCTTCCTGGATTGTTGACATTTGGTGGCATGGTGCCGGTTCCGTATCCTGCCCAAGCAATTGTGTGAGGCTGGTTGAAGGTTATCCAGAATTTGACTCTATCGCCAAAGGTGGCAAAGCAGAAGTCAGAATAATCATTGAACAAATCGATCATTTGGACACTTTCCCAGCCGCCAACATCTTGCAAAGCTTGAGGCAAGTCCCAATGATAAAGTGTTACCATGGGAGTGATGCCACGAGACAGAAGACCGTCAATAAGTCTGTTGTAATAGTCAACACCTTTCTGGTTGAGAGAGGAGCGTCTTCCATCAGGGAAGATTCTGGACCAGGACAAGGAAAATCTGTATGACTTCACTTTCAGAGCTCCTAGCATGAACAGGTCTTCATCAAGTCTGTTGTAACTGTCACAGGCTATGTTTCCATTAGCATTTTCAGGAATGTTGTCAGGCTGTTGAGTGAATTTATCCCAGATGCTGGGTCCTTTCCCATCAGCATTCCAGCCACCTTCAATCTGGTAAGCGGAAGATGAAACCCCCCAAAGGAAATCTGGTGGGAAAGTGCCATAGTGGTACATGTGTCTCTGGAACTTTGTTTGCCTGGACAGGGTGTCCCACACTACTTTTGCTTGGGATGGAACCTCTGAGGCTAAGAGCTTGGAAGAACTAGGAGTAAATGTTATTTCTGGCACTTTTTTTAAATTGCGTGTGGTTGTTCCAAAACCATTATTCTCAATTACACCAGAGAAGAAATATGCAGATTGCTTTGGGGTTCTTTGTCTGTTTGCATCTTCAAAATTCACATAAAGAAGACCAAATCTTTGACTGTAGCCTTGCGGGCCCTCAAAGCCATCCATGAGTGACTGCACTGTGAAACTTTGCACATCAATCCCATCAATGGCTTGTGCTATAATATGGAAACACAAGATAACACAATGACATTAGAATGGCTTATAATGCGTTTTTGATGTTACATTTTCTTTAAATCACTGAACACTTACCTTTTAGGGCCTCGTTGATGTACTTTCTCAGGTACTCTATTCTGCTCACATCATTGATGGTTTCACTGCTGTACCCTGTTGGCATCCCATTCCCAGTTATGTAGATAGGCACTTTGGTAGCACTCAAATATTCAACTGAAATGTAGTTTAGAAGCCTCCGAAGTCCCCACGGTGCAGAAAAGATCCAATCTGAGGCCGTTGAAGGCCATGAGGGGTCCACACCTGCTGCATAATCTCCCACTCCCTCAGGACCAGGAGTGCAACCACCTTTGACGGTATTTACCAATCGAGAGGTAAAATGGTTCAAACCAAAAAAGTCAGCACTTCCTTTTATTCTGGCCTTCTCTTCAGAGGTAAAAACTGGGAGCTCTGCTGGCTGAGAAGTGGGGCACTCTTTCATTTTCAGCTCAATTTGTGTTTTCAGTGCCACAGAATAATCTCCATCTACAAAAATAGGATGTGCAAACCAGCCCAGCATGAACTGCAGGTAGCGATCTGCAGCTGCAATGTCTTCAGGATTAGTTGGGGTTTTGGGCTCAGCCCAGTCAGAGTTAAGTGCAATGCCCACTTTGCCTCCCTGAATTGCCCTGTACTTGTCATTGTAGACATGCCAAGCCTCAGCATGAGACTTGATTATGTTGTGAGTGACCTGAAAGGGTAAGAAAAAACGATAAGGTGAATGTACTAAAGCAAAAATAAGACACTTGAAAGTTTAAAGCAAATTTTTACCTGATAAGAGGCAGAAACATAGTCCTTCACTCCAGGAGGATGCTCACCAGTACCATGTCCAGCATGACTCACCACCCAGGGGCTGCTAAATGTGTTCCAGGTCTTGACTCTGTCTCCAAACCTGGAGAAGCAGAAGTCTGCATAGTCCTTGAAAGCATCGACAATAGTTGGGTTGGTCCATCCACCATTGTCCTGGAGGGCCTGTGGCAGATCCCAGTGATAGAGAGTGACAACAGGCTGTATGCCAGATTCTATGAGTGCGTTGATGAGCTTGTCATAGTAGAGAGCTCCTTTCTCTGCTTGGCTGTCACTGTGACCTGATGGGAAAATTCGAGCCCAGGAGATGGAAAACTGATAGGTGTTGACTTGTAGACCTCTCAGCAGGTAGACATCATATTCCACTTTGTTGTAGCTATCACAGGCAAGATCTGCGGTCTGATTTTCAAAAGCTAAGTTATCATGGCCAAAGCGGTCCCAAATGGTTTCTCCTTTGCCGCCTTCCAACCAGCCGCCCTCCACCTTGAAAGACTCAGCAGAGGTTGCCCATTGGAAACCGGGGGGGAAAGACTCTTCAAGGAAAACGTCTCGTTCTGCTGCAGTTTGGGAACCAAATTGATCCCAAACAGTCTGGTAAGATTTCTTGGACTCTGGAATCCTGATTGAGTCTCGATGATGATAACTTTTGGAGTAAATAATTAAGCAAATAAGTCAAGTGAGGGAAATACTCATAGTTTGCACTTACAAATCTTTGATACAAAGTCTTACCCAAATGAGGTATCCTGGACACGCAATTGGAGTAACAGATCCACAACATCACATCCAATGATATTCAGTCCATTATGGTGTAAAACTGTAAAATGAACAGTCAATGTTTGAAAATGAAATCAACAATTCTAATATATCTAACAATAATTAATTCATCAATAAACACAGAATGTTCTATTTGATTATAAGATGTTAAACTCATTAGCAATGTACAAAACTTCCACTTTGATTGTCTAAGGATCCACTGGCAAATTTTAGAAACTTTGGGACAAACCCTACGCTTTCCCGAACAGGTAGATGTTTAGACAGATAGAAATTTCATAATTGCAACTCCTAGAATCTAATCTGACATTTTTTTTAAACCGTTGGGGGTATCCAGCGTAAAATATCTGCCAAACCACCTGTGCGAATCAGTGTGTCGTGACCCCTGATGGGAAGGATGTTAACTTTCCTCTTGTGTTAGCTTTGTGTTACCATTCTGTTTGTTAACGGATCAGTTTTGACCCATGTCTTAAATCAGCTACAAAATAGACTAACACCACAGTTTTTCAGCCACAGTTTTTTCATCTTTTGAGGTTTTTGTTAGGTCTCCTTATCTATTGAATTATTAGTTTCAATGTTTAGGCCTTTTTTTTGTATCTTTAGAAAAATGGTAAAATGTCCCCTTCAAAAAATAGTTTTATTTTTTATTAATAAACAAAAGATTACTGTGTTTAATTATCACCACGGGGAGACACTGCAACACACCTTTTATTTATTTGTTGCTTGATTTGCATGCTTGTTTCCTTACTTTATCTTACATTACTTCCAATACAAATATTATTGGTGTCACAGTTAGTTTTGATCCATATGCATTACATTAGCTTTAAGAAAAGAATAAGTAATTTATTTTTTCTCTGATTTACAATAAAACACCTAAAAAGCAGAATAAGCTAGAACTTAAATTTGCAATGGTAAATACAAAACAATTAATTTTGGTTAGACAAAGGTTATAGACAAACAAATACTTTTTGGTACATTTTTTGGTTTTGTAAAGTAAAAATGGGTCGGTTTTTTGGACATGCTGTGGACAGAAAACATTGAGAGATTGATTCAACTTTGATGATATTAATCAGAGATAACATTGGTTGCTCTGGGTAAGAACACAAGTTAGAGCTTTTATGTTTATTGTACTTTGAAGTCTATTATAATTCTGTTTATAGTTTATCTGACGTCTTGATATTAAGGAATACTAGTTCAATTTTGTAAATTATCATCAATCTGAGGATTGTGCAGTTTGGTTTGGATTTTTGGGGACATTTCCTTAGTTCTCCCTGTCAGTCACACCAGGTTTGAGTGTTCAATCATCCACAGCTGTCCTGATTTCAGTTAATTGTCCTCAGTTTATTTAAGTGTTTTTTTTTTTTTTTCTCCATGGGTTTCATCATTGTCTGGTTTATTCAGTAGATGGTCAATTTTCTGCCACCAAGTCTGGTCTTATACCACCAGTTCTGGACATAAATCACTGGTGCATCCAGACATACCCCAAAACGCTTTATCATCATTAAAGAAAAAAGAAGCCTTTAGAATAAACTTGTAAATAAAACTGAATATCATGGTGGAATATTTACCTAATATGGCTTCTGTACTGGCAGGAGCCAAATTAATTCAACAACATCACAAACTGACTCTTCTTACCTTGCAGTAGTTCTCCTAGAGACAGAAGCATTTCCAAACATTGTAACGTAGAAATCTTAAAAAAGTCTATATGGATATTAACTTGGTAGAGCAGTTCCTGTTTTTCTTAAAGCACAGAATAAGCAAACTAATGACATTTAATCAAGTTGTTTGCATAAGTTCATCATCCTAAACAGTTAAGTGTTTATTGATGGTTGTAGAGTTTTCCTATAAAAGTTTCATACCAAAATGTGATAAATGAAGGGGAAAAATATGATCCAATCACCAGGTAATGTTCCAAAGCCTTGTGATCCACTATACCTTTGCAGTCTAAAACGTTTTAAGCAAAAATGGCTGTTAAGACAGGGGCGGAGCTATGTGGGCCAAGGGTGCCCCCCCCAACTTCTGAGTCAACATTTGTTTCATTATTGACAAAGAGGAAGTATTGTATTGAATCATCAATACAAGCCTCTTTATGTGCCTTGGCTAAAACTGTGGATGACATTTTAATAACTGTTTGAAATATGTATTTTATTTTATCTTTAAATGGCCCTTCATTCTGCTGTTTTTTTTTTTTATTTGCCACCCTTCCAAATGTTTCTGCCCCACCCCAACACCCCCTATTAAAATGTTCTAGCTAAGCCACTGCTGTTAGATTACAAAAACTATCAAACATTGTTTATGAATAGTAATTTTCTTTAGAAGAAGTGCCAAATGCTAACTCCCCTCAAAACGTACTTTGTCCTTGTGGAAGAACCAAATTTATTCCAGCACATGATGAACTGACTCCTACCTTGAAGTAATTCTCCAAGAGGCTGGAGCTGATTGTTCGAACAATCGTGAAGAATCATCTTGTAAATTAGGATAGGCAAGTTTCCACTGGATATCTACAAAGTAACGTAGAGATGGAAGTTCTGTATATTCAAGATAAGAGTGAAAGTCAATAAAAGTAAAGACATACACTGTACCTGTGTGTTCCTCAGCTCCTGGACAAAGTTTGCAGAAGAAGCACAGCTGTACTCAAGGTTTATGGTCAAGAAATCTGCCTGTTTTGGAAAAAAGACAAACAATGAATCATTAAAATTTAAGAAATGTTTGCATAAGAGCAAAGATCAACAACTTTTTATTTAATAAAATGATGCAGAAAAAAATCAAAATAAAGTAAAACTTTAAAATTAACCTTAAATTGTGCTTTAAGACAAGATTATCTTCGTGCATTATCTTTCAAACAGTGAAAAGATAAAGATCTGAAAACTGACAACTCTTGTCTTTATTGGCAAGTTCAATTCCTGCGATTTGAATATGGACAGTAAAAACGAAAATGAACTCTTTTTATTTATATTTGAAAAAAAAGCAATAGTCATCTGTTGATATAGTCATGAAATATCAAAAATCTGCCTTACATTTTTTGAGCATTTGACATATTTTTGTTGGATTTGTCTACTTTTTGCACAGTTTTGGACTTAAGACAAAAGATCAAACATTTTTATCTAATTTTGTGTTCAATTCAAATTTTAGTTTTACCACTGTTGACACTTTAATATGGTAAAGTGTTTCCAGGTCTTCTGCTTTCAGCCCAAAGGAAAGACGTTTCCCTGTGAACACAGAAGCATTACAGACTATGCTAGCTTAAAAGAACGCAATCAAGGTTGCAGTAAACAAACAGTTGTTTATAGAAAAAAAAAGATTTTCCACATCCGCAAAGTGACCTACCTAGCAGCAACTTTATTGACTGATTATAGATATACTATGATAACATTGACATACTATCTCTGCTATCACCGATGTGGTGAAAGACTTTCATCAATGTTTTATAAACTAGATTTCCTTACAGTTCCCACACCTTCAATGTTTAAGTGTAGAATGTTAAAAGCCCAAAAGACATACAAAATAACAAATCAGCACTACAAATTAAAAATACTAGACACAAATTTAAGCTCACATTTGCCAGGGAAGCGTTGATGGAAGATCTTGTAAACATTCTCGTTGAGCTGCAGAATATTTTGCTGAGCGGGCTCTCCGCTCTGCCAGATGCTGCCCAAGTCACTGAGAGTCACCCATGAGTGTGCCAGATCTGCAAACTCCCTGAAGGCGAACTCAGCATACTGCTGGAACATCACTACCAGCTCCTGGCTCTCCCAGCCTCCATACCTGGACCTCAGAGCTTCTGGAACGGTTGATCCGTGGAGGATGAGCAGAGGTTGAAGACCCACCTTCAGCAGCTGCTTCATCAGAGTCTTGTAACACTGGATTGCGTCCTGCTGGGGCTGGCTGGGCAGACCTGTGGGAAGGAGCTGAGCCCATGACAGTGGCACCTTGACGTGGGTCACCCCTCTGCTCTGGAGGACCTTCAAATACGCTTCAGAAGCAGCAACTATGGGAAGACTGCACTCAGAGACATCATGTCCCTCCTTGTCGGAGCTTGTGGCCACATTTTCAGTCAGAGGCCCTGCAAGGAGCATGAAGTCCTCATCTCCATTCAGTCTAAAACTTTCACACCCACGAAGACAAAAGATGTAGAGACACACAAGAACCCACAAGAGCTCCTTCATTCTGGCTCTAAAGGCTGCTCTGTTGCAGCCCACTGATTGCAACACTGTTTAACTCAAAAGTGTCCCCCCTGTGTGATTGTTCCAAAGATCAATATCACTTCATTTATGACCCTGTTTATTGAGTCCGTGCAACATGATCAGAAAGACTCTGAACCCACAGCAGTGATAACTGTATCTTCATCTGCATTCATGTTTCACGACCTTGAAATGTGCAGTAGTTGCAGGTTTTTGTTGTTGAATTAAGCATAGATATAAAGTCATAGAACATTAAGGGTTAATTAAAGGGTTCAGTTTGTTGTTCTTTAAAACATTCCATTGTAAATAATATACGGAATGCTAAAACACTATTTAAGAATCCCAAATTTTTGAAGTTTTATTTATTTTTTAAAAATAATTTTAAACTAATTTAGTTGGTGGTTAATCAGTGCAAAGTAGGTGAGACCTTCCTGTTCTTCTGCTTGAAGAGTGGAAGCAGACAGCAGCTTGGCACACCTTTGTTAGAGTAAAGCAGAGAATCTGCCATTTAAAGTGGTTTGGATGATAATGAAAATTGGGAATTATGTTGCAGTCCTGTGGCATTCATATATTTGATCATTTTTGACTTTTTCCTTTCAGTTTTCCACTTCCTGAAGATGTAAAAGTCTACCAATGAAGCAGAAAATTTGTATCAACTCAGCAAACAGGATTTGTTCAACTTGGGGATCAGTTTTAGCTCTGGAAGTTCTTGCAAAGGTGATGGGGGCTCTGCTCAGTCCTGTAGTGCCTCCTACTGGTTAACCTAGTAAATGATCATTGTTGTTTGATCACTGCTCTCATATCAACTTAAAAAAAAAAAAAACTCATGTCAAAATCTTGTTTTTTGTGAAATTAGTTTTTTATTTTGAGCAAAACCAACTGAACCTTCATATAATAATCTCTGATGGGGAAAAATCAGTAAAAACCACAGGGGCAGTTAAAGTAACACTTATTTACTTTATTGGAATGTATAACTACATTTAAACTTCAATTCTGACATGAATTTACTCTAACATGATTTTAGAAAATACTGAATAATGCAAATTTCATTTCATATACACAAACTTTCAAAAAATAAGTGGTTAGAAAAGTCAAAGTTGTTATAATTGTGTTACGGAAGCCACAATAACAGCAAGCATTTAAAAATTTAGTTTTTTTTTTTTTTTACATGGTTTTAAGTCTGTTTTAAACTTTTAACATTTAACAGTAAACATCAAAGGAATAGAGTTCAGCATCTCATCTAACATACTTCATAAACATGATTTTTTTTTTCTTAGGTGTAGAGTCCGGTCTCTGAAAGCCCACACTGTTCAGCTCTTCATAGAGGCATCAGGATGAAGTTCATTATTTAAGTCTGACCTGCAACACACAATAGTTAGTTTTAAATAAAGACAGAGATAAACTGCATTAACTCAGTCTAAACAGAAACTCAGCACCTATAACCTAAAGGTATTTTTGATATTTGTGAGTAATGTCAAAACTTCTTACCCATAAGCACAATTAAACACAAAACAAGTATAACATTTAAAAATTGACTTCATGATGTGAACTTCTTAAATGTTAGATTTTTAATTTTAGTTTATGCTCTTGCTACAATTTTGTGCTCACATCCTAAACACTAGAAATGCTCTAAATTGCAGGAATCTCGGTAAAAACAAAGTTTTTGTGAAAAAATTTCAAATTTGACAGCTGTTTTTAATTTCTTTTCTTTTTTGTTCTATTTGTTTCTTTCTTTTTAATTATTATTTTCGTTTGTTTGTTTTTTTCCCATTTCTTTTTGTTTGGCCGCTGCAATTGGTGCTACCTAAAATGAACTATCAGTAGTCAAAGCTATTTCTCTCCTTTGGTCACCGGCGGGAGCCATCTCCGGACTTTTGACTCACTACATCTCCCAGCCGTGTCAGCGGGTATTTCCCGAATGCCACTCACCTGAATACAATTGCCAATAAACCACCAGGGACACGGCAGTAATAAGCTGAGACTTAACACAGAGCCTCGCTCAGTGCAAAGTATTGTTTGTGCCTGCAAATATCCTGACCCTGATTCTGATCTGACTCTGAATGGGTGCCGCCTACCCCGACCCACGCCTGAACCACGATTACCAAAGCCTGACCCCTGAAACTGCTATGTTTGTGATTGACCTCTGCCTGCCTGACCCTGCATTAGCTCTACGGACTTAAAGTTGTGTCTGACTCCTGCTCTTCCAACCCGTCTGCACGTCTTTATTCAAGTTGTTGTGAATAAAGAGCAGATGAAAAATGCAGTTTGAAAAATAATTTATTTGTGACACCGAAAATACGTTGGGTGGGCCTCAAGTTCCCTGCTCTGTAAAAATAGTCTTTAACAACACAGGTTTTTTTAATTTGGCTGAAAACGGCATAACCATAATCAAAAGACCACTGGGAATGCTTTTAAAAGAGAGCAAAAGAGGATCGGCGTGGATATTTTAAACATAGGTGTAATAGTGAAATGTCACCTTTTCTGTTTGGCTCCTTTACCTTTTGTATCAAGGTTCATGCACTCATGAGGTCCCTCTGCAGGGTCGGGGAATCCATTGCAGTTAACAAGGGTGGTGTAGAAGGACACAGAGGCCTTTGGAGTGCGAGGTCTGTTGGGGTGTGAATGATTAACATAAAAAAAGCCAAATCTCTCCGAATAGCCAGAAGCCCATTCTAGATTATCCATTAATGACCAAGCTGTATATCCACGGACGTCCACACCATCTACTAAGTAAGCTGGAGAAACAACAAAAAACACTTTAAAAAAACAGAATTTATCTTACTTCTTGGTTTTCCTAATTCCACTGTATTAAATCTTCTCCTAACAACTATAATTTTTTTATTCTTCATTTTCAGTAAACCTGCTTTAGTACCTTTGAGTAACTGGTTGACATGATTTTCATAGAAGTAACTCCTGTGTTCATCGTTGAGGTCAATCGGCCCATTCTCCGAGAGGCCGTTCTCAGTGACGATGACGGGTGGATTTCCATACTCTTCCTTGATGTACTTCAGGATTCGGCGGAATCCCAGTGGTGCCATCTTCAGCCAGCTGGAACCTGTGTCCAGCCAGGTCCGATCATGAATAAATGCCACGCCCCTGTCAGATTAGTCAGATTAGAGATGTGATTAGGGATGAGTGGATTCAAACAATGTGAATGGTAAAAATTATAGTTCCACATAAAAAAAAAAACATCTTCTTACCTGTCTGCATCATAATTAAGAGTATTTCCAAAATCAACAGGGAAAACCAAAACAGCTGTGTAATAGTTTAATCCAAAGAAGTCATGGGTGCCTTTGATTCTTGCAATCTCTGCTGAACTGAACTCAGGGAGCCTGTAATATGAAAATGTGAAATTAGTCTCCCAACATCCCTAACACTAGTTTCTGTTCATGACCTTATTATTCGTTTAAAATGTAAACATTTTAATATTCTCCGCAGCAGCATTTTGTTGGCTAAATTATCCTTGGGATGTCATGTATCTGCCCTGGTCTGCCATGTCCATTAACATTTTGCTTCCTATATTGGCTGTTCCTCTCAAGGTGGAACAGAGGGGTAACGGAATGTCGTGACATTCCCACCCAACAGTATGGAAAAACGGCTGACAGTGGTAGAAAAATGCAGTTACTGATCAAAAAGGATTCAGGAACTACCTACAGTGTAGAAAACCTAGAGAAGATCAAACTAAAATGAGATAACTTTAGTTTTTACATACAAACATGCAAAAACAACTGTGAGTTTTGTTTAAGTTTTATTTCTTTAATTGATATGTTGAATTGTATTTTAGTTACCTGGATTTTTCTAAACCAGCTGCAAGACTCCTCTCAAGAATGTACTTTTTCATTGACTCTGTGTAGTCTCCTTTAAATATTGGATTGGCAAACCAGCCTATAAAGAACTGTGAAAAAAGATATATTATTAAGCTTCCACAACTAACAGCAAGATCCCAAAGAGCTCAGCTTACATCCATGTAGCGTTTTGCACCATCAATGTCCTCTTGCTTAAAGGGATTTCTGGGTTCTGCCCATTCAGAGTTGATGGTAATAGAAATCAGTCCCTTTTGTTCAGCTCGGTATTTGTCATTGTACACGTGCCAGGCTTCTGCGTGAGCTTTGATAATGTTGTGACCAGCAACGTATTGCAGAGTGCTTGGGTCGCGGTTGATTCCTGAAATAAAAACGTATAAGACACTTGTAAAGCATTCTTTAGGTGCCTTATTATCGAGTTTCATTGTGTGGTTGCTGCACTATACGCCTCAGAATCCAGCCTTAACTGGGCACCCTTGTCATAATAAAGCTCAAAACACCTTAAATGTCTTGTAGCATGCACCAACTTCCTCCTATTTTTTGATGAGTCTCATCCCAACAATAGAGACGGTTGACCTGAGTATTTTTTTTCTTCCCAGTATTCAATGAAGCTGTGAAATCAACAGGTTCAGTTGTATACAGACCCTGCTGTTTGGCTCTCTCATCTTTATCATCTTTACTCTGGTAAAATGTCATTGTTGCAACACAAATGCTTAGACGTTGCACTTACATACCTGGTGCAAATGATCCGTAGCCATAACCTAAAAGTGCTACAATATATGCTTCATTAATTGTGATCCAAAGTTTCACTTTCTGTCCAAAGCGACTGAAAAGGAGGTCGGCGTAATCCCTGAATCTGTCAACAATAGTTTCATTCAACCAGCCCCCTTCATCCTCCAGAGCTTGTGGAAGATCCCAGTGATACAGAGTGATCTAAAGAAAAACAGGTTTCCAGAATTCACCCTTTTAATTTGAGGTTTTTTTTAAAAACAAAAGAAAGTAAAGATTGACACTGACCTGAGGTTGGATATTTGCAGCAAGCAGTGCATCTATCACTCTTTGGTAGTAATTGATCCCAGCCTCATTTATGTTGTGTATAGTCCCATCGGGCAGAACTCTAGGCCATGATATGGAGAACCGATAGTGGGACACCTTAATTTGCTTCAATAAACCAATGTCCACATCTAATTTGTTGTAACTGTCACAGGAGATGTCGCCATTGTCATTGTTTGCCACTTTTCCAGGAGTGTGGGAAAATGTGTCCCATATGCTCAGACCTTTCCCATCCGCAGTCCATGCTCCTTCAATCTAAAAGCAGGAAGTTGAAAGATTTTTTAAAAAAAGCCTTACTGTAAGTCCTTGAACGAGTAAATTACAAGTTTCCTTAAGTGCACCTGGTATGCCGATGTTGAAGAACTCCACAGGAAATCTTCTCTAAAATGTCCCCACATTATCTTCTCTTCTTCCGGTACAGGAAAACCGTTATTGGTTATGATTTGGGAGTAATGATAGGAAGAATATTTGGGGGTTCTGGGTCGGTTTGGATCACTGAAGTCCACATGGTACAACCCAAATGCATATACGTAACCATGCAACCACTCAAAAGAATCCATGAGAGATGTTGCCATGTAGCCTTTGACTTTCACCCCATCAATGTCATAGGCTGTCATTTAAAAAAAATAGAGAATACATGACCAAGGTTAAAGACAGTTGTTATTAAGTCTTTCAAATAGAAATATAATGTTAAAACTATTTAGTGTACCTTTGAGAGCCTCGTCAATATAAGTCTTGAAAAAAAATACTCTATCAGTGTCGTCCCAAGTCATTCCCCGATCCGTAGCAACACCATTCTCAGAGATATAAATGTCTGGATCTCCATATTCCTCCTTTATCCAGTTGAGGAGCCGTCTTAAGCCCCATGCTACAGCTCTTTCGCCCCCTATAGCTGTAGTTGGTGAATCGGTTATCTCATTTTCTGCAATATCCCGGTCAAATTGATAGGATGGCGGGTCCAGTTGGTCCGTTAAGTGATTTACTATCTTGGTGGTGTAATGGTTTATACAGAACACATCTGCAGTTCCCATAATGAAGTTTTTCTCCTCCTCAGTGAAGGAAGGTAGCCTTGACTTTGGCAAATCTTGGAAGTCGCATTTTATTTCAACTTGCTCTTTCATTGCTTCAGGATAGTCTCCATTCTTGAAAATAGGGTGTGCAAACCAGCCCAGTCTGAACTGCATTGCACGGTCAGCAGCCAGGATTTCACGGTGGACACTAATATCGTAAGGCTCAACCCAGTCAGCATCCAGGGCAATGGAGACCAGACCTCCTTGAGATGCACGATACTTGTCATCATATGTGTGATAGGCTGTAGCATGAGCCTTGATGAGGTTGTGTGCAACTTCGTATGGTGTGCTTCCTGGATTGTTGACATTTGGTGGCATGGTGCCGGTTCCGTATCCTGCCCAAGCAATTGTGTGAGGCTGGTTGAAGGTTATCCAGAATTTGACTCTATCGCCAAAGGTGGCAAAGCAGAAGTCAGAATAATCATTGAACAAATCGATCATTTGGACACTTTCCCAGCCGCCAACATCTTGCAAAGCTTGAGGCAAGTCCCAATGATAAAGTGTTACCATGGGAGTGATGCTCTGGGTTAAAAGACCATCAATAAGTCTGTTGTAATAGTCAACACCTTTCTGGTTGAGAGATGAGCGTCTTCCATCAGGGAAGATTCTGGACCAGGACAAGGAAAATCTGTATGACTTCACTTTCAGAGTTTTCAACATTTGCAGGTCTTCATCAAGTCTGTTGTAACTGTCACAGGCTATGTTTCCATTAGCATTCTCAGGAATGTTGTCAGGCTGTTGAGTGAATTTATCCCAGATGCTGGGTCCTTTCCCATCAGCGTTCCAGCCACCTTCAATCTGGTAAGCGGAAGATGAAACTCCCCAAAGGAAGTCTGGTGGGAAAGTGCCATAGTGGTACATGTGTCTCTGGAACTTTGTTTGCCTGGACAGGGTGTCCCACACTACTTTTGCTTGGGATGGAACCTCTGAGGCTAAGAGCTTGGAAGAACGAGGAGTAAATGCAATTTCTGGCACTTTTTTAAAATTGCGCGTGGTTGTTCCAAAACCATTATTCTCAATTACACCAGAGAAGAAATATGCAGATTGCTTTGGGGTTCTTTGTCTGTTTGCATCTTCAAAATTCACATAAAGAAGACCAAATCTTTGACTGTAGCCTTGCGGGCCCTCAAAGCCATCCATGAGTGACTGCACTGTGAAACTTTGCACATCAATCCCATCAATGGCTTGTGCTATAATATGGAAACACAAGATAATACAATGACATTAGAATAATTTTTGCAATGAAAGAAAATATAAATTCAACACTTTTGTTTTTGCGCTCATTTGAGATTAACTCAAAGATCCGAAACATTTTCTAAATGCACAAATCACCTCACAGGTGTGCCATATCAAGAGGCTGATTAGACAGCAGAATTATTGCATAGGTGTCCCTCTGACAGACCACAATGAAATGTCACTCTGAAACGTTCTGTTTTGTTTTATGGGGGGTCTGGCAATTCAGAAAACTGGTCAGTATCTGGTGTGACCACCATTTACCTCATACAGTCCATCTCACATCAAATTGATTGAGTAGTTGTTTGAGCAGCCCATGGTGCCGATGGGGTTATGGTACGGGCAGGTGTATGATATGGAGAAAGAACACAGTTGTATTTTCTTAATAGTGTTTTGAATATACAGAGATACTGTTATGAGATCTTGAGGCCCATTGTTGTGCCACACACCCAATAACATCACCTCATGCTGCAGTATGATAATGCACAGCCCTGTGTTGCAAGGATCTTTACATGTCACCCATTGCGCGTGTTTGGGATGCACTGGATCAACCTGTGTGATAACGTGTTCCAGTTCCTGCCGATATCCAGCAACTGCACTCCACCAATAAAGAGGAGTGGACCAACGTTCCACAGTCCACAATTCACAACCTTATCAACTCTATGACAAGGATGATGTGTTGCATTACATGAGGCAAATGGTGGTCACACCAGACACTGACCGGTTTTCTAAGTTCCTACCCTATCACAAAGTTCACTATCACAAATTCTGATGTTAAATTTCTTTAAATCACTGAAGACACTTACCTTTCAGGGCCTCGTTGATGTACTTTCTCAGGTACTCTATTCTGCTCACATCATTGATGGTTTCACTGCTGTACCCTGTTGGCATCCCATTCCCAGTTATGTAGATAGGGACTTTGGTAGCACTCAAATATTCAACTGAAATGTAGTTTAGAAGCCTCCGAAGTCCCCAAGGTGCAGAAAAGATCCAATCTGAGGCCGTTGAAGGCCATGAGGGGTCCACACCTGCTGCATGATCTCCCACTCCCTCAGGACCAGGAGTGCAACCACCTTTAACGGTATTTACCAATCGAGAGGTAAAATGGTTCAAACCAAAAAAGTCAGCACTTCCTTTTATTCTGGCCTTCTCTTCAGAGGTAAAAACTGGAAGCTCTGCTGGCTGAGAAGTGGGGCACTCTTTCATTTTCAGCTCAATTTGTGTTTTCAGTGCCACAGAATAATCTCCATCTACAAAAATAGGATGTGCAAACCAGCCCAGCATGAACTGCAGGTAGCGATCTGCAGCTGCAATGTCTTCAGGATTAGTTGGGGTTTTGGGCTCAGCCCAGTCAGAGTTAAGTGCAATGCCCACTTTCCCTCCCTGAATTGCCCTGTACTTGTCATTGTAGACATGCCAAGCCTCAGCATGAGACTTGATTATGTTGTGAGTGACCTGAAAGGGTAAGAAAAAACGATAAGGTGAATGTACTAAAGCAAATATAAGACACTTGAAAGTTTAAAGAAAATTTTTACCTGATAAGAGGCAGAAACATGGTCCTTCACTCCAGGAGGATGCTCACCAGTACCATGTCCAGCATGACTCACCACCCAGGGGCTGCTAAATGTGTTCCAGGTCTTGACTCTGTCTCCAAACCTGGAGAAGCAGAAGTCTGCATAGTTTTTGAAAGCATCGACAATAGTTGGGTTGGTCCATCCACCATAGTCCTGGAGGGCCTGTGGCAGATCCCAGTGATAGAGAGTGACAACAGGCTGTATGCCAGATTCTAAGAGTGCGTTGATGAGCTTGTCATAGTAGAGAGCTCCTTTCTCTGCTTGGCTTTCTCTGTGGCCTGATGGGAAAATTCGAGCCCAGGAGATGGAAAACTGATAGGTGTTGACTTGTAGACCTCTCAGCAGGTAGACATCATATTCCACTTTGTTGTAGCTATCACAGGCAAGATCTGCGGTCTGATTTTCAAAAGCTAAGTTATCATGTCCAAAGCGGTCCCAAATGGTTTCTCCTTTGCCGCCTTCCAACCAGCCGCCCTCCACCTTGAAAGACTCTGCAGAGGTTGCCCATTGGAAACCGGGGGGGAAAGACTCTTCAAGGAAAACGTCTCGTTCTGCTGCAGTTTGGGAACCAAATTGATCCCAAACAGTCTGGTAAGAATTCTTGGACTCTGGAATCCTGATCAAGTCACGATGATGATAACTTTTGGAATAAATGATCAAGTAAATAATTCAATTGTGGTAAATACACTTTGACAAATCTTTGATACAAAGTCTTACCCAAATGAAGGATCCTGCACATCCATTTGGAGTAACAGATCCACAACGTCACATCCAATGACATTCAGTCCACTACTTTGAAGTACTGTGATGTGTTAAAGAAAAATAGAAGCAAAACCAAATGATCTAAATCAATGTATGTCAAAATGTTTTCTTTTGTCACAAAATTGTATTATATTGAACAGCATTGCTTTTGACAAGATTGAAATAACTTGGCATAGGCACAAAGAGCTATGGAGAAATGAGCATTGAATCAGCGTCTAGAAAGAGGAGTGCCAGAGGGTCAAATGGAAATGGGGAAAATCAAAGCTTCAGGTTTGTTGTGAAATAATCAAAGAAATGTTGAATGATTTTGTTGAATTGTAATGACTTGGAATTTTATTTGGTAAGAAAATCTGGGAACTGAACATCTAATGAGTTCCATAAAACATATACAGTAACAACTGCAGCGATCCATCCGTCATGCAGATGGTATTCTTCAGATCTGTTGGTGAGATCTGTAGTCTGAGTTCATCCACATGCTTTCTCGATGTGGTACTAACTACATTTCAACAATTTGCAATAAACGGTTAACAATCACAACTTGTCCTTGTGCTTATACTCTCAAAGCCGTGTGAGACATTTTCTGAAGGTCTTGAAAACTTTTGTCATCAAGGCTCTCCGAAAGAAGAGCAATCTTGGTAATAGCTCAATCAAATCTTTTTCAACCTGACATTTGAAGGTGGGATGTCTCTTATCAAGTGAACAAATGACATTTTTCTAAATTCAAATTCAGACAATGTCTCTGTCTTTGGGTTCTTGGATCTGAGTTCTGCTTTTGACAAAGGTCATTTTGTGATGCTACTTAGAAGAATAGAAGACTAGGAAGCCATCTCCAATACTTCCACTAAATATTTCATGTTTTTTTTTTTTTTTTTTTTTTTTTTAAACCAGTCCTGTCCAACAGCTGAGCAAACAGATATGAGCTGAGAGCCTCTTGCATTAGACAGATTTTACTCTTACAATCGGGGGTTATAAATCATTGGGAACACAAAATGTATGTTGGTATAAGCCCCTTTTGTAATTTAAACCAAACTTTATTAATATTGATTTTATTTGTGTTCTTTTTGTTGGACCGGACGGAAAAAGAAAGGGGGAAAAGGGGGGGGGGGGGGGTGTTATAGATTTTAGAGGATGACTAATGGAAGGAGAAAGTAGAATTGTAAGTATACAGGCAACAAAATGCTGAAGCTTATACCCATTACAATAGTGAGTGTTGGTCTAAAATGGGCGGGACCTGTCCACACACTCAGCTGTTACAAACATACCTGCCGGCTCCAAGAGTGTTCACAAACTTGTCCACAACCAGTTTACACGCACACTTGTGCATACCAACCAACACATGTAAAGCATTACATTCTGACACGCACACTATTTGAAGGTGCAAATGTGAGCTGACGCCTGTGCTCAGGTGAATGTTATGTTAAGCTGAAGTGGATGAAGGAATGGAAAGAAAAAAAAAGGAGGGAGAGCTCCCAGACATCCCCACACCAAGACCCCCGCCGAGGCAGCAGCGCCGACCAGGGCCTGCCCCCGCACCCATACTGTGGGGTCAACGGAGGAGATCCGCCCGCCAGGTAGTCCGGCCAAGCACCCAGACCAGGGCCCGCAGGACCACCACATGGGCCCCCAACACCCGAGGGCAGTGAGGTACGGAAGCGCAGGGCGCAGGGCCCAGCCCAGTCAGGAGAGCAGCCCCCCCACCGCGCCCGGCGGTCCAGCGCGGGGCCCCACCCCCGAGAGCCCCACCACCCCAGACAAGCCGCCCACCACCACCCAGGAGTTCTGAGCATCCCCCCACCCCAGCCCCAGGTACGAGCCAGGACCCCCCAAGGGAGACCCGCTCCGAAGCTCCAGGCAGTTGCGGAGATCCAGAAGAGAGCACAGCAGGGGTCAGCTACCCCCACCTAGAGGAGGGATGACCAAGAGCCTGGCCAGGCTCTCCTATGTTGTGACTTAGAAGGGGCCCGTCACCCGAGGGTAAGGACCAGAACCCGCACCACAAGGACACAGACACCCTCCAGGCTCAGATGGAATATGATCCCCCGCTCATGGACTTGCCAGAGTACTGAGGGATCCCTCTCCCCGCGTGGAGAGGGGGCCGCCGGGCCCAGGAGGCCGACACCCAAGAGACAAGGCCGCCGCCGCCGCTGAAGATCCTGTTCCCCCCACTGGGGATGGGGTAGGGGACAGAAGATCAGTATTCCCATCTTCCTTGTGTAATGTATTTGTGTGTGTATGTTGAGGTGTGTTTCTTGTGGTTGAAGGGTGTATGTCATAAAGGGTGCAGTTAAAATTGGCGAGCAGGGCACTGGGGACATCTCCTGATTGGTTACAGGGATGTCCAATCACCCTCTCGCCAAGGAGCCCTAAATGTCTACGGTGCAGTTAAAATTGGAGGGTTGAGCACTAGGAGGACATCTCCTGCTTGCTGGCAGTGATGTCCCAGCACCCCCCCACCAAGGGTCCTACGTGTCTAAGGTGCATTTAAAACCAAGAGAAGGGGGTGAAACTGTGCGGAGAGGGGGGGACCACTGCTAAGTGGCTCGGCCCCTCGAAGTATTCCGCAAGCACACCCCCCTCCAACCTAATAAGTGTTTGTATGAGGAAGGAGGGGACGTCGGGGACAGCTACCAGACTGACCCCCGATGGTGAAACAACCGTCCCACCGCCCCCCCCCCCCAGCATTGGGCCCAAGTCTCCCCAGGGCAGAGGCCCCACCGCCCAGAAGCCGACCCCCCAGTTATAGTGAGACAACTTCAGTAAGCAGTGAGTGGTTCAAGTCCGTCTGAGTTGATGTTTCCATGGCAACCACTCTCCCCAGTCAGGAGTGAGCTTGTTGGAAGACCACACCCCTACCACTTGAAAATGGGCTACACGAAATCTGTCAAACGTTTTGAATGTGCTACGTGGCACTGCCTACTTTCATTGAGGCAACTGATTGGTCACTTTATAATTTGAAAAACTTGCACTACAGAAATAAAAAAAAATAGGATTAGCAAGAAAGTGTTAAAAACGTGTAGCAGAGCAAGAATGGTTATTCTGACAAATATACAGTACCAACTGGGTAATAGATGTTTATTTATCTATAGAAGTCTTTAAAGTTTTGGCTTCTTGGATTCAGCAGGTACTTCCTGTTTGGAAAGCGAGAGGGGAGGGGGTCACTCTGGCTGGACAAGCCCTCGTTTTCCATTCTCAAATTTAATACCAACGTACAAGAATCAAACAGCGCAGTTCTTTAAAAGACCACTAGAGGTCGTTGTTATAAGGTAGCAGGTCACCATTCACTTCTTTGTTAAAAAGTCCAATTTTACACCAGAAAAACTGTAAAAACTAACTGGTATCTTCTTTTTTCTTTGAGTAAATTGGTAGTGATGCGCAAAGCTCAACAAAAACTGATGTGTAACAAATATTATTACAAATTGTTATTACATACAATCACGTTTTTGCAGATTTTTTTGTCGCTGCATATAAGGGGAATTTGTAGTAGTATTTGTAGTTGTATTTAAATGTGTATAAAGTTTGTATAATTGTGTTCTTTTGTAATTCACTAAGCATTCAAATTAGGATTAGCATTCAAATAACTTTTAGATTTAGGACAATGATAAATTGCTGGAGGACAGGGGTGGTATATAAAAACTCACAAGTGTTACAAGGGAAGGGTAGGTAAGCAGGTTCCCTTGTGATTCAACCAATCCTGTGATTTGGAAGAATGGTGAACTTTAAAGCTTTTAGTTTATTCATTTAGAGAGCGATATAGAAAGTTTACCAAGAGTAAGATAATCTCTTTTTTTGCTCTGATCCCTGTTTCTATAATCAGTTTTTTCCAATATTTCTGCTACTTTCTGACTCTAGACGACTTTTATTCTTCAATGTGCCCTTAGCATTAAGAAGTTAAAACTTGTTTTTGTTGCACGAATTTAGTTTGATTCTTGATGAACCACATATGTATAAACAAATTAAAAACTATCTGCAAGTTTAAAACAAGTAATTTATTACTTTACCTTTTCCAAACATAATTGCCATTGATTTGACATTACTCTACTTCCATTTTTCAAAATTGATTCATGGATTTAAGAATAAATTATTGTGACTAAATGGTAAACACACTGAATGAACACATAATTTTATTTGGAAGCCCCTGACCAGATTACTATAAAGCCATAAAAACATTTCATAACCTGTTATGACACTTACCATGCAGTAACTCTCTGAGAGGCTGATGTTGGTTAACAGCGCAGTCACGAACGCTCATCTTTGATATAAGTATTGGCAAGTGTCCACTCGATATCTATAATGGAAAAAATGATGTGTTTTTGAACAATGAAATGTAAAACACTTGTGTAAACATGGCGTTTATTATACCTGTAAGTTTCTCAGGTTCTGTTCAACGTCTGTTGACGAGGCACAGCTGTACTCAATGTGCACAGACAGGAAATCTGCCTGTTTAGGAAATAAAAAAACATTTGAACAAAATTAAAACACAAGAGTTTTATCGACTTTCGGTGTCTCTTTTTTGAATAGAAAATGTATTCTTAAGAATAAATGTTATGTATCTCTTGTTGAGTCATGATTGCTCATCACAGCACTGTAGGGAACATTTCGTAAAAGGTATCATGATTAAAATGTTTTGCTCTTCCTTTTACATTTTTTCTGCTAAAATGCAGACAACAATTTAAAGAAACACAAATTAAATTCCGCTTACTGATGTTGACGCTTTAAATTGGGAAAGACTCTCCACAAAAGCTGCATCCACACCAAAAGACAAGCTCCTTTTTGAAGACACTGAAATAACATTTTTGACAACGTTTTAAAATAGATTTTTTTTTTCTGTTGAGCCATAACTCTAATATTCAGTCAGTTTTACTCACTTGGAATATGTTGATGGAAGATCTTGTAAACATTCTCGTTGAGCTGCAGAATATTTTGCTGAGCGGGCTCTCCGCTCTGCCAGATGCTGCCCAAGTCACTGAGAGTCACCCATGAGTGTGCCAGATCTGCAAACTCCCTGAAGGCGAACTCAGCATACTGCTGGAACATCACAACCAGCTCCTGGCTCTCCCAGCCTCCATACCTGGACCTCAGAGCTTCTGGAACGGTTGATCCGTGGAGGATGAGCAGAGGTTGAAGACCCACCTTCAGCAGCTGCTTCATCAGAGTCTTGTAACACTGGATTGCGTCCTGCTGGGGCTGGCTGGGCAGACCTGTGGGAAGGAGCTGAGCCCATGACAGTGGCACCTTGACGTGGGTCACCCCTCTGCTCTGGAGGACCTTCAAATACGCTTCAGAAGCAGCAACTATGGGAAGACTGCACTCAGAGACATCATGTCCCTCCTTGTCGGAATTTGTGGCCACATTTTCAGTCAGAGGTCCTGCAAGGATCATGAAGTCCTCATCTCCATTCAGTCTAAAACTTTCACACCCATGAAGACAAAAGATGTAGAGACACACAAGAACCCACAAGAGCTCCTTCATTCTGGCTCTAAAGGCTGCTCTGTTGCAGCCCACTGATTGTGATGCTTTTTAAAGCAAACGTGAGCTGCCTTTTATTTGTTGTATAATTACAATATGATTATATTCCTGTAAATTATTGGCTTTTATTGCTTCAGAAAGACTCTGGACTCAGATACACCTTCCTCATTTCAAGACAATCAAATGTTAACGATCAACAAGAGTTTTCATGATGAATTTAATGGGATTTTTGAAAATATCAAAGTTCTGAGATGTAAACTGTGTCCCTGAAGAAGCTGCAAGGTTTTTGGATGCTAATTATAACAGTCAAGTTTTTTTTCATTTTTCTTTTAGTTAAAATTGTACCAACTACTGATTTCTGACCGCTTAACATGCAAACACACTAGTAAGCAAAACCTTAATAAGCTTAAATCTTTCAAAAACTCTAAAACTGCTTTAATAAGAGAAAAAGGATACATATATTATGTAGAATGTAGACAGCCTCCAAAGAACTTTACTTTTATTTGAATAGCTACCTTTAATACCTCCTGCATACATTTACATTCAGAAACCTCCAGTTATTTGTGTTTTCAAAACAAGAAAGCTTCTGTCAATCAATTTTCTCTCTGTGGTTTACTGACATCTGGCTCCAGTTAACAAAGTGTCTTTTTTAATGGTGAGATTGTAAACCGAATTAGATTTCGATATTTGTCATGAAATTCCTTCTTTGAGACGAAAAGGAAGCTGTTCTTTTACAACTAAGATTGGATTTGAATGAACTAATTTCAAAAAATCACAACAAAAACTAAAAAAGAATCAGAAAAAAGGATCAAACTCTGGACAATAATGACTTAGCATGACTTATCAAGCATGACTTGATTGGAAAACTAAAATTTAAATGTAAAAAAAGATACATTTCCCATACATATATCTGCATACACATATAAATTATGCTATTGTAGTTACTTTTAATCTTAAATAGACTTATTTGTGCTGATACACACAGAACGTAACAAGTTTAATCAATTAAATGTAAAGTTTGCAAGAAAGAATTTAATTATTTGCCTGAAAATAAGGAAGCACATTTTTATTCCACCCCTAAAATGCTTTACTTAAAGGGCCACTACCATGTGCCTTTTGTCGTAAACAATATTTATGAATATGATTAATCCACTTTAAAACAGGATTAGGTTAACATCATCGGTGAAGTGGCGGGCTCTTCCTGGTGGGGGCTGTTCTCATTGGTTCTCACTGGTCTACGTCACACGGTGAGAACCCGCTCGTTTTCGTGGGTACGGGAGAGGCTTAGAGCGTTGGTTTTTGGAGGATTACCCGAAAATGTGTGAATGGATCAAAATACCACTTTGGGGTTCTTTATAGTGAGGAATAAACAGTAACATTCACTTAAAAGCTCAAAAAGCAGATTTTTTATGGTTATAGGGCCTTTATCTATTTTACTCATTTTTCTTTTTACATAGTTACCATAATCTGGTTTGTATTTTCTAACTAGTTACTTAAATTCACAAGATGAGATAAAAAGAAATTATGATAATTAGTAAAGTTTTAATTAAGACAACATTTAGGGTTGTTATTTATTTATTTTTTTCTTAACTGATCTGCAATGCAAGCTGTGTTTTGCAATCACCAACACAAGCTAATTATGTTTTGTTGCTGTCCTCTAAAGCTGACCGTGTTGTGTTATTACAACAGGCCAATATCTGTTTGAGATAAAGGTTTTTATAATGTCCTGACATGTGTTAAAGTTCACAATGATAGAAGATAAAGTCTTTGAAGGAAAATGATTATATATTTTTTACTCCCTCTAACTTTAAAAGCAAAGAGCAAATTGATTACCCAGAAAAAACAAAAAAACAAAAATCAATTTACAGACAGGATAAAAACACAGTCATGAAGATTTGAAGAAAGGAAGAAAGTCAAATATGTAAACCTGATAAAGTTATGTTTTACATTGTGAAAACCATTTTCAGAGAATCATGACTTGATTTATTTTAATGTTCCATATGAATAAGAATACATCTAGATACAAAACTGGAAACTTAAGTGTTATACGAGGAAATGTTTGCCAAATTCTCATAACCAAAGCCTTGCAGTGCAGCATTATGAACTGTTTACATGACGTTTTCTCAAAAGACTCAGTGATCTTCCTCGTTGTAAAAGTTCTTTGGATGTTGATCCACTTTATATTAATGAAATATTTTTCTTTGATTTTATGCAGGTAAATGTTACACGGGAAAAGTAAATGCCCAGTCTATCATTTAAGGAAGCAGATAAAAAAATGAATGTCATAATGGCCTTCTGTCCAGTAGAGGGAAGCAAATGCCAAACATACATAAATACATACATTTCAAGTGTAGGTTCCTGCAAAGCACAAGTAAATTAATAATAATTTTGCTTTTGCCTACAAAGATACAAAAGAGCTTTTCTCTGTTTGTGTGTGTAAAACGGATAATTATAAAGTTTATCTTTGAATTTCTGTTCCAAAAAGGAAGAAAACTGGTCATGAAGAAGTTTTGTTCTAATGTTTTGTTCTAATTTAAATATATAAAGCATAATTTGTATTCAGTTTCATTCATTTAATTCAAAACAGACTACCTTTCTGTTAATAAAACATTTTTTAGGATTTTCAGTCCTAGAAAAGTTCTGCTCATGAAGTCAAAGTCCAGAAAAACTGTATCCAATAAGGGCAACCAATATATTACAATTCTCTGCAACGGCTGCCTCACGGTTAAACATTGTTTCCCATCTCCTGCTCTGCTGTACATTAAGCTTCACTGGGCTTTTGGCAGTGGGATTCCCAGGCAGTTGACCTCAAGCTCCAGTTACAGGTGGAATCAGTGACAGTTTCTGTCATTTCACTCCCAGCCTTGTTGTTTTCCACCAGGTCTTTCAATAAATCAAAAGATTGTGATTTTATCAATGAAAACTCTCCATAAATTATAGGTCAGATCAGAAAATTCCTTAAAATGACCTGATCTCTCAACGATGACGCCATTTCCACTGAATTGGAGGGAAGAAGTGTTTATTGATAAGCAAGAAACTGACCAAAAAACTCAGTCAGTCCTTTTAAGAAAAGTTGGATCAAAGCTGTACCGAGCGCTCTGGATTGTCGCTATGACGCCCCGTAGAATGAACCTCACAGAAATATTCCCCGGGTTGGACCCTATGTGGCTTCAGGCCAGACTGGCAGGGCAAAAGAAGCTCCCCATGAGGTTTAATTCCTTATATGATCATCTTCACCAAATGTATGCTTGAGTGGTCAGTGTCAGTGGGCCCTGCTCCTGCCAGCAAGATCATTTATAGCTCTGTTTTTTAGGGGAAAAGTACTGGTTTCAACTGCAAGACAGATGCAGATGCAGCCGCTCAACTCTACGACACCCCCCCCCCAAAAAAAAGCCGATAGCCTCCATATAGGTTAACCCCCGTGGGGGTGCATGTGACTACGGCTTAATTCATTCCAAAGCCCTTCACAGACTGTATTTTTCCAAATGTAAACTGAACTGAATACAAAGGATTTGGATCTTCCGTATGCGATGGATGAGGTGGCGATACTAGAAACCTTATTTTGACCTGTCCAGTTGTAAAGACTGTTCAGTTTAAATCATCGTTTGAGATTCTGTCCACACATGTTTAGTCTTTAACTTTTGCTTCTCTCCAAGACAAGTGTTTTGAATAAAACTGAGAATTTTGTAGCAAGTCAAGAAATTTTTTATTGGATTAGACACAACACATTTTACAGGGCAATATTTTAGGATATCAAGTAAACAGAAATACACAAGATTCAAGCAGGGCTTTATCAAAATGTATACATTGCTATTTCAAAATAGTAAATATAACAACTTTATCGTCTCAAAATATTTTCTCACTGACTTTAAAATTGCAATACCAAATGTTTCACTACAGCAACATAAAACTTATCAATGATTGTTGCTGTAAAAAAAAAAAAAAGAAATTCTATCAATGTGAAAAGATGTTTTGAAAAAATTTACATTTTTAAGGTAGATTTGGACAGTTCCGGGTTTATGTTATGAAAGTCGACTGAAATTCCAGTAAACTCTGAAGAGGATGAATTTGTAATTACATCACAGATCAGTCCCTGCCCTTTCTCTTCCAACGTTTTTTGGAAACAATGAAAAAAGAGGTTACACCAATGACTGCAACCACTGCAACTATCAGCAGAGCAAAGGTGGTGTTGAGTCCAGTCACAGCTTGATCGATGGAGAGCTTCATACCCAAAAAGTTCACTGGACTGCCTGTGTCCGGGTTTGGTGTGTCCGGTTTTGGTGATACTGCAGATAAAACAGAGTCATCAGGTTAGAGTTAGCTCAGCTAAACCAACAAGTTAACAACAAAGTTGAGCTTTGTCACAATTGCTATTGAAAATCAAAGTTTTTGTATTGTAAGCGGAAAGTTGTCCATGGTAGTTCTAGTATCTTTTAGTAGTTTAATAACTCTATTGACAAAGATTAAGAAATCAATACAAACTCCTTCAAATATTGCAAAAATAACGATTAAAATGAAAATTACATTTAATAAGTTAAATGAACCTTACATTAAAATAGCATGTTCAAGGCTGAAGATTTCAGTGAGCCTCTGAGCTTTTGTCCGACTTCTAAACTAAACTGCTGTTAATTTAGATATAAAAAACCCAAGATCTCTGTAAAATGGAATGGCTCCTGAATCTCTTTACCTTGAGATATAGGTGATGTTGTAGAGAGTGAATTGGTACAATCATGAGGTCCATCTGCAGGGTTTGGGAATCCATTGCACCTGACAATAGTGGAGTAAAAAGGCACGGAGGCCTTAGCAGTGCGAGGCCTGTCTGCATTTGTGTGGTTCACGTAGAAAAGGCCAAATCTCTCTCCATATCCAGAAGCCCATTCCAGGTTGTCCATCAGTGACCAAGCTGTGTAGCCAATGATGTTGGCGCCATCAGTCATGTTAGCTGGAAAGAAAGTACAAGAATGAATCTACTGAATTGCTGTAACTATTTTACTTTCAGTGAAACTGCTTTGATACCTTTCAGCATCTCGTTGATGTAGTTCTCGTAGAAGAAAGACCTGTGCTCATCGTTCAGATCGACTGGTCCATTCTCTGACACACCATTCTCAGTAACAAGGATCGGGGGATCTCCGTACTCATCCTTAATGTACTTCAAAAGCTTACGGAATCCAAGTGGGGCAATCTTCAGCCAGGTAGAGCCGCTCTCAAGCCAGGTTCGGTCAGAAATCACTGCAACACCTCTGTAGGTAAAATGATTTAAAGCACATTAAAAAGAAGACAATGACCATCCATCCATCCATCCATCTTCTTCCGCTTATCCGGGACCGGGTCGCGGGGGCAGCAGTCTAAGCAGAGATGCCCAGACTTCCCGCTCCCCGGCCACTTCCTCCAGCTCCTCTGGGGGGACCCCGAGTCGTTCCCAGGCCAGCCGAGAGACGTAGTCTCTCCAGCGTGTCCTGGGTCTTCCCCGGGGCCTCTTCCCAGTGGGACATGCCTGGAACACCTCCCTAGGGAGGCGTCCAGGGGGCATCCGAACCAGATGCCCAAGCCACCTCAACTGGCTCCTCTCGATGTGGAGGAGAAGCGGCTCTACTCCGAGCTCCTCCCGGGTGACCGAGCTTCTCACCCTATCTCTGAGTGAGCGCCCAGCCACCCTACGGAGGAAGCTCATTTCAGCCGCTTGGATCCGGGACCTTGTTCTTTCGGTCATAACCCAGAGCTCATGACCATAGGTGAGTATTGGGGCGTAGATCGACCGGTAAATTGAGAGCCTTGCTTTCTGGCTTAGCTCTCTCTTCACCACGACGGACCGGTACAGCGACCGCATGACGGTGGACGCAGCACCAATCCGTCTGTCGATCTCACGCTCCGATTTTCCCTCACTCGTGAACAAGACCCCAAGATACTTAAACTCCTCCACCTGGGGAAGGAGCACTCCACCCACCCAAAGAGGGCAAACCACCTTTCTCCGGTCGAGAACCATGGCCTCAGACTTAGCGGTGCTGACCCTCATCCCAGCCGCTTCACACTTGGCTGCAAACCGTTCCAATGCATGCTGGAGGTCCTGGCTTGATGAAGCCAACAGGACAACATCATCTGCAAAGAGCAGAGAGGAAATCCTGTGGTTCCCAAACCAGACCCCCTCCGGACCCTGGCTGCACCTAGAAATTCTGTCCATAAAGACTATGAACAGAACCGGTGACAAAGGGCAGCCCTGCCGGAGTCCAACATGCACCGGGAACAGGTCTGACTTAGTGCCAGCTATGCGGACCAAGCTCCTGCTCTGGTCATACAGAGACCGGACAGCCTTGAGTAAGGCTCCCCGGATCCCATACTCCCAAAGAACCCTCCACAGGACACCTCGGGGCACACGGTCGAACGCCTTCTCCAAATCCACAAAACACATATGGACAGGATGAGCGAACTCCCACGAACCCTCCAGTACCCTAGACAGGGTGTAGAGCTGATCCACAGTTCCACGGCCAGGACGGAAACCGCATTGCTGTTCTTGAATCTGAGGTTCGACTATTGGCCGGACTCTCCTCTCCAGTACCCTGGCATAGACTTTCCCAGGGAGGCTGAGGAGTGTGATTCCCCGGTAATTGGAACACACCCTCCGGTCCCCCTTCTTGAAGAGGGGGGCCACCACCCCTGTCTGCCAGTCCAGTGGTACTGTTCCCGACTGCCACGCAGTGCTGCAGAGACGTGTCAGCCAAGACACTCCCACAGCATCCAGAGACTTGAGGTACTCAGGGCGGACCTCGTCCACCCCCGGTGCCTTGCCACCGAGGAGCTTGTTAACTACCTCGGTGACTTCAGCTTGGGTAATGGACAGCCCCACCCCAAAGTTCTCAGCCTCTGCTTCCTCAACAGAAGGCGTGTCAGCAGGATTGAGGAGATCCTCGAAGTATTCCTTCCACCGCCCGACAATGTCCCCAGTTGAAGTCAGCAGCTCCCCACCTGCACTGAAAACGGTGCCTGCAGAGAACTGCTTACCCCTCCTGAGGCGCCGGATGGTTTGCCAGAACCTCTTCGAGGCCAACCGATAGTCCTTCTCCATGGCCTCACCGAACTCCTCCCAGGACCGAGTTTTTGCCTCTACTACAGCCTGAGCCGCAGCTCGCTTAGACTGCCGATACCTGTCAGCTGCCTCTGGAGTCCCACAAGCCAGCCAGACCTGATACGACTCCTTCTTCAGCTTGACGGCATCCCTTACTTCCGGTGTCCACCAACGGGTTCGGGGGTTGCCGCCACGACAGGCACCAGAGACCTTGCGACCACAGCTCCGAACAGCAGCCGAGACAATGGAGGTGGAAAACATGGTCCATTCAGACTCAATGTTACCAGCCTCCCTCGGTACCTGTTTGAAGCTCTCCCGGATGTGGGAGTTAAAGACTTCCCTGACGGAGGGCTCAGCCAAACGTTCCCAGCAGACCCTCACGGTACCTTTGGGTTTACCAAGTCTTTCCGGCCTCCTTCCCCGCCAACGAATCCAACTCACCACCAGGTAGTGATCAGTGGACAGCTCTGCCCCTCTCTTTACCCGAGTGTCCAAAACACACGGCCGGAGGTCGCCTGAAACGACCACAAAGTCGATCATTGATCTCCTGCCGAGGGTGTCCTGATGCCACGTGTATTGATGGACACCCTTGTGCTGGAACATGGTGTTTGTTATGAATAAACTATGACTAGCACAGAAGTCCAACAACAAAACACCGCTCGGGTTCAGATCAGGCAAGCCGTTCCTACCAATCACGCCCCTCCAGGTGCTACTGTCATTGCCCACGTGGGCATTGAAGTCACCCAGGAGGACAATGGAGTCCCCCGTCGGGGCGCTTTCCAGTACCCCTCCGAGAGACACCAAGAAAGCTGGGTACTCCGAACTGTTGTTCGGCCCGTAAGCTGAAACCACAGTCAGAGACCTGCCCCCCACCCGAAGGCGGAGGGAAGCAACTCTCTCGTCCACCGGGGTGAACTCCAACACTTGGCGGCTAAGCTTGGGGCTCACGAGTAAGCCCACACCAGCCCGCCGCCTCTCACCATGTGCAACTCCAGAATGGTAGAGAGTCCAACCCCTCTCGAGTGACTGAGTTTCAGAGCCCAGGCTGTGCGTAGAGGTGAGCCCAACTATGTCTAGTTGGTACCTCTCAACCTCTCGCACAAGCTCAGGCTCCTTCCCTCCCAGAGAGGTGACGTTCCATGTCCCAAAAGCCAAATTCCATGACCGGGGTTTAGGCCGCCAAGGCACTCGCCCTCGACTGCCACCCAAACCACATTGCACCGGCCCCTTCTGAGCTCTCCTGCAGGTGGTGGGCCCACTGGGGAGTGATCCCACGTCAACCGTTCGGTTTTTACCCGACCGGGGCCCGTGGGAGGAGCCCCGGCCACCAGGCGCTCGCCTGCGAGCCCCAACCCCAGGCCTGGCTCCAGGGTGAGGCCCCGGTAACGCCAATCCGGGCGACGTAACTCGATCTTTGATGTGCCTTCTCATAAAGGAGTTTGTGAACCGCTCTTTGTCTGGCTCGTCACCCAGGACCTGTCTGCCATGAGAGACCCTACCAGGAGCCGAAGCACCAGACAGCATAGCTCCTGGGATCCTCCGAGCACTCAAACCCCTCCACCACGATAAGGTGGCGGTTCATGGAGGAGAAGACAATGACTTCCTCAGATATTGAAATGCGTACATTTTTGAGTCACTCTATGATAGACAACTTCAACACAACTGCATTGATTTGGGAAAAAGCTGTGAAAGGGTTACAAAAATGTTACAAAAAAAAAAAGAGATGGTGTTTTAAGGAGGAAGATCAGTATTGGGGTTACAACTTTCTCACCTGTCTGCATCATAGTTCAGAGTTTCTCCAAAATCAACACTGAATGCCAAAACAGACGTATAATGGTTTAACCCGAAAAAGTCATGGGTGCCCTTGATTCTCTCAATCTCCGCTGGAGTAAATTCAGGCAACCTGTGGAATTAAAATTGAAGTTTAAATCAGAAATGTAAAGCAAACATAAGTAGTTATTTCAACTCATAAGAATAAAATATACTAGCTTTAGTTTCAAATACCTGGATTTTTCCAAACCAGCTGCAAGACTACGTTCTCGAATGATGCGCTTCATTGGTTCGTTATAGTCTCCTACAAAAATGGGATTGGCAAACCAACCAAGGAAGAACTACAAAAAAGATGTGTTATTAGTTTCCATTTCAGAAAACAATGCAGCACTTTTTCTGTGAAGTATAACACAGCTTGGCTTACATCCATGTAACGTTTTGCAGCATCTATGTCCTCTTGCTTGTGGGGGTTTCGGGGTGCTGCCCAGTCTGAGTTGAGAGTGATAGAAATCCTTCCATTTTGTTCAGCTCGATATTTGTCGTTGTAGACATGCCAGGCCTCTGCATGTGCCTTAATCACATTGTGGCCAGCAACATAATGTAGAGAGCCGGGGTCATGGCTAATTCCTGGAAACACATACAAGAAGATGCGCTTCGGATGCATGATCTTTGTTGATGATATTCTGCAAAAATCTAAACTTGTTTTTTTTGTATATCCCAACCTTTGAAACAGTTTAAACTCATTACAACAACTTAGGTGTTTCAGTTTTTTCATTAGAAGCATTACATTTGCTTACCTGGCGCAAATGACCCATAACCATAGCCCAAAAGAGCTATAATATATGGTTCATTGATTGTGATCCAAAACTTGACTTTATGTCCAAAACGGCTGAAAAGAAAGTCTGCGTACTCTCTGAATCTGTCAACAACCATATCGCTCAACCAGCCTCCTTGATCTTCCAGAGCTTGTGGAAGATCCCAGTGATACAGAGTGACCTGAAACAATGAGAAAAACAGAATTTAGACCACTCACAATGGAAACATTTTATTACTAATTCAATTAATATTAGTATAAAATAAACTTGCACTGACCTGAGGCTGGATGTTTGCAGCAAGCAGTGCATCTATCACACGATGGTAGTAATCTACCCCAGCCTCATTAATGTTGTTTGTTGTACCATCAGGGAGCACCCTTGGCCATGATATGGACATACGGTAGTGGGTTACCTTTAACTGCTTCAATAAACCAATGTCAATTTCTAATTTATTGTAACTGTCACAGGCGATGTCTCCATTGTCATTGTGCAGCACTTTGCCTGGAGTGTGGGAAAATTTATCCCAGATGCTGAGACCTTTCCCATCTGCTCTCCACGCTCCTTCGATCTAAAAAGAGATACAGAGAAAGATGAAAAGCATGAGAAAGTCCCTACGTGCTCCAGGGTTAACATTCCTTCAACTTTTGTTAACTTGTCAACCATGAACACAATTAACGTAATTCCAGCTTATTCTATAAAGGAGAAAAGCAGCCCTATGTAGTTAGGCAACACTTTACATTCCTAATGTGTTGTATATCGGTGGGAAGCTGATATGTCACAATCAGACTATTCATGTTGATCGCGTGAATGGTGAAGAAATTACAGTACATCAAAATGCGAGTGTTGTTTAGGTGTTGCCAGCAACATCTCTGGTGTTAAAGGGTTAAGCTGCTTTACCTGGTATGATGCTGTTGCTGTGCTCCACATGAAATCATCAGCAAAATGTCCCCACAGTTTTCCAACTTCTGCTGTTTCAGGGAAACCATTGTTCTTCATGACTTGGTAAAGGTAATGAGCTGAATATTTTGGTGTTCTTGGACGGTTTAGATCATTGAAGTCTACATAATGCAACCCATATGCATATATGTAGCCATGTAACCATTCAAAAGAATCCAGGAGAGAAGTTGCAATGTAGCCTTTGATCTTCACCCCATCAAGTTCATAGGCTGTCATTCAAACAAACACAGAAATTAATTTTCAAAAAAGCTACTGACTACCAAGAACATCTTGTAGAATATTTTCAAAGTACCTTTGAGAGCTTCATCAATGTAGGTCTTGTAAAAAAATACTCTATCAATGTCATCCCAAGTCATTCCACGATCTGTAGGAGCACCATTCTCAGAAACATAAATGTCTGGATCTCCATATTCCTCCTTTATCCAGTTGAGGAGCCGTCTTAAGCCCCATGCTACAGCTCTTTGGCCCCAAATGACTGTAGTTGGTGAATTGCCTTCCTCATTTTCTACAATGTCTCTGTCAAATTGATAGGATGGGGTCAGTTCATCTGTCAAGTGATTTACTATCTTGGTGGTGTAGTGGTTTATACAGAACACATCTGCAGTTCCCATAATGAAGTTTTTCTCCTCCTCAGTGAAGGAAGGTAGCCTTGACTCTGCCAGGCGTTGGAGCTCACTCTTTACACGAACTTGCTCTTTCATTGCCTCAGGATAGTCTCCATTCTTGAAAATAGGGTGTGCAAACCAGCCCAGTCTGAACTGCATTGCACGGTCAGCAGCCAGGATTTCACGGTGGACACTAATATCGTAAGGCTCAACCCAGTCAGCATCCAGGGCAATGGAGACCAGACCTCCTTGAGATGCACGATACTTGTCATCATATGTGTGATAGGCTGTAGCATGAGCCTTGATGAGGTTGTGTGCAACTTCGTATGGTGCGCTTCCTGGATTGTTGACATTTGGTGGCATGGTGCCGGTTCCGTATCCTGCCCAAGCAATTGTGTGAGGCTGGTTGAAGGTTATCCAGAATTTGACTCTATCGCCAAAGGTGGCAAAGCAGAAGTCAGAATAATCATTGAACAAATCGATCATTTGGACACTTTCCCAGCCGCCAACATCTTGCAAAGCTTGAGGCAAGTCCCAATGATAAAGTGTTACCATGGGAGTGATGCCACGAGACAGAAGACCGTCAATAAGTCTGTTGTAATAGTCAACACCTTTCTGGTTGAGAGAGGAGCGTCTTCCATCAGGGAAGATTCTGGACCAGGACAAGGAAAATCTGTATGACTTCACTTTCAGAGCTCCTAGCATGAACAGGTCTTCATCAAGTCTGTTGTAACTGTCACAGGCTACATCTCCATTTGCAACTTCAGGAATTGTGTTTATTCCATGAGTGAATGTATCCCAGATGCTTTCTCCCTTTCCGTCAGCGTTCCAGCCACCTTCAATCTGGTAAGCGGAAGATGAAACCCCCCAAAGGAAGTCTGGTGGGAAAGTGCCATAATGGTACACGTGTCTCTGGAACTTTGTTTGCCTGGACAGGGTGTCCCACACTACTTTTGCTTGGGATGGAACCTCTGAGGCTAAGAGCTTGGAAGAACTAGGAGTAAATGCAATTTCTGGCACTTTTTTTAAATTGCGTGTGGTTGTTCCAAAACCATTATTCTCAATTACACCAGAGAAGAAATATGCAGATTGCTTTGGGGTTCTTTGTCTGTTTGCATCTTCAAAATTCACATAAAGAAGACCAAATCTTTGACTGTAGCCTTGCGGGCCCTCAAAGCCATCCATGAGTGACTGCACTGTGAAACTTTGCACATCAATCCCATCAATGGCTTGTGCTATAATATGGAAACACAAGATAACACAATGACATTAGAATGGCTTATAATGCGTTTTTGATGTTACATTTTCTTTAAATCACTGAACACTTACCTTTTAGGGCCTCGTTGATGTACTTTCTCAGGTACTCTATTCTGCTCACATCATTGATGGTGTCACTGCTGTACCCTGTTGGCATCCCATTCCCAGTTATGTAGATAGGCACTTTGGTAGCACTCAAATATTCAACTGAAATGTAGTTTAGAAGCCTCCGAAGTCCCCACGGTGCAGAAAAGATCCAATCTGAGGCCGTTGAAGGCCATGAGGGGTCCACACCCGCTGCATAATCTCCTACTCCTTCAGGACCAGGAGTGCAACCACCTTTAACGGTATTTACCAATCGAGAGGTAAAATGGTTCAAACCAAAAAAGTCAGCACTTCCTTTTATTCTGGCCTTCTCTTCAGAGGTAAAAACTGGGAGCTCTGCTGGCTGAGAAGTGGGGCACTCTTTCATTTTCAGCTCAATTTGTGTTTTCAGTGCCACAGAATAATCTCCATCTACAAAAATAGGATGTGCAAACCAGCCCAGCATGAACTGCAGGTAGCGATCTGCAGCTGCAATGTCTTCAGGATTGGTTGGGGTTTTGGGCTCAGCCCAGTCAGAGTTAAGTGCAATGCCCACTTTCCCTCCCTGAATTGCCCTGTACTTGTCATTGTAGACATGCCAAGCCTCAGCATGAGACTTGATTATGTTGTGAGTTACCTGAAAGGGTAAGAAGAAACGATAAGGTGAATGTACTAGAGCAAAAATAAGACACTTGAAAGTTTAAAGCAAATTTTTACCTGATAAGAGGCAGAAACATAGTCCTTCACTCCAGGAGGATGCTCACCAGTACCATGTCCAGCATGACTCACCACCCAGGGGCTGCTAAATGTGTTCCAGGTCTTGACTCTGTCTCCAAACCTGGAGAAGCAGAAGTCTGCATAGTCCTTGAAAGCATCGACAATAGTTGGGTTGGTCCATCCACCATTGTCCTGGAGGGCCTGTGGCAGATCCCAGTGATAGAGAGTGACAACAGGCTGTATGCCAGATTCTATGAGTGCGTTGATGAGCTTGTCATAGTAGAGAGCTCCTTTCTCTGCTTGACTGTCACTGTGACCTGATGGGAAAATTCGAGCCCAGGAGATGGAAAACTGAAAGGTGTTGACTTGTAGACCTCTCAGCAGGTAGACATCATATTCCACTTTGTTGTAGCTATCACAGGCAAGATCTGCGGTCTGATTTTCAAAAGCTAAGTTATCATGGCCAAAGCGGTCCCAAATGGTTTCTCCTTTGCCGCCTTCCAACCAGCCGCCCTCCACCTTGAAAGACTCAGCAGAGGTTGCCCATTGGAAACCGGGGGGGAAAGACTCTTCAAGGAAAACGTCTCGTTCTGCTGCAGTTTGGGAACCAAATTGATCCCAAACAGTCTGGTAACTGTTCATGGGTTGTGGGTGATCAGATCTATTGGAAGAAATAGACCCAAAAATATGTTAACAGACATTGTAAAATATGGTTTGTTTTTACAAGTGTAATTTCAAGTAATACCTCAATGAAGCATCCCTTTGCTCCATCTTGAGTAAGATTTCTACGATATCACATCCAATAATATTCAATCCACTGGTCTGTAGTACTGTAGATGTTCAAGACAGAAGTATCAAATTATTATTTTTATGTCCTTTTAGTTTGAACATTTCTAGTGTGACCATGCTGTAATCCACACACAAATATGAATATAATCTTAGGTAGTGGTTTTAACCATTTCAAGCGCCTAGTGGGCTTAAAGCCTTATATTCACAATTGCACTCACGGGTGGATACAGACTACCTGTGGATGAAAAATTGTCACACCTGTATGGGGTTGCAGTTTCTTGTGGTGCAGCCTAACTGTTAGAAGTTAGGACATTAGACAGTCAAAATATAGTTTGTATAGATATCCTAAAGGCATCCTGTGGGCACTTACCTATCACATTCACACCCTGTGTGCGCTGTATTCGTGAGTGGTCAGTAATTGGCCTGTATTTGCACCTTACTATCTACTAATGTGTCAATTAAGGCCATCGTATGACAGCAATACCTGTACATCATAAGTGCGAGCAACTGGCATTAGTCTCACAAATACTTCATGTGGCACTGACCACACGCACAACGATTGTCTGGTCCATTTACAGAATGTCCCTTGAGGTGGCAGTACAAGCCTCAAGGGACCTGCAAGACACATGTGCTCACTTTAAACGGTAAATAATTGTATAGCGCTTTTCTCCCTTGCTTTTAAGACCCAAAGTGCTTTATGGTCACAGGCACACTCACCATGCACACACATTCACACACATTACTCCTGTCTTGCATCACCTTGCACCTATAACCACCTGGAGCAATGTGGAGTTCCGTGTCTTCGACACAAGAGCACTTTGAAACATTAAAGGGCAAGATGGGTATCGAACCGATGATCCTCTGATTAGAGGTTGACAGCTCTGCCTTCGCTCTTAAGATGAGGCCACTTCTCGTCATGATCCTCCACTGACCCGGACAAGCCCCCAAAAGGGTGTATGTCACTAAGCCTCAAGGAAATCACATTTGAACATTTAGTTGCATCATTTAGATTTAAGATTCTGCTGGGATTTTTCTATTTCTGTTTTGTGGTTTTTGGTTAAGATCAAACTTGACATGGAAAAATGGGGGACGAAGTTCTGATAAAAATTCTCTTTTTTTATTAAATTACATCAACCGTTGATATACAGTGCATGACTTGTAGAAATATGTTTCTCTATATTTTTGTTTGAAAATCCAATCATGCGTTATGTTAAAATCAGAAGTTTTAACTAAACACACAAGAAAAGATGTGCATCAGGGTAAGGAGTTTTCACTGTAGTAAAAGCAGCAACATCTCACCATCATAGATTCTTTTTATTGTCTTCAAAGAAAACAGATGGATTCATCCCAATTATTTTGGGAAAGTAATATTTAATTGAGTTGGGGCTTAAATTCAATTTTATTTATTTATTTATTTAATTTTTCAGGGGTTGTAAGTTTAGAAAAGGTAAAGAGACAAGATTTAAAATGATGGTTCTATGCAGCCTAATTGAATCAATTCTGATTTTTATGAGGAAAAAAAATTCATTCAACATTCATATCTAGTTCCTGGGCTGATGTTGATTCAATAAAATTATTATTATTGAAAATAATTTACATATTATAAATAATGTAATATTAACCCTTTTTTCCAATTTTGCTTTATGAAACCATCTTACTTTCTTGTTGCTTCCACCCAGTATTTATGCTACTTCCAGTCCCTTTAATGTTATCCCTTCCTTTTGAAATTTCAATTTGTACATTCACTTTAGTGAAATAATCTGTATGGACTCTTACCATGAAGTAATTGCTCGACAGGCTGTTGCTGGCTGTGGGCACATTCATAAACGGTCATCTTGTAAATGAGGATGGGCAGGTTTCCAGCTGAGACCTGTAGGAAAAATATGTTTGCCTCAGATTTGTTTTCAGGAAATGACACCATAAGCCAACTGTGAATTAGAAACTTTTCAAAACCTGTAAGTTCCTCAGCTGCTGTTCAAAATCTGCTGGTGAGGCACAATTGTATTGAATGTGCACAGAAAGGAAATCGGCCTGTTTGTAACGAAAAAAAAAAAAGCAATGTTGTCAAATTTGTAACAATAATAACAATAAAATATATTCTAAATAAGAACATTATATTATCAAACATTTGGTAATGTTGTAAAAAAAATAACATTTTCTTTGTTTTCAAAACAAAATGATCAAATTTTTTTCAATAAACTTGATTATTTCCCACAAAAGAGTGCTTCTACTACTTCTTCTTCTTCCTCTTGTTTTGCAATATTTTACAAGATAATGAAAGAATAAACACTTAAGAAGAAACCCTATTTAATTCCATTATGGTCCAAAAAACCCATGAACTATCATGAACGGATAACTTAAGTTATGTTTTCAGCGTGAACAGGTTGTAAATAAATAAAATTCAGCTTACAGCTGTTGAAGCTTCAATGTGGGGAACTATGACCATGTCTTTTGTTTCCAGACCAAACGATAATTTCCTTCCTGCAAATACTAAAAGAAAAAAAATCAAAATTATTAAAGGACAAAGTGTTTCTTCAGTTTGGGTGTTTACAAAGAAATAACCTCAGTGGGTTCCCATTTAGGGCTCACAAACTCAAAAGTCAGTTTTACTCACATTTTCCAGGGAAGCGTTGATGGAAGATCTTGTAAACATTCTTGTTGAGCTGCAGAATATTTTGCTGAGCGGGCTCTCCGCTCTGCCAGATGCTGCCCAAGTCACTGAGAGTCACCCATGAGTGTGCCAGTTCTGCAAACTCCCTGAAGGCGAACTCAGCATACTGCTGGAACATCACTACCAGCTCCTGGCTCTCCCAGCCTCCATACCTGGACCTCAGAGCTTCTGGAACGGTTGATCCGTGGAGGATGAGCAGAGGTTGAAGACCCACCTTCAGCAGCTGCTTCATCAGAGTCTTGTAACACTGGATTGCGTCCTGCTGGGGCTGGCTGGGCAGACCTGTGGGAAGGAGCTGAGCCCATGACAGTGGCACCTTGACGTGGGTCACCCCTCTGCTCTGGAGGACCTTCAAATACGCTTCAGAAGCAGCAACTATGGGAAGACTGCACTCAGAGACATCATGTCCCTCCTTATCGGAGCTTGTGGCCACATTTTCAGTCAGAGGCCCTGCAAGGAGCATGAAGTCCTCATCTCCATTCAGTCTAAAACTTTCACACCCACGAAGACAAAAGATGTAGAGACACACAAGAACCCACAAGAGCTCCTTCATTCTGGCTCTAAAGGCTGCTCTGTTGCAGCCCACTGATTGTGATGCTTTTTAAAGCAAACACTTGAGGTTTTATGTGATTCTTATGTAACTACTATCTCAAAGACTCCTAGTTAATATCCTCTATTGCTTCAGACTCTGGACTCACAAACCTGATATCTTTATCTTTCGACATTTTTACTTCTGTTCGTAGACCTTGAGTTGTATGTTTATAAAGTACAAGAAAAGGGAAAGTTTAACGTGTAGAACAAAACCTGTATATTTAGAAAAAGACATCTTGATGAAAGTGCATTTCAAAGCAGCAGCAGCATGTTCCTAAATAGACTTTTTTAAGTGTGTTTATGTGTTTTCTCTGTTTCTATGGCTCTCCAGATAATGTATCTAATTATCAGTGATATCATAGCTCCTAGCAGTTCTTATCCTTATCAAATATTGTCATTAATGTGCTTCACTAATAACATAAAAAATTTGTTTATGTCAAAATAATATTTAATCAATTCAGCAAAACATCTTTTTGAGTAAAAAAAAAATAAGTTAGAGACCCTGTTTAAGATTTTCTTTGAGCAAACTCACCTTTGACTCTGAGACCCTGTGGCTCTGTTACTCTCATGGGATTTCATAAACGCTGAAGACAGAAAATTGAAGTAAAACCTTATGAAAATCTGACTTTTTCTGTTAAGTTTGGAAATGTCGTGAACTCATAAAAACCCTTTCCTCAGTGTTACAGCAGTATTATTATTGCTACAGCACTGTGAAATGATAAGAAGAATCAGTTTTTGACGTGATTAAACGGTTTGGCTTACTTATCTGCATTAGCTTAGGAAAATTTTAAAATACAGGTCTAGATCTAAACTGAATTTACAAAGAGTTTTACGCGTCCCTGTAAAATCAAATGAACATCCAACTTGTTTTCACTTCATCTGTTTAAAAGTGTTGCGGTTAAACATTCATTTTAAAAGGCTTAAATCAACAATGTGACTATTGGAGCAGAAAGTGTTCGTTAAAAAAGTTTTAGTGAGAAATTTCAGCCAGTTCTGAGTCTGATGTTGTGATTGGTCCAAAACTTTTCAAGAAGATAACTTATAGTTTCTCGACATTGAATTTACGTTATAAAGATAATATCAATTTGTACAAAGGTAAGCAGTGAAAAAATAATAAAGTACAGGTAATACCAAAGTGATGCAGGAGAACATGGAACTGTCAGAACAGCACGAACTGTGTTCAGCTGCTTCTCTTGTCTCATGCATGCTCATTAAAGTATCGTCCAGCCTAATACACAATTAGAAAAAAATGGTTTAAAACGTAAATTTGACCAAATATGATAATTTGTTTTGAACCAACTGATTGATTAAGGTATTTTTTTTTCTTTTTCAGTATCAGCCATTGTATGGCACTGTTTGAAAAATAATATAAAAAAATACCCCTCCTATTATCCAAAAGCAGTACCTGGCAAAGCTGTGTCAGTTTGTGTTAATGCTTCCACTGGATAATTATTTTTGATGAGCAAATGTCTCAGTTTGTTACTATAAAATTCAAGCATTGGCTGCAAGCCTAAGAAAGAAATGGCAAATAATACAGTGATTTCTTAAAGTGGCTCTTCCACAAGATGAATGAAAGAAAAACTTGATTCCTTTTGTGCTTCGTTACACAAATGTCACTTTTATAGTGATTTATAAGATAACCAATAATTCAAATAAAAAGGTTAATGTGTAAAAAAGAAATGTATCACAAGATGACGCTTAAAAAAAGAGTAAAGACAAATATTAAAAACTTAAACCAGCATCTAAATAAGAAACTTCGAAATGGAAATACCTAAAGTTGTGACTTAAGAACTAATCATTTCTGCATTTCTCAAATAAAAACTGAAAGTTTCCTTCCATTCAGAGGCCAAAACACTCTTTCATATTACACCTGATGCATTTAAAAAATTTGGACTCAAAGTGTCATTCTGTCTGAAGGCAGGGTTACAAAACCAGTAAAGCAGCAAAGTATTCAAAACATAATTCACTTTTAGAGTCTCTGTAACAATAAATCCACCATGGAAAAGATCAACATCTAAATCCAATGTGTCTTAAGGCTCTTTAAAAAAATACTATAAAATCCTGGGAGGTAGTTAAGCTTTGTAATCATTAATGTTTCATAACCTGTGAACATTAATTTGTGTCCTCTCAAGGTGCTTTCTTTATTTACAATAAGGCAATTCAATTACAAGATAAGATTTCCAGTACATGTGGTAAAGTTCATGACAAGATAAGGACTCACAGGTAAAAAGAAAAGAACGTCTCCAAGTGATTTATAAGTAGAAAGGGAAAGTTAAAGCAGGATATCAACTAAACTGAAAGTTTCAGAATAAAAGTCACATTTACTACACTGACAATCACATCAAAAATACCCTGATTGTTGCCTGCTTACAATAAGAAATTGAACTTAAACTAGATTTAAGTGAGTTGAATGTTTTTGTTTTTTTTAAATATCCATGCATGAAATCAAACGTTTGTAGACTTACTCATTACAGAGTCAGACTTTTCTTTTCTACATTAAAAAAAGACACATTTTACAAGTCTGTGTGTGATATCAGGAATTATATAAATATAAACAGCAAATTACTGGAAACTTAAACAGCTTGATTAAAATTTCAGCATATAATTATTTTAAATACAATTTGCAAGCGCAGAAATGCTCAAATACTAGTAAGTAAATTCTTGATGTACGACTGTAAATTTAAGTCTCAATAGCAAGTTCAATATGACTGTAGTTTACCGTGTGTAAATGAAAATTGTGGCATAACAACAAAAACAAGGTTTTGCAGTCAAACATTTCATTCTATCTCACATGATCTGGAAAAAACAACAATTAAATCAAATCACAAAGTTTTGTTTTTCTTTATTAATCGATCTGAATTCATTTTGACATCAGTGTAATAAAAAAACATCAGAAATGTGTGCTGTGGTCCATGTGGTCTGTGGTATCGCCCACATACAATCATTTTGCTTTATGGAGAAAACTGGGTCTGGGTTCCTATGGTTTGTGAACAAAAGATTAGTGAGATCTATGGCTGAAGTTCACACTCTCTCGGATGCATTCTGTTTTCACTGTTTATTGCACACTTTGGAATGTTGTCACTAAAAACCTTCAATCGTTCAGCATTTTGGTGAATTGAAAATATTGTTTCAGAGCTTAAAGAAACTCAATTCTGAGTTTCCACTGGTCTTTTAATTAAGTTTGTGCAAAATAATCATATTTATTGGCATTTTACCCCCCAAAAAAGTTGTTTTCTAGGACATAGATTTTGCAGGAGTTCATAAAAATTTATCTTGGAGTCGGCCTCTTTCCCTGCTTCCCTGCTCAGGGTGCTGGATTTGGGATGAATCCCTCCATGTATGGTGAGGAGCTTTCGTCTGCATCTCTTCCTTCGGCCATCTAATTATTCCTGCAGAGTATTTGATGACTGGCAATGCTGTTTATGGCCCAGGTCTTTGTGCCATTCAGCTGGCTTCTCAGGACTTCTCTTACTCATTGGAGGTATTTAGGAGTTGTGGTTTTCCTTGTTGCCTGCTCCAGGTTGCCATTTGCCTGTGGAATATATATATATATATATATATATACATATATATATATATATATATATATATATATATATATATATATATATATATATATATATATTCTTATATTCTTATATTCTTATATTCTTATATTCTTATCCCCCAAACCAGCTTATTTAGAATGGAAAAAAATTAATACAATAAAAGGAAATATTGCAAAAATATACAACATGAATATTAACAAGACAAATATCAGCCATTTCCTCATGATCAAAACTCCTGTACTGTAGCTTTTCGTGTGATTTCATTCTCTCGAAGTTTCTGGATCGTCCATGTTTTGTGTACTTGCTTGGTAGTTATAAAGCAATCAAGAAAGTCTTTTTATAAATTTATGACTTTATATAACCACAAAATATGTGTGATAATGAGATGAAAGAAAGCAAAGGAGAAGCTTTGAATTTCCTTTAAACATCCGACTCAGAGTTCAGTCAGTGTCACCAGATAGCAACCTTTAAGAGATTAAACTGAAATTACACAACTACAAATATGCCAATATTGTCTTTTTATTAACATGAAGGAGAATTATTGACTTTTTCTTGTACAAAATAATAAAAATAAGAACAAATGTGCATGGACTTTAAAGAAAAAAGAAAGTATAGGAAATATTTTTTTTATCCAAGGCTAATTACAAGACTCTCACAAGAGAAGACAGTATTTAAACTCTTCCTTTTTTATCTTAATCTTACAAAGTAAAGTGTGAATGTAATTTACAAAAGAAGTAAATCTGCAGAGTTGTTCAGTTATTTTTTATCTACTGGAGTAAGGTTTCTGAGCATGCACAGCTTAGTGTTCTTTTTTTCTTCCATTTTGGGATCCCAGAGCTGAGGAGTTTGTGATCTTTTACTGAGAAAAAAAGTCAGCAATCTTTGACAAAATCAAGGAGAATCAGATGTTTGGAGGCAGTGCAGTGCCTCCTTCTGGTGGAGAAAACTGCAAGCTGAAAGTTGTCATCAAGCTTGTGCACAGAAAAGGATTTGAAAGTGCAGCACAGACAAGAACCAATAACTAACAAGTGCAGAGCAACAGTTCTCTGGTAAGTCCAGGCTTTTAACAAATCAGAACACAACAAGAGGGTTCATCATTCATTGCATTGAAAATAATCATAATAATTTACATAAAATAAAATGATAGCATTTTATTTCTTTACAGGGAGGTAACATCCAGCAGTTCTACAAAACGTGAGGCATGTGATACGTGTCCTGTTTGAACGCCAATTTATGTGAAGTCCAGGTCCAAAAACATCCTCAGCCTTATCTAGATGTCAAAGTTAGACGTCATGAAGGCTTTTATGTCGCTAAGACAACGCCTACAATACTACTAATTACTGCTTTCACCTGGTCTCCCAGATACGTTCAGAAAGCAGAAACATTACAGCGCCTAAAGTGGTTTTGGAACTGCTTCAGGCCGTCTGGGTGACATCAGTGCATTTTCCTAACGGCTCTTCTGCTTATATCTTGACTTCCTTCCATAACCTGTGCAGGTGTCAGGCAAGTATTTCTTAAAAAGGCTAAACATTTGCCACCTCCACATCATCAAAGCTTTGAGTGCAGAGATACAGACCCTCAAATTGGCCTGTAATCATTTTATAGTTGGAATGGGAGGGTTTGGGTTTGTCCTTTGAACAGCTGCACATGTAACTGAGTTGCTTGATGAAATGATCTTTTACGCCACTTTCAATCCAGGTTCAAAACTTCAGAATAAACGTAATAAAGAAGGAAAGGATTCAGATTCGTCCTTTCATTTCGACATCTGTCAGCAGACTTTTAGGCTTCTAATAGTCCAATTCAAACCTTTATTTAAGACCTTTTTATTCCTACATTTATCCTCGTTTGTTATCTTTAAGAAAAGGTTTATATAAAGTATTTTTAATCCTTTTGGCTTCCAGTTTTGCTGTCCTTCATAAAACGTCACATGTCATGACACCAACGTGGTTTATTTGACTCCACGTGTGTCAAACTCACAAATATTTGGCAGAAACCTTTCATGTCCATTTTTACGCAGAAAACAAGTCCAGTCTCCAGATAGAAAGACCTTTCTTTATTGTCGCACAGCACAGACACCTTCCAGGTGATTCAGGGACAATGTAGGATTATTTAGTCAATACTTTAATAAAACATTCACATTTCTTCAAATTTAGTTCAGCTGACCTTTTATTTTGTAAGAATATAAAACTGGTTGCAACCATCTAGTACCAGAACTCAAGCTGGGAGCTTGATCTTCAGAATTTGTCTCACTGTTGAACGGAGTTTGATGAGAAAAATGTGAAGACAGAAAAAGTTTTCATCAGAAAATCAGACAGAAATTTTAACTTGTCAGAGAAGGGGAAGGGCAGAAGTCGTCCAGTCATTAAGATCCACTCCAATAAAATTGTGTTTTTGGTGTTTTTTATGTTCAGATAGCATTTTTTTCATAATGGAGGTAATATAAAAAGAAAATTAAGATTATAACTTTATTTCGGAGTATTTTCTGAGTATTTCTTAATTTAAAATCAAGAGTAGACCAAAAAAATTAATACAGTTTGAAAAAGCATGTAGTCGTTACGAATAGAATACAATCGGTAAGCCAGAAGCTCCCTGCTCTGCTCCATTCCAATGCAACCGTTTAAAAATAGATCCTTTCACGTCTTTATTTTCCTTGTCTAAGCTGGCATCTGGCGCAAAACTGCACAGATGGATAGCTTCAGCGTTGCTCGTCAGTTTTGTTGCACCACCGATATTGGCTTGGGGTTATGAGGAGCAAATGGGGGAGAGTGTATACAAAGTGATGATGGGAAATGAGGGCAGGCTCACTCCGTGACAACAGTCTCATCTACAGTAGAGGAGAATTTACAACTCCTGTCGCTCTGCAGAAACTATGTTCTAGAAAATGACACAGGTTATATGATTTTGACTAAAAACAGCATCATTAAAAATAAAAGGACCACTGGGAATGCTTTTAGCAGAGATAAAAGGATGCTCGGAGTGGGACTTCAGACATGTTCAAACTGGAACGCTGTTACTTTCACTTGAGCACTATTTTTAGTTAAACCGTTTCTTAGTCCTAATGAGTAAATTGTTTCAGGTTATCACAAAGATAAAAATAATTAGGAGCCAGAAAGGCAAAGTACTACCATTGCCTTCCACTGATATCCCCCTGTTATCAGCTTGATAAATTGGATATTGAGGCAACAATCCCATAAACCAAACAGTAATATCAGATGCAGTTTGGGGGGAGGACACGTGTGAGTGAGTCAGCAGGTTTTTGAAGATACAACTGTTTGAAAGGACTTATCAATGCTGGTGATGCAGGCAGGTTTTCTTTTGGATAACTGAGCATCAAGCCAAAATTCAGCAAAATTAGATGACTTTGTTAAAGACAAAAACAAAATAAACCTCCAATTCGATAACCTTCTTGTGTTTAAAACATCAAATATTGGGATTTCTGTCATTGTGCATGAAGCCAGGATGTTGTTTTCTCATTCAAGGAACACTTACTGCAGTGTGGATGCTGAGTAATGAATCAAGATGAAACTTTTGTCAGCCTCTGGTATCAGCACGCAACTTCTATAAAAAAAAGATTGAATTGAATACACGTTATTTATTATATGCAGTAAAATGTATCTGCTGGATCTGATCTACAGCAAAGTCCAAAAGTAAGAATGTGACGCTGCTCTTTTTTTGTTTTTGGTAGTTGTGATTGTAAAATTGCAATAACTTCAGCTCCCGCGTGCAAGAGATATAGGATAAGATAACGCTCTGCAGGACAACGTAGTTCCTCTGTTGGTGACAGAAAAACTCACAGTGGTCACTATCATAAAACTGACAAAAATTATAATAATCCGACATTGTTTTATATTTTGTTCGTAAACAGATTCATATTTAGAGTAAACTAAACTAAACTTCTCAGGTGCTTCTGTTAAATAAGAGTTAATGAGACTTCTGCAGCAGGTCTCCTTGTCCACTACTCCAGAGTAAGCTGCTTCCATTGCCTCAGATGTAAAGCATGTCATCTCCAGACGGCCTGCGTCAGGACTTTCCACAGATGTTGGAGTTAGGGTTCAAATAAGGACATTATGAAGTAATTCATAGTTTTGCTCATTGTTTTACAGTTGTTTGTGTTCTTATTTACTTAAAGATCTGCTCCAATAAAAGTGTTTTGGGTGTTTTTAACATGTTCTTGTGGCATTTTTCTGATCAAGAAGGACATCTATTAAGACAATGAAGCTTAAAATTGTATTATTATTGTATTATTTTCGGCTGGATAGCTCCACTATTTTTGCCGCACCGGTAATGTTAGGTTGGGGGTGTGAGGAGTTAGAAGCTAGCAGTTAAGAGTGTAAACAAAGGGATGATGGGAAATGGGGCAGGGCCATAACTCAGAGGCAAATTTAAAAATGAACTACCTCCCCTCTGCATGAATTATGTTCTGGAAAACAACATTTAAAAAAAAATTGATAAAAACAGCAGAATCGTAATTAATTGACCAATGGGAATCGAGTGGGACTTTTATTAAAAGATCAAATGTGACTGAAAGCTGACAGACTCTGGGCAGCACGTTTCTGTCGAGAATTAAGACATTGATCATGTTGAGATTTCATTAACCTTACTTATATTTAAGACACATGCGGCCCCCATACCATAATTGAACCTCCTCCGTGTCTCACAGTGGGGGATGTTTTTTTTTCTTTTCTTGAAGTGCTTAACTTTTTCTATTTGTAAGCATACAGCAGAAGAGCCTGCTGTTTTACCAAGCCTCTTCCATATACCTTTAATTTCTTCTATGGGTGCTACCTTTTTTGAAATTCCTATTGAAGTTTTTATTTATTCTGTTCAAATGTAAAATCAAAATGTCCTCAGTATTTGCACTTTTGTCAGTTTGAAAACATTTTCATTTGTGTTCATCAGCTACTATGTCCAACAGGCCTTCCCTGTAAACTCCTTTATCGCATTTATCATGAACATTTTTACACTGTTACCTGGAAGGTTGTTTCAGAAAGATACAATCACTAGCAGTGTACAAGTGCTAAACAAATAAATGCACCGTCACACAACATTTCAACCTAGAGTCATGAGTCAGCATTTATAGGTTTGGACTTTGATGTTAATCAGTGACAAGGCAGTTTTTTTTACTGCACGACATAAATCGTGTTTTTAAACTTCTGTAATATCGTTTTTGGGTTTTTTTCACATAAAAAAGTAAGTCTTGAGCACATCCCAATCAACATCTAAACAGCATAAATCTGAATTAAATAGCCGTTTAAAAGCTAAATACACCTGTCCCTGAAGGCACCATCGTTTGTCCAGCTGCTTTCATCAAACTCTTTTACTTTTATTTAAACATTTTTGTGTTTATACTCTGAATTCATTTCACATGTAAACCAAAAAAATCTTCTCACATCTCAGAACGGTTTGTTTATTTCCAGGAATGACCTTTTGATGGCGTCAGTGAGCTGTTCTCATGCCAATCGGAAGCAGTGAGTTTTACAGCAACAGTCTCTGATCATTTAACCATAAGTTAAGATTATTTCAATAAAAAAGGGTAAATTACATCTTTTCTTAACCACTTAATTCCTGAATTTATTTCCAATTACATAAATAAATATTCTTCAGTGTTGTTTTTGTTCAAGGTGAAGCTAAATTAAGTGGAGTCCTTAAGTGAATGGTATATTGCAAATTAGCAAATGATAAATTGAAGGGGTTAAAGGAGGCACACCTGTATAATTTTACCTGTAACTGTGACTAAACCGTTTAAATACGAGCAACCATCAGAGTGAAACAGTGAAACAGTCCTAACAGTTCCTGTCTTTAACAGCCTCCCTGCTGAGCCACCCACTTCTGTGACCTGCCCTCTCAACAGGATGTACGCACTAATTGACACGATCGCCTGTTCTGCACGTGCTCAGCTCTGCTCTCCACTTAACAGAGAACCACTGAGAATCTGAAAGGCCAGAGCCTGCAGGACGTTCTGAGTCAAGATGGAAGAAAGCATGCACTAATAGTTTGATGGAACCTGCTCAGGTCGGCCTGCTCCACTCATGAGAGTTTTGCACTTGTCACAAGCTTTGGTTGTGTTACATAAACTTTCATTAAAAAAACACATCACACACAGAAAAGCATCTATTATAACTTAGATGACCTAAAACATCTGGATTGTGTAACCTTGGCTGGCATAAGTAGGGTTGAATTGCTTCTGTGTTCACAATGACACAGTTGACACAGTGACACAGTGTTCACAATATTTTAAACAAACCCAACAATTGTCAAGAGAAAAATCTGTAGTAATCAGACTAAAATATGTATATAAAAAAAGGAAATAAAATCATAAACTTTTGTCAGTACACTAACATGCATTACAGGTTTACACAGGAAACTATTGGCAGCGATACCGAAGGATCTTTAGCGCTCTCTTTTGGCTGGGAATTATAAAACAAAGGGTAAATGATATATTTGTTACAATCACAAACATTCTTTTATTGCGAGTCTAGGGGGTCAACAATCAAAACAAAATTTTTACTCTCTCTTTCTCTCTCTCTCTCTCTCTCTCTCTCTCTCTCTCTCTCTCTCTCTCTATATATATATATATATATTAAAGTTTCCATGCAAAAGTTGTGGATTAAAATTTTGCAGCAAAAGCCCAACAATGTGACTTGTTTGACTTTATTGTTGTTTTATTATTTTCAGTGGGTTTTTCTTTGCAAGCTTCACAGTATAAGTTAGTTCAGTGCCACAGTGCACCTTCAATCCGGTACATTGGATTGTTCCGTCACTCTACATGCCATCGTCAATAAAGCCTTCTACACTTTGAAGAATTAGCTTCAAAGTCCGTCTTTCTTCTTAGCCAGTTATATTTTCACCTCTGAATTCCTGAATGGTAGTCTCTCTTCCCTCCTTCACCCTTAAGCGATGCTTTGTCATGGCCTCATTTCATGCACATTTTTCATGTAACTAAATATGTAAATAAAGATTTACTTCCATCTCTAATGTGGCTCCTTGTTAAAATGAAATAGGTTCACATTCTGGAATGCTTTATGCAAAGCAGTTTGCAGTTGTTTCAATGACTCCTTTAACATTATTTTAAAATGTAGCAAGTAATACATCACATTATTGGGGCTAAACTAACTTTTTGCAGGATCTGTACCTATTGTATTTAATTATAACATTTTGTCTCTATTTTTTGTTTTTTTTTATCTTAGCTTAAATGTCTTGTGGAACTTTACAGAAGTCCAACCTGCGACTCTTTAAGTTTGGTCTAAAAATTCCCCTTGGAATAAATCTTTGAAACAGTTTTTGTAGTTTTTATACATTTTTCACACCGTTTTGACTTTGTTTTGGGATTTTTACATTATACATTTTACATTATAGGTTGGAATCTATAATGATCCTCTGAGTCTTTCCTTCTCTAACTGAAGAACATCCAGATTAGATCCGTACAGCAGCAGAGAGACTGTGATGGATCTTGCTTGCTTGGTGGTAGAACTCATCTGCAGACCATCTGTGATATAAAATATTATTAGTGTGTAAACTGAATAGAGATCGGAGAATGCCCCTAAAAAAAGCCGACAAAAAAACCCCAGAACAACCAACCTGCTGCTGAGTGTTGCTTCTCCGTTCTACATAAAGATTAGACCCGATGCTGCTCTGTTGCTTTAATCAAATGCTTGCTGGGAGAGAGCCTCCCTTTTGAGTCATGAAGGAAGAAGGATTGTGATTGCAAACTGCTGCATGCCATCTTTCCTCCTGACACCCTCGTCCATGTGAGCTAGGAAACCAGAACATCACACTGGCAAAGAGGGTTTTTGGTCTTTCTGAACAAGTCGTTCGCTGCTGTTGAATATTTTGTTCTTCAAAAATGGACTCCCTTGAAAAAAGTGAAAAATTCTTAAAATTAGAAAAAAAATCTTTAAATAAGCGCAAAAAACATTGTCTAACCAAGAAATTTTATTTTAAGAAAAGAAATTCTAGTCACTAAGATATATTTTTTCAAACTAAGTTTATTTTCCAGCTGTAAAAATGTTTAATAAGATTATTTTTCTTGCAAAACAGAAAACAGGACAACTTCTCTTGAAACAAGGGTTGTTTTACTTTCCTAAGATTCCGTGTTTGTAGTGTAAAAGCATGTGAACGTCTTTGGAAAATAAACTAGGAGAGATGTTGACACACAGGTTTTTGTAAAAGACCTGTGAGGGGGTGGATGCTGGAAAACTTGGGAAGGAATCCATTTATTTCCAATTAATTCACTTTGACTTTCAAGAAAATTGAATCTTTTTGTTCTGAGTCAACAATGAGAACTTATTTGATACGATTTAAATGAATTTTACAATGTAATGAATTCAAACCAAAACAAAGAGAAAAGCTCTTGTTCTGATTTGTGTAACAAGGGATTCCACAGGAAGTTTTCTAATTAAATGGAAGAACCAACAGGTTTACATAAAACACCATCTGGGAAGAGTTTTGAAGTGTTGTGTGGTGTTGTGTCTGCTACCCGTAGCAACCGTGCATAGGCAAGTAAAGGCTACTTCTTCTTTTACTAACCTTATTAGTGAAGTGCAACTATCCCGTCTTTGTGCGTGTTTGATCTATGAGTCATTGGATCATCATCAAGACACTGAACTTGCTGGATGACCCACTCTTCTCCCAACACCCTCTGTGACAAAAATGACTCACAAGTGAAAATGATTTAAATTTACTCACTAGAAGCTTCACTAAATTTAAATGGTGTGAAATGTAGAGAAGCTGTTAAAAACCCAACATCTCAGATTTCAACCTGAGAAAGATAAGACTCCAAATGTCTGGCTACACTGTGGTGTAGTGGTTAGCTCTCTTGCCTCACAGTGAGATGGCCCTGGTTTGAATCTGGGCTTCCTCCCACTTTTCAAAAACATGCTTCATAGATTATTCATTACATCCAAATGTTCCCCTTAGGTTTGTGTTGCTGTGCATATCTGTGTAACCTTGCAGCAGACTGGTGACTTGTCTAGGGTGTAACCACTGACTGTGTAAGAGAACTGGACTGAGTGAGTGTGACGTCCCCCAAAGAAAATGGCTTTCTTCCGGCTCCAACCAAATGAATTCAACTCTGTTACACTTTGTTCTTGAAATGGACGACACATTAAAGCCAGATGCCGTCAGTGTCCAGTGGATGGTTTGAGTCGGCCTGAGTCCTCGTTTCCATGGCAACCACTCTGGTCAATCAGGAGAGAACTTGTTGGAAGTCCACATTCCCACTACTTAAGAACACTCTACATAAAATCAATTGTGTTGAACGTTGGACATGAGGGCCAACAGCCACCATATACCTTTATTGAGTAATGTGATTGGCCAGTTTATAACTTAAATAACTTTTACTAGAAAAAATTATGATGACAAAACAATTAAGATGGATAAGAATGTGTTAGAAAAAAAGGTATCAGAGCAAGAATGGTTACAGAAAATGACTGAGTAAAAGATGTTTATTACCATTGAAGTCCCTCCATAAAACTTCCTGTTTGGAACACAAGTGGGGAGCGGTTACTCAGTCCGGTTCTCATGAACAGTCAATGGGTGTACCCCAACTATGCCTAACAGCAGTTGGGTTGGGCTCCAGCCTCCATCTGGATGGATGGATGGATGGATGGATGGATGGATGGATGGATGGATGGATAGAATGTAGAAGGTAAAATCCTTCAAATATAACAACAGGCTGGTTTGCTGTCTTGTGCAGCCCTTGAGCTCCAGATTGAGGCACATTTTAAAAAACTATCTTTCCAACAAACATCAATACATAAACAAACTTCAGTTCAATTGTTATAATTATTATGGAGTTAACTTGGATGAATTTTGTGAATCTCTTTTTCTTCTGTATTCCACACTAAAAGTTGCTCACATCCTATAGTTGTGGAACTTTGACTGACAGGTGACCATCTAATCCTCAAATCTAGAAAGACCTTTCTGTTCCAACAACTGAGCGGTAGTTTGTTTTTGGAAAGTGAGGTGTTTGGAGAACTCATGACCAACTAAGATGACAATGACCACGAGTATAGGTCATCTTTTTACTGTTTACTGTTAACTACTGTTACTGCTAACATTCCAGAACAATGTTTGTAATATTCTGCAACACGCTCTGTATCGTGTTGGCTTTTTTTGCATCATAAAACATCATGATTGTATCATCATCTTCTCATGCTATTCACAATGTATTATTAATTATAGGGAAGATTCCTGTTGCTGCCACACAAGTCATTTCATTGAATTGAACTTTATTGATCATACAGAGGAGAAATTCACCTGTCATGGCAGCACAAATGGAAAAAAAGGGTAACAAAACAAATCACAAATCAATTACCAATAAGCCTAAAAAACAAGCAAACAAACAAATAAATAAATGAATCATTTGTGATGACCTTGTCATACATAGGGGTTGTGCAGTGTAGTGGTTACAGTGAGGAGGGAGGGGGGGAGTCTGAAATTATGAGTTTGTTATTTATATTATAAAATGACTGATTCAACCCCAAAGCAAAAAAAAAAAAACGCCATAAGTTGGACGAAAACATTTATTTGTACCAAATACCTGTTTTAGTTTACTGACTAATTTATTTAGTTTATTATAGCTTTGTCAACCCCACTCATTCTTCCAGTGTTTCCATATAATTTAATTTAAGTTGTGACATTTAATTGTAACCAAAAACGTTTTTATCAGAATTTGAATCAGTTTTATTGGTCCAAGTATGAGTGCACGAAGAAGGAATTTGGCTTTTGGTGCTCTTATGTAAAAAGCAAAGACGAGCACGGCATAAATAGGTCTAATAATAAAGAAATAGGGAACAAAAGATTAGATATATACTGGATTGAAAAGTATCCTACTATGCCCTCAAATGAATTTCTTAGCCTTTAAGCTTGTCAAACTTATGAATAAAACGTGTATTTAATCAGTGTTGGGTGAACCTGAATGGCTCACGTCAAGACGTACTGACGTGTCATCCAGACATGAAGTCTTTGAGTTCTAATAAAAACGTAGAAGGTTTAAGAAGCAGCACAACATTAAAGGAAAACGCTAACAACAAACTTAAAAACCATAATGCTTTACTTTGGATTTAAAATATCAGGCTGCATGACAGCATGAAACCACTGCTGGGATAGAAGAGCTCCATCTCCAGAGGGAATCTGGTCAGGAATCACCTTACTGCTTTTATTGAGAACATTATCGCAAATATTGCTTATGTCGGCATCAGTTCCCTTGTTTTGTGCTCTGCAGTGTCATATCTGCTAAATGTCGCATTTTTTTCTTTGTGAATCCCACTTCACAGTTCCCTGCGTGAAATAAAGCACAAATGGAAACTGCAGCAGGAAATTGAAAGGAGAGGTCCTGTTGTGATGTGGGTACTGCTGTGCCTGCTGCCATTTCCTCTGAACATGCCAGTCGTGCGCATTCACCAGATGTGTGTGTGTCCTGTCGTATAATCCTCACAGTCCTTGAGGGGAAAATTCTGGTCAGACATGTTCTGCAACTTTACTAGTAAGAGTGAGGCTTTTTTTAAAAGCTCCATTACGTTTTATAGAGACAGATGTGTTGGCTGCTGCTTGGCTGTGGCTGCTCAAAGGACACAGGATGCACACAGGAGCAGGTTCACAGCTTGGCGTTATCTGTCTCTGAGCGCTGCAGCCTCTTCAATGCCTCTGCAGCTCCTCATTTCTGTAAATTTGAAAATGAGTGACTATAATCTGCTTTTGTTTCAATTCAGGTGAGGCGTCAGCATGAAAAGAGGAGAAGGAAAATCTAAATATGTTAACTTACTTAAAGACCCACTCCAATGAAAATTGTTTGTTTAACGTGCTCTTGTTGATTACATACCAAGAAAATTAGGAATAAAACTCTGTTTCTGAGTCTTTTTTTATTCTAATCATGTTGAATTAGTATAGCTCTGATGTTGCTCATAGTTTTGTTGCACCACTTGGGGTTGTGAGTGCCCGTAAGCTTACGGGAGAAAGTGTAAACACAAGGATGATGGGAACTGAGTGCAGGCTTACTACCTACGATCCTGCCCACAGCGCAAACGTAAATTTCTGATGAACTACAGCTGTTAGGGAGGCAAAGCTTTAGGGCTTTGCTGTGATCAAGACCGAGTGTTGATCAGAACACAGAGAAGGAAGAGACAGGATCCCGTTCTGTGATTAATCTAGTTTATCTTGGACATTGCTTTACACGTAGTATTAGGTCAATGACTCAATTTTCAAATATTAGTGCCAGGAACTGAAAAACAAACTGATTTGTTAATGCTTCTTTACAGGAAAACTCAGGCGAGAGGAGAACTAGAACTAATCAAAACATAGATCCTGAGAAAGGACAACATTCTATAATTCCAGGAAGACGGGTTAAATCTTTCTAACAATTGGCGCTTTGCAGAAATTGTCCCAAAAAACGACAAGTTTGTATTGATTTTGCCTAAAAATGGCATAAACAAAATTTAATTATATGCACAACAGATCAAATAATAATCTTTTATATTCTTTTGAGTGTTTTTTTTTCTACATTTGCAATTTACATTTGCTCTATTAATTTATTTTACAACTGTTTTTTTGGGAAAATGTTTGAAAGTCATCTTATTAGAACAGCCCAAGCTTGTTTTTTCACTGGTATATTTTTGATCAAATGCCACAATAATCCCACAATGAACCTGAAATGTGTAACTCCCCAAACACAGCAAAAACAAAATCAAAACAATGTGAATTTTGTCTTGAAAAAGTCAATAAAACAAGGATTTAAGGGGTCATTACTCTTGTCATGTTCGTTTAACACAGAAATTTCATAGCATAGCAGTTTTTGAAGCTTTCACTTTTAATTTTAAATGAAAATGTTACTATTGGGGGGACTTCGCGCCACTTTTATGTCATCGTAAAGAACGGGTGAGAAACTCACTACTGAGTGCCGAGAACACTGGGGGTTAGGAAAAAGAAACCACACACAAAAAAATAAATGTTTAAAAATTTAAAACTTTTACCACTTTAGATTAATTCCAATTTAATATTGCCCAACAAAACTATCCGTCTATTGTTTTGTACAAAAGTCAAAGTTTTAGAAATGTTTGCTAAATGGTACAGCAACTTTTTCTGGGAGGTAATTTGCTTATAAAGTCCTCATTAGGTCTGGCTGTCTGGTGTGCTGCTGGTCTCCAGGAAACGATTTGAAGCAGCTTCATGATGATAGGATGGAGGCCGCACACTCTCAATCCCCCTGCTGAGTCAGGCATGTGCTCCTGTCTGTGCAAAACAAACCAACAAACACTCAGAGGCCCACAACCTCACCACAAAGAAATGTTTTTCTCAAAAGAATTAAAAACTGAGAGAACACAACATGTTTTTATCTTTTTATGAGTGAAAATAATCGTCCAATAGCAGAATGTAGAATTTGTGCTGGTAAGAGATTTCTTGAAAAAAGATTGTGAAGTCCTGACCTTTAAAGACAAATTTTGATCTGTAAATTAGCTCAAACACTCATATTTATTAGATATATAGATATACTACCCGAGTAGTATATCTAAATATATGGAAATATTATGTCATACAATTAGCCTGCATTGTGAAGAGAAGTTTCATTCCTTTAAAGAATATACACATAAAAGCTTAAAAGTTTGCCTCATATTTAGATATATTACTCTGGTAATTGGAAATATCATTTCCTAAAATTAGCCTGCATTGTAAAGAGAAGTTTCATAGCTTTTAAATAGATATATTTATATACATCAATGCTTAAACCTTTTCCCTAAATATCCTATTTTTAGTGCTACAACAGTCCAAATATTCTTATTTTTAGATAAATTAAACAAAGACTAGAGGTACACATTTAAGTTGTTAAAATAAGATGCAAACTAACCATCCATGCATCCATCCATCTTCTTCCACTCATTCGGAACCGGTTTACCGATTTATTGTCTTAAAACAAGCCGTTACATCTTATTTAAAAGTTACCAAGAAGTTAGTTTTATTTTAAGCAAAAGAGCAAAAGATATTTAAACTAGGATTTTTACAAGAGCACGAGTTCAACAAGAAACCATAAAGGAATCATAAAAGAGATTTATTAGAAGAAGATTATTATTAACTGACAAATTCAATTTATTAACAGAATAGGTTGTTCTAGAAGCTGCTCAGCAACCAAGGTGCCTGTTTTTGCTTCCACACAATTGTTTTTTTTTTGGCTTCATTATTTATTAAAGTCCCATTTTGATCTATTTTAATCTCCTAAGATCTGGCATCCACATGTGTCACATTTTGGGTTGTGTAGTAATTCAGTTCAGTAGTAATTCCTGCTTAATTGGCCCTGTGACTATGTGTGAATATTAGCTTTAATGAGGTTAAAAGTTGCGACAGACTGGCGACCAGTCCAGGGGCGTCCCCTGCCTTCGCCCATGAGTAGCCGGGTTAGGCTCTGGCAGCCCTGTGACCCCGAAAGGGATAAAGCGGTTCAGAAAATGAATGAGGTTAAAAGTGAATTCCCAGTGCTCTTTTAATCACGATTATGCAGTTCTTAGCCAACATATATATATTTCTAAAAAATTGTTGTTTTGTAGGACATAGTTTCTGCAGAGTGGCAGTAGTTATTTACATGTTCCCTCTCTGAGTTGTGGACTGTTTGGTGTGAAGTAACCCTGCCTCTCTTCCCCTTGATGTTGTTTCATTTGTCTAATGTTGAATCACACAAAGAGGGAGTCCATGTTTACCCAGCAAGGGCATATATTGGAATACTTTACATCATTTTTGCACAAAAACACTTGGAAGCATCAAAACTTTAATTTTGCACTTTTGTTTCAGTCCCTAAGTTGTTATCTTGAGATGTTCAGACCTTACGTTTGTCACTTTTAGATTTTCATGCATCAGCTGCACAGTTTTCAAACATTATTGCAAAAAGGTCTTTTAATCTTTTTCATTTTCCTGAAATCCATCTGTCTCACCAGGATTTTGAGAACAAATCGTTTAATTTTTTTTATGTCAGCTGCAAAAGTGAAACCCAAAGAAATCTCCAGACACATGTTTGGCCAGATGTTTTCTGAAACAAAGCAAAGCTCTTGTCAGAGCACATTGCTTTCGGTTGGGTTCTGCCTTTTGTTGCTGTTAAAATATTCTTGTTTTGTTTTTAAACTGGAAATGCAGTTAAAACAGGAGTGAAAAAAAAACTTATTTTTCTTCTTTGTTTACTTTTGCTCATGAGAATACACAATTTATTGACAAAGCAACAAGTCTTTATTTAAACACCAATGGGCTACCAAGCAACAGTTGTGAAAATAATTGTTGTTTGTCAGCTGTTGCAGCTGATAATTAAGCCTCTAATGGATGAAGGACGCAACCGCTGAGGCCAGAATGATTCAGAGCTTTCCCTGATGCTCTCCATATGGACATAACAAGTCATTAAAAACACACATTTTTGCTTTTTTCTGTTCGCTTAAAGTGCAAATTGTGGATTTTGTGAAGGTGTATCAATCCTTCACGTGGCTTTTTGGTCCATAGCACTTCCTGTTGAAAGTCATTTCCCAGTTTGTTTCTCAGATGTCACCCCTTCCTTTCAGAGAAGACAAACTCGCTGGGCGTAAAGGAAGGTGCTCTGGATTTGATGAATAGCCTTTAATTTATGTCTTCCACGTCAGTTCTGATGAGTCAGCGGCTGACTCATCCCATTCATTGTCCTGCTGCTGTTCATGTACAAAGCAGCTGAAAGCAGCCTCACATAAGAAGACTCAATGACGTTTTGAAGATCTTTCAGCACATTAACAGAGTAGTCTTAGCCTCGTCAGGGTTTGTGTCAAGGACCTATACTTGACACAACCCGCAGGATGTGTCTCTGCAGGAAGCAGAAAAAAACTCCCCCATCACTGAAACTGCTGAAAAACCAAAGATTTTGCCCCAAATGTTGAGTCAGTCTGCAACACATTTAGTTTGAGGTCATTTAAAAAGCAATAAAAAGATGAGACGGTGTTTATGGTAGCAAGCTGAGAAATAAATGTCTCTACTTTTCTTTTGTGGGTGAGAATAAAACACAACTGACAGTAAATTGCTCACAAAAGCGCCACACAAATGATCCATGGGGGAGTTTTTTTCCTGTAAAATCTCCAAATGTTTATTTGTTTGCTTTATTGCTAAACAAATGGAAGCGTGTGCTGAGCCATCATACAATTCTACACTCCAAAATATTTGATACTTAAATAACCTTGTTTTCATACATTCAAGATATTCAACCATGTTATAAGTTGTTTTAACTTCTCTTTGCTCTACAAAAGGCATGTCCAAAGTCTGGCCCATGGGCCAAAATGCATTACATTTTCAATAACAGTCAATAACATGCAGCCTCCACTTTCTAAAAACTGTGTACAATTTCTTGATTGTGATTGGCTAAACTGCCCTATAAGCCATTTTAAACCAGTTTAACCAGTTTGTGACAATTCCTAGCTAATTTCTTAAACTATAATTCAAAAAATGAAAGTAGACAGCAAGGGGTAATTGGAGTATTTTTTTCAACAAAGTACAAAACATCTGTCCAATATACCAAGAGACTGGCTGTTTTCCAGATAATGATAGATGTAAAACAATCAGAAAGGAGTAAATCTGTTCTTTCTAGTAGATTTATTAACACCCATAAGGTTGTGTGATTTTCCCTCCTATTTTCAGTCATTAATTGCTTGTGTTTGTTCCAAAAAATGCACAAACATGACAACAAACTAACAGCAAACAGAGGAAACTGAGACTCTTGTGAGTAAACTATGATGAGGCAACTTTTTTGTGACCCTATCAGCAACTGCTGGTTTAAAAAAAATGACCACAAATCCCATGAAAAAGATTTAAGTGGCTCATATTCTTACATCAGTAAAATGAAAAAAATATTTACATTTATAGTCTACAAAGAATATGTTTAAATCTGAATGCAGCAGTGACTTCATCCACTCACTGGAGGCCCAGGCCAGATCCATTCAGGCCCTGTTACTGCAGACAGACTGTGAGGTGAAGGAGCTTACTTGTTGATTAGAGAAGTACTTGTTTGATTAGCAGTGGAGGTGGAATACCCAGAAATACATTGCTGAAATGACTGCTTCTTTCATAGGTCATCCATTGAGTCAGATGTGAGCTGCAGTCACTGTGAAGAACTTGTTGACCATGTGTTGTTCAATCACTGCTGTACTCTCGTCTGTCTCAAAATAATCTAGTGATCTTAAGTGTTTTAAACTTGACAATATTTTAGGAAAGGAAAAACATGAGAATACTAAAGTTAAAATTTTAACTTTTCAATAAAACACTGAAATAGAAGTAAAAAAGATAAAGGATTTTGAAAATAACTATGATTTGTTGCAAGTCAGAGTGATAGCTGACCTGATCTATGACGTTGATAACTTCATAACAAAAAACCCCTGAATTTACTGCACAGACAATGTATTATTTTTAACATCACACATGTTGTACTAAAGTCTCAGATTATTTTCTTCCCTAAATCTTTTTTTTTTTTTGCATTTTTACATTTTCCCTAAACCAAAACATAGAAACATCTTGGAGCACATGTAAAGAATCAATTATCCTAAAGTCCTTTAGAGGGCATGCTCTTATTTTGAAATTAGAGGTGCAAATAGGGGCTCTCAGAGGACCAGTGTTTTGTTTTTCGCTATTTCAGGTTACTATTAGCTGTTTTTTTTTTTGGTTCATTACTGAAAGTAATCTCTTTTACTTTTAAAGTTTTGATTTATTGATCTAAAAACACACGACTGACACAATCAAATATAGTTCTCTTTGCACAAAGAAAGAGCGAATTCCTTCTTCAAATGCATGTCTAATTTCAACATGATGGTGTCCGTATTGAGAGAAAAATGGTGACTTCATTTCATTGGAGTTGAAAGTAAGCTATTTCCTGTGGATGAAATCAACAGACACTAGGTCCAGTTCTCAAATAAAGTCATCCACAGAATGCAGATCAAAAATTTTTTTTTTTTTAATTTAACTTAAAGATAAATGAGAAACCAGTACCAAAGGAAATACGAAAGACATGAAGTCATATTAATTGTTAAGATGACTTTTTACACATAAAAACAAGTTTAGTCTATATGCTTACATATAGTGGCTGGATGGCTCAGTTGGTTGTGTGCAAGACTGGCGCATTAGAAACTAGTTTCCCAAAGAGCACGATGAGCTGAATCCAGTGTGGGTCCTTAGGGCAAGACTCTTTCACTCTACTGTTTTACTGTGTAGCCACAAGGGGCCCAAATTCAGTGTCTCCTTCTGGGGGTCCCCAGCCCAATGTTGTATACTGTAATAAAGAGCATCTGGAATAAGACTCTGTCAAACCAAATGTGTGACTCGGTGAAAGCTGATTCGCTGTGGGAACCCCTGCAGGGACATGCTGAATGGTGAAGAACATATTGTATGTATGTATATACAAGCACAGACACACATACTTAGGTATCTGCAATTGACTGTATATCAGAACTGGACCGAGTGAGTGTGATGTCACCCATAGGAAAGGACGTGCTTCCCGCCCCAACAAAATGAAGTCCATTCAGTCGCAGTTTTTTTCACGGTAAAGCTGCCACCATGTTGGAGCCAGACTATGGGGTTAGGAAACTGTCAAAAGGAAACATGCTCATAAAGACACAGTTGTGCACAAAGTATTAATTTGTGCACAACTTTACAGAAAAAATATGAATACAAGATTTATTTTTACGTTTGACATGTCTGTTTTGAATTTGACTCTCGCTTGTCTTGAATAGGAATTTCTTCTGTTAAAAAACTGTCAAAAATACGTCACAGGGTCACAGGTATAAACATTGAGTCCTGAAGCATCGAAAACAAAGTGAGCACACTCTAGTTCTCTCATACAGTCAATATGCACAACATGAACATGCCAGTACACAGCATCCTCAACAAACCAATTCTGATTATGCCCTCAACTGTTATATTGCCATTTAAAGTCCCTTCCTTCATGCAGTTAATCCTTCCCAACCTTCGTTGGGTCACGCTTGATCACGGAATCAGGCTTCAGTTTGGGATTAAAGGTTTTCGTTTAATCTGAAACTCCTCTGTGCCAGTTGGAGGAGTCTGACTAAAACTGGCTTGAACAAGCAAAACCCCCTTCCTCACATTGTAATAAAGGGTGAACGCATATCAGAAAAAAAAAAGGTTTCAAATTTCTGTTATGTTTGATTGAGACGCCGCCAAAAACCAATCCAATAATGTGAAACAAAGAGTTTGTTGAGTCAGATAGAAAATTATCTCAGAGTCCTATCAGTTGGTCAAATCAATGAGCTGACAACACTAAAACCCAGAGCCTTAATTAAGTTATGCTGGATGCACAAACACACACCCTTTTAGCTTTTCCCCTTCTTCTGTGGGTGGATGAAATCTTACAATTAAATAAGAGGAAAGAAAAGAGCAAGATTATTAGATTATTTCTGAAGAATACGAGTAAAACCCCGTTCTCTGCGCATCAGTTTATAGCAGTAACAGCAATTTCCCCCGTTTATTGTCATGTTTGTCATAATTGTGAGGTCTGGCATCAGCATCGCTCTACTTTTCCCATCTTTCACTCGCTTTTTGTGAAGGTGCCAACTCTGTCTCCTAAACCATAATGTTGTATCTACCAAGGATTCTCTGCCATTAATTGATCAATTGTTCTTCCTTTTCAGGAAATCCATCTACCGTTGTCACAGCAGTGTTGAAGGTTTGGAGTCTGGTTCCTGGAGATGATTCGGATAGCTCTCAAACTCAGTCAATACTAGAGGGGAAAAAAGCAGATTTTTAAACTGAAACAAGTTTCTTTCGCAAAGATTCAGAGGATCTCTATTTTACTTTAGATGTGACATAAAATAAATACTATTTTTTTGCAACAGAGAGATCTTCTAAACTCTACCTGAAGATCATTTATTGTTTGAAAACGGATAACGGTTTGTTTTGGATAGAAAGAAAAAAAAAACGTATTCTAAGAAAAACACAATTTCTTCAAATGCAAATTAAAAATTGCCATGCAAACTTACAGACTGTCTTTATAACATATAAAATGTTGCTTTCTCATTTAAACGTGTCAATAACTAGGTTTGAGTGTGAATTGCATGTGTTTTATGTTCATTTCTATCCTACAGTAACAAGTTTGTCAAATAGTCTGTACAATGTAGTGGAAGTATCCAACTTATTGTTTTTTTTTATTAATAAAAAAAATAAAACCCAAAAAGGATTCAGCAGGTTCAAAAAATGAATGGATGGATGAGTCCAACTGAAATGCACCTCTAGCATTTATAGACTCTCGTCACTCCTCAAAACCAGAGCCGGGAAAAGAGAATAAAAGATTTAATGAGAAGAGAACTGTTAACTAGTGGTGCTTCTTTTAATTTAAGCAAAATACACTAAAAAAATTCATGAACATAAGGAACCAAAGGGGAAATTGTTTTCTTGGTCCCATATTTCTCATTTAAATTTTTTTAAAGATTTTATTTACCTTTATTTCTTCAGGAAAACAGTTTCAGTTGGCAGAAGTGGCACAGAACTGCCTCTTTTAAAGATTACAGCGAGGAGAAATTTGCTGTGAAAATGTCAGCTGGGGCAGTGAAAAGGACAACACCACAATTAAGAAGTTTTCACACAGATTTAGAATGAGTAATGTCCCTGTTGTAACTGAGACTGAAGAATTTGTGTGGATGATGTTACAACAAAAATGTCTTCTTTCTATTCTTTGACTTTTCATTTGCGTCACACTGGTTAGTATGGTGCATTTATGAGGCCGTATGTGCTTTTATTACCATTTTACAGCGCTAAAGATGAGCTCTAAGCGCCGTTATTATGTTGTCAGAGGAGAGTGTGGCCGGGTTGAGATGTCCCATCTTTAGCTTTCTTCACTTGCTAATGCGGACAGGCCCCTTTGAGAGGATGATTATTATGCTGTCAGTGTTTTTCTTTGGAGAACCATTGGCTTGAGTTGTTCCATTTTCTCTGAGATGAGCCCACGCTCTTAAAAGCTGGAGTGCTGCTGTTTTTAGTTTTTTTTTTCTTTCTTTCTTCCCAGTTTTGCTGCTGTAACATGAGAGGAGAAGTGGACTGCTTGTCCCTGTAAGTCTGACAGTTGCGTGGTCGACTTTTGTTTGTCGCTTAAATCACTGCTTTATATCATGGAGAACATGAGTGCACTCTTTTTGGTGACTTCAGATATCTCAATAAAGTGACAGAAAGTAGATAATCGAAATCTCAAGCTCCCAAACTGAAGTAAAAACACTGTTCTGCATTTAATGTTGTGATTTTTGTTTTCTGCATTTCTCATTATTGTTGTCAAGGTTTAATTTAACATTTAAAAGGCAAAAACTAATTCCTCATTTTGTTCTCTTTTTGTTCATTTTCGGCATTTATTATGTTTGATACAGAGAATGGTGCCAAAGCTGATATTTCATGTTTTAATCAAGAAGAAAACAGGAATCCTTATTCATTTTCCTTTCATGATCTTATGAAATAAGGACTCCAGAGTGCTTCATTGTTTTTTTTTCAATGACTCCAGCAGACTTCTGTGAGCTGAAAAGAGTGAAATGGATATTCATGTGTCTTTTCTTCTAGTTGATCTTAGATTTGTAACCGTTTTCAGGTAAAAAAAACTGTAAGATAAACTTTTTTAATTAAATACTTAAAATAATTAACAAAAAAGAATTACAGCTACTGTTTTAACCTTTTTTTTACTTGTTAGGGGAAAAAAGGAACAATCAGAATTCTGATAAGACATATGGGGGAAAAATCTAATTCTTAATAATCTTTCAATTTTTTTAAAGAAAAAAATGTTTAACTTTAATTTTAAAGTTGGAACATCCAATATTTTTTTCTTTTGGAAAACAAAGATAAAAAATGAAACAAATTTTGACAAAACATTCAAAAAAGAAAGAATATAAGGATACATTTTGAACAAAACAATCAGGGGAAATTTTAATAGATAAAGGGATGACTCAAACAAATTTATGAACTTGTGATTTTCTTTGCCCCTCTAGTGAATTATGATTTAAAACATAAAAAGTGAAAGTTGAAAGGATTATTTTTACAGAAAGATCATTTTAAAATATTGTTTTAAATGCATTCCCTTCATTTTTATCCCTTTTAATAAAAAAAGTGTGAGAAATGTTATTTTTTTTGGCCTTATATTTAGATTTTACATTTTATTTTCTAAAAATGACAATCATTCAATTTCTACACGGTATTTAAATTATTTTCTTAGCAAACATGTTATTCTTAAAACATTGTTGAGAAAAGTAGACTTTCATTCATTTTTTAAATCTATAGTTTGAGTATTAAATACACACAACTTTCCGTTCAAGCTCAAATCAAATCCTAAACAAATACAGCTTTTATGATAACAACTCCAACGTTGATCTGATTTAATTAAACCCGAACTACTTTCTAAGAGCGCTTAAAGTAATCAGAGTACTTGCTCGGCTGTCAATCATCTTTTGCGCAGACCCCGCCTCCTACGGAAACAGGGAGGCTGTCGGACACGTGATGGCTTCAGAATGGCGGAGTATCTGGCGGAGTGATTGTCTCCAGCGCTGCGGCTCCGTGGATGCTTCGGGGGGAACTCCCGCGCGTGATCGTCCCCACTCCAGGTTGTGTGTCGTTCGTGTGTGGGTGTGTGTGTGTGTGTGTTTTAATCACCTCGTTCTGTGTGAAGTGGCTGCGCCCTCCTCTGTCCCGCAGCCAGACAGTTACTTTCCTCCTCGGAGTTTCCACCAAACTTCAGAATTGGAGGATGTTGCGCAACACTCCCACAGTTCCGAACCACCGCGCGCAACGGTTCTGGTTCGATTCTCACCTTTGTGTTCTGTCTCATCCGAAATCCATTAGACAAACTGACAGCACGGAGTTCGGTGTTTAATTTCAGTAAAAGTGGAGCCAAAGCTGCCAGATGTTTTGGATTGTGCCACCAGGCTGCAGCCGCAGAACTGCGCCAAAGCGCGTCAAGGGGAGCAATGGAACGCGCTTTTCTGGCGTCTTTTTCCACTGACGGACAGCTGAGGGGTGCGCGTGCGTGAGGAGAAATGGTGCTGAATGGTGTAAACTCGTGTCTTCATGAAGTGTAAACACAGCAGCAGCAGCAGCAGCAGCAGCAGTAGGGCCGCTTCTCGGCTCTGCCAAGACTCCTGTTGATCCTCACCAGTGGAAAGAATTCCACCTCTCTGGCTGAGAATCACTGCAGGCCCCACAGCAGCAGGGTCACCAGGGAAACGTTCAGATGCTGCAGATGGAGGCCAGACTCGGTAGACCTTCCACTCCATCACATTCATCTTCAACGTGCAAGCTCGCGTCAGAATGAAAACTTTGGCACAAGCAAAATGCCAGATTTTTAAACGAAATGACCTATATTAAGAAAATTAAGCTTAAAATTGCGTTTCTTAGTATTCAAATAGAGAATCTGGAGCAGACAAATGTTAATTTTCTTTATGTATGTCCTCCATGAAGCGGAGAAAAGCAGCTTTTTCTTTACGTCTCACATTTATGTTTATGCGCAGACACCACACTGCTATAAAGTGTTGCATAGAAGCGTTAATCTGCTTTTCTCCATTTCGGAATCCATTGGAATCACTTTGATTTCTGAACGGTTGCAGAGTTACAGTTATTTGAAAAACGTCAACACTGAAGCTGAAGCTCTAGTATTAAAGAGTTAAACTTAGTTTTGAAAACATTTTTTTAAGTTATGTTTTTACATTTATACAAACCAATCTTTTTGTTATCACTCGAGGTCTTTCTTCATAAAACTTTTTGAAACCTGACAGCATTCTTTAAACTCTTAAAAAAAAAAAGGAAGATACTCAGCTGTTTTCCAAATTATTGTGAATACTAACCAATAATGACAAATGCCGGTTCTAGACCTCATGCTTCATCTTTGAGCCAGAAGAACAACACTTTGCTGAAATGCCATTGTGAGATTACCTGCCAGATCTTTTTAGGAACCATGAGATCACTGAGTAATCTCATGGTTGAAATCTCTTAGACATCCTGTCTGGAGCACATGGGGGCTCTTTCTTCTGCTTATGATTGAGTGTTGATGTAAGAATGAGTTTGTTTGATACATTTGTTTGTATCCTGACATGAACGAGCAACAACTTCATGTAATAAGATGAACATTTTGAAATGGATGAGATGTTTTGCTTTTTTTGCTAGATTATTCTGTTGGGATACAGTTTTACTAACTACAGGAGACTCGATCAGTGGGATCAAGGATTGGACTCCTTTATGGAAACACCAACAGTGATGGACTTCTTGGAATTTAGGCTGTTAAAGCACTCAGCACTTAGGCATTCATTCATGGATCCATCCATTCATCTTACCTTACCCCTACGGCTTCTCCTTATCCCAACATTTAGCCCTCCAAACGGAGAGATACAGAAAAACAGTGTCTTTGAATTTGAGACAGGAACTACCCCTCGATGATGTCATCAATATTCACCGGTCATATTCGTTAGCGCGTAGCTGCCAGTGCTCGGAAAATAAATAACCTCAGTTTTATCACTTTAAAAAGTCATGCTAAAAGAAAAAGTCAAAACTTACATTTAAATGTAATCTTCCTACCAGCAGAGGGATACAGAAGTCCCTTCGGTCTACCCAGAAAAAAAAAAAAGATTGGACACCCCTCTTCCTTCAAATGCCCCTTCATTTGAAGGAGCAGGGAGAAGCCGGAGGGGTAGGGTAAGAATCTGGATCTGTCCGTAGTCTCCTCAGCATGTCCTGGTTCTTCTCTGGGGTCTTCAACCAGTGGGACATAACCGGAATCTCTCCCCAGGGAGGTGTCTAGGAGACATCCAGACTGTGTCCAAACTGCCTCAGACGGCTCCTCTGAATGTGAAGGAGCAGCAACTCTACTCCAAGATCGCTGCTTGAGTTCCCACTCTGCAGAGAAAGCCATTTCGGATGCTTGTATCCGTGCACCGAATTTAGGATAAATTTGTGTGTGGATTGCAGTTGATATTTCAGTGGAGGGAAAGGAATTAGCACTTATTGTAATCTGATAACCAGAGGATCATCAGGACTTGGTAGTTATTTCTTCTCTGTGTTTTTTCCGTTTTGCCCCCAAAGCGAGTGACATTTGGAATTAAGTGAGAATTCTGGGCAGTTTGATCTTCTTTAGCCTTCGCTTTGTTTCTGGGAATGTGTGAAAGAAAACCAAACCAGAATGAGACGGGAAAGTTATTAGTATTCTCCAGTCGTCTGCAGGACTATACTAGTGTCGGGGCAAACGTAACCATTCTGGTAGTCAGGATGCTTTCCTGCCACTTAATACTATGAAGCAGGGCTCAGAAAACATTGTCTAAAAATCTTGTCTTCACCTCACCATTTAACATTTTGTTGTCTTATTTTTGTCATTTTCATCGTTTTTTTACTACTTTTTACGTTTGGTATGGGTTGATTTTAAATCTGTTAAGGAAAAAAAGTTTGCAGAAAGCTCCAGGTTGCTCTGATTCATTTCTGCTTTGAAGGGAGAACATCCCCAGTTCTGCAGCTTCGTTTTGTTCTTTTAGAAGATTTGAATTCATTTTTTAACAATGCTTCCAGGAATTTTTCATCACAGTTTTCTAAATGAACCAATTATCGTCCCATCTGTTTTTTTTTTTTGTTTTTTTTTGGCTTGGTCATTTCTGGGTTTCTGTGACATGAGTTAATAAAAAAAACAGTAAGTTGGATACTTCCACTAAAGCAATAAAAGTAGACAAGGGGAAGATTCAAAGCTGTGAAAAGAATACAGAGAATTTAACTGGCAGCTATACAAAAGCTCTCAAGCTCAACTGATGTGATTTGAAGCTTGATGAATCCTTGTGTTGATCCTTGGGGTCAGCCGATGAGTTCATTGCTCTGAATCATTCTCCCACGTCCAGCCTTTTATACTTGGTTGTTTTTCACATCACCAGTAATAAACCTATTTTTATACTTGCGCTTTGCCAGGACCTTTGCCTGACTTTGAACCTCCGGCAGCTTTCTAGGATCAGTTGACAACCGTTTGGCTGTTTGGTAGGACATAATTGCTTGTGTTCATATATTTTTGGGTCTGTTGAGGCTGTGTAGTGGTGGTTGCTCTTTGATACTTGAGATTTGTTTACCAGCTTTCTGAGCTCTTTTACAAACATTTACAAGCACAGCTAGTAATTATCACTGGAGATGTGTTTTGGAGCAAACATGTCCATCGGATCTGGGTTTAATGCATTGTAAGTTAACATAAAACATTTCTTTAAAACAAACGTAACTTTTTTTAAAACCAGAGTTTTAAGTCAATTGTTGACATTCTTTGAATTTTACTAAGTCTTCAGTAATAACCGTTGCTGCAATTAATTGCAGCAACGGTTATTACAGCAATCAGCGCAAATGTCAGTCTTTGTGTCGGAAAGCAAAGCTTATTCTTATTGATTGCTTAAACTTTTGAAGAGTATGTCAAAGAACACATGTTTTTAGGTGTTACTGGTGACATCTGGTTTTAAAGTTAGTTAAATTCCTTTATCATAATATATTTTTGCTCTTATCAATGGTGCAGTTTTCAAAACATAGCATGTTTTGCTTAAAGTTACCACTCTGAGTCTCTGAGTCTTATATAATGTAATCCCACAAGGACCTTGTTCCAGATGTTTTTGAGAGACCTGCTATCATTTTATGACTATTTTACAATGAGATTGAACATGGTGAACATTCTATAAAGATTGGGTGAATGTTGTGCTACTGACACAAGAACGTTTAACAATCCCTCAGACCTTTTGATGGCAAAGGCCACTAATGCTGGGAAGGATTCAAATGCTACAATAGAAACACAAACCAGAGCAAAAGCAACACGTCATGCTGTATTGTTGTTTTTTTTTTTTTTCTTTTTGCTGTCACTGTCCACAGCTCTGGTGTGAAAGTTTAAGCTCATTGACTGTATAAGAGAACTGGATTGAGTGTTTGCTATAGAAATGCAGACTCAGACTGACTCGTATCTATCACTGCCTATGGATGACATCTGGTTCCAACATGGCGACAGCCGTATTGAAAAATGGCGACTGAATTGGCTTCATTTTGTTGATGCTTGAAGCAAACCAGGTGATGTCAAACTCACTCTATCCAGTTCTATTATACAGTCAGTGGTTAAACTACATTTCCATTATTTTTTTTCTTTTTTTACATTGCTAGACACCACACCTTTGTATGAGACAAATTTTGATTACCACAGAAACTTGCCTCAGTAGATGGGTTTATATCAACTAAGTAAGTCATCTTCAAACTCTGAGGATGTCTGCCTGTGTGCCCGACATCTCTGTTTTTCTGTTGTGTTATATCACAGCAATAAAGAACATTGTGGTGATGGTAGTGCTACTGTTCAGTCTTTAGGTGGATTTTATAGCCATTCAGGAAAATTAGATTTGAAGAAATCTCTAAGTTGCGCTGGTTCGTTTTTGATTCAGAAGGAGAACATCCACATTTCCAAACTACGATCAACAAAATCATCTGTTGATTCTGTCCTGCCGGTCGTCTGGAGTCTGGTAACGCTGCAATCCAGCTTTTGTCGGCTGGAACCATAGCCTTGAGTATTCTTAAAAAGTAGGCCATTATGAAAGTGGAAATGCAGTCAAGCGGTGTGAAGTGTGCCGTTCTAACTCAGACCTGCAGGATTCAGCTACCTTCCTATTTCACATTAGAACACAAGTGGGTCTTTTTTTTATTTGACAGGTCCAAGTTTCACCCACTTATACACTCCAACACCACCACGCAGCCTGATCTGACCCAGAAACAAAACTTTCCATGTACATTTACCTAACTTACAGCATGGCTACGGTTTTAATTCAGATGCCTCTTGGGTAAAATCATTTTCCTTGTTCTGTAAAAGCATTGCAATAAAGAAGGAATTGCTAAAATGACAGAATAGCCAATCAGAAGGGGACAAACCAGCCAGTATCTTAGGCATCAAGTTGTTGTTTTTGGTTTACAAACTGCAGACAGTTCTGTCTGTTCAATTTTATAGATAACAAAAAGAAAAATTGGAGTTAAGCAAAAACATGAAATCTGGGCAAATGAAACAAGAACATTTGGGCCCTATGGAGATCATTGGAGATAAAGATGTGAGTATTGTCAACAAAAAAATAGACAAAACCAAGAGGTTAAAAGTAAAAAGATTTGGAAAGAGTGTAAGAAATTAGGAAAGTGAAGTGGACTTGTGTCATGCAGTACTTTCTTGTGCTTGGCTTACTGCCTGGAAATGCATCACTTCCTTCTTTTTCGTCGACTCCAGCTTGTTGATTTTTTTTGTTACCAAGACAACGACATGAGTTGCATCCATGAATACTCGCTGGCTTCTGTGCATCATCACTGCTTCACTAATCGTTTCATAGTTGGAGGTGAAAATGCAAAGAGATTTCATTCAGTTGCTGTTTTTTTTTTTATCCTAAGTTTTCTTGGATTTTTCTTCCATTTTCATGCCAAAGCTTTTCATTTTGAAATTGAGTGGGTGGAGGCATTAAAAAACTTTGTGGCACTTCTGTGGTAAGTATGGCAGAAGTGGATTTTTTTTTTGGCAAAAAAAAGGTAAAACATTTGTTGATCTTCATATTGACCTCATCTTAGCAAAAACACTCTTCACCATAATATCAGCACATTAAAACTCTGCTCACTTGCTGATTTTTCTTAAACGGTTGCTAGCAAAGACAAAGACACAAAACTAAATGCTGATTTTTGCTCGTCATAAGGCCATACAGCTGACCTGCAGTCGACATTTGTTCATGGAAACAGTAGCGTTCTATCAGATTTGGTCTTGGTTAAATCTCCATCATGGTTTCTGGAGACGGTCTGAATGGCAGGTTCCCACAAAATGTGTCTTTGTGTGAGGAGAACAGGTCTGACCCAAACTCACTTACAGCATTTGCTTTAGCTGAATTTGATCTCAAACAGGTCATTTGCACTAAAAATAAAACCAACTGTAAATGCATGCGGCCAACAGCCACTGAAAGAGAGAGTTGGAAACAGGAAACAGCCAAAAGGAGACAAGAAGTGATTGGAATTTGATTTCAAAAAGTAGCCAGCAATGAGAGAAGTTTGGCAACAAAGAGCAAACCGAGATGATAATTTGAATGAATGTTTTCCTCATCCGAGCTGGCATCTGAGAAAAAAAAGGCGGTTTCGTTGCTTTGCACCAACAGTCCCACCCATAACTGTCACTTTGTACTATGTCTTAGAACACAACATAGTTTTTTTTTCTTAAATTTTGCCTAAAAATGTTTTAGTAATTAGATTACATTTGGAGGCTGTTTAATTTTATTAAATAGTTTTTAAAGAGCAGTGCCTGTTCTTTCTTGGATAGGGTATTTTATTTTGTTTACTGATTTGCAGCAAATAGTGCGGTGAGGTGCGGTGAGGTTCATGGTTGATTCATGTCATCAGTCAGATTTACAAACGTATGAACTCGACAAAGTCGCTTATTTACCATTTGTTTGGCAGCATTTAAAGTGTGTTTTTTAATATTTCAACATTTTTTTCTGTTTACAAACTGTATCAGAGGAAAAAAAATCACAAAAAATATTATTATTGACTTACTTTTAGTTACTAATGAAGTCCGTGATTTGCTCCCTTGTTTTATCTAAAAAAGCTGTTAGTAGAAGTCTTCCTTTTCTTTCTTTAGTTTTAAAAGTCGTTCCGTCTCAGTGGAGATCACTACCAGTGACATGTCTAATTAAATTCTTGAGTTTAGGGTTTAATAACATAATCCTCCATTTTAAAAATGATGCTAAACATCTGAAAGAATAACAGGACGTCTGCACTGACTTCTATTATTCTACAGCCTCTGTGTCACATTCTCCGGGCTCACCAGCGCCCTCTACCTTGAGTCATGCGTACTGCCTGCCTCTCCTAGTGTATTTCTAAATTGCAAAATGGGTCACAAACTGGCACCAATTTAATCAGACGGATGGCGAGAAATAAACAAATTACATAAATTAAAAAAAAAAAAAAAGTCTGAATTAATAAAGCGCATGGTTAAGGCTGCAACTCCATTGAGTGTGTGCGGCGCTGGGGAGACGAGCTGCTGCTGAGCAGGAAACTCGTGGAAGTTAAAGGAACGCGCCTGCAAACTCTAAGATTGTTATTCCTTTTTGCTAGTACGGAAGCAGCTTTAGGAAGAATAATGAAACAAACCTTTAGACAGAACTGAAATTTCTGGTACTTGAGAGATTTACATGAACAATCAGCCATAGAAAAGCCTCAAATCCATGCAAATAAATAGACTAATATGTGGGGCCTGATCTAAAATAGAAGATAAGTAGGAAAAGCATGTTGATAAAATCAAAACGTCTGTTATTGTAGTGTTTTTTTTCCTTGCATTTACATGGTTGATGTATAATGCAAGTAAACATCATGGAACATTGTGTTGCCTTAAGCCTTTATATTTCTAGCTCGGTCAATTTGCACATTTGTAATTTATGTCATTTGGTTTGAGCAGACCGTCAATTTTTTTTAATTTAACTATCACACTTTACAAAAATGTGCTATTTTTCCACCAACAAGAAGAAAAAACGGAAAGAAGTTAGTCCATGGAAACCAAGCGTTTCCTCTACTCACAGCTGAATAATTTATACTCAATCAGAGCTGAGAGGCTGAAGAGCTTTTCATGGCACGCAGCATTTTTAATGATTTATTTCAGAAACTAGGCGAGGGGTCTCTTTAATTGTTGTTTACTGCTCGCTGTCCAAGTACATGTTATTTTAATGCCACTGAGATTGTGCCTGACAGCTCTCGAAGTGCTTTGGAAACAAAGTTTATTGAGTTGATGAAACTGTTTTTCTGTCTGGCATCATGAAACGTTTTCAAGTTCATTCATAAAAAATGATATTTCAGTCAGTTTAAAGTGTAAGGACTCCCAGAAATGTGCTTGATTACTGTTTTCAATGGGATGTTCGAGTGAAAATTGTTGAAATGTGAAAGAAAAAATGTAAACACCAAAAACACACAAAGTTTTTCTTCATTTCTTTGACTTAAAGAGACAGTGAGCGTGTGAGATGCTCTGTATTTTTTTTGCCAGCTCTGTCTTTAACCTGAACGTTTGCCCTGTAAATCTATTTATCCTTCTTGACATTTTAAAGTGATGTGGGCTGTGTGAACTTTGCATAAGAGTTGTTGTGAGAAAACTAAGCAGAATCAGTCTGTTTTTTGTCATTCCTACTTTATATTCTGCTCTGTTTACATCTGTCCGATTTAAAACCTCTATATTTGTTTGTGGAGAGAAAGGCAAAATAACCCTAAGCTTAATATTAATGATTATACGTCATTGTTGCTGTTTTGATGCTCAAAATGGCTTGATTTCAAATTCTTTCATTTTTTCCACATATTATGTATTTTATTTTAACATTCATTTCTGAAACTGACCTTCGTTTCTTAAGAGTTCACCTTCATAAAAATGTTTTGACTGATCACAAATTTTGTGTTTGAGCTAAATATTAGACTGTAATCTGACTGATTACCGTTAGCATGACCTAAAATCAAAGTCAGAGTTTACTTCATTCATTGGGATGACTTAAATTTACCTCAATTTATACATTAAGATCATTTGAATTCATTCAATTGGTTCCTCTGATGTCACAGGTAATTAGACTGTGACTAGTCAAGCAGGTCATCAGGGATTGTAACAAAATGAACATGGTTGATTTATGATATATTTAATGTCTCAGCTGCATATTTTTTTTCATCCAGTGCTTTTGCGTTTTCTACAATGACATCAATTACAGCCATTGAAGTATTTCTTTTGGCTCTGAAGCCATATTGTCCTTCATTGCACAGGTGGTTCAGCAGAGCTTTATGTTGCATAGTGGTTTAAATAACTGAGATGAAAGTAGCTTTTTTTTTATTGTTGTTTTTATTCTATGACTTGTCACAAACATTCGCTGTGCATTAATATACAAGCCAACGCTTCTTCTCTTTATCATCATCATCATTGATTTTATTATCTGACTTACTTCATTTATTCCTCACAGTGTTGCTGTTCGGCAAAAAGAAGTGGATCCTCATCAGAAGAGACCTCATGGGCCTCAGTGATGACGCCTTGAGAAACGCTCCTTCTGTGTTCTATCTTGGTTTTGCTTGGAAACACATGACGTCAGCTTCACCCATCTCAGAGGGGCACTGATCCCCCAGATGTTCTCCACTGCCCCTGTTTTGCATCTGCACGAGCAACCAAAACATGAACTCTCACAATCATCAAGGTAAGAGCCAAAAAGCGTTGTCTGTTTGCGTGGATTTGTGGTTTTGTCGATGCAGACTGACCTACACACTTGTTTTAACTCTTCCTCACTCTTCCTTTGTTTTAACTGTGTTTGTGAGTACTTAGATTTAAACTAACGAGCAGTTAAGGTGCATTCATAAAGGATGACTTTAGAAAGTGTGCTTCTTCCTTAATCACAACCAGGACTGAGGTTTGAGACTTTTTACTTCCTCAGATCGACCATGACTAAAGTCCAGTTCTTTCCGCCTTTCTGCTCTTGATTTGTTTATTAAAGTCATTTCAAGAGGAACCAAATCCCAGCTGGTTGTTTCTTGCTGTGCTATTAATGGCCTCAGTGCTTGCATCAACCTCTTGTCTGCTGAACTGTGGTTGGGTTGGGAGCCAAAAGCATTTGCGTCAGCAGCAAAGTTTTAGGTCGTCACATAGTGGGGAATGCTGGCAAAGGCCAGAGGTATCTATGATTTGTGTCATCGTGTTCCTCTTTTTTGAATGCATCTTGTTACGTAAGTGAAACTCTGTGCGGGCCTTTGCTGTTTTTTTTTCTTTTTCATGTCCTGGCCTGCTCTGTTCATTTCTCAGAATGTGTTTATTCACTTTGAGGTTTTAAGCAGGTTTTTGGATATTCATTTGAAAGAACTTGTTAAGAGGGATAGATCCTCTTATGAGTTACACAGGACTTCAAGACTTGTTGCCTGACTTGATCTTGGGTGGCAGCGGCTGCAGCGTTGGCTTGTCTGCCTGTTAGAACTGATTTCTCACCTTCCAGTCAGAGCGGGAACACACAGGAGAAAACTCTCCACCTCAACACTTTCTTTTCTTGGTCTACTCTCCAGCAGAAGCAACCAGTGGCCTGTCTAGGCTGAGAGGCATCCTGCATTAGTGAATTGCAGCAATTCCCCTGTCTGGAAATAAAACAGAAAGGAGGCGTCTGGAGGCTACAGCGAGAATACTAAAAATGCTATGGCTTGTGCAGCATAATCAAAGGGGTGGAAAACAACAAATAGTTAATTTAATGGTAGTTGATATTCTTTGTCGTGTCATGTTTCTTCTACTTAAGCAACTTTTCTTTTACCTTTTTCAATTGCTGCATTTAGCTGGTTGCTTCTAAAGATTCTGACAGCCTTTTAAATCCCATTTTGTAGAACTGGCGGACTTTTGATTTTGGTATTTCACACACTTTCTTGTTCACATCTGAGCTGGACCTTCTTTAGTTGCAGTAAATTGTGGGACTCTTTCCGACTGTTTAGTCTGCATCCGTTTTTTTAATTTCGGTTTTCTTAGTTTGCTCTGACCAGACCAGGTGTGAACTGAAGACCCGCTCCAATCACCTTTCGATCTATTTGAAAAAATGTTTCCAGTGATCTTGGTGCAGAGGTAGAGCGATCGACCTCTGATCCTAAGATCACAAGTTTGGTTCCTGTCTTGCCCCCCATGTGTTGAAGTGTCCTTGGGTAAGACACTGAACCCCAAATTGCTCTTGGTTGTTATAGGTTGGCGCCAGTGTTTAAAAGCGGAGCCGCCATCAGAGTGTGAAGTCAGAGTGGGTCTTAAGGCTACTCGTACCACTAAAGTTGTGCCGTGTCGCACCAACAGCCCCACAAAGGTTGATGGCTCACGGCCCGTGGCTCCACTTTTAACGTTTTCTTCACAGTCAGTTCTCACCACTGCAGTTTATTCGTGGTAGAGTGTCCACCATGAGAATGCCATAGACTCTGAAAATGCGACTCATTGCCTCCTTGCTTAACACTCAACATTACAGGGTTGAATTAGGGGGGGTGTTGGCCACCACATGGTTCCCGAGCGCGGCTGTGTCTGCAGCTCACCGCTCATGGGACTTTAACTTGAACCTTTATGTTACCAAGAAATGGATAATTTTTGTTTCCAGCTTAGTCACGGCAGTTGGAACTTGCTTCCAGTGACATCAGGACAACGTTACTTCACTTTTTCTTTTCCCTCTTTTTTTTGCTGCCTGGTTTGAGCTGAGACTACATCGCATCCAAATTTGTGCATAAATTAATTTGCTGTACAGCGAAGGCTCTCTCTTTCATCTGACAGCACCATTATCCCGTTCTCTAGTCTAGGGACCTCTGGTAGGCAAGCCAGGGGTCACAGCACTAGAGCCATCACAATTACCCAAGGAGCTGGACTTTGGAGCCGGATGGACCCTGGCTCGGCCCAACTGCTGGGCTGTAAGTTGTTCCTGAAGTCACCGTCAAATTCAGTGACGGCCAAAAGGCAAAGAAAGGAACTAAAGCAAAGAATTAGATATATCCATTAGAAAGTAACATTTTCTATTTATGTAAAAAAAAAACAGACGTTCCAGACTTCTAATAAAAAGACTGGATTTTGTTGGACTTTTTTCTCATTACCTTATTTACTTCTGTCTTAGTTTGATCTTTTTCTATATGACAGCTAAAATCCATTGTAGTTTTTCTAAATAGCATCAGATTGTTCATAATCCAGATGTGTGCAAGTTTTTGCTGGATGTTTGCTTGAATGGTGAAATCTCAAATGGCTTTTTTTAAACCAAAACAAATCTTTTTTTTTCGTGTTAGATGTTTAATCATATTTAATGTTAAGGTTCCTTCAACCACAGCATCAATTCGCTTTTTTCTATACATATATGTAAACATTAAGGACATTTCTTTTTAGAAAAAATGTCATAAAAGATTCAAAATGATGTGGACTTTAAACAGCTTGTTGTTTAGCTTCATGATCAAAGGTAAATGCAGGAATTCTAAATATTGGGTCAAAGATGCTTTTTTGTAGAGTGATTATTGGAGAGGCCTTTTTTGACTAAACTTTAATCAGGTAAACTGTATAGAAATACAAAGATTTTTAAGATTTTTCTAACAACATCTTTAATTTTGAATGTCTGAAAGTGAAACGGATGTTTTTTTTTTCATTTTCCACAGAATAACATTCAAGCTTATGTGACATTTGTAAACTTTTAAAAATTAAACACATTTGAATATCCCTTTTTTTATGACTTCTTCCAGTTATAATCACCAACTTCACTCAGACTTGCCTCGATCAAAAGCTGGGAGTGGTAGATTAGAAGGGAGCAGCTACATTCTGGTCCAGGCCTCTGAAAATGTAAAATAATCTCCAAAAGGAGAGCTTAACACCTGCTGGCCCCATGACGGTTCTTCATTTGTGGATGGCAGCGTCACAGGGGAAAAGGCTGGAGTGTTAATTGTTGGGCTTTAGTCAAAAGTTTTGGAAATTTTCATGGCGCAAAATGCGGCTAACAAGAGCACATCGAACCAAAGATGCTTTACAGACACGCATAAATGCAGTGAAAGAAATGCTTTTGTTGCTTCTCCCTGGCTCTGCAGAATGCTCCTCGGGGGGGAGATGGATGAAATCAGAGCAAATTCTGATAAAAACAAAACCTGACAATGAAAGACAATGAAAGCAGCAGTGGATAAATTGAATTACTGCTTCATCATTGTCTTCCTCTTCACTGATATTCAGAATATTCAATTCCAGCGTGGTCTTTGGAGGAATTTCTTCAGCTAGAATAAAAAACAGGTTTGAGTTTTGGTTTTTCCTCCAAAGATGTTCATTTGCTTAAGAAGAGGGTTTTTATTTCCAATCTGCTTGCTAAAAACTTTCCTAAATCTTCTGGCGTTTAAGCCAGTAAGTTGGATTGCTTGGAAAGCTTTCCCTCTGAGGGGGCAGATCAGTGGCAGCTGAATCTTGAAACTATTTTTAATGACAAGAAGTGGTTCTAAATATAACCCAGTGTGGATTTAGCGAGGTGGTGGAGCTTGTTGAAGATGGTGAGATTTAGAATCTGGAGATTAACCCAAAAGAACTGACATCTACTGCAAAGATTACGGTTGAAATCAGACTCCCATTGTTCTGCAAAAGCTGGGATGCACGCAGAGGAGATTCCCTCTGCAGATGTTACTGCACATCTGGCTGTCAGGTGTGATCTGTCAACTGGGGACAGCAGGGAAGAGGGAGGAAGGTCCGGCGGGTCTCTGTGGACGTAATCCTTCTCTGCAGCACACAAAATCACAAGTTCACAGCGGTTACACAATCCCTGTGAGGAGGGGCTCAGCTCTTCCAACTGGAATGAACTTTTTCAGGGATTAATCCAGGCAAAAAGCTGCTGCAGTGGTTTGATGGACAGTCCCGGCAGGTTTGTCCTCATGTTACCACTGAACTGATGTAAGGATTTACATGTTGTATGCCCGTCTACAACGACCGACTCGGGTCAGTGGGTGCATGAATGAAAGTGGTCAAATAAGAAATAGATCTTTTTCATGTGCTTTTGATGCACTCCTGAAACAGCTCAGTCTTTAAATTCCCACATGATCATATTTTGTAAAAGCATTCCCAAAGCGATAATTATGAAGGTTTTAGCCAAAATCAAAAAACCTTCCATTTTCTAGAACATGTTTTCTGCAAAGTGGCAGGACTTGATCAGAAATGTGCCTCTGTGTTGTGGGCAGGACTATTGGCCTTCAGTTTCCATCATCCTTCTGTTTCGACTCTCTCCCACTAGCTCACAGCCCCTCCCTACCTCAACCTAACGTTAGTGCTGCAACAGAAATGGAGAGCAATGTCGGAGGTGTCCAGCCGAACTGTTTTGAGCCAGATTCCAGTTTGAACGAGGAAAATGAAAATGTACATAGATCTATTTGTCTTTAGGTGGATGTACCAGCATGTAGGAGCATGGAGCTTGTGGCTCTAACAACTATAAGCTTCTTCTGCTTTTGATTTAGAACAATTTGAATAAAGAAATAGTCAGAAACTCACTTGTAATCTTAATTTTCTTTACATATGTCATTTATCATGAGAAAAATGCAACAGGTAAATATTAATATTTACTAAAATATACTTTTAGAAATAGACATTGAAGTAACAGAATGCTGTTTTTTTACCGTGTTTGCAGCACAGCCAGGCAGCAACAGGGACCTCATTACTGTAATGATTCTCCTTCAGAAACAGTCTTTTTGCTTCTGAGATGCTCTGAAGATGATGATTGAGGACATCCTTTGTCCTGTACAGCTGCTGGTTAAAGCCGTAGTCACAACTGCCCTCACCATGGACCATGGGCTGGCAAACCTGCACATGGTACTTACTTACTTGAATAAGAACATGTGCTCTAAACTTACTAGCGACAATTGATGACAAAACATTTGATCAGCCCAGTGCAATCGGTCCACAGATTGGGACTGGTCTGGAGCCTGGTGGTTGGGAACCACTGCCGTATATCTTTCAATTGTATCCCATCTCCAATAAATTCCGGGTCTAACAGATGTACGCTACTTTAGACGCAGACGCCGTGTGTATTTGTGTTTTGAGCCAGCGTAGTGATGGCCGGGGCCACTAAGGGCAGATATACAGTATGCACATCCATCTTTGCAGAAGTTCGGATGTTTGTTTTGGTGGAAAAAACGCAGACACGCCGCCGAAGCCGGCTCTACGATGATGTGTTGAAATGTAAGGGGGCCCAGACGGAGCGGCAGGCGGAGCCTCAGAGATCAAGTCGTTTTACTTCCTGGTAGGAAAAAAACTCATGAAAATAACTCATATTTTATAAACAATCTGTTCTTTAGTGTGCCATAGGTAATATATGATCACATACATTGATATAGTTTACTCTGAAAGCCTTCAGAAAAGCATGATAAAGGCCCTTTAAGTTAAGCAGCGTGGCAACTTTTCACACATTTTCAAAGAACTCCATCTGATAAAACACAAGCAGCAGAAGAATCACCTGCAGAGTTAGTGGTGTGAACTTGTCGTATAAGTTCTGTCATCTGTGCCTTTAGAAAGGTTTTGAACTCTCTGTGCTTCATCTCCTGAAGCTGCCCTTTCAGCATTTGTGAGAAATTCTCTAAACGGCATGAAAGTCTGCAATCAGGTTAAAAATATGAACTCTATAGAAGGCTATTTTAAAATAATTTGAAAATCACAGCACTGATTATGCCAGATATCTGCTTCCAAACTAACCATATGTTCACATTAATGAGCACAAGTACTTAGGTTCTAAATTTAAAAGGTAAAAAACCCTGTGAGGTCGAAAAGGTTTCCATCTGAGCTGTGTGAAGACATGGACATTTTCACCTTGTTTTGGATAAACATGCTTGCTATTTTGGATTTTCGAGGATAAACGAGTGGGTGGTTGTTTTTCTAAATGCCAAGTATATTTTTCAGGTATAATTAGCCACAGTCAGTGAACTTTACAGATCTCTGAACTTTTAAAACGGGGAAATTAAGATTAAAGCGTAAACAGCCGGCGCTAGGCTTTCCTTCTTTTTTCCTTCTTTTTTTGAGAACCAGATCTGAAAAAGAAGGAAACACTTTAGTTCTCTAAACAGTTACACAAATAAATTCTCTCAATGTAAAGACTTATTTTTGAAATGAATGTAATAAATAATCTCCTCTCCTGGATGAATGTTTTTCTTAGAATACTTAAATGCTATGAGGTGCAGTGGAACACTGATTGGATGTTAAATAGTAAATTCACACTTTTTAGATCAATTTGTGTGAGTGGTTTGATATTGGACTTTATTCAGAAAACACTTGAGGATGTTGGCTCTTTGCAAATTCTTTAAATAATTGGGTCGTAACCCGAAATGACCAACAGCATATTAGAAAGTGATCACGTTTAGAATCACGAAGAGACAGACAGACGTCTATTGGCAACCATTCTTCAATGGTTACTGGTTGTCTTTTTCAGCCTTTTACTGACAAACGTTCATTAATCTCTCATGTCAGTGTGGAGGAATGTTGGCTCCTCTCCTTTGAAAGCTCATGTCTGTCTATTGAGGTTTGTAAGTATTCACTGCAACACTGCAAGGCTTTTTCTTCTTTTGTCTCTTCATTATTTTGCTCGTATGCTCTGAGAGTAAGATCACTAATAGCGTGTGAGTGTTGCAGTAATCACATTTTATTCAAGCTTTTGCTGTTAAGACAGTTGGCCTCAAAATTGCCTGTGGGGAAGCTCTGGCGTACAGAGGAGATTGCGGTCACAGTACAATGTTGAGCTGCTTTGCTGTAAAACAAGCCCAGATCTTCAAACCTTCAACAACGCCGCATCAGCACAAACGTCTCGAACCAACTGAGCTGCCGCTTTGAGATGTTTGTGCTAAAGAAGAGTTGAACCAGCCGGTTTCACGTTTGTTTTGAAAAAGAAAGAACCAACTGTACTGTTGGGTTTTCAGGTGTTTGAACTGAAGACCAAAGGAAACAAGTTTCACGGATTTGTATTGAAGAAGGGAGAAAATACTGTATTTCACATGTTTGTACTGATATGCTGATGATGGTTGTTTCCTTCTGTGTATTTCCATACGTTTTGACATTAAACATGCCAACTGAGGCCTGTAACTCTTTCCTAAATTTCACTGGCAGCAGAGAGACCATTAGTGTGTGCATGGATGACTGGAACTCAGTATATTTCTCACTATAATTTCTCACTATATTTCTCATATAGTGGGCTATGCTAGTGCTTTTCTTCTGGACATAACAAACCAATAATATTCTGTTCTTGTTGAACAAAAAGCATAAATCCTCTTTTATTAGTTATCTATGATTAGCATCTTGCTGCTTTGTCTAGCATTATAGACTGGGTTTTCATTAGTATTTCTTCTTTTTGGCTTGTTTTTTTTCAAAAATGTTCTGAGGTGATTGGTTGTTTTAAACAAATGTCCAATGATGGGCAGCATTTGTTTCTGCTGTACCCAACAGTAGTTCACAGACTGATCATTTCCTCACAGCTGTGCAGCTTGCATTACACTGGAGCATCAGCACTCCAAACAGAAAAGATGTGTCAGAAAACTGCACAGAAAAAGGTTCTGTCTTCTCTGCAGTATTGAAATGTCATTGTTGGTTTGTGGTCACACTGAGAGCACAGAAAGCTAAAGACAGCTAATGAGAGCGCCATTAAGCATCCTGGCATCAGCCACAAAACAAGTGTCCCTCCCTTTTATGAAAGGGAAATGCTGACTCTATATGAAATGCTTGCAAAAATGACTGCGAATGTTTATGTGACCTGACAGAGATGCTGTGTCAGAGAATTGTCTTCACTAGATACTCGCTTTGTTTCCTGCATTTCTCTTTCAAAAGTTATAATTTAATAGGACCTCATTACAATTGGGAAAGATTTATTGGACAAAAACAAAAAGCAGCGAAAGTCGTTTTTTTTTTTATGTTTTCTTCAACACTGGAGATGTCACCAGCAGCAACACCTACATAACTCTTTATACTGTAACTTTTCAACCGATTAACATCATTCCAGCACATTCTGAAGCGGAGAAAACGGCGCTGAAGTTGCAATGGCCGCGTAAACCGTTGAAAAGTTACGGTAAGTCAAAGAGCTAAAGCTCTGGTGTTAAAGGTTTTGACTTTTTCAAAAATGAAAAGAGACGAAAAGGGAAAGCAAGACAGGAAATGCAAGGCTATAGACTAACTTTAGCTTAAACGCATATTAAAATGCACTGTTCTTCTCACATTCTTTACTCTAAATGCAGTGCATTACAATGTGGGCTTTACTGTTTCTGAGAAACTGCTCGAGCCTTTCTCTTGGCCATGTATTGACCAGAACTAGATTGTAGAAATACAAGCAGGCAACAGCTTAACTTTCAGCCTCACAATGACTTTTATTCTTTAAAATGTGAAACTGTCTTTTTTTCTCTCTTCTTCCTTTTCGCTCTCACTCTTTCTCACTGAAATTCCCATTGAAACTGTTATGAATTATTTCATGTCAGTAAAGTAAGGCAAAAACAGCATTTATTACATCATAAAATCAATTTTTCAGACCCTCAAACCTCATTCTGAGCTGCTTTTTTTATTTTTTTCTTAATATTAATGTCTTCTCTGTGTGCTGTCAAAAAGTAAACTGTCGTTAAACACTATATTACTGCACAATGCACTGGTTTTTATATTATTAAAAACTGTCAATTTCACCTAGACTCATTTCTTTTTTGTCACGCCAGCCTCACTCATGTCCTGTTCCGCACAATCTATAGTCTGTGACTAATTGTTGGTAAAGAATCATGCCCTCAGTCTGTTCATTGGCACTATAAATAGATGGGATTTATGCACCGCCTCTCACAAAGGTATTATATGTGTAGAACAGAGGAGATTTTGTCAACAGAACAGCTCTAAACAGGCCCCCCCGAAATATGTACACCAGACATTCATGCCAAAGAACTTATAAACCCACAAAACAAGACCTATAAACAAACGCATATACAGGCAGGGACAGACAAAAACATTCTTAAAAACTGAAGAAAACGATATTTACTTGTCTGTAACAGTGTTGAAGCTGAGATTATCATTGGATACACAACATTCAGACAATAGTTCCAATCTGGGAAAAGTCTGCCCCCCCTGCTGTCTTGTCTGGTAACGTTCATTAAATACTTTTCACAACATCATGAAAGAAGCCTGAGTTTAAAGGCAACTGAAGGGTTCTGAATGTTAGCACGATTTTGTAGTCTCTAAAAATAGATCCAGGACTTTTAGATGGTCTGAAAGAGCAAAGCACTTATTTAAAAATGTCATCAGTTTGATAGCAACAGACAGTGAATCTGTAGCTTTCCGTTTGGTTAGAACAGACCTACTAGAGTTACGCTTTGTTTCTGTTTTAAATTGTTATTGTGTTGCAAATTTGTTTGGATGTGTTACGTCCCGTTGCGCCTGCTGCACCCTTTTTCTTTATTAAATAAATCAAAACAGGGTGCAGCAGGACGTAACAGGATGTCATTTACAATTCTTGTTAATTTTCATGTATTTACACGCATTGACATGCATTTTTATAGGACAGATAGAGCAAGTAACTGTACCAATCTCTGCCCCATTTTTGCTCACTGCACAGCCGCACTGTTCAAATACAGAGAATATGGCGTGGTAGACCTGTGCAGACAGCTGAGTTAAAAAAAAAAAAAAAATTAATACCTATGAATTCCTAAATATTTTGTTAAAAAAGGATTTTTCTTCTAATATTTTATGGTATTGCGGTTCATATACATCTTTTTCTATCATTATTTTTAGTGATAGTATTTCATATAGTATTTACTAGTTTTGTTTCTACTCAAAACTGTATTTTAATGCTTCTGTTTTAATTACTTATTTTTTAAAACCTACCTGTGGTCTGGGGCTCACTAGTATTGAGGCAGCTTTAAAAGCAGAAATCTAGAAGCATCTGCCCTGCTAACTTACTTAAGCACATCTAGTGACTCTTAACCCAGAATTCCCCCAAAAAGCAAAAAAAAAAGACAAAATAATAAATGTGTCTGATGGAAGAACCAGGAGTAGCAAGATCCACTCAAACTTAACTGACCTTAGTAGAAGAACAAGTATTGGTTCTGAAGAGTATCCTATCCCGGACAAGCCCCCAATAATTTACAACCCGCGGCTTGAATGAGATGAGATAACCTTTTATCTGTCGCAAAGTTGGAAGATTTCCATTGTGGTGCTGTAGCAAAGGATAAAGAAAAGGAAATCTTTGAAAAACAAAATAACAGACACTACTCAAAAGCCATTGTTATAAAATATAAAAAGAGATGTACTATTTACAACTGTTTTCTAACAAATGTACAAATCCATAATAATGTTAAGCATCTCAGATACAACAAGGGGATCAGTAAAGTGGGTGATGCTCAAAAACAAAGCAGAGATCAGCCAAGTGTGCTCCTCCTTTGCCAGAGGTCTTCAGCCTTTTAATCTGCCTCCATCTGATCAGCCTTACACAAAAAGCTGGCCTCAATCAACTGGCTTCAGTCAGCTGTTACCATCAGCTGGTTAAAACTGACAGGCTCAAAAAGGAATAAGACACAGACACACAGCAATAGATGAAGTTCACACTATTGGGTCTATTTTTATTTTCAAACTTTTTTTTTTTTACTTTACAAAATACCGTGATCCTATCTGCTGGAGTTTTGAGACATTGGAGGACAAAAGGACACCCCCCCCCACTCTTAAATGAATGCTTACCAATCAAATATAAATGTTATTATGAATTTCATCTCTATTTCCTGTAAATGTATTTTTCTGTACAGGAACAAAGCTTTGTTCAGTCTTGAACTTTTCTCCGGTTTTGGACATTGTTTTTGTTTCGGTTGATACCACTTTACGTACCACGACCCTTCAGCTTCTTTATAACCCAAGAAAAATGTACCACTTTTTATCTCCACTGACGAAGGTCATGCTAGCTAGATGCAGGCCCCTTAAACTATAGGCCCTTTTGTCAGAACGATCACAACAAACAAGTGAGCCATTCTCAGCTTTGTACTGGTGTGCTTGCTCTGCATGAAAACAAGCGTGACTATATTAATTGTAATTAGGAAGAGAAAATTGCTGTTGGGGCTGAGCCAACTGTTGCTGGTGAATAACATTTTTTTTTTTTTACGAGATGTCTGTCAGCGCATGGGGATGTGCATTTATCCAGGGCAGGCACAGTCACATGCCTGTTTTAACCTTTTAGGTGAATGATGAAGCTGACACTTCATGAAATACTGCTTCTGAATGTAATGGTCAAAGGTCGTGGTTGTAGGGTGCTTAGTCATATTATTAATACATTAGTGAGTGTGTTTCAGAAGGGTTTATTCTTCCCTTCAGATGCTGATTGATATGCATGATTCATTTGAACGTTTCATTGCCTGTGTAGCATCCTGCAGCCACAAACATGCAAGACTGGCTACTAAGCGAAACTGTAAACACCGTTTCCGTTAGGGTTTCACTGGATTTGTGCTTCAGTAAAAACCTGATGCCCATTTTCATACATTTACAACTATATTAGTTTTGATTTATTACTGTTTTAAGACGTTTAATCTGAAATTTTAGATTCCTGGCTGCCTTGTAGGCTACCTTGTCTGGCATGTCAGTGACATTTTGCGATCTGGCTCAAAATAACACAAACAGGGTTTCAGCGTAGCGCTATGTCGCGGAGGAGAAGCGCTTTTCTTCACGTGGGTGTGCACTGAGGTTTACATTTAAATGTATGTAATGACTTTTTATTTTTGCATGACCTTTTTAAAGGGAATAAACCACTGTTGTTTTGTATGTACAAGCACTGGAAGGGAAGAGTTGGGATTGGACCTTACTCTGGGGAGACATTCTTCAAGCTCTATTTTAAATATCCATTGAAAGAGCTGAGACTATAAATATTGACTTCTAAAACCATTACACCAGCAATACTATTAATGTGAAGATATGGAAGATGAAAGCAAATTAGACAATCTTATGTGTACAGTTTGCTTACTGGTGTCTCTTTGAAGCACAGATCTAAATCATTGACTGTACATGAAAACTGGACCAAGTGAATGTGAGGTCAACATGGCTTACTTCCGGCTCCAATAAAATGTTAATTCAGTCGCCATTTTTTCATGATACGGATGCTGTTGTGAACCAAACCCAACTCTACGACACACAGCTGGATGGATTTCAATAAAACTAGCCAAGCACAAAAATTTAAGGTAACCTTGAGATAAATGGGATGCCACAACCCATTGAAGGAGCAAGAAAGCAAGTTTATTTTGTTTAAACTGGTCAGCTTCAGCACTCCCTCCACGCAGCGCATCTCCTTCCTCTTTTTATCCACTTCAGAGTGACAACCCTTCAATCACCTGATCCACTCCTCATCTGATCGAGTAGCAGAAAGAGAAAACAAAACGAATGAAAGGTAACGGAAAGAACTGGAAGGCTGTAACTGATGCCACCATGCTGGAGCCAGACGACGTCAGTAAGCAGTAATTGGTCCAAGTTAATCTGAGTCAGTGTTTCTATGGTAACCATTCTAACCAATCAGGACTCAGCTTGTTGGAAGGCCACACCCCTACCACTTGTTTGACACAAAATCTGTCAAACAAACGTTTTGAACGTTGGATGTTCAGGCTAGCAGGCACCACATGCTTTAACTGAGGCGTCTGATTGGTCAGTTTATATCTAGAACAACTTATACTATAGAAAAAATATCATGAAAAAAATTAGGATTATCAAGAACATGTTGAAAAACAGGTAGCAGAGCAAGAATGGGTATTCTGACAAATATGATAACTAAGTCATATCTGTTTATTTCTAAATAGATGTCTATGAGATTTTGGCTTCTTGGAGCCAGTGGGTACTTCCTGTATGGAACGCCAGGAGGGAAAGGTCACACATACAATCGATTTTTTTTGTTCCTTTACTAAATTCAGCTTACAACCCTAAACACACACACAGTCACAGAGAAACGCACACACGTCTCTGCATTTCCTTCAGTCCAACGATTTATTTCTAATTACCGGGTGTAAGCTCAGAACTTCCTCTGAAAGGCTCCATATTAGAAACCAAATCTTATAATTAACCCATCCTCTCACATGAAAGCAGTGGCAGTGCTCTGCATTTCAGAGGCCCTTGTTGATGCTTCTATCATCTAAGAACAGCTCTCCCCAGCGCTGCCTCTTCAAATATGCCAGCAGTTTAGGGAAAGATGAGCTGCTAATGGGCTGCTTACTAGTGGAGAGGACCAAAGAGACTGACCCTGGGGGTTTTCTGTTTCCATGTGTTGTCTTTGGGAAACTAAAGGAGTAAGATTCACTCTTCAAGCTTGTTTTTTTCTTTGTTTTTGATTTAACAAATGCAAACCTCTTGTTTTTTTTATAACATGTTGCTTGGTGGATTTATTGGTGCATACATGTTTTTTCTTTGCGTTACACCTAAATTGATAACTATAAGTTAAACAATTTATGGTGACCAGTCACAGGTTTTTTTTATCATTATATATATATATATATATTTCTATTCTCAGTAGCACTTGTGTGAAACTTGGCTGTCCCGCCTTTTGTTGCCTTTTCTGACTGATCCAGGGAGTTTAGGAGTGGATTAGTGTTGCTAAAGAAGCCTGTTGACATCAGATGGCATGGGAAATATGAATCCACACGCACTCTGTGACGGAGCTTAAAGCAAACCTGCAATGGGCACGTAGAGAAATGGGGAAAAACAAATAAACTAAGCCCACAGTAAGTATCCTCACAGTTGGCTTATTCCCACAGACATTTGGCTGAGATGGAAAAGGAATACGAGCCAGTCTGGTTAACAGTAGAGGACTTGATCAAATGCCTCTAAATCTAACATTGTGAATATAAGCTCATTTAAAGTCATAAAAATACAAAATAATCATAATATTATGACATTAATAGTTATTACATGTGTTTTTTGGTTTATTGTCCTGCACATTTTCGATTTGTTTTGGATATCCAAAACATCGGATGCACGCAGTCAACATGAACCAGGGTGAAAATTAAAACAACTTTACCATTACATTGTTGTGGCAACTCTTGCTTAAACCAGACTGAGTGAGGATTATTACCAATAATCCTCTGGTGTGGTTCTCTAGATGTTCTGCTGAGCGCTCAAACGCTGTGGCTGAACTGCGTGTACACACCCACACACTGTTCTGTTTGCAGACCGATTGCTTTTCAGCTATTGTTTCATTTTCAGCAGCCACACAGATCAGTGCACAGAGCAGGCAGCAGCTGCTGTTGATTGTAGTTCTGCTGGCTGTTTTCATCATGTTAACTTGAAGTATTAGCTGCTTGCCAATGAGGTATAAACAAAGAACAGTTAGCACCGGCTCAACATCTTAACCCCTGAAAGGCTGCCTTTGCTCTGCCAGGTTTTGCTTGTTTGGCTGACTTGTTACCATATTTGTTAAATAATTCATCAGATTATTGTGCAGCCTAGACATTTGACAATTATTGCAACTATCAGTTTTAAATTTGTTAGGGTTTTGTAATAATTAGTGCACGACTACTGCCAAAGATCGCTTGGCAGCGAACTAGAAGCTAAAAAAAAAAAAAGTCTTCAGCTCATTGTTTATTTGCTAAATAAATATATAAAACATGTACAAAGCCAAAGATGGCAAATGTTTCCAGAAATTGACTAATCAGCTCAACGTGTTCAAAAATGAAAACCATTTTTAGACTATTGACAAAGGTTTCCTGTTGCCATCAGTGCTTCCTCTAATAGAGGGTCAAACCCATGTCAAACTTCACTTTTGTTTCCTTTTTTTCTTAGGAGTCAGGGTGTTGGTCAATAGGTGCACAGCCTGATCTAAAAAAAGTCATTTTGTTGTACAGATGAACTGCAATTTTAGCTCAGTGCAGCATAAATCTGATATTTGGCACAATGCCCCCTTGGGCTGCAGTACAGATTATTGAGAGCAGATGACTGCTCTTTTGATTAACTAGTTAAATATTCAGATAAACAAGAATTGCCCTTAATTATAGAGTAAAATATAAAAGAACATTCCAAAAACTGTAACTGTCTTAACTTTTTAAGTGTTCAATGTACCCTTACCATGAAGTAAAAGAAATGTGAACAATGGGTGTGATTAAATTATACCAAAAAATAAATCCGTGTCTTTTCTTTGGTCAAGTTTCTTTGTGAAACGTTTAGATTGTAACGTTTTTCAGCTTTCGGGGTCACCACAGCAACTCGGCTTTTTCACAGAACGTTTTACGCTGGATGCCCTTCCTAACTCGACCCTGTATTTTACCCGGGTTGGGGACAGACACAGGGACAAGCAGACCTAGATCCCTTTGCGGCTACATAGTTAGTCAGTAGCGTGAAAGGTCTTTCCTAGGAAACCACACTGTATGAATCTCATTGCACCCCCTGGAAATCAAATCCTGATTTCCCGCATGCTGGTCCTGCACCTAACCAACTGAGCCATCCTGCTGCTAAACGTTTGAATCATAACAAAGGAAAGGAAGGAATTTTAGTCTGAATGAACTGTAGGGAAAGCCGGATGTTTGGCATCAATTAAAGAAGAGTAATTCTCTGTATACTTTTTTTTATTCCCAGAAATGCAAACCATGTTTTCGCAAAATGCGATTGGTCATCGATGCACGTGAACATGGAGTACTGACTCACATTCATATAAAACAACAGAACATCAATAATTTCAGAAATTAATTTTTTCCCCCTGTGGCTTTAATGCTTTTACACCGGAGCTTTAGCTCCAGTCTTGACGTTCTTCGAAGTACCGTAGCTCTTCAATGATTTTTCGCAATTTACGTAATTCCAACAGTCTTTGAAGCTGAGCAAAGCAGCAGATATGCAACACTTTCCAGTGGTGAAGTGTTTTTGCAATTAGTGTGAATCAGTTAATTCTGATGTGGAGAAAAGCAGCTATGCAAAGCAGATATGAAAAGACGGTTTGCTCTGCATCAGAATCAGCTGATTCACATTGAGGTCGAGGAGTTACAGTTTGTCGAACAGAGTGTGAGCTTTAGGTGCCGCCAGCGAGATCTTTGGTGTTAAAGGGTGGGTAAATTTGTGCCTGAAAATCACCTTTTTGCCCCACTGTTTGTAATTCAAAGCTTTTACAATGTGTTGAAACATTGTTTGATTTTATTATCCTAAACTTTCTAATACTGGAAGCTCTTCTACAAACGCACTTTGAACCATCGTAACTCTGAACATTTACTCAATGAATGTAATTACAACAAATGATTATGAAGCAGAGAAAAGCAGCTTTGCGCTGATATGAAACTATTTGAAGCTGCTATTCTCGGTACGGTAAATTACAGTCATTCAAAGAGAGTGTGATATGTTGTCATCACTGGCAGCATATTCAGTGTTAAAGACCCACTAAGATCATCTGAGGAATGTTTTCATTAGCCTTTCAATTATATAGTTTCTGAAAAACGGCAGTAGTCCATTAGAAATTCACCTCACCTATTGGCATGATTCCACCCCGCCCTCCTTCCTCTCCGGGTTTGTGGCCCGCCCAGCGTATTTAACAGCATTTTTTTGTGTACTTCTGATTCACAATTTAATACTCAGAAATGGAATTTTAAGCTAAATTTTGTAAATAAATGTCCATCATCAGAAAATACTACAAGATCACGTTACAAACACCAAGAGACAATGAGTCTTTAACGGGTTAAAAGTCCTGGAAAGCTTTTTTTTTTTAAGTGTATCATCTATCGTTGTTGTTTTTTGGTCACGCATACTTTAACGTTACTGTTGTTCAGTGTTCCAGATTTTCATTGAGTTGCTCCATTGAGGAATGACGCAGACAGTCGGGCCTAAACACTGACAAGAGGCCTTTCAGCAGCCGTCAACCGTAGTACGCAGACCTGATTGACAAAAGTGCAACACGGACGTCATGGAACCATCTTGTTAGCCTTAACCTTCATTTTTCAGTTTGTTGTAATTACCTTTGCTAATTTGCATCAGCATTATCTCAGAAGAAACTTAGGATCAAGCAAACAAGCCTTGTTTTCTAACGCAGAGAAATCCTGCTAAAATTGCTTGTAGCTCTGGGCTCCCGGAGGTGAGCCAAGAACAGCCGAACGCTAAACATTCATGGCGCTGCAGAAGAAGTGATTTCTGGGAAGGTGCAGGATTGACGTCAGAGGGATCCAAACGTGAGACATTTGTTCCTAATGACTAGCCGTCATAAAAAAAGGGTAATCCAAATTAAGTCTTTGAACACTGGATCTACAGTTTTTTGTGTTGTATTACTATATTTTATTTTCTCTTTAAACTTACTAGTTTTCTCACATTTTCTTTGCTTTCATTCGTCCACGTTTACTTTTTTTCTGATAAAACAGCCTTCAGATCACCTTTAGATCTCTTCCTAATTTCCTGTAGTCTTTGAAGCCGATGTGTTTGGATTATTCGTACGGACTCATACGGAAGTGGCTGCTGCTCTCTTCTGGAATGTACTCGAGGGAGGGGTATTGACAGACTCTGTACATGTGTTTCCACACAGCCTGACACAAAATTTTGTTATTTTTGTAAATCCATGTAACCTAAATGTTTACAAGTAGATAAACTACTAAAAAAACAAAATATAAATCTGCTTTTCAAATACTGCTGCAAGAGTTCTGTTGTATTTTGGACAAAAACCAGTCTAAATTAAAGCCACTTCTGCATTTTTGCAGAATATGATTTTATTTATAAAGGTACCTTTAAGTTAATGCTATGTTAGGCCTCAGTCTCAGCTGCGCTTACAGGTGGATACAGGCTGTCCGCAGGTGAAAAATGGACAAACCTGTACGGGGCACGCAGGTGACCTAGGCCTTAAAAAAATCTAAGCTGTAGTCTGCTCCATGATCCTGTATTGGGATCATGCTCTTGCACATTTTTTTCCTACGGGCATGCTGGAAGTGGCCGCTCGTAAAGAACACTTGTATAACATGTAAAACGAAATAAGGTGAAAGTAGGAGAGATACAGATTAGTCATTTTCTCAACCCCTCCAAATCCTGCAGAAGGAAGTGCAGTTGAAGTGATAAGTTTGTCCTCCTTGCACGTACAAAGTGCAGCCTGACTGTCAGAATTTTCTTTGTGTAGATTTGAATTTGCAAAAATCAGATGAATGTTTTCTTCAGGAAGAGAGTTTGTCCAGTTAATCCTTCCAAGAAAACCTCACTCAGGTGAGTGACCCACCTGGAGGATTTATGTTTTGTTTGAACCCAGCATTACTCAGACTGATGAATCCACTTTAATTGGAAACGAAACATTTTGAGATGAAGACTTTAAGTCCATATGGTTTGACTCAACTTCAAGAGAACAACTTCAAGAATATATTTGAACTGTGGCTCATATTTTTATTTTTTTTTAAGTTGTTGATTTTTTAATGATCCGTCCTTACAGTAAAATAAATATCTGCGTAGTCAATGTTTCTCACTATAGAATACAGGACTTTGTTGATTTTTATTCTTCTTAATATTTATTAGGAGAAATTCCAGTTTTACTTTTGCTTTAAATGTTATGTAATGTAGTGACGGTGAGGAGGTTGACTGATAGAGCCAGAAAGGATTCGATTCATCATTTAAAGGAAACAACTTGAAAATCTAATAGCTTTACAATGTTTTTGCAAATAAATGTATAAAATGTAAGCATTATTACAACATTTGACGGCAAAGACAGTAATAAAAAGTACTAGTGTAAATATGAAGCTTATTTTGAAGGAGGAGATAAACCACTTCATAAGCAGATCCTTTTGTTCAGCCTTATTTTAGAAAGACTTACCACACTAAAAAGGGGGAGTGTCCTTGAAAAAATATGTGTCTAATGCTGTGCTGTCTTAAACCAGCTTAAATAACCATCAAAAATGTAAAAAAATTCTTCAACCTGAACCACAAAACAGGAACCATTTAGAAAGTTAGAAACTAAGGGTTATGTTCCTGTGTGAAAGACCTATTATACAAGAGAAATCATAGGCTGCTGTTTTTTATGTTGTATGTATTTTTTTTTGGTTTTTTTTGCGATGTTTGTTTATTTATTTATTTATTTGCTTGCTGCTACCCAAAATGAACAAACAAAACAAGAAAAGCTCAGAGAGCTTGGGTTCTCCAGGGTTAAAAACAACAGCAAGGAATCTTGAATGTACATTTTCAAATCCCTGAAGACAGATGGCATCTACACCCACTAATGTGAATTTGCAGTGAAAATGTCTCTGCCGTTTTCAAAGATGTGAAGCTTTCCTCTCTGAGTCCTGTCCTGCATGTACACTGAACTGTAAAAAGTGTCCTTTTCTTCTCCGTTGCTTTCCAGGGTTTTAATGAGGCTCATTCATTATCCGGCCGTGTTTGACCTGCACAGCATGAATGACGGAGCGAGCTAAAAACAAACACTGCGCACTTTCTTTTCACACTGCAGACCTAGAAATAAAACGCAAAGGCTGGATTTTACTAGCTTTGATAATTTGCTTTCCTGAAATATAGAAAACTCGATTTTAAATTTTAAATTCGATTTTGAAGTGCAGGAATGTTTGGCTCTTATGCTTTCAGCAGTGTTTGGATTAGCCGAAGTCCACTACCGCTGTCACAGATGTGCAGCGATTAAAGGAGTTAGTTTGGGCCTTTTCAGACCAGTTAAGCCGAACGAACTAGAGCTGTTTTGGCAAAAAGAACAGCAGGAAAACCAGCAAGAGGCCAGCCCTCGAGGCCTGGAGTTTTCCACTCCATAAGTCCATAAAGATCTCCTTGAAGTTAGCTAAAGTTTAGCCAAAGCAGAAGTCTCGAGCTCTGGTTCAGACTGAACAGCCTTTGCGTGAATGTGTCAATCCAGAATTTAAACTGAGGTCAGAGGTCACTTGTTTGGTCCTAAATTAAGTTAACAGATTATACCTAAATGCAACTACCTAAAGCCCTGCTGTAAATCTGCTTCAAAAGTTGTATTTGAAGAGGAATCAATAATTTGATGTCAGTATATATTTCAAAATGGTAGACACCACAGACGTTTGTATGAATGATTTCATTAATAAATACGGCCAAGGAGTTCTCAGTAAGTCAATGTAACTTTCAGTGTATGTTTTCCTTTCTCTTTGGGAACTTTTGATCATGGATCATTGCGTACGATGTGTGCGTTCTTTGTGGTTTTGGTGATGGTGCTGTACTGAAAAATTTGGAGTTTGAATTACGTTAAAGAAGAAGAAAAAAGGGTGTGGACTTTATTTATTTATTTATTTATTAGTATTTATTTTTGGGGTGTGTACTCCAACTTTAGCTATCCATCAGAAAAACATACATCAGTTTCCAGATATATTTCGACAGGCACAAAATCCCTCTGAGATCAACCATTTTTGAGAACTATTTATATTTGCTCGCATTCAGCAGCTGATGTACTTTTTAAAGGAACATGCAGAGGATCTATTCTGTATTTGAGTTTCTGAATTAAAGCACAATTTTTTGGTATCTGGGCTTGTTTTTTTAAAGTTTGGTTTTCATGACATCCCGGTGCACACCTGGGATTTTTCTCAGCCCACCCCTTTGGGCATGGCTTCAGAGCTGTACTTCTGAAGAAGAGGATGAAAAGTGCAGAAGGAATGTGATGACGAATTATGACTTACCGAGGGAAACTTGTGCTGCAAATGGAGACGGGAGGCATCTGCAGCATCCAGTCTCATGGATTGACTGGAGGAGTGCCTGTTATGTGTTTCTTTTGTTCTCTGGAAGCATTTAATTTGTGTAGGACACAGTTTGGAGGATGGTGAGACGAATATTGGCATGAAAAATGTAATAGTTGGATCCATAGAGAAGGGATGACGGTGCCTTTGCTTCGTAGAGACACACAGATTCGTGCCACCGGTACATTTTAAAAGGTGATCAAAATAGCAGGCAGGTTGTCTGACTGTTACAAATTCATCAAAGCAGCGAACAAACATAGATCACAAAGGGGTCGCAGGATTTTCCTTGTGTTTTCCATTTAGCTACTTCACTGATCCCAATGTAAAATACTAGTTTTCTCTTCTAATATCCTATCGTGGCCTAAAACTATTCTTTACTTTTACCTCACACCTTTTGTTTTTGGTTTTGATTTTCAAAACGACTGAGATAAATCTCATTGATTGAAGTGGTTAAATACAGTTTATTTTAGCAGTGAATGATTGAATGACCTTTACGTGTAAGAGGCCTGTTTCATGGTTAATTAAATTAGTTGTATTCTTAATTTTCTTGAACTTTTCAGCATCGTTCTGTTACTTTTATGGTTTAACCCATAATCTGAGGTTTTATTTTTCGGTCACCTCTGCAATGTGAGGGGCTGCAGTTCCAAAAACATATGGAGTCTGTACCATTGATTTAGTTTGAGCTCTCACTTTAATTACGGTTATGCTGTTTTTAGACAAAATCCAAAAACCTGTGTTGTTTTCAGTAGTTCATTAGAAATTCACCTCCGAGTTGTGGATGGAACTGTTGATGTGGAGCAAACCCTGAGTTTGTAGCAGGGATCTCATGGCCCGCCCTGTGTATTTTCTAAGTCAAAAATAAAATCTTTTTCAAAGTGCATTTTTTCATCTGCTCCTGATTCACTATGATTCGAATAAAGACATTCTCAGAATCGCAATTTGGAGCTTAATTTTCTTTATATTTGTCTTCTATCTTTAGAAAAAAGCAACTAGAACACTTTATAAACACCCAATCACCATTTTTATTGGAGTGTGACTGTCCAAGTTGCTGATCCCCCCAAAACGATGAAAATTATCAATAAAAATGGATTATTGGGTCATGGTGCTATTTTATGCTTGTTTGCCATACTTTTTAAAGATCTGTAACCCATTTTTAACGGTCTGATTTAAATGATGTGGTTATCTGATAAGATTTCTAAATGATAATGTTCACAAAGATCATCCAATGGTTCAAAAATGACAAAGACAAACAGGCTTATAATACAGTTTCTGATTGACTTTCAAAAGGATTTGCTCCTGTAAGTTCAGTGAATGCTGTACGAGATGAACGTGACATCATTTAGCAACACTGAGATTTTTGTTCGCGTTTCACGAAGATTGTTTGTTTTAGGTGGATGTAATGCCTGTGACCTTATCATTGGCGTGCTACTGTACAGCTTTATTTAAACCTACAAAGTGCTAAAATACAAAAAAAAAAATCTATAATTTTGTGTTGACTTGTAAAAACGTATTCAATGTGTTTAGTAGCAATGATGGCATTTGTTTTAACAATAAAAGTTATTTTTTTTTTTTGTAAAACAGAGAAACAGAGAAACCATCTCACTCCATGTTCTCCAGCTGATGTAAATAATGTCACGGAAACCTGATCAAAGTGGGTTTTTTTTGCTTCTGCTTGTAATCCGTACATGCATAAACACAGCCTTGGAGTAAAAGAAGCTAATCACAGGGCTCAACGACTGCTGCACAAACACAGAAGCTCACTCTCACACTTCTGACATGACTCAACATGACCGAGCATGCTCGGAATCACACCCATATTTCTGGAGTCACTCACTGTGAACGCAGCTACTGTTAAAAGATGCTGGAAGATGCAATGATGGGATCAACTTAGCCAGCTTCTATTGGTACCTTTTTTAAAGTCCTTGCACGTTTTTTCCACTTCCTCTTTTCTAAAATCCCACTTTGATAATCTCAAGCGTCCAAATGTGTCATTTTAGCCAAAATAATAAAAAGATTCTCGTCATTTTCCAGGACGTAAAGCGGAATAAGTTAATCAGAAATTCACCTCTGAGTTGTCGGTAAGACTGTTGGCGCAGAGTAAGCCCGCCCCCACTTCCCATTTATCTGTTCACGCTCTCTCTTGCTACCTTACAGTCCCTCAATCTAACATTACAGGTGCAACAAAAATGGCGAGCAATATTGGAGCTATTTGGTTGTACGGAATGGAGCGGATCAGGGAGCTATTGGCCCACTGCTACAGGCTTTATTAAATGTTTCCGTCTCCTCCTGATTCTCAATGATTTGAAAAAACAAATACTCAGCAACGCAACTTTAAGCTTTTTCTTAATATATGTCCTCCATCGTGAGAAAAATGCAACAGGAACATGCTAAAAAACACAACAATCACAATTCTTACTAGAGTAGGTCTTTCTGTAATTCCCTGAAGTCTTTCAGAGGACAAATGTGTGTTACTAATGTCAGCGGAGTCGCTGTCATTCAAATGATTACACTAGTAAGTCAGACATTCCAGCAATATTCAAAATATTTCAAGTTTGGGTGAAGCAATTAGAAGAGTTTTTTGTAGCTCTTTTAATGGAAAGCAGCACATTTATGAACGCACTTCTTCCTCACATCCTCCATATATGCTCATCTTCCAGTTAGCACAATTAGTTGTTCAGGAAAAAGAGCATTTATTGCTTAATTTCACATTACATTTTAAGAATGAAGCTTAGCCAAGTTCTTTTAAGGCCCGCTCAGATGAAAAACGTGTTTTTGGTGTTTTTAACATGTTCTTGTGGCCTTTTCCTGATGATGGAGGACATACACTGCTCAGAAAAATAAAGGGAACACATGAACAACTCAATGTTACTCCAATTGTCCACTTAGAAAGCAACTCTGACTGACAATCAATTGTGTATGTTTTTGTGCAATTTTGTCAACAAGCAGCAGGAACTGCAGTTGGTGGTTCAACCCCTCCCACATACCCCAGCAGATATCTGCTACAGACTCATCTGCAGTCACATTCCCAGCTGTAGGTCAGGAGTCATTCCTCTGTTAACTTGCTTCTACAACTTATTTGGCTCTAAAAAATGCACCAATGCTTGAGTTTTTATTTAAGTCAAAGTAATTAGCCGTCAAACTTAGCTTATTCTATGCTCCAGCTCTAAATGTTTCTGTGTATTTTTTTTTTTTAATACTTTAACCCCATGGAGGCTGTTATGGAGGCTCTGTGTGTAAATCAACCCTTGGCCATTTGGGGGGAAGCATTTAACTAAACTTTAGCTCACTTTGGAGCTTCACAAAAAAGGCTGTGAATACTTCTGTAAATATCATTTTTTATACATTTGCAACAATTTCAAAATAACTTTTCCAACATTGCCATTATGGGGTGTTTTTCAAAGAATTTTTCAGGAAGAAAACAGATTTAATCCATTTTGAAATAAGGCTGTGACATCATAAAATGTGGAAGAATAAGGCGCTTTGAATACTTTCCGGATGCACTGTATATGGATCTAAACAAAGATGAGCCAATACTTTAAGCAATTTGTGAACTTTTTTTTTGGACACAAATATTTGTGTACTGCTGCCAAAACTGTCTATGCTGATGTGTTTTATTGATATAGAATAAAAAATATGCTAATGACAGAGCTAGAAGTAAACACACACACACACGCAGCCAGACAGGCAAAGGCCAACAAATCGAACATGGTGGTTGAACACGGCTGTGGTTGGTCTTATCTGTTAAAAATGCTGAAAGGAAGTGCTGAGAAGTTGGTAAACATGGCCACAGCACAGAGGGGTTTTTTGATCACTTTAGTTCATGATAGTTACTGGAAATTTAAAGATCTGCTTTAGACAAACTGCACATAATTAAGTTAATATGTAAGAAGCAGAAAAAATACAAGCTTAATAACGGATATATGTAATGTTAATGTAGGACACATTTGATTTTTCATTGAATTTGTTTCAATGCTAAAATAATCAAAACATGCGTTTGGGGCCCTGACAGGTCATCTATAGAAAGTGCAGAAATAAGTCATTTTAAATTTACAGTTTATAAGCTTTTACTTGACTTTTATTTATTAGGAATCATTTTGAAAAGGGATCCTAAACATTGTTTTTATAGAGAATAACTATAGAAGGAAAACGTTGTTTCCAGATTTTAGTTTTTTCTAATGAGCTGTGTACTCGCATAAAAAAAATCAGTATTTGTGTATAGACATATGAGAAATCTTGTTGCTCCCATAACCTTGAAATTATATTGTTTTACATTTTTTGATAATTTGTGTATAAATACCTTTACGTTTAGTTCTTCCTTCTGTTGCTCGATTGACACTTTGTCTTTAAGAGATCAGTTAACCACAGAAAGACGAGTTGAAGATGTTTATGACATACTGAAATACATAAGAATACTATATTAAATATTAATATAAGCAAATATACTATTTGTATTTCTGTCTAGAGTTGGGTTTAAGTTGTTGTTTATCCTTAACAGTCTTTAAGCATGTTTTTCTCATGTGTTCTTATGTTATGGTTTGTCCTTAAGCTTGAATTCTTGTGTGCTCTGTTGTACATGGTTGCATGTTTGCACTTTGGCAAGTAAGGATTTGAAAAAGATATTTTGTTCCAATCCGTAACTTTACCAGTAGATGTCACTGTTTATACTCTGTCTATACATCTGTATTTTCTAGAGCATGCTGTTTAGGATAAAGGTTTTATGGAAATATCAGGTGAAGGGGTTGTGTTAGAAAAACTTCAGAAACAAACTGCAGCTGCAGTGCTTCCAACTTATGCTGTTCTCCAGGCCATTATCGGTTCTGTGTTCCTGAGTGCTGCTCATTAGACCTTAATGTCAATAGACTCTCTAAACACCCTGACAGTGTAACTGTCTCTGAAAACAGATTAATAACTGCTATAGACAGCTTTAAAAACCAATGTTTTTTTTACAAATGCCAGAAAACCACTTTTTAATCTGTGACAATCAAGGTAAAATAGCTGGAAATACCATTTAAAAAATGTTGCATGAACAAATTGGTATCAGAGCTCATGGTGCTGTACATAAAAACAAACAAAAACAGCATTCCCCACACATGCAATAAAAAAATTTAGATGAACCCTGCATCATAATATACACAGAAACAAACAAAAAAAAAGGAAAATGATTATAGGAGAAGCTAAAAGAAAGAAAGGGAACCCTGAAGGGGCCGTCCGCCCTGTCCTCCCATTGGAGCACCTCCTGCCCCACAGTCCCCACACCTTCAAGCTCAGTGCGCCCCATTGGGCACACCAAGCCAGGCCTCTCAGAGGACCCAGAACAGTAGAGGCCGGAGAACAAGCAGGGCCATCACTCCAGAAGCCCAAACACCCCAGACAAGGGTGAGAAGATGTATAGATAGAAAAGTTCAAATATACTGATAAAAACTGATACTGATAAAATATAAAAGTATACATGTAATGTATACTGTATAATGTAAATAAGTTAATGCATAAAACAAATAAATACATGATCAAATATAATCCTGCGCCATTGCAGGCATTATTATATTCAGAATTTTTGACTGTATAAATGCAATACTTTCTCTCCAAAAGAATAGAAAAGAAAACTAAAGAAACGACATATTTAAATATTATTTTGGAAGTTTCTCAGTTTTTCAGGAGTTATTCTTTGAGACACACCAATTCTAGAAATGATCAAAAGTGAAATTGAGACACACCAATTCTAGAAATGATCAAAAGTGAAATCTAAAGTGATATCTAAGTGAGGTCTAGAAGGACCAGCACACTAAAGAGACAAATACTGAGGTTCAGTCATGATGTGAAGTCCAGAGGTTTGGGGTCTCATTGTGTACATTTCCATTGTTTTGTTGCACAACTACGTTCATTTTGATCAAAAGCAGAACAGCAGTGACTCTAAACGTGGTTTTGTAACAGACTAAGGTCAGTATAAAGCGATTTCTTCCCGCTCATCATCACCGTTTATGTGATGGAGTGAATCTTTTCATATGCTGGCTTCCCAGCACATTATCTCCTGGTTAAGATCGGTAGTGACAGGTTGGCGTGGCTGGCACGCTCTCAGGCTGGCTCTGAGACTGGTTGTAGCAGAAGGACAATTTTGGTGGAGCCTCAGCAGACAGGATGGCATAGTTGGCAGAGTGTGTTGTAGCAAGGCTCTGAAGCTGATACAGAGGGCTCAGAATACACCAGACTGAGCTGTAATAGACTGGGTTGTGTGCCTGGCACAGCGCTGCGATGACTGCTGGTCAGGTGGAAGTACTGATGTCTCCACTTCATGATTGAACAGGATGGAAGGCGATTGAGGATCCATATCATATCTTTGCGCACATTTTTGTGAATGTTTCTCTTTTGTTTCTGGTTGTACTGTCCTTCGTAGAACGCCGGGTGTGCACGCACTGAACCAGACACTCCTGCTTCCTGCGAAACTTGGAGCCAACTTGTCGCCTTGCCAGCCATCGGTAACTTGGCACTCCCCCTCTTCCTTTTCCATGTGGTGATCACGTATGTCTATCCATGAGGAAGTCTGTCGACACATCTAGGCCTTTGCAAATGTGAAATGACACACTGAAAAAAGAGCAAACCCCCTTCCTGCCTGGGCATCGAGGTGCACAATCTTTTCCCTGTTGTGTATTTATAGGCATCTACAAGGATACACATCACATAGTGTTGCCTCAAGCACCTGTCAGATGGATGTCCTCCATTGTGACTGAACATCACATGTTTAAAACTGACGTGGGCTATGCACACTTATCATAAAATTTAGAATAAATATAAGAACTGAGACACAAAATGCCGTTCAAAAAGAGTTCATCTGCTGGTCCTTTTATTTTTTAGCATAAAGTAAATGCACTTTATCTTTTGTAGCTGTGGTTGTAAGATCACATGTCATCACCTCTGAATTTCACCTTTTTTTCATTCAGATTCAGATTTTTTTTACTTCTTTATTATTGTCATTCGCCGAGCAAAATGATGTCGCTCCGGCCACAACAAACTGTGTATAAACAAAAGACAAAGGGGTCAAAACAAGTCAGTGAGGCAAAAATAAATATATAAATATAAATAGGTACAATAAATACAATTATACAAGAAGATTTAGTGCAAAATAGCATGTGCGAGGCAAAAACAGGTAGACATGGATTTTTACAGGAGTTCAGAGGAGGCAGTTGGAAGCTATCATGCTGTTCCACAATTTTAGATGGAGAAAACACCGGAGCGGTTGCCAGCAACACCTCAATACGCTCTTTGACATACCATAACTCTTCAATCATTCACGTGATCAACCTGAATCAGCTAATTCTGGCAAGGAGAAAAACAGCTTTTCAAACCAGCTTTGCACCGACATGCAACACTTTCAATGTGCAACACATAACTAACAGTAAGTGTTGCATGACGGCGCAAAGCACGATTTTGTCTACATTTGTCTACTTGAGAATGCGCTGGAATTTGTGTAAACAGTTGAATACTCATTGAAAGGGAGTAAGCAGAGGAGCTAATACTCTGGTTTAAAAGGGTTCATCCTTGAACACTGAACTCTTTGAACTATCATACATTTTCAACCATTTATGCAATTAACGTAATGGATTCTGGCGTGGAGAAAAACGACCTTTTGCTGTACGAAATTAGAACCAGCTGGTTTACGTTGATTACAAACATACTTTACAACTATGAAGTGTTTCATATCAGTGCAAAGCAGCTTTCAGAATCCGTTTGAATTTACATTAATAGAATAAAGGGTTGAAGAGTTACTGTGATTCAAAGAACGTCATCACTGGAGCCAAAGCTTCAGTGTTAAACAGTTGAGGCCTCATCTGAACATTTCAGTTTTGTGAAGGTTTGGACTCTACCTGGAGCATTTGTCAGCTGTTTTCCATCAAATCTGTTTAGGATTTCTTGGTGTTCGTGGAATGGCTCTTTCCAGAAAGATGTTGTAGAACAGTCGCTTCTCGAACATGCCTCTGTCCCTCACCGCTGTTAGAATTTACCTGAACACTCCTTCTTTGTTTGGTTTCTATGGTGAAAATTTTACATCTGTGTTTAGGCGGCTACACGTTTTATAATCCCAGAGGTCATACAAACATATGGAACTTGTGTTTCCGTGCACATGGAAGTAGTTATGTTCATCCATGTGTAATTTTTGCAGCACCTTCAACAACGAAGATGTTGTATTTGCTGAACTCTCTTTATTGGACATGGTTTTAGGAAGAACAATGGAGTGTTGCTGTTGGAGCCACAGAGGGTACATGCATAACACTCCTTTACACTTTCAGCTCTTCTTCTGAGCGTGTTTGAGTGTGCGATTGCTTGGCCTGCCTCGTGCCCGTCAAGCCTTGGTGTCATCTTTCTGCCATCTGCTGCTGCCACGCTACACAAACACACAACACGCACACAATAGTGCGCATGGTGTATTTTTTTTTCTTGCTTTCTTCTTCTCCTAAAAATTAGTAAAGCAGAGCGGTCCCGCAGACTGTCAGGAAATGCATTCGGTGAGCGTTTGTGAGTATAATATGAATATTTAATTGAGCCACGCCCTCCCATCATGTATTAATCATGGAGCAGTCTGCCCAGGCTTAAAATAGTGCCTAGCAACCCAGAAAAACAAAATCCATAGTAGGTGAGGGTGTGTTTTTTATTTTACACCCAGAATCGCTCCTGCCTTATGTACACACGGGACAGACTACCAGCTTTTTATTTACATTTTTTCCAAAACACAATGCAGTAAAAAGTTCAAACTGGAGCAGATTTTAAGATATACATTTTTTAAAATTATCTGCAAACATTATTATAATAATAATATAATAATAATAAGATCTAATGTTTGGAGAAGGAGGCTTAACTTTTAGTTTTTTGGATCTTTTTTTTCAATTTTTTTGACCTTTTATAGTAAAAGGTTCCAAATTGATTTTTTTTTTATTTTGTAGATTGCAAAATATATTAATTTATTTTCTCTCACAGATTTGCGGACCGATTAGAGCAGAAACCTCCTAAATGCATTAGTATGGCCAGAATTTTCAGCAGAAATGGAAATGAATTGCATGTCCTTTTTTAAAAGAAACTCATTTTGTTGCCATGGCAAAGAAAACAAAAGACTGTAAGTAAATGTATTATGAAACCAAACATTGCCAAAAGATGAGTAGGAAGAAAGACTGACAGCTTTGTGATCATAATGGCATCTCAACTCAGTCATGGCAGATTCAGGACTATAGCTATACGTTGACAGTTGATTGACGATTTGTTTTATTAAAATGATCAGAAAAAAATTCCCAAGATCATGTTTAAAACTCTAAAGAAATTAATGAAAGAAAATGAAATCAGTTTTCTTTGCACATGTAGTCATAAAAATATCATACACAAGTAAATCTTCCAATATGACAGCTGAAACATTGCATAGGTTAGCATCAATAGACAGGAAGAGTGGTACGCCGTTTCGTGACAGAATGAGACAACAGAACAATAAACAACCATCATTTAAAAACTTTGTTTGCTAAAAGTATATGGGATAAAAATTGACTTTAGCTGCTGTAAATGTTTATAAGTCTGTCAATTCAGATTCACTATTGAGGTATTCAAGAAAACAACTTATATTGCTTTTTCTTACAAGAAAATCTTCATAGCAGTTGCAAAGTTTACCTTTATTCATAATATGTGCAGCATTTGGGTCGTACAAAATCTAGACACTGAAGTTCGGACAATATTTATAAATAAGAATAAAGCGAAGAATTGAGTATTGCAGTCATATTTTACATGTTAGTGTCAACAATAAGAAAACTGTCTGGACACGATCGCTAATTTGATCAGGTTTCCATGTTTCTTTTTGCCACATGGATCGATAGGAACCCTGAAGCTCTTCTAGTTACAGCCACCACAGATGTGCTCACTCAGCGCGCAGCGATTGATCCCGGCATTCCTTTGGGTTTTCTCATGTGTGATGCACCACAGGTGATTGCTGAGCTGCAGTGCTCCATGGGGGATCTGGTTATGGTTTTTGCTCACTAATGTATGGCTTAAGAACACACTGTCAGTGTCTGTTTATGTGGAAACGTATCATTTAGTCCCAGGTGTGTAATAATGTTCACCAGCTGATGCTGTATGTTGTTTTTAGCCCATGATGATGTATTATTCAGAGAGTCCGAATTAGCACTTCATGTGCTGGCGTGCACGTGCTTTTACGTGTGAAACGAGCACTTTGTTGGATCTTAATGTTCTTGTTGACAGAAGGTTGGATGATCGGGCCACATCAGCCTGTCATCAACCCACAAGCAGTATGTTTGTCCCATGTGGTCCCGGGGAATGCTGAGGCAGCAGTGATGTCACTCTCTAAGATGCCAGGTCCTGGAGCTGGCATCCTCCTTAGCCTTCAGTGGTGGCGTTATGAACACACAGACAATCCTGGTCAGACATTGTTCCAAAGGTTTTTGCTTCATACAGCTGTTTCAGTCTTAATACGGGCTTACTTCCAGCTCTGTGCTGGAGAACATTAGATTCTAAACAATCGTTTGTTTGGTTGCCGAATCCTTGGCCTGTGTGCAGAGGTGTACTGCTGCAGTCTTCTCTGGACTTCAGAACAGTGTGCTTGCACTGTGAGTGCTAAACGTAACATAGTTTATTTCATTTGCTGTGTGACATTGTAATATTGATTTTATTGGTTCTATATGCACAGCATTTACCACATTCTATGTTCCTGAAGTCTCTTGAAGTACTGGCCCTACAAGCCTTAGGGGAACTGCAACCTGCTCCTGTGTGCGACCCTCCACGGCGTCGGACAATCCAAAAACCCGCAACGTCGAGGATGCATGTGACTAAGGCTTAAACTATGACTTCTCTCAAGGACAGTAGAGGGGGTAAACACACCCAACCTACTGTATGGTGTACGTAGCAACTGTCCCTGTGCACGTTTGGTAAAGTCATCTCATTTTCAGCATAGACTGGTACAGATGGTGGGCTGTGTGTCAACTTCAACTGACTTGTAACATACAAATAAATCATTAAGAATTGTCTTTATTGAGCAGAAGTAGGAGGATGTCTTTAACAGTTATAAAGTTATAAATTTCACCTTCTAACATTAGAATCAGCAGAGCGGCTGTATTCTCATGTTACTGGTTTCCCTCTCATCTATGCTGCTCTTTGTTCTCTTTGCAGTCTTCACTCAGACTGTGACTAACTTTGTCACAACAATGTTTGGTTTAGTTTTTCTGGGAATTCCTTTCATGATAATGCATCACCTGACTGATTCACACAGATTAATACCCTGGTTTTCTCACATAAAACAGATGGCCAAGAAATTTCTGTTTCCAGCCAGTGCGATCTAAGCATATAGCCAACGTGCCTAAGGGTGGATTCAGATCGGAAGACTCAGTTCGTCTGGACCGAGTCCACTTAATTTGGTCCATATAAAGTCCTGAAACTTTGGTCTGCAGCTTAGTCTGATTGGAAATGAACCAAGACCCTCTCTAAAGATTGGCCTGAAGGCGGTTCCTTGTCCCAGACCAGGGTCCGGTTGGGTGTATTCAGAGTGAAACTTTACACCGGATTATCGGAGGAAACAAACTCTGATTCACATTAAGCGAACCAAATGTGTTCAGACTGAATACAGCACAAGTGTTCTTGGGCCAGACACTAACTCTCACATTGATCCTGGTGGTTACAGGTTGGTGCCATGAAAGGCCGCCATTAGTGTGTGAATGTGGTTGTGTGAGTAAATGGGACTGTGAAGCTGGTTTTGTTTTGTCTGCATTAAAACTGCTGAAAAAAAGCTCTCCTTTCAGATTAACAGGTGAGTTTCCCCCAAAGTCCTTTTTGAAGTTCCCATGAGACCTTTTATTTTGAAAATTGATTGACATTTCTTCTCTTTCTCACTTCCTGTCTGCTTGATCTTTTGGATTCACCTGCTGCAGCATGCAAACGCAAGTCTATGTCGCCATTGTGTTCAATTTGTTCTCTTTCGAGCCAAACTTTTATAGTCTCCGTTTTTAATAATCAATAATAGCAAAGGCCAACAGACTGGTTCCAGTGTTTTTGAGAATAAGTATTTACAGTGAAGAGGAATGTCTATTTTGTGATGATGTGCTGGTTCACATCATTTGCATTTATAAAGAAATAGAGTGATATTTGTTCACTTTGTTCACGAAGCAGCTTTTATTCATCATCAAACTCTCTTTGGGGCATTTTTTTGGTTAGAAATGTGCAACACAGCTGCATTTTAGAAGTTATAGTGAAAAATTAATGAATTGAATGATTTTGGGATTTACAGGTCATTTAACTAACCTGTTGCTGAGAGAAGGAGAAAAATATTTAAAAAAAAACAATAGGGTAAATGTGTGGGCGAAAAAGCTCTCTGAGAGATGGTGAGATAACTGTAAGCCTTTATGTATTTGGTAAAAATGTGCGACAGTTCTTTTGTTTGCACAAAGTGTTGAAGCGGTTTTTATGCCTCAACAATAATTTAAAATTATTCCCATATGTTTTTCTTTTGGAAAGGTTTTGTGTTGTTTTCTTTTTCCCATGTGTTGACTCAACATTCGAAATTTTTCTGAATCCTATAAGTTTACGGGATTTTATAATTACCCCCAAATATTAATTTCCTGTAAAAATGTGTGCGTGAATGCTGACTGCCAAAGCTAATCCCTGAAGATTCTCAAATATGATTAGGGAGTAAAAAGATGAAAATGTAAAGAAAAAAGGTTAAATATTACAAAAACCAAAGGTGACCTGCAAAAACTGCAAAGATACATGATAAATACAAAATTTATCAAAATTAGGTCAAGTTACAGCCTGTCTAGGGTGTACACCGTCTTTTCTCAACAGTTGCTGGGATAGGCTCCAGGAACCCTGTGATCCTGTGAAGGATGGTCTGGAAAATGCATGGAAAGATGGATGTCCTAAAGTCTTCACTATTTGTTTACTGGGATTTAGCCCTGTTGACCTGAGTCTGTCTTATATAGTGGCCCTGAAGTGCAAATCACACCCGCAAATCAGTCAACACAAAAACATCACAATGACAATTAAAAAAGCAACAAAAAAAAAGCTTTTAAAAAAAACATTACATTTTAGAAATCTTTTTTTTTTTATTTAAAAAAACAAAAGTAATTCAAATGAAAGCGAGTTGTGGGCGAGACTGTTGGTGGGGAGTAAGCTTACGCTAATTTCCCATCATCCATTTGTTTACACTCTGTTTTATCACGATTTGAATAAACAAATACTAAGAAATGCAGTTTTAATCTTCATTTTTTTTTTTTTTAATTTATGTCCTTCATTGTGAGAAAAACACTAGAAGAACGTGTTAAGAATATCAAAAGCACAATTTTGTTTGAAGTGTGTCTTTTTAATATCTTCTGTTAAAAGATATTGCCTTTTTTCGGAATTGGATCTTGTTTTTTGGAATTATATTTTGTTTTTTTGAATTTTGTAGTGATTTAAAACACGTCATTTTGAAGTTTTTTTTTAATACTTTTTGCTTTTTTTAAATGCTGTTCCGATCTCTTAATACTGTTTTACATTAAGTGATTTGTTGATGCGATTTGTACTTCAGGGCCACCATAGTGTTGGCGTGTTGTTCTTGAAATTTTAACTACAACAGTCCAAAAAAATTGATATATTTGTGACTGGTTTGTATAAGTTTCCTGGGCTGTAGGTTTTACAGACATCCATATAAATGTCTCAGTTGAAAAAGGTAAAGGTATATGTATGTATTTAACTTTTATCTGCTTTAGAAAAGCAATAAAGCATTGATTTTTACCATCTAGTTACTATCTAGTTAGTCTCACAGTAGACAGTCTTCAGTTTGAGTTCTTCTCAGCCAAAGATTTAGTTCATGCGTATATTTGAAACAAGACATTTTTACAACTCCAAGAATAGCAAATAATTTCAAGTCTGCCAGCAAAAGAACAACAGCATTTTACTGGAAAAAGCACAGTAGAAGGCTGTAGTAACACATTCAGAAAAGGTGTTAGAATGAATTATCTGAATGCCAAAAGCAGCAGTGATTCCTCCTGTATGTTTGTAGGTGTGTTTGCGTGGTGTCAACGGTGACGTCCGTTTGAATAAAAAAGCCATGCTGGGACTGAGGCAGCTGCACCCGGCGCTGCTGACCTTAAAGCCACCAGTCAGTCAGTCCGTCAGCATGCGGTTGTGAATTGTTTAAAAGCTTGGATGAAATGCAGACCGAGAGTCAATAAGAGTGAATGATTCATGCAAATGGGATTTAAAAAGAAGACAGAAGTGTTAAGGAAGAGGGAGACTGATGGAGACAGATTTGAGTGCATATTAATCAGGATGACTAAATTGTTTTGAGGAGGAGGTACCTGCCAGCGGAGGAATCTTTTAGAACAACTTTCTCCCCAAAGTGAATGTCAAATTGAGCATCTGCTGGAGCCCGAATGCACGTGACATTAGAAAACACTGACGAGTAAAAACCAAGTGTGTTTGTGTTTGAGTGGCATATTAGTCCATTTATCCACCCATTCATCCACCCCTCCATCCATCCCACTGTGCAGGCTAAACTGGGCTTTTTTTCTCCGCAAGCCAAAACAGCTTTCTCCCACTCTGCACAAATTAGCAGCAGCCCACGCTCCACTCACACATAACTGTCAGAGCACAGACGCTGCAGGGAGTAAGGAGGAGGGAGGGGAAGGTGAGAGGCGCCATGAGGAAGGAGGACGAGAGATGAAGACAAATTAAGAGGAGAGGATGGAAAAACAACTGAGTGGGAGAAGAAGCAGAAGTGACAGATAATGTGGACTACAAGTGGTTTGGCGGCTCACAGAAGAGCTTTGTTGTTGTTTTGATCGGTACCTGCATGGATTTTGCACTTTTTTTTCGCTGAAGTTTAGGGGTTTTTGTGCTCAAGTGCATATTTTGGCGGCACAGCCCTGATATTAAGTTAAATGTGAGGCTGTGTGCAAACTGACAGAGGATGAAGAGAGGCTCACACAGGAGGAAGCAGACCAATCAGTCAGCTATCCGACTGCGCCTGAACACTTTATCTTATCTTTTAAGTTGTCAATAATCTATGAGCACTTAAAAACCTGTGAGTGGTTTATAGGGAAGGAGCTGCAGAAGGTATAAATGTAATGAATGGAGATGAATGGGGGGGTGAGTAGGGATGGGAAAGAGTGGAGGACTGCAATTTGAGAAGAGGGTCTGAATAAGCAGAAAAAGCCTAAAAAGAAGGATGAGGAAAAGGTACATTATGCAAATATCTGCTGCCTCATTACCATTTCAAAACTCTGCAAAGGAAATCAAAAAGTAGGGGGTAAAAAAAAAAGTCATTTTTGGATTTCACCAATTTCTTTTTCCGTCTGCGCTTCTGTGCGCACAGCCGTGATTTGTGTCTGTGCCCTTTACTAGGACACTTAACGGGTTTGAAGTATTTTCTAAAATGAACCTTTTCATAAAGAAACGTCGCCGGTAAAACTTTTTCTCGGCGTCCGGGATTCATGTGGGAGAACGGACGTGTCGCTTTGACAGAGGAGAGAGGAAGCACAGTTAAAGGGGAGACGTGATTAATCTGACGAGACAGAGGACGAGGTGTGTTCCAAAAGACTGCAGGTCACCGCGACCAGATATGTGTCTGTCTGCCAGACACCCCTGCCCCCTCCAGTCTTCACTGGCATGTGGTTTTGTGTTTCTTGCACAGAGACTCTCTGTTTGGCCGAAATCCTGACATTGTTAGTCCTAATAAGTGTGTTTATGTTGGTTCATGTCCTTGAGGGTGCTAAACCTCCCTCCCTTTATCAATATTTCATTCAGTTAATATTACTTTCATTTAACCACAAGAAAATCCGGGGATTTAAAATGAAGACGAGCAATAAACTCTTGGAAAAATGCGAAACGCCTGCAGCCGCAACTAAAATATTCACCAATAGGGTCAAAATATATTGTTTTAGAGACCCACTCCGATCATCTTTTGATCTTTTTTTTTTTCAAAGCGTTTCCAGTCGTCTTTTAATTATGATCATGTTGTTTTTGGCCAAAAACCTGTTGTTTTCTAGGATATAGTTTCATGAAAAGCGGCAGTAGTTCATTAGAAGTTCTCCTCTGACAAATGGCGAGCAATATCGGAGCTATTGGGGGAAAACAAAGACGTTCCTGGATCTATTTGTCTACAAGTTGACGCATCAGAAAAGAGCGGAGCAGGGCGCTTTTGGCCCGCTGATTGAATGCTGTACATCACAACTACGCTCTTTTTCAAATGGCATTTTTTCGCCTGCTCCTGATTCACAATAATTTGAATTAAAAAATACTCTGAAATGCTATTCGAAGCTAAATTTCCCTCATTTATGTCCTCCATTTTCAGAAAAATGCCACAAGAACATGTTAAAAACACCCTTTTCATTGGAGTGGATTTTTAAGAGGAATGCACTCCTGTCAGAGCAGCATTTTGCACCGCCTTTCACTCTTGCTTGTATTTCCTGTTATGTTAGATCAGCACATCACGTTTAACTTCTTTTTTCATTTCCGTTTACACAAATAATGTATCACCAACAGATTCTTTTGTGAAAAAAGTTGCTTTGCCCCGGGATGCAACACTACAAAAGTAAAATGTTGCATATTGGCACAAAGGCACGTTTTTCTGCAAAAGAAACAGCTAAAATCATTTTATGCTGATTACTTCGCTACTGTAAAGTGTTGCATGTAAGTGCAAAGCCACTTTTCTCAGCTTCAGAATCTGTTAGAATTACATTCATTCCAACAGAATTAACACGATTTCCCCATTGCAGAATCAATATTATAAAGTTTTATTATTTGAATTACATAAACGGTTGAAGAGCTTTAAATTGTTTGAAGAAGAATTTTTTTCTAAAATTGAGGACTAATTTCTTAAAAAATATGAGAAAAACCAAACCAAACATATACAAATTTCTTTCATTAAAAAAAAAAAAAAAAATTCTAAATGGCGGGAATGCTACCTGAAGTGGAGCAACCGAATTAACTGTTGTTCTCCTCTGTCATTCAGAAAAAGAGCGAACGAGTGGGATAGAGTACGTAAGAAATAGCAATAAACTTAAAAATATCGTTTTTTTCACTCTAGGCAGTAAATTAGGTTATTCTGGGTGGATAAATTCCTTTCGTTCTGTAAACGACCCCCAGTGGTCATTTCAGGAACTGCCATATTGGCTTAAATATTGAGAACAGAATGTGGAGGCTTGGGTCAAAATAAAGCAGGTGCATTTTTTTGCGTTCTACATTGCACAGTTGTGGTGAACCTTATACAAACCAGTGAACACATTTAGGTGCCACATTATATAATATTCGCTATATATGTATGGCTAAAATGTAGAGCAATACATGTTATTATTTAAAGGCCCACTACATCCTTCATTGATATTTACAGCCTGGAAGGCTGCAACTTCAACATCTAGAAAAGGAAACCAAAACACTGGATTAATTCTTCATAATAAATTCAGCACACACCTCAGAGGGCATGATGACCAATCGTAGAGGTGGATAAATGGATTTAGAATCTTTTTAAAGTCAGATATTGAGGCTACTTTTAAAAGTACCAAGATGTGGAAGTGGTCATTAAAGTAAAAGACAGATATGTCAGAACAGAAACTGTGTTGGTGAAAACAGGCAATGCTAGTTGCACGCTCATACTGCAGTACCTGTAAGTGGCATCAGGTTCTTTCTTAAATCACTTGTTTCTTTCTTGGTTGTGTTATCAATCCTTTCACAGCACAACATTCCCTATTACCTTTCCACAAAGTTGTACGACTTTCTCACTGTACAGGTGACCTTCACAGCTGACAACTTTAAATATGTATTTGTTTTTAATGGGTTGGAATTAGTCCTCCAAATTCATTTAAATGTTTTTTTACATGACATAAACAGGCTTCATAAAAATATGTCGATTCCCTGGAGGTGTTATCAGACTGACCTCCTGAACTTCTGCTTAGCTAAGAAATGTTCCCTAATATTCCTACGTTTATAATTTGGGAAGATAAAGACAATCCCCTATAAAGCTACAGCCTAATTTACTAGTATTTAACTACGTTTTCCGTCATAGCCTGAGGTTATGGCTTTCTTGTCAGCTCTGGTTAAAGACAGACACATTATTGCTCGCTCTTTGGGCCTTAAAAAGCATTGTGTGGATACAGTCAGGTTTGTTTTTTTCTTCAAGCAGAAAAGTCAATGAATTCTTTAACCTACTTAGTTTTCCTGGGTGACGTTATTCTGATGGCTTCAGCTGGCGGGGTGATAGATTGTGTGAATGTGGTGGCTGATTGGATTTTGACATTTTCCCCTGTGATAAATTTTGCACATGGCTTGGTGTGTTTTGCTTTTCTTCCTATAGAGATTCTTAAGTGGATCAAAATGCTGCTTTGGAGTTTTTTTCATGAGGAATTAACATCATAATAAACCTAAAAGCTCAAAAAAGTTTATTTAGCATGAAATAGGCCCTTTAATTGGAAAATTCTGGGAGCACCAGGTGCTGTGTTTCCATGTTCCTGTCCCAAGTCCAGGTAGATGCCAGCGATTGGGTTAGGAAAGACATTTGCCATAAAAAACATTATTAAGCATGAGAATTTGATGTCAGGAAAGTTTGTTCTAAGCTTTGGTGTCTTTCATCTCTAGGCTGTAGTTGTGATTTGTTGTAGCTACTTTGTTAACTGTGCAAGTGTTTTTTTTAATTGTCAGAAACATGGTGACAAAATCCTTTTAAAAAGACTTAAGGTCGCATAATTTTAATAATGTTTTACAAGTTAACATTAATCTAACTTCTAGCATTTTGGAAGAATTAGTCAAACAATATGGAAACTCTATAAACATTCTCCAATTTTTTAACTGCCATGATGCCAACAGACTCCAATGGGTTGCCAAGAGTAAGTTTTAAAAGTTATAACAAAACAAAGTTATATTTTGAGAAATGTTGCATAAATGTGGACTATTTACTCATCGTTTTAGTAAACATCAACCTTGACATCAGTTGTAAAAAAAAAAAAAAAAAATCCAAGTCGTTTAGGTTTACTGTTATTTTCTTGTTTTGACTGAATGAATATCTCAGTGACGTGCGGTGAGGTTCCCAGCTGGTGAGGCACCGACGTCATCAGTCAGATTTATAAACAGATCAACCATACAGAGTAGCTTTATCACCTTTTTAATTGGCAAAAGTTGAAGTGTGTTGTTTAACATTTAATTTAAACTTTTTTCTTTGGTAAAAAAACTATAGCATAAAAGAATAATCACCCAAATAGTTATTATTGACTTACTTTTACTTTTAAATTAAGTAATGCGGGGCTCAGCTAGTCATTTTTAACGTGCATTTTTAGCGTATTTAAAAGACTACATGGGTTACAAACTGGCACCAACGTAATGAGACAGTTGGCCAGAAATAAGTAAAGTAGATAATTAAAAAGTAAAGCGTCTTTTATGATGATAGAGAGATTAGAAAAGCACAGGCGTCAGCTGCAGCTCCTGTCAGTGTGCGGTGCTGGCTGGGCGGCCTCACCTACCACTCCCTTGTGTATTTGAACTGGGAATTCACTACTTTTTTTTGTTTTTTTTACCAAAGAAATGTTTAAAACTCACACAGAAAAAAGCAAGCACAGAATTGACATGTCTTAAAATTAATATTTTATTCAAGCTATATTTTGCAGGTGAAGCACGGCCTCCTCTGACTATGTGTCACTGAAATATCTTCCTCAAGAGTTGTGTGTAGACGAGAAATGAATATTTGAAGCCAGTTTTAAAAAACGTAACTTCCTTTTTGAAAACCAGATTTTTTTGGTCTGAAAATGGTCTGCCACCAAGGATATGTAGTGACAACTCTGCAGAGACATGGATGCAGTATAAAGCTGGAAAATACGTGCGGCAGATCGTAGGAAACAGAGTAGGGTAGTCATTGGCTAAAGCAGGGTCTTAGTCTCTCTTTCTGTATCTTTTATGTTTGCACATCAAAAAATTGATATTCTACCAATACTAGTTTTCTAATCCAACCTTTCACAGGATACAAGTCGGTCTTTCCCTTCCTGTCAAACTCAGATGCTAATGCAGAGACAAGTTTTGTAAAGGCTTTTAAAAGCCCTGCCATGACCACATAGGTCTAGAAGAGTTCTATGAATGCAATCTATTATAGATGACCACTCTGAGGTGCAGACCTTTGCTTTTTGCTGGCGAGGTTTTTATGTTGCATGTGGCCATGACACTATTGAATCCTGAGGCGAGCTTTTCTTGGTCCGGGAAAAGGCGTTTATTACAGACAGCCTAATGGCAACAGCATGGCTTTCAGTGATGGACCGCAAACTCATTTAAGTGAAGAAATAGAAAATAATCTGCAGCCTGCAATTTGCCTGCAGCAGCTTTGTAAATTAAAGCGAACATTGTTTTGTACAGAATTGCGTAAATCGGTTTTAAAACTAGCTGGTTTTCTTCTTCACAAGGGAAGTCAAGAAAATAAAGGATCTATTTCCTAAAAGAATTTAATGACTTTTTGAAGTAAAGTGAATGCTTGAGACGCATCTTGTACATGAACTTGTCCACATTTTCATGTGGTCTTTCTAACATGTCTATGAAACGGCTTTTATTTGTGTTCCTTGCTGTTCATGTTGCATAAGTAGATGAAGCTGAAATGGGGGTTCCTCCGAAGTCCTCTTATATCCTAAGAGAATAGGGAACAGCATGGTGCACCGACATCTCTCAGAAGTTCGGCTTAGAATCACTTCCAGCTAATGGCATTCTGTCTGTTGCAATCCGGCCCAGACAGACATTACCATTGAGATGGAAGGAGAGGGTGTAAAATATAAATGAAAGGAGCTCCCCACTACAAGCACTGTCTCCGATGTACACCCCTTGAAACCTTTCCCTTTTTTGAAAGAATACATTTTTGATGTGGCAATATTTTTTTTTATTTGAACTGCAAAATAATATTTTTATATTTTGTGAAATAAATAGATATGTGCAGGTTTATACAAAAGACATGTACAAGTTAACAAGATAATGAGATAGGATAAACGATTTACTTTCAGCAGGATTCTGTTCAAACCTTGATTATTGGGTCAGTATATGATTTGTGTTGTAACAAAACAAGAACAAAAAAACTTAAAAATTCAGATTCAACAGATTTTGGCTTAATGGTAGTCCCTACGGATCGGTAGCCTAGCCACCCCTTGTGCGCTCCCTGCCGCATCATTTAAACCAAATGTGTGGTAACACTGACTTTCTAGTAAACTATAAGGAAGATTGCAGAAGGGTAATAGACAAAACTGTATTACTGCGGTCACACCAAACGCGGTTCGTCCTGCAAATCTGCATCTGCCACCTTTGTTTTGACATCTGTCCAATTCGTTGCTGGGCGCGTGTCCAAAAGTGTAATCATATGACGCTCCTGATGCATGTGGGAGGGGCTACTGTCAAAGTTTTTTCTGCACTACACCTGATGATGTACAACGATTAGATTTATTGATTCTAAAGAGCTCTACAATGGAATCGGTTAACACGTCTCCAGGTCTGGTTCATATATATATATATATATATGTGTGTGTGTATGTATATATATATATGTGTGTGTGTATGTATGTATGTATGTATATTTTTTTTCCCCAGATGCAATGCACCATAATGAACTTTGTTATTTTATATTGATATATTGAACATTTTTAAGTATAAATCTATAGGAATATCTTGACTTTTTGTATGTGTGTATTTTGAATTGTATTATGTTTTATTACAACGATTCATCTGTAAGAGATAAATTGTAAGGTTTATGTTCTTTTGTCCTGTTTTTCCTCCTTTTTCAAAAAAATGTTCCGAACTGTCACTCTAAAACCATGACACAATCCAAATTGGACGTTTTGTGATCCATTGCACCTCTACGAATAAGCAAGTAACATGAAGAAAAACCTTTCAGTTTGCTTATGCCGAGCTTTAATGTATTAAAGCAATATTCAGTATGTGAACAAAACAAATTAGTTTGACACTTTCAATGAAAACATATGCAAATGTACGCAGTAAGGATTCACTTTACCACAATTCAGTTCAGTGGTGTAACATACGGTCCAGATTTAGACCAATCATTTATGGATAATTTAACACTATTTGTTTAGATACTTTAAATATCTTCTGATTGTTTAAATTTCATTGTTAACCAGTGAGGAGTGGGATTGCTTGTTTTAGAAAAACTTCAGAACCTTTTAAACCATGACCTGCGTGCACACACAAGACTTCTGTGCTCTTCAGAAAACCATTTACTTTGACATTTACCTTTTATTCCTGCTAAACCTGTCAAACCTCATGCAGAAAACTTTAAAACTCTTCGATCTAATCTGTCTGATTGTTTAAGATTTAGGGTTGGTCTGGGCTGCCTGACCTTGCTTCTTGTAAACTAGCTTTTTGTTTGTTTTCTAGTTATCCTTGCCCTCTTTGCTGCTAAATTGGCTGGATTAGGTGGTTTTGAATGACTGGACATACCTGACTTAAGTAATTAGCAGGAAAGTAGGGCTGGGACAGATTGAAAACAAGCAGGCTTGGTAGATCTGAAGTGTCTGCAACTACAAAAGGGGAAGACTAAGTAAAGGGATATAATAATCTAACAACTGCTAAGGAGCATAACATGTGACCAGTGCTCTGTTAAAGCATGATGCAATGGGTTTTATGGATCAACAGCAACATGCAGGATTTACATCAACAACCGTCATGCCTCAGTCTTTATAGCCCTCTTAGATCCACGTTGGATTAAAAAAAAACACACAACAAAGCTCTCTTCCAACTGTTGTTCAGACAGATGAGCTAGTGTGGGTTTGGCCAAAACCAGGATAGCATTATCTGTTTTACTGCACTGTCTGGTTTTATTCAGATTTAATGTTGTCTGCAGGTTTCTTTATATGGTTTGGCCAAAGCTTGAGTGTGTAGGATTGTTGCAGTTATTCTTTGCTTTTTCGACATCAATCATTTGTTAAAAGATGCAAAGAGCTTAAACTAACTTAAAATGAGAACATTTTAATCCAAATTCAACTTTATTAAACTTTAATTTACATAGTTTTTAATGTTTTGATACTTTTATTTTCACAATGTTATGCTATAACCTTTCCTCTGCCTTGTGATCCATTTTCTATTCTGCCTAAGCCAGCTTGTAGTAGAGACATTACCTTTGAAGTCTTGCTTTTTATCTCAAACATTTATCTCTCCTTCTAAAGCGCAGACATGGATTGATTGGTTGGTTTATTTCAAGACATTTTCATTGATAAAATCAAAGAAAAAGACAATAAAAATACATTCATATTTACAATTGACAATTTATTTAGAATATTAATTTATAATTTGAGAATAACTAAAAGAAAATGAAGCTGTCTTCTTGACATTATAATTGTTTCTTATCATAAATAGACATATTTGCACTTATACATACCGAACACAGTACACATACATTGAAAACATTAAAAATAGTGACGATCAAATACAGTTTGATTATTTGATTGAAAGGGAAGGAAGAATCAAATTTAAATAATTCCACCCTATTATGTTTTGCATTTTGCAACAGAGGATATTATTAAACGATTTCAGAAATCATTATTGCCAATAATGCATAAAAAAGAGAAAGTATTGATGCGTTTTAGGACACCTGGTCAAACCTTGAGTGTCAAAAACATGTTGACTTAATTGAATCGGATGCAGGCAGGCTCAGTGTTGAAACTCCAGTTTCTACAGTACATTCGCTCACTGTGCTACAGTCTCTTCAAACTTATAAACACCCCCAAAACACCCCCCAAACTTTCATTGTTTGTTAAGCCGAGTATCATTTTTAGAACTGGTGGTTCACTTCAGATTTATTTTCTGCTGTCTGAGCTCGCTCAAAATACCAATCCCAGTCGGCCAGTGAGATAAGACGGGAGATGTGGGTTTCTGTGTGTGCACGTGAGAGGGGGGTAGCAAGGCTGTGTGTATTATAAATAACTCTAATCAATAATAAACGACACAGTATCTCACATATTTGGAGTCGACTCTGAAGTTCCCAAAGGAGATGGATGAAAAATCTTCCTCCATCCCCCCCTCTAGTCACTGGGAAGGGGAACAACTGAAAAAAAAATTAGTATCTGTCTTCTTCCTCCACGAGCGTGAGCAGGCTTGTGTTTATGCGTGCACATGTGTGCACGCAACTCAAGTTGGACGCCACCTATTACTTATTCATAAGCCATGTCTGCTTGGTTGCCACATTGTGTATTTCGGCATTCCTCACAATCCTTATGCCACATGCAATATTTAAGGCACACGTGCGCACCGACTCTAATGCAGACACTAGATATTTATCTCCGTTGTTTTTTAGTGTCTCTTCTGTCTCACTCCGCTCCACATCACAGAAAACCACTTTCATCACTTCTAGTTTTGGTTCCTTCATAAAGTCTAAAGGTTTAATGTTGATTTAAGTGTTTTCTTCCGCTTTAATCTCTGTTGAAAACACGTATGACCTGCTGTTTCCTCAAGTTCTTCACACTTATCCCGTTTGCACAAGGCCCAGTTCTTGTTGCTCTGTTTCTGGAGACTTGAACTGTTATCAGACCAATCTGTTTAGTGGAAATAATGAAGCCGCTTGTTTTCCTGGGAGCAGTTTAGTTTTTACTGATTGTATTCAGGATTTTCTCAAGTGTTAGATGCTGATAAGCAACATGTTAAAGACATACTTTTAGATTGCTTTGTTTTTGTGAAAAGGCCTGACTCTACACTTGGTTTTATGATGTAGACAAGTCAAATTTGTTATAATTCCATTTAAATGCACCAATATTGGATTTTCTATTTTATTTTGTACTACTGTGTGAACATTAAAGTGCACCAAATTAAGTAAATGATATTTGCAATACTTCTACAGATGAAAGCAGCCGCATTGTTGATATTTTCTTGATATTCCTTAGTAGTTTTTCCTTTAATTGATTTCAGTGACACAATGTCATGCATGAGTTTAATTGAAAAATAATTTTTAAAAATCTTTTTTGACACTTATATATAACTTGCATAATAATGTGGAACTCACTGTAAGACTGTGACAAAAACATAAGATTTTAACATTTATTTCTTGGGACATTGCATATGAATGAACATTAAAAACTAAAGTAAATCTGCCTGATTTCAGCCATATGTTCAAAGTATGTTAAATAAAAACACTGATCTTCCACTGATTTGCTTGATTGCACTTTTAAACCCATTATAAAAAAAAAGAATGTTCAAGTTGAGTTTCCATCAAGACAGTTCAGCTTCTCTGAGCTCAATTTTTGTTTTGCCGAGTTTTCTGGGTTCCAGGTTCTCTCCTGAATCTAATCTGTCTGTATTGGGAGTTGTGTATTTCTGTGTGACCCTGTGATGGACTGTTGGGTTGCACAATGACAAAAATTACCTGACCCTTTGAAAGCCTTTGGCAGGTAGAGATGACATCGAAAATGTACCTAAATGAAGGAAAGTTCCTTTCTTTATTAAGGCTGCCTATCCTTTATGTGACGGTGCTTCATATTCGGAGGGTTTTTTGCAGACATGGCTGGTGTGGTTTGAGTTTGCATGTGCTTACAAGTCTGTGTGATTTTTTTTTTTTTTTTGTGTGCCTGTGTCTGTGTTGGTCTTGTGATTTCCAGGACCTTAGTGGGAGGAACCGCCTTGTGTCTGGTTCTGTTCCCTGCCTCATCCACATCCCACCACTACTCTCACTTCTGCAAAGAAATGGGTAAAGTAGCCATCAAAAATAAGTTTTTGTAGCTAATTGTTTACCAGGGCTCTGTTTCCCAACAGCTCGTTTCCATATATAGATTGTCGGTGCAAATCACAAGTCAGTCTCAGCTGCTGCTCTCTTTGTTCAGCTTTCTAGTCTTGCCCCCACCCTCCCAGGTGAACCTCCCTGTTCTAAAAATGAAGTTGTGCTTGTCTGCGTTTGTGTATGCCATTGTGGTTTGGGATAATTGGCATTAGCTGTTATCAGTGTCATGGCTGCGTGGAGTTCAGCTAAGCCTTTGACGTCAGCGCCGTCCAACCAGCCGATAGCGCAGAACTTTATCACAGACAGGTGTGGGGGGTGCGTTGTCAGATCAAACAAAAACTGGGCTTTCTGGATTCCACACAAACTTCAAAAATAGCTTCAGCAAACATGTGCACAGTATCAGACCACCCAGCATTCACATGCAAGCACACAGTGTTAAGCCTCAGACTCCACTCCAGTTTTGTTTTATGAACCAGAGACTTGATTGAAACAGTTCAGATCCTTTCCCAGACTTCCTGGTTTGGTTTTTTTCTCAGAATTATGTTTTTTATTTTGAAATTGATCAAGGTTAATGTCAACCCTTTAGTACTAGAGCTGTTGGCAGTGACAGAAATCTCACTTGTTCTTGGAACTACCTCAACTCTGCGAACATATACATAGTTATCGTAATTCCAATGGGTTCTGACGCGGAGAAAAGCAGGTTTGCGATGATAGGCAGCTCTGTATATCGGTGCCAAGACAATTTTTTCCACGTCATAATCAGCTGGTTCACATTTAAACACTTCATGGCTGTAAAGTGGTAAATATCAGCACAAAATTGGTTCTCTCCGTGTCCAGAACCCAATAACAAAAACCAGCTGGAATTACGTTAGTTGTGTAAATGGTCAAAGACTTACAGTAATTCAAAGCGCGTCAAAACTGGAGGTCAAGTATGGGGTCAAATCAGAATAAACCTAAAGTGAATGAAAAAACAGATTATAAATTTGAATGAAAAAAAAATCATTTTACTTGGGGGTTAAAGCCCCGCCCCTACATAGAATTAGGCTCAACAACGAAAACAAAAAATCGGAATCGAAACTGTAAATTGAGTAATGAAAACAAAGGAGAGAAACAAACAAAAATAAAATCCAAAACTTAAATTTACAACAAAGCAGCTGTTAAAAACCGGGCAGTTTTTAGCATTTAATGTTCACGATATACTGTCACTACCGGATACTAGAGCATTTCCCTACAGCTGGAAGCGGCTTGGTGAAACATGGCACAGCGATGCAAATCTCCTGAATCTTTCTCCAGACTTTTTCTTTCACACATCGATTCCGATATATGAGAGATTTGGAGTCATCAAATTCCAGTCTGACACAAACCGCATTTATTAATTTCTCCTTCATGACCAATTTTCAAAGGGTTGGTACTTTTGTGAATTAAAAAGAACACCATCCACACTGTATGTCACTACCAAATCTGAGCCCCTGATTGGTCAAAGTTCAACCTGGTTTAACTTTTAACGAGTGTTCAGTGAACGTGCGTTTGTACATAGAACCTGAAAATGGTCTTTAAAATGTGCGTATTTACGCATGAACTCAAGAATTTTGATCGAGAATTGCACATATGCACATGTTTACATAGACTGTTGATTGGAAAGGGCCTCTTGAACATGTGCTTTCGCCGGTGGCATGAACACAGTTTTACAAATCCCTTTTTCTCTTCTTTTTACATTTGGTAACAATGTTTGGTTTACCTTTTATGTTTTTAATTAAAGTTTTTGGATAGGTATATTTCTTCAAATTCAACATTTTTTTCTGAAATCTACAAATTTTATTTCAATTTTTCAATATTTCTTTCAAATTTACAATGTGTTCTTTCAAAGCTGTTTTTGATTTTCTTTTTTTGCAATTTGGTTTTGATTCACTTTCAGCTGAGCCTGGTTTCACCCCAAAGTACAGCTTTGGGGTAAAAGGGTAAAAGTAATTGCAGCTCATTGCTAAGTTGAGTTATTGCTCTTCATTTTTGTGAAATGGCAAACAAGTTAAACATTTGAGATGTTTTGCCGCTCTGTTTTAAACACTTAAATCCTCAATTATACAACAAACCACCTCTATTTATGTATTGATTGTGTCATATATTATCCAACACCCATGCTAAGAAATATTACTGTGCAATCAGTGCATGCACACATGAGTGTTGTTTATGCTGAAATCCTACATTTTGCTATGTAAAAGGAAAAATGGATGCAGTTTTCCAAACTTTAGGATTTTGCAGCTGTTTTCTTACTTCTAAAGATTAAGTTCAGCTGCAGGAAAGTTCATAAAGCACTTGTACTCTCATCAAAGGCCATTACAAAAACCTTTTAAATCTACCCTTTACAAAAGTCACTGCAAGTGAAGTAACACAAACTTTGATTAAAAAACGATTTTATCCTTTGCAGTGCATGTGTGGTCAAGTAACTATTGTTTTAGAACTGGTAGGAAGAAATGAGCTGATACTGATGTCAAAAGAGCATTAAAAGGCTGTTGTTGAAGTCAGGACTTTATAATCAGCCAAAAAACTCCTAAAGTGTGCACAATTGTGAGATTAAAACATCAGATGAAATAAAAATGGTAGGAGTAGTTCACATGCAGTCGATAAAGATGTAAATCTGGCTATTTTTTTGTTTTAAAGTAGGTCCATTTACCATTGGAGTGAATGGAGGGATTTTCTTTTATAACAAGCCTGCTGTGATCACTTGCTTAACTGTCTGGTTCTAGATACTCTTGTCATCAAACAAGCTTCAACTTGGAAGCCAAAGATTTGCCTCCTGGTTTGGCCCTGAGGAGCCTTCAGCTCTGTCACATGGGTTTTATCAGACAGACAATCTTTGCCTCCCAGCTTCTTCAGCGCTGAAGTTCTGAGACTTTATCTGGATGCTAGAGAGAGTCCTGTTTTCCAACTGAGGCTTATTCAGTCATATGGCTTCTGTAAATGGTGTACTGCTCCTGTCAGAGTTTTTAAAAACATGTCATTTGTAATGTTTTCCTTAAACTACTTTAAAAGTTTGGTGGTATGTTTTAACCTTTTTTTTAATTATTTTTCTTTTATCAGGAAGCATAGTGGACGTCTTAGTATTGGAACAAACGGCTTAAAGTCCCACATCATTTGATCTATTTAAAAAAGCGTTACCAGTGGTCTTTTAGTAATGATTATGCCATTTTTAGTCCAAAGACCTGTGTGGTTTTCTAGGACAGACTTTCCATAGAGTGGCAGCAGTTCATTAGAAATTTGCTTCTGCGTTGTGGGCGGTAATGTTGGTGCGGTGCAACCATTGACTGTATATAAGAACTGGATGGAGTGAGTGTGACGTCACTCATAGAAAATGGTTTACTTCCAGCTTCAATTAACTTTGTAACTAGATAATGTTGGGATGCAATGATTGGTCCAAATTGGTCGAGTCAAGGTCTCTATGGCAACCACTCTCACCAATCAGGAGTAAGCTTGTTGGAAGGCCACACCCCTATACTTGAAAGTGGGCTACAAGAAATCAATCAAAAGTTTTGAAAGATTGATATGAGATCACATGGCTTTACTGGAGCATCTGTTTGGCTAGTTTTACAGTATTTTGAATATGGTAACTTCACCACAGAAACAAATATTTAAAAGAGAGGAGTAAGAACATGAAAGAACATGAAAAAATGAAGCAGAGCAATAATGGTTATTCTGACAAATAGAAGGACTGAGTAAAAGCTGTTTATGTCTCGGTAGAAGTCTATGAGATTTTAGCTTCTTGGAGCTAGTATGTACTTCCTGTTTGGAAGGCAAAAATCACTTAGTCCAGTTAAGTCATTGGGAGCAACCCAACCCCCCCTTCCCTTCCCCTCTTGTGGAGCAGAGTGAAGCAGGGAGGTTGTGGCCCACCCTGCGTATTTTCTATGTAACAAACACATTTTTTTCAAACAGCATTTTTTTCTCCTGTTTAACAACAATTTGAATAAAGAAATACTCAGAAATGCAATTTTAACAACTGAAAGACCCACGCCAAAGAAAATCACGATTTAGGTGTTTTTACATGTTCTTGTGAAGCCTATGGTGTATAAACGGTTCCACCCACGACTCAGAGGTGAATTTCTAATGATCTCCTGCCGCTCTGCAGAAATTACATCTGAGAAAGGTTTTATGATTTGTGATTAAAACGGCAAAATAATAATAATAGTAATAAAACAATGAGAACACTTTCAAAATGCATCAAAAGATGATTAAAGTGTGACTCTAAGACCTGTCAGTTTTCTTACGTTTGATTTGAGCCCTCCTTCTAAAAAAAGAAAAGATCTGGGCTAAACCCTGGTGTGCTGCGTTCATGTGCAACAAGTCAAAAGAGAACAGAAAGGGCTGTGAGCGCGGCGTGGCCGAGAGCCTTGTTGCTGAATGAGGAGGCGCAGAGTGACGCTGGTGAGATCCTCAACATGCCTGAGGCTGCCCTCTGACGTCACAGGGAGGGAGGGGGGAGTGGGAGGGGACCAGCTGAGCGGGGAGACGAGCGGGTGGCAGCTGGAGGGCAGAGCAGCGATCGGCGGAGAGAGGAGGACAACCCGGAGACTTTGGTCGCGCAGCCGCTCGCTCGGTTTCCTGCTCCACTGTGGACTTTCGCGCTTAGCCTCCACTTTTGGCTGAAAAAGCCTCACTTTTCTCCCCCCGCCCATTTAGTCCACACACACTCAAGCTCCAAGCGGCGGACAGCAACGGCACAACTGATGGGTGAGAGCTGTGGTTATGCAAGTATCACTGTGTAAATATCCTGTGGGGATGGGCTGGATGATATTATCCCTCAGTTGTTTTTGACTTGTTGGGTGAATGCTGTCCCAGGCTGTCCATCTGCAAGTGTCTTTGTGTTTCACAGCGTGTCTGTGCTTGTTTAGCCTGTGGATATGTTTCTATATGTTGACTTGAGGAGTGTGTGTGTGTGTTTTGCTGCGTGGGTGAGCAGTGACAGCCTTTGGTGAATGACACTGATGCATGCTCAGCAGCACTCCGGGCAACCTTTGACTGAATGGAGCAGATGGCAGAGACGCCGCTTGCCCCTCCGCACAGATCATTGTGTTCTGAAGTGGGCATTTGTGTGTCTTTGTGCAGGAAAGCGCACAAGTTCAAATGCAGGAAGAGTTTGGTTTGCACGTTGTTACATCGTCGCTCCCACAGGACTCTGCATCCCTATGATGCTCGAGCTTCATCTCAGGTTGGCTTTGTCTGTTAAAATCTGGCTTTGCCACGTAAGGCTGATTAAGCGTTTTGATTAGTTGCTCTTATGGTTATTTAATCCTCCAGAGTCGGCTTTGTGGGAGTGCTGGCTGGCTGGCTCTGGTCGCTAACACAATGATGTGGTGACACACACCTAAACCACCACACTCCCCTTTACTGGCACTGAGCTTATTATGCAACACACGTGGGCTCGCTGTTGAACTTGCTTCCCTGAAGCATTTTCTCACCTGTCCGATCAACCCCATGCCTGTCAGCACCTGTGGGGCCCCCAGCAGGCTGACGCATACCTGCAAATGAGGTTTCATTCTTCTTGACACAAGCCTTTGAGTGGCTTCCATTGACATTTTCTGCCATTAGATTGGAGCCGTGACTGAGCATGCTGGCTCGCTTTCTCCAGCCCCTGTGAGTAAACACTGGGGGGTTTCACAGAGTGCACAGATGCCCGGTGGTGTGAGGAAGTCCCGTGGGAATCCTGGGCTATAAATAACCCCGTGTGTGATCTATAATCTAAGGCTGAGAAGGGGATGAGAGGCAGGTGGGACGGAGTGATAGAGATGAATGAACAGAATGATGAGAGAAAGGAATGGGGTGTCCAGTTTATCAGTAGATGCGCGTTTTTGAAGACTAGATTCAAGTTACTAAATGCTGCTGTAATATTGGACAGTTTTATCTGATGAAAAATAACTTTAGATGCTCGTAAATGCTGTTGTTGAAAACTATTATGATGCTTGGATTAAGAGCGGATATTGAAGTGGTCCATCTTTTCCAAACATCAAGTTTGAGAACTCAACCAAAAGGTTTACTTACCTTCCACACAAAGTCCGAAAAGTATTTCATACCTTATGATCAATGTAATTTTCTTCACGCCGTGTTTGCGTTTGTCAAAGGGAAGTGTCCGACTTTAAACCTTTGGAATTTCTTCTTCAAGCATCTCTTAAGTCCTCGAAGTCTCTTCTTTTCTTCCATTAGCTTTGCAAGCATTGACTGTATATGAGAACTGGACTGAGTTCATCAATAGAAAGTGACTTTCTTCTGGCTCCAACAAAACAAAGCCAATTCAGTTTTTTTGCGATGTTATACTTTTATAGAGGTGTCTGATTGGCCACTTTTTAACTTTAATAACATTCACTACACAAAAAAAAGTAATATAAAAAATTTGGGTTAGCAAGAAAATGTTCAAAAAAGGTATCTGATGTAGAATGGTGATTCTGACAAATATAATGGCTGAGTAATAGCTGTTTATCTCTCAATAGAAGTCGAGTAGATTTTGGCTTCTTGGACTTCCTGTTGGAATTCAAGGAGAGAGGGGTCACTCAGTCCAGTTCTCATATACAGTCGATGTTCATAACTCGCACTAAGCTCCAATAGCTGTTTCTTGTGGATCTTAATGGCTGTCGCATCCTTAGCCAAGTCATCAGTCATTTTTTAATGTCTCCAATTTCATTAGTCAATGGGATTTTCTTCAGGGTCGTGTTGGATCACTTTTTGCAATAAATTCCGTTTTAAGACAGTGCTAATTGCACAGCGCTACAATTGTAGGGTTGACCCGGAACTGTAAGCTTTAGCCATAGCTTTAGCTTATTCCCTAAACTGAATTCCATGCATGTTGAAGTTTGGATATCTGTCAAAGAAGGTAAAACATTTTAGTTGGGAGCTTTGGCGACAGTGCAGCTTCACTACACTGTCTGTGTTTACGTTTGAACAAGGAGGAAGTTCAGTCCGGTCATACTTCACTGGTGTGACCCTCTGTGGAATCTTCTAGCAGAAGGGCAGATATGGGAGCAGTTATGTCAACAACATGGCTGCATGAACATGCTGTTAAAGAACCTGCATGTTTTAGGCATCAGCCTGCACTGCCTTTCAATCTCTAAAATCACTATGGAATCACAATTTTATTTTTTTTTTTGGTCAAAGTGATCACAATTTCCAGTTTAAAACGTAACTGTTTCGTACCCATGCATGTAGCTGCTGAAAATCCTGCTGTTCAAACACATTTATCCCTTTACAAACATTCAAACTACACGTTAGTCCAGTGGAATCGGTTACACTAACAGAGTTTTAGCACTGCAATAAAGGAAGAAATGCACATAAACTCTCCACGCTTCGTACAGATGGAAATCTCTATGTAAATACAAGATGTGTGGGTTGCGTTTTTTTGACCAGTCTGTCGGTCTTTATCCCTCAGTATTCTGCTATTTCTGTAACAGGAGTGTTTGGTGTCGCATCCTGTGCTGTCATAGCAAGCCCACTTGTTCGAGCCCCTCTCTTGGCCTTGGCTCAGCACCGTGACCTCATGCTGCATCCAGAGGGCCGGCCGGGTAAACCGGCTTCCCAGGTGTCTGCCCGCTGTTGTTTGTGGTGTCACTTTGTGCATCTGCTCCCGTCCACAAAGCTTTGTTTACTGTAAACCTGCCTCTGAAGACCTGATGTGCTTCTGTGCTACAACCATGCAGAGATCTTGTGGAGCCAGCTCGACTGAAATGTCATGGACACAAATGTTTCCTATATTTTCCCACAAGTCCCGGGGAGTACATTGACTCAGCAAACTGTGGAACATTTTTCCAAAATAAAAGCATTTAATAAAAGATATAGATGTTTCTTGGACAACATATTTAACCTTTCATGCCTATAAAATGTAAAACTTTGCCGTCATGCCAGACTTGAACCAAAGTGTTTGATAATAAAGCAGCAAAAGCATCTGCTGATGCTGGATGAGTACTTGATTGTCTTTGTGGTTCAAGAGTTGCATGGAGTATTAATACCAATTTAAGTTCCTTTGAGTGGCCGACACCACAATCTGTAGACAGCAATAGCTTTCAGCTTCAATCTCAATGTTCCAGTTGGTGGTTAGCTTGTGAGGAGCTGCTCGGAGCAATGATTACAGCGCCGTGCCCTTTTTCTCCATCCCTGTTTGTCTCTGTGCCGTCTGAGCTAGTAGCTCCTCAATCTAAGTAGCAGTAATTAGGTTTTCTGTCTTGCCTTAGCCCTGCAGGTGATCATTGATCACAAGTCTGTAAGCAAGCAGGGATGCGGGCGGAACGGGACATGGATTTGGCTCCTTTTCTCTCTCCCAGCAGGAGAACACTTATTTGGCCCTTACACCTGATGTTGGTGCGTTTGTGTTGTCATTTTACCAAATATAACACATTGAACAGATAAGTGGATATTAAAGTTTCTGTTTTACCTTTTTAGAGGAAGGAAATCAAAAAGGGAATTGACCCATACCAACAGTTGGCAGTTAAAAATGACTTCTAATAGTTATGATGGCTTTGGCAGACTGTGTTGAGTTCTTCATGATGCTGAGGCTGAAGGCTCCAGTAATATTTCAATGTAAACATGCAGAGATTAGGAGGGCGACCCCTGCTGGTAGAGCCTTTTAGGAATAAGACGGCCTTTTTACTCCACGATCTTTACATTTTACCATTTTACAGCGACAAACTGTATTTTTCATTTTTTTTTCTAATGCCATTAAAGTGACGTGGCTAGTTTGTCAACCAAAGAACCTTCTGGGAATAAATCACTAGATTCTGGAAGTATATAATTATTCATCATGAGCCTGCAGCAGCTTAGCCACCTTTAACAGTTGAGTGGTGCCTTCTTGCTGGTGTGGATGGTGCGATACATTTGAAGACTGTGCAGAATACGTTTTAAAACTTTGTTGTCACTCATTTGTGAAACAAAGAAAAAGATGATGCTCCTTGCTTATTGATCAGAGGGGGAATTCATCGCTTGGGGTTGAAGGGACCCCAATGTACAGAGTTTATGAGTAGATATGTCAGTTGATGAACATTTTTGTTAAACTTTGCATAAGCAACATCCATGCAAGAGCAAAAAAACATAGTTTTTCAATCTAAAAGCCAAAAAAAACCAAACTCCCTTTGATGTCCAGCTCTCAGGCAAGTCCTGACAAGCACACATGGATGAAGCAGCGCAGCACCAGCATGACCGCCCTGGCCGCACCCTATCTTCCCCCACTACTGTCCCGTTGGGTGGTGTCAAGTTTCCTCCTGTGCTGAAAACCTGCCCAGTACCAAAGATGTCATTGGCTATCTCTGCAAGTTAACTGCCACTCCATTCGCCACCTCATTGGTCACCTGGGGATGCCGGGGTGTCCGTGATAGGCTCAGAACGTTGTGTGCTGGCTTCAGAGTATCGATCTCTGGCAGAGGGCTTGGCACAGAGTGAGGTGGTTCTCCACGATGAACATATTGATCAGAATAATAACTGGAGACTCTGATTTGTTTAGGAAGCAGACGATCCTGAAATCATCTCCTCGTCTCGTTTGGAAATGGCCAAAGTTTGACAGCAAAACATCATATACAAGCCATTTCTGAAAGCTCCAGTGCTTTTTGGCTGAAATTTCCAGTGGTTTTTTTTTTGTTGTAATGTTGAGCAGGATTTTGTGGCTGTTTACTTTTAAGCTGCTGTTTCACTTGGTTTTAGAGAAATAATCTGATGGGACAGCTCCTCCATTTGCTGGAAGTCAACCATGATGACCTTTCTCCTATTATTGTGCATGTTTGTCTGGATTATTTCTGTAAAGCAGATTAAATGTTGCAGATTAAATGACCCACCGGAGCCATCCAACGCAAACACGCCATTTTTTTCTTTTGTATTTACGTCAGTCTTTTTCATCATGCACGTTAAGCATATGGCTCCAGTTGTTGGTGACATCTCTTCATTTCTGTTTTCAACACTTTTTGAAAAGCTGCTTCATACAACACAGTTGTACACAGTGTTTGTTTTTTTAATTATGATCATGACATTTTTAGCCAAACTCTAAAAACCTGTGTCTTTTTCTAGCACATAGTTTCTGCTGTGCAGCAGGAGTTTATTAGAAATTCATCTTGGTTGTGGGTGGGACTGTTGGCGCTTCACGCCTGAAGACTAACATTACTAGTGGAAAATTGTGAGCAATTTTGGAGCTATCCAGCCATACAGTTTTGAGTCAGATGAGGACATGTAAGCAGAAATTCAATTTTGCTCTTACATATTCTTGTTCCCCATCATGAGAAAAAGGCTCCAAGAACATGTTAAAAACACCAAAAACACATTTTCATCGAATTGGGTCTATAACGCCCGTTTTTTACACCCAGCAACCACATAGTGAACGCTGCAGTCAAATCGGTCCAGTCTGGACCAGATAAGTAGTATATCCCCATTTATCTGGTTTGGAGAAAAAAGCTTTGTGTTCCGACTACTTTAAGAGCATCCATTCTGTCTACTATTTGCCATAAGTAGGTCTAGGGCTGGGAGATATATCGATTTTATCCATAAATTCAAATTTTCCATTTAGGACATTTTTAAGGGAAAGTCAGGGTGAAAGGGGGAAAGTCAGCATTCTGACCTCTTGGACTTCCGTTGTTCTGTTGTCATCGTCAGCCCTGGCAGACGACAGCGTCTGCTGTTATATGGAAGTGGATCCATTTTCAGACTTTAGACTTGGAGCAACAAACCGCATGCTGCAGAATTAGTTTGAAGGCTGTAGCGACCAAAAATGGGAGTACGACAAATGGGTTTCAAACTCCTGAAACAGAGGTAGTTGTTTCTATCAATTGGAAGTGTTGCTCAAGCTAACAAAAGCTCAGAAAACACCTGTCACGTTGATTTACAAGCATTTTCACACCTTGTATTTAGTTGGATTTTTAATTCATCTCAACCCCTATAGGATATGTTAAAATAGGAGTTTTTGATATTCCGTGTTCCCTCAATATCCCGCAGTTCATCTTCCGTAGTCTCACTGTTTCAAGGATTTTTTTCTGTGCAATTTTGCATACTTTTGATTTAAATAGAGCACTTAGTCTTGATTGGCTTTTGACCCTGCCAATGGATCTTCTCTGTGCCGTGTCTGCCGTATAGAATTTGTTCAGTTTGCTCCATTTACATGAATCTTTGATGGTGAGCAGATCTATGTTTACATTCTATAATACTGGACTTGTTTAGCACGAAGGATTAAGAGTTTAAACAAGAGACAGTAGTGAGGGGTTTTACAGTCTAAAAACATCTATACTATGTAATCCTACTTTGTGGATTGAACCTTTTGCAGGTCATTAATAGAACACAACCCATACAAAAACAAGAGAACATTGTATTCTGTCATTTGTTGTTTTTGCTTCAAGAAAATAGCGGGAGGAAGAATAGAAGAAATCGATCAAAATCGATTTTCAAATTTAGTGTGAAAAGATTTTTATTTTTAGGCCGTAAATAATGCAGTCCGTCCACCCATTTTGTTAACCTGTTTTATCCCTTACGGAGTCACAGGGCTGCCAGAGCCTAACCAGGCTATTGTCGGGCGTAGGCAGGTTGCTAGTCTGCCACAGGGCCACAACCACACACCCATACACCCTTCACAGTAGACGTAAAGGCTGAACGGCTTGATCTCTTGTCTTGTTTAGTGGATGTGAGCCCAGCTGCGCTGCCCTCGCAGGTGCCCCCCACTTCAACCGCCATCCTTCCCATGGATCTGCGCGTCGTGGACCACCACCACCAGCAGCAGCCTGCTTTTGGGCTTGTTTCCCAGCCGCACCCATCCCCGGCCCCGGGATGTCCGGCATCATCTGAAGGAGGCCGTGGGCCTGTCATCGGTAAGAGTTGATGATTTCAACTTTTTGGTGATCTGTCCTGTGAACTTTGAGTGACGGTGTTGGAAAACTCACCTGCAGGCCACCAGGAGCAGCAGCTGCAGCACGAACTGGTGGCTCTCAAGCACAAGCAGCAGCTCCAGAGGCAGCTCCTGATCGCCGAGTTTCAGAGGCAGCACGAGCAGCTGTCCCGGCAACACGAGGCCCAGCTGCAGGAGCACATTCAGGTGCGGCGGCAACAGCCAGTCGGCCTTCCTCTGTTTGTGTGAACCACGAAGGGGGTGGAGGTTCAGGTTCTGCCTTGGATACAGCAGCAGCAGCAGCAGCAGCAGCCCTGTGCTCAGCACCTTGTGAAGGACAGGAGAAAAACACACGCATGCTTACTTTTAACTGGATGTGTTGGTGTAATTTGATCCAGCAGCAGCATGAGGCTGTTTGGTTATCTCCATGGGAACCTTGGCCCCATAAATCCTGCGTGTGTGTGTGTGTGAGATTTGTACATGACACTTCCTCTGCTAAAAAGCTTCATTTAGTGTGGTTGAGACCTGCCAGCCAGCCTGCAGGGACAATGAGTTTGGGCTGAAAATAACTCCTATGTGTCAACAATCTTCTCTTTGTCCACACTAACTCAATTGTTATTCTTGCTCTCAAACCTGGCTTCACTTTTCTGTCTCTTCAGGGTTTTATATTTAGAGCTATCTGCTCCTTCTGCTGCTCTTCTCCTCCTTGTGATTTTCTTTTTCCTTCGGTTTAAATTTGCTCCTTGTGTCCACCAGCACCAGCAGGATTTACTGGCCCTCAAACATCAACAGGAGCTGCTGGAGCATCACAGGAAGATGGAGCAGCAACGCCACGAGCAGCTGGAAAAGCAGCAGCGGGAACAGAAACTCCAGCAGCTCAAAAACAAAGAGAGGGGACAAGAGAGTAAGTTGCACCTTGAAAATACATTTTGAATCCAGGTTGCAATCGTTCGGAGTTTGCTTTGTTTATATCAGCGAGGATTTCTGTTCAGGTCCAAATGTTTAGGTTCAGGATTCTGATTTATGACCCAAGTATGTCTGGCTCTCCTATGAAAAGTGATGTTTAATTTAAAAAAGAAAATATAAATCAATCATACAGGGAGAGAAAATGGGTTAAAATATGTACATTAACTGAAATGTTGGAAGAAATGCTGTCTGACATTGTTGTAAAGCACACAGACAGGACAGAGAGATGTACAGATGAGGAGGATCTGAGAGTCCAGGCTGAATGTCAGATCTCCTCCACTAAGAAGACTTTACTGATGAATAAATCAAAAAACCTTTAAAAGGAATTTCGAATAATTTCTTGCAAACCTGCTGCACCCCACTTTTAAAACATATGGGGGGAATTGTGACGGTGGTGTTTATGTGGATAACTTTTTCCCTTCTTCCCACGACAAACACAATCCGTTCCAGCTCTGCGTTTGTTATGCGAGATGGTCACAATGCTAAAGACTATTTCCTAGTGTCTACTGGAAATCATGTTAACGGTTCCACATCCACCCTAAAAAGTCAAGGAAATCAAGAAAAAAGGAAGGTTGAATATTGTTATGGATGGAAAAAACTGTAGAAAATAGTTGCAAAAAGGAGATACTCGTGCAAGTTGTTGATTCATTTCATTTTTTTTGGTTTTTTTGTTCTGCAAGACATGCAGGCGTTCACAAAAGCTTTCATTATGCAGACTGTTCGTTCTTGACGTTTGTGACTCTCGTCACCTGCAGAGCCTTGAGGTCTGGGACTTCAAAACAATGATTTTTCGTTCATTCTTACTTTTTTTCTACAGGAAATTGCTGTCTGGTCTATAAATGCAAGCTCTTCTTCTGCATAACGAATACAGAAAAACCTATTTCTTATTAATGCGTCATGAAAAATTGTTTAACTCCTTTATGAAGGATAGGCCCTCTGACGATTTAGTTGATCCATAAGATTTTGAAGCTATAGAATTCCAGTGATTCATCTATTATTTCTGTCTTGTTTGAAATTTGTATTGTAATCATTTGAGACCATCTTTTTGAGCTACAGGTGAAAATATTTAGAGAAATCTGACATAAATCAGCCTTTCTAACATGTGTTCCTTGTTCTCAGAGTCATTTCCATAGCGAGTGTTGAAATCTCGTCCCCTAGTTAAAGCTCAGCGGTCAGAGCAGTCTGACCTCCAACATTCACTTCAGGAAGCGTCACTGTGAGGCAGGTGAAGGTCTGAGGAGCAGGATGGCATCACTGGGTTTTAGAATGCCTTATTGTGTCCTTGTGCAGCAGCGTTTTACCAATCTGAAGGGTAACTGCACTACAGGAGTGGCTATGTTTTTCCTGCTGTTTTGGAACTTATTGTCTCGGTGACCAGAACACTGCTCAGTGAACGATGTAAAGAAATATCTGAAACAAAACTTAGAGCACCAGAGTCAACTCTGTGGGTGTTTACAGTGGACGGCTTCAGTGATAATTTTACAGCCCCTCACTCTTTCCTGCTCTGAGCGAAGCAGTGTATCCTGGAAACGGGTTTCATTTCACTCCCATGAGCGTTGCCAGACCTATAAAACAAACAAAAATGTGCTTTTCTGTAAGTGCTGCCAGGCGTCAAGATGATCTGCCTGCAGAGTGCTGGTAACGTGCTCAAACTGACATCAAACTCTTCTGAAGTCCATCCAAAAAGAGAGATTTGATCAAACTGTTTTTTCCCTTTTTTAATATTTCATGCTCTTAAATGCAAATCCTGCTTCTTTTGCCAGCACAGTCCCTCCTCCCAGACGTTCTGCGCCGCAAAGAGTTTGACGTTTGTGGAAAGAACGTCTGCGTAGTAAACAGAGGAAGCTTTGTTAAGTACTGTGCTAAACTGCACAGGCGGCCGGCTCTTAAAAGCTATTTGCAATTGGAATGTCAGCACTTCCAGATACAGCATGAGTAAGGAAACGGGAGCTGTTGTCATGTCCACACACGAGTAAAAAACAAAGTCTTTTATTTCATGTAGTCAAACTGCTGTAACTCTGCTCTGTTTGCTTGATTGTGAAATGAGAGTGGAGTGCAGCTCCTGTTTGTTCAGATGGATTGAACTCTGCAAAGGTTTCCGGGGGTCATGAAAGACAGCTAAGCCTCACACTGCTGTGTCTTTCCTCTGGTTTCATTTGTGCCCAAGAAACTATTGGGATGTTTCTGGTGACTGACAGCCGTGAAAGGCCCACTCTGATGAAAATAAAGAAATTTAAGCTCAAAGTTATATTTCTTGGCGTACGTCTTCATTTTTCTCATCCAAGCTGGCATCTGGCTCAAACCTTTTTACGGCTGAATCGCTCCAAATATTACTCGCCATTTTCCTTTCACCTGTAATGTCAGGTTGGGAGTGTGAGGGGCTGTAGGCTAACGGGAGAGCATGGAAACAGATGGATGACGGGAAAGGGGGGCGGGTGACTTTCGATTACTTTTTTTTTTTTTTTTTACCGTTTTCTTGTAATAAAAATATCCACTCTCTCAAGAAAACACATTAGTTTTCTTGTGATAACGATATAATGAAAAATATACTCAAGCGTCACTCCTTTCCTTTCCCGCACAGTCGCAGATAATAAGTCTGGTTTAAGTCTTTTTATTTTATGGTTAATGCAGGACACAACTAACAACTTACAGCCAACACGACAACTCTCAACAACTGCAAAAAAAAAAAAAAAAAAAAAAAAAAACGCTCCCCAAAAGTTTTTTTTTATCTTTTTTTTATTTAGCGGTGGAGCTACGCTCCTCAAACGCCTTCCTTCCATCTCAAGCACCATCCCCCCCCCGGTTCTGTATTTCCCTAAAACGTCAAACATCAGTGGATCCAAACAGCCCAACTCAGTCCTCTACAATACTGTTTTCATTTTACTACAATCCGCTGCAAAACCAGGTAGTTTGTTAGAGAAAATGTCGAACACAATTAGATGAATCAGGTATAACTGGATCAGTTCTTCTGGTGTTCAACATTCTCTCTGACAAACTGCTTTGTTTTGCAGCGGAACTTTACCAAACCCAAAATAAATACATTTAAAACCGATTATGTCTCGGCGACTCAGTTGTTTTCTCGTGATATTGACATAGTGGATGCCGTTATCACAAAAAAAAAATGATTTAAGTGTACTACAAATATACTTATACTACAAGTATCTATACTACAAGTGAGTCAGTATTCTTGAAGTTTACTTTTGTTCCATTTTGGGCTGAAGAAGTATGTAGTTGGTATACGTATACTCAAGTATTCTGTTACTTCTTAAAATCAACTCAAGTGTTCTACTGAGCTGCCTTGGGGAGATTTCTTAAAATGAAATGTGATGTCTTTCCCTAAGACAAATTGAGTCTTGAAGTTAGCAATTAAAACTCCCATTTATGAGTTTTTTTTGTTGTGATTGGGAATTTTACATTTTGAAAAAGCAAAATGTCTTTCTCAAAAAAAAAGTTATATATCTTTAAAGTAGGAATATTACTTATACTTTTCCCCCCAAATATGTTCTATTTTAAGCACTACAAAAATCCACTTTACGTTTTGACTGAAATGTTCTCAAAAATAAGAATAAAATCACACATTTTAAGATCTATTTTCCTGAAAAATGTATGAGTCAAATAAACCTTCCAGCTTCCCTAAATCAAACAAGTCTGCTTCCTAAACAAGACCACTGATTGTTCACAAATAACATTCTGTTGTTTAATGAGTCATTACATCCTACTAAAAAGCTACTAAGAAGTTTGTTTTGTCCTACATTCAGTGAAATTAGACTACTAGGCAAAAACATGGATGAGACTGTCGTTACTTGTCATCATGTGGATGAATAGATCTGTAATCCTGAACTGGTTGTCTAATTCAGTACAATATGATGTTTCAGTTTTTTTTTATTTCTGTCTAAAAACATTTTTATTTGTCTTGTTTATGTCTGGAGTGCAGTCGTGCCGGAAGAAAAACGAAAACGTGTGTCTCTCTGTGTCGCTGTGTAGGTGCTGTGGCCAGCACAGAGGTGAAGATGAGACTGCAGGAGTTTGTGCTGAACAAGAAGAAAGCGCTGGCTCAGCGAAACCTTAACCACTGTCTGCCCAGTGACCTGCGCTACTGGTATGGGTGAGTGTCACCAGTTTGCCGCCGCACAGCCAGTTATAAGCGAGCAGAGCACCAATAGACACATGCCGGCAGCATGCGTCCTCTGACTGTGTGAGAATTTCTCTCTTTGTGTTTTTCTTAATAAAATGAGTTTAAAGCATCAGCTAAAATATATTTAGAAAACTCCTTTATTTATTCTTTTGGCTTCTGTGGAATCTGATAAAAATGTGTCCGCGTTTTGAAATGCTGTCATGTGAGCTTCGGTCTCAGCTGGGCTGCAGAAGGATAATCCCATCTCCAACCTGAGCGATTGACTTTATAAGACACAAAAATGTGGAGGCTTTTGTCAGACATTGACAGCTGGTAATGTCTGAGGTGTGTTGAAAGTGAAGGACGGTAGAAAAACCTCCAACATTTAAGGAGGCTGACAGATTCAGCCATCGCTGTGGAGGAAACACAGCAACATCACCAGATCTTGTTCCTCTGGTACTAAAGGGCATGTATCATGCTATTGCTAAGCCTTTCAGAGTAAACTATTTACATATATAATTATACATTACCTTTGGCACATGAAACATGAGTTATTTTCATGAGCTCTTTTACTACTTGGAAGTAAGGCGCCTCAATCTCAGAGGCTCCGCCCTTTGTTCCTTGTGGGTGTCAACCACAAGCATTGTAAGACACTTAAAAGCTAAAAAAAAAAAAAAGTTGATTTGGCATGATACAGACCCGTTAAATGTGTTGGATTTTAGCTCACTCAGCAAACGTGCACAGCTTACATGACCTTTTCTCCTACATCATACACACTTTAGCCATGTAAGGAAGTTGTGTTAAAAAAACACTCCAATGAAAATGTTGTTTATGGATTTTTTAACTTGTTCTTCAGACAATGAAGGACACAAGCAAGGAACATTTGCTTAAAATCGCATTTCATAGTGTTCTTTTATTCAAATTGTTGTGAATCAGGAGCAGACAAAAAAATGCAGTTTGAAAATGAGCGTATTTGTTTTATAAAAAAAAATTACGCTGAGTGGGTCACCAGCTCCCTGCTTGTAGAGGAACAGATCCATGTACTGTACAGCTTTGTTTTCCTCGTCTGAGCTGGCATCGGGCTCAAAACTGTACGGCTGGATAGCTCCGATGTTGCCTTCCATATTTGTTGTGGTAGTAATGTTAGCTTGGAGGTGTGAGGGGCTTTAAGCTAGTGGGAGAAAGTGTATACAGATGGTTGATGGGAAGTGGGGGCGAGCTTGCGCCGCGACAACAGTCCCGCCCAATACCCAGAGGTGAATTTCTAAAGAACTCCTACTGCTTTGCAGAAACTATGTCCTTGAAAACGACGCAGGTTTTTAGATTTTGACTTAAAATAATTTAAAGACCACTGGGAAGGCTTTGAAAATAAATCAAAAGATGATCAGAGATGGATTTTTAAAGTGAAACAGATCATATCAGTCTGACCTGAGTTGGTTCCATGAAGGGTTACATTTTTAACCTTTAACATACTGCTGTTTGTTTCGTAGAAAAACTCAGCACAGCTCTTTGGACCAGAGCTCTCCGCCTCAAACAGCACTGTCAGCCTACAACCACCCCATGCTGGGCACATACGACGCGAAAGATGACTTCCCGCTCCGTAAAACAGGTACTGAGCTGATATTTGATGTGATTTTGTCCAAACACCACAGAGATAAAATTTAAAAAAAAGCTCTACTTAAAGCTTTTGCTTTTTTTTATTGTTTTTTTTATTTATTTGTTAGCTATATATTGAGTTCCGAGCTTCCTCAGTGGAAACCTGAAATTCTTGTAGGTTTTCACTAAAAACATTTTAACTGCATAAAATCAGAAGCAGCTAATGTTTAAAAAAAGTATTAAATATGTCTGTAGAAAAGAATTAAATTCTAATCTTTTTGCACAGTATCCATGTCAGATACTGTTGCTGCTGAGCGGTATGGCAGCCTCCGTTTAACCCTTTGAACGCTGAAGATGTTGCCGGCAACACCTAAATAACGCACACTCTTTGACATATTGTAACTCTTCGACGGTTAACACGAATCAGCATATTCTGACGTAGAGAAAAACGGCTTTTCATATCGGCTTTGCACCGATGTGCAACCCATTACTAATGTATAGTGTTAGATAACGGTGCAATGCCGCTTTTCTCTACGACAGAATCAGCTGATTTGTTGATTGCATCAACATTTCCCTCATTTCACAAAGCTGCGTTTTACAGGAACAGAATCCATTGAAATTACATTATTTGTGTGAATGTTTGAAGAGCTACGGTAGTCAAAAGATGAATAAACACTAAAGCTAAAGCTCCAATGTTAAAGGGTTAAAAAAACTAAGAAAAATAACTTTAGTTTCTATAGATTCAACATTTTTGATAAAAGGAAAACATACGGCTACATTTGGGAGTCATCAATACTGAAAAAACCAGCTTCCTTCATTTCATTTTACTTTCTTTTACTTTTAATGCTATAGTTGTCGCCAGCGATGGCATTAAAAGTAAAACTAGCGAGGTGAAAGAATGTCAAAACTGGAGCTAAAAACAACAACGACGACGCTTTATGTTTGAAAAGTATCTGTTGGTCTACATTTATCGTGTTAACATTTCACTGCTGTAAAGTTTTGGATATCAGCGCAAAGCTGCTTTCCTCTGCTTCAGAATCCACTGGAGTTAAGATAATTGCGTTGAAGGGCCACCGTAGTTCAGCACTGGAGCTAAATCTTCGGTGTTAAAGGGCTAAAAGTTCTCCTGTTCACACAGAATTGTGTCCATCTGTCCAGGCTGACACAGCCAAGTTACATTTATCTTTTTAGCGCCAGCAGCTGCTTGGGCTCTGCCTCCATGGCTTCACCGCTGGAGAACAAATTGTGTACTCTGCCCTCGATCTCTGCCGCGTGACCTCAGATTGCCGTTTTCCGGTGTAAAAACAGCCGAGATGTAACGAGGAGGAGCTTTGTTGATGTTTTCAGTGGTTAGAAAACCTAGATAAAAGATGAGATCGCGTCTGTCTTCAACAGGAAGTGACATCATGAGTGACATTTCCTGCCTGTGTTGAGCTTTTGACATGCAAAGTACAAACATACGTCAAATAGGCCAAATCTGTTTTTTTGTGTGTGTGTCTGACGTCAAGGCGTACGACACGTTTACAAAAGGGGTCCATTGTCCAAGTGTGAGAGGCTTTGTAATGATGGCTCTGCAAACGCACAAGGACACTTAAGAATGACGCTGCACCAAGTCTGACTTGACAGAGACATTCTTGTCCCGCTGAAACATTCCAGGACTGCAGTCGTCTTTGTTTCATTCAGTGGGTACAGTAGCTCACATTTAAGCAGCTGTTCCCCCTGAGTTCCACCCTGTCTTTCTTAACCTTACCAGCAGACATGGTGCAGATTATTAGAAATTATTCTATGATGTAAAGTTTTATTTATGAAAATAGTTGAATGTAAAGAAAGATCGGCCCCTTTGAGATTAAACTTCTAGTTTTTGGTTCTCAATCTTTTTTTTTTAGCCTAAAAAAGTGAAAGCTACAAAATCAGACGCCAACTTCAGCCTAGTTTGACTTTTGAGGTCCGACGGATAAATTGAAAAAATCCAATTCAATTAAAGCAATTAAATTGGAAAATCCACTGGGTTAAATTTGGACTTCTTTTTTTTTCTTCATGTTTTATTTATTTATTTTTTCATTTACTTTCTCATTTTTTGGCTGCTGTTAATTGTTGCTTCCCAAAAAAATGTTGTTGGGTTCTCGAGGGTTAAATAAAAATGGTAAAAACAAGTAAAAACTCATCTATAGAAGTTTGCAATGTTGGTGAATGTACACCAGAAATGTCCACCTGGCTCTCTACTCGAACAAGAAAGGAATTTATTCAACGTCATGTCCCCTCCGGAGGGACCTCGTTAGACGTAATCAACAAAAAAAAATGTCAGCCAAGTCTTTAGTGGCAACAAGTGGAAATTTGAGGCAGAGTGCTTCCTGGTGCTCCCAACTGTGTCCTTTTCTTACTGAGTTCCTTTCAACTCACTTAGTTCAGCTTTCTACATGCAGATAAGACAAACCCATCAGTTTGCAGATAAGCTGCACCTCTGCCTTTGTCTGTCCATCTAATCTACTTATCTAATGTATCTTCCATGTACGAAGCTTCTCGGAAACTCTGTTGATGAGTTTCAGAAAACAAGCCTATTGATTTCCATACAGTAAATCCCCGTCTCTTCCCTTTCAGTTGACAGAGGAGCTGGAAGCTCCGCTGTCAAACAAATGAGCCGCCGATCAATGTGCTTCGCATCCGAATCGGTTCCCTCGTCAACTCTACTGAAGCATCCAGCGCCAGCGCTGCTTTGTTCTGTGCAGATTAATGAAGTCTGACCGGACGTCACAGACACTTACAGTCCTCTGTGTAAAGACAACAAAGAGAAACACTGAATCTGCAGGAAAGTTAAGGCACTTCAATGGTTTAAACACACTCAATTTAGAAAACTATGTAAACAATTGAATCGTATACAAAAGACAATAAAGCAGAAAATATGATAAATACTTAAAAACATATTTAAAGTTTGTAGTTTGAAAGAAAGAAGCTTTGTAACCATTTGATTCAATATTTCAAGGAAAATACACAACATTGTGTTTGCTAATTGAATTTTTAGGCAGAGGAAATGTACATCCTATAAACAAAGCTACAAAAAGGAGTCTTTTTATGTGACATCGAATAGTAGTAGTAAAGCAGAAAACTGGGGAGTCAGAGGACAGAAAGGAAGGAGGTCATGGCTGGAGGAGAAGCAGGGGGAGATAAGGCTGCAGCCAAAAGCCAGCATCAGCAGGAAAACCAGTCCAGGCCGTCTGCAGCGAGCCCGTTTGCACATGCGCATTCTGGTGTGGATTTGCCCTGTCGGCATTAACACCCCTTCAAAGTCACAGTGTCCTGAGGTGAACAGCGAACTCCAGGCCTTCCTCCAGCCTTCGTCTCAGATGCTTTTTTCCTCGTCTATTCCTTCAAATTGCAGTCATTTTTTTACCTCAGGCTCCAAAGAAATCATGTTTTTGTAGCATTCTTGTAGCATTTTTCTAAGGTTAGAGAACATATATTGAGAAAATTAAGCTTAAAATTGCATTTCTGACTATTTCAATACTGTTGTGAATCAGAAACAGGTGAAAAAAGGCTCTTGTAGTTGTGGTGTAGAAGATGCTCCCAACTCTCCATGCATCCGGTTGCAGACAAATAGATCTATGTACGGCCTGGATCTCCTTGTCTCAGCTGGAATCTGGCTTCAAACTGTACGTCTGGTTAGCTCTGATATTTCTTGTCATTTATGTTGCACTGGGGTTGTGGGGGGCTGTAAGCTAGTGGCATAGATTTGCAAACAAAGGTTACAGCACAGGTTTTTTTTTATTTTAAATGAACAAAAAAAGAAACAGGTAATGCTTCTGCCATAGATCTAAATATTATTGGAGTGGTATTTAAAGTTTAAATGTTTAGTTCCTTTTATAGTGATTTAAACTCCAATCAGTTTTTAGAATTTGTTAAACCCGTTTTTTAAATATCAAACTCCGAAAATGACTCATCTCCCCCAGTCTGCCCCAGTTTAACCTATGCAAAACACTTTACCCCGAGTGATCCCGACCCTCTTACCAAAGACTTTGGACCGCTGCCCTCCACTTAGAGGAAGGCCTTTTTTTAAAATAATTGAGTTTCAATTGAAGTTCAGCAGCATCGTTGCCCCTAAATTTAAGAGTGCATCTGAAAAAGTCGAGGGCACAATAGATTCACAGTAGGTTTTCTCATCCCCACTCACGTAGAGGTATAATGAGAGCTTGTACCTCTTTGAAGCACATAAAAACCGGGGGCATCCCTTTGTTTTTTAATGAGTTGGAATAAATCCTCTAATACAGAATAAATCGCTACTGTACACAAAGAATCTCTGGCTTCCACTTGGCTGTACCTCCCCACCTCCTGCTCTGAGGCTAATGAACGTAGCATAGCCTGTTTGATACGAGGTCATGGAACGAGCACTCGGTCAGCTCTGGGTCAACCATCCTGCTTTAACTGAGTGAGCGGAGGGAAGCACGTGGAGGAGGAGGAGGAGGGAGAGGCAGGACTGTCTGTGTTTGGTATGTTTGGCATGTTCCCGCACAGAGACACGACAGCAAAGAGTGTCAAGAAAGTTCCTGACATCGTTTCCAGAATAACCCAGTGATTGGTTCCTGCAGACAAGCAGCTTCACCTCCTTTCTTTGAATGAAAAACATCCTCAGACAAATCGGCATCAACGCTTCTACTGGTCTCGTTTTTAAACAATGCTCATTAGCAGAATATAGAGGTTGCATTATTAGAAAAATGTCAACAAACTGCTAATGCTTCCCACTCCCACATAATGGTTCTGCTACTCAATATGTGGCCCATAGAGCTGAGTGTGCACGTTAAGCAGGGGTCTAAGTTTAAGCCTTAGTCACATGCAACCATACAGGGAGTTAACCCGTCCGGTCCTGTAGGGGGGCATGGAGAGGAGCAGATGCATCTAAACCCATTCATGCTGTACGTCGTCAATTTGCAACATACCAGTAACTCCAAGACTCCACTTAATTCAACATCACCTTCAACAGAAAAAAAATGCAATATTTTTTTTAATATAATTGGAAATTAAGTCAGGCATTTAGTCAGGAACGTACCATTGTTGTGTTTGCAGTAAGTGTATTTGTATTTGTAAGTCTAATGTAAATTACATGGTTGATGCTGTTGTACTGTATCACACTCTAGTCGTTTGGAAGTTGCACACAAATGCTGCACGCACAGGGTGTGCAGGTGATACGTAAGTGCCCATTGGACGGCCGTAGGACGCCAAGACAAACTATGCTCTGAAAGTCTAATTTCATCATTTCTGACGGTCAGGCTGAACGAAAAGAACACTTATCACATGAACAGCATTAATGGGCTCCTTGCTCAGTCTGCAAAATTGGGGGTCAAAAAACCCTTACTCAACCATTGAGTGTTGTATAATGCGACATGGTCAATGGTTAATGGCGTGTACGTTCAATGGCTGCGTGTTTGTTCGTAGAGCGTGAAAGTGGGCTTCGTAGTGACGCTTGAATGCGGAAGCCCGAAACACACATTTACACGCGTTTACAAAGACTTCACATTGGAAGTTGCTTGAATGCACTTTGCTAAGACCGGCATGAACATACTATCAGTTTTCACTTCTACCTGTTGCCCGCAACATGCAAAACATGCTTGAACATTTTCACTCTACCGGTTCACAGAGCAGTCTACTATGACCTTAACGTTTCCTGTAGGCCCCGTACGAGTTTGAACATTTTTCACCCACAGACAGCCTGTATCTACCCGTAAGGGCAGTTGTGACTAAACCATACATCTCCAGCATGCATTTGTATTTATATCATATGCAGCAGATGCTCAACTTCAACTCCAGACTTGATAGATTTCTCTGTTGTTGCATTTGCAGGTTTTTTTTTTACTGTCTGAATATTTTCAAAGCCTACATGTTGCACACATATATAGAGCTTTTAGATGAATTTGACTCTTCCTTGTTTGCCTTCAGCGTCCGAGCCCAACCTGAAGCTCCGTTCCCGGCTAAAGCAGAAGGTGGCGGAGCGGCGCAGCAGCCCTCTGCTCCGCAGGAAGGATGGACTCATCACCACTGCCAAGAAGCGATCCCTGGATGTGGCAGGTCAGTGAACCTGTTCCGGGTCAATGCATTCAGAACGGTGCCAAATCCTGCAGTTCCTCAAGTGAATGTTGAAACATCCTGAGGCAAACTCATTCCCATAACCTCCCATGTTAAGCCTTTCAACAAGCTTAGATAAACACTTTAAAAGCCAAGTTTCTGCTCATCAAAGTGGTAAATATTCTGTCTCTATTCAACCCTTTTAAACTGAATTAATGCTGAAATGTGTGGAAATTCACAGTTTCGACCTTGAAAAGGCTCGGATAAGTGCTGTGGTCACTGTTCCTAATGAATGTTGGTAATGAGTGCTTTGATGATTGCGTTTGCACTATTACCCTCAAATCGAATCCTTTATGCAGGAGTGCTTCACACTGAACTGAAGTTTGTGTTGAACTTAAGTAAATGTTAAATGTGTTTTTCCACAGCAGGAAAAGTTCTCCCAACATAGAAAGCGTTGGGTAATGTTATAAGGACTTAAGATTTAGAGTTGTATGAGAAATTACTAGAATAAGGTGGTTGGGTTCATGCTTTTGATTTCTAATCTGGGCATAAATAAATGTGATTCTTTAGTTAAAAATTGTCTGATTTCTGTGTTTGTTGTCCATTACAGAGCCTGCATGCAACAGTGCACCAGGCTCGGGCCCCAGTTCCCCCAACAACAGCTCCAGTAACATTCCGAACGAGAACGGGATCCCGATCTCCAGCAGCCACGGAGAGGTAATTCACCAGCTGCACATGTGTTGCTTTGGAGGATTCCCGGCGAGCTTTTTCAGCTTTTCCTTGCAGTTTCTGCATGTGCATGTGAAAGCGTGTGATGTAGTGTCACACTGTTTGTGTCACCAGACCTCACTGCTTCAGAGGTTGGCTGCAAGGGAAGGTTCCGTCAGCCAACTGTCTCTCTACACCTCACCGTCTCTGCCCAACATCACCTTAGGACTGCCAGCCACCGGGCCTGCCAGCGCTGTGAGTACACCTGCTCAGTGCTGAGGTCTACCAAAGCTCTACCACCGTCTCGGCTTTGTGGGACAGCCTCCAAAAACATACCCTCAGAAGATCTGTAATTTGCTACAACAGATTTCCAGAAACATTTCAAACAAAGATAACCGGAACCTCTCAGACGACTCACCAAAGGTTTAACCCTTTCACTTTGGAGCTTTAGCTGCAGTGTTTACATTCTTTCGACTACCATAACTCTTCAACTGTATTTCAACTGCATTTAACCTGATTCTGATGGATTCTGAAGCGGAGAAAAGCAGCCTTTCACTGCTAGTGACGTGTGTAATCACCGTAAATGAGCTGATTCTATCAAAGGGAACAACGGCTTTGCATTAATGTTGCTTTTTGGTTTAAAGTCGCTTTTCTCTGCGTCAGAGTCAGCTGATTCACTCTGATCATGCAAACGGTCAGAGAGCTATGGCATGTCAAAGAGCATGTGTTATTTTGATGTTGCTGGCGGCATCTCTGAGGTTAAAGGTTTCCAGTTTTTGTCATGTTCAGTACATTTATTGAGATTCATTTTCACTCGTAATGTTTGGGTATTGGGTGCATATTAGGTCATGAAACACTTTCACTTTCCATTGCTCATTTTCATTTAACTCCTTGACGGCTGAATTATTTGTAGCTTTGAGAAAAAAACACTTATGTTTTTGCTTTCAGTCAGATGTTCAATTAAGGTAACTTTAAAGTGGCTTGATGCATATTTACATCAATAGGCATCAAAGGGTTTAACACAACATCAAGATGGTTGAACCAAAAGCTCATTTTTGTTAAGATTTTAACAGAGTGAGCCTTTCAAACATCCTAAATTCTACGTCTTGGTCTCTAAAGTTAATTTTAAATGAGGGAACATTACCTTAACCTACGTTTGAGTCATCAGTTCCTGTTGAGTCATGTGAAAATGCAGAAAGATGTGTGAGAAAAAACTAAAGTCAGAAAAAGGACGGAAACCTGAGATACAAAATCAGAATTGATCATTCACTAAAGCTGAAGGTTTGGTTTAGGAGAAGAGATGAGCTTTATTGATCCAACGGCTGGGAAATCCACTTGTTTAACGGCTTTACAGTCTTGGACATTAAAGTGCAAAAAGAATAAGAAGGGAGGATAAAAAAACTATACAATAGTTGTACTTAGTCAGGTTGAAGTGGAGAACTAGTGGTTTCAGTCTGACCTTGCTTTAGGATCCCTCCTTTAACTCAGCTGAAATACAGCTTTAACACAAATAAGCCAAGTGCTGCAACAGTTTCAGGGTTTATGACAAAAATGATCTGCAAGGTCATTTTGACAGAAGTAAAGTGTTTTTATTCTCTTGAGGGGTGTATTTTGCTTGTCGACAGCTCTGTTATCTAAAGTCTTGTGTTTTCGTATCTCTGTTAAAATCTGAGTTGTTACAGACAAATTTGAGATCATTTCTTTAACAACATGATGACCCAGCCTGTCAGTCTGACGTGTTATTTTAGGACTTTATTCAGAGAACATGAGCTTTTTTATTTTCTCTTCCTTCCTGTTTTTGGCTGGATCGTTTCTCTTGTGTTCTTTCCATCTTTCTCCATCTCGCTGCCCACGTGTCACATCTGACCCGTCTCCCTCCGCATGTCTCCATCCCGCTCCTCGTAGGTGGTGTCGGGACACCAAGATGGCGAGAGTCATCTGGCGCTGCCGGCGTTGCAGCAGGGCATTCCGCTGACCCCTCCTTTTCTTCCCACCGCCCACCTGCCTTCCTACTTGGCACCTTCAGCGCTGGACAGGGAGGGGCCTGGAGGGGGCACAGCTGGTCATAACCCCCTCCTTCAACACGTGGTTCTGCTGGAGCAGGGCCACAGTCCAATGGGTCAGTAGTTCATCCTTAAACTGATTTTCTCTTTTTCTCCAGCTTGGACCGTTTTTGGAAATAGGATGATTTAGTCCATAAAATGTTTGTTTGTAAGCCTCAGATCTGCTCTCTTCTAGATTCAAGGTTTTCAAATGTTTTCCTTCTTTTCTGTGGATTTTTCCAAACATGGCTCTGAATAATCTGCTGGGATGAATTTGTCTGCATTCTGCTGATGATGCAGAAACGAGACACATTTTCAACAAATAAAATCCACTTCTGTGAAGCCGGATGCCTTAAAACTAGGGATTGCCTGATCCACTTCCTAGTCATGTTGTTTTGAGTATCTGACAATACCGAGTCCCGATCAGATGCTTTTTTAAAACGTCAAAAAAAGAAAAAATGTAATAAACAGATCCATGTTGTCCCCTATTTCTATCTTATTACCTTTATTTTATCATTATATATTATATTTGATCATTTAAATATTTATGAAAATCTCCGGATGTCGGCCATCCACATCAAGATCTCTTTTACTCCGGGAACATGAGCTTTTCTGGTAATAGAACTAAAACATAAATATAATTGGTGTTTTTAACATTCTTTTCTTTTGTTTTTGTACATCAAAACACACCAGAGTAGTGAGAACTGCCGTGTTGTAGCGTCACTGCTCCACAGTGTTATTTGTGTGAAAATATGGTTCTGTTTTCATTTGGATTTTGTCACAATCCCACAACATCGGGGTTTGGAATTACACATTCTTATATTTTGGCTCCAAAGAATGTGGCCAAACCCACAGCAGATTTTCTCTGACTGAAACCAGCAGCTGCAGCGACTTTTTAACATTTCTGAGACACGATTAGCTGTGAAAGTTTTGGATGATTTGAAGAACATTTGTTTTACTTCTGTGATGCAAAGTGAAGGCAGAATAGTGCAAGAAACACATTTTGAGACAACTTCTTTTTAATGTTTCCCACTTTTTACTCACTGTCACAACCTATTGAGATACAATTTTGTGAAGGATTGACAACCAATATGAAAAATGTGTGACTGACTAGAGAAAAAAAAAACAAAAAAACGCATCATTTTGGCTCATGAACTAATGTGAACTCTAAACACTTTAAGATTCTAGTTTTCCTTTGAGTTTCTGTGTGATTTGTGCAAGACCATGTTAGTGATTCCAAGTGGCAAATCCTCCATTTGGGCCTTCGTTTTTGAGTTGGTCACAGTGAGATTCCACCCTAAGCCATGCCGAGTTGTCTCTGTTAAAAACGACGCTCTTCTCTGTAAAACACACCATTGTGTGACTTGTATTTACATCAAACGTTTAAGCTGGGTTTCACAGGTTTTGTCTCCTCATTTCACCATGTTGAAAACATTACAAAGCTCCTTTTAGCCAAGTCATTATTTTCCACCCAGGAGTGAACACAGACGGAACCACATTTGCTGCTAAACTCTTCCAAATTTATTCTAGCTCAAAAGTGTTCTCGCTTGCTCTCAATTATTTCTGCACAGGCTGCATGTGAAAAGTATTATTCATGTCCTAATTCACCATTGAAAAAGTACTCCTCCTTGAAGATCTCATCTACTTCATTCAGTCATCACTGAGTAAAAACAACAAAAACATTAGATATTAAAGACCCGCTCCAATGCAAATGGTGTTTTTGGTGTTTTGTGGCATATATAAAGAAAATTAAGCTTCAAATTGCATTTCTGAGTATTTCTGAGTATTATGAATCAGGAGGAGACAAAAAATACTGTATAATACTTCAAAGTAAAAGTCACAGACGCCAAAAAATACGTCACAAAGAAGAGAAATTTATTTCACAAAAATTGGAACCAAGAACGTTCTTTTTTTTCCTTTAAAAAAGGAATCATAAAAGAATAGATAACGATTATAGTCTGAATATATGAACACTTCGCTACTGCAACCATATTTAGCTTCATGAAACATTGGAGGGATTGAAAAAGTGTATAGTATATTAATGCAACATTTTCACGATGATTCAGATCTTCGCAGCAAAAAGAACATGCAAGCAAGTCACTTTAAATCACTAAATCCATTGAATTCTTAATCCTCCGTGTCGCTTGGAAACAAATCCGATGAGGCCGGAGTTTTTCTGCGTTGCTGTCGGTAGCAAATGCTGATACACACACTTACAGTGTCCCTTAGTGGTTGTTGCTATTCATTTTTTTTTTTTTTTAAATTGCAAATAAGTTGCAACCCCAGCCAAAATGAGCACAGAAAAAGATATGTATACTTATAAAAATACGGTATGCATGTGTTTTCTTCGTCTGACTAGGTATCTGGCTCAAAACTGTACGGATAGCTGGATACCTCTGGTATGGCTCGCCATTTTTGTTACTTTTAGGTTAGCAGGAGTGAGGGCCTTTAACTAACTAGTAGGAGAAGATGCAAACAAAGATCTCTCAGCAATGAGGAGGGGGAAAGGGGTGGAGTCTGTAGACGATCTTACCCATAACTCAGAGGAGAATTTCTAATGAACTACTGCAGCTCTACAGAAACTAAGTCCTAGCCAATGACACGTTTTTGATTTTGGATAAAAAAAATTGTATAATCCTAATTAAGAGATCCTTTTACAATGGATGAAAAGATGATCAGAGTGGACCTTTAAAGTGTTTTGTGTTTGTTGTAGTCGGCCTGGCTGGACTACCACTACCCTCCCCGACTGTATCCAAGCTGGTGCGGGGCCACCGTCCCCTGGGGAGGACCCAGTCCGCCCCTCTGCCCCAGCCACCGTGCGGACAGGCCCAGGCCCTGCAGCAGCTGGTGGTCCAGCAGCAGCACCAGCAGTTCCTGGAGAAACACAAACAACTTTTCCAACAACAGCAGCAGCACCTCATCAACAAGGTATCTCCAGATCTTATCCTACACACATTTCTACACTTCACATTTATTGTCTTTTAGCCCAGATCTGAATGTTTGTGTCAAAGTGTCCCCGCTTCATCCTGTCGCCGTGGCAACTTTGAACAGGAGGAAGCTGCCTCCAAATATGTTCACACAGGAATCATGACTCACCACATCCCTGTGGAAGTGTGTGCTTGCCATGTGATGGAGGTAATCTCTCCATTTCCAGAAAAGGAGTTGTTTTTGTTGAAAATATAGCAGATGATGTCTGTTATCTGGTACATTTTCCCTGTAAATTGCTTGCTCTGTTTCTAGAGCCCTGGCTCAGATTTTGTTTTATCATTCTGTGGCCCAGAAAAAAACCAAGAGTTTGCACGTCAATGCAAACAACTGATGCTTCATTGCAGTTGTGACTGTGATTTTAAAAATCGCAGAGCAGTCAGTATTCGCTAAAAAAAAGTTGTAAGCGTGCTGTGAATGCATTCTCTGTTAAAAGTGTTTTTAACAGTTTCAATTAAAGAGGAATGTTTACAAATCAACAAGGGTGCCTCTATTTACTGCATACTTTCAATGTATGGAGCATGCGGAAAATAACATTCCTTAACTAACACATTGATTCAAGCCACGGGCTACTATAGACGCATATCAATTAACACATTTACAACAGCCGTTCCTCTGGTTACCAAATATAAACATCACTACCAACACGGTATAAACATCAGGACACAATAAACTCGACATATGACTTCATTTTTGGTTTTAATGAAAAACAAACATGTTTTTTTCCCTCTAAAAAATGAAGGAATTAGGCTGGAATTAAATTTGCACAAAGGTAAACGTCCGATTAATTTATTGAGGAAATTACATTTAGGGATTATGGAAAAACTGAGTTCGTTGTTCACAAATTCAGATTTGATCCAAGGGGCAACGTCTGTGCATCCTGCTAAATTGCGGTTGAAAAAAACAAATTAGCCAGGTTAGTTCACCCTATAAACTACACATACTAAGTCTCAAGTAATTCATCCCCACAAATAAAAAAAAAAATAAAATAAAAAAATGTTGTTTTTCTGTCTTATTTACCTTTTTTCTTTTGAAAGGCAAGAGTTCAATGACCAGATCACCAGCCAAGATGGAGGCAACCATAAAGCTAGAAACTAGCTTTTTAGAGGAGCTCAGTACAGTCCAGTGATTCACATTTTTGTTCTTATATCAGAGGTCATTTAAATCCACTCCATGTATTCACAAAAGTAATTGGTTTCACGAACCCTCACTGGTGTTGTCAACTCAGCAATCACCTGATTAGGTATTTGTGACAACTGTATAGCTGGTAGTTTTATTTAAGTCCAAGTACGTGACAAGTAGGGGCGTGGTCTTTTGTTTAATGAGCTCACTGGGTTTTCCCGTCTATTTTCAGAAACTCCATGTTTTGTTTCATAAACATCAACCGGGAGTGGAAGAAATACTTCCCGCTAGTTTTGTTGAGGAAAGAAAATGCACTAAAATGAACTAGTTTAACCCCCAACTATTAATTAGAGGTGCTCCTGGTAGAGCATACGTTTTATTAAAAACTGGTGGTTTGGGAATGAACTCTGTCAACATGCTTGTAACCATGAAGATCTATCCTTTGAAAAAGTGAGTTAGTTTGGCAGCATTGACTATAAATGACAACTGGACTGAGTGAGTGTGACATCACCCATAGATAATGGTTTACTTCCAGCTCCAATGAAATAAAGTCAATTCTGTCCCCCTTTTTTTTTGTTGTGGCATGGGCGCTGCTGTTGAGTAACTGCTACTGCCACTGGGATTTTGGCTTCTTGGAACCAGCGGGTACTTCCTGTTTGGAACACCAATGGGGGAGGGGGGTCACTAAATCCAGTTTTGATGTACAGTCAATGACCCAATCTCAGATCACAGCCTTACTCTGCATTATTCATACACTGGTGTCCACATTCCAGTCAAACTGAACCACGATGCAACTCACTTGGGCACAGGATATGTGCTGGACATTTTATAAAAAATGACTCTGATAACAGACTTTATGTCAGAGAGAAAACCTTGTTGCTCAGTCAGAGTTCATCTCTCACATGTTGATGGCTTTTGCTTATGCTGAGCAGCAGAAGAGAGGAGAAAAGGAATTTAAAAAATTCAGTTCTTTGGACAAGAATGGGATCTTGACCACACATACTTAATACCATCCTTTTGGCCATAGCATAATCATAATTATTATTATCATTATTAAAATAACCAATTACATCTATATCTTTAAGTGTTTTTTTTTATTTTTATTCTAACTATTTTCCTAAAACTATGATCTGGAATTTTTCTAAATATATGAAGCACTTGATGCACAATTGTTGATTTTTGAAGCTCAAAATTTTTCGAGTTATTTAATGCTCTAAAGGTAGTCTGTACTCATGGATAAGAAATGTTATTAAATGAAGTAGACTCAACAATAGGCTCACGAAAACAGACATTTTTAAATCTTTGTTGTATTTTTTTCTCTTGTTCTAGGTACCATCATGCAGATCATTTACAAAAACTGTTTTTTCTTTACTTGTTATTAAGTTTAATCATCAGTGAAAGTGAAACAAAAAAATAATCCAGAAATCTGTGGCATGTTGTGTCTAAAAGACTCAAATGAAGGCAGAGAGAGAGGCTAAAAGGCCTGGTACTGTTACAGTTCCAAACGACATTACCTGAAGCAGTCAGGTGTGTACAATGATCTGGTCACATGACATGATGGATGTTCATGTGTGCAACACAGATGCAGCGAGTCAACAAGTGTCGGGTATCTGTCTCCAATAACATCCGCTTTCCACTAGATGTCCCACTGGACTTCTCTCCTTCCAACTGATTTGCCAGGCTTATTTAGTGCCTGTATGCTTCATTTCCTTTTTAAAGACGAATTAAAAGAGGGAGCGGGAACAAAACGTGAAAAGAAAGGAACAGTGAGAAACAGTGCAGCAGAAGGGGTTGAGTGTTTGGAGTGTGTTTGGAGAAGGGGGACTGGGATGAGGCAAGAGCCGGCTCTCTGACGTCAATGGACTGTTCCCTGGGCAGTATGCCAGCCAAGTGTGTGCTTGTGCACGTTTGTGTGCGTATGTGTGCGTGCACAAACAGTGGTCCCGTCCAATCATGACCTGCACACCAAGGTTGAGCTCTTTGACGACAACGACAGGGACAGCTGCCACAACAAGATTACAGCGGTCGCCCCTCTGCGATTCCTCTGGTCTTTTCCACTCTTGCCCTCCGCTTGGTTTTCCCTTTCACCAACAGGTTCATGCTGGGCCAACATTACAATATAAATTACAAAGTCACAGAGATCCTGTCAGGGGTTTTAAACAAATTAGTAGCCACTTAGAACACAACTACACATGCTTTTAATTTAGAGTTTGAACAAGGGTTATTGCTGCCTTTTGTTTGTTTGGAACAATGAAAAGTACGGGAATTGACTTTTTCATAGCATGTCTGTTTAGAGAACCTTCTTTTTTTAAGATGCTTGTATCAGTATGATGTTAAACTTTCAAGCTTTTTGCTGTTTCCCCTCAAGTTTCATGTCACTCTGCCTTCAAACCATCAGGAAGTCGGGTCACGATGTACATCTCAACTAAATGCCAGCCTCCTCCATCATGTTTATTATCATTGTCTCATAAGCTCATTTTTATGATACAATCTGGGGAGCCCTCTTGTGGCTTTCTCCAGGAAAAGGCCTCATAAACAAGCAGTTCTGTAAACACAAAAGCTCCGGCTGTGTACGTGAGCTCGGTTAGAAAGCGAGTTTATTTCTGGCCTTTTGAGTCCAGAGTGCAACCCGGGTTTATCTGTGTGTACAAGTCAGTGGAACTGGTTGTTGTTTGCTTATGTTTGGTTAAACTTGAGGTCTTTTACATTGTTTTTTGTACTTAGCCTGAACCAGGCAGCTATTTTTGGAATGAAAACATTGTTGGCGGACACACAGCTGTTAAAGAGAGGCCAGTTGTCTTGCCTCATGCGTCACTGTCTGAGGCAATGATTGCTGTTCTTTCGTGGACTCAAGGGATTCTCCTTCCCTTGTAATTTGTTTTTGTAGCAGTAATCAACTTTTTTTTTTTCTGGGAACATGCTGCAGGTATGCATAAAGTCTTAAAAATCTAAATATTCGACTGGCTGATCTCCCCTTCAGATCATGTCCAAGCCTGGTGATCAGGCTTCGGCTGTGGGCTCCAGTGCCTCAGTGCCTGGCAGGCAACACCAGAGCCACCCAGAGGAGACAGAAGAGGAGCTCAGGGAACACCAGGGACTTTCCTCATCTTCGTCGTTACCTTCCTCTGCTCCGGTGCAGGAGACAAGGTTGCTAAGGGCCATCAAGCAGGAGCCACCAGATCCTGAAGAGCAGGAAGAAAGGGAGCAGAGGGAGAGACCCTCAGAGCAGGACTTCCTGTTCAAACAGGTAATGGAAGATCACGGTCATGGGTTTCATCTGATGCTTTTAAACCCACGCATGTAATGAGGATCTCATTTAGATTTTTCTGCAGTGAGTTTCAAAAGCTCTTAAGTTTATTCAGCTAATGTCAGTGCAGCTTTTATTTAGTCTTTATAGTGTTCCTTGATTACGGCTTGCTAAGCTAATTTATCCTTAAACACATGGAGATAAAATTATGTGTTTAGGGTTTTTAAATGTTCTTTCTAGTGGCATTTTTCTGATGATGGAAGACTTGTACAAAGAAAACAAAACTTAAAATTATTATTTCTTTGTATTTCTTTGTTCAAATGGTTGTGAATCAGGAGCTGACGAAAAAAATGCTGTTTGAAAAGCTTACTCTGGGTGGGCCACAAGCTTCCTGCTCTGCTCCATTCTGATGTTTTCACTTACAGAGAAAAAGATTCATTTACGTCTCTGTTGTATTTCTTTTAAAATATTTTTATCAAGTCAAACTATTCTGCAAGTTTCAGTTCATTTACCAAATTGGTTTAACTTATTTAGCGTTTTCACTGAACATACTTTAATAGTATTACACTGATTTATTTCTCTGTTCATTTTCTCTACAATTTTTTTAGCTAATATAGAAGTAATTATGCACTTTTTATTTCTGCAGCATTTTTTTGGCATTCTTCAAACTTATTTTTTCAAGTTTAAAATGTATATTAGCTTTGTCCAACAAAACGTGTGCAACTTGAGATTTTTTATACTTTAAGTTCTTAGTTTAGCATTAAATATGAAGTTATTTTGTTTTTGCAGCAGTATAAAAACTTTCAGATCACACTATGTTGTCTCTTTTTTTTTTTTTTTTTTTTTTTTAGCAGTTCCACCATTAAAAAACATGTATTCCAGGAAATGCACATTAATGTAATTCTCTTCTGATTTATCTTCTTGACCCAGCATGCCTGATGGTGCAAAGTGGCAATAACAAGTTAATTTGATGGCGTTTCAGAGATGTACAAACATCCTGGTGGTGTAAACTGCAGCAGTGACAGATGGAGCATTTAACTACTGCCTGCACTCGTCTTTAGGGCTGTTTCCCAAACTGACTGATCGACTTGGTTTATGACAGAGTTCTTACTGTATTATTCTGTATTCCTGTCACAGGTCACATGTAACAGCATTGCAGATGTTCCTTCAGAGCCGAGTACAAAAGCACGCATCACAAAACAAAGCGATCCACACAATTACGCTTTGTGAAAAAGCCCTTCAGATTTCTAATGTTGTGTTATTTGTCTCTTCAAAAGGCATTTTAATCTTTACAGCTCTTGTACATTTAGGACATTGCTCAGCCGTGTTCAGTCAGCTCTCCTGTAGCTACAGGCTGCAGTGTGGCCAGACACACCCACCAGAGTAATGCAGCAGTGAATGATGCAGTGGAAACAGGTTAAAACTGCAACTTCATGCAATGCTGTCTAATGCAGTCCATTCTATTGCTAAAAAAATGTATTATCATACTCTATAAAAAAAAGTCATAGATTTTACCACCAGAAAAACTCATGTAACAATTTGCTTTCAATTTATTTGAGCTTTTTTGTGTGTAAAAAATGCCGTAATTCAACAACTAAAAAATGCTCAGTTTTAGTGAACCAAAGATAAATATGTTTCCTTTTTGTGTAAAAATCAAACATTGGAAAAAAAAATATTTGCAATGCAAAAACACTATATTTGTTCTCAACTTAAGAAAAAACAAAACAAAAACAAAAAAAAACAAATAATAATTGCCTTCAAAAAGCTAAATAGCAAAATATACTGTAACTTCATTTTTTTAAAATCAGTATCTGTATGTAAACATGCTAATGCTATAATACTAATCAATCTGTGGGCTGTTTCATATTTTGATTTCTGGTTTAGTTGTACAAAAATTGACCAATTTTACATGTTTTTACAAATTGTAAGCATTATTTTTGATTTAAGGGTACTGTGAGTGTACATTGTAACCCTAATAATCAGGTAAACATATTTAAGTATAACGCATTTAAGTATATTTTAAACACCTACACACCTCCAAATCATTTTTGAGGAAAAAGGTCATTCATGTCAAAAAGTTTGGGCAACAGTTCTTACATATATAAGAAGAATAGTCTTTGAACGGAAGCAATAACAATTTCTGTTTTGCATGTATGTAGTGCCCTCTGCTGGCGCGCATAAGTACTGCACATGGCTCATGTTCATGTGTTTTTGTGTGAGAGCAGCAGACCATACTTCTGGAGCAACAGCGAATCCACCAGCTCAGAAGTTACCGGGCCTCCATAGAAGACTCCAGCTTACCAGCCACCCTTGCTGGGAAACGTCCTTTGTTCAGAACGCAGTCGTCTCCAGCTTCTGCTTCCCTCCCCATGACAGTCCAGGAGTCACCAGTCAAGCACAGGTTTACAACAGGTCTGCTTAAAGTCTTGGTTATCTTTGCACCAGCATTTTTATATATTTGTCATTGAAACTTACGATTTGTGACTTTTTCAGGTCTGGTCTATGACTCTTTGATGCAGAAGCATCAGTGCATATGTGGAAACTCTACGATTCATCCAGAACACGCCGGTCGCATTCAGAGCATCTGGTCCCGCCTTCAGGAAACGGGCCTCAGGGCACACTGTGAGGTAAGGCCGGGACTTCACCTCGCAGGTTCACTGCAGCAATAATACATTCAAAACTGCACTTTTGCTGTCCAAAAGTGTTGACGTTGTTCTTCTTGTACTGATGCACAACCTGCATTTTAAATCTAGACCTATTTTTCTACACTCTAATGTAGGGGGGCCACACTTTTTTGGCATGGGTGCAAACTCCAAAAGATCGACACAAATGTACTGTATTCACACGATAAAACCATATATAGTTGGAACTTTTATTTTTAAAAGCAGCTTTTGAAGTGAATCAATTTTATTGGATGAAATTGATCAGTTTTGATGAAAATGTTGGATTACAACAAGATAAAAAGTTCCTCTGTCATTTTTCCTGCAGCAGCTTGTAGAATTGGACCTTTGTGTTCATTGTTGTCATGTCAAAGCAGCACACAGTGTACCGAAATGTAACAGGAACGTTCCGTGTGCGTTTTGTTCAAGGTTCTTTCTGAGTCACTGTCGAGAAAAATAAGACACATTAGCAGCTACATCCACGATTTGGAGTCTAACGCTGAACGCTCACACCTTTCTGAAGTTTAAGAGGAAGAAAAACCCTTCTTTGTGCCTGAACAATGTCACCTGAGCCCTGCAAGGACAGGCCTATTTAAGATCACATGATCGGACGCCACACTTCCAAACCACAAAAAAACAAATCAGTTTAACAAACAAAAGATATGCAGTGAGCCAAAGATCTGCAGTTATTACGGCTAAAGAACTGAGAGAAATCTTGAGAAAAATGACAGCGAAAAAACATAATCCTGAAAGAGTAGAGATGAGGAACCTTTTCTTAGATGGGAAAACTCATTGAAATCCATTCCTCAATCACCTTGACTGCCTTGTTTTATTTAAAAAAAAGTGTAGCCCCATGCAGCACTACATACACCTTTTTAAATAAAAAATCTAGAAAGTGATAGTTTCACAGTGAATTAGGACTGATGATAGTTTCTTTTAGAACAGCGTAGCTGAAGCTCAAAGCTGAACCCATTATTGATTACAGATCATAGGAGCATCAAAGCTCAATTACAACAGTTTTGCCTTAAAAGTACTTTTTATATATAAATAATTTTACTCAAAAGTGTTTATGTCAGTATTTTTTTTTTCATTTTCAGAAAACATACTCAGATTCAAAAGAAGTTGTTTGATTCAAAGTTAGAAAATGAAGAAAATCTTTACAGATAAATATATGTCTCACTACTTTGTTTTAATGCTGATTAATGTCGGTAATTTAGCTTACTTTTAGTTTATTTCTAATAGTAAATCTGAACTATTTTAGTTTTTACTGGCGTCATAAATAATTTTAGTTGTAGTTAGCCAAAATGATCAATAGAGGGCAGTGTTATTCTATTGTTGTGAACATACATATTTATATTTTTAGCTTTTTGTGGATTTTGCTTCGGTTATGAATGTTCATATAACATAATGTATGACTATTCTTTTTTATGACTTTTTTTCTTTAACCTTTTAAATGCACACACACACACACATATATATATATATATAATATAAAACATTTTTCTGCATCTCTCGGTTTTTTCAGGTCATCCGTGGTAGGAAAGCCTCTCCAGAGGAGTTGCAAACCGTGCACTCTGAAGCCCACGTCCAGCTGTACGGAACCAACCCTCTGAGGCAGAGACTGGACTGTAAGACATGCATCAAAAAACACACTTGTTCCAGATGTGCTTTTCTCCTTCAACTTTAGGACAGATTTCTGTTAAAACCACCATACTGGACAGTTTTTAACTGTGGAGCCTGAAACCTCAAACTCTTCGTCATGTAAACCCCTAAAGTCTGCGGCACCTGCCGGAAGAGTCTGCCTTAATATTTCATTCGTGTCTTAACAGAAGGTCAAAGCTAAAGGAGGTGTTGTGATTAAAACTCAGCCTTGTGACATTTAGCATTTTAAAGGGAAGTGTAACTTTATTGTTTTAAATAAATGTAACTTTCCGCTAGCAGCCAACCTTCTGCAAGAAGTTATAGAACATGAATATTTATTTTTAGAATAGTTGATATAAGTAGTTCAGAGTGTTTTGTGTCCATGCAGCGGCAGCAGAGGTTTTCAATGAGTCCTTAGAGAGAACATTTGGGTGTCTGAATAAAAAAATGTAAGGATTAATTTAAGATTTTCTGGGTCCAGTTACGTGACAGAGTCAATGGATTATACATGTGAAGAAACCTGACCCACTCCAATCATATTTGGATCTATTTTCAAAGTGTTTCCAGTTTTTATTTTAATTACAATTATGCCATTTTTAGACAAAATAATAAAAAAGGTGCTAACATTTTCTAGGACGTAGTTTCTGCAGAGCGGCAGGAGTTCATTAGAAATTAGCCTCTGAGTTGGGGGCAGGATTGTTGGCATGGAGCAACCCCGCCCCCCCTTACCCTCTTGATTACTGACAGCTTGGAGCAAGGCGCTTGTGGCCCGTTGAGCGTATTTTCTATGTCACATAAGATCTTTTTCAAACTATGTTTTTTTTTCTGATCTTGAATCTCAATGATTTGAATAAAGAAATACTCCGAAATTTTCTTTATACATGTCCTCTATCTTCAGGAAAATACTACTAAGAACATGTTACAAACACGGTTTTCATTGGAGTGGGTCTTTAACATCCATGTTTCTGCTCATTTAAAGATCAAATGATGTCACTTAAAGTTAACAGAATAAACACATTTTCAAACGGTGCAAAAGTTGCTCCAGTAATTGTAATTTCTAATACATAAGAAAGTCCATATCAGTAGGATTCTTGTAATTTTGGAAAATGACTTAAAGTAATCATAGTTGTGATTAGATTTCTATAAAAGGTTTATTTTGTTTCATCCTTTGACAGTTGTAAAACAACTGAATAATACTTTTTTTAGTGATTTTGGCTAAACAGATTTCAGTTCAAAAGTTGATTGGTGTAGAATGAAGCTACGAGGATTTTTCTTCCTCACCTCATCCAGTACAAACATCCCCGGAGCACTCTCGCTGTTTGATAAGGTCAGAAAGTCAAATGTTCTGTTTGAGAGGTCGTTCACCTCAGAGTCACCTCGTCAACCCTTTTTTCACTTCCTGTGTTGCGTGTCTGTCTTGTGTGTCGCCCCCCTCAGGTTCGGTGAATCCCGTGTTCGTGAGGTTACCGTGCGGAGGCATCGGGGTAAGTCGCTGTTGTTCTGTTTGCAAAGTCGTGCTTGAGTCATTCTGCAAACAGTCACGGTCTAGTTCAAGTATTTGTCGCTTGTGTGCGTGATATTCCTCGCAAACTGCGTGGCGGTCAGTCACGCCGGTGTATTCATTGGAAAATTTTGGTAATGGCCTGTTTTTGTATTTACAGCGGTGTGTTAATCTAATCAATACCCATCTGGAGCATAGTTTCTGCATCATCAAATAGTAGTGAAACAACTGTGTCGCCTTCGCCCACTCTTTCCCTGCTTTAATAATGCTCCCATTTGTTCTTGCTCCACCAAACCAACACACAAACACACACAAACGCCACCCCCGAAGGACCAGAGGCAACAAAAGCTGTTGCTCGCCTTTCCGCCGTTTTGGTAATTATAACCAGATGTTGGAAGGTCTGCGAGTGTGTGAGGCGCAATGCCTGCCTGTGTTTGTGTGCACAGCTCAGTGTTTGGACATGTTTGTGCACAAGGGCATTGATTTCAGTGGTTGCATCAAGTTAGAAAAGCGTTCTTTTAAACAGACGATCTCGCACGAGTTCCTGCTTTGTTGATAAATCCTTTTTCTTCTGAGGGGATTTGCAAAATCCTGCAGATCCTCCCTCTGGCTGTCACCTCACCTTCAGCACCAAAGAGGAGTTTGGAGCTGCTGGTTCTGGTCTCTATAAAGCCAAATGAGGCCAAATTGTTGTCTTCCTGTCATACGAGTCACAAGCACACAAACACACACACTGTTGTAGGGAAAGGGGCTGAAATTAGGCTGTCAGCCTGTGGAGCGCCATCATTCCGTCATACCAGCACATTCCCGCCCTTTTCTACTTCCAATGGTCACACGCAAACACTCCCAGAACCCCGCTGGAGTTCTAATCCCATTAAAGGTCCTCATCATGCAGGAATAAGACCTGCCTGTGTGTGAGAACCCGACTTGTTACACGTATTAGACCCTCAGCCTTCCTACACCCAACTTTTTAGTCTTGTCTGCAGTTTGTCTTGTCTGCACTTCATGATAAAAATGCAGAAAAGTTGTTTTCCTTTTCTCCTGGCTTGATCATGTTCATCAGCGAGACCAGAAGAAAGCCTGAAAAGCTGCAGTTTCAGTGACTGTCAGGCAGAGCAGTGCGAGTGGATGAAGCGGTCAGATGATCAACCCAAAGGTCACGACCTCCGACAAAAGGCGGGCGGACACTCTGTAGATCATGGTTGATGGAGTTTAAGGCCAAAACCCCGACGGAGCTCTGCCATCGGCGGCTCGGCACATGTGCGCAGTTCAAACACGCTGACACTTCCAGACCTGCGCTTTTCGTCTTTTCCTCTGCCAGCGTCTGCTCTGTGTTTATCACGCGCTCCATCTGCCTGCTGTCTCTGCCATGCACACACACGCAGGGTGTGTATATTATTGCATGGTCCTGTGCACAATCAATCATGTACAGTACTGGGCTCTGTTTGGCGTGAGTGCATGTGTGTGCATGTGTGGGATGTGCTGTTGTGATTGGGCCCGGAGGCCAGGCGTGCCGTGGCATTAATCAGGCTTGACCGTTGAATGGTTTCCCTGCAGCCAACGCAAGACTTGCATGCAGTCAGAGCGGAAAAGCTTCGAACAAACTGAAAAACAGACACATTTTTACTGTTCGGATGTTCAGTAACAGCAAATAGTTGGGATTCACTCTGATTACTTGTTTTATGTATTTATGTTTTTTAAACAAATGTAAACAGTCTTAGTCTTGCATCTATGTTCCTCAGAACTGAAACACTGTTTGATCAACTGAACTTTGCGTTCTTCTGAAAGACATAATGAACTTGTCAAATATTCCTTCATTCATAAAAAAAGGATAAATGGAAAAATGTTCATTTTTTTGCTGACTTCAAAGTTTCATAAAACAACTCATGGCGGCTTGTGTGTGTTGGCAGGTGGACAGCGACACCATTTGGAATGAGGTCCATTCATCCAGCGCAGCTCGTCTGGCTGTCGGCTCTGTGGTGGAGCTGGTTTTCAAAGTAGCGTTAGGAGAACTGAAGGTTGGTTTGGAGGGTCTGTGGAGTCAAATGACTCATGACTGCTTGTTGTAGCTGCAGCATATTTTTTAGGAATTAGAATTAAAATTTGAAAATGTGGCGTTTGCCGTGACTGTGTGGATGGATCCATGCATCCTGTGACCCGAAACCCAACAGGAAAGACTTTAAAAATTGAGTTTGTTTATAAAAGGAGGAATTCAGTTGAACTTTTGATCAGAGTTTATTCCAAATTCTGCCACTAGGTGGTGAAAAGGGGGCCAGCTAGAGCTGTAGTCAGAACTGCTCTTACAGATGGATACGGGCTGTCTGCGGGCTGAAAATGGGCATCCCGGTATTGGGCACACAGGTGGAAATATTAAAGGCATAAACCACCGGTGAACCTATAGAGCTACAGTGTATTTGCATGTTTTTTCTAGGGGCGTGCTGCGGGCAATGGTAGTAAACTTGTAGCAAACACTTAAAGAGCACGCGAAGGTCAGTAAAGGTAAAGTTAATTACATCATTTAATCAGTTAATTACTGACATTGGTCAGTGGCCGTGCACATTTCGAGGTTGCGTGGTGGCATCCCAGTGACAAAATCACGTGACAGCTGGGCATCCACAGGGCGGTGGCGCCCTCCATACCAAATGCCGCCAGCCGGTTGGTAGCATGGGGTTATATAAAAATAGGCAATCTGGACTCCTGGCTGCTGCTGTTTACATTCATAACCACGCAATCATTTTTCAAAAAAATCAGGGGGCATCACATCTTTCTGTGGATGCCTCCCCATCACTGGCAATTGTATTTGTTACGTGCTCGTTGAACAATGCATTAAATGCTTTTTTTAAATGCTCATTTAGCTCGTGGTGTTCACACTGGACCAGCTGGGAGGGGTCTCTTCTTTTTTTAGTTTTGCCACTGTTTACTAGCGCATGTTTGCCCCCTACAGTTAGAAGAGGGTCGGTGCGAAAGGTTGAAACAGTGCAAATCTCATAAATTTTGTTCTAGGCTTTTTCCTTTTTAACAGCTCTGTACTGTTATATGAAAGACTTTGTGAATTCCATCCGGTGACAAGTATTCATTTCTCCTTTATGATCAGTTTTCAAAAGGTTGACTCCGCCGTGAATGAAAAGAACGCTTCCCTTTGGTCACAATCAAATATGAGTCCTTGATTGCTTGAAGTTCAGCTGGTTCAATGGATGTGCATTTTGTACTTTGAGCTTGAAAAAATGGTCATAAAAACATGCGTATCTATGAGTGAACCTGAGAGTATACATTCATTTACTCTATATAGACTTTTCATTGGAAGTGGCCGCTTGAACACATGCTGCAGACGGTGGTGTGAACGTAGCTTCAGACACACTCTGCCCTCCCCTTAAGATGCAGCCGGTCCTCTCTACGACCCTTTACGGACCCAGACAACCCAAAACCTGCACCCATACAGGTGCATGGGACCAAGCCTTCACAGAACAAGGACAAGAAATACTTTTATTAGTGGTAAATTGTCCTTTTTGTAGAAAAGAGAGCTTTCTCTGCGTCTGCGTTGTTGTTTTTAAAGTTAATTTGACAGCTTTTTTTATTTGTTTTGCTTATTTTGGGCTACAGCAATTAACAGCAGCCAAAATAAAGAAAATAAAACAGTAGCCAAGTTTGACCTCACGGGTTCTCTAGGTTTAGACATGGCGTGGGTATTTGATGGGATTCAGTTGTTCTCAGCTGCACTTATCATTAGAGTTCATCCTCTTTGAACATGGATGAAAACTGTATTTCTAGGCCCTAAAAACCCCAAGAAAACCCCCCCACCTCCATTCATCACCCCATGCAGACCAATATCTCCACCGTCTTCCTTCGTGTGTCTGTGGCGTGGCTGCGCAGTGTTTGAACCCAGCAGGGGGGCCCAGTGTGGCCCCGCAAACACCAGCGAGCCGCACCAGCAGGCCTCCTTTATTACTATAACACCAAAGCCGCCTGCAGAGCAGCCATTGCACTTATCGTTAACTTAGCACCGACATACCGCAGACTAATGACATTCCTCCAAGAGAGACAGTAGCGAACCACGCAGACACCCACCCAGCTTTTGGCTGCGATTGATATTACTTCACGTGAGCATAATCTGCTTTTCTGCTCAGCGCTGTGCACGTTTGGAAATGTAAAGGCGTAAAATCAAAAGCAAATGTGCAGCCAGCATGTTATTTCATGTTTATTAGTGAGATTACATTTCTGCAGGTATGAACTCCAAAGAAATCCTGATGTATGCACCCAGATGTGCATCTGCTCGCGCTCTCGCACTTTCACACACGCGGAGGGTCTCCAGAGGATCCGCCGCTGCTAAACGAGCAAATTCCACCTGCACCAACAAAACTGCTCTCCGCAGACGGCCGTAAATCTGTTCAAGGCGCACACCGCTCAAGCACCCAGAAGCTCTGCGTGTGCACCACCTTTCCATTCGCACACGTGCAGTGCAATGCAGTTCTTTAAGCGGGTGTCCTCCAACCCACGGAGGCGATTGTCACCGCAGTAATCTTCCGGCTGGCTGCTAATCCACACCAGCTGGTTCAACATCATTAGTCCAGCTTGGTTCGCTCGGCATCAATCCAAACATCGATCTTAGGTCCCTGGGAAGCAGTAGGAGCCTCCAGAAACAGTTTCAGGAAACGCTGCCTGTTCAAAGTTCCCCCTGAACTAACCCTCATTCACACCTAATACTTTCTCCCGATCTTCCTCTTAGGAATCCGCCTTTACTAGTTGTCATAGATTTGAGATTGAAGGGGTGAAGTTTTCATCTGTCAGTTTGGTTTGGGTTACCTGATTGACCCCTGCAGCCTAACTGTTAATGCTCAGACAGAATTCACTTTCATTACCTGCTGGTGCGTCTGTGTGAACGACCGTTTGCTTTCACTGACAGAACGGTTTTGCTGTGGTTCGACCACCCGGACACCACGCTGAGGAGAGCACGCCCATGTAAGTCCCTTTATACAAGGGTGGGAGGATTGAAATCCCATAGTCTGATTACTTTATTCTCTCCTTAATTTGTAGGGGTTTCTGCTACTTCAACTCTGTCGCCATCGCAGCCAAACTCCTGCAGCAGAGGCTGAACGTCAGCAAAATCCTCATCGTGGATTGGGTAGGTTGAACTGTCTGAAATACTGAGGGAAAATAATACTTTACTAATCCCAGATGGAAACTTATTCAAATCATGGAACTGTTGTGGTTAAAATCTGATTTCACTTTTATCATTAACAGAATTTGCTTTAAATTGAATCTTCTCCTTGAGCTTTGACACAATGAAAACAGTTTCTTTGATTTTAGCATTTTCTTTTAGAAATGAAACATGTTTTGTATCATATTTTACACAGACTTGTTTTAGTTTTTCTTTTAATATAAATGTAATTCTAGGTTCTCTTTTTTTTTTTCTTCCTGTATAGCAATTTGGCCATTTTTGCCCAAGGATTTTATTTTTTTAAAAATACTTTATGTTTGTACCACTATTGAATGATATGTTTGGTCACTTTGATTGTTTTTTACTATACTATTATTACTATTAAAGCTATTATTACTACTTACTATTATAAAATCGTTCCCTGTGGTCTTTTAATTATGGTTTCTTTCAAGTCATAGTTTCTGCAGAGCGGCAGAGATTCATTAGAAAATTCCCCTCTGACTGTTGGCGTGGAGCACTGAAGCTTGTGGCCCACCCGGCGCATGTTCCATATTATAATAAGCTCTATTTTAAATACTGCTTTTTTTCATCTGCTCCTGATTCACAGCTGTTTGAATAAAGACTCAGAAATGTAATTTTGAGCTTCATTTTCTTTATGTATATCTTTTATTTAAAAATGTGCCACAATAACATGTTATTAACACCAAAACTGCCATTTTCATCAGAGTCTTTTAAGTTAATTAAAAAAATGTGATAGTGGGACTAACGGATCCAAATCCACAGCTCATTTCATGTGACATTGCTTCCCTTCTCTGTAATGGGGTCTTTCTGGTGTCCAGGAGCGACGCTCTTCCCCTTCATCCACAGCTGTTGGTTGTCTTTCCCAGCAGCCTTTGTTTGCCTGTTTTCATTTCCTCTCAGTCGCAAACGGAGTGCAGGCTCACTGTCATGTCGCTCGCCTCCAGCTAGCAGGGACATATTTTCATCGACGTCTGTAAGGTCATTTCATGAATGTCATTTTGTCGCTGAAAGAATTTAAACTTTTTTGACATCAAGACCAACTGCTGTGGATCTAATGTCTGGTCACGTGAAAGTCCCCTTCAGACGTCCTGTTACTGCCCCATTACAGTCAAGAAGGCTAAAACGGGATCTGCTTACTTCATCTCCAGGATGTTCATCACGGCAATGGTACCCAGCAGGCCTTCTACGCTGACCCCAGTGTCCTCTACCTATCTCTGCATCGCTATGACGACGGAAACTTCTTCCCGGGCAGTGGAGCCCCTGATGAGGTCAGCAGAGTGTCTTTTCTGCTCGCCTTCCCATCCACCTGTTGACACTTCAACACTCAATATCAAACTGTGCTTTTCTGCCTTGCAGGTGGGAAGTGGAGCAGGTGTGGGCTTCAATGTAAACGTGGCCTTTACAGGAGGACTGGAACCCCCCATGGCCGATGCAGAATATTTAGCTGCGTTCAGGTAAGCTTGTGAAACTGAATGTGAATACTTGCAAAAAACATTTAATGTACGTCAAGAAAGAATTCTTTTGATCAATAATTCCTTGAAATCACATTTAAGAGTCTGGCTCTTGTGCCAGGCGGGATTTTATGTTGATATTCTCACACTCCCACTCTTCCACCTGCAGGCATTTCAAACGCAGACGTGCAGTTTAGGTTCCTGCAGCCGCATAGATAGACAGACGTAGATTTGTTCCAGCTCTCTTTGAAGATGGATCTATGAGTGTCCATCTGCGTCCGTCAGGCCTAAGTCTGATGCTTCAAGCTGACAAGCCACTGTCTGACTGCAGCTTTCAGCACGCAACTTCCAGGAAATGGAAGCACCTTAGTCTGCTAATGCACCCCAGAACTCTTTCCCCCCCCAAAAAAATGTCTGTTTTATTCTGGTATTTCCACACTCTCTTCAACTTTCTGCTCTCTGTGTCTGCAAACGTATGCGTGACAGGAAAACCGACTGCATTTGGATCATTTTAGACATTATCAATAACCAGTAGCTGAAATTTAGAATACTACAAAAATCTTTAATACACTGAAAGAAATTTTAACTTAATTTTATGTAACAATCATTAGAGACCCACCCTGAAGAAAATCATGCTGTCTGTGTTTTTAACATGTTCTTATAGCATTTTTCTCATGAAGGAGGACATATAAGCAAAATTAAGCTCGAAATTGCATTTCTGCGTATTTCTTTATTAGAATCGTTGTGAATCTGGAGCAGATGAAGAAATGGTGCAATATGACTACTTTTTACATCTGTTTATTTTTCCGTATTTGTCACTTTTAAGTTGCTGGAATGTTTTAAACCACATTACAGCTTTTTCATGTTGTTTGTAAGTTTGTCCTGTGCCTGTGATGCCATAGATTTTTCATGTTTATTGATAATCATAAATCACTTGTTTTCAGTTTGGGGGGATAATAAGGAAAAACATGTTTGGTTGTTTACTTCTTCCTAGCCTTGGGCCTTTAATTCCCCAGGTATTTGGCACTTTTGGACAGTTTATTGTGCTAGTGGGATGCCAACAAACCTGTCAAGAGGGGTCTTAGATCATAAAAAATCATAAAACTATGATGCAGATGAAAGCAGGTGATTTTGCAGTATTTACCATGAATGAGAGAATTTTAAACAGTAGTTTGCTGCACTTACTCATGCAATCACCTGATGCTTCGGTGTACATCAGGTACTGTGGCCTGTTTCTGGGGGGGTTGCAGTCCCGTTCCTCTGCCGGCCTGTGCCACGTTGCATTTGCAGGGGATCAACTCCGAGCCTCCAGAAAGCACAAAAGGGGGGAAAAGAAAAAAAAAAAAGATAAGAAAATTGGGACTAATGAAAACCAGAAGCTGCGTCTCCCCCTCTGTCAACCAACCCCCACCCCTTTACCCCGCTCTTTGCCATGAACTTGGAAAGAAGAGAATTGAACTTAATTCAAACCAGCTTTCCGCAACGCCAGATGACAGCGCTTTGAAGTGTAAGCGTGCGTGTGTGAGTTTTTCACCCTCTTCGTCTCTCCTCCTCCTCCCCCACCGCCGCCGCCGCCGCTCACTTCTACTGTTTTTATGAACGGAGGAGGGAAGCCTCAAATCCACTGGTTAACCTTTTGTTTGCCGGTGGAATGAGGTTATTTTGCTCCCTCTAAAGGACGCGCTCCGTGTCGGCTCTACACCTGGCCTTTCATGCACTGAGACAGATGTACTTCACAGTTTTGAAAGGCTGCAGAGGTCACACATGAAGAAAAAAATACCCTCATACATCAATGGGAAATCTAATCATCCTTCAGAATGTGTAAGCAGCCACAATGATGTCATCTTACCTCAGCTGGGGGACAATCAGGATGCTTAAGACCCTTTTTGGATTTGTTTAAACTCGACTTCGCTGATTGTTGAAAATCCTTCAGTGACACACTAAGCTCTCCGCACACCATTGCATGCACACACGATGCTAAGTAAACCAGTACACGCATTTTTGAAACCCCTATCTAATTAGCACGATCCAAACTCGCCTTAAAAACCTACCCTGATGAAAACTGTGTTTTGGTATTTTTAACATGTTCATGTGGCATTTTTCTGACGATGAAGAAAAGGAAAATAAGGCTCAAAAAGGCATTTCTGAGCATTTCTTTATTCAAATTGTTGTAACTCAGTAGCAGAGGAAAAAATGCCATTTTAAATATGGCGTCTTTGTAACAAATACGGGCTGGGAAGGGGGCGGGGCTGCTCTGCCACAACTCAGCGGCAAATTTCTAACAAACTAAAGCTGCTCTGCAGAAACATTGTCTTGTAAAACTTTTTTTTTTAAATTTATTCCAAAAACAACATAGTCATAAGTAAAATATCTTTTGACGATATGAAATGATTGGGTCTTTAACCCCTTCACACCTGAATTTGTTTCCATCTTTAAAAAAAGCAATCATTGATGTGTTTGCATACTTGCAGATGATATATTAAAGTGGTTTGAGGCATATTTGCATCAGTAGGTGTCAACGCGTTCAAAGTCTATTGAGGGGGCTATAATTGGTTTCATATTTTCTGACCTGCAGTGGAGCATCTTTCCACTAGAGGGAGTAGAAGGGCTTTTCCTGCTTATTTCAAAATGGCTGCTTCCGTTAAAAAAATCTCAAAAACACTTAACACGCAATACAGAGTTCCCTTGCTATATCCTGGTTCACCTTTTGAGATCTCGATGTTTCACAATTTTTAAAGAGAAATTTTAGATGCTTTTTTTTTTTTTCAAACAACATATTGTTTTCCAAAAATGTGAATTTTCTGTCAATTCTTTGATGTAGGGGGCTTTACTGGCTTAAGGAGTGCAGTCACATCCCTCAGCGTGTCCCTAAGCCAACGCCGTAAACTGTTCTCTCTCTTTGCTTTAGTTTTTTTTTTTCCATTTTTTTTATACCTCTGATTCATTTCATGTCCCGTCTTCATCTAAACCGCCAGCTTCCCTCTTCATCATTGTGGCATCACATTATCGTGGTTTGAACCTCAGAGCTGGAAGTGATGACACCAGCAGAGTGAAGCCTCATGAGTAGAACTTTCTGTCTGTGGACGCCTGTGACGGTTGAGGTGTCATCCGTGCTCTTCCAACAAACTATCTGCTTCTGCGGTTTCTTTATTTAAAGTGTGCTTTTGTGACATATCATTCTCAGGTCAGGTTATTTCTCTTTTTACAAAGTAATCCTCGTTTTTTTCAGAGCTTTTACAGACAGTGTCTGTCTGTCTCAGTGAGCTCCTTCATCTTCTTGGAATGACGTCTTCCCTGAAATGTTGCCAGATGCATCTAAAGGCACAGTGACGCACGCCTTCCCTGTCTGGGACTCCCAAATATCTTCTAATGCTCCCTCCCGCCTCGCCCTCTGCCAGCTGTGTGTGTACATTTGTGTTGTGCTTTGGTGGTAGGGCGAGCTTGGGGGGGTGGCAGCACAGTTCAGGGCTGTAATTTAATGGGGAGCTGGAGATGGAATAAACCTGCGGCCTTACGAACTCGAGGGAAAGCTGCTCACCCACAGCAGGGTAAAGCAAGCACAGGGGGCCTGCAACAGACCCCTGTAGTACTCCTTCACTTACATCACTGACGACCTCAACAAAACACTACTTGTATAAATATCACAGAAGATCCAAAAATAGCTGTGCAGAGCTGAAGGACCTAAAGAGAAAAAGAGAACTGACAAAGGGGAAGTTTTGGATTTCTTTGGCAAATCTACACCCACATTCCTAATATGTTCATACTGTATGTTATATTGTTTTGTTCAGCTAAAGTCAAGGATTTGTGTTTTACATTTTTTTTGTAATAATATTTCTGTAAAAACATTGAAACGCCATGTTTTCAAGCTGGTTACAGTAACACTGTTAAAAATCTACAAACTTTAAAACCAACAATGTTTACCAAATATTTTCCAAATGATGCTTGGGAGTTAGAAGGCAATAGAATGAAATCCTTAAAAGGAGTTTTGTAGAAATCCACCATATGATGATCTACAAGCATGTTTTTCCTGTAGCCGCGCAGCTGCATTTGTAATAGCCGCAGTTTTACATGCCATGCGGCGCCAGCCCTGAAAGTTTTAGGAAAAATTTCAAATGAAATGGCAACCGGACAGTTAATTGACTGATAGGAGGGTCTCCAAGTCCCTAAAATCATCTGATGATGTTTACCCCTTTGGCTATCGGGTGGCTGGCAGCACCTGATATGGACCTCCAACATCCAGAGGCATTTACACGTTGTCCAGTCAGAGCTGCTGCTGGCCCGTGATCTGTCCCCCACCGCAGCTGATGGATTCAGTGTTTTTGTGAAGAAGAGGGTTCATAAAAGCTTCAATTTCACAAACATTTTTTATTTCTCTTATCGTAGAACGGTGGTCATGCCCATCGCCAACGAGTTTGGCCCAGACGTGGTTCTAGTTTCTTCTGGCTTCGATGCAGTGGATGGACATGCCCCCCCTCTGGGAGGTTACAAAGTGACATCCAAATGTGAGTACTGACGGTGATTATCAGTCTTTTTTTAATTTGATTTTCACGTTTTCTTTACCAAAATCCTCTTGTTGGTCATGAGGGTTACGTAATGAGTGAAATCTGCTAAATAGAAATATAGACATTTTGAGGCTGTAAAACCCTTCAATACACACTTTCCACTTTTCTCAGACAGACTTGAACATTTTCTCACTTTTCTCTCTTGTTTGATCTCTCAAAATTCTAACTTTCATTGAAAAATAAGTCCACATTGCAAAAACTCAAAACCTCACTGAGTATTTTTGTCAAACTTTTAGTTTGATCATCTTGTTACTTTGATTCACGACAAAACTAACTTTTGTCTTTTTTTATTTCTTATCAATAATTCTTAAATATCTTGAGTCATTTGATCTTGAAAACATCCTATTTTAAGCAATATGTCAATTGAAAAAAATTTTTCTTTACTTTAAATGCTTATAAGCAGAAGCTTTATTTGCGAAAACAAGAGGTCATTTTTCTAAAAAGTTAAATTTGACTCATTCAAAACTAATTTCAAGATTTAATTTTGTCTTAAAATGTCAGATTTCTTTACTTATGACAAAGGAAAAAAATATTTTTTCTGTTTTTTTTACTTGTTTTGAGAAGGGCAATATTTCCAGTGCAGGATTTCATAATGAAAATAAAGATCTGATTGCAATAGAAGACCTATGTAAATTCGGCAAACTAAACACAGTCTTTTCCGGAGACACGTGAAAGAATCGATTGGCAATGCTCTACTGCTAATCAATATACGTTTAGCTCCGTTCACACTAAACGCAATTCGCACAGCAAATTCGTGTCTCTTTCCATGACAATCCTTCCTTCATCCGTGTCTTTTTGCTTCCAGTATCCATCATTCAGGAAGGAAGAAGCTCAGCAACATTTCCCTTTTTTTATTTGGTCTCCCCTCTTTTGCTGTCATTTCCTGTGAATCCAGGCTTCGGCTACCTGACCAGGCAGCTGATGGATCTGGCAGGAGGTCGTCTGGTGCTTGCCTTGGAGGGGGGTCACGACCTCACAGCTATATGCGATGCCTCAGAAGCCTGCATCTCTGCTCTGCTTGGTAATGAGGTAAGATGAAGAAACCAGGGTTTGAGACGTTTAATTCTCACTGATTTGATCAAAACTGCTGTTTATCTTTTGCTCTAGCAGCTCAGAACACAAATGATGACCATTGTTTCTTAAACACATTAAACAACGCCGTTCAGACGTAACAGCCAGGAGAAAATGTCCTTTTACATGAAATTCCTTTGTGTTTATCTGTGTTCCTCTGACAGGTTTAAGGCGTCAAATCAGGATCAGCTTGAAGTGAACAAACAACAATAATAATGAATAATTACAGATGGTAAATTTGAAAAACAAGACAGTTTGAGAAAAATAAAAAGAAATGGTTCCAAACTTTGGGAGAGCATTACTACTACTGTACGCCACATGAGAGGACGTCACCGTAACCTCATTCACCTGGTGCCGTTGGGCTCGCACATAAAATTAAGCTCAACACCTGAAAACAAAAAGCCTGAACTGAAACTGCAGATTGAAACCTGAAAGAGGGAGAAAAAAATGAAAATACAAAAGAGGAGCTGCTACATATAAACAGGTTTTTTTATGATAGTTTTACATTCATAGTTTTAAGTTTTTCTTTTTTTTTCAAAATGTTTTTGGAATTAATAATGTGTATTTTTGAGTTTAAAGCTGTTTTCAAATTTACTTTTTTTTTTTTTTTTTTTTACACAATCTGGTTTTTCATTCACTTCAAGCTGATCCTGATTTGACCCCATGCAGGTGGGTTTGTTTTTCTAGGGTCTGCTTGTCTCTATGTTCCTGCATCAGATAAAGTCTTTTCTGACCCCTGAAAGAACTTCAGCTCATTCTTATTCTATGTATTTTTAAAAAGCTGTATCATTCTTAACCTTTATAAAACCTGGAAGTCCCGTGAGATAAAATCTCTTTTTGGAGAGATGTCTGGCCAAGAGGCATCACCACACATACATACATGAAATCATGATAATACAAGAAACTTACAATTAACTCAAGAATAACATGTACTCTCTTTGCTATTACACACTCAGAAAGCATTATTTTAAAGCAGCATTTGAAGACAGTTTTAATTTCTGTCAAAGAAATAGCCTGAATGTATATCCCTCCTATTTCTTACCTTCTGGCTTGCACATTTTCATCTCACTTGATTTTGTTGTGCAAAGTGATCCAACATTACTCAAATAAAAGTTCAGTATCTTCATCATTAGACTGAAGGAGCCTCTATTCTATTTTAGTTTCTGAAGAGACATTTGGAGCGGCAGCAGCAGGCGAGCAAGACGTCAATTCAGGTGATGGATGTCAAAGAGCAGGGAGCTTCAGCGTCTTTTCTACGTCATAAAAAGTTATTTTTTTGTCTGCTCCTGATTCAAAGATTGTAGAAAATGCCAGTATTTAGACATCTAAAAGAGTATACTCGAGTGTTCCCAGTGACATGGTGCTTCAGCACAAACTCCTGCTACATCTGGTAAGCCTTCAGGAATTCAAGGACACCTCAGAGGGGTGGATGCTATCTGGCTGTTTTGAGCGACCGTGTGCTCGACTTCCAGTTTGAAGGGCGCTCTTGTTACTCCGAACCCCACGCTGCGGCCAGTAGATGAAATGAACCATGGGCTTTGCGTGTTGTGTTTCAGCGGCCTGCTGGGCACCCCTGCTGGCAGGGGTTTGGAGGAGGTCCCTGAATGGGTGCCACAGAGAGCTGAGAATTTGAAAATAGGCAGGAGGCAGGGGCTGTCCATGGCTTCAGCGCCGCAGGGCACCTCTGTCTCCAAAGGCGCTGTCACTGATACACATCTGAAAACGCTTACCCTCACACCTCTTCCAGCAGGGTCAGCCTGGGTCTGGGGATCAGATAATAAAGGGAAATGGAGCAGGCATTTGAAGTCAGATGGGAGGAAACTATTGTTATTAAGCAGCTGTTCAGTGTGGTATCTGTGCGTCTTTAAAGTCTGAAGAAGTTTGGAATCATTTATGTGACTGAGACTTTTTAAAATAATGTTGCTATATTTCTGAGATTTGAACGACTTTAGCAGGAATTAGGAGGGAAGATGGATCTCTGTAAAGTGGAGAACAATGCAGAAATCTCCATAACCTGAAGCAAACGTCAGAACACAGATCGGTGTTGAAACCTGATGTTAGCTCAAAAACTGTAAAATGTCTCATCAGATCAGAATGACAATAAAAATGGTTTACAGGTTTACAGGCGTTTATTTATGCTTAAAGTCTCAGCCCAAGACTCAAGCTACGTTCATCACATGTTCAGGCTTCAAAAGTTCAAAACTTTTATACTGTCGAGGTACTAGCGAGGTAAGTTTCTACGACCATTTCCAGGCTCCACCTACAAAAACAGGGCAGTTGAACGCCTGGAGCAAGTTAAACCTGGTCAAACGTTGACCAGTAAGGACTCGGATTTATTAGTGTCCCTTTTAATAAAGTGCCAACAGTTTAAAAATTGATCATGAAGGAGAAATTAATAATTGCGGCAAGAATTTTATGACACCTAGTCTTTCATATATCGAAATAGAGCTGTGAAAGAAAAAGACTGGAGCAAGATTCACAAGATTTGTGAATTTGACATTTCACACCAAGACTCTTCCAACTCTACGTAGGAGACATTTACTAGTAAACAGTAGAAGAAGGGGAAGCCCCTCCCTGCTTGTCCAGTGTGAACATGGGCTAAAGGCGCATTACAAACCTGTGTTTAGCACCTTATTGAACCCTCATCGCATGCCTGGTGTGTCCGTAGCCTCAAAGTTTTTGTTTTAAGATGCCTCCATCAGAAAAAAATAAATATAACATTAACATTTCATGAGATTTTCCTAAAGAATATATTAAGACCGAGCTCAGCTGCTCTTCTGTTTATGCTGCTTCAAACTGCCCGAGGCTTTGTGTTGTCTGGGATCTGATTCCAGCAAGTTACCATGACAGAAGTTCAACTATAGTCCTAACAGTCACCAAATATAAATCGTGCAGCGTGAGCTGAGGGTTAGACTGACAGCTCAGCTCTAATGTTGCACAAAAAAACTGAGCTGTCTGTATTCAAATGCAGATTCTTCAGCTACATTTTAAATTAATAACTGCAAAAACTATTTCTGATTTTTCAGACGGTGCCCCCTAGAAATAGGGTCAAAATTCTTAGAAAATGAAAAAAAAAAAAGCCAATGTGGTAAGAAAGAAGACCTTACATAGAGTTCTAATTTTAAGAAAATATTCTAGTCACTATGACGTTTTCTCAAACTTACTTTGTTACTAAAAATCATTCTTAATGAGATTATTTTTTTTTCTTGAACAACTGTCCTTTTCTTTCCCTCAGGCAAAGGCATTGCTTGCATGTCTCTCCGAGTTTTTGCTTATTTTTTGACACCAAGCAGAAAAACGTATCTGAATGATAAATTGCAGTTGCATTATTTATGCATCCCATAATGCTTTGGTTTCACTGTAAAATAACACTTTTAAAGAGAACAGAATAAATGGATTTAACATTCAGTCTTGTTTACTTGTATGTACGCATATTTCATTTACACTTGATTATCTCGCAAGGAATCTGGAAAAGTTCACCTGCACTGTTCAGTATCAGGTGTTTGTCTCTGAGTCTCACTGGTTTCATTTTTAGCTAAAGATCGATGGATTTTAGGTCAGTGAATCAGATCGAATTGTTCAAAATGAACTGATATAAACCATGAATCGTATCAGCAATCACAGATTATGATAGGAATCTATTCATTGTTAAAGCGAATTGTCACAGCCCCAGTTTTTAATCTTTCGGGTTGTCTTTCGGGTCGACAGTCTTCCCCCATTAATCTATATTAGTTCAGACCTTACTTTGTCAGGCTGAAAAGGAAAAGTCCTACAAAGTTATAACAAAAAAGATTCTAATATCTTGGAATATTTTGTCTTTCATTGGATGTATGGTGATTTGCTTAAAACCAAACGGTCCGGACATATACTGTTGCATCCACACCCTATCCCTCCTTGTCAGCCATCCCATCTTTCTTGACATCTTCCTTACAAATACTTCCTGCCAAATAAAAAGTCATATTTGTCCAGCATAGGTTTGCTCTTCGGGTATGTCCATCAGTTACTTGACACAGAACTTTCCAGCAAGAAGCCGTGACGCTTCTGCCTCACATTATCATGCTTCAAGCTTTGGACGCTGCAGTTTTAGCACCATTTACCTTAAAAGTTAATTACCATAATTTGATCCTTCTTCTCTGCAATGAGTCACTTAAACACCTGAATTCACTGATGATGACGACCTACTTTAAACAAGACCTTTTTCTTAACAGCTGCTTTGTTGGAGCCATAACATCTCTGAGGTGTTCCTTACATTCTCTCCCTCCCCTGCTGCTTGAACTTTTCATTTCTTTACTGTTTTCCTTGTGAGAGAAAGGTAGCTGTGCTTATATTGGCAGGCAAAGACAAGCTCTGTCATAATGAGCATCAAGTTTCTTTTTGAGCGCAGTTTCAATGAACTAAGAGATGAAGAAATTCTGCTGAATTTACGACTTTATAGCCTTTTTCTTCCATAGTCCACCTATGTGCCGCAGTGAAGGTTTTCTTGTTAAACAGCTCGTGAAAGATGCATCTCCAACTGTACTCGTCGACTCTGAACTTTGGACTAATTGATGATTGCCCGCAAACAGATGTTTGCCAAGTTTGAGCGCGATTGTTAGCAATAATTTGATCAACAACTTGCTAATACGATAATTTTTTCCAGCTGTCAGTGAGGTTTTTCTTTTGTATTTATATACTTCAGTTATAGTAAGTCAGTCGCCTGACTCCGCCTGTCCACCTTCACCTCTCCTCCACTATAAACTTAAACTGGAAGGGTCACCTGCTTTCCCAACACACGCCATCACGTCGTTCAGTTAGCATAACATAACCATCTGATTTTAGTGACCACCAACGTATTTGGATGGATGAAACGGTAAACAATGGACGCCTTGTGCTTTTTCTTTCCTTTCGCTGAAAAAGTGGAATTCCTTCTCTTTCCAGTGTTTTGGTTTGAGCCTCCCTCAGGAATGTTTTTACCGGAGCACATTCCTCACTCTGAGCTCGTGGCTTTCTGTTCTTGGTTTTTCCTGGTCTGCTGTGGATGTCGCATGCATTGAAGGTAGTTCTCTCAGAAAACCACAACTCTCCATTTAGGAGATCCAAATGTCTCCTCAAAAGACGGCGACACATCTCCAACCTGGACTGACTTAGAAGAAAAGGTTGAGCTTGGACAAAGTCAACTAAACAGAAACGTCTTAACGGACAACGCTGTAGACAAATGTACGCTTGTGCACGTGAGCTGGCGATTCCGTGTGTTTGCCATACCTGCTGGGTAGGGGCCCCTGGGGTACCATGACAAAAGCCATTAAAGTTTATAAGTGTGAGGCCCAGCTGCCAATCAAACTGACAAGCTCCCACCCCCGTCCGGCTCTGCTCTGAGGCGAACTCGGCCAAACCCCAGTGAGCCCCTGACCTCTCTTTGACGGGGAGCTGAGGCGCGCCGCATTATCACAGACGACGTTGGTTTGTTGAGGCTGATGCTCGGATCCGGCTCAAGAGGAGGTTAGCAGCAGGTTAACAGCTCGTTTTGGGGGTGCACAAGGATCACGTGTTTTCATTTGATATTTTTAAATGCATTTATTTAAACTCTCACAACAGAAACCTCACACCTTAAAAATAAATATAAAATTCACAAAGCATCACTGAGGTCAAATCACATTGAGTCTTTAATGTCTGAAATTTTGGGATGGAAATGATGTAGAATTCTCAGCCTTGCACTTAAACATTTTTTTCAGTTTTAAGCATTTTGGTTTCTTCAGATTATTTTTTTCTTCATGTTTCTTAGGATGCGTCTTTAAAATATGTTCTTCAGTAATGTAGCGATTGCATGTCATCAAATGGTTTTATATGGTCTTAAAATCCTTATCTGCTACTGTCTGTTAAAATGATTTAGTTTAATAAAAATAGGGGTATTTCAATCGGTGTGGATAATTAATCAGGCTGTTAAAGTGACAAAGCTATACAATGTTTTTTATAAATGAATCTTTAATGAATCCCACCATCCGATGCCCAATTGTACGTATCAATCTGTCTCTGTTCGATACTTTGTGGATTATGTAGCCTGTCGTGCCACAGTAGGATTAAAGTATCCTTCTTCCCAGACTGCCTTGTTCCCTCCACCCCATTCAGCCCTCCCACACAATATTTATTTTAATTAAAAGAAAGATTTCAGCCTTGACCATGCGAGACCAACCTACAGTGACTTTTTTCCTTTTCTCTCTGGCTTCCCGCTCCCAAATCGCTGGCCAAAGCCTCTTTTTCACCATCTCTCCATGTCTGTCTTTACATGCTTTTCAGTTGGTGTGTTATTACACTGAGGTTATGACAGAGCAGAGAGAGGGACACGTGTTGTTAGAGGCTGAATGTGGAGCTGACTGAGGCTCTCTTTCTTTTTTTTTTGACAAAGCAGGGTTAGAAAGTGTCAGCAGCCAGCCAAGAGGGGAAATTGAATCATTCCGAGTTGGGAAGGCACTTTAGGGAAAAGCTGTGTTTTCTTCTGAGTTGTGGCTTGGAGAGTGTTCATTGTGCTGTGTGTGCGAGCATGGCAGTTCCCAGGAGTTTGCATCTGTTTACATTAGGATGTGTCCGAAGAGTGGGAACAAAGCAGGCTTTGTAATTTGTGTCTAAGAGTAAAAGCTGTGGGTGGAGGCGAGCATCTGCAGGATTCTGTGTGTTTTTTTATGTGTCAGCAGCTCTACATTGTTCCCGACCTCTTGGACTGACTCAACAGTGGGTTGTGGTCCACATTTTAAAAGTGAGCCTTTAAACCTGGAGGGACTTTCGTGAGGTCAAATGATGTTTTGGAGCAGCGTCTCTGAAGCACCTGTCACTACTATTCATAGAAACGCTTATGCAGGCGCCGACTTTCTGAAAGAAAGGACATGTTTAGCTGAAGTTTCCCGGCTGGCTCAGCCGGGTTCACGCCGGTGCAAAGTCGCATCAATGTCAGCCCAAAACTGCCGGCAGACTGCCGCGGCTCATGTGACGGTGTGGTGGCAATAATCAGTCTTGTTCCTGTTCCTTCCAGTTGGAGCCCATTCCTGAAGAGGTGCTTCAGCAGAGGCCAAACGCCAACGCCGTCCGCTCTCTAGAGAAAGTGATGGAAATCCACAGTGAGTGCACGCCTCACCTGCAGCAGACGCACCACCCGACATCTGAGACCTTTTTCTCTGCCAGTGTCATGCCACGCTTGGGTGTCTCGTTTTACTAAATCCAATAAACCAGATGGGTCCTTTAAACCAGAATCCTAAAACCAGCGCACACAGCTGGTTTATATTAAGCCATGACTTGGATAGAAACATGACAAAAAGCACTTTGGCTTTACTTTGAAAATATTTTCCTTAAGTTACCATTCATTAGAAACCAAAAATGTCATTTATTTCAGGAAATAATAGTGGTTTGACACCTTAGCGCTTGATTGTCTGAAGTAAACTTTTCAGAAGTTCTATAGAACTGTAACTGCTCCATGACGGGGAACTGGCTTTGAATTAAAAACAACAGATAATAATAAAAAGCACTAAAATACAATAAATAACCCAATAAAGTGTCCAGTGTCAGTGAGCCGTTGTAGAGTTCTGATGAAGTTGAAGACGCTGCATCTGTTGTTTGAAAGTTAGGAGAGCGTTGTCAGTGTTTGTTTAGAAAGATGTTGTGTTTTCTCGGACAGGTAAATACTGGCGCTCCCTGCAGCGCTCTGCCTCCACCCTCGGCTGTTCCTTGAGTGAAGCCCTGCAGCGTGACGTAGAAGAAGCTGAAACCGTCTCAGCCATGGCCTCCCTGTCTGTGGCCAACAAGCAAATTGGAAAGAGGTCAGTGTTTCTTCTTCCTGGCTAATCCAAGAAAAGTAAGAGTTTAGACTTTCTGCCATAAATTTTGCTGATTTTTGGTGAATATATTATTCTTTTTTTCCAGACAATGAAAGTCCACATTAGTGCTCCTCAACTTTTTTCAGGCAACAATGTCACACAATTGGGTCCGATTATTCTTTTATTGTCTTTTTTATTGTCTTTAAGCTTCCAGTTTACCTTAACTTCTGCAGGTAAAATTATACCTTCTGCAGTTAGTTTCAACTTTATTTGTTTACTAGATTTCATGTAGGAACCATCAAAAGGTGATGTAGATTTTCACCTAATAACTCATTACTGTCAAAGCGGAAGCTATAACATCAGATGCCAACTTCAACCTCGCCCAACTTTTAAGGTCCAATGGGAAAAATACAAAAAGGATCACTAAAACTGTTCATTTCTAAATCTTATCATAAACGTGAATCCTTCTTTTTTAGCAGTATCTTCCTATAAGAAAGAAGTTGATATATTATTTTCAACATGTTACCGAGCGACTTGAATGTGGTTGAGAAAATCCAGCAGTTTTTCATAATGAAACATCCTGCAGAATCAGATAATAAATAACAGAAAAAACAAAGGATGTATTTTTAATTTTTTTTTATTCCTCTGAGCCCAACTCGCCCACGGATCGGTACGGGTCTGGAGCTTGGAGGCAGGGGGACCACTGATCTAGACGCCTTGTGGGGAATACCAGGAATTTCACACTTTTTTTTTCCACAAATCACCCACAGTTACAAAAGAAAGGAACTTTCTGAAGCCAAAAATGGGACAAAAAAATCACGGAAACAACAGCAGGTCTTTCAAATATCACAATAAATACAAAATTTTGTCTGAATTTGTTTACTTACTTTTTTAATATTTTATTTTTAAGGGAACCAGGCCCCTTCTCATCAGACAGAACAGAATAGAATACATTCTGGTGTCATAGAAACAGTCTAATGTCAATGCTCTTTTTTAACCCATAATCTCTTTAAGCTGCTATTTTGATAAAAATGTTATTTCTTGTGTTTCTTCCAGAGCTGATGAAGAACCTATGGAAGAGGAAGCTCCAATGTAACAAGAAGAAAGGAGCTCGGCCATCATTTTGAATTTTTGTCCAGCCTGTCCGCATGTAAAGTATCTCCTCCTGCATGCCCGGCCACTGCCGAACCAAAATGCCATTCGCCTGTGGGAGGGGTGCCGGCAAGCGTTTGCTCAAAGGAAGGTGAGGGTCAGCAGCAGTGCAGAGGCCGGTCTCCGTATGCGCGCCACTGTTTCTGCCGCAGAGGCAGACCGGACTGCCAGGTGTGCTGTTTGGATGCAGGTTTCAAGCTCCTGCTCTGCAGATTTGATCTCAACTTTCATTAAGACCACTACAGCTCTGATGACTCTGCACTAACTGTGGGTTCCTACTCTTTTATGAAATCCCAATTAAAAAATGTAAAAATTCCTTTTTACCGAGATCACTGAAAAAGCTCAGCAGGTTTCTTAGACTGAGCAGCTGTGCCTTCGTTTCAAATTCAGCCCTGATGGATTTTCTTCAACTCGACTTTGCCTTAATAGCAGATTTTGAATCCCTCAGATTCTTTTTTTGTTTTTCAAAAATACCAGGCTTAAAAGTTGTTGGCAACCAAGCAGGAGGACTTTGACATGTTGACCCGGAACAGGCAGGTGGTACCAGCCTCCATCTTTGATATCCTCCTCATTTTCAGCCATGAAGAGTTTCCCAGAGTCCTCTATCGAAGATTTATACAAAGGATTTTGTTGTTAAGCTGTGGCCGGCAGAAGCTTCACCGCCTCATCCTTTGTGAGAAGAGGAGTTCAGCGGCGTGCACTTTACTGCAACAGCCTTTTGCGTGGAGGCTCTCCTTCACCAGTTGGACCATAAAGCAGCCAAAGCAGAACAGGTGATCATGTCCGTTGTCCAACCACTTCCACATCTGCAGCAACACTTCCTTCACTAAGAATCTGTGGACATTGTTACAGTTAATTAAGGGATGGAATTAATTAATCTCACACAATTTGTTCATCTGTTGCCATGGTAATGAGGACTGTACCGCCAGGGATTTTCCGTGGGTGGGGGGTGTTGTGGGGATGCGGATGATGTCACAGCCGGTTTCACATCTTCAGGATGTTGTTGAGAACATCTGCTCCCCAAATGCCAGGCAGGTGTGCGTCTATCGGTTGAGACTCAGCTCAGCAGTTTACACAACAGTAACGCTCTGTTCATATACAGCTACACTCACAGAATTTGTACATTTATTGTCTCTTTTACACGTCTGAAAGGATTCACTTTTAAAGAGACGTTGTCTTTAAAATGTTGTTTTATTTATAGATATAAACCATGACTGTGGTAGCTGTAGAATCCTGGGGGGGGGGACAGTACCTGCCATCCAGCAACCTCCTCCAGCCTCTGGTGATGTTTTCAGTAATCAGGAAGTGTGGTGTTTACTGCTGTTTGCTGTCCCTGTACCACCGAAGACCGCTGCCTCTCTTGGCTCCTCCGCCATCGCTCCTGTCAATTCCTCCACAGCGACGGACTTTTTTACCTTTCTTTTTTTGGTACCATCTACTGCACACTTCGTTCAAACGCTGACAAACTTCAACAGCATTTCCTTTCAACTGTTGACGTGTGTTATTCTTTATAAAAAGAAATAATAATGGGCACTTGTTTATTTGCTGTCTGTTTATAGTAGATTTTTATGTACAGGAAATGTGTATATTATATACTTTGACCTCGTTTTGAAGTCCGTGTAAAAATGTGTACCATCTGTGAGTGGGATGTGGAGTAGACCCTTTTGGGGAGGGTGTTACTAAAGGCACCGTTTGCTGTCCAGGGTTGCAGTGAATGTCTGATTTTATATGCTTTTATTTTGACATTAGTACCACGACACTGTTACAGGAAGGGTGCAGTTGGCCCCTTTGAACCCTGCACCACTCTCTACTTTCTGATCTTTCAGCTTTTATTGTTTAAAAAAAAAAACACGTTAGGATGTCAAGATTTTTTTAGCAGTTCATGAAACTCAAGATGCTACAATTTCAGTCCTTGATCTGGCTGAATCAGAAAAAGTGGTTTTGACTGAGAGAAATCTCTCATTTGGATTGAAAAGCAGATTCATTTTTTCTTTTTGCAAGCACTGTTCCTCTCCTGCAGTGCTGCAGATCCGGTTTTCCTGCTGTTCAGAGGACTTCTCCTGCATTGAAACAACCCCAGTTTTGTTTGTGCCCCATCATTTCAGCTTTTTTCAGTCTGTGAAAGACCAAAACTCTGCCGTACGTGAGTGTTTGTCAGTCCCAATATGGGAATTCCCAATATTCCCTGCTCCCGATTTAGCTCCAGATCAGCCTGGTTTTGTTGAAACCAGGTGGATTGAAGCAGGGAAACAAAACATTGAAGGACCAAGACTTATAAAGACGACTTTACACAGACTACTTCAAAGAAAAGGTTCAATTATCTCTATATAGATGTTGAGTTGTTTTTAAATCAGATTTTACTGAATGTATTTGGGTCCTGACTGCAGAAATGTGTGATCTTTACATCCTAAAACCGTGACTCTTGAATCCAGGTTATGTAAATAGTGTATCATACACTCAGAAGATGGAATAGATAGCATTTACAGGAAGCCATCACTGTTTTTTGTCTGTGAGTTTCTCTGTACATTCCTTTTTTAATGAGACCCATTCACAGACATCTTCTCTTTTTGTAATTCTACACGTTTTCATTGTATATGGAATATTAAGGAGTTATTGGAGGACACGAGGATGCACGTGTTGTTACACACTGACGGATCTGCACATTTTCAAACATCTGAGGAGCTTTTAAAGCAGCAGTGCCAGTCATGGTTTTCCTCATGCTTAATGCTTTGTGGTTTCACAGGCAAAGCCAAAACTACCGCCGTCTGCCTTCTCCGCCCATTTGTCTATGTCCAGCTACAAATGAAAACACAAAGACACATTCCAGTTTTTGAACATTTTGCTTATAAGGAGGCAGAGCTGCTTTGTTGTAACCAAAAGCTGAACGCTGTTGGTTTATTTAAACGGCCTGGTCTGACTTCACTCCATTCCTTTTCCCATCTGCATGATCTGTGTCTGCATGCGAGCCCCACCTGTCTGTCTGCCTGTCTGCCTGTCTGTCTGTCCTCCTCACACTCAGAATGTGGGATCCTGCACTGAAGGATATTAGTACTTTCACTGTTTCTATACTGTTTTTTCTTTTGCTTCTTGTATGGAGGCTGGAGGCTCTCCACATCCTACCTTTTTACCTGCAGACTCCTCAAACCTGGAAGGCAGGAGCGGAAAATGTTTTTTGAAGGATCAGCTTATCGCAGATGACAGACTTGGACGTGTTGCCGTAGATTGTTTCAGCGGGAAGCGCAGCATCAGAAGGGGGCATTTGTTTTCATTCCAGGCGGGATGTGACTTTGATGGAATTTTTTTGGAAAGATGTTTCTGCTTCTTCGTCACATCTGGACTGTGTAAAGGGCTCCACCCAGATGCCTGGACATTGTTACGGTCCTCCGTTCCGGTTAATAAGCCAGTTATCTCTATGACCACTGTGGTTAAAGAAACAAACAGTTGTAGGTTTACATGTGTGAAAATGCATATTCCTTTTTATGTTTTGACTTGTTTGTCCATTGTTACAGAAATAGTCCATTTTTCTCTGGAAACCTTTGCTCTACATGTTGTCTTTGACATGTATAATATAAAGTATTGTTTTGGAAAACTCCTCTGTGCCGTCTGCTTTTTGGTTTGTGGGAAAGCCAAGTCTGAATGCAAACTTAGCTCAGCAAACACCATAATCCCCCCTTTGGATTCTTCTATAAGTTCCTAAATTCTCATTTCAAGATCAACTCAAAAATGTTTCTTTTATTTTAATTTTTCATTTTAATACCCTTATCTGCTGTTGTTTACCTGGATCAGGTGTCTTAGTCAGTAAGAAGCTTCAATGTCATATGAGGACTGGACCAAGTGAGTGTGATGTCACACGTAGAAAAGGACTTTGTTCCGGTTCCAACGAAATAAAGTCAATTCAGTCGTCATTTTTTTGCGATCTGTCTGTTGGAACCAGACCTCATCAGTAAGCAGCGATTGGTACAAGTCAGCATTTCTATGGCCACCACTCACCAATCAGGACTGATCTTGTCCACACCCTTATCACTTGAAAGCCAGTTACATCTACCAAACATTTCGAACGTTGTACGTGAGACCACCTACTTTTATTGAGGCATCTGATTGGTCAGTTTATAACTTGAACAATTTACACCACAGAAAAAAATACTAAAAGTATAGTATTAGCAAAAAACATTTAAAAAATGGTAGCAGAGCAAGAATGGTTATTCTGACAAACAGAATGTCTGAGTAGTAGCTGTTTGTTAAAGAAGTCTATGGGATTTTGGCTTCTTGGAAGCAGCGGGTACTTCCTGTGCGCGAGGGGGGAGTGGTCACTCAGTCCAGTTTTCATAAACAGTGAAAGTCAGTGGATCATAAATAAGCACATTCAATAAATAACAAAAAATCCAAATAAAAGTAACGATAAAAACATTTCTTTATCATATAAAGGTAATTTCAGTTTTTAAATGGTTATCAAAACATTTGGATTCTTGACATTGATGCCATTTAAAAGTGGACCAGTGAAGAAGTTATTGGGGGAAAGTTTCACCCTAGGGAAAGAAAATAGGGGGAAAAAGTGACAACCACTGCAGGGGCCTGGGGCCCCAAACTGCTAAGTCTGCCACAGGGTGTTCTCGCTTTATGTTAAACATGTCTCCATGTTTGGTTCAAATACAAAAAGACTTGAATTTTTATATGCTTTGTTCAGAAAAGTCAAATTACGTTAAAAGTTTGAGCATTTTGTTGACAGAAAATGTATTACAAACAACGTTTAGGAATAAAAAAAAGGACAAAAAAGTACCTTGGAGTGTGTAAAATTGGAAAATGAAATTAAATGACAAATTAAATCTGGGATTCAGTTAATGGAAGAACATTTTTTTTAAAAACATCAAGATCACAGCCACTGAGGTCCTTTATTTTAACTTAAATTACTTTCAATCAAAAATAGATATAGATAGTAGATCAAGTTTGCCTAATTAGAGGAAAAGTAAAAACTAGGATTTTTTTAGGCCTTTTCTAAAATAAGAAAGTAGAAATAAAACTGGAACATTGGAAAGCAGATGAATTCCAAGTGCGTTTATGTATTTATTTTGATGTTTTTAAAATGCCCAGTGGAAAACAAATGATTAGAAGCATACGTGTTCGATCGATCTCAGAGATGGCCGGCATCAAAAACACGAGGAAACCTATTTGATTGAAGTTGAAACAAAAATGGTTTTACTTTTTGTTTTCTAGTTTTCCTTTATTTGGTTTTAAGGATAAAACTGAACTACAATATAATTTCTTGCTTTCCTCAGATCCGCATTAAAATCAGTTTGAAGGCCATATTCCTTTACTGTACCCCCCCTTTTTATTGACTCTTTTTTTTTGTTCGCCATCTTGCTTCTCGTTGCTTCATCTGGGAGACAAGAAATGTTGAAATGCTGTTTTCTTTCTGCCCAGTAGCTGTAAACGGATGTTTATTTGCAAAATTTAGTGAGGTTTTTCTTTGAAATCCAGTGGGAGGAATCATTGCCCAGAAGGGTCCCACAGTAGCTTTGACCGGGATTAGCCGCCCATTTGGAGGGGGTCAGAGGTCAGAGCCATTGTCCAAATAAACAGCGGTGAATCCCTGTCGGTGGTGGAACTAACGCTAAGAACACAGTCCTGAGCAAACAGGAGCTGTCTGTCCTCAAATAAACGCATTCCAGTCCGAGCAGAGAAGAGCATCGTTGTGCTCCTCGCAGCCCCTGAAGGTCACAATGACTTGACGGTGGAGATTGTTGTGATTGAGTTTAAGACTTAAAACAGAGTAAAAGTATGTTCCCTCTTCACGGTCACGTTAGTGTCACGCAGACTGCCCGGCTTTATCCTTGCTTTATGACACAGTAGGGTCAAACTAGGGAGGAGGCGGAGCCTGCTGCTGCAACCTCCCAAAGAAGAACCCACAAGAGAAGCAGCCGCTTCATCTCCACAACAAACAGCCAAACATCTATTTTCTCCGGCGTGGGCTGCAGGCCGCTGCGCTGTCAGCTTGCTCATCCTGCTACAGCATCGGTCGCTATCAGTTAAGTCTGTTATTACCCAGCCACCCATGTGTGCACCAAACGCCTCATCCTCGCAGCTGTGCTCATCGCCACCACTGCTAATTGAAGGTTCGAGTGACTCCCAACGGGCGATGAGGCCTCCGCCAGCTGCTCACACGGCAAACCAGGCTACTTTGAAAAGAGTTATTACAGTCCGATCTGGCTCATCGACACTTAGACGCGTAACAAAAAATAGATTGAAAGAAGTAAAGACTTTCTTCTTCTGACATGTTTTTTTAAGATCTTTTGAACATTTGAGCTGCTGTTTCTGTGGATGCTTCACCTGAGACGTGCATTTTTTTAGGCCACAATTAGATATTTTTTTCAAACAACAAGCAATTTGAATATAGAAATACATTTTTTAAGCTTAATTGTCTGTATAATTCCCCTCTGTCATCAATAAAATACCACAAGAGCATATTAAAAACAGTTTTCATTGGAGAGGGTCTTTCAAACAAATAACAGAGACAAAAATGTTAGATTTTAGAAGAATCAAAACTGGTTGGATGCATCTATGCTTTTTGAACCTCTATTTTAGAGAACCCTTGAAAAAATCCCAGAGAGAAACTTCTGCTAAAGCTGCACGTGAGCAGAAAAACAGCAAAAAAAAGAAAATGAAATGAGTAACCTTCAAAAAAAAGTTTTAAATCCTACCACTAGAGGGCTTCAGACATCTCTCATGATTCACAGGATCAGGCAACTTCATCATTCCTGAAGCAAAGAGCTTGTAAACAGTTTAACTTTTTGTGTTTTTGCACGTTCAATTTTAATATTTTGTATGAATAAAGGGATGTGACCTCTGCTAAACTGCTGTCACTGTTGCTAAGGCTGATTGAAGATGGAGGAAGAGGAGGAGGCATGTTGCTTTACCTTCACATAAGCCCCACAGTCTGACAACAAGTCGAACTGCTGTGGACGTCTAAGCGTTTTCCACAAAAAACAACAAACAAATATTTCATTTTGATCAAATTGACTGTGAAAGGCGGGAAATCATAAATCCTGTTTTTAAATCAAAGAGTGCATCTTCTGACTCCTGGATCAATTCTGCTTTTCTGAGCATTTTTTTTAACTCTGTTGGAAGAGCGATTTCATCAGTAGATCTGCTGTCACCTGTTCATCGGCTGTGATGACAGCCACGTCTGCTCCTTCACCTGACGCCGACCTCAAACAGTCAGCGACTGTTTGTTTTTCCTTCAGTCACTCATCTCATCTCTCTTTCCACAAACGGAGGTTTTAGCCTCCTCAGCTGATTTCTCCCTTTCATTTTTACAGAGTTTAGATTTGTTTTGTGTGAGGGAATGTTTTGATCTCTTTTGTTTGACCTGACAGCTCTTTTGGGGCTTAAATCTCATTGCAAGCAGGTGTCATTTTCAGAAATGATGTGAACTTTTAACAATTCGTTTTTAGAAAATTCTGATCACAAAAATCTTTATTTTTTTCTGTTTAAACACAGACTTTTTGTGTTGTAAAAGTGAAGATCATCTGTTTTACTTTATTTCTTTTTGCACATCTTGACTTTAGAGGCAAATAAAACAAGTTTCCACCTTTTTTTTATTTTAAAGTTTGACTCAAGTTTACATCGTATGTGTCAGAAGGAGTGACGGAAAGTGAAGATGTTTAGTTTGTTTCAGGAAGTTTTTCTGAAATGTTTGAAATGTGGAGATCTTCCTTCAGTCCGCTCTATTTTCAGGCAGAAATTTCTGCGACTCTCATGAAGATTCATTCCAGAAGACTTTTCCTTTTTTTAAAATCATAATTAGATCTCCCAAAAAAATCTCATATCATAAAAATATAAAAACATAGTAAAGTTGTAGTGATTTCATGGAACAAAAACAGGATGTATAAAGGAAAAGAATTGTGTCTTTTTGTGACCATCTTTTAATGAGTGATGTGGCTACAAGAAAAAATTCACCTTAAATAAATATTTACGACTGACTTACTTGGAAATAGTTAAAAACGTGATTTAATCAAACCTATGCGAGTGTTTTTGCCAGTAAAAAAGGCTGAATGTGACATAACTCATTGTTTTTTTACTTGATTTTCTCAGCTGAGCTTTGGTTCTGCTTTCCAGCAGACTCCCTCCACCTCATCCATCTCAAACAGGCTCTAGGAGGATGAAAAATCCAACCGTCCAGCATTTTTGAAGCCTGATTAACAGTCTTGCCATGGTGGCGGCCGGCGTGTAGCACACAAACAGATGGAGGAAGCTCAGGTGAATTTTTTTTTTCTCTGAAGCAGACAAACACGGTTCGAGGTGCACCGAGAGTAAACCTTTATTCCCTTTTTACTGCAAATTAAAGTTTTGTAGCTTTTTCCGTCTGATTTTACGGGGAACATCTGGATCTCTCGCAGCTCTGGAGCTGTGGCCCCCGGGTGATTGTGAGCTGCTCAGATGCGAGGGCCCGGGATAATGAGCAGGTATCAAACAGGCTCCTATGGATCAGCGGGGCTCAGTAGGAAGGCCTGCCCAGCAGCATCCAGGACCACCATGCCAAAAGGGACTCGGGCGAATTGTTGTGAGAGATCTCAGAGAGGATCTGGCCGGTTATTGCATAAACTCTGAGAAAATTGCAGCTTTTTGGATCAGATTACATTCTCAATCTGATTTGAGTCAGTTTTCACTCTGAACATGTGTGGAACTTTGCTTCACACAGCAAGGGGTCAGGATGCCGGCGTCATCCATCGTCATCCACTATGACGGCGTGCTCTGACAGAGCCGGAGCTTCCACGCTTTACCACTAAAACCAGAACAAAACAGATGCGGAAGTTCATGCAACATGTAAAGATGCAGATTTAAACCTGGTAACTCTAAAACAGAGCTTTGTTTCTCTGCTGATTGTTGAAGGGCAGATCCGGGGTCCAACATTTACCCTGGCAGTCCACAGTTGACAAAAGGCCCTTTTTTTAGTGTTTAGATTGCATCAAGTCTGGGAAAGTGGGATTTAAACAGTTTGGATGTATTAAGAGAGATTCAAAGGAATGTCTTCAGTCTAGTTGGGGTCCTGCTTTCCCCCTCCGCCCCTTCTCCTGTGGCTCCAGGCGGAGTTTCCGTGCTTATCTGGGCTCTTTGGGGCTCCCGCTCGTTAAGGAGCGCAGAGGCATTTGAAATGATTACCCGTTATTTGAGCGGACAAACATTTTATGTGGCTGAGTTTGAAAACTGGCCCGAGTTTCCTCCACTGTTAATGAAGCTGTATTTTTTTATGGTCTGTTTTTTAAGCCCGGGGTTTTTGCTTTTCCATAACAGGCAGAGGGGGAGGGCAAAAGGGCAATTCTTACACCCTGAAGAAGAAAAGAAATCCTCACAAGTTTACCTAAATAACTGGCTAATTTATTTTGGATTTAATTGAATTTGGCTGAGAGTTTTTGCTTTAGTTTATATACAAAAAAGTGAAGCACATTTCCTTCAAAAAATCCCTGTTTTAATAAATAAGCACAGCAACAATGAAAACTGGATGGAATTTAGAGGAAAAGTCGTAGAAAAATGGACTAAATCCATGCAGCCAAAGCTTCTTAATTGCATTGGTCCCTTTACAGGATATAATAACACAAATATGTACAATATGTTTTCAATTCTTTTGTATCTACATCTTAATATATTCAAACTTTGCTTTAGAGTCTTGGGGGGAAAAAAAATCCTCTTTTAGAAATGCAGATGCTGGTTTGTTCCCGCAGCTCTGTCTGTCCTCTCTGACACGAGCGGCTCCGGACAGTAACCCGCACACACGCACGCGCACACGCACTCCACTGTGTAGGGAACGGGTCACGTTACGTGTCTCCGCCACGCCTTTGAGGTCGAGGGGTTTCTCCAAAAATCCCTTTTGGCTTGTGGAAGTAAACAGTCTGCAAGGAGAGAGAGAGAGGGGGAGAGAGAGCACAGATGCGTAAAGGAACGATGCTTTTGCGCACCTGCAATTATGACACACACTGTTTGTTTCATTGGATTATTATGGAAATCAGAAAAAAAAAACGTACTGTAGCGTTTCCACAGCCGCTGTGAATGTGGAGGATGCTACAGTGTCAGGTTTAGGTGACGTTTGGGCCTTTATGTGCGCATCTTTGATCGGAGAAACAATGAAAAACCCAACAGCCTATCAGGTTTCTTAAGCCAAATAATATATATATATATAATTTTTATTTAGATGTATTAAATACAAAAGCTGATCAAGTTTGTTGTTTTGCCCTTTTTGGAAGAAGAGCTACATTTTCGTTAGAGGGAGGCTTATTCTATTTTATTTATGTATTTATGTATGTATTTATTGTCGTAGAACCTTTTTCAGTTTCTGAAAATGCGCAAACGAAGCTTCAAACTCTGGGCCTGATCCAGCCCCGCGCAGCTGGTTTATGCGGGTCCCTGTTTTAATGCTGCTGCGCCGGTGCAGCTTCATTCCTGCGGTCTGCATGCGCGCAGGAACGAGCTCCGTGGTGGCACTGCAGCTGCGGCAGGAACATGTGTCCACAGACACGACACCGCATTTTCTTCATTATTATACCACCAAATACTCCTATTATTAGTTTTTATAGATTGATGAAACTACAAGCCTGACTTGAGGTGAATTCACATGACAGCTTTGGAGTGACAGCCGCGCGCTGCAGCATCCGGAGGCCCCAAACTCTTTAGGGTTTGTCACATGACAGCTTAGCTCCTCTTTTGCCCAAATATCACCATTGCGCATGCGTTTTTAGATCTTAGAATTGGGATGTTCTGCATCACAGCTCCGCTAAAGTAAAGCCTAACACGTTCCCTCCTCGTGGTACCCACCGCTTTGGCATTATGAGGGAGGCTCTCCCGCCGCTAGTGAGATGCTGACATAGACCAGGCGCCCTCCATCCTCCACACGGAGAAGGCGTAACTAAGTCTTTCGTGCGCCACGTAGCTGCAGCTGGACATCTTGCTGTCCATCTCATCGCTCTGCAGCACCTGGCAGAGAAAGTCGATGTATCTGGACGCCAGCTTCAGCGTCTGGATCTTGCTGAGCTTGTCCGACGGCAGCGTGGGGATGATTTTGCGCAAAGACGCAAAGGCCTCGTTGAGGGACTGAGTCCGCTGGCGCTCCCGGACGTTGGCCAGGACGCGCTGGTTCTGCAGCTCTTCGTAGGACTGAGTGCTGCTCGGACTGGGCTTTTTGGCCCTCTTCAACGGGCCCGGGCTGCTCCCGCTGCTGTCCTCGCTGGACTTTTTACTGTGCCTCCTCTTCCTCGCGAAGCGCTTCTGCTGTCGGTCCAGCTCCTCCTCGCTGGTCACCAGACTATCCACAGGGGAGACCGGAGAACCGGAGCCCTCTTCCATTTCTTTCTTGAAGAAATGCAGGGAAAGAGAGGAAAAGACGCCGTCCACCTTTGAAGCCGTGGTTCCACGAGTGTGTAGAAATCCTTCAGCGGGGTGAGGAGGGGGCACTTCGCGTTTTTGGACACCCTTGGTTCGCGCTCTGCATGCAGCTCCTCTGGCGGGGAGATTTTTCCTTCAAAATTTGGGGAAACTTTATCCTGGTTTCAGATGCTAAATAGTTTTGAAAGTTGAAGGGGAGGGGTTTGGAGCGCGGGGCGGGGGCCAGGGTGCGACTCGGAGCAGTGAGCTGAAGGAAGGAGTCATGTTTTAGTGTCCACATGAGTCACAGGAGCCTCAGATTTACTGTCAGTCAGATGGAGTTTGTTTGAGACACTTTAGAACAATTACTAATTTGTATTAAATGTTACACATGTTGTCATTCTTTTATAAAATATATTTATTGTTGAAATCTTAAATTATCCATCAGCGATCTGAGCTTTTTTGGCTCATAGAGTTTGGATCAAATTATGCGTAACATTTCCCGAACGTATGTGCGCTTTTTACGCGTTTCCATGGATGCTCTCGGGAGGTGATGTGAACCTGCGGTTCCTCTGCGTCTGCAGAACTGCAGCCCAGCGCAGGCCCTCGTGCACTTTTTTCCTCTACCAGCTGCGCATCCCCTCATCCTTGCAGCCTTGCGTTCTCCGCAGGTGGCGCGCAGAGCTGAACTCAGATTGACCAAAGTGACCTCTGCGCTCTGCTGGGCTCTGTGCGGATTCATCATCATAGTCAGCTTAAATATGTTTTAAAACATATTTCTGTAACAGTTCAAATGTGTAAATAATTCAATGGATTAAAAAGAGCAAATGAAAGGATAATTTAATTCTCAGTTTAAGTTAGTTGAAAATTTCTGTTCATTTGTTCCTTTCATGAACCTGAGACACGAACATATTCCAAACACCATAAATTGGGGCATTTTTCAAAATAAAACCTATTTTAACCTTCTAAAAATCAGATTTCCTAAACACAAATAACTTTAGTTTTTGATTTTGAGCATTCCTGCTTAAATTTGCAGTTCCTCTAAATCGATAATTGAGATATTATTTGAATAATTCTAATTTATAACTTCAGCTTATTTCAGGGCATGTTCAGAAATGTTACTTTCCTGATCAATCTAAACTGCTTTTAAACAGATTTTTAATCAATAAAACATTTTCTTTTAATTTTTCAGTTTGGAGCGCTTTGCAATAATAAAAGAAATAAAAACAAAAAATAAAAAATAAAAAATTGGCAACATTTGAAACAAAATACTTCTTCTTTTGGTTCTTTTCATTTTTTTTTTCGCTGTTCACACAGTACAATCAAAAACTTAATGTTCAACGTCCAAAAATGGAAGACACTTTCATGTGCATAGCATGTGCATGTGGCAAAAAATGCTTAAAAATAAAAAGCTATCAACAGGAAAATGGAAAAAGAAAGTTCATGTTGACACGTTTTCTGGCTTGACTACTAAAGGAAAGTGTCTGACAGTGATCAGATTCCAGGGATCAAACATTCAAGGTGACGGGAAATGGAGCGGAGCCCAGCGCCTCCTGAATGTTTCACAGCTCCGTTCAAACCAGCGCGGCCTCCATAAACCTGGCCCTGCTTCGTGTTTTGGCCTTCACTTACTGTCACACTTTTTTCCTTCAGAGCTGTAATCCAGAGAGTGGCCTGTCTGGGATACTTCTCCTTTATAAAGAAGGTAGTGTTTCACACGTGCAAATATTAAGTCAACGCTGAAATTAGTGCGAGCACATTCACACACTTTCCCTGATTATGACCTCTGAACCCCAGCTCAGCTGCAGGAGGCCTCGGCGCCCGGAGGGGAAAAGCTTCTGACTTGCAGAGAGCGATCCTGCTCAGCATCTGTGAGCGGCGCTCCCCATACGCACGCCGATCAGAAGACAGGGGGCCTCTGGCAAGGCACTTTTCCATCCTCCTTATACGCTGCAGGGAACAATAAGCAAGTGCCTGAAAAAAGGAACACATCAAGATGATGGGAGGCAGACCCGAGCTTAACACACGCAAAAAAGTCCTAATGACTCATTGTACTTTTCAACTTTTTGTCGTTTAACAATGTTTTAAGGATCCACTCCAATCATCTTCTGATCTATTTTCAAAGCGTTCCTGGTGATCTTTTAATTATAATTATGCCGTTTTTGCCAATATTTTTTTAAAAGTGTTGCTTTCTAGGACATAGTTCTGCAGAGCGGCAAGAGTTGTAGGTGGAGCTGTTGTTGCAGAGTAAGCCCGCCCCCATTTCCTATCATCCATCTGTTCACTCTCGCTCCTTACAACCCCAACATAACATTGGTGGTGCAACAAAAATGACGAGCATATCAGAGCCATCCAGCCGTACAGGTTTGAGCCAAACACCAGCTCAGACAAACAAGACGAAGCTGTTAAAGGATCTGTTTGTCTGCAAGAAATACTCAGAAATGTCTTAGTTTTCTTTAAACATGTCCTCCATCATCAGAACAAATGCTACAAGAACATGTTCAAAACACCATTTTCATCAGAGTGGGTCTTTAAGGTTAAAGGTAATAAAACTCCACTTTTGTTTGTTTTAAAAAAAAGCTGACAGTAATTTCTAAAGATGCTCTTCAATCCTTTGTGGTTATGATTCACCTATTTCTCACCAAATATTCTTTGGGATGAGAGGAATTCTTGGTGGCTGTGACTCCGTCAAGAGGAACCCTCCCCCAGCCGAGAGGAAACATGATGGAAGATAAAACGCACGCAGCAGTAGAATGACCTGCCTCTCACATCAAAGATGAGCCTCGATCATAACTCAAAAAGTTTGGGGGGGGGGCTACGTAGCTTGGTACCAGTCCGACACCTTCCAAATCAGCTCCAGATGGGCCACGTCCACCCTCCACACCAGCTGTCACAGCAGCAAACCCACATCCTCGTGACGCTCTCTGCCATCAGCCTCAGAATCAGCCTCCAAATCAGCTCCAACATCAGCGACTGATTGACTGAGAGACGACAAGTGTAGTGGAGGAGTGATGACAGACATGGAGCAGGTTTGGCTGGAAATGAAGTGGAATAAACGGAGAAAAAAAAGATATCCAAAATGCAATAATGCGTGAGGATTCACAAAAAAGCTTTGATCTGATGTGCAGGTCACAGATTTGAGCAGAAACCAAAAATGAACCAAAAACGTCCAACTGTGCTGATTTGGACAAAATTAGTTCATCAGTAAAATCATTACTTATCTATACACTATATATATTTGTGAACTCCATCCTGTTATCTACAGTAAGTAATACTTACCGGTAATAAGATTAGATGCAAAAATCCTCAGCCATTGATAAGCTGCAGCTGGTGTCTTTTTCTACAGGAATTCGTCACCGGAGGCACCTGTGTGAAAGTTGGCACACCAACTCACATGGATAACAGTGGAAACTCAAAACATCCCTGTAATGTCTGCTTTGAGATAAAGAAGAAGAAGGACAACGGTGAAACCCTCATCAGATCGACCAGGTAACCTCTAGCTGGCTTTTCACACAGATAATCTGCATTCACTTTACAGTTAAATTTACATTTTTGACAGAAAAAAAGCTTAAGTTTCAGTCATAGTATTCAAGACCATAGTATTGGTATATTTTTTTCCTTTTTAAAGTCTTTTTTATATTGAAACCAGAGTTTGGTGATCTCATGATGATGAACAGTAAAACACCCTGGTGCTGACTTTAAAACTTTCTGTCTTTACAGTCATTGAGTCTTGATCATCTTAAAGGGCCTAAATGATGCAAAATTAACTTTTTTGAGATTTTAAATGTATTATAATGTTAATTCCTCACAAAAAACACCTCCACAGTGATACTTTGACCGTGCATCTCTGAGCAGCAGCCCCTCCCAACCCAAAGGAATGACTGGATCCCCTGATTCATACGTATGAAGGGAACAGCTCTTCCAAGGAAGAGTCTGCGCTGCCAGCGGGCTAAAACACACACCAACTTTCTCTGCGAAGCTCGCGGTGATCAGCAAAACGATTGCATTTTAGCATCGACTCTGAGAAGAAGTCGATGCAGAGACAACAACGCAGACACGCTACTGAGGCTAGCTCTAGGCCGACACCATGTAATGGACAGAGCCCACGAGGAACGAAAGGAAAGATGGAGTCCTTTTACTTTTGGCTAGGAAAAGAGCTCACGGAGATAACTCTACAAAATGTGTTCTTTAATGGGTCAAAGGTGATATGTTATCAAATATATGGATATAGTTTACTCTGAAAGGTTTAGAATTGTCTCTTTAAACACCCACATAAGCAATAACAACACCTAAAGACCCGCTCTGATGAAAAAGGTGTTTTTAACATGTTCTTATGTTCTTAACGCATTTAGTCCCGCCCACAACTCAGAGGAGAATTTCTAATGAACTCCTGCTTCTCTGCAGAAACTGTCAAAGAAAACAACAGTTTTTTAAAATAAATTCTGGCTAAAAATAATTATAGTTAAACGAGCACTGGGAACGCTTTTACAGTATATCAAAAGACGATAACCGTGGGTCTATAATGCAATGTTTAGAATGCATGTATGATTTTTCAAAGCTTTAACATTTTTCCAAACACTTTGCTTTTTTGGATCCAGTTGTGTTAATCAAACATCATACTTATTTGCACTCTTCTTCTTCTCTCACCGGTGGAAATGAGAATTGCATATTTTCTGTCAGTAAAATTTTATAATTTGTGACTTAATCCATCCACTCTAAACCCACAGAATTTCGTTCAAGGTTACGGGGTTGCTGGAACCTATTCTTGCTGTAGTTGGATGAAGGTAAGGTACACTCTGAACCGGTCACCAGTCTGTCGCAGAGCGATTTGTGTGCTAACTAATAAATTGGTTCTGCATTTGCATCTTTATAAAAAATGTTTATATTGTTTGTTGCTTGAACTATTTGTTTTATTAAAGCGGATCAGCTTTTCTAAGGGGTTCCCAGCAATTATTTAATTTTGGAAAAGTTACAGATGTCCCAAAGGAGTTTTTCCATTTGATTTATCTTGGTGTTGCAATGCCAAACAAGAACATAATGACTTGTTAAAAAAGAGGGGGAAAAAAGTGGATCTTTTTGTTGCTTTTCCTCATACTTTTTGCCTTGTTTGTTTTCTCCAGAGTGCTGAAATCTTTGGGAAGAAGTGGGCGATGCCACGAGTTTGACACAAACAACATGCGTGTCTGTTTTATTGCGCAGCTCCGTTCCAGTAAATGGTAAAAAAAAAAAAATGTGACTCACAACAGATTTGCTGCATTGCAGCAAAGCGGGCAGACAGCATCCCTGCGTTTCCAGAGAACACGGTCATTATGTAACATCAGAAGTTACAGGAACAAAGGGGGTGGGGGGTCCGCTGCTGCTGCTGAGATTGCTCCTCGTTCTCAAAGTGACAGAACTGCTGGTACTTGTTTCAATGAGCATCAGTGAGATTTACATTTTGGGGCATAAAACCGGTTCTGAACTCATGAAGCCGGGTCTTTGTAACTGTAAGACCCCCTCATTCATACATCCACACCTCTCCGTTCTTCAGCCCCGGGGCCGATGACAGGGAGTTTCTGAAATTGCATTAGGGGCCCTTTCATAAAAGTTTCACTTGCCAGTGTGTAACAGCTTGAAGCGTTTAGGTTTGTTTAACACGATGCAGGCCCGCAGCACCGTGCTTTGTCTGCTCTGTGGAAAGGGGCCCGAGATGCCAAAGAGCCCCCACTGTCAGAGTTCGCTTTAAAATTCAGAGAGGAGGGGGAAAGATACGCTCACAAACCCAATACCTGTTCCTGCCCCGCTGCCCTGTGGAGTTATGGCCGTCCATCGAGAGGGCTCGGCTTTGAAGTGCAGCTCTCCGGGGTTTTACGCCCCAAGAGGGACGTGCACGAGGAGAAACCTCTGTGATCTACAGCCCATCGTCCATTCCAGGAGAATGCTGGATCTGTTAGGCAAGCTGCCCCCACTTCCAGAAACTGCCCTGAAAAATAAAAACACCAAACGGCAGGTGGATTTGGTTTTACTACATGGATCGATCAGCAGGCTCCGTCCAAAATGACAGCTTTTTTTACGTGTCCTCAGTGAACCCAGAGGCTTGGACTACTCACCGACCTGAGCTGGTTTCACTACAGAGGGTCCAGCTGTTTATTTGATCACCCCCCCAGTATAAAGCAACTCGTGCTAAATTCCCTCAGTCACAGCAGGAGCGCTTCACAGAGCTGACAGTTACAAAAAACAGTGTTGCCAGAGCAATTATGTCGCCTATAACACAATTATATTCATTATGCATGTTCCACTTCCAGAATTTGAACTTTAACCGTCTGAGCTGAGAGGGGGAGGGCATGGTGAGGTGGGGGGTGTTGATGGAGTTGGAGTAAATTTGACGAACAAATGACAAAAGAGGCGGCACACTCTGGTGCCGAGGGGCCGGCCTCCTGCACAAATAAGGCGGCGTAATTAGGGCTGCACTTGTGACCCTGGTGCCAAGGTTAGCATAAGGGTGGCTTGTTTTAGCCAGGTGGCCCGGCTGGACCCGGCCACGGCCACGGCGGGGCTGGAGGGAGCTGAGGCCGTCTGGGTAAACAGCAGTGTTGTTTGTTCCTCTGATTGAGCTGCAGGCTGAAGATCCCCGGATGTCAACATTAACAGTCTGATGTCAGCTCTTCACCATCAGCTGTGTCAGCATCTCTGCTGGGCTCTGAGGAACAAAGACTCTCTTTTAATCCCATTAAACCAGTCAAATAACCTAAGGAGGCCGTCCTGTTGGTTTCCCTCTGCAGCATGTTTGTGTGGTCTAATCTGAGGAGGGAATACCTGAAAGTTCTCATCCGAGGAGTTTTTCTGTGTCAGTCTGAGACTACAGTCAGATATCTCTAACTTCTACTGCGTGGCGACCTAAATGCAACTTTTCAACAAGTTTGTCAGATGGACTTACACCGCCATGTGTCATCAGGAGGTGGCAGTCGCATTTTACACACTGCGTGGTGGTCGCCAAGGTCAGTAGCCACTTGGGCACATTTGGAGGTTGCGTGGTGGCAGTCCAGTGACAGGTGGGTGGCAGGAAAGCAGCAGCTCGAAATTGACTCACTGGAGGGTCTCCCCAAAATCGTCTGATGAGCGGCTGATTTCGGACTGCTGCCCTCCAGGCACCCTCTTCCCCCCTTGCTGCCGTCCCACTGGTTCCGTCCGATTTCTAACAATCGGAGAAGATTTTAAGTCCACTGGCCATGACCCAACTTCAAGACAACACCACCTGGATGAATGAGAACCTTCACTGACATTTTGAAACGTGTCTTGTAGAGAAAGTGTTTGATGGGAAAAGCAGGTGAGGTATTTAAGCAGTTTCACAGCTATTAAACGGCCACCATGCTGAGCTGCCATGGTTACACAAACCAAAAAGCTGGTCTGAATTTTATTGGAGGGGGGTTTTATAGTAATCAGAGGTTTGTGCAATGCATTTAGGATGCTGAGAAGAAACTAATGAGTCAGGAAGGCTAAAAAAGACATGAGAACAAGCTTGGAATTTTAGAGTTATGTATATTGGATATTGTATGTATTGGGCTTTTCTATGCAGATGATGCTTACAGAGCTTTCAGATTTTCCGGATAAGGAAGCAATTGTGGCAATTGGTCCAAAACAAAAAAAACAAAAACAAAAAAAACAAAAGTAACCTTTTTAATATGGCATCAATTCCAAGCTTCTCTGGGTGTAAAAAGCAGATTTTACAAGTGCAAGTTCATTATTTAAACAGACAAGCAGTGCAACCTGGCCATAGCACGCCTTCGAGATGGTAATGGGCAGTCAAACGTTGCAGGTGCATGTGTTTCAAAGTCTCATCAGCAGACTTGGACCAAGACAGAATTAATGGCATAGACCATGATAGACTGCAACGGTAGCATAAAATAGAATGCTTTTTTGACATCATAAAAGGAGCATTGACCATCATGTCATCTGGAATCAAAACAATAAACAACAAAAATAAAAAGCAGTGCAAAAACAGTATTAATATGTGTATACAAATGGGTAATGTTTTTTAGTGTTTTAGTAAGTGTTTGTGAGGATCTTTATCTCCTCTGTGATGGTATTCGCTTGAACAAGTGACGCCCATAGTGAGAGCAGTCAGTCAGTGTTTTCTTGTTGTAGCACCTTATATTAAAACTTTAAATAATGAATAAATGGTTTAGTTTGGAAGGTACGTTTAAAATGAGGCAAAAAAATATTTTTTTCCTTTCAAAATTGATATTAACAAAAAGTGTTTAGAATTGTAAAACTGTTAACTCTTTTACACCGGCGCTTTAGCTCCAGTTTTTACATTCCTCTGACTACCATCATTTTTCAACCCTTAACGCAATCATTGTGAATCAGCGTATTTTGTCACAGTGGATGGCGAAGCCGCTTTCTTGGCGCTGTCTTTTGGCATAATGACCTTCCACCAATCAACAGTAGCTCCACGCTAACTGGTCCGTTCCATGTTGCAATGGACCTACAATTGTCATCAGCATTGCTGGAGAAGGTGAAGTGAGCAACACACTGAGGTCAACATGGTCAACTGGGTTAACGTTAGTGGAGGAGGAGCAACAATCAGGGCAGGCATCACCAGTCAGAACAAATCGGATTTGGTTATTGTAGATGACCCAGTCAATGCAAGTTCTTACCTCAGAGACATTACAGAACCATCATCATCCCCAACTTCCTGTTCATGGATGATGATGCTCCACCACATGGTGCCAGAACTGTCACAGCTGGCCTTCAGAAAGTGGGAGTGCCTCATATGGCATGGCCAGCAATGACCCCTGACCTGAACCCCACAGAGGACGTCTTGTACCCCACACTCAAGTGAACTGCATGTAGCGCTGTGGAAGAGTGAACACTTTTTCTCAGAGGAACATCATGAGGTTAGTGAGGAGCATGAGACGTTGCTGTCAAGCTGTTACTGCGGAAAATGATGGAAATACTCACCATTGACATGCCAATCTTTATTATTCCCATTATTTTGTGAGTAATACATATAAAACTAATGAAATAATGTTTCTTCTCATTAATTTTTAGATAACTTTCACATATTTCATTAAAATTCAGACCAACTAGGAAAATCACTCATGCAAATGACAACAAATCCCCAACTTATTGTAAGTTGCGTAGATTGTGGGGGAACATTTTTAAAACAATTTTTGGAAAAAAGGTCCAATTTTGTATTTTTAATCAACAAATTTCAGATACAAAAAAAAACGTATCAGATAGAATACTCTTCCGTTTTTAACTTTTTAAAATTTCTTTTGGCAATAAACTGCAATTAATCATGAGTAGAAAAGGAGAAAAATAACAGTTCATAACAAAGCAAAAGCTTGTCAGGAGGGATTTATTGGAAGTGCAGCCGGTTTTTCTGCTGAAAGCTCTTCTCACTTTGATCCTGACATGATGGAGGACACGAGACTGTAAAATCACTATAGGGCTGCTTTTCTTTCCCTCTCCCCCTCTGACTTCAGTTCTTGCATTCATCAATGCGTGTTTGACGGCAAATGTTTGGTTTTTCAGCAAACAGATATATTTTATTGGTGGAATGATACTGATAAGTTGAGGCACAGTCGAAGCTGCAGATTCGCGCGACTGATTTACGACCTCTGAATGGAGCTGTTTTCCATCTTCTTTCATGCAACGCAGCAGGATGTGATGGAATCATTTTATTTACAAATGCAAAGCCAAGACTCCAGAGTTACCCCGACACGGTAAACACACCTGCCAACTGACAGCAGGGCAGCCTCACAGTGTTTGTGCCGGATGTTAAATCAATAAACCACCTCAATGCAAGAAAGCAGCTTGATGCAGTCCACAGGCAAGACTCTTACTCATCCTGGCTTCCAGAAGTTTCCGCTTGCTGGATGAATTATGTCTCATGTGAATGGTATTTTGGGCTGCTTCTGGTGAGCTGAGATCCCACTGTGGTGAATATAGTGCAAAGAAACAGTAAAAAGATTAAAAAAAACATATTTCATATTTAAATATTCTATTTAAGATGGTCTGTGTTAATATTTATTGGTAGATGGAAGCTGCAAATTTTAAGGTTAAGCTATAAATGAATGAGAAATTAGGGAATTGAGTCAGTAGTTAGAAAAAGACAAACACTAAAATTACATGTCTTATAGTTTATTTAACATATATATTTTTAGGAGATTATCTATGAATTTAATTATGTAAATAAAAATTTGACATAGCAGGCTGGGTTGCCTCCAAGGTTGGAGCGCGAGCATGCCCTGCATGTTTATCAATATTTCCCTGCTGCGGTGGCGTAACACATTCAGGCGGTGAGAACGAACCCAGAGCTGGAAGAGTCGGATCTCGAGTAGACCAAGAGGGACTACAGCGATCATCGAGGTCATCGTGCCCATCAGCTGTAAAATCATCTGGAACCGCAGTTTGTGTCCCAACTGAAACTGTGTGAGGCAGCGGTGAGACGCCACTCTGTGCTCTGACAGGCATGCTCATTCTGACGCAGAGCATATTTCCAGGCCCAAGAAAGATATCTGCTGGCTGGGGTTTCAAAAACACTTACAGAAATGTACCGAAAAACCTAGGGATTGAATATGAGAAAGGACCAGGGACATGTGCGTTGCTGCCTGTTCTCTGGAGCTTGCTATCAAAGCCAAAGTTCAGATAAGTCAGGAGAGAAAGGAGAGAGTTCTGCCTCGACACATTTCGTGAAGGTGTGAAGGTCAGCATGAGAGACTCGTAAGCAGTGTGCTCGAATGCAAACCTCAGGAATTGTCTGTGATCTGGGTGCATTGTAACATGAAAAAAGCATCTGTGAGATCAATCAGAGCAAACCAATCTCCGCGACTGATCGTGTTCAAAAGCTTTTTCAACGTCAGCCTTTTGAATTTAAACAAGCAAAGAACATGTTTAACACTCACCATTCCAAGATCTGGCAGAGGCCGTCGTCCTTCTACAGGACAAGAAAGTAGCGAGTGTTCCCACCTTAGTTCATTTCCAACGTCGGGACCACTTGAATCGCACCTTTTCTCAACAACGATCGTATTCCCTCTTATTACTGGTGCTGCTGAAACTCCCACTGTTGTGTTTACAACGGAGCAGAAATGTGGGAGTCTGACCCTGAGCTATTGCCGGTAATCCACAGTAACAGTTTTCTCGACCCACAGGGAGGGCCGGTTGTGGTCCTTCTCATGTTAGGTATGCTTAAATATATTGCATGTCTGACAACAAAAGAATCAAGTAGTTATGTGTAACTGTTGTTTAAGACGCAGAAACCGGATCTCTGCTGTTTCTGTATTCAAGAGTTTGTTTGTCTTTTTGAATCACTCTTAGTCCTGCTCGACGCCCTCAGGCGCTGCACCATCAGTTGAAGGTTTGGACCCACTGGGTCTGAACCTTCATCTGATGATAACAACATTGCTCCTGGGGGTAAATTCAGGCACTCAAACGCCTCCACCACGATAAGGTGGCGATTCAGGGAGCTTGAATCTGTCTAGATTGCTTGGGAACCTTCATTGTTGGTCCTGATTTTTTCCCCAACACGGGTTCGGGTCTCACATTTGGGTGGTTTCCAGCAGGACACTGAGGCTTGTTCACATTAGCCTTGGGCAGGTTGATCTTTCCAGCATCCGTGGAAATCTACTTGATTGGACCAGATTTTTTTCCCCAACACGGGTCTAGGTATCAAACTCCGGCGGTCTCCAGCAGGAGGCTTGTTCAGAGCAGCTGTCTGCTGTTGGATCTTGGATCTGCAATCCAAAACCTGCTCAGTCAGAGCTGAGTTTTCCTTCCTTAAAGTCTCCTGTTCTTTTTTTGCAGCTTCAAGCTTGGACGATATTTGTTGTCGTTCAAAGATGTCCAAGTTAAGCTGCACAAGTTCCACTTTCAGGTCGTAGTTTTTCTTTTTCAAATCCTCATCATTTTTTGTCAGTTGATGGAATTCCTTTAGGAGCGCTCTCGTTCCAGACTTTGAATTTTCAACATCCCTTTGTTCTTCCTGAAGGACTTCCATTTCATCTCTGAGGAAACGGATCAGACTTTTCAGTTCATCAATCTCTTCAGGATAGATGGGTTCTTGATCAGGCTGTTCGCTGTAGATCTGAATGACCTCCCGGATGTGCTCGCATTGACCCTCCAAGTCGCTTTTTTGTGCCTCAAGGTAGATCAAATCAATCCTCATTGCTGCTTCCTCACTGCTTTTCTTCTTGAGATCTTCCAAGTCTTTTTGGAGAAGTGCTGCTCTAAGGCCTGAATATGATCTTGGTATTCATCAGAGACACCCGGCGTTGTCATCAGAGGAGCTTGAAGTTGTTGAAGCTTCTCTGCCAGCAATGAGTTTTGGTCCTGGGCAGCTTTGTGGTGTTGAATCTTTTCTTGGTCTGCTGAGTTGGATTTGGTTTTTGGCTTCTCAGCTCCACAAAGTAGCGTCTGCAGGTTTTGGAGAGGCTCACACAGACTTTCAAAAAACCTTCTGAAAAACATGGCTGTTTTTCTGATTGAATTGGCTTTGCAAAGAGTAGAAGTTTTTGTCAAAATTCCACTGATCTATATATGAAGATCTGCAAAGTGTCTTTGTTTGTGGGTGAAGTGTCTGGAAAAGCTTGGAAATCCCGCTGAGATCTTTCGAAGTGCTTTGTTCAAAACGTAACAGAAGTTTCCGTCTAAAATCTCTCAGTGAGATGGGAATATTTAACAACTTTAGAGATTATGTCAATTGACATCCTTCTTTTGTACGGGTTTATGGAGATCAGTCCTCTGGTGACATCATCTGTCGACCTGTCTCCCCACCTGTGGTGATGTCATTCGTTACGGTCATGAGTGAATGAGCATCCTCCATCTTCATCACCATGAGCAGCTTCTCTTAGAGGCTGAAAAAACATCCGGTAGACTGACCAACAGCTTCCCTCAAAGCTGAACTGATTCTCAAATGAAGGCTTTTCTTTGTCCGTTAATGCTCCGGCCGGTTTGTTCAGCCACCATCTGTCGGATCTGACTGACGGTTGGTTTCAGATCTTCCGCTGACATGTCAGGACATGTTGGTCTCAGAAACACCTCAACAACCCCCAAATAAGCTTGTGAAAAATGTCGACTTAGCTTGCTTTATAGATATTCAGAGTGAAGACCAGCTCTTTCAGATGCAGCTTTTGCATTTCCAGTTTTGTTGTTTTCCACACAAGTTTTACTTTACAACATAGTCTTCTTAAGGAACAATTGTTTGTGTTTATCCAGGGAAATGACTTTTTGGAATCAATGCTCTGTCTAATCAGAGCAATTGTATTTAACATGGTTTTCAATATTTTGGAGCATAGGCAGCTGTACAGTTTTCAACCAGATGCCAGCTCAGAACAGAGACATGCACACATCCAGTCGTCTACAAATGGATGCATCAGAATGGAGCAGACAGAGAAGCTTGTTGCCCGTCTAGTGTAATTTCTATGTTCTCTTTTTTGAACTGCATGTTTTGGGCTACTCCTGATTCATAATAATTGGAATAAATAAATGATCAGAAACACAATTTTAGGCTTAATTTTCTGAACACATGTCCTCCATCATCAGAAAAAAAGCCACAAGAACATGTTGAAAATACCAAAAACACCATTTTCATCTGGGTGGCGCTTTGGACATGTTTAATTTTAATCTTTTACTCTCTTGTTAATATATAGTCAATATTTGCAAAAATTCGTAAAATTTAAGCAACATACCGTTCCCCTGCAGTCTGTTTTTTTACAATTACAGTTAAATAATTTGACAATAATACATTTGGGTTGTTTTTTGATTAATTAAGTAATTTTTTCTTTTTTTTGCATGGATGCAGATATGATTTTGATATTTATTCAAATCATACAGCTGGAACTGAAGCCAGAGTTAGAGCAGAGTAAATAAGTTAGATTATTGATGTGTGGTCACAGGACCCTTTGGATTTTTACAATAATGAACTCAGAAAAACAGCAACACATTTTGTTTGTCGTAACTTTTTTTTAATGTGGTGATTAATTTTCAGTTTCATGTCATAAATGCTCTTGAAACAGAGGTTATGCCTGAATTCCCTCACAACTTCATCGACCCTGAAAGACTATATAGTTCAAAGCTATCAGGGTCCTGGATTTTATTTCTGACAAATTGTTTAAATGCAATGCATCGTGGTCTATATTTGTCAACATAGTGAACATTGAGAAACACCACTTTTTGGAAAAGATTTATGGGAAATTACCAGAGAATTATGGATTTTAAAATATGGATAACACCCTAAATAGTGCACTTAATATTGAAGAAACTCAGACAAAACCAGACTTAGATGTGAGATTTTGTTTAATATCAAATGATGGATGACCAAATTTGATCAAAATAATAAATAAACAACAACAAATCAAAGAGCTTTTTGTGAAACAAACAGAACTCGACTCTAATGATAACAAAACAGCAGCTGACATGCTCAGAAACATCGCACTGATCTGCTTCTCACGGACTTCATCTCATTTGCATCATTGAGACTCTTTTTAACACATCGACTCGCAGCCGCATAAGGAGTCCAGAAAGCACTTCAGTGCAGAAGTATGAGCCTTCAACAAGTCCATTCAGCTTCATGCCACTGAGACAAGTGCCATCTCTGAGGGGAAAGCCGGGCCAACTCTGTCCTCGCCCTGCCACACAAACAATGGCTCTCAATTACCCGCCAATAAGAAAGCTGAATATTAAAATCTAGTAGCAGAAAAGGTTGAGAGAGTCTGGGGTTTGTGACCTGGTGAGAAGTCTGCAGATGTAGATCAGCAGGCGCAGCGCCCACATCCACCTCCTTCCTGCATCTTCACACTCTTCCTCTCATTTAATCCCACTTTATCCAAGAAAGGCGGGCGGTCAGATCTGTCGGCGTGGAGCAAAAGAGACAGAATCACTGCAAACGTTTGAATGAGTCTTTCAGAAGGCTGGAGTCTGATCAGGAAAAGTCAGGGAGGTTTTAGAGCTAATCCTCATTATCAAGTTAAAGGAAGCAGAAAAGATAAAAGTACTGAAAGACCAAGGACACTAAAGATGAGAAACATACAACAGACTGCTTAAAGGGATGTACTTCAACAGTGAATAACATTTTAGTGGGAAATGTTTTCTAAATGCAACAAAAGAATAATTCCCTTCAATTCGTGTTTTCTTTGTACTAAACTTATTTTTTAAATTGAGAATGTTAGCCTATTCACCACTGACAAAAACTGATTTTTCTGAAAGTTATCCAGCTAAAAGTTAATGGAAAATTTCCCGCTCATTTCAGTGACAGAATTTATTTAGCTAAATTCTGCAGAAAATAATTTTATTGTAACAAAAAACAACGTATTTTGTCATCAGCATTGCAACATTGACTTTCTCACATCTTCCAAATCCAAATTCAAAAGTTATCTGTTTAAATCGACTTTTTCCCTCAGACTTCACTTTTCATTCTTTCGTCATTTGGTTTCCGTCCCTTTAATGCATATTCTTGGGGATTTTATTGGTTTTTGCTTTAAAATATATGGAATATTTTATATATATATATATATATATATATTTCTTCAAAATAAAATGTTCTAAGGTTGATTACTTCTTCAAAAAAAGGTCATCTTTAATATCCTTCAAAAAAACCTAAAAGCACATTAAAACAAAACTGTCTCTAAACTGAGCAAACTTGTTAACATTGAATTTTCCTTTGGTCTCTGCTTTTGTATCTTTTACATTTTCTAATGTATTTTGATCAATTAGTATTCCAAACTTTCAAGTCAGAAATTGGATTTTAAAAAGGTCTCTGTGTTTAACTTTTGTCTCTAATAATCAATAATCATGTTCTCACAATTTATTTACTCCATCCCTAAAACCTTTATTGTGACACACTGCACTAGTGAACGTTTTTGTCTACCCTGGAATGAAACTTCTGAACAGAAAAGAACCAAAACCAAATTGATAAAAAATACAAAGACAAACAAAAAATACCATAAAATAACCGGTTATAAACGTTACAAACTGAATTTTCTGTCTGTTTATGAAAAGCTGCTGTATGCCATCCTTCATACTTGAACATTTTAAGCTTTTTAAAAATGTTCTCATGTCTGAGAAAAAAAATCAAGCATTTAAATGTTTATTAAATACATTTCACGAATAAGCCGATATTTTTTTTGTTTAAAACTGGATTTTTCTTTTAATTTATCCAAATTTACAGTCATTTTCTTGTTCATTCTGATGTTTTCAGGCCTGCAAGTAAAAGAATATAGTGAAAAGAAACCTGAAAACCAATTTCTAATATAGATTTGATCCAAACCATGCGTTTCAGGTTTAGAAGAAAAGGATTAAACGGATTTCAGGTGAGGGTCCCTGCAGGTGTGGACAGGTGGAGCTCACCGCTGGTGTTCCACGCGGCGTCGCCGTGATTCTTGTAGCCGTTCTTCACGCACTCGTCCACGTAAGACTTGGGGTCGCAGCCCGACAGCAGGATCTCCCGCAGCAGCGCGATGTAAGCGATGGCGAGCCGCAGGGTGTCGATCTTTGACAGCCGCTTCTCGTAGGGGAAGGTGGGCACGTGGCAGCGCAGCTCCTCGAAGGCCGAGTTGATGCTCAGCATCCTCTTCCTCTCCCGGATGTTGGCGGCGTGCCGCTGCACCTTGTGCGGGGGATGCGCGCCGGCTCTGCGCGCCCTGCGCGAGCTCTCTGCGCAGAGGCCGACCGCGCCGGTGGAGCTGTCCGCCTCTGCGCAGACGCCAGCTCCTGGTGACCGCGCGTGGAGGTCAGTAAAGGTCAGTTGCGCGTCCGGGAGGCAGGACCAGGGAGAGAGCTGGCCGCTGACTGCACTGCAGTCCACTAGGAAGGTGTCAAGTTGGGCCTGGAAGGGACCGGGGTGGTCCGCTTGTTCCCAAAATGCAAACTCTGGATCCTGGTCATAGTCAAACAGCAAATTTATGTCCTCCATGATCTCAAACACACCGTCTAGGATGGCGATGCAAACATACAGGGGTATCAGAGCTGGTGTGAACCTCTCTTGTGCGCCAGCCTCACGGGCATGTCCAGATTTAAATAGTTCAGGGCCTTGCACGCTCCTCTCAGTTCTAAAGACTGAAGAGGAGCGCTCAAGGACGCCTAACCCCTCCTTACAGATTGTTCATTGCTTTATAATAACAAAAAAACAAAAGCTTAAGTATCTCTAAAGCAGAGAAAACACGTGTTCAATTATAAACTTCCTCCCAAGTGGACCAAACAGGACAAAAACCGCTTGGTATCCAGCAGCGGGATCGCGCCCATTCAGGGTCTGAATGGATTTGTTAAACCCACTGGGGCTCAGTCTGTCACAAACAGATGAGAGTCCTTTATCAGTCCAGTTTAAGGGTAGACTTTAATGTAAATGTAGGTGTGCAGCAAAAAATCCATTCTGCACTTTATTTTCTTTACTATACAGAACTTACTGGTTATGCTACAATCACAAATACAACTGCCACCACACCTTCAAGATTTCATGCCACTGCCCGGTTATTTTTGAAAAAAAATCATTCCTGTGGTCTTGAATGTAGTCAGGCGTGCAGAATGGCCCTTTTTTTATTATATACCCCCGGTGTACCTGGCGGTCAGTGGCACTTGATATGGACAGCCGCCATCCAGAGACATTTACACATCGTCCAGTCAGAGCTGGGCCAGCGATCGACCCTGTGGTGATTTGCTGTTATCCCCTCATTTCACTTTACTGCCACTGTGCAAACTCAAAATCAAAAAACTATGTCAGCTTTTAGAGAAAAATCATCCGGTCGTTGTGAAAGTCTAACTTTTCTTAAAACCTCTGCCTCCGCCGCAAAGCGTGTAAAACTGCCACCTCCCGATTGCAAATGCTGCCGCGTGGCCGCCTGCCCAACTTGCTGAAAAACTTGCATTTAGGTCGCTGCGCTGTGGCATTTTGGAATACGTAAGACACTATTTTTAATGTTGAATGTTGAAAAAACATGTCTTAGTTTACCAAAGCAAAAGCTCCATGAATCTGCTTATGTCAAATCAACTCTATTGGATACAACTTAATGTTCTCTAATCATTCAAGAAAAAGCATTTTACAATTTTATTCATGTGAAAGGAGGATTAAAATTCAGATAAAGTTTTTTCTAGGTTATTCTCAATCAAAAATTTGGACTATCAGATCTCTGGTACAAATCTTGGAATATATGATACATATACATATATATGTATCGTATCATGACATGTGTATCGTGATACGAATCGTATCGCCAGACTCTTGCCAAACACCCCAATGTAGGCTTTTTTTAAAACGTGCCTTTGGGTTCATTCTGTTGTCCACACATTACGACGCACTGACGTTGGATCTCACACAGACCCACAAGATACAGAATATTTCAGCCCTATAGGACCACAACTCAGCCCACATAATTTGAGTCAAGCGGCCACATTAATCTGCTCCTAATTTGCAAATGATACGACTGGCTAAATGGCAGCCGGTGCAGAAGACGTGCGCTGTAATTACCCACGCGGGTTCATCAAATGAGCGCGCTCCCCCGGGTTGGACGAAGGACAGCTTGCATGGGGATCAAATCGTGATTCAAGAAGCCACGCGCGGGGCGCAGCTGACACGTGGTTTTGATTTGAGAGAAGTCCGCCAGGACTGATTCGAAAGGGAGCAAACCGCCTGCTCCCAGCCGGGCCTTCCACGGATCAGCCTCCAGGCTGCAGCCAAATCCAGAGGAAAAAACAGGTGAAGCACGCGAGCCTAAAGCACGAGGCACAGGTGACAGGCAGATGGAAACTCTTTCACATCAACACTTGAAGAAGAAGAAGCTCATGGCTTCTGCCAGATATTTAATTTTCAATGACAGCATGACTGACTAAAAGTCTTTGAAGATTCCCTCAGCTCCGTTTCAAACGTCAGATATTATTTGTTTAGAAGTAAAGACTGTTCTTTTTGAGGTAAATGGGTCCGTTTCCTGCAGAATTTTTGAGTGCACTGAAGCAGCTTCTGTAAGGTGTGAATTTAGAGCCAAACGTTTTGAAAACCGAAATGCAAAGCGGGTGTTGAAAACTGGTGTTGAAAACTGGTGTTGAAACTCAAATAAAAACCAAATCAGGTTTTCTGCAAGCCGAACGTAACCTTGATTTATTTTTCAGTTTCAAATGTTCTGTTTTTCAATTAAAAAAAAATGTCACATTTAAATCTTTATCGTTATTCACACGTGCAACAAAGCACAAAAACTGATAGAAATGTATTTTGGCCACACAAGATGCACATTGCGACATTGCCTGCACATAATTAAGTGCCTCCAAAGCTAAATGTTGTTGTTGGTCTCATGCATTAACCATAACCACAACCGTAACCCTTCCTCCGTGTCCGTGCGGCCAAGAAAAAAGTTCAGCTCTGGCCGCATGTATTCAGAAAAAGTTTCAAATCAGAAAGCTTCAGTTTTGACTTTTGGCCCCTTTCTGACGCATTGGGGCGTGTCTTAGACGAAGGACAAATCATTGAGTTTCAAGCTCAAGTATTGAACTACTGAAGTGGTCGTGAACAAAGTGGCCACAATAGACATATTCATCCTTTAAAGTATTTCAAACTGCAATGTGGAGTGTTAACTGCTTAAATCTTTGAATAAGCCGCCTAAAACGTCCAACATTTGAAAGTAACATTTCCTACTGGTTGTTGAATGCAACATATCCCCTTAGTAAAGGATCAATATGTGCCAGTTGTGTTCATTTTCTGGTAGTCATTAACCAAGTTTCCACTGTCAGTGATATCACCGAGGCTGAAGCTCTCACCCTCATCATTCTGATTGGTCTTTCATCCAAGCCACACCCCCACGCATCAGAAATGGGCCAAACTTCGAAATTGATGATTTGTCATTAGAAACAGGAAAATAAATGTGAAAATATGAGTTCTGAAACTTGAAAAAGGAAAATTTGACACTGAAAATAAAATCGAGCTGATATTTGATTTGCAGAAATCATCATTCACTTTTTCAAAACCTGTTTTTTGTTTTTATTTGTTTTGAGTTTCAACACCAGTTTTTTAGCTTTCAGTTTCAAGTTGTTGGATTTCAGTTTTCAATTTTATTTACCAATAATTGTACAAAAAAAAACATTGAATCTGTCAAATATAAACAATGTGTGATTGCTTAGCTAAACTAGACAGACCATGGACATCCCTGCCCAAAACTTTTGGTTCCATATTTCTGTGAATAAATTCTGACTTTTTGGTCTCTACATCTTTATCATAAAACTGATATTCAAAATTTAAATATCTTGTGTTGTTATTGGAACAAAATTACACCGTACTCACTGCTGTATTTCACTCCAAACAGCCTTTAATTATTGTTTTATGCCTAATTTATCAGTAAATATGATCAAATAGCAAAATCCAGAGATTTGAAAATGTAATATAAACATATAATAATATATCAGTTGAAAATATAAGCATGTTTTGTGCGCTTTAATGCTAAGAAAAATAACATAACTGGGTTTTTTGAGGAAGAAGAGCATCCTTGCTTTAAATAATTAAAAACATGTTAAATGTTTAATTCTTTTTAGAATTAGCAGGACTTGATCAAAGTTTTTGTGGCTGAGGAAGAGGAGAAGGCGCAGACGGGCCTGTCAGGAGAGTCTGGCGTGCGTCTCTCCCAGCTGACGGCTGAAGAGACGCGCCTGTCAGATCCAGACCCACCTGATTGTTTACACAAACCTTCAAGAGCTCTGAAGGGGCTCAAAGATGGCGAAGGTTGGCAGTCCATTAAAGAGGCAATAAACACATCTTCAAGCTGCAAGTACACCGTTCTCCGTACTAGATTTGGAAATAACACCTTTTTTTAAACTCAAAATGTCCCCAGATTGGCTCTGTTTAGATGTGGGGAGTCGTTGCATGACCCCCCCCCCTCACATGGATGTTTTCTGAAATCCTTCCAGGGCTCCGGGCCCGGAGGAGCGGACAGCCTGGAAAAGTCAAGTGCGTCTTGGATGCAGCGCAAGGACACATGCTCGCAATTACCCTGCGGTTTGAGGCAGTGCTCCACCTGGAAAACAAATGAAACTGCGAATCAAACCCATGTCCGCGTGGATCAGCACCTGTTCCTTCGTGTCCACATTATGCTTGTCTTAATCAGTGACATGTTGAGCAGGGATGACGTGGGGTCAATGAAGGCTCAGAGCTGCTCGGCGTGGCGAGCCGCTGAGCTTCTCACGTGAGTCTTCATGTCTTCACTCAGACTGTCTCTGACACCCTGAAAGTGGTTCTGAGCCAAAGTGTCTCCTGGTGGGGAATCGGAATTCAAACCCAAGCAGCGGAGCCTCCATCAGGGATTTGAACTGCCCAACATTCACATAAAACAAAAGGAAAGATTAGCATTACATGGCTGTGTTCAGTGACGCACATCATGTTTGTTTGGCTACAGGCAGATAAACATCTTCCATCTGAAAGCCTCTGGGATCGGCCTTGGCTGCTATGAAAGCGCTGCATAGCAGCCAAACGCAATCTTGAGCTCTGACCACAAACAGCTCTTTGATCCGCGCTGGGATCGAGCCATTACTGTGTCACGGCACATTGGAGTGATAGCTCAGAGCAGAAGTTAGCCTTGACTACAGATTAGGACTGAGATTGCTTGGGGCCTTTACCTTTAAAGGTAAGCTGCAGTCAGCTCTGCAATGTGCAGAATGTGTCTGGCAGTGAAAAGATGCAAAACGTTTTTTTTCCTGCAGAAAATGACTGTTTTGCATGCAGATCTCTAAGTTTGTGGATTTGGGGTGATATTCATGAGTTAGGGCATCTTTGGGACAAGAGCGGATGCTTAATGTGAGTGACCCCGTATGCAAACCATCTGTGATGATGTGAACCCTGGAGACAAACAAACACTGAAGCTCTGAGGCAGCCTCGTGGCTCCGTGCCAACCCGCTCTGAAGTTCAGGTCCAGTTCTGGTCTGGAAAAAGCATCACAGCCATAAAGTGGGCCTTGAGCAAACACTCCTCTGGGGGCACCACCCCTGTCATCCCTGGACTTGCAGGAGCCTAAAGCTTATTCCGAGTTTGATAAAAAACGTTCTTTTTTTTAATGCAGTGGTGTGTGCGTGACAACAGGTGGTGTTTAGATAAAATGACTTCATTTTCTGCGCATGTCTGTGTTTTTTTCAGTTCAAATACTTTCATTTACCTGCAGATTCCATGTCAGTACTCAAAAATGCAAGGTAGTAAAAACATTCAGTGGCATTTTATAATTATAATTCTTCAAAGAAGGGCATCCAAAAATGTCTTATAGCCAAAATTTTGATCTTAAATCTTGTTTGTGATGTTGCTAATCACTGGAGGAGAAACAGTTTTCACAGCTGTTGAGGTAGAAGACAATGAAGGCAAAATGTCATCCTTTAAATGAATTTTTATGGCGGATTTTCATCTTTTCGTGTGATGATTTCCTTTTATTTCTTTATTTTTTTAAGCATATTTTGCTTTTTTTTCCCCTTTAAATTGCTTTAGACCAAGTTCCCTCTAACCAGTCCAAGGCAGTTATTTCTGCAGCTCCTTTTAGTTGAAACATTTGTAAATCAGGAGCGGATGAAAAAAATACAGTTTGAAAGATTATTTCTTCTGACGTAGAAAATATCCAGCCAAAAGCTCTGCAAGTTGGGGGTGTTAGCGTTTGTAATTTATACGGGAAAGCACGTTAGCAGAGATCTCTCAGCAACAGGGAGGGGAAGGGGTTGCTCTGCACCAATCGTCTCACCCACAATTTAGAGGCAAATTTCTCAAAATGTTCTTAAAAATGACTTAAGTATTTCAATTGGAGAAGGTTTATCTCTAATTTTTTAGAGCTAAAAAGGTCATAAAAACATAGTTTTACTTGATTAATTAACAGTTATGCTTCCGACAGGGAGGAACTGAATAATTACTAAACACAAAAAATCAATTAGTTGTAAATATAAAAGATATTTAAAAAAACAGAAGTAATGAGGAGCTATCACTCACAGCTATGACACTTTGAATGAGCTTGTATGTAAATTTACAAAATAGATGCTTCTAATACATGTATATCCCTATATTAAAGTCTTGATGTGTATATTCAGGTTTCTTATCCTCTACATCTGCTCGGACACTGTTGTAGATGGTAGCCTACAGTAATACAGTAATAGAAAACTAAGAGCTGTACTGTTTTTGTTTAGTTTTTATGCAATGCAGATATGTTTAAGGCAAATATTAAGGGAGAGCGACATTGATGTATTGCAAAGTAAGTTTCCTACATAAACACCTAGTGGGTGTGTTTATGCAAAAGTGATGCGTCGTAAAATCCCACAATATGATGAAACAGAAAACTCCAAATGAAACTTTTGAGGCGAAGATGTGATGGTCTGTTTCCTGCCTTTAGACAAGTTGTTTGTCTTCCTCGCCCATCATTATTTCTTTTTATCCTTCAACTGACAGGATTTCAAGTGCTACACTGCAGGTACCAACTCCACATCAGTACTTCACACAACCCACCCACTCACTTTCTGAAACCGCCGTGACCAATTAGGGTGGTGGAGTTGCCAAAGTCAATCCCAGCTATCCTTGGGTTCAGAACACCAACGGTTTGTCAACAAGACTCCTCTCGCTGACATGCAAGTAAACCTGAGGAAAGTTTAGGAAGAAACATATTTGCTTTCAATCTGGGGCATTTCTGTGTGTGGCCCAAATTTATCCAAGAGAGGAAAGTTTCCATCATGACTGATGATTATGCTGAAAAAACAACATGAATCCCAACTGGGTTCCAAAAATTCTATTTCTGAATTCCTTCCCTACTCCTTAACTACTAAAAAACTATATAGTGCAGGATTATATACTGCCCTGGATTTTAAAAATAATTCCAACACCACGCTCACTACTTTTTTTAACAGCAAATATAACACCACCGAATTCACAAAGTGAAAGCTTAATCAATCCAAACATTTTAGGAAGACTATTTATGACGTTGTTCTGACGATGAAAAAGTTGATGGTTTACGAAAAATAAGCAAAGAAACCATTTAATTACCTTTTTTGGATGAAAATGTTCAAACGCAATGCATTGTGGTCCATACTCCCTAATCTAATGAGCACTGGTTTTTCTTAGAGAATTCTGGGAAATTTCTAGAGCACTCAATTTTGGAATTGATTCTCAAATCACTTCAAAATGGCGAACGCACTAAATAATGAGTATTGAAGGAATTCAGACGAAGCTTGAGTAGTTTATCTAAGTTGTGTTACCGTGACGTCATCACTAGTCGCGAGCTCCCATTCCGATCTGACAGGCCGAACACAAAAGGTACCCAACACCAGTAAAAAAAAACATGTAGAAAAAACAAGAAAACGCCACTTTGGTGATCTCGTCACGCTAATGCTGTTCAAAATGTACAACTTCCAATCCCAGCATTTTTTCCCAAGTGGCTTCCCAATGATGCTCAAGAAATTAGGAAGCGATAGATCAGAAGCCCAAGAAGGAGTCTAAATTTGTATTGTCTAAATTATTTATAATTTATATATTATTATTTTATTTCGGAATGAAGAAGTCAAGGTTGGGATGTGGCAAAAAGATTTTCCAACAGAAGGACATTTTTCTCAAGGAGAAGATCAGACAGTGATCCTGGAGTTTTCCAAACAGAATCCACCTGACAGATTCAGGATTCTGACTTAAACTGCACACAGGAATAGAATGACGGCACACCTGTCATCCTGTCATTCCAGCAGGTGAAGCTCAGTCATTCATGAGGGCTTTTACTATTGTGTCTCAGCAATTGGATCAAACCATTGAATGACTTTTCCCTCCTGTCGTTTCTTAAGCATCGTGTGTTCCTCATGCTCTCGTGATGTTTCAGTCCTCTCGCTGACGACCCGCTCCAGCATTTTTGATCGACAAAAAAATCAAATTCCAACCTCAAACAGGAGTGAAATCACGCAAAAAAGCTTCAGCGCCTGAAACAAATTAAATGTCTGGTTTTCATTAAAGCCTTTGCTGGTTGACAGCTGGGGTGGGAGGCAGCATGGGAGGGGAGCATTTACTTTTACCTAAACCATTACAACCCCAGAACTTTACCAATGAGGCCTGACCAGTTTTAAATGACACAGTCACAGAAAACAAAAGTAACATATCTTATAGTTTATATCAAGGGGCGTCATGAAAATGGAATGTACCATCTGTGTGTGGTAAGTGTACCATGACTTAAGGGTACTTTAAGCTCCACCCACTTATGACATGAGTGACGCTGTCTTGTGGCGCCCTCGTATGGATGGCATCCCTTTTAATTCATGTAATTGTAAAGCGTATGAAAATTGATCATTGTAGAGAAATGAATAATTGCAGTTTGTGTCCGGCCAGAATTATGTAACACTAAGTCTATCATGTGTCAGAATAGAGCTGTGAAAATTCCCTGGAGCCTGATTCCAGAGATTTGCACTGCTTTGACATTTCTCTGCAAGCCTCTGGTACATGCACCAGTAATGCGTAGCGACAGTCCGGATTGACCTCCATGGACTAAATGCACATTAAAGTGCACGTTTAGCTTGTTCTTGAAAATGCTGGGTGTGAACTTAAATGTGCGATATTTGCATTCACTTTGACCTCTCACCCGCAGCATGCCCATAGAAAAATGTGTGCCTTAGTTGTGCCTAATGCCAAAGATAGTTTTCCAAAAAAAAAAAAAAAAAATATATATATATATATATGAATATATATATATATATATATATATATATATATATATATATATATATATATGAATATATATATATATATATGAATATATATATATATATATCAGGGGTTTCACAGGGATTTTTATATTAACCTAACAAATGTAATCTTTTTAATAATTATTTTGTCTTTACATATTGTTAGCTTAGTGCACATGGTCTGGTAATTAGTCTTTCCAGGGTATCTGAAAAGGAGCTTTAGTTTTGAAACCAATAAAATCTATGGAAATGAAAAGAAATCAGTATCATCTTTACCAGAGAGCAATCTAATTTGAAGTGCAGAAGTGAAAAATCTGCATTGTACATTTAGCAGCTCATACAGCACTGGATGCTGCATTCTTTCACAGTACAGTTTCATCAGCCATGGAGTAAACAGGTCCGGGGTGCAGCAGCCTGACGCCGCCGTCTGTCTTTGACATTTCCCTCAGATGATCTCAGTCTCCCCACCACCACCTTGGAATTCCTCCTACATGGCTCAGGCCCCTCCACTCTGGGCCAAGCCCCTTCTCCTGAGACACATCTTTAGGAGGAAATTATTTTTCATTGCCCCCAAAACACGGAGATTCCTGCCAGTTTGGCTCACTGCCGCTTGTGCAAGTCCCCAGATTGAAAGATTTTCTCTTGACCATTAGGGATGCTTTCAAAGGCAGTTCAGGCCGGTGTCGGAGGATGGCTGTCCGCTGGGGCTCCTGCTCAACAAAGTTTATAGATTACAACAAATATTAAAGCATGGCTTCCCTGCACTTACAGCTGCACCAATATGCACAAAAGCTCATGTCAAGCTTGATTTTGTTTTGGTTTATAGATAGTGGTTTTAGTGACAAACAAGGGCTTCATTTTGTGTAATTAAACTTGTTGCTTTCCATTCAATGTTCACCAAAAATATTCTACTTCTGAAGTAAAATAAATTCTGGAGTCATGATGGGAAAAAAACTAATATATTGTTGATGTGGCTGTGACACTCTATATTTAAAAAGTTTTTGCTTTAAGGTCTGTTTGATGTGAGTGGAATGATTGTGAGGTTTGTTGTCTTTCATGACATTTTCTTCAGGGACGCTGTGAGCCATCAACAAGACTTCAGTGTTTAGTGTTTTAGGTGAATCAGCAGGAAATCCACAAAGACCCATGTTTGCTTGTGGTGGGCAGATTTCAAAGTGTTTTACTCTTTTGCATGGGGGGTGGGGGTGGGGCGGGGAGGGGGCAATTTCAACCACAAATGAAACAAACAGAGAAACAACACGCGACTAATGACAAGGACAAGTCACACAAGAGACAATGGGATGACAAGAGATTCTGTCAGCCTTTTAAAACTTAGGAACCTAAGAGTCTTCCTGTTTGCAAATTAGCGTTAAACCATGGTCCAGTTGAATTCTCTATTCTGATTGGGTGCAGGGTGTGGATTACAAAGTAAGAATGGACACCTAACAAAAGAAGTTCCGGTCATATAGCCCAAATGTTTCATATCACTGCGCTAGCGTAAATGCTAGTTGGTATTCCAATTATAAACATTTTTTTAAACACACAAAAGTAAAAAGAAGGTTGTCATTCTGTATTACACAGTTTATCACAACAGCAGACAGTAAAGAAGACGCGTGGTTTTATTTTTTACTTTAACCTGCTTGGTTAATCTGTTTGTTTTGAAATTTTGTGATGCAGCAGAAGAAAAAAAAAGATAATAATCTAGAAGGAGGAAATAAGATATGAGGAGGGATTGAAAGGTTAGACTTTGGACTTTGTTTCTTTGCTTCATCATCTGGACAAACAAAAGCAGTGAATAGGTGAACTTTCTCTCTGTACCAAAGCTTTATTTAAACTATTATGACGATCAGCTTATTTATCGCTTTCCTTTGCCGCAGCAGTCAAGGTTGCTGTTGTTTTTGTGAAAAAGCATTTTAAACAAAAATAAATAAATAAATAACAAGAATAAAGCACTAAAAATAGCTTGAATCCGTATTTCTTTTGTAAGTGACCAAGCGGGATAATGCCCTTCAAAGTGTGCATTATCAGAAACTAACGGACTTCAGAGTTCAGGCCTGCCCTTGACCGTTAATTTCTAATATTGAGCACCTCGTCTGGCACTATCCCGCACGTAAATTCTGTCAGTTTTGTGCCTTAGTCACAACTTCCCTTACGGAGAGATGTGGGCTGTCTACGGCGGAAAATGTTCAAACCTGTACGGGGCACACTGGTGACCCGCAAGGAAATATTAGGGTCGTAGACTGCTTGGTGAACTTGTAAAGGGTAACTATTTTGCATGGCCATACTACGGGTGACGGGTAGTAGCAAACACTTATGGGAAAGCAACATGCAATGGTAAGTTAGGGGAAAGTAGGAGAGACGTAGGAACGTCGTACAGATTCTGCATTTTCTTCAACCCTTTACCCTGCACACATCGCAAGAAGCTAGTTCGTGCTGTTCAAGTGATAATTGTGCCCATTGTACGCAGCCTGGCTGTCAGAAATGAGGAAAGCAGACAATCAGAAAGTGGTTTGTGTGGACATTCTACGAGCGTGCTGCGGGTACATACGTATCACGTACGTATCCTATTCTATAGCTCTGTCTACAAGTTGTTGATTGACGATGTTATTGATGATTAATTATCCTTTACATCAGCGTTCATTTCCTGAAATTGTCTGCTCCAGTTCAGCATGAAAACTCAAGTGCAGATCAAATAAATAATGGCACGATTCATTGTCTGGAAGGTAATCACGTTTTACTAAGGAGGTGAAGACCTTTGTTAATGAACCGATGTGAGAAGCCTAATTTGAGGTGGTTTCCTTGTTGGTGTGTTTTTGTATTACCTGATTCTTTTTTTTTTACTGCCCCCAAGTGGGTAATTACTGGTACAGCGAGATGTTTTTAGTCTTTGGTTCGCTTAAGACAGTCTGCATCCCAACTAGGTCCTCCTTGTGTAGAGTTTGCGTCTTCTCCCCGTGCATGCATGGGTTTTCTCCAGGCCGGCTGGTTTCCGCCCAAAGTCCTGCATTGTAGGTCAGTTGGTCACTCTAAATGATACGTATGAATGTGAGTGTGCGTGATGTTCTTTGGGCCTGCTATGGACTGGTGCCCCATCCAGGCTTCATGCCACCTTTGGAATAGGCCAATCGATCACCCAGAAAGGGGTTGAGCAGGTTCAGAAAATGGATATATGGACGGGTTTGCCTAAGAATGTTGCTTGTGTGTAAAACTGTTTCCCACCTATTCCAGCCGAGCCCACAGGACAATCCCAGTGTGATGGTCTTTCATCTTAATTACAGTTTGCTGCTGCATGAACGGGTTCAAAGGGTTTTTCAAAATGATTTAAACACCAGTAAGATATCTAGGACTGTCTTGTCTTATGCTTCCAATTCAAAGGTCCAAATGTCAGATAACTCTGTAATATATGAATATGCTCCAACATAAAGGAAAGCATTCCAGCTGGCAAATATTATACAGACTGAACTGCCTGTGTTGGCCTTTTTTCTGGGTTAAAGTCTGAAAGTCAATCTGTGTGTTTGATGAGTGGCTGATGATTGGTATTTTTACAGGGCATCTCTTTTTTTTCTTTAAAGACTGTGGCTTTATATGTAAATCCCTTTTTACATTTAACAAAAGCTGATGAAAGATGAGAGAGATTTTGCTGAGAAGCAGCTGCGGTCTATCTTTGAAGCATTGTCCCCAGCGCCACCCAAAAGTTGAACATTCACGAAGAAAACAAGAAACAAAGCAGTCGTGACTTTTACAGAAGCCATCGCTGTGCTGCATTGGTGGGTAGATTTTTTCCCAGGCGCTTGTTTCCAGGCTCCAGACTTCAAAGCTCACTTGAAAAGGTAGTGATATCAACCATTTACACAGGAGGTAAGTGGAGCAATGTGGCTCATATTATTTGATAAGCATCCCATATTCCCCAAGGGATTTTAATGACCTGTAGCCAGCGTTTTCATGGTGCTGGCTGGCGTTAACGCTCGCATCACAAAAGGTATGAAGAGATCCCACTGAGAAGGTCAGAAAGGTCTTTATTACTCAATGACACCCAGAGTAAGTAAAAGCACAACAAAAGAGAGATCAGCCTGCGTTTTGCTTCTCACAGATGGCTGGTTTTCATGTATCCTCTTTTTCCATCTGTTCATTTATTTTTCGCTGTCTGGAGATCTGGGGGTGAACATGTGTTCCTCCCTGCCGCTCACGTGTGTACCGACGGCCGTCAGGACAGACTGACTGTGTATTGTTGTTGGCCATGTGGCGTGCCGCTGTCATGCACGCCCTTGGCTGAGGGTTTTCTTCCGGCTCCTTTGTTGCTTTCTCCTGACAAGTGCGGCCTGTGAGGTCTTTGACGGCTACGTCAAAACACTGGTCCTGCTGCAGAGGACATTTCACAACATCCCTGTGGAGATTCATCTGAGCCTCGATGATGGCAACACGCTGTGAAGTAGTGATGGGAAATACCACATTTTTAAGATTCGATACAATACAATTACTTCTTACGTAAAATAATTTATACCAATTATCAATACCGATTGGTACCGACAGGTAACTTCTTATTGGTGAATTTAAAACAAAGTAAAGTCCCATTAGTTGTCATGCACCTTGAGATGACAACTAGTGAGCTGCAGACAAAAACCATTTAATGGTTTGGCCCATGAACCCGTTAAATCTGATTACAATCCAACCAGATTGATCTGCCTGAGGCAGGTTGTTAATTGAATCGACCAATACCATTAAATAAATTATTTCAAAATTAGATAAATCAATAATCGACACTGGAAAATACCATTTGGATTGAGACGTGGTTAGCTTATTTTACTATAACTTCAAAACGACCATTACAGTGGACAACGCACAAAAACTGATCAACCATTCAAATCATTACAGTCTAATGTGTGGAAACACTTTGAATTTAGCAAAGACGTAACCATACAGTGTAGTAGAATGTTCTAATAATGTTCTGTTTGGATTATTTTGATGCGGAACAACAAGAGTGGGCTGAACTTTGTGAAACTAAAACATGAATGATAATTTGACATTGATTTTTGTTTACTTGTTTGTATATACACATATTTAATTTACACTTGATTATCTTGCAAGAAATGCAAGGAATCTGGAAAACTTCATTTATCTTCAATTATCTCTGAGTCACACTGGTTGAGGTTATGATATAAATCGAATCACTGTTGAAATGAATCATCGCTACACCCCTACCTTGCGTTGATATTTCCATCCCTGCTGTGAAGTGAGCAGTCATTCAAAAGAAACGAAAAACTTTTATTTACATTTTTTAATCAGATTGTTTCTGCAAATTATTTTATATGAATTATATTCTGGATAATTCTGGATAAAAAGTGTAGCCCGTTTCCAGTCAGATGTCTTGTCCCCCCCGTCGACGTACAGCTGCATTGTTCGCCTTCATCAGTCGAGGCCACAAAAGCCAAGTTTCACCCTTCGGGGCTGGAGTTCAGCCTCATTTGCAGACTTCAGAGTTTGTTTGAGCTGATGACTTATAGACTTACTGTGCTGGTATGTTCCTTTGTGGTGATTGCAAAGATCTATGCAGTGACTGGGAAGCTTCCCAAAACTGTCACACCACCCTCTTTGTTCAGAGAAACTTTCAGGACCAGGCTCTTTGCACAGCAAACAAACCCCTGTTTTACTTCCCCGCTCTAAACAGGGACACCCCCTCAACCCCCAACTCCTCAACTGGCATTTTGATGGAGTCCAACATAAAGACCCCAATCCAGACGTGAGGCTTTTACTGGTGGATCTGGAAAACGTTTTTTCTCACTCTTGTCAATGCCGTGTATTAGTTTTGGAGGCAAAACCTCAGAGAATTCACATTCTCTTCTCCTCTTGGCCAGGAAACAGGAAGGACACCGAGCAGGTTTTTTTGGTGCAGCAAATTCTAGATTTCCTTTGAGGTATATTGAAAGCACACAGTGAAAATACCCAGATTAAGCCACAGGATTGATTCCCTGTTTGTCGCTAAATACACATTTTCTTTTATGTTCAAGAAAAAAAAAATCTGAATTTCTAAGATGTAGCATTTTGAAAATTGATCAAAAGAATCATCTAGATAATATGATTTGGGGTTTGTTGTTTTTTTTTAAAACAAAATATTTCAGAGTACAAGAAAATTCTGCAGAAGCGAAACAGAAGCTTACATTTCGAAACGTATGTTTTGAAATGCTCTCTTGTTGCACATTTGCATCTTTGAAGACCCACTACAATGACAGTTATGTTATAGGTGTTTTTAACTTATTTGTGTGACATATTTCTGAAGATTAATGTCATGTATTGCATTTCTGAGTATTTATTCAAATAGATGTGAATCAGGAACAGAGAAAATAAAGCTAAAAAGATCGTATTTGTGATGTAGAAAAAAAATGACAAGCTCTCCACTCCGTTCCATTCTGATTCTGATGCATTCACTTGCTAACAAATAGTTACATGTTTGTCTTTATTTTTCTTATCTGAGCTGGAATCTGGCTCAAAACTGCATGACAGGCTATAGCTTCAATATTGCTCGCCAGTTTTGTTGCACGGGTAATGTTAGGTTGCAGGCGTGAGGAGTCCAAATTACTACACAAAAATATTTTAAAGATCAATAAAACAAATCAATTAAAAAAGCAGAACAAATGATATAAAAACAGCATTACACTTTAGTTAAAAAAAATAAAATTCAGAAGCCAAAAGCATAAAAAGCCTTCAGAAAACAAATGTAATTTCCTGGAAAAAAATAGAATGTTAAAAAAACCAAAACACATTGAGAAACTGGAAAATGGAAGTACTATGGGACCTCACTGATTGGATGATGATATCCAGTCTGTCATCCATTCTGGAAATTACTTTAGTTTTTTTGCTTTTTATGTTTCGGTTTCTGGAATCGTGTCTATTATCTAAAATGTAATGTTTTTTTTTAATATATATTTCTTTTGCTTTTTTTAATTGCAGTTGTGATCTTTAAAAGGTTTTGGTGTCAAGTGAGTTGTTGATGTGATTTGCACTTCAGGACCACCATAAATAGGAGAGAGTGTAAATAACGTTTCTTTTACAATGTGTTATATTAATTTTTTGAATGTTTTTCGTTGTGTAATATTTCATTGGATTAGTCTCCAGTTCAATTCTTATCACGTTGATATGTTCTTATTACAGTGCTCTGTAATTGGCTGGCCTGAAACCAAAGTCACAAATTTTGTTTCACCCTGTGATGAATTAACAATAATAAATCCTTGTAAACAGAGAACTCTCAGCAACAAGGAGGGGCAAGGAGGCGACGTTTCTCCGTGCCCACAACATAAAAATATTTTAATGTAGTCCTGCCGCTCTGCAGAAACTATGTCCCAGAAAACTACAGTTTTTTTTGGGGGGGGTTGACTAAAAATGGCATAACTAATGAAAAAATCACGGATCAAAATCATGGATCAAAAGATGATCAGAGTGGATATTTAATTTATGGACAAATATCTTAGATAACTAACATTTTAAATCTTTACATTATTGCTACATGTCGGTAAAACAGAAAAACAAGTTTTTCTTGTTTTTTTTATGTTTTTAGAAAGAAATAATCATCTCAATTTAATTTCAAACGATTGAAAGCTAAGGAAGTTTTTGATTGGAAATCAAGAATCATCAATCTGCAGTAAACAGGGATGATGACCTTCTACATGAGATTCCACATGCAGGACTGCCAGTGCCTCCTTTTCATCTCCTATTTCCTCCAACCATCTTTATGCCCGTCTCGTCTCCCTTTGTTTTATGCTAAAACTGTCATGGCCAGAAGGAATGGATTTGCAGAGCTGCTTTGATCCTGTTGTTATGATTCTTTTATTTGCCTCAGCCACATCCTTCTCTCTCCACTCCTCAAGATGCTTTGAATTAGGTTTGAAGAAGAGGAAAGAAAAGGATGTGGGGAGAGAGGCTCACTGATCCTGCTGGTCTTTAATCCAGACTTGAATGGAAAGTTGTGACATTTGAAGAATTGTTTAAATATTTTTGAAAGGGCACAGATGAAGTTCATGTTTTCTGGAGCATTAAAAAAACTTAAAACAAGAGATTAAATAACTAGGGGGGGTTAACGACACCAGAAAAATGTTTGCACCTCAAAAACAGCAGTTTTGACTGATTATGTCTTTTTTTCTGTAGATTTAAAAATATTTTTTGCAATAAAACATTGTAGAATCTTTGTAGAATCCAAAGTCTAAAAATGTTTTTGTTTTTGCAGAGACTGAATTGTATTTTTCACTAAATGAATAGCTAAAATCAGAGATAGTCATGGAGCTAATGGTTGTGATCAACATTTGTTTCAAAGTAATGTAAGTCAAGAGAAAGCAAAACGGGCAAGTGTTGTCAATCGCAGAGTAACTTTTTGACCTCTTTGGTCATCTTCAGTCATACTAATTCCAACAGACAAATGGTAAAAAAACATGAATACTTTTTTTTTCTATGCAGTGTTTCTAAAAAAAAAAAGCAACGTATGCTCTGCAGCTTTCGGAACTTCAACTGGAGTGGCCCAATGAAAATGATGTTTTTGCTGGTTTTAACATGTTCTTGAAGCATTTTCCTGATAATAGAGGACATATATAAGGAAAAATAAAAATTAAAGATTAGTATTTATGGAGTATTTATTCAACTGGTTCTGAACCTGGAGCAGATAAAAATATTCCTTTGGAAAAAGCCTGTAGCAGTGACATAGGTGCTGTGGTTAGTAGGCTACAAGGGACCCTGTTTTGCTCCATTCCTATTTTTCCACTTTTAGTCGACTTAATCTTCATTTTCCTCACCTGTGGCATCTGGATCAAAACAGTTCAACTGGATACCTCCAATATTTTTGTTGCACCAAAAATGTCCAACATTGGGTGTGAGGGGCTGTAAGCTAGTGGGTGAGAGCGTAAAGAAAAGGTTGATGGGAAGTGAGGGCAGGCTTACTCTGCGCCAACAATCTTGGAGGATCATTTCTAATGAACCATTGCCGCTCTGCAGAAACTTTGTCCTTGAAAACGACATGATTTTTTTAAATTTTATAATAGATCAAAAGATTATCGGAGTGGGGCTTTTGACATTTAGACATGTTTGTCACTTAAAAACAGCATTTCTGATTGATAAAGTCATTTTTGCTGTAGATTTAAAAAGGTTTGTACAGTAAAACAAATAAGTTTGATTGTTGGATGACATTTTTTATAAGTTTGCGGTTTTTGCAAGGACTGAATAGTGGCTTCTAAAAACTGTGACAAAGACAGTTAAGAAGCAAATGGTTGTTATCAAGTCTTATTTCAAATTCAAATTCGTCTAGAGAAAGCAAAAAGTACCTCAGAAATGAGGTCTAAAGAGTTGGTCTTAAGAGCTACTTCTGCTTTTCAACTTTAAAGAAAATGGTTATGGTCCTCTGGAGATTTATTTGGCCGGATTTGTAATTCTTGTTAAGTATATTTTGTTGTTTGATAAGTATACTTTTACTTTTTAATTTTGTTCACTTTATGCAGCACTGCTGTTTAAACTTGAAAAGCTACTGTGATAAAGCAAAAACTGACTGTTCACGATGCATCTATAGTGTGGTGTGAAAGCAAAAATACTCCATCTTTGACAAACGTGTATTTGAGATCCCAGATTGTGCCATTTTCTTTGGTTTTTACTGTTTTCAGTGAAACATTTTTTTTTAGCAAGACGAATCAGAAACAAAAGAAAATGTGTTTCATCTTTTGTCTACTTCTCTATCGTTCTATAATAATCAGATCCCAGAAAAACTTTTATGATTCAAATTCATAAATTGTCTGTTTGGGAAAAATCTCCCAGCTGGAAGTTTTCCAAAGTTCAAAACTCCAAATCAATTCAAATCTAAGTGAAGCACATTTATACAACACTGGAGAGCAGAGGAAGTGTAAATGGGTTTAGACCTACATCTACATGTGGAAGACATTTAAATAGTAAACACAGCCATAGACAGGCGCACACGCATGCACTCAACCGCCTGCCAAGTTTCACATCAAACAGCCATTCACATGTAATAAAAAAATAAAAGGTACAATCTCCTGCATGGAGATACACACAGACTCCCCGCAGCACACTTTATATTTGTATGAATTCACCTAAATTCACGCTATCAACAGATTCCAGGCGCATGGGAAGCAGCAGCTTTTATCCTGCAAATGTGGCAGCCATCGCCATGGGGTGTGGAAGTGAGCTGAGATAAATAAAACTGGATTCGAATCTGAAATGTTTACGTGGTGCGTTAGAAAAGGGAAACCAGAGCAGGCCTGTTTTCTGCCTCCATCGTCAAACAAAGGCCTAATTAAAGTCGAAAAATAATCAGCAGCAACACATGCTGTGGTGGGCTGATTGCTATACGTGCATACACTCCATTACCCACATATAAACACATTTAAATACCAGGAATTTCACTTTGTCCTGTGATTTTTGCTTTCGCTTTCAACCGCAATCTAAATATTACTAATAGAAAAAATATCAAAGTTATAATTTTACCTGAAGACAAAATCATTAAGTACTTCATTTAACCCTGTAAAACCCACTACATCAAAGAGCTATCAGAAAATTCTTCTTTTTGTTTTTTAATGAAGAATATTTTTAAATCTTTTGAGGAAAAAAGTTTTGCCACCTTGTTTGTATTAATGTGGTATTATTAATTATGATATGTTGGGTGATAATTGTTTTCTAAAAAACAAATTTTGCCTTTTTTCCATACAGCAAGCAGTTATTTCAAAAAAATTAATGACAAAAGATGAGTTCATGTTTTGAAAAATAGCTAAACTTTTCCCACAGAGAGTGTTCCCTCACTCCCTGTTTTCTGCCTCTTTTGTGTTTTTATTAATAGGTGGTCCTTGTGACATAAAAATTACAATTTATAAGTTGTTAAAATCTAGAAAACATTACATCAGCCTCTATGTCGTCTTTTATCGATAGCTTCTACGTCATATTCACATCTGTATCTGACAGCAATGTTTAGGATGTTTCAGTTGAACCAAATGTAAGCATGACTGGGAAAACTATAGGCCTACTGTATATGTTAAATACAATTTTGAGGAAACCATGCTGTTCCTGGTAGTTTACGGTCTGTTTCTCAAACTTAAAAACTGATCAAAGTTTGCTGTATTTCTGGGATTTAACAAATGTTGTGATGTTAACATGATTGTTATATGTACCTTTGATTAATCCTTATAAAATATCTTGTATTTATCAATTCTTTACTTATTTCCATCTACTCAATGGACAGTATTGTTACTTTAAAATGTATAAATAAAGTTTTAGTCTTGAGTTGGGGTTAAATTATCGGGCTTGTCCACCTGTCAGTCAGTAACGGTATAACAAACCGCTGGCCTCTCCCACCCAGTGGGCGTGCTAAAGGGGGGAGAAAATAAAAGGGGAGGCATGCTGTGGTTAACGGAGCGGCCTGCAGTCCCTCTGCCAAGAAACTGATTAAAGGAGCAGGCTGTTGTTAATAGCTGCCTGCATGGCTATGAAACCACCGAAGAGGACACAGATAGGATAACTGGGAGAAGCCAGAACACCAACCAGTCCAACATTTTCTTTGTGTTTCCTCAGTCAGAGGCAAAGGTAAACTGTGAATGAACCTGAACCTGTGGGTTATTTCCCTCTCATGAGTCATCATCTGAAAACAATGAAAGTTTTAGTCTCTGATTCATTGTTTTTTGACTGAATTGGCATCAAAAGAGGACTTCTGAACTGATTTTGTTTTGGTGCATCATCATTTCAGTCATAGATCATTTATCAGCTTGATTGCTTGTTTGGCTTTGTGACATCTGGTGGTGTTTGAGAAGGTTTAGGAAACTGGAGGGAGACAATCTGTCAAGATGTTAAAAAAAAAAAACTTTATTTATAAAAAGTGCTTCTCATGTTTTGTGCAGCTCAAAGCACTTTACAGTAAAAAAAGAAAACATACACACAAACTGAATGAGAAAAAAAATTAAAAGAGGAAAAAACAAAAAAAGTCATAACATGGTATAAATCTGTTTGAAATGATTAGCAAGTGTCCTAATAAACTCCAACCAGATGTCAACAATAAGCACAAAATGTAATAAAAACATTTTTAAGCGCATGGAAGCAGAAATGTGATTGCAGATCATGACACAGGGAGATTTTACCCCTCCTATGCTACATTTCTGATCTCTTTGTGGAACCGGCAGCAGGTGTTATGCCTTTTTTTGTCTGCATTCTACCTCTGTATAACATTTACCTAGATTATCGCTTTGAAGGCACCACAACTCTGAGTTTGATTTTTCTTCTAACCCTTGGTAGAAATTACTCCTAACATGGGGATTTGTGTCATCCTGCACATATTTACACAATGTGGGATCATGGACAGGGGTGGAACCAAGGAGGGGCTTTTGGAGTCAATATTAGCATCTTCATTGACAAAAATTCAAAATCATTGATACAAGATTCTATAAGCAATAGTGTTAGCACCTCAGCTGAAGGAACTGCTGTTTTCATATAAACATTAACAATATTAACACTGTTTTTGATCCTTTCGTTTGTAATGGCCTTCCACTCTGCTGTTCTCATTTGCCACCCTTCCAAAGTCACAGTGGTGTGGTGGTTAGTGTTCCTGCCTCACAGCGAGAAGACCCTGGTTTAAACCCCGGCTGGGTCTCTTCTGTGTCAAATTGGTGACCCTAAATGGTGGGGACCAGCATGGGACGGCCAATCTGTCCAGGGTTTTACCCCACTGTGATAGGCTCCAGTATCCCCGTGACTCCAAAAGGGATTTAGTAGGTTTGGAAGATGAATGGGTAGACGCTAGCTTATTGATTCATGTCCAAAGTGTCCTGGAAAGCTTGAATAAAAGTTCTCAGACTCCAAGAACGCAAACTAAAAGAAAGTTGCCTCACATATCTAACTCTAAATATGGAAGTTAACGTCACTGTCTGGGAAAGAACCCATTAGACTGGAATATTTGCATGATTTAACCACTGACATTCAAAGGAAATGTTAAATTTCTTGTCATTTTCCCCTTAAAATATAATATTCACAAAATCCTTTTAAACACTGAGTTAAATGTACTCCAGCTCACCAGAGGCAGTCTTGAGCCCCACATGTCTGTGTCGGTTTTTCCTCTGAGCGAGGCGCTGTGTGCAGAAGATGACCTCCACCAACATAAATCTCACTCACACTGCATGCTGGGACTCAAGGAAAAGCTCTAAAAACCAAAGGAGCCACATGCTCCTCCATGGAATTCACTGAGAACAGGAAGTTGGCTTCATAGTCACGCGATGCTGCCCTCATCCCAGCCCCTCTATTCCCACCACACGCTGCCTCGTCATGGATCTGTTTGACGTTCTGCCCTCTGTCAAAACACCTTGTTTTTACAGTCTGAATCATGAGAGTATTTAGTCATGCCATTGATTTCCCAAAACTGGAAAGCCTAAGTCAGTTAAGCAATGAAGTTTTTAGTCGTAAACTTGAGTTTTTCTTTCATTTTAATTTTAATGGAATACCTTTGGGAAATCCCAAAATAACCTATTATAAAAAACCACTCAAAAGCCAAGACTTGAATACAATTCTTGACCTATACTTTTCTTTTTAGGAGCAAAATGTATGCATTAAAGAAGGACATTTCCCAGCCCATTTTGATAACATAAAACAAGTAATACAGTAAAAAGTAACATCCCTTTTTTACCAGTTCTTTTTTATTTGAAGTAAAAAATGTTTCAGATCATCAAACAAAACTTCAACATTGAACAATGAATATAATACAACTTTAAAGTCATTATTTCACTTTACGAAAAAGGGCTGTCCAAGTCTGCCTGACACTGTGTGAAAAGTAACTGCTCCCCCACAAGGAAAAGTATTTCAAGCAAAGACATCCAGTTTTTTATGCATTTTATTGCAGAATTGCGTTAATTAAGACACATTGGAGCCTTTTCCAGAATAAAATCCCTCTTTAAAGTCACATTTTCTTAATCAGATTTATGGCCTTAATTTCATGAAGCCATTGCAACATCTGGATTTTTAGTGTGGGGTTTTTTGAGGAATTGAACATGAACTTAGTTTTGTTTTTATGAATAGCTTTTCTGCCAAAAAATGTGAGAGTTTATATTAATATTCTCTGACATTTTGTCATTATAGTTGTTAAAATTCTTACTAGAGCAAGCCCAAATCATCATCACGACATCGCCATGTTTAGCTTTAATGTTTGCTGCATGGAATGATGTCAAAATGTAACTTCAGAGGAACACCTTCCAGAGAAATCTTCTTTTAATATCATAAATTCCCGAAAAATGTGTCCTAAAGTCTAAGGATGGTCGTGGTCCAGCGCTAGGGCGGGAAAGCTCTGATCGGAAGACCAACACTGGAAAAAATAAAAAGACACTTAAATGTGGCTTTCAGTTTTTTCAATTTCTGCAAATTTGCCAAGACTATTTCTTTAAAGGTTTTTCCAACATTCCCTGACTTTCATAGATCAGATGCTTATTAGAGCATTAAATCAAATATGTTCAAATCTCAGTAGACATGGGCACACTTGTTTAATGTTTTTTGGGGGGCTTTTATGTAAACAACTTATAACATTTCATGTTTTTTGGGGGGGCTTCAAACCCCAGTTTTCCATGCCCTTAGGTTCCCACTCTAGTGTGGGATTCCCAAGGCCTCAGGAAAGCACAGATTAGAACATTCCCACAGTGGTGACCACCAGAAGTCTCTCCTCCTTCTCTGTTTGAATGCACTTTCTTCTCGTCCATGCTCTTGTCAGGCAGTGGTTTGGGAGAATTCCCAGTGGATGCTGGTTAATTTTGTTAAGGGAGGGGGATGGGAGCGAAAAAAGGAAGAGGAGGGGGTCCCAACAAACCACCCGTGCCCACACCAACCACAGTCCCTCCAGCCCTACTCGCCCTGACAGCTCTACAACTTTGTTCCCCGTCCAAGACACCTCCTTTCTACTTCCAGCCAGGGGATCTTCTCAGTGGTGGAAAGTCCTTCCCATGAGTAGTTCAACTGGCTGAAGCAATTCAACACGGATAGTTTGCTGTAATGGACATTGTCGTGCTGCAGTTACTGATCCCCAAGCTCTTCAGTACAGATGCAAATCGTCATGTTAGTTCTGGTGAACAAAAACAGCCTTCTCAACATGCAATCAGGGATTTGTGGTAAAACTAAAACTGAGAACTTATCTTCATTAAAAGCAGTCAGAATTTAATAAAGTTAATGTACAAGATCAAATATAACTAAAGATTTTTTGTGCTTGTTCTTCATAACTGCATTTTTGAAGGTGAAACAGTTGAAGCTCAATTCTTTTCTATTATGATGTGTGTGGTGGTATAATTGCAACATAACCTGAAAAAACTCTGCTTTGTAAATATTTAGTGGATTGAAGGCACAGGCAGCAGGTATGTATGTACATACATAGGTGGGCAGGTAGGTGCATACGTAGGTAGGTGCATACGTAGGATGGTGCATGCAAATAATTTTGTTTGATTGATTGAAATACACCAATGAACCAGGCCAAAATAACTCTATATGGCCACGCCAACACAAAGGTGCATATGCACATACTTAGGTAGGTACGTTGGTACAAACAAAACAACATAGGTAGGTATGCACCTTTGTAGGTTGGTACAGAAGAATGTAGATGTGTAGTTGGGTGGGTAGGTTGATAAGTGCATATGTAAGTGAGTTTGTACATTTTTAGTTTTGTATGTTTGGGTCTATACGTGCGATGGTATGTAGGTACCTACGTATGTATTTAGTTTTGTTTAAATTGCTTGAAATAAAGCAAACCAAAACAACTCTACATGGACCGGGCAGCATAAAGTTGACTCTATACCTTTCACGGATCAGTCAGCAACTCTTGCCTCCGACCACCAGAGGGAGCTCTTGCCAGAGTACTGACTCTTTCGGCTCCTTCCTGCACAGCTGATCATCATCATCATGTCACCCAGCATATATACCCACTCCAGCCTTATCATCAGTGCGAAGTCTTGTTTTGCACTGTAGACATGTCCAGGCATTCATTCATTGTTTGCCTCTCCGTGCTTTGACCCTTGCTTGTTCCTCGACTCCCTGTCTCACTCTATGTTTTGACTCATGCCTGGTTTTTGACAACGTCCTGCCTTGCACTTGTCTGTTTATTCTCTCCAGTAAAACCTGTTGCATGTGGATCCAAATGCCTCAGCGTCTTTGTTACAATACCATTGTTTTACCTTTTGAATGACTTTAGCTTCCTCCCTTTTGAGTCAAGTCTGACCAATGGATGTGATTTTAAAATTTCTGGTAATAAGCTTTCGAGAAAAAGCAGAATTTTGTGAGAAAAGAGGAGTTTTCTGCTACAAATCCGATTTTGGATCAATAATTAATCTACTGCATCACAGTTCCAGATCAGCCGCAGAAGATGCAAGAGAACGAGAGCCATAGTGTAATAAAACCATGACAACATTTGCCAGAAATGTCAGAACAACAGTGTCCACTTTAAAACATTTAATGTCATGTACTTTTATTTTGAAGTATATTTAGGTTTGTTTGACTTTCTTTAACATATGTATATATTATGTTTTATTAGTGGTAGGTAGATCTGTTGGTGTCAGACTAAGGTCCACATGCAAACATTAAACATCATCCTAATGAGAGGGAACTAATTAAGTATGAAACACACGTTATAGACCATGACAGTAATTACAGAAGGAATTTCTTTACATGCTTCCTGCTCTTGGTTTTTAATTAGAAAGCTTTTATTAGTAAAGATTTTTTCTGTCTGTGGAAGTGTTAATTACATCAGTGAAACTGAAGGAATTCCCTGCTTGAGCTTTTCCATTGATTGGGTGGTTTCTGGATTAAAAGCAGAGGAAAGTGCTTCCGGACGTGCCACCCACATGTGCCAAGTTACGGCATGAGGCATGTATGAAAAATGATCAATACTCATACATGCCCAGGCTTTCCTGTTGAACTGATCATACAAATTACAATGGAAAAGTTGCATTTGAGAAACTCTGATTGTGGTGTTTCTTTGAGTCACTTTACAGGATTTTCTTTCATCTTCTTAAGCTGAGAGGTGACATACGAGGCCTGAAATGTCTTTGTGAAGAGGTTTGTGTGTGTGCTACTGTGTGTGTGTGTGTGTTGCAGCAGTAAACATGGTGATACGGTCATTGAAGGAAGCTCAGAGTTCCGGACTGCCAGAGGAATGAGATCATTCAAATAAGAACGCGTGGCAATTACCAAATGCTAACAGGCTTAACCGTCAGTGCAGAAAAATTACATAAAGTGATCATGATGGGACTTTTTTAAAAGTTTAGATTATTTTTTATTTGACATCAATGTGAAGCTCTTGGTTTACATAAAGAGAATATAAAAAAAAAATAAAAGAACGTTTTTCACATCTTTTATATGGAAACATTGAATCTGTGGAAACAACTTTGAATCTTTATCTAAAGGTTGCGGTGAGCACATGAAGAAAGCCGCACAGCTCCTTTACATGCTGCTCCCCATTTGAAGCGGAACACTGCGGTGATACTAAAGGAGGCTGTTGAGATTTTGATTGGAGTTTGTGGTGCAAATAAAGTTGGGAATGAGCAACAGCATTCAGCTTTTCCAGGCTGCCGGTGATTTCCTGAGGAACTAAAGCACTTGCAAGCTATTTCGGCTTAGTTGCTTTACATCCTTTTCTGATATTTTCCAGTAGCTGAGGTGAATTTAAAGGTTTAGGAGAAAGTTGAAGCTGATCGGAAAGGGAATTCATCAGAAGATCTGTTTGAGTCAGTGATACATCACACTGTTAAATTAGACCAGATGCATGCAGACCATTAAAGCTGGGAGAAAAACTAAAATGGGTCAGCTGGACAGCTGGACAGCTCCTCCCCAGTTTACCTAACTGTTCAATCTCATTTTCTCTCGTTCTGTTTGTTCTCCTAATCAAAGACTGGCTTCAGTGAAGGAGGATGCGTGCAGCTGCAACCTCTTCAGCAAAAACAGATGACAGAGAGAAAAAGATTTGAGTCAAAAACTGAGAGAAAAGCACACAGAGAAGAAGAGAAATGAGATGACATAAGGAGTGAGGAAAGGGGACCAAGAGTCTGCCATGCCTGAAAGAAAAACAGTGCCATCTAGAGACCCATTAAAACAGCTGTGCAGAAAAACACCAGAGAAGTTTACGCTGAGACATTATTGTTATGTCTCTTTGATATAATAAAGTTATGACTGAGTAGAAAGTGGAACAATCCAGGAACATAATGCGCTTTATTTTAAAAGTTATTGATTTACAAAAAATAACTTGATCAAGCAGCATTTAGAAATTTTCTGAGATTTATCACAAAAAAGTAAACGAAAAAAACTTTATTTTGTAATAAAAGGCATGCATGTTTGGCCCCTTGACTGTTTATGAAAACTGGACTGAGTGACCTCCGACCCTCTGACATTTGAAACAGGAAGTACCCATTACCAGAAGCCAAAATCCCATTGACTTCCATTGAGGCATAAACAGCTTTAACTCAGTCATTTGTCAGAATAACCATTTTTTATGCTACCTGTTCTTGCAAATCATTTTTTTTTCCACAAATTTCTTTTCTGTAGTGAGATTTACCCAAAGTTTAAACTGGCCAATCAGATACCTCACTAAATGTGGTCTCGCGCCCAACATTCCAAACATTTGACAGATTTTGTGTAGCCTGAGTGGCCAGAGTGGTTGCCATAGCAACAATGACTCAGACCAATTTAAATCAATCACTACTTACTGATGTTGTCTTGCTCCAACAAGCGGAGTTTGTCCAAAAAAAAGGCGATTGAATTGACTTTATTTGGTTGGAGCATGAAGTAAGTTTTTTTCAATGGGTGACATCACACTCACTCGGTCCAGTTTTCATATTTAGTCAATGGTTTGGCCTCATCTTAACTTGGTATGTGGGATGAAGCCACATCCATTTAGCAGAAGGGGCATCCAGCTGGAGCTGTAGCTACCAGTAGTTATACTAGTCTGACATGTCGTACAGAAGACATCAACAAATTTAAGTTATTCTTTTTTATTTATGAGCAAACTGTTGTGAGAAAATAAGAGAAGATTCAAACAGTGAGTTGTTAGGTTGAGAATGCAAACCACAAGGTTTAGCAAAGCTCAATGTAGTGGAGTAAAAGGTCTATCATGATCAACTTTTACACAAACCAAGGAATAGCACATATTGCAGTACTGGACCACTGGAGGCTGGTGTCAGAAGTTCCAGTTGACATCCATCTTTAAAATTCAGACTTCAAGTTTTACTTTCTCAAAGAAGTATTTGACCCCAAAACCTAAAAATAATATTTTAGAAGAAAAGTTTTGAGTTTATGGTTTGGCTTCTGCTGAGATTTCTGGCTTTGAAATGTATTTTACTGTAGACAAATGAGGCATAGGATTGCACAAGGACAGGATGTGCCCAGCAAGCATGACCTTTTTAAACTTCTGAGCTGACATAGTTGTCTCTTTAAAGAGCAGTAATCAATTTCATGTTAATTAGATTATGTTGTTGGTGAAAACAGTTGTCTATTTTTTTTTTTTAAATATATACTGGCTAAAATGTCCTCAATCACCAGATCATGTGTCTGTGATTGTGATCGTAACCCAAGTGTCATTCATGACGATGTCACATGACCTTCTTCTGGAGTTAGCAGATCTTTGAGGGCCCTGATGTTTATGTTGTGCTCCCCGCGGCTTTCACCCCGAGTTCCCAGACTGGTCATTCTCCTCTGGGCCTGATCTGTTTCTGCCAAAGGCAATTATCAAAATCCAGTCACCACTCATGTTCTCACACTTTCATGGCTTGCTTATGTCTGGATGTTATTTTACTTTTTTACTGTCTTGACTTTTATTAGTTGGTTTTACCCTCTTAAACGTTTTACTTCATGTTTCTGTTGACCTCAGAGGCTCTAAAAGGGTTCAGAGGACAGTTTTTAGATGTTCGTTTTACAAAGTTGCTAAAATTATACTGCTTTCTTAAAAGCATCTTACATCTCTTGGTGATCAACAGAAAACAAGGTCATCTGAACATGCAAAACATCCAAACATTTTAGACGTTTGGCGCCAAAAACCCAGACCTCAAGACTACAAAAGCAGAGGAGATGACTCCCAGCCCCCTTTGTCATCCTTAAAAAAATTCTCCTGTGACCTCTGTTGGATCTTTCCCCTGTTGGACATCACCATCACCCAAGAGAGACACAGCAACTCATTGAAATGTGGTCAGATGAATGCTGGCTCATTAAAACAACACATTGCTTCTCACAGTTTTCCTAGTTAGGGTTAGGGTTATCAGTGTACCTTCTAGTCGTTGTCTCCTCAGTAACCGCCTTGCATCATGCCTCCACCGTACCAAAGCAGCAGTAAAAAGAGTTGTACCTAATGATGATGCAGACATTCAAAACTGGTCAGCAAAATATAAATTCTGAATAAGTGAACTATCCCGACAAAGACTGTAAAGCGCAGGACTTCTAATATTCTTTCTGTAAAGCTGTAAAGCGTTCTACAAGTGTATGTCATTTACCATTATGACAGAAGTTCTAAAAATAATCTGCGATAGGTGAAATCTGCAAGTAGAATTTGAGATGTTTTGAGGCTGTAAAACCCCTAACTGAACACTTCAAGGACTTTTCTTAGACTGACATGGACATTTTCACTCTTTTATCTTGTGAACTGCGATACAGTGAAGGATCACAGTATTTGTATTCAGACTAAGGAAAGTCTGTTGGTTTGGACCAAGTCCACCAAATTTGTTTCAGATTGAGTACTGCAGATTGATCTGTGTTCAGATTGGTGATCTACCGGGGATTTCAGAACAAGACTTGTGAACAAAACCACTTGACTAAAGATCTCTTCAGTCATTGGTCAGGAACTACGAGGCGAGTCAAAACAAGAAAAGGTCAGGATGGTTAACTTATCAAAACTTTATATTTGTATTACCAGTTTTGAACGTCAGGAACAACCGTTTTTACTTGTTACTTTGGTACGGCCGAGACATCCTGCAAGACGGTTACTGGCAAGAAGACGCGCCGTGTGCTTTAACTCAGAGGATGCTAGCAACTGCAGTACTGAGAAGATGTCGGATATGAAGGTAGGGTGATACGTCTTTATGACATAGTTTGTTGGGAAAACAGTGAGAAACTATCTGTATCAGGTTAAAAGTTGTGTTCACCAGCCTGCATTCACCCGACCACATTTCAATGAGTTGCTGGGTCTCGTCGTTGAACTACAAGCTATAGCTAGCTTTCAGGGTGACGTCACAGCAGTGCATGCTCTGCAACGAGACACAGAAAAGCACGAAAGAAGCGTTTTCAGCTGTGTTAAAATAAACGTTCTAGTAAACAGTTAAACCAGTTATTTATTGTTTGTTTACACAACAATCAATGCTTTACATTTGTCTGTGGCTCGCTGGTCGTTTCATTCGTGACCTGTTTCAACCACGTGACTTTCGGCTACTGAGGCTATTTTGGTTCAGTTCTTCTCTACTCCAAGAGCGTTTTATTTTCAGACCGAACAAAAGATCAAAGAACAACAGAACTTACACAGAGTGATTCTCCAGATCACATTTAATGTAAGCAAATTATAGTGAAAAAAAATATATATGTGTGTGTGTGTGTGTGTGTGTGTGTGTGTGTGTGTGTGTGTGTGTGTGTGTGTGTGTGCGTGTGTGTGAAAAAAAAAAACAAGAACACATTTGCAATTCTACATCTTTGAAAAGACATTTAATTTTTTATACAACACGCACACACAATAAACATGAGGCGCAACAGAGAAGGGAACATTCTGATTGATGAAAACAAACTCCCTCTATTCCCTTTTTTAAATAAAGAAGAACACATTTTAGTCAGTATTACATAGATCGTCACAGCTATTGAAAAAAATGGATCCAGGATTCTAGGATGTTTCCAACTACAGTGTTTTGTCCAAACACGGAGAGTTCTTCATTAAAAGAGACAAAAATGAGAAATAACTGAAGGCTGAAAAACAGGGGTCTGCAACCTGAGGCTCCGGAGCCACATGTGGCTCTTTTATCCTTCCACTGTGGCTCTTTGGTTTTATGGAAAAATGCTAACAATTCAAATAAATATTAAACTACTTAGTTAAGCATATATTCTAATCTATGGTGTAAAATAGCGTTCTCATAATGGTAGAAGTTGCTATGTTTGACTTGGTTTTCTTGCAGCAAGAGGATCTGATACGACATAGGATGTACTTTATTTTGAAAGAAACTTGCATTTGCTGCTGTCAAAAGTAAAGAAGTTAAAGTTGTTATTTATAGAAAACATGACACGTTCATAATTCACTTATTGTAATGAATATTTAAAAGCTGAATGAATGGGTTTACGGCCACACACACACATATATATATATATATATATATATATATATATATATATATATATATATATATATATATATATATTTTTTTTTTTCTAAGAGGTATATTGAGACTTGGCGGTTCTCGCTGGGGTATGGTCAGTCAGAAACTGGACCAAATGGCTCTTTTAGAATTAAGGTTGTGGACTCCTGCTGTAAAATAATATGAACGTTTTATTTGCATTTTAACCTGCAATATTTTGGATATGATCGGTTTATCAGACTAGCTCAGGAGACATTTAAAAACAACCCTGTTCAGTGCATTTAAGACCCCCATAACTTAACATTCAAAAATCTATATTTAGAAAAAGCACAATTCTAGGAGAAGAAGCAAATCAGGCAAAAGGAGGGCGTGCTAATATCTGAACATCAGGAGCACTTTTCGACTCACTTTGGATGAAGGTTAAACGCTTCACTAGACAGCGAAAACCACAGTTTGGGTCAGTGTTGGTGGAGCAGGAAGTTCTTGATAGGTTGTGGTAGAGGCAACGAGGATATGCAGTTGAGACGTTTTTTGCCCATCGTTCTGCGGATCCTGATGCGGCACAGATGCGCCAATCTTCGAGGGTTTCCTGACGAGACAAAAAGACAGAGGATAGATATTTTCACAGGGATTTCCGCAGAGCACACATGCTGACTTGACACTGAAAGACCAACGGTACTAATGCTCCGGTCACAGATACAACTGCCATCATGTGATGGGGAGGCATTGGCAGAATTTTCAAGATTTAATTCCACCAGCGGATTCTTTTGAGAATTATTGGCATGGTCATGGCAATCATATGTGCAGAATGTCCCACTTTTTGGGCGGCCGGTGGCACTTGATATGGACGACCGCCGTCTGGAAACATTAACACATCGTCCAACGGAGCTGCTGCCGGCCAGCGATCCAACTTCCACCGCCCTGCGGCCGCCCAGGTGTAGCCTGATTTAGTCATGATGTCATCCGTGTCTGTCTCTGCACGGACACCCCGCGGCCTCAAAATGTGCCTTTCGGCTTTAACTGATGTCAATTTTTAGGAAAAAAAATTATCCGCTCGCTGTAAAATTTTTACTTTTTCTCAAAACCTCTGCAGCCATCAAGCGTGTAAAAATTGCCGCCTCCTGGTTACTATGTGCCAAATTTGCTAAAAAAAACTTGCATTTAGGTCACCACTGGAATATGTGACCATAGTCTGAAGCTGTGACGGTTGGTGTCTTTCGCATGCAATTCTACTCAGGATTTCCGTCACACGTTCACGTTCTTGTAAAGCTGCTGGTGCTAAAGCTTTCGGAAGAAGTTATACACACGTGGACAAAATTGTTGGTACCCCTCAGTTAAAGAAGGAAAAACCCACAATTCTCACTGAAATCACTTGAAACTTACAAAAGTAACAGTAAATAAAAATTGATTGAAAATTAAATAATCAAAATCAGCCATCACTTTTGAATTGCTGATTAACATAATTATTAAAAAAAACAAACTAATGAAACAGGCCTGGACAAAAATGATGGTACCCATAACTTAATATTTTGTTGCACAACCTTTTGAGGCAATCACTGCAATGAAGCGATTTCTGTATTTGTCAATGAGCGTTCTGCAGCTGTCAACAGGTATTTTGGCCCACTCCTCATGAGCAAACTGCTCCAGTTGTCTCAGGTTTGATGAGTGTCTTCTCCAAATGGCATGTTTCAGCTCCTTCCACAGATGTTCAATGGGATTCAGATCTGGGCTCATGGAAGGCCACTTTAGAATAGTTCAACGCTTTTCTCTCAGCCCTTCTTGGGTGTTTTTGGCTGTGTGTTTTGGATCGTTGTCCTGTTGGAAGACCCATGACCTGCGACTGAGACCAAGCTTTCTGACACAAGGCAGCACATTTCTCTCCAGAATGCCTTGATAGTCTACAGATTTCATTGTATCTTGCACACATTCAAGACACCCTGTGCCAGATGCAGCAAAGCAGCCCCAAAACATGACTGAGCCTCCTCCATGTTTCACCGTAGGGACAGTGTTCTTTTCTTCGTATGCTTGGTTTTTGAGTCTATGAACATAGAGTTGATGTGCCTTACCAAAAAGCTCCAGCTTGGTCTCATCTGTCCAAAGGACATTCTCCCAGAAGCTTTGGGGCTTGTCAACATGCATTTTTGCAAATTCCAGTCTGGCTTTTTTAGGATTGTTTTTCAGCAGTGGTGTCCTCCTTGGTCGTCTCCCATGAAGTCCACTTTGGCTCAAACAACGACGAATGGTGCGATCTGACACTGATATACCTTGGCCTTGGAGTTCACCTTTAATTTCTTTGGAGGTTGTTCTGGGCTCTTTGGATACAATTCCAACGATCCGTCTCTTCAATTTGTCATCAATTTTCCTCTTGCGGCCACGTCCAGAGAGGTTGGCTACTGTCCCGTGGGTCTTGAACTTCTGAATAATATGAGCCACTGTTGTCACAGGAAGTTCAAGCTGTTTAGAGATGGTCTTATAGCCTTTACCTTTAAGATGTTTATCTATCATTTTTTTTTCGGATGTCCTGGGACAATTCTCTCCTTCGCTTTCTGTTGTCCATGTTCAGTGTGGTACACACCTTTTCACCAAACAGCAGAGTGACTACTTGTCTCCCTTTAAATAATTTAATTTAATAATTTAAGGCCTTTTAAGGTAACAGAAACTCTAACCATAGGTTGACGTATATTATTCCAGTTTTAACTTAATTTTAAATAGTTTGTTTTGTAGAATTGATTATTGTAATGCCCTGCTTGCCGGTCTTCCAAAGACTAACCTTAAGAATCTTCAGCTTCTCCAAAATTCTGCTGCAAGACTTCTTACTAAGACCAGGCGACAGGCCCATATCACTCCAATTTTAAAATCCCTGCATTGGCTCCCCATAAGCTTCAGGATTGATTTTAAGATACTTTTAATGGTTTTTAAATGTCTCAACGGTCTTGCGCCTTCTTATCTGTCTGACCTTTTAGTTAAATATGAACCCTCGCGGACCCTGAGATCCTCTGGCACTCGTCTTCTAACCATTCCAGCAGTAAAAACCAAAACTTATGGAGAGGCATCCTTTCAGTATTATGGCCCTCGTTTGTGGAACGGTCTGCCAGAGGATCTAAGAGCTGCAGAGAGCATAGATGTTTTTAAGAAAAGGCTCAAGACCCACCTTTTTAACCTGGCTTTCATATAATTTTTACTTTGTATCTTTTACCTATTTATCTATTTTATAATGTTTTATCAATGTACAATAAACTATTAATTTATTTTAAATTCCTCATTATAATGTTTTATTGTTGGTTTTTTAGCTTTTAGCAATGTTTAGTTTTTAATTTAATTTTATTTTGTTTCCAGTGCTTCCTCAGTTGGGTTCTCTCTTTCTATGGGTCGGCTGCCGTTCAGCTGCGGCGGCTCTGGATGGGGAACTGCATCGCTCCCTAGCTGTGGTGAGGCGGGTCCCTGCTTGTGTCGCTGCATTTGGTTGGCTGTGCCGCTACTCACAGAGAGAGAGGTCCCAACTATTTGCGTTTCTAAAAACAAACTGTCATGCTCAGCCTGTTTCTCATTGCCAATCTCCATCAGTTAGGGGGTAGGAGGACTGAAAGGGGTGGGGGTTGTGTACAGATCTGAGGGAGGGGACTTTATGTTAATTTATGCTTATTTTTATATTATTGTTTGTTTTTATTTGCTTATTTAGTATCATTATTTTGTTTTATTTATTTTTATTTTGTGTAAAGCACTTTGTGTTATGTTTTATATGAAAAGTGCTATACAAATAAAGATTGATTGATTGATTGATTCTGTCTTGCTTACCTTATTGCTTAACACAAAGTGAATATCTGCTTACAAATAATTTTATAATAATCAATTAAATGAATTGTTAGTTTGTTGATGCACAATAAATGATCAGAGTCGTGAAAACAGTGATCTAGAAAACTACTTGTGGACTTTGTTTCTTTGAAACAACTTTAGCTTCATCCTCTGAACAGAAACAAGTGGTAAGAGGGGAATTTTCTCTCTGAAATGATGCTTTATATCACTTAACATGAAGTTTAACTTACCATTTTCCTCTGCTGCAGCAGAGCAAGGCCGGTGCAGTCCGTTACCCTGACAACGCGTCACATCATCTATCAAATATTCAGCTTGTGAAAAACGTATTAAAAGCTAAAACATGAGAAGATTTAAGGACTATTAGGTGATTTCATACTTATTTCTTTGGCAACTGGCCATGGTATAAGCGGGATAGAGCCCTTCGAGATATCCATTATGAGAAATTAGGGATTTTGCAGAAACAACTGTCCTCCGCTACACGTCGGACGTTGTTCAAGTAGCTTTGACTGTCAAACGTTTTATGTACATCTTATTTACTCACTCTTGCCCTCCAGGAAAACCTTGAGTGCCTCTGGATCAACCTTCCTCCGGTTGGGAGCCTCCAGCTCAGACTCGTCCCAGGACACGAAGGCTGGATTTGCCCCATGGTCCAGCAGCAGGTGGACAAAAGTCACCTCGCATCCGTGTCTCAGCACCGCGTCCAGCAGGCAGGAGGCCAGGCCCCGCGTCAGAGCCTCGTGGCAGACGGGTCCCGTGTAGTTAAAGTCAGGCTGAGCGCCGGCTTGGAGCAACACTCTGAAACACTGGAGATGGTGGTAGGCGGCGCTGATGTAGAGCGGACACACCACCAGCGTGTTCAGGGTTCGAGCACTTAGAATGAGGCGAGGGCCCAGCTGGTGGTCCATGTCAACATCAGCATTAAACCTACAAACAAGAAAACCACAACGCCAAAAAAAGGTTTAAAAAAGGGGGTTTTATTAGAACTCTTATTATATATTTGAAAAAACACTTAAGTTCCACGGTTTATGGCTGATGCTTTAACTCACTTGATGAGTCTGCTTCTTACTGTTTTTAATACAGTATGACACTTTGCTGCAAGTGTTAGGATTAGTTCTAGAATGATCATTTGAGGTTTCTTTAGAAAAGGTGAAAGGTCAAAGTTTTAAAAAACTCAAGTTATAAACTGATTAGGCCAAAATTTAGAAAATGAAGAGAAAATATACCTGTTAAAAGTTCTTATTTTGTAAGCATTTTAAAGAGTTTTATTTTTGCAGCTCACTTTAGTGTCTATTATCAAGAGTAACCATGGCAACACAGAAATAACTTTTTTTTTTGTCTTCACATTTCCTAAACTTCACCTGATGAGCTCCTGCAGGATGTCCACCCTCCCCACCCGTGCAGCGTGATACAGCGGCGTGCTGCGGTGGTGCCGGCTGCCGTTGGGATCAGCTCCAGCTTCCAGGAGAATCCGGACGCAGTCTAAGTGGCCATTAACCACCGCCACATAGAGAGCCGTTTGACCTTTGACGTCGACTAGGTCCACCTCGGCTCCCTGGGCGATCAGGTAGGCCACGCACGCTGCGTGTCCGGCTGTCGCTGCGATCCGCAGGGGGGTGCAGGGCAGACAGCCGCAGCACCACACAGACTTCTCATTGATACGCCTGGGACCAGTTCAAGATTTGTAAAAGTATGTTAATAAATATGTTTATTTTACAGGTAACAATTGTTAAAGTGAGTAAAGGGCAACCTGGTTAAAGGTGTCACCAAGTTATTTGGGATTCTTTTTGATCAACAACAATGTAAATTTAATTGAGACAAATAAATACTTGAACCTTAAAATAACTTACTTAATGTCTAATTGGCTAAAAAAGTAAAGACAGCAAAAAAGAAAACCTAAGAACAAATAGTACAAGCAAAATTGGCTAAAGAAAGTCAAAATTTGTTTTAAAAAAAAAGTAAACTTCTTCGAATACCAAAAATCATCCGTCAAACGGATGATTTTCTATTGTTTTTAAAATGTCTATACATTTCTCTAACCATGAAAATGAGCAAAACTGGAAATGGTTACTACTGAGGTAGATTGCTGAGTGGATGATGATGTTTTTTTACTGTTTCAACCAGAAGCTTTTTGGCGAGAGAATATTTTTAGACAGATGACATTTTTGGAAGCTTCTGGCCACAGCTACTGCAAAAGTTGGGTGATTTCTCAATAAAGTGATTACATTTTGGGCAAAACTCTTTTCTGATTTCTCTCTACATCATCATGTCCCAGAGAACCAACTTTTCCTGGTTTCTTGGTTTGCTTCATTTTTTATATTTCATTTAGTCTTTTGGAATGTACTTTTCTTGATGGGATGTAAGGATTTGGGCTTCTGACTTCAAGTGTTTCAGAGTTTCCGTTTGCAATTTTCATTCTTAAATTAGCTGAATCAGCCACAGAGCTGCAGTCTTATTAATGCTTGGTCTCACTGTCTGAAGCTGTCTTCCTGCAGCAGGTTCCTCACGGTGTCCAGGTCACCCACATAGGCCGCGTTGTGCAGCCGCATGTCATCCTGCTCCAGAGGTTTGTCGCGGAACTGCTCCTGAAGCCATTCCTTCAGGTTGCGACCTAAAGAGGACATTTCCAAACATCTATTTAGAGAGGTAACGCTCTTGGAGAGTTTTAAAAAAGAGTTATTCCTGCATTACAGTATTTTAGCATCAACCTATCCCTGTTATCATCCTAGTTTTAGTTTTACATTGTTTTAAATTGGTTTTATTCTTTTTAATGCTTTTATTCTATGTGTTTTATTATTACACAATGTTGAATCTATGTGTTCCCTGTGAACAGCACTTTGGGCTTCCTTGACTGGTGGTGGAAGGTGCTCAATAAATCAATAAATGAAATCAAATCTATTTGTGTTTTTTTCTTTTACATATAAAACGAGGGGGGACCTACATGTTCAACTTGCAGTAATTCTGTTTATGTGAGAAAAATCCAAATATGAAAGGATTTTATTTTCAGTTAGTTAGTGAGGTCAACTTGAGCAATTAAGTGAAAAAAATGTAAAAAAAAAAGATGCAACTTCTGGATACGTTGCATTGTTTTATTTGTGCTTTACAAACATTGCAAACTAAAATGATTTGATATCCATTTGATCTGGTTTAAAAAGGAAAGTTGAATTACAATTATTGTGTAAACTGGCTTTTGGAATAGACATTTAATGCAGCAGAAGTTGTGACTTTAGCTGGACTGTAAATGTAACAAAAACTTGTTTAACAACTAAACAGATATGGAAAAGACTTTCTAACCCATGAGAACCCATGATGACATCAGCATCTCTTTAATCTCTTTATGTACATTTATATCAAACCTAAATACTGTACTTCAGATCATTGTACTACTGCCCAAACATATTTAAATATCCTGCAGTAGAAGCAAAAGCTGTATCAACCTTTTTCACCATGGTTGAAAAAACAATGGCTCCCTAAAACGAATAATTTGTTTTTTCTGGGTAGTTTATGAGACGAAAACTGTTTTCAGGATGAAGTGTGAGAGAATTTGTGTCTTCTTTAACTAATTGTTTTATTTCAGAAACACTAAAGGTTTCTCCGATCTCTGACCGAAATCTTTAAATTTGAGCCTCTCAGACATGACCCAGGGGTAGAACCATTGACTGTTTATGAGAACTGGACTGAGTGAGTGTGACGTCACTCAAAGAAAATGGACAGGAGTCAATTCAGTCACCTTTTCTTCGCAATCCGAACACTGCCATGTTAGAGCGAGACAATGCCAGTAAGCAGTGATAGACCCAGTTTGAGTTTGAGTCATAATTGACATGGCAACCACGCTTGTGGTCTAATTGGTCAGTTTATTACTTGAATGACTTGCACTACAGTATGTTATGAAAATGAAATCAGAATGATCAATAACATGTTAAAAGGTTATCAGAGCAAGAATGTTTGGTTTTTTTGACAAACAGAATGACTGAGTGATAGCTGTTTATTTCTCAATAGAAGTCAATAGGATTTTGGTTTCTTGGAGTGGGCGGGTAGTCCCTATTTGAAATGCCAAGTGAGAAGCATCACTCAGTTCTCATTTATAGTCAATAGATAAGACCAGTGTCCAGCTGACAAACCTAAGATCCTAAGCTCTAAATCATGGACTATAGTCAGAAAGTTTCTCATTAAAATAATAAAATAATGACTCAAATTCCTCCGGATGATGAAAACCCAGACCATCACACTACCACCACCAATTGTGATTGTTACTGTAGACTAATGTTATTTTTATGCAGAATTTCTAGTTTTGAACACCACATAAAGGATATAATGATAAATGTTTCAAAGACATGTATTATAATGAATTTATTATCTACAGAGAGACATTTCCTTCACTGACTGTGATGTTTTTTTGTTTTTCTTTTATTGTTTCTGGAAACTCAACCTGGCAGGCAGATTAAACTGATCACTGATCTGACCCGGACTGAACCGGGTTAGAGTAGAATAACCCTTTTAAAGATGTCTGACCATTACATCGTCTTTTCCCATCTGCATGCGGATGACGGGTGATTGACGGGTGATTGACGGGTGGGTCGCGGCTCGTGCAGACATGCTTACCTGCAGGGGTGGATGCGGGCAGGTCGGACACGGTGATGAGCGGAGGCAAGCGGATACCAGACGGTTCCTCCGAGTCCGGACCGTCAGCCATGCTCCACGACTGCACGCAGACACGGTCCCGACACACGAAGGCAGAAAAAACCCGGAGAACCGGACCGGACAGGAGAGCATAAACAACCGTGACAGTCTGCGCAGATCACCGCGCCACTTCCGGGCTGGCTGCGCAGCTTAAAGGGCCAGCGCAGGTTTCAACTCCATCATGACAAAACTTACAAAAACAGGTTCATTAGTTAAATTCGCAAGATACTTTTAATTTTTTTTTAATGCAGAATAAAAAAAAGGCAGAGTAAAATTTAAAAGCTAATAAACTCAATCAATTTGATGCTTCACAGTTTCAATTGAAGGTCAAACTTTTGAATAATAACATAAGATCTTCATGGTTGTCATAACTATGTCAAACAGACCATCTGAACAAACTATTCAAGTTGATGAGCTGGAATAGTCACAGCTTAAATAACCATAAACAACACTTGAATGTTTAAAGACCCACTGTATTAATCTGTTGGACCAATTCCCCAGTGGTCTTTCGTTAGTTATTAGTGATTATGCCACAAAAAAAAGAAACTGCAATTTTATAGGATATCATATTGAAGGATGGTTTTAGTTCATTAGAAATTTGTCTCCGAGTTGTGGGCGAGATTGTGGACGCAGTAAGCCTGCTCTGACTTCCCATCATCTCTTGTTTCCACTCTCTCCCCCTGGAGAGTAGTATATAGTTATCCAGCCGTACGGCTTTGATCGAGGTGCCCGCTCAGACGGAAAAAAATAAAGATGTACATGGATGTAGTCATCTACAAGGATGCATCAGAATTCACAACCCTATTTTAATTTATTTTTTATGGACTTTAAATCATAAAACAATAGAACACATGCAAAGTCTGAAGGCTTCAAGAACATTTCATATTTTTTAAGTAACTACACTTTTTAAAGTTTATATGTATGCGTATATATATATATATATATATATATATATATATATATATATATATATATGGTTTGTTATGTCATATATTAATGTGCTAGTTGCACTGCACTTGTAGTGTTTTCTGTTACCTATTGTTTAAAATGTTAAAAAAATTTCCGTGAATCTTTATGCCCCCAATGCAGATATAAACATATGTATTTTAATTTTAAAAAGAAAAACACAATTTTTACAATTTCAATATATATATACGTATTAGGAGGGTACTTCAACTGCTGACTGGATGCACTAAACAAAATGCACTTTCCAAATCAATTCTTTACCATCTGAGATAGCATCTGTAATTATGGTATCAGTAATGTGTGACGATCAATGCATCCAGTATTCAAAATGCTCATTTCTCTCTCTGGTTCAACGCACTTATTCTAGGATCAACAGTTTTCTCATGGACCATCAGCTGCTCTCTGCTTGCTGTGATTGTCACAGCATAATTACCTCTGACAATTCCCCCTTCAGTACATCTATGGTCCTCCTGGGTGTTCTTTAAAGAGACAAGCAGTAAGATTCCCTTGAATGTGTGATCCCTTTGTGTGTACTGTGGTGTTTGAAATGGTGGTCCCCTGAGCCCACCATGTTGTACTGTGGCGTTCCACAGGGCGGTCCCGTGAGCCCACTGCTCTTCAGACTCAGCTAATGAATCTCTCGCTGTAGCTTTCCAAGGTAGACAACTTGACACCTGCATTTATTCCTGATGATGGCAATGTGAGTGAAAAATACCAACCTCCTGAAAACCAAAGCAGTTTCTGTTTCTGTCATTGGCTGCTAAGCCTCATTCTCTATACAACATTTATTCTAGAACGGCGATAAGGATGGACTTACTGGGTAACAATGGAAATCACAATACAGAATGTTTCCTCTTGCTCCTCTCAGGTCTTCACTGCCAATTCCCCTTTTATCATGAGATATGGTCCCAATTTACAAATGCAAAAATCTGCTTGCATTTTTTAAAATGTTTTTTTATGTCAAATAACATTTTCAAATCCTCTTGTCTTGATCTAGCATTTAGAAAATGGAAGGCAGAGCGTGTTTTGGTTTTTAGGGATTTGTTTGTCGTTTGTGACACTGGCATCCTTTACTCTACCGGGTGATAAATTCAATCTCACAAAATCAGACTTTTTTTAATCAGATATTTTACTTCAATAAATTTCACAGTAGCAAAACAAAACATTGAGCTTACAATCCATTCTCTGGACACAAACCAGAAAAAAATATCTCAGACATGTACAGAAGTTTCAAGCCAGCTTGGTTTTCTTTTGACTGCATAAAGGAGAAGTGACAAATTCTGGGTTTTTGTAGTCTGCTGGACGGTGGGTTGTTCTGTAGCGCTGGACTGATGCTGTTGGACTTTCTCATGAACAAAGAGAAGAACAGGTTATGCCAGGAGTCAGAGGAAATCAAATGATCTCTGCAATAGACTGTAAAATAACTTAAAAGGATGTCCAGCTCTTTGTTTCTAAAAATAAAAATAGGATTGAGTGTGTTGGCTTGGTTTAATTGGTTTACACCAATAATACGAGTTCATGGAAAGTGTGTGAGGTCAGTGGACATTTTAGCAGTGAAGATAAAGGGGACTGCACAGGTCAAATTCTGGTTTATTTATTCCTTTTGTACCTATTCCCTTCCTTTTAAAATTTTCTTCAATAAGATATGCATTTAAAAGTATGAGCATTTAAAGAACTGACCATCTTTTCACTATCAGTGTTTGCCAAGTCACTTGGAGGGGGGGGCACATACACCAGACAGGCATGCAGCTTGATGACGGACACTGAGATCCTGCTGCTGCTCTAAAAATAAACCGAGTGTCCCCAGAGCCACGCGTGTCCATAAGCGGACAGGTTGCATGCAGACCTCCAGCTCTGTGTTTCAAAAGTGTTGGAAACACAGAACGATACAGATATGGCAGCATGTTTAGCAGCTCAGTCTGAGTAAATAACCCCCCTCTGAAATCTGGTATGGTTGAACATGTTTTAGGAACCTATACGGAGACGCCGGTGGCCTGCATGAAATATTAAGGTCGTAAAACTGCTCTGAGAGCTCGTCTTTTTCTACTGTGAGCGACAGGTCACAGCGAACACTACAACAAAAGGGCGAGTGAGGATGAAGTACGTTGTATGGAGTTTTCATTTAGCGCCGTTTCTGAGATAAATACATGCTCCTTGTCTGACAATTAGAAAAGAGGAACTTGGAAAATCATAGTGTAAGTTGGATGGGCATCCTACGGGAAATTACATATCACCTATATTGGAATAGAGCTGTGAAAGAAAAAGTCTGGAGCAAGATTTGCACCGCTTTGACATTTTCCACTTGGCCTCTTCCAACTGTACATGCACTAGTACTGGACAGGTCCAGTCCAGTGTGAACACCTTATGCTACATGCGTCTTCAAAAACACGCTTTTGACATCACGTCTGGTGTGAATGTAGCATCAGAAATCCTTCACGATGCATGTACCACACACACACAACAATAATACGTTTCATTTTCATAAAATTCCATAAGCTGGTCGTACAACTCCAAGGGAACTGAAAGACACCTCTGCGCTTCCCTGACGTTAATGCCGCTCCTCTCTTCAACCTTCCACAAGAATTTGACCAAAAATGAACTGGACTAAACCGGACCGTACCGCTCAGTAAAAAATGAAAGTTATGGCTATCCAGGAAATCTGTGACTTTTTTCTGTTAGAAGAAAAACTCAAGTGACAAACATTTATTCCAACAAACCATTTATTTCACTCCACTACAAAATTATAGAATTATTTGCATTATGATATATTCTCCAAATATACATATTGTACACTTTAAAGAGAAACTGTATTACAGTTTGTTTGGAAATTGCTTGTTTGTTCAGGAAATGCAGAGATTTTTCTCTTTAAATCTTTATTAACAAATACATTTATAAACATTTTTTTTTCTTAATTTAAAAAGTGACCTTTTAGTCTCATTTATGTCTGTTTTTTACTTTTGAAAGGCGTTTTAGTGAGTGACATTTAAAAAAAAAAAAAACTTGTTTCACTTTAGTTTCCTGAAGTTGTTTCTCTGTTGGCAAAATCAGCAAAAGGAGGCTTAAAAAGACTCAAACCATATATATATATATATATATATATTTTGAAGATCTGCAAAAAAGTATTCAGAGTAATGAAACGTCTGAAAGATAGTACACTGGGTCTCTTTTTTGCAAAAGCAAAAAAAAAAAAAAAAAAAAAAAAAAAAAAAATTGTGAGAAAAAGGAACTTGTTTTAGAACTATTATACTGGTTTTATATATATATATATATATATATATATATATATATATATATGTATATATAGTTATGCTTTAAGTTGTTCTTTGAATTTGATGTGTCTGTGGATAATATATCTCCTTTTTTTAACCCCTGAATATTGTAGAGAATTTCTGTAAGTTATCCAAATATCATACCATGGATGTCATAATTGAGCATGAAAACAAGATATCAGTGCAGTTTGACATCTGAATTTCCAGTTCTAGCTTTCAAAGTTGTTGCAGCAAACGTCCATAAACTTCACAAGCAGAAGGGGGAAAAAAATCTGATATTTTAACTAAATGAAAGGTCAGGAAATTATTAAAAATCTTGGGTTAAATTCACTAACACGTTCAGGATTTCACAGCTTTTTCAGGCAAATACTGGCAGTCTCTGGATCCTCCAGGAGGCTGCATCTTGTTTTTAATCTGAAGCATCATTTTACCGACACAGACAAAAGGAATTACTGCTAAACTAAAACTATTTAACTGTGGTAGATTTTAATTTTATAAATATGCTTAATCTGGCCAAAAAGTATGGATACAGATCAGGATCATTTTAAAAAGAAGGAAAAGCCAGATTATACATTTGAAAAACAGATATTGATCATTAGAAAAGAGTTATTGAAGATTTGACAAAAGTTTTAAACGCGTTTGTAAACTTGAAGAAATTATAAGTTAAAAAATAATTTTGTGAATTTGAAAAAAAAGAAAAGCATATTTCAAATTTAAAAGAACTATTGGAAATTAGAAACACAGACATTAGAAACTTGAATTAAAAATAAAACAATACCCAAAAAGATGAAAAATGTGGTAACTGTCCATTTGTTTTGTTTTTTTTCAAGTTTAAAAATTAAACATTTTATTTTAAATAATTCTTTCAAGTTTGCAATCTGTGCTTTGGAGTACAAAATTGTTTTCAAGTTTGCAATGTCTATTTTTCACAATTACAATCTGGTTTTTCACTTTAAGCTGACCTTGATTTGACCCCATAAAAAAATGCTTGCTTTAGAAATGTTAAAGCTTATTAGGCAAATCGAGACATCTTTGTGGTGTCTTTTTAGATTTTTGGAACAGATTTTGACTTCATTCTGTCCCCTTTAAACACACTCCTCAAAAGTGCAGCAGTGCTTTTAGAATGACGCGAGAGACAGACTTTAAAGTGTTAAAAGGTGAGATGAGGAAACTGTTTCTGCAAATAAAGATCAGAGAAATTTAGAAGAGCTTTGCTAAAGACACCAACTTAAAAAACTGAAATGAACTGTTTGACATTTGACCTGCTGTCGGTAAACTGGGTATCCTGAAATTAAACTAAACATTGAGATTCAAAGATAAAAAGTGTTGTTTGAACAAGTAACTATAAAAATACGTATTTACGGATTTTTTAAAAATATATTGGTTATAAACTAATGAGAAACTCACACGTGGAAGCAGTGGTTGCTGTGCAGTTAAACAACTGATCCCCGTTCACGTCTAGAAGCTGCAGCAGCTTGTTCAGCGAAGGCACCATCACAGAGCAGGGACCAGACACGGCGTCCAGTTTGCGTGCAGCTGAACAGATGAAGGAACCAAAAATATTGATCACCTGTCTGGATTATTTGCACGGCAACCATCTGAGCCATTAACCGCTTTTTCTTTTCTATCATCTCATTACTGAGAAATGATGGAAACCGCCTAAAGAACAGCTCAGTTCTTCATCTTCTTCTACACCCTGGTCCTCCTCCATCTCTGACTCTAAACCCTAAAAGTACAATGCATCCTGCTGAGAAAATGCAGAGAAGGTTCTGAAATGTCTTCATGATCTCACTCATTTATTGTAGAAGGCTCCAGCCAGCATCTTCTGGATGAGCTCTTCGTTTTTCAGAACGTTTGCCTTCAAGGAATAATGCTGATCCTGCTGGTCCTTGATTTGCTGCTCCAGCTCCTCTAGTTCTACTTTAAGAGGTTCCAGAACCTGTTCAGTTTCCCTGCAAAATTAAATGAATAAATAGATAAAAATGTGATCACACATAAAACATTTTGTTCCTTATGTGAAATGTACACAGAAAAAAGAATTTTCTCCCACAGCAGCCCTGTATTTAAAGGACGAGATTGTTTTAGCAATTCTTCTTTCTTACTGCACCTTTTAGTGAAAATTTGACGCCTGCCACAAATCTAGTATCTGGAGAAAATATTTTTTTTACATTGTGAAGTTTTGAACGAGATCAGTGTGGCGAGCTCACAAAAGTGATGTTTTCTGATGCACAAATATGTTTTACCTGCGCATTGTTAAATTTTAACACGAGTCGTTAGATCAAGCTGAACAAGACAAAATGACATACAATATAAACATTAGGAATGTTGGCGTGGTAAACAAAAACCTTTGTTGTCAGGGAAATCCAAAAACGTACTTTTGCAGATTCTTCAAAAAAGTATGTAGACCTGTTCGTCACCTAGAGATGACCGAAAAATAAAATGGTTGCTATGGAGATAAAACCAACAGAAACCCACCATTTTGAAAAAAAGCTGCTCAGCCAGTGAGTGAAGGTCAAAGGGGGGTGCAGGGTGGGTAGGTCGCAGTTGTAATTTGTCATTTGTTTCTTATTTCTCTAAAATGTTGTTAATAATCTTCTGAGAGATGTTAAACTATTTAAGGCTCAGTTTTAACAAGATTTATTCAATAAGTCTGCAATAATTCTGAGGTAAAAAACATGTTTTCAGGTTAATCTGTTCATTAAATTTGCTTCCAGTCTACTTGGTTAGTCGGATTAATGAAATAAAATAAACTTTTACTACAAACAATAATAATAAACCTGCTGTTTACAGCATTCTAACCTCTGTTTTTGTAGCAAAGCCTCTGCGCACTCTTTATTCTCCTTCCGCCAATGCTGCACTTCAGCCTGCATGGCGTCCATGTCCTCCAGCGTGTACTCCATGATCTTAGCCAAGAACTGGTAATTACGGCACAAGCCCTGAACGAATGAGCGAAGCTTCTCAACCTCCTTTGTCACCATCTCCCGCTTTTTCAGGAGTGCTGCTTCAGACACCAAGCTCTGAAAGAGATTATTGAGACATTTGTGGAGTTAGAAAGTTGAATGCACATTTAAAAAAAGAAAACAAATTTAAATATTAGTTCACAGCTGAAATAGTAAATGTTGTTTTTGCAAAATAAGAGTTGTGGACTGTGATGGATGCCTTCGTCCAAGAGTTGGGAGGAGGCGGAGTACCCTGGACAGATTGCCAAACCAACATTTAGGAGGATCTATCCTACTTATCCACCCTCCCTGTGACAGTGAACAACACTGAATGGGTTTAAGAGATGGATGATCAAATGAATGGGAGGGTTTGGAATAGAAAACAGTCCTTCCTTTATGCAACACTTCACACTGAACCATTATTTCTTTTCCAACACTAAAAGCTTGACTGATTCTCAGTTTTGAGAAAGGCTCTTAGATAAGGAAGTTAAATGTCTTCGACTTAAAAAATAAAGTCCATGTGAACTTTTTAAAACTTTTTCTGCTAATAGCTCGATGTTATTTGTACCTCTTGGTGTCCTCAAGTGCTACATTTTTAAACTTGCATCGCTTGTTTGTAGGGGTCACTTAAAGGTGAGACAAATAAACTCATTCAAATATTTATAACACAGGAAGCTTTTAAATAATTTATACAGTTTAGTGCTAAACTTTGTCATGGACACTGCTCATATTTTTGCAATCCGATTCATGAACATCATGAAGCTCCACTTTTCCCACCAAACGTCAACAGATAAAAAAAAAAAATTAAAAAACCAAATGAAAAGTCTTCTAATAAACAAGTTTTAGTTTTGGACATGCTCTAGAATCCTCACATCTGTTGTGCTACTCAAGTTCTTCAAGAGCTGGAGCCAAACAAGCTTTTCTGTCTGACAGCTTTAGGTGGATAAACTTTACTAAAGCAGGAAAAACAAATAAAGGCTTGTGGACACATTTCTAAATAACACTCAAGTTAAAGCATCAAACAGTACAAAAGCAACTCGGAGTCAGAAAAGAATTGTTTCCTTAATTTTTAACCCCGATCTGCAGTGATGAGCTTTAGTTAACTGTGAAAACTCAGAGGTGAATTTCCAAAGAGATCCTGCTACTCTGCAGAAAATATGCCTTAAAAAAAAAAACACAAAGGCTTTTTCACTGTTCAAAACAGAAGCTAAAAATAAAATGTGAGAAATTCTCATAACTCGATTCCAAAAACATTGATTTAACTGCTAAGACCAAGAGAACTCTGTTCTTCAGATGTGCTGTGAAACCATCATCTACTGACATTTCAGGAGGTTTAAAAATTCCTTCTTGTGTCTTGAATTGAAACTTTTTTTGTTTGGTAATTATATATTTTTTTAAAAATCATCAAAGATAGTTCTACCTTTTATCCAATCGTCTGTATCGTATAACACAGTTACAGATTTTACAAGCAAAAACATGAATGTTCTTTAGAAATTCCATCTTCACTGGCGAGTTCTCAAATGCTCAGAATCGGAGCGTAAGTGCGTTTAGTGGTTTAGGATTTCAAGGCTGAAGACGTTCAGGAGTTCCACTGAGCTGGCTGGATCTACAAAGATCAAACCTGATTCTACTGGTACTGGATGACTGGCTGCTGAAGGAGGGTTCCCTCCATGACAGAAACAAACAGGTCCTTGAAGGAAGGAAAGGTATCAGAGAAGAAACTCTGCTGGCAGAGAGTTAAGCCAGCATGTTTGCTCAGCTGGACTCTGCAGTGTGTTTGTGTGAGTGTGTGTTTAACAGGAATGTACCAAGTACTGCACACACACCTATTTAACTCCCACCAGTCAATCAGGGATACAGTGAATGACCCCCCCCAACAGTTTCACTCTTCAGGTCGTGTTTATTTTAGTAACCTTCTGTGGCGGTGGGTTATTTTACTACAGTGTTGAGTAACAACTACTACACTTCTGCCTCCTTTCAAGTGCAACTCCTGGCCCAAACGAGGCCACCTGTTTTTATGGGGCAGCAGAAACCATACATGTCACAGCGGGAAAATGAGACGGCGACTTCCTCGTCAAAACACGTAACTTGTCACAGCAGCTCAGGCTGCATGGCATCTCCGCCCATTCGAGCCTTTGGCGTTATCAAACCGTTGACTCAAATGAACCAAACTGGACCTCAGCTGACGAGACCAGACCACACGGTAGGAATGACATCAAACATTATTGTTTGCCTCCGTGTCTTTCCATTCACGTGCACGTTTCGGACCGCCTCGGTTCTGCGTTTTGTGGTGGCTTGAGAGTGTGAGGCATGAAATGGCTTGGCCCAGTGGTCCCTCAGCAAGGTGGGTGGCTTTCCACTGGGCACCGTAAACCCTGCAGCTAGATAAACACTCAGCGGCTCACTCGGTTGGCTTAGCTGTGGTTTTGGTCTGCATAGCCCAGACAGTACCCGCGGCTTCATTGTATTTGCCGTTGCTTTGCAGCAATGCCCCCACCCCACCCCAATCCATCTCTGTTGGAAAGTAAGAAAAAAAAACAGTGGTGTGAAAACATGATCCCATGTTCGTGCCCGCTCTGTCTTGGAAGATATAAATCACGGCGTTATGGAAGTCTCTGTTGGGGACTTCCAGACCTGCGCACTCCTGGGTTTTTCTTTTATTTCGACAGTGATGAAGGGCAAAGGCAAACGGGATGACCAGACATCTGGCTGCAACCACCGAAAACAGGGGAAACAAAAACGTTTCATATCTCCTCCTCATAACAGACCGGCCACCAGGAAGAACATTTTCAACTAAAACTTTTGTTAAAAAAGTGCTTTGGAGCGATAGCAAAATGAAATGTTCGTGGCACAGACTGTCTGACTGTTTCAGTTGAATATAAAACCCACCCGCTCATCTAATGACTAATTGGTTTAATTAGGAAATACATGCTAAATGTTATTTATGGAGAGCTTTTGGGGATTTTCAGAGGAAGAGAAAACATTCTTCAAAGTCCGCTCTGACAAGAAAAATGGCTTACAAGCAGAGAACCTTTTAATTGCATGGAAAGCTGTAGGATCTATTAACTAGAAAAACAATAGGAGAGACAGTAGCTCTTGAAGTGATTGCAATTTACTAATTTTAGAGACCAATTTAGCTTCCTCACACATATTTGGAAAGAAAGTGACTCAAAGACCTACTCCAATCATGCTTTGAGCTCTTTTTAAAGGGTTCCCAGAGGGTTTTAATCATGATTATGCTTTTTATTTTTTAGCCCACAACTGCAACCCCCCCTTTCCTTCTCCATTCCTGAGAGCTCTGTGTTTACACTCTCTCCCACTAGCTTAAAGCCCCTCACACCGCCAACCTAACATCATAGGTGCAACAAAAATGCCGAGTAATATTGGAGCTATCAGCCACACAGCTTTGATTCAGACCTTACATTGGTTTGCAAGTGGATGCATTGGAGTGCAGTGGAACAGAGAGCTTGTGGACTTTCCAGTGTATTTTTTTACATCACAAATACAAGCTTTTTCTTGTTTGTTCCCAAGCCTCATTGATTCACATAAAATACTCAGAAATGCAATATTAAGCTTAATTTTTTTCTGTGTACGTTTACATCATTATAAAAATGCCACAAGAACAAATGAAAAGCCAACAACACAAAAAAGTCACAATCTTTTATATTACATCAGCAGAATGTGAAATTGGAACACACTTCTTTAACAATTTAATTGAATTTTAACATTAATGGTTTTTGGATCCGTTTTGAACCATATAAATAAGCTACAAAACAAGAACAAGGATTTTTTTCTTCTCTCAGGAACAAAACTTGAATAAATACAAATGAAAAGCAGAACATTTTAGACCATAAATGATACATTTGCAGGGAAGATTAGCTGGAAACCAAAAGTGTTCATTGTAAAGAGATGATTTAAATCAGTAACGTGACATAATGTGTAAAAAAAAAAATAGACTTTTAAAGTTGTGTAATAATATCTTCTGATGATAATTAATAACCACTTCACTACCTGGACTGATAAAGTACAAATAACTTCATAAATCGGTGTTAGGAACTGGATCAAAGGAACTACTTAAAATATAAAAAGTTAAGTAAAACACAGTAAAATGGAATTATATAAACTTGCTTCTTCCTTTTCAAGTGTGTGATAAAAAATAATTATATTTAATGGATTCGATGTGGCGTGTGTGTGTACTGTATAAATAAGTGGGAATCTGAAAATAGATTTTATTTTATTTTCCAATAAATGTATGAACTGATATTTGATTTATTGATATTTGATTTCATTTGTTGTTTTTTTGTGTTGTATTGCTTGAAATAAAACAAACCAAACTGATGAAGGCAAACATTTTTAATAACAGCCTGTTATTGAAAATGTTGCTGAGCTCGTGAGCTACTAACACTAGTACAGATTACTGGTGCTCGACTGAAAACATGCAAAGAACCATTTTAGAACCTAAAAAACTAGACAGATCATAAAAATAGCCCAGAACCAGTGAGCTAAGGAGAGAAGCGGTGTGGTTAAAGGACGTTGCTGCAGCATCACTAGAACTCCATAGGAGATGGTGGAAATTACCCCCTTGGGTACAACTCGAAACAAATGAAAATTCCCAGGAGTCCATTGACTAAAGTGACGTAAAAAACAAGGGAAACCATATTGAAGCCAGTTAAAATGTTTGATGAAGACAATTGAATGAAAAACAAACTTTTAATCTGCCGAGGCTCCTCCAACAAGTCTAACTGCACTCCACCAAAGCAATCCTGCTAATGCAATGCCACAGGGTCAACGTCTCGTTTCCCCAAAAAACGCTGCATGTTTATGAAGACAAGAGGTCTGCAGAGACGGGTATTTATTTTCTTGGCGATTCTGCAGAGAGTATTCTTGTGCGACGCTCACTCAACAGCCGTCCATTTGTGTGCCACAGAGTTTATTTATACATTAAAGACCTTCATCAAGGCTAATTTGATGGGGGTACAGAAATTTGGGGAGAGAAGTACACAAAACTTCTTAGGAAAACGCAGCTGTTGCACGGAGCAGATTCTGTCTAAATAAAAAGAGAAGTATCTTGTAATAATATACAAGACTGCTGAGGGGTCACGCCGCAGGTCATCCCCATAAATTTGCTTTGGTCTTGTTCCCTCACACACAACGGATTCATGATAAACAGACAAAGCTGAGACACACAACTGCTTGAATATCCCTTCAAAACGAATACTGTTTTAGGAGCAACAACAAACAGAAATTAGATGGGTAAAACCTAACTTCTCCTTTATTTATACGTTTCAAACACCCATTCCTGTATGATATTCAGTAACAGCTTTGAGATTCACTGAGCTTTGATGAGCATAAGAACCCAATTATAAACGGACACATCAAACAGAATAAGGAAGATAAACATTTATGGTTCTTTCTGTTCAGGTTTCACCGTGATTACAATCCAAGAAGGAAAATATCTCTCGGTTCAGCTGACCTGTGCGTCCTTTTATGTCAGGAAGGAAGTCATTATGGAGGGTTTTACAGCTGACAGAGCTGGGGAAATAATGACTGTGGGGGTGGGGGACTGTAGTTTAGTTCACAGCTCCTGCAAAGCGGACATACCTGCACTGAGCTGCGCCTGTACACCGTACAGGATACTGCGGTCCTCTAAACCCGAGGTTTGAGGCCCCGAAAGTCGAGGAGGCTGAATTAAGAAAATGAGGATAATCTTGTCAGAGCTCACGTTACTCAAAGAACTGCTAGCTTCTATGCTTTGCTGGTGAAACTCTGTTTTCATTAATGGCAATTGAAGTGGTCAGACAGCACGCACGCATGCACATACAAACACACATGCGTTTTGCTAAATGCTTAAACTCAAAATTCTGACAAGAACTTTCAGTTTATTGTTGGTTGCGCTTTTAAAACAGGGCTTCAGGTGTGAGTTATGAGGGGTGATGCATGGGGCTGCAGTGAGGAAGCGATAGATCAGGGTCCTTTTGCATGAGTGACATTCCAAAACAATCTATCCATCAAAGTCAGGGTGGTCAGTTAGGATGGGATGCAGGGAAAGCATGCCCCAGTGAAAGGGACCACCCAAAGCAGACAGCATACACCACCTCACACCAAAACCTGTAGACCAAACTGTGAGCGTTGGACATTTTCTTACCTCAGATACAAGTGAAACAGGCCTGTCTGTTTGGCCGATAACCAGATCGACAGAAAGAAACTGGGAGAAACATGTTTTTGCAGCGCAAGTTATAAACTGTCGAATCAGATGCCTCAATAAAAGTATGTGGTGCTCGCTGGCCCCCAGGTCCAACGTTTGAAACGTTGGACAGATTTTGTGTAGAATTTTGTGTAGGGGTGTGGACTTCCAGCAAGCTCACTTCTAGATAGCAAAAGTGGTTTCCGTTGAAATGTTGACTCAGAACGACTCAAACCAATCACCTCTTACTGACCGAGTCTGGCTCCAAACGGGGACGTCCGTATCACAAAAGAATGACGACTGAATTGAATTAATTTTCTTTGGAGCTGGAGGTAACCTGTTTTCTATGGGTGACGTCACACTCACTTGGTCCTGTTCTCAGATACAGTCAGTGGTAAAACTAATTTTCTTGCAACTTTTTACTGAGATGTAACTTGTTTTAAGGCAATATAAATCTTGAATATCATTAAGCATTTGATCTCGTGTTATTTTAAGCAACATGTCTAATGAGACAATGTTTCTTTTAACTTACCATAATGTTTCATTCATAATATTTGTACGTTTTATGTGTGAATAGTGAGTGGTCTTGTCAAAAAAACCAGACTTGCTAGATCTAGGCAAACTGGAAAGTTTTATTTAACTCAAAACACATGTAATGCTTAAGACTAAATTCTTTAGAAACGAGCAGTTTTACTGTAGTGCTTAAATTGGATTTATTTGGTAAGAAGTATATAAATACAACTATTTTAAATACCCACTGCGATGAATACTGTACTTTTTGTGTTTTTAAAAAGTTCTTGTGGCATTTTTCTGATGAGGGAGGACTAAGAAAATTAGAATCAGTGAATCAGAAGCAGATGAGAAAATGTTGCTTGAAAAAGATTGTATTTGTAATAGTTGTGTAACGATTCGTTTTAATCATTTTAAATTTGATTTGATATATATATGATTGACGATTCGATTCACTTTCAATTTGGACGATTCACTGACCTAAAAAAGATCTAGAACATCTTTATTAAAAACTTTAACTGGTGTATCTCAGAGATCAGTACCTGGTACTGAACAGTGCAGATCAAGTTTTCTAGATTGCTTGTATTTTTTGCAAGATAATTAAGTGTAAATTAAATTTGTGTAAAAACAAACAAGCAAACAAGAATGAATGTCAAATCCATTCACATTTTAGTTTAAAAAAGTTCAACCCCTTGTTGTTTTTCCACATCAAAATACTACAAAAGGAACATTATTAGAAGATTCTGCCACACTGTATGGTCACGTTTTGTTAAAATTAAAATTGTTTCCCACATTGGACTGTAATGATGGTTGATCATTTGTTGCTGCCATCACATGTGTGTTGTCCACTGTGATGTCCTTGATAAATTTTACATTGTAGTAAAATAAACCTACCTTGCCTCAATCTAAATGGTATTTTCCAAGATTGATTATCAAATTATCTAATTTTCAAAATGATTTTATAATGGTTTAGGTTGTTAAGTTTCCATTCTGCCTCAAGCCCTTTGATCTGGTTGGATCGAAGGAACAGAAATTGATTCATCAATTAATCATTGCTAGTGCTGTCACGCGAATAATTTTTTTGTGAGGATAATTAATCTCAACCTGTAATTAATCTACTTAATCTATTTTATTTGCAAATATCTTTAACCTAATATTTGCTGCAAAAAGCCTAATTTGGAGGTTATTTTCATTAAAACTTGTGAGATTGTGGCGCAGTAAAAGTAAAAAAAAAAACTTTAAAAATGGCTTTCGAAGTTTTACATTATAACAAACTTTACTTTTACACCATCAAGGGAGATTTTGTTTTCAATCTCAAATAATAAAAAAAGACATCAGGTCTAGAGTGTTCTAATCAAAAACATTAGAAAACTATAAGAATACTTTTCTTAGCAGATTGACTACGAACTTCCTATAAGGATCATAATAGATAAATTGACAAACTTTTCCACAGTTTTTCACAACAGCAAGACAGTTGAAAAGACATAAGGGATCTTATAGTGTTCTTTAACATGTTTGGGGAATTTGACCAGACTGGGATGAAGCAGAAGAAAAAGAGAGAAGATAAGAAGGAAATGAAACACGAGGACGTGACACCAGATGAATAGAACTATTTAGACTTTGTTTCTTTGAAACAAACTTTTGCTTCAGCATGAAGCGTGACAGTCACTTTCCTCAGCAAGACAGAGCATGGTTGGTGCGCACTGGAGCTGTTACCATGGCAACGCGATGCACGTAAATGACCATGGTATGAGCGGGACAAACCACTTTCAGGTGAGCATCGTCAGACATGAACGGACTTAACGGAAGCAAGACATTAATGCACAAAAAAAATAATTCGGTAAATGTCTGTAACCAATTAATCCCGATTACTGTAATAATTTCATAGCCCTAACCATCACACCCCCAATTTGTTATGTAAAAAAACCGTGGGTGAGCTAAAAGCTCTCTGCTTTGAGCTCTTAAACAGAGAGGGGAAGAGGGGTTGAGGTTGTTGTGTGCTAAAAATTCCGCCCACATCTCAGAGGCGAATTCCTAATAAACTCTGGCCGCTCTGCAGAAACCATGTCCTAAAAAAACGACCGATTTTTTATTTCTGCTAAAATCTGCATAATCTTATTTAAAACCCTTTTAAAATAGATCAAAATATGATAAGAGTAAGTTTTTAAAGATATAAAAAAGAAATCCTATTTCCCCTTAAAAGACACCTCAACATATTTTTAAAAAAACATCTAACCGAGACAAATTCTGGCAAATCTTTTTACCAATACCAATAAAAAGGAAAAACACTTATAGACTACTTTTCTAACTTGGATTGAGAAGGACATTATTTACAGTGTGGTTCTTCACTGATGATGGATCCAAGCTTAAATTCTGTGTATTTTTGCTGAAGATTCTCACAAATCAAAGTCAGCAGGAATTCTAAACCTGAATAAATATTTATAACGTAGAGGGAAAAATGTATTTTCCTGTTTGGTACACAGAGAAAAAAATGAATGAATACAATAGATGAATACAAAGAAGCTTTGAAAGTTTGTTCCCAAGATGTACAATACTTTTCACGAAACAGGAAAGTCTATAACGGTGATATAAATGAGCAAAATAAATAAGCATACCTAAAACTTGAGCAAGCCGAGGAAACAAGCTCATTTTGCTCCAGACATCTAGATGTGTGTATCAATTGTGTGTGGTTTGTTAGGGGCCATGCTAACTTGTCTGGTTATTAGCAATTCAGCTTCAGTGGAGGGGAACATTTCTGAGGTTCCAAGAAACTGCAATTACACCTCTTTACTCCGTTTGTTTACCTTTTTCTTCTTTTCTTTTTTTTCTATAACAGCCAATGTTGCAATTGGTTGGAAAGGGTGAACTGGGAGCAAAGTTCACAGTGAGAAAAGCTCAAACAAATGACAAAACTTAAAGAACAAGAACCAGCACTGCCCTCTAGTGGAGACAGGATAAATAAACTGTACACAAACCTGTTCTTTAGATTTTAGAGAGGAATGGAGAAGTTCGTGATTCTTCTTGACCTCAAGGATTTTTTTCACAAGGCCCCCTGACGAGATGGAAACAGGTACATTCAGTTCCTGACAAAAAGATGGCGCGCTGTGCTTTGAAAGGAGAAACAGAAACATGTGAAAGTGTACCGTGTTCCTCCTCACTGTCCAGTTCTTGAGCGGGTTCCTGTGAATGAGACAAAAAAAAACAGATAAGAATCCAAAAAATAGTGTCTCCCAATGTTCAAATTGACATTTGAGACACCTACTCGATCATTCTTAGGAGCACTGGGGGATGGAAGGGGCGCCTCCTCAACGAGGAATTGGTCATCATCCTCCTCCTCATCGTCTGACATCTTCTTACCGTCCATGATAACAGGTGCTCTGGGCTTGGCACTTGACGTCCTTCAAAACAGAACATTTGCTCATTTACAACTACATTCGTTCGATGGTATTTTCTGATCCTGCTTGTTTTTCCAATTTATTTCTTTGATTACTTTTCAGTTTGACAGTCACTAAGAAGAAATATAATGAAGAACATGAGTGCTGGATCCCATGAGTGACCTCACGTTACCTCTCTGATGGGGGGGCGTCAGTGTTGCTCTCTTGTCTCCTGACTCGAAGAGGTGCTGGTCGTGCACTGCCTGGTCGCATGGTCTGCCTACTTTTTTCCATAAAATGCCATAATTATAAGACGAAACATCTTAGTTCAAGTTCAAGATCTAAATGCATTTTGTAATGCAATGTAAAATTGAATTATACAAACATTTACTTTAAGTGTTTTTTTTGTTTAAACAAATTTTGACAAATGTCGCGTGTGACAGCAGGTCAACCTTCTAGATGACAGTTCTTCTGGACAGTAAAACTCATTTACAAATGCATTTAAAGTAACTGACATACAGTAGGTGTACAAACTATGAATATCTATACACATTTTTGTAAGATCATAAAGAGCAATTATAATAGAACACAGTGTTTAGCTTGTATGTAAATAGTATAGTTAAAATTTCCAAGTCATTAAAGTTATTATTCTTTGCTGATACCAGTATTTTTTTTAGCAACAATTGTAAAGAGCTGAATAATGCGGTAAATATTGAGTTAAATAAAGTTGAGTTAAAAACTAAAGTATCTAAAACTATCTCAATTGTCAACAAATTTCAACATATACTGAAATATAATTCCAGATATTTATAATATTGTGTTTTAGTTCTATCACATATAACTTACTGTATAGAAATTTGGGGTAATAATTATAAAAATTAACTGCATTATCTGTTCATACTTCAAAAACATTAGAACTATTCATAAAGCTGGTTAACTTGAACATACAAACAAATGTTTTTTTCAGTCTAAGATCCTTAAATTGTAAAAAGTATAAATCCTTATAAAATTTCAAACAGCACAACTTATGTATAAAGTCAGCAATAATAAACTCCCTTCCACTATTCAAAAGCTTTATGGCTTCTGTAAGGACAGAGAATGTGTGTGGATGAACGCCTGTTTGTTTGACTGTCTGTTTGTATGCTAATGTTTATGACTTTTATTTATTAATCATTTTATTTGTGTTTATGTTTTGTGATTTTACTATTTATTACATATTGTATCTTATTATTTTATTGTATTTTATTTTTAAACTCTTAAGTATACATTATAAATCTATTATTTTAGAAACAGAATGAAGGATGTCCCTTTCTGAGCGGAGTTTGCATGTTCTCCCCGTGCATTCGTGGGTTTTCTCCGGGGACTCCGGCTTCCTCCGACCATCCAAAAACATGCTTCATAAGTCAATTGGTCACTCTAAATTGTCCCCAGGTGTGGATGCAAGTGTGCATGGGTGTGTGAATGTGGTCCCTGCGACAGACTGGCGACCTGTCCAGAGGTGTCACCTGCCTTCGCCCACGAGTGGCCGGGTTAGGCTACGGCAACCCCGTGACCCCGAAAGGGACAAAACGGTATAGAAGATGAATGAATGAATGAGGCACTGATCAGAGAACATTTTAAATTTCATTGTACATGTGACAATGAATATAATAAATCTGTTCTTCAATTTATTGCACGAGAAGGGACTTATTATTGAGGGAATGTGGTGAATTTAAAATTCAGATGTTGAGAACCCCAAGACGTTTTGTGTATAGGTGTGTGGGGTAAAATTATGGAACGGGCTAAGCACAGGACATTCAAATTTGAACTAAAAAATACAAAGAATCTTTAGACAGAAGAACTTAAGAAAGTTATTTATGCAGATGGCAAGTCTAATTTCATTTTCCATTATGTAAAGTGCACTAATTTTTGTCAGTCAATTGGATTATAGAGAAAATGCTGTTTTAAAATTAACGTCTGCATATCTTTAGCTATTTTTTGTTGGGAAATGAATGTTTTTCTTTTTTGTTGTTTGAAACAAATCTCAATCTAAATCTAAATTTCTGCTTGGAATTTAGAAATGTTTCCTGTATTTTGTCAAGCCTTAGGTCACATTATAATATACTGTGATGGATAAACCTGGAGTTGATGTCAGACGGTATAGAGGATCCCACAGTGTTCCCATTTTCCTGAAGATGTGAACTTCGGGCAAAATGTGGATCATCATCTGTGAGCAGGAACCAAGGAGAATCAGTCAACATTGGATTATAATGCAAACACTACACAGATCCTGTATTAGTAAGACGAACTTTGGGACCACTTCAAACATTGCAACGTCTATGATTCTTCAAAAATGATAGAAATCAAATTCAGTTAAGTCAACATTTTGTAAACGTATCTGTAAAATAACATTTCAAATATACCCAAGCCTGTCCATTGTAAACTAGCAGAGATTGAACTTACATAAAAGCAGTAAAATACAGATATAGCTTTTCATCCATTGGAATACAGTGGAGAAAAAACTATTTTTCAATTCCAGATGCCATAAGTTGTCTCACTTGAAGAGAAAAGAGGTCTGTAATGTTCATCATAAATACACTTGTGAGAGAAAGAATTTAAAAAAGAATCCAGGAAATCAAATTGTTTAAATGTTAAAGAATGTATGTGTATAATGGTGCAGAAATAAGTATTCTGGTCCATCAACAAACAAGGAAGAATTCTACCCCTCAGAGACCTGTTACTCCTTCTTTACCAGTACTTGTCTAAACCATTAAACAATCAGACTACAACCCGTCACCATGGCCAAGACTAAAGACCTGTCAGATGATACCAGGGACAAGATTGTAGACCTTAACAAAAGTAGGATGAACCAATCTACAATTAGACAGCAGCTTGATGAGAAAAGATCAAATGTTGGAGGAATTATTTGAAAGACTCAAACCCTGCAGAGCTCCAAATGCTTTTGTGCTTAGAACAGCAAATCTCCAGTACTGTCCAGGACTGTTCTCCAGAGAACATCTGGAATGATCCAAAGGGGGATTGGGAGAAAGTCATGTGATCAGATGAGACCAAAATTGAACTGTTTGGTGCAAACATCACCATGTTTGGAGGGGTAGAAATGCTGAGTTGTAGTTGTTAATCCTGTGGCTACATCCTAATGCATGGACAACATACACTTTGAAAAACTGACTTTTACATTTTTAATATTAGCTTCTTTTTGAGGAAAACTTAAAATTAAAATGAGATTTTTTAGATCAGATTGTTTAAAAAGACTCGCAGTACAAGCTGCCTTTGCTAAATTCTACTTGTCCCTCCTGTAATCAAACCAGTCAATGTTGTCTTTTTAATATAATTTATGTCCAGCTGTGGATCATATGTTCAAATTATATCAGACTTCCTATTTTCATCTGGTTCACATGCGATTTGTTCACAGATCTAAACATTTAAATACTGTATACTGGTTGGAAGACTTACTTCAGTTACATTTGTGACATCTTTAAACAGACTGATTTTCAAATATTTGTATCCATAATGCAGGCAATGCCAATACTACTATAAGCTAAGGTGAAGAAAAAATGGATCATATATATGACCACGCCCACCTCCATCCATCCAGAATGTCCAGGAACATAAAGGTTTTGATTATTCCCAAACGACAAGAATTTGGATTTTTAACACATTGTTTTAGTAAATGTTAAAAAAAGGTAAAGAAAAAAAGACTAAACCTAAAACTTAACAGACCCACAGAGTAGTAGAAATTCATTTAACTTTTATTTACTGGTTTCCTCTCTGCTTAATCTGAGTAATAAAACAACATTTTTTTTGTTATTCAGTGATTCTAATCACCATTATAAAACAGTTTACAGCCTGAACCACAAGCAGTCATTAAGTATTTTATCAAAAACTGGACTATAGTTGGAGGACCGATCTAACCCATGTGGAATTTCCTTCAGTTTGTCACTACAAATGAGTAAACTGCTTTATTTATAGGAATGATCACAACAACTGATCTGCACGACTATATCCAGACCACATTAAGCCTTGAAATAGATTTTAAACAAGCTAAAGAAGATATACAGTAGTTCCTTTTAAATGCTTAAAAAGACATTAGACTCGTAACACAGAACACGTACCTCCATCACTGTCAGATTCATCTGTTGAGAACAAAAAAACAAGAAAGCTTTGTCACACAGGGGGACTAACAGACTGAGTGTGATTACAGCACTGAGGGAAAATGGGTTAAAACAATATCTTTATTGTATTCCAAGTTCCATGAATGTAGAATTTCCAAAGAAACTCAAACTAAATTCATTTATTTACCGCAACAGCGAATGATACTGGTAAGTAAAGAAAAATGTTTGATGGGCTATGAATTAACTTCAGAATAAGCACTGAAAAGCATAATTTTCCATCAGAATCTTTTTCTTAAAACAGATGAATATAATAGGTGATGTGGGGAAAATCTGACCTCCCATTTTAGGTCTTCGCCTTTGTCCTTTGGCAGATGACGGTCGAGGAATTCTCACGGGGCTGTCAGGCTGCAGAAGTAGGATAGAAATGAAAGAGATAAGCTAAAATACAAAGAAAATTTCTCATGTCCTTTATAGTAAAACCTCTGGAAATTTGGGTCCGAGTTTTTTGGTTTTTCGCTCCTCAAATAAAAAAACAAAACACAACTGCACTTCACTTTAGCCACTTGTAAAATAATATTGATAGAAAATTGCAAAAAAAATATGACAAATTCCTTTATAACCTACAGGTTTTGCAAAATAGCTTTTTCTATTTTTTCCAAAGTAGATTCCCACCTGGCTTCCAACTATGTCTGTGGGCTGCAGAGATGAGAGCAGAAAACAATGTGTATAATGAGGCACATAAAGTCATCACAAACTCTATTTTTTATATTACAAAGTGCTAAATACGACAGAGTATTAGGGGCTACCAAATAGAAGACAAATAAATGAGAATAAAATAGTAAAATAAGAAAAAGTCAACATTTTTAGAAAATAAAATTAAAAAATAAAGTTAAAAACTGCAAAAAAAAACTTTTACTGTTATAAAAAAATCAACAAATTATGAGAAGAAAGTTGTACATTTATTTTTCAAAAAAACGTAATTTTATAAGGAAAAATACATGCTTTTATGAAAAATGACATGTTGCATTTAGTTTTTAAAATATTTCAACAAAGACATATATATTCTCATTAAATGCTGACTTTTTTCTAATAATTTTATATTTTTCTTCCTACACTTATCTATTAATTTTCTTTTATGGTGGTCCCAATACTCCATTGTACATAATGTGCCTCATCATTGTGTTTGGGGTCATGGGTTATATGTGTTATTGTTTGGGAGAGGGGAGGGAAAGGGGTGGGTTGGTGTTTTTTATGTGTTTTTGCTTTTGTTTTGTTTTGAAATATAAAGAGGTTTGAGTTCCGCTAGGTATGAGAAACGCTTTTTATAAATAAAGTTTGATTGATTAAATCAAAACCAATACAAGGCAGCAGCGTCCTTCATTCAAGGGTAAAGAGTCACCGGTTGTGAGACTGCTTTCAGTCAGAATGTGAGGGGAATGTAAAGCTTTGTAAAGTAGGATAGTCTCTTATTTAAAGTGGGAGACTGTTCATCATAGAAAGATGTTTATGGCCAAAGACTGTTATTCTGTGTAAAACCTCACAGTCCTTTTTATGGGAGGTCCTGATGTCCTACCATTTAGGAGGAAGAGTCAGGCTAAGTAACAGTAAGTTTTTTATAACATTAATCAACGACAGGAGTTCTCTAATATGACCCCATTATCAGGAGGCTTTTGCTTGTATTTCCACCTGGCAGGGATCAATGTAGCTTTGGAAGAAGGACAGAATCATTGAGAGTTTTTATAAGAAAACAAAACAAAAGCGTGGGAAGCATGTCATAAATATAAAATATCTAACAGGCACGCTAAAACTACAGCAGCAGTTACTACATCTATTAAAAACCCACTCTAATGAAAACTGCGTTTTTAACTTGTTCTTGTAGAATTATTCTCAGAATAAAAAACAGATATAAAGAAAATTGAGAATAAAATAGTGTGCCTAAGAACTTCTTTATTCAAATCGTTTTGAATCAGAGGAAAAGATGAAAAAAAGACGTTTGAAAAAGCTTGTAGCAGTGACGTAGAAGCTACAACTAGTAAGTCACCGCTCATTTCTAATGGATCCACTTGCAGACAACTAGATTCATGTACATTTTGGTTTTCCTCGTCTGAGCTGACATCTGCCTCAAAACTGTACAGATGGATAGCTCTAACCTTGCTCGCCATTTTTGCTGCACTGTTAATGTTAGGCTGGGGGTGTGAGGGGCATTACGCTAGTGGGAGAGTGTAAACAGAAGGATGCCACAAAGCAGGGCAGGCTTACGCCACGCCAACAGTCCAGGCCACAACTGAGAGGTAAATTCCTAATGAACTCCTGCAGCTCTGCAAAAACTATGCCCTTGAAAACGACACCGGATTTTAATTTGGGCTAAAAACGGCATCGCCATCATTAAAGGAATGCTGTGGGAATGCTTTTACAATAGATCAAAAGAGGACTGGAGTGGGACTTTTAAAAGCTGAAGGGTTTCATTACCTCTTCATCAGGATTTTGTTCCTTGCAAAAGTAAGAGTTACAACAACAGAAAAATATGTTTATATTTTTAGTACGTGAGATAGTGAAAATTAACTTCCTAAATATGCTAAATGAAAAGCTTCTTCACCAAACGGTTGCTTGTCATTTTTTTAAAACTCACCTGTGGCACAGTTTTGGCTGTTTGGACCTCATCAGAATTGAGTTTCTGCTGCGGTTCTTCTGGTTCTCTGGTCTGAACACAAAACCATCTGTAAAATATCTACTATACTTTGTTCCAAATAAATAAACCATTCAGAGAGAAGTGAAGCTCTGTACCTTTTTCTCCCCACTTTCTGCAGTTTGCTCCCCTTTGCCGTTTTGTCTCTCTCTGTCTTTTTCTTTGTGGTTTCCTTTGTCCCCGTCTCTGTGAGAGCCTCTTTCTTTGTCTCTTTGTCGATCTCTTGTTTTGTCCTTGTCCTTCTCTTTGTCTCGAGAACGTCCACTCTCACGTTCTTTGTCACGTTCTCGCCTCTGGTCTCGACTCTTTTCTCCATCTGTGGTTAGGGCCTTTTGGTCGCTGCGATGGCGCCTGTCCGAATGCTCACGGTCGCGCTGGCGCTCTTTCTGCTCCCCCTTATGTTGCCGGTCTTTGGACTTCACGGTGTCCTTCTCTTCACGACTGCTGCTGCGCTCTGTCAATCTTTTTTTCCCCTGAAATTTTTAAAGGGAAAAATAACTTCAGACAAAAAAAAACAGAACAAGAAACACATAACTGGTCAAACTAAAAAAGTATATGAGCTGAGGACTTGCCTCTCCATCCAGATCATGGGTGCGCTCCTCCCTGTGCCTCTTGTCCTGGGATTTTTCTTGGGATTTCTCCTGGGACTTTGATGTGCCAGTCTTGGTTTTTGGGTCCACCTTTCCTTTTGAAAGCACTTGCTTCACTGCTTCATCACTGGATAACTGCAGGAAAAAAACAACATTCAATTCCTGTGGCAAATTAAACTTGAGACAGATTTTAAAACCACTTAAAATCTGCAGTTACTGCCGTTTTCAAACAATCGTTATGTCTGCCACATGTATGCAAGTTCTATGAAGATTTTCTGTTGCCAATAGAGGAAGATTAGAGGAAGATATCCCTGGACATCAGCTCATCTGTTCACTCCCATCTCCAGGGTATAATTAAAGATTTCTAAGTTTTTCCTGAAGTACAACAAAAAGTTTCCACAGAGAGATGCTGGATACTGAATGAGAAAAATGGCTTTTTGTTTTTGGGAAGTGTCTTCAGAACGTTGGGTCTCTAGAGCAACTGGGTTAACGCAGACAAAAAAAAAACAAGTATCTTCATTTTTTTTTCTGTGTGTGATCTTTCTGTCACACTGACCTTGTTGAGGCAACACTTGCCGATGGCCTGAAGCAGCTCATTGGTTTTCTCCGGCTCATGGCCAGCAACGATTCGCGCAGGCTTTGCTGTCAAAGGCTCGCCACTTACCAAAGCCACAACGTCTATGGCTTTCTGAAGGAAAGCCATTCTTGCTTCTTTGCCCTAAAAATCAAAATGAGCAACAGAAAGGTGAGTTTAAAAAATGCAGTAAAAGAAGGAGTTTAAGAGCTTTCCCTTTTTTTAAAGCATCAGTTTGTAGGTTACAAGTCAGTGATGTGATCAATAATTAACAAATACATATCAGAGGAACTAATGACTTAAAAATGGTTCCTCTTTGCAAAACTGAAATGAAAAAGCACATTTTAAAACATTTAGGGAAGAGAAGAGTATGTATGTTTGTACATGTAGGAGAACTTTGAGAACTTCACAGAAAGCCAATTGTTTTTGCTTTGTTTTGTGAGTGGGGGATAACCTAAAAGAACAACTCTGCAGAAAAACATAATTAGTTAAAGATCATTCACTCTAACTCCATCATTGAAGGCTTTCTGGAAAATACTAAACTGAGACAAGCACTTTCCTTCTCACCTAACTGTACCAGCATCTCTACTTTACTTTGATTTTTTTTCCTTTTTTGAGGGGTATGGTCTGTAATTTAACGCTAAATATTCCAGATAAAATCTAAGTAATGGACCTGCACAAAAGAGTCATAATTGGTGAAATTAAATGAAAAAGAAATGTAAGTGGGTTCAATTTTTTTCTCTTTGATGTGCGGCACCAAATTATATCCCAGGAGGAGAAATTATCTTCACAAATCACATGAACGGGGATCCATTTCTTCACTTTTCAACCAGCCCAACTCTTACATAAATCCACTATTCAAAGCTGTTGTAGAACGCATGTTTGGATGAGACGTTACTGTTCACATAGAAACAGTAACCCTGAAAAATTACAAATATTTACTAGCTATAATCAGTTGTCATCAATTAAAAACTAATTTTTAAAAATTATGAAAAAGAGAGTGAACTATAAATGTCTTGATTGTTAAATAATTATTTCAACAATGCGTGATCTAAACCTTGTTTGAGTGCAACATCCTGCTGGTGGAGTTTGGCAGAATTAAGGCACTGAAATAACATTCAATGCGAGTTACACTCAGAAAAGATAAGCATTTTTACAGGCTCACTTGCAAACAGCCGACTTAAGTTTTAACACCTCAGGAAACCTTCTCAGCCATTCAGAGCCAGATCCTGTCAATGAGGAGCTTCTCTTTCAGACAGGGTGTTTGCTTACACCACGCACAGACACACTTCAACCGTCTGAGGCAACACAAGGACAACCTGGTCTTCTGTTACTTTTCAGAACAAAAAGCAGTTGTGCAAAATAATTGTGATACTTTGCATTTACAGAAAAGATATATTCATAAAATCGGTCAGAAGAAGATGAACAAACCAACAAATGTGCTGCATAACATCCCAATTTTTTTTCCCAAAAAGCTTTATATAATAGTTAAGTTTAAAATAGTTTGCATAGAATTATCCACCACATGCAAACATATAAACTTTTGCTATAATACACATATTTATTTTATTGATGTATGTTTATATCTATAGTTTCATTTATATATTTTCTCTACTCGAGTAATACGTTTCGTTCATCATCTATGCTTTTCCATGACTTTCTACTTTATTTTGTCACTAGTTTTTGCTTAAATCATACTAAACTCTCTTTACATTTAAAGATGTATTTTTTATCTAACCTTTAATTAAAATGTTTTCTTTATTTTCTGCTTTATCTAGCACTTCTAATGGACGGAGAGTCTGTGCTGAAAGTGGTACAGATCAGTCTGATAAATCTCCAACATTCTGTTTGCACAAGCAAAACACTTACATGAAGAAATATGCAGGTTTCCTTATTTTGATTTCTTATTTAATTTCTCATTAAATCAAAATAGTTCAAATGTACTGATATCTGTTCCACATTTCCATTTGTTCAATACATAAATCAGTGTCTAAAGCTTTCCCTGAGTTTACTAAAAATCTTATTTTATTTTATGGTATTCTAGTCATGTTCTGCTTGTAGAACAAGCTTCAGTTTTTAGTCTGAACCCTGAAAATAGTTTTTCAATGAAAGTTTTAATTTTGCTTTGAAAAAAAAGATGGCTGGAAAAGACTGTTTGCACAAGTCTAGTATTTGAATGATAACCTTTTGTAGATTTATGCAAGCTATTTTATCCTTTCTAAACATAGATATGGGTGTTTACTGTAGACTCATATTTTTTATAATATAATTTGCCAGATTTCACTTTAGAGTTCAATTAAAGAAGTATATGGAATACGTATTTTATTCCAGTTCTTCAAACCTTTAAGTTCTAGAATTTTATCAGCAAGAGTAGCTTTCACATTTACATTACATTTGCTGTTTTCTTGGTTTTATTTGCAGGTATGTAATATTTGGACACGTACCCAAATGCATTCAAAGAAACACTTAGGAATATTACCAAAACAACATTTTCTTGAGTTGCCAGAATACAAAAAGAATAGCAGACTTACATTGACATTGTCTGACTTCATTTCATTTTCTTCATATAAGCCTTTCATAAAACCAGTAGTTCTGATGACCTACAAGAGATGAGAATGAGCATTATTTCATGTCATTTTTGTCACTTTCAAAAAAGCAAACATCATCTTAATCTTGGCTACATCAGCAATAACACACAACTCATTCCTCATTTTATAAAATTGTTAAAAGCCTTAAGTGAAGATTTAGGGACTTCTTTAACCAGGAAGCATTAACGTCTTAACTCCTAAGCCCAGACAGAGATAAGAATGTAATCAGAGAAAAGGAGTCATTTAAATGGACGTGCATCTATTGTTAAAATATGCATGAAACTACAGCGAAATACAAGACAACTTCACAAGTGAGGCGTAAGGAAAAGATCCAAGCTCTGTTTAGAAAACAGATTGCTTTCTGCGCCACACCTCTGAGAATCCTCCATACATGTTTTATTTATTCTGGTTATCTTAAAGAGCTACTCTGATTAGCTTTTTTAACAATTTGGTGCCCAGTGTGCTTTCAATTATGATTGAAGCCGTTTTTAACCTTAATTGAAAAAAAAAACAAAAAAACGTTGTTTTCTAGGACATGATTTCTGCAGGGCGGCAGTAGTTCATTAGAAATTTGCCACTGAGTTGTGGGCAGGACCCCCTATCCCTCCCCTTGGCTGAGAACTGTTTACATGCTCTCCCATTAGCTTACAACCCATCACACCCCAACCTAACATTAGAGGTATATATATATATATATATATATATATATATATATATATATGTCTTTAAAATGTCTTTAAAATGTAATGGGATTCAAAAATAGTTTTAAATAGTTAAAATAACTTATATTAATAAGACATTTCTACAAGTTTATGGATACAGATAATCTTTTCACCACATGTTCCAAGAAAATACCTCCTAATCAACAAATGCCAGGTTTATCAATGTTTGTGAAAATATTTTTACGAGCTTTACAGAAAGATAACGTTTTGGCAGCATTAAAATATGAAAACTAAAAGTTACAAAGTTGACATAATAAAAAATGAATTAAAAAATGAACGTGACATTCATAAATGGAAAAAAAGGTTTAATAAATGAAAAATGTTTTGTCTTTGACTATTGAATATGTTGTGCATAAACAAGTGCAAACATAGAACAGGATTTTTTGACTTGTGACTTTTGTAGAAGTGAGGGTTCTTCACATGACAATGGAATATTTATTTAAAAGTACTGGTTTAAACTTTATACAAGTATTTATTTTTCTACTATTTCAACACATACAGGCGTAGATAAACGAGTACACGTTTACTACAAGTAACTCAACTTCATCCTTCGTCATTGGAGGATCTGCTGAACATCACTGTTGAAAAGTTCAGTCAAAGAAAACTAAACTGCCCTCGTGTTACCGATAAGTCAACTTAAAGTACTGACTTAAATTGCTTTGTTGAACCTGGTCTGAGCCCAGGTGCTGCCTAGCAACTGAACGACGCTGCTCATCCAGTTAGCTAGCTAGCAAACGAAGCTAACATGTTGGGCTACCCAACAGCAGCGATTCTGCAAAAAATAATAAAATACAAAATAAAAATACAGCGTTCCTGTCCTCCAAAGACAAATGTATTTTTCCTCCTGCGGATGATGACAGCCGTAACAGTTGTGTTACCCAACGCTTCTTAATGTATTTAACTAGCTTTGCTTGTGCTATTTAGGTGCACTAGCCAAGCTAACTACACCCCGCGTCTACGTTTATTAGCGAATTTTGATTCTTTTCGCGCCAATTTTTTCCAACAAAAAGGGCGGGTGGTGGGGGTAAAGAAATCACCACGTCACGAAGTTACTGTAAAACAAAATTCAGTGTCACCTCGATGAAGATGTCGTGCAGGTATCGGAACGGCGGCTTGCTGAGCAGCTTTTCCATCAGCGGTGGTTTCTTTATGACTTTACCCAATGTTTCCTGAGTCCGTTTCACCACCGCCGCATTCATGGCGGCGGTAAACACACACACACAACCAAGTGCGTAAACGCTAAAAAGGTGAAGCAGCAAAAGCCCAGTGCGAAAGCCGAACAGATCTACAGTTTGGTTGCCATGTCAATACTCCGCAATCCCACAATGCTTCACTTTTGACAAGTGCGCCTGCGCTCAAATCTCGACTAGCCAAGCGCTTTGTAACCATGACAACAGTTTGGAAAAAAATGCCGAAGGTGAAGCAAATACTAATTTAGCAACACGGATGGTTTGGGAATGAATATAAACATTTTATTTTACATTTTTATTGATCTTGCTTATTTCGTGACCACTTTTGACAAAAGGCATGAATCTTTACAGCACAGCCATAATCTGAAGGTCTAATCTTACTGATAAACTATTATCCCTGTTGGAAATGGGGTCCTGCACACAGAAGAACTAGTATAATATAACTAATTTACAGTATCAAGAAAATGACGAGCACAAAAAAAAAAAAAAAAAAAAAAAGAATTTAATTGAATTATTTAATTAAAAATATAAAAAAAAACAATAAAATAACTTACAGCTTCAACAATTGTTGTACAAAATAAATAACAAGTTTCTGTGTGACATTAGTGCTAAAATATAGAAATCTGTGCTTTACAATAAATGCACAGACTGTCACACCAACCAGTTGATCTGGTTGTGTGACATACTTTAAATGTGATAATATCCAAAGTTTTGTTGTGACAAAAGGATTGTGAACACATTCTCTTTTTGAAAGTACTCATCCCTTCCTCTTAGTAAGAGCAAACGTTTGGTGATACTTTGTTGTGCAGGTTATGACTGGTTGCACAAAAAAATCTTTCTGGCTGTTGATTTTCATCAAAATGCATTTAAAATCATTAAAAATGATCTGTCTGTCCATCTGTCTATATAACCAAAAGTATTGGCTCACCTGCCTTGACTCGCGTGTGAAGTGAAATCCTTTCCCATTCCTGACCCATAAAGTTCAGTATGATGTGGGCCCACCTTTTGCAGCAAATACAGCTTCAACTCTTCTGGGAAGGCTGTCCTCAAGGTTGAGGAGTGTGTTGCTAGGAATTTTGACCATTCTTCCAAAAGTGCATTAGTGAGGTCACACACAGATGTCAGTGGAGAAGACCTGGCTCTCAGTCTCTGCTCTAATTCCTCCTGAAGGTGTTCTATGGGGTTCAGGTCAGGCCTTGTTGCAGGCCAGTCGAGTTCATCCTCACCAGACTTGGTGAGGATGATTTTTAGTGATTTTGGTGTTTTTTTTTTCATAGCTGGAAGTAAATTCAGGCGTCAAAGCTTAATAGATTAATCCAAACAGTTGAGCCAAGTGTTTCTGATTCAATGAATTCTTTTGAAAGTGACAAAGATAGTAATCAAAAAACATAAAAATATCTATATATTGAAAATTGTCTCATCTTATCTTATCTTAGATTTTAGGTAGAAAGCGTTTGTCTGGTTGTACCTTTTTGGTTTGTTCAACAAGTTAGTTTTTTCTTGTATTACAGGAATTTCAACCTCAAAAGAAGCATTGAAGGAGATGGAGAAAAATCAGTACAGTTCTGAGTTGAGTGGCTTTGAAAGCTTGTGTGCTTTGTTTCTCTCATCATTCATTGCATAGATTTGTGACAGACCTGTTTGACAAGTTCAGCTCACGGTCTCCTACAAGAAGGAGGGCATGTAGGAGAGCAGGAGCAGATTCCTGTTGATTCTTGACAAGGTAAGAAGATTAGCGATTTTAGAAAACTATTTAATTTAATTGCATTTTATTTTAAACAAGTGGGGTTTCTGTTAAAGTTTGCATTTGTGACATAGTTTAGGAGAAAAAAGGCACAATTTTCATTTATTTAAATGTTGATTTTTATTTGCAGGATTGAAAAATGATCTGATTGAACAGTACAGTTTTAATGTTCGCAATAGAAAGTTTAAATAATGACTTTTTCTAATGTTCATCTTAAAATTGTGCCGATTTTACTGATCTTACTTTCCTTTCTTCTCCTCGGCTGACCATGAAAGGGCCTGTCAGGCTTGTTTGGTGAGTCAGCATTCACTGTAAAGTTACTCTTGGTTGGCTGTCATGGCAGCTGATTGAAAGGAAACGTTTTCTTTGGGTTTAAACTGCTTTTCTTCCATCTCCTAATGCAGGTTCCAGCTGTTACCTCAGTTTCGTAAAAAGACGTGGAGCAATGCTTCGCTGGTTCATCATTGTTGTGTTTATCGGCATCTGTGCCGGAGCCTCAGAGCATAAAAAGAAAAGTGTGAAGCCTAATCCCCTGTCAAAAGGTTTGTTCCTCGCTTCTCAAGACCACAAGATTGACTGAAATATGAGCAGAGAGCTAGATTTTCTTTGTGGTTTCTTTAGGATGGGGTGATGAAATTAACTGGGTCCAAAGTTATGGAGAGGGTCTTTCAAAAACAGTCAAGAGGTGAGAATTTACTTCCTTAGAGCTTGTTTATCACGTTTTCTTAATCTTTTTCATATATTAGTCCAGTACTTCAACGTAATGGACTGTGGCCATCTTCTTATCCCACAAAAGCAAAGAATGTTTGCATTTATCATTAATCATTTACAATCTGGCAAGGCAATTTGTTTTCTCAATGATTCGGATGTGCACGGCTGAGTTCACGCTTACAATTGTGTTGAGAAATGTGCTTTGTTGTTTCACTCTCTCAGTCAGAAGCCCCTGATGGTCATTCATCACAAAGAAGAGTGCCCATACAGCCAAGGTAGGGCTCCAACTTTGCTTTGCCGGGGAAAATAAAAGAATGCATGCATGAATACACACACAGTTCGTGTGAGCTTAGTTCCATTCAAACCTGCGTTCAGTTGAGGAAGTTGCTGGGAAACAGCACCGTTCCAGGAAAAGGTTCAGATTTGGGTTCAAACTTGCTCATAGTTTCATGTCCAAAGTGAAAAGTCTCCAGGCTCTGTTGTCAGCATTCATCAGTCACTAAGCACCTTTTAGACCACTTTTAATTGGTGTTTGTGTGTTAGTTAGGATTTTGAAGTTCACAAAATGTTATAATCATTGTTTACCTGAGCTGAGACACCAGACTAAAAAAAACTGTGCCAACAGCTCTGAAGAAAGCATTTGTTGCTAATGATACCCTCCAGAAAATGGCTAAAGATGAATTCATCATGATCAACTTGGTGGTAAATAAAGAATTTTTTCCACTTTGGTTTGAAATGACAAAAAAACTAAACTGTTTGAAAAAACCAATATTTTTCAAATGACATGACAAATCTGCGTAATTGTTGCATTCTTGAAAAACAGGAGGAAACTATGGACAAGAATCTGGCTCCTGATGGCTATTATGTTCCACGCATTCTCTTTGTTGGTAAATATAACCTTAAAATGATCCCAATTAAGTATAACAAATATTATGACTATTTGAGTCTTTATGAATGTGTAATTCCTTCCTTAATAGCTACTTTTGCTGCCACATAAGATTGACAAACTGGTTTAGCAAAGTTTAGACTGGTTCGTCATGAGCTTTCTTCCAAACTGAAACAACGTCTTTGTGCAGATCCGTCACTGACTGTGCGTGCAGATATCACTGGAAGGTACGGCAACCGCCACTACGCCTACGCTCCAGAAGACATCGGAGTCTGTGAGTAACTAAAAGTCCTCCCTGTATGACAGGTTTCTCCACTCACCTGTCAGCTTCCTGCAGGCGGATTAAACCCCACCTTTTAAAAAATGTTCCTTTTTTTCCGTTTAGAGAAGCAGGAACACATCCAACCAGTATTTAGGCCGATTTCCCATTAATGGCTCAGTTGGGTTGAAGAGTTTGAAGCTGTTTCCACTTTCAGGAGCGACAGTATAAATATAATGATGTGAAAAAGACTCACTGCTGTCAAACAGTGGACTGCAGAGCTTCCAGCTCCATCCTGAAACTAAGAAGTAGCTACAGAAGTGTAAATTTCATAGTCACAGAGCCTTAGCTTGGCAGAACTAACTACTGTGGTATTATAACCCACAATGTGATGTCCACACATGTGAACAGCAAGTCTTAAAAGGTTAAATATACAAAAATAAACAACAACATGCCATTATGGGTAATTGTGTCACATTTTAGCTACAAAACAAGGATGTTAATGCATTTAAAATGGAACTGATGCATAAAAAACCTCAAATTAAATAAAACAAAAACACAAATATCAAATATGAACTACTTTAATCTGGAAGGTTTTCAGATTATTCTCAGCATTTCTTTGCTTTGAACCACTATTATGAAGTCACATCTCACTTTAAACTTCAATTATAGTCAAATGAATTGTTGAAAAACTTAAATCCTATCTGTATCTAAGAAAATGTAAGCATGGACACTGGAACAAATCTGGTTCACTTGGTCAGGTAAATTACAAAAATTTAACTTGTGTTTTTTTTTTTTTCAATAATCTAGATTCATGCAAAAGTTAAAAAAAAAATGTGGGTCACATAACCATAAACCATTAAAAAACTCGACTTTTCCAGAATAATACGATGTGTACCTTTTGGTTTGTGCAGCCTGATCTCTGGATTTGTGAGATCTTTGGTGTAAATTCTGCTCCGTTTCTCCACAGTGATCAGCAACATGAAAAAAGCGAAGGTGCTGCTACACAATGAACTCTGAGGAAGATCTGCATCTGCTGAACAACATTCCAACTTCTAATAAAACCACTTTTACTAAAACAGTTTTGTTTGCACTTCCCAGTTGATTGTGTTTATGAACCCACTTAAACTGATACGCTTCTTTTACTGTTAGGTCATATTTATTTTGCCGCAGAGAAAAAAAATGCAAACTAAATGTTTTGTTTTGAGAAAGATTGGAGCGCACAGACAAGGATCATGCTGTGAAATGGCAGCAAAGCGTGAAGCTGTTTTAAAAAAATAAAGTAGAAGTCAAGTGAGATATTTTCCAAATAATAGGAGGGGTGGAATGAATCCTCTGCAGACAGAAGCTGGGAGTGTCGTGTTTCCAACACTTGATGGCAGTACAATGAAGCCAACCAAAGATGAAGGCAGTGGAACATTTTCCAGACGCTTAAATACTGAAATGAAGAAACATACATTTTTATCAGGACTTTTCAATTAGAACACTTGTCAAAAACAGGATATTATCTGAATTATAAATTAAAAACAAACAAACAAGCACATTCTGTTGTAAACATGTCTTTGGCACAGTAGATTCAGCTCAAGAACAGTTTTATTTTTAAAACTAAAAAATCCAACACAGGACCTCAGTTTCTTTATTTCCAGCTTCAGGAGCAGTTTTTAGTTCTCATTGATGTATTTTTCTCATGGGTTCATTTAAATTATTACATTTGAATGGTCCCTTCACTTCCTTTTTCCCAGAAAAATAAGTGGAAAATTGAAGAGATAAATCTGCAGACATTGAAGTTTAGAAAGTTTCTTATTCGCGTTAGCACACTGCCAAAGCTCCACAGAGGTAATGAGATGTCTTCAGAAGCCTCTTCATCTCACATCACTTTGAAATCCTCATTATTATTTTCCTTCGCAGTTCACAAAAAAATCTTAAAATCTGTTCAATTATTCACCTTATTGCTCTATCAAGGGAGACAATTTGGAATTTTTCAAATTTTCTTCCTGGGATAAAACTCCCCGGTGTATGACAAATGTTTTGATTTTGCTGCAAGGTGGATCTGACAATTTACCCTTTGAAAATAAGAATAATTTTTTTCTTGGTTTTCCCTTAAATGATTATTTATATTAACTTCTGATTTTTCATTGTTGAGATTTGTTGTACAAAATGCAACACGTCTAGAAAAAAAGCAAAAAAGCTGAAAATGACCTTGATTCAAGGAAAATATTCAAGTTTTAATGTAAAGTCTGTTGGAGATATTTAAAGGGTTAAAAATGATCTGTTTTCCGCCTCTTTTCTCTTTCCTTAGAGTTTCTATCTATGCCTGTCTATCTATGGCTGCTCTCATCACAATCTTTTACACATTTTCTTTCATTTTGCTGACAACCTTCCTCCACCCATCTCAACTGCTTGCAGACACCTTTTCACCTCTTTCTTACACTCCCTGTTGCTCTGGACTGTTGACTTCAAGTCTTTCACCTTCTTCACCTCAGCTCCCTGTTACCTCACTATTCTTCCCAATACACACAGAGACTCGCTCTTGCTGCAGCTGACCTTCGTTCCTCTGCTTCTTTCCCCAGAAACATCCACAAGGCACATATTACATGTGTGGTTCTCTTTCTCTGCACGAAATCATAGCGTTGTTCACCTCTGTCCTCAGTCTAAGATCCTTTCCTCTTTCCCACAACTTCATTATGGCATTCATCAGTTTGATCATTCATACAAACATACAATTCCATTATTATAAGCATTGATACAGCAATTTATAACAACTGCAGCTGAATCGTCACCACAATGAGAAAGAAAGAAAAATAAAACGTCTGGACTCCAAACCTCCTGCAGGATAATCACAAACACACACAGACACACAGCTAAGATTAAGGATCTTCATTTTGACTTTGCCAGTGACAAGGACACAGAGATATTAGTCCTTGTTTGCACAATTTAGCTATTCAAATATCCTCGTATACGAGAAAACAGCTCCTAAATGAGAAAATGACTGGGTGATTTGCCATAAACCTGCTCTTTTATTCTTACCGCACACTTCCACACACCGGTGGTGCACACACAGACCCATTACGCACACTTCCACACTTAACTGCACGATTTTCCACAGACACACATACAGGGGCGCACACGGGACCAGAACGCTGTTATAATGCAATCTGTGGAAACGGTGCCAATTTTGCCACGTAAGTCAGAAAGGTCAAACCGCAAATGTCAGCTTTTTTTTTCTCTTTTATTTTAATTATTCTGTCAGGTTCAAAGAGTCTTCATCAGAACTGAGCCGTCCTGACAAAGGAAGGCCTGAGCTCACAGATAAGCTCAATCTGCGTCTCCTCTTGACACTTTCTTCTCTATACTTAGCCTATCTGCTCCCCTCTCACACACAGGATTACCACTGAGTAAATTACAATGTAGCACGGTGTCAAAGAGATGCTTTAGCAATTATCGACTGACTGAGGATGTGGAGTCAATTCATTTACACTGTGCGCCGTCTTTATGTTCACTTAGAGTTGCATCAAAGCTGATTCCACTGGTACTGACATATTGATCGTCTCTGCAACAGGAAACAGCAGCCGTGCCAATCACAGAGATCGGTCAGAAGGTTTCGCTGAAGGAGGAGCATTTGTCAATGCCTTGGTTTCAGAGCTAGATTTAATGTTTCCAACAATTCAAAGACTGAGGGTGTATCGAGACCGGAAAAGTCTGTTGGTCCAGACTGAGTCTGCTTAATATGGTTTGGATCAAGCCCTCAACCTTGCGTTTGGTCTTTATTTAGACTGCTGTCAAACGGAAGTTTTGATTTGAACCAAAGCTTGTAAACAAAACCATGTGACTAAAGATCACTTCAGTCACTGGCCAGGAATTCCGAGGGCAAAGCAATGTGATAAAGAGTAATGGAAGTCCTGAGCTTTGCAATGCTTGTTGGGATAGTTCGCATATTCAAAGAATATTTCTCTGACCAATTTAGAAATCTCTGAGTCAAGATCAGATGCAACATTTTTTACTGCTGCTTTGGTATGACAGAGGCATGCTGCAAGGTGGTTACTAAAGAGGGAACGGCTATGAAGATACACTGATTTGGTCCAGTTGTTTCAATCCGAGCTCAGAGCCTATTCAGAATGAGAAAACGCAGAGCGACCCGGAGCTCAGTCCAATTCAAAATCCACCTCGAATGAGCAGTTCCTGGCCCCGGACCAGGGTTCACTTGGATGTGTTTAGACTGAAAATTTGTTCTGGATTATCGGGGGAACAAACTCTGCTCGACTTCAAGCGAACCAAATGTGTCCCTTCTGAATTTAGCCCAACTTTTCCTTATTATAGCCCGCAGCAGTCACTGACTGCAAAGACCATATTGTTTTCATATTTGGAAACATTACTGCGCCTTTGAGTGAAAATCTGCACACACACAGTACCCAGGGAAAATGAATTTTGGGCATAGAGACCGACCCCCTCCAAAGATGGTGACATTGTGGCAAGCGAAACCATCAAAAATAATGAATGGGTTGAAAAGCGCTTGTGGAGCAAAATATTTTCAAAATACACAAAGAAAACCAAAACACGTGTTGAGGATATCCCAGGAATGTTTTGAAATTATTACGGGATTGCCACACGACCATTTTTTGGCAGGACTGGCACTAACATCAGGGTTCAATTCCCAAGGTGCAATGAACTTCATCCAGTGTGGGTCCTTGGGCAAGACCCACTGCTCTACTGCCTAACTATGTAGCCACAAGGGGCCCCAAGTCTGGGTTTCCCAGTGCCGGCCTAGCAGCCCCAGGTTAAAGATACAGGGGTGCATGAGGAAGGGAGTTCGGCGAAAAAATCTCTGCCAACCCACCTGTGTGCCCTTTGTTACTTTGGAAGTGTCATTGTTTTTGATCGCATACATTTAGACAAAATGTATGTTTTCATCAGACTTTATTTTTAGATTTTGGGCCCTTTAGTGAGTCTTACAAAATCAAGTGTTAGTCGTTCAGGTTTTGTGCTGTTGGAACATCCTTGTAAATTTTTCCTAAACCTAAAAACACTTCAGGAATCTGGGATAACAGCTGTCCCAAAGTAATCACTTATGGACAGTAAACTGCCTACAAAATCGGTCCGTTTTGTTTGGTCCATTTTACCTTAAGTTCATAAAGTGAGTCATAAGATGTTTTTCACCTTAACTTTTTAAATTTAATTCTGTTAAAATGTATTAAATCAATTTAAGGTGACATTTTGTTCGATAATAAAATCACTCTCGAAAAACAAGATCATTTTCTAAAGTCATAAATATGTTTGCATCAAATGAAATTTGCTATGTAAGATTCTTAATTTTGAAAAAAAAAAAGAAAAGAGGCAAACCAAGGACTTCCTGTTTGAACAAAAGCAACCTGTGACTTCACATAACCACTAGGAGGCTTTTCATGCAAAACTGACAGTTTCTATTTAGACAAATATAAAACAGTTCAAGTCAAACAGGGGAAATAAAGTTTCCCTGTGTGGTTAGATTTGGCATCTGTGACAACTGCACTGAGAGTATTTTTTATGTAATTATTAAAAATAGAAATAAAACATATTTTTGTTTTAAAACTGCTATACTCTACAATAGTATTAGGGTATTAGGGCCACCATAAAAGAAGAAAAATACACATAGATATGAGAATAACGTGGTCAAAATATGATTCTGTGAGAATTAATCCGTAAAATTATGAGAAAAAAGTAAAAATTTTTGAGAACAAAGTTGCAAGAGAAGGATAAAGGTCAAAATTGTACAAGAATAAAGTTGCAAAATTATGAAAAAAAACTATGATCAGTTTTATGAGTATAACATCAAAAATATGAGTAAAAGTGTTAAAACAGAAATAGTCAAATTTGTATGAGAATAAAGTTGTAAAATTATGAGAAAAAAGTAAAAGTTGCAAGAATAATTACTGAAAATAAAATTTTACTTTTAGATTTTTAAATATTTGAACAAAGATATTTGAACATTACCCTAGTTGTCTAGTATATGTTTCACAATTCAGTGAAATTGGATGACCATCCCACTGCTCATTATCTCATCTGCTTTACTTTTGTTTGTAAATGTTCTTTATTTAAAAAAAAAAAAAAAACGGAAGATTTTCTTTCAAAATTACACCCTTTTAAGTGATGAAAAGTTTCCTCTCATAAAATGTTCACTTCTTTCTTATAATTGCAATTCCATGCACACTTGCTGTACTGCTTGGTTTTTAAAGCCTCGTCAATGATTCTGTTGTATGGCGTTGTACACGAGTTCACTTTCATTGATGTCTAGTCTACTCTGATTTTTGTGATTTTTAAGCACCTGAGGTTAATTTCCGTTGTAGCATTTACAACTTTTCCCTTTTCTCACTGATGTGATCACAGGCAGATATTCATGATGCTGTTTCATCAGCGATATGTCAAGCCTGATGTTTCTACAGTCTGTGGTCCCACTGCTGCTAATTATGCACTTTCACTTTGGCGGGATCCATCTGTGTTCTGACTGTGTGATATGAAGCTCAGCCTTTGGATCTTCCCATTTCATTAAGCATTCTCCTTTTTGTCTTTTCTGCAGAGTGATGGCTTTAAGCAAAATTTTCTTTGTAAGCTCGTTTCTGTGCAGAATCCTGTACTGTTTGACGTCATGTTATGATGATTCCGTTTCAGGCAGAGATGTTCACAAGTCTTGATAATAAAATAACAAGTGATAATAAATTGTAATAAACAATTCTTACAGGAGATAAAAAGGAGGATGAACGTGAGACTGTGTGATTCAAGTCCACATCTCCTCATCCGGTTACAGTTGAAACCCTGTAGATCAGTCAGTACTTTACTGCAGCCTGGTGTCATGTGATGCCCCTGCAGTGCATCAAGGGATTTTTTTTTTAAGAGACTCTGCTTTTGAATTGTGTTAGTTGGGGATATCACTGAATAAAACACACACACAGGCTCACGCATGCACACAGGCACAAGGTCACAGAGGTACTCTAACCAGTGAATAACAGGAGGCTGCAGCCAGCTGAGATGGAGACTGTTCTTGCCATGTGATTCGCCACATACATCAACTCTGTTGAGCAGAAAATTGAAATGGAAATGTGGGCCTTGGAGGAGTGTGGCTTCCATTTACCCCTGGACCAGAGCTAATGATTTGTCATTTCTCTCAGGGGCACAACTGGCTGCCCTCTCCCTCACAGCCTGACTGCACCAGAGGCCCAGCAGCCGTTCTCCAGCACCGGGCCTCGGACCGGCACCCCTTTCTAGAATTTGTTTTAAAAAGAGGAAAAACTAATCAACTGATCATAAGAACTGGCACCTAGTTATTAATCAAAAACATGCCCAAACTTAAACACTTAGTACCCGGTAAAAATGAATGTGGGGTTAAGTGAACAATCTCCCCCCAAAAAATGAGGACATTAAAGCGGGAGAAAATGTCCAATTGGGGCTAAAGTTCTAAATCAGTTCTAAATCCACAAACAAAAACAAAACACGCATTGGGTTTATATTAAATTAGATTTAAATGTATTCTGTCACAGGACCTACAACTCAATGGAGATTTTGTGGCAAAGCGTAAAGTTTGGGGATTTTTATATTTTACCTTAATATGGTGAAAGTAAACTGTGTTTGATACACACACAGCTCAAGTCTACAACCCCAACCGAAGTTTCGTTGACCCCTTCACCCCATGAAGAGGCCGCCATCTTGAATTTCTAAAAATAAATGAATTACCCTTAGTACTCGCTACAAATTTAAACAAAATAAAACCAAAAGCCACATAGTAAATAACAATCTTTCACAGTTTCAAACAAAAAGACAGAAACTCAGATGGCAACTAAAGAAGATATTCAAACTTGCTGTCGACCACAATGGCACAACAAATTTGCCATCCACAACTTTAGAAAACGCCCCCAATCTTCTCTTTTACAACATTTTGCCAAAAAAGAAAAAAAAATGTTCAGATTTAGTGCATACCCCATTGATAGGCTTTAAGCAAAAACTCCTTTGGTTCTTTGTTGTTGCATTTTTATTGGACTCAGCCATGGTTGAACAAGTCAAACCTTATTTGTGAAGGCAAAATGACCAAACCTCTTTCAGTCGGTTGGAACAAACACTGTTTGAGTTTCTACATAAAAATAGTTGAATTAAATCATATCTTGACTAAAACTGTCAAAGTCGTTTTTATTTTTATTATTCATTCATTTGGACCATTTGATGCTGATTTGATGAAGACTGAAGGTTGTGAGCTGAACTGACTTTGCCTCATATTTGTTCTAATAAAGAGAAAAAGAAAAACTGAAAAGAAACATTACAACATTTATTTTATCAACTCTCCAGGATATGAAAACGACATTCTTCAATAAAAACATTGAATCATTTTTGTTAAGTAATTTCTGGTAATAGTTGATTTAAATGTGAGTGAGAGCCTATGGACAGACAACTACAATTAAGGTATTATGTGATAATAATTAGCCTGTTTGTTTAAGATAAAATCCTAAATTGTTCTTCAGATTTTCTTGCAACAGTTGGTTTGTTGCATTTTTTTTTTTTGCAGCTATTTTAAAGTCAACATGAAGCAGGCTTGGCTTTCACTCACCAGGTGACCCGAAGATTAAAGCCTGGAATAAAATTCATGAGACGCCGCCGTCTGACTAATCCAGCCTCACCTTGAGTCTGATTGACACCAAGAACATTTGCAATTTGTGTCTGCAAAACTGTCCTGTCAGCCCACAAAATAAGCTACTTCAGCAGTGATGGGAGACGACAACTGAAAATCCTTTTGAAACGTATATTTCACATTTTGGCTGCAAGCAACCCTAATTAGAAGACGAGCTCTTCAGGACGAAAGAGCCTAGTGTCATTTTAAAGTATTATAGTAATAAAAGGATACATTTAACCCTTTAGAACTGGCTGGCAACACCTTAATATGTTCTTTGACATACAGTAAATCTTCCACCGTTTATGTAAACAACATGAATCAACTGACTCTTACACGAAAGATGGGGGTTTCCATTTTGGCTTTGCACCGATATCCAACACATTACTAACGAAAAATGCTGTATAGCAGCACAAGGCTGCTTTATCCACCATAGAATCTGCTGGAAATTACATTAATTGTGCAAACTGTTGAAAAGTTGTCGATAGAATGTGAACACTGAAGCTACAGCACCAGTGTAAAAGGGTTGAAAGAGAAAAGACAGATGGGCACTTTTGGGGTTTGGGGTACAGGAAGGAGTTTAGTTAAGCTCACTTCAGGAAAGAATTTAGGGTTCCTGATTGTGGCTTAGCTTTACAGGACATTTTCATGGATAAACAGCAAAATGTTGAGCAGTTTTAAAAATAATTTAACCTTATATATTTGATTTTTTACTCTTATTTTACATCGCAGTTTTCATATTTTCTCGTTTCTTTGGGAACCCAAAACAAAACAGAACAGAATCAATCAATGACAAGTTTAAAATAGACCATTTTAGATTTCTTGACTAAAAATGAATTAAAAAACTACAACTGATTGCATTTATTTTGCTATACCTATCATCTCAAACAGGGGCGAGCAACCTCAAGGTCCAGTCAGCAGTATTCTGTACTTTTGGATGATAATCTGAATGAAGTGTGTCCAGCCTATTAGGACACAACAGAGCAAAGTATGTTGGAAAACGACCAGGAACGCCGCCCTCGGTGACCACCGCTGCGCAAGAGAATATGCCAGTGAGACATATTGACTGTATATAGAGAACTGGACTGAGTGACCCCAACCTTCTCTTCTTCCAAACAGGAAGTACCTTCTGGTTCCACAAAGTCAAAATCCCATTGATTTCTATTGAGAAATAAACTCAGTCGTTATATTTGTCAGAATAATCATTGCTCTGACCTTTTTCTTTACATCTTCTTCCTAATCCTAATTTTTTTCATAGCATTTTTTCTGTAGTGTAAGTTATTCAAGCTAACTGACCATCCAGATGCCTTAGTAAAGGATGTGGTACCCGCAGGCCTCAAATATTTGACATATTCTGCCGAGCTCACTTTCAGTGGATGGGGTATGGACTTCTCTGGAAACGTTGAGTCAGACGACTCGGTTTAATCACTGTCATCTGGCTCAAAGATGGAGACATCTGTATTGCAGAAAAATGGCGACTGAATTGGCTTTTTCTATAGGTGATGTCACACCTGCTCTGTCCAGTCCTATAAACAGTATACAGTCAATGGTGAGAATGAAAACTTGCTATGACCTGAAAAGGTGTCCAATGTGTTTACATCTCTGGTAAATGTCTGCAGGAATCAGTGAAAAATGATGGACAGGAGATGTAACCACCCCCTGTTGGGTTTATTGGACTACTTCAAACCCTTTTGTTCCTTGGGGGTCATTGCTGGCTTGGCCAAGTGAACACCTGGGACAGACAAAAGCTGTGATTGTTGATGGAACATTTTACACCATTGGAGAGCCAAGAATTAAACAACAATGCAGCAATCTGTTGAGCTTTGACCACAAATTTGAACAAAATGATAGGATTCATGGAGACTCACCGCCAAATTTCTGATACTGCCTAATGTCAGAGGCAGAAAGTTGTTTTCAGAACTAGGCTGTAAATATGTTTACCATTATGACAAACTGGGTTGTCTCACATTGAGGTGAATGGAGACCAACTTTTGTAACAAACCATTGAGTGGTCACTTGCTTAACTCACCTGGGTGCAGACAATTTTCCTCATCAAAATCCCATTGACTTCTGTAACAGCTATTACTAGGGGTGTAACGATTTGTTTTAACGTTTCGGATCACATCATACTTTGTGGTTCATTTTTAATGCTCTGATCCGATTCACTAACCTAAAATAAATTCAGGACGTCTTTAGCCAAAACTTCACCAGTGAGACTCAGAGATAAATATCTGGTACTGAACAGTGGAGGTAAAGATTTCCAGATCCTTTGTATTTTTTGACAGATAATCAAGTGTAAATTAAATATGTGTATAAACAATATTGATTTATCTAGTTTTTAAACATTTTTTAACAGTATAAGTCGATTCCATTTGATTCGATTAACAACAATCTGGGTAGATAGTAGGAATAGAAATCGATCAGTCATTTCACCCCTAGTTTTTACTCTTCTTTTTTAAACGTTCTTGCTAATATTCATTGTTCCTTTATTTTTCTGTAGTGCAAGCTACAAACTGGCCAATCAGATGCCTCAATAAAAGCATGTGGTCTTACACTGAACAATTCAAAACATTTGACGGATTTCGTGTAGACCAGTTTTAACGGTAGGGGGTTTAGACATCCAACAATCTGACTTCTGATGGGTGAGAGTGGTTGCCATACATTGATCAGTTGATCAGTTGAGTGATCAATCTATGTTTACTGACAATGCATGGCACAAACATAGTGACGCCCATATTGAAGAGAAAAAGTAATTTAATAAAACGGCACCTGAATAAAGCCCATTTCCTTGGAGCCGGAAGTCATTTTCTATGGTTGCCGTTACACTCACTCGATCCAGTCAGTGGTTCAGACAGAAATAACGACTCACCATATGCAAAACGTAAACTAAGAACTCTTTTATTTTTTTGTGGATTTTATATATCTATCTATAGTCATGAGGTTCTTTTTCTACAGAGTCCTTTAAAAGTTTGTCATCATGCTAGGTGCAGCTTCAGTGCTGGTAAGTACATGCAAGGTTGTGGTTCTTGTTGGTGAAGGATTTCACACACAGGACGATTGTTGAGAGGGCAGAAACCCAGAAAAGGTCATTGAACATACCCAAAACTACAACCCCCCTTCTACCCCCACTGCGGGAGGGGGCCAGGGGGGTGCACTGACCATCATCAAGGATTTACAAAGGTTCAAGCAGAAGCAGCTCATTTCTTGCTGTGCTAGTTCGATATGTCCACACCGTTGACGAGTTTTTTTTTTTTTTTTAAGCATGACATCATCAGTTGACATCTTTAGTAGAAAGAAACCTTCAAGCAGGCAATCTTTACGAGGACATGTACACAAAAAAAAGTCCTCAGACAGCTTTGTGGAGGGAAAAGAATGAAAAAAAAAGAGGAGCAGAAGGGAAAAGAGGGTCAAACTCCTGTTTGTGACGGGCTCACGTTAAAGGACGGATCAGGAGTATTGCTCGTGACTTTGGTTTGGGTCAGTTCTGCCGGCAGGAGGTGGGGATGTTTTCTGCTAATATACGTTTTTGAGTCCAAACTACCAAATAGAAGTGAAAAATTGACATACTGTAAATGACATCAACAAGTGGTGGATGCCACTCCGAGCTGAGGCACTTAACAGTGCATGTTTTTTTTTTTATCCCTGTGGGTGTGTCGTCTTTTGTGAATGTGTGGCTACAGTGGTGATGCAGGACTTTGTCATAATCAGGGCAGTGAAGGTGCCGTGTCTTATGGTGGCCCTGTTGAGTCACAAAGAACCGAAAAAAACCAAACATTTTTCACAATTCCAGCATCATAGGAGGGAAGAAGTCTGCCATGTTGGTTTTTACACACAGACACTACACAAATGATTACAGGTCACAAGAAACACTGACTGCTTACAGACGGCTACAAATGCAGTGGAGAAAGCCTGAACGAACAACTGTGGAAACAGCAGAACCCTGACGGTACAGATGACAGACTGTATTCCAAAATAAATCATCAATAGGAAAATAGTCGGGCAAAAACACACACACATTGATCTTTGGTGAAAATCGGTATGCTTTAGGACACACATTTGACCCTCGGACAGCTGGAAGTGGAAATCAGTTCTGTTCCGTGGACTGAGAATATGCGACTGCTGTGTTTCTGAAGGGCGGCGTAGACGCGACATCACAACGTTTGGTTTTAAACTACTAGCATCGGGTTTGAGCCTACAGTGTTCTTCATGCAGGGACTGCATATTCACCATGAAAAAAAGGTGCTTTCTGGGAGATTGCGTGTAGGGAACATGTTTGTGTCTCTACAGATGGCATCGTTTTCATGAAAATAAGTTCATTTATGGTTCGTGCTGCTACAGTACATCTATAAACAGCGGATGTGACAGACGAGTGCCACAAATGTTCTAGCCATTGTTTCACTGCTGTACCAATACAGAAGACAAACTCAAAAGAAGGTCGTCCCTCCTAACCCTCCCCCCGAAAAATCCAAGAAATCTAGAAAACAGAGATTCAAAGCTGCCTGTGGAGGAAGTTGCTGGCATTCATCCAAACTTTTTCGCGGCTGGACGTGTTAGGTTCAACTCGCACGAGTTCTGCTCTGCAAGCCTCTCAGTTCCATTTCCATGCAAAGCCATGGCTTAAAATAATGAAAAAAAAAATCCAAAACTACGTGCAGCGCCTCGACAAGCTCGACCCAAGACCCAGGTGGCGGATCCACACGACCCCCCCCTGCTGTTCAAGTATGAAATGACAGTAACTGGAATAACTTACAAAATAAAAGCTTCAACAGTTGGTTAAACTTTCAAATAAAAATATGCTAAACTGGCATCACAACTGCTTTCTTTCCACTCAATTTATCCATAAAGCAGCAATATTTTAGGACATTTCATTTTTTTAATACAGGGGCTTAAAAGATTCGACTCATACTATGATGCACAATATATGTTCAAACTACCTCTTACCTCCTCTTAAATATTTAGGAATAATTAAAGTCAAAATTCCTGATCTTTTAGCAAGTATACATATATAGTGCATATGTTTAGGTCCTTGCACATTAAATTTAGTTTTTAAAGGTGTTGGGCCAGATGCAAAACAGTATGCACACACTAACGCATGCACAAAATGCAGATTGTATGCATTCTAGATGTGCTTTTGATGCAATTCAAGTGAAAGCTGACACAAGTCGGATAAAATTAGTAATTTAGTATTGATGTTAGAAATATTCTCATTCTTAACCTCTCAAAAACATTCAAAATATTCTGAACTTCAAATAAAAATTAAAAATATCAAATTAAAAGAATAGTCGATAAATTAAATAATATAAGTTAATAGTTTTGCAAACTTAACTCTTGCACACTATTAACTCTGCCCTAGTTTTAAAAGTACAGAAGAAAAAAAAAAGACATTACAGCTCACATCTCTGGTTGTTTCTTTCTTGAAAGGTAGAGGAGGTGCTTTTGGGTTGATTGGTGACTGATTGGTGAATAAAACTGCATCCGAGTTGAACAGTCGTGGATTCTAATTGTTGATCTTAGCGGAAAACCAGCCTGTACATGTGAGCATAACCAGACTTAAAAATGACGGACCGTTACGAAAGAGAACCAAATGGCTTCAGAAATCTGGTGTGAAGGGATTGTTTGCACATTCCCCTCCTTTTGTGTGCACAGCTTTAATTGCAAAACCACACAGACTTTAGGCATCTGGCCTCTTTTCCTTCAAATTGAAACTTAAACTAGATTTAGTCTTGGATAAAATGACAAAACAGCGTAATTTTCTGTTTTTTTTCTGCAGCATTAGAAACATTTTAGAGATGAAAACACAGTGATTCCAGTTTTAAAATAAAAGAATGACATGAAAAACTACAATCTTAAAATAAAAAAGATCAACACAGAAGGTGAAAAATCAAGGTGAGGAGAGAGAACCCGACGCTGAGGTCCTCTGAGGAATGAGCAGTCTGTGAGACGGCACAGGTACAAAGTGCACGTGCGCTGCGACACGACAGAAGGGAAACGGCTGGCAGAAGAAGGGTCTTTCTAGCTTCTCGCCTGGGCCTGGGTGGGATGGTCGTGGGAGAACCTCAGGAGCTTAGGGTGAACTGGTCTTGCTCGATGGGCTTTTTCACCCAGGCTCCCAGGCCGGCCTTGTGGAAGGCCTTGATGAGCGCCTTCTTCGCAGAGTGGTACTCTGTGGCGGCCTGCTTGGCGTCGTGGTAGGAGCTCGGCTTCGGCACTTTGATCCGCAAGATGGACGACAGCTGAGAAGGAAGAGGAGACCCGAAGTCAACCAACCAGTTGAGGTCTTTTCTTTAAAACTTCAGTGCATAATGAACTACCAAACTAATGATTCACATTACAAACAAACTGCCTTACAGAACAAACCTGCTTCACATAAACCATACATTAGGAATGTGTACTTTTTGGATTATATTTAGTGTTTGGATTATATTTGGTGCCAAACTGGTACTTTTAAAATGGTTCTGGTGTCTAAACAATGCTGGTGCTTTGAAACTGGAAAAAAAAATCCACCTCAATTTATTCCAGGGTGAAGGAGAGCGGCTTAGCGTGCCTAAGATGCTTTATTTCATTCTTGCTGACAGTCTGCACTGCAGCAATGATCTCTGTTTTCACACACGCTCATTTAAAGACTTGTCATCACCACCCACCTGCAATTGCTGGAAAGGTCAAATCATTGGCTAGAATTGTTGAGCAACATTGAATAGAGTGCAAATGATTGACATGTCCAAAACTGAACACCAAAGTCGGAAGTACGTATACGTCAGTACTGATATCACACCTTGACACTGAGTTTTGATATTGCTGCTGTACACTCGATAATTATCTAAAAATTAAGCAAAACCAGTTTTAAAGACCCAACCTGATGCTACATGTTTTTGCAGCATTTCTTTTATGATGGAGAGCATATATTTAGAAAACTGGGCTTAAAAGTGCATTTCTGAGTATTTCTTTTTTATCAAATGGTGGTGAACCAGGAGCAGATGAAAAAAGCAGTTTGTTTGTTTGTTTGCTTATTTGTGACGTAGAAAATACGCTGGGCGGGCCGCAAGTTCCCTGCTCCAAGCAGAACCAAGGGAACTTTAGGTAGAGGGAGTGGGTTGGTCAGCCCCAAGAGTCCCAGAGGTGAACGTCTAATAAACTACTGCCGCTTTGCAGAAACTATGTCTGAGAAAACAACAGTTTTCTTTTGCATTTTGGCTTAAAAAAGCATAATCATAACTAAAAGACCACTGGGGACATTTTTAAAAAAGATTAAAGATGATGAGAGTGGGTCTTTAGGCGTATAGGGGACGTTAGAAAGCACTTCCTTCTTTGGTGAGTGGCTTTCCCCTCCAACAGTACTTTGTCTTTCTTTTTTCCTGATTTTCTTCTTTTTTTTGTAGCAACGTTGAATTCCATGACTTCTTATAGAAGTCTAGAGGAAATAGTTCTTTGCATAAACACCTCGAATAACAAACGCACTGCTGCAATTAAATATGTTCGCTATAGGATGTACCACTGAACAAAACCACGTTTGCAGAAAAAATGAACAGTTTTAGAGACTTGAACCCTTTAACGCCGGAGCGTTATTTTCCTTTGAATTACCGTAAGTCTTACCGTTTACTAAATAAATGTAATTCCAAAAGCAGCTTTTCTGCGCATCAGAATCATCTAGTTTATGTTTATTGTGTAAAGGATCGAAGACTTACAATACTTCAGAGAGAGTGTGTTATTTTTGCTGTCTCCGGAGTTAAAAGGTTATTAAGATTTTGGTTTCAACAACTTCCCATCTTTTTAAAAGAACAAAATACCATTTAACCGTCATTCATTCTGTGAAGAAAGTGTCTTTACGTCTGTTAAAGCATTAGGACTGCCTTTAAAAAGCCCCAGATCATGAGCCTTCCTCCACCAAGCTTCACAGCTGGTCCCATGCAGTCAGGCGGTAAGATTCTCCTCGAACATTCATCAAACTCGACCATCTGAAGGTGTGATCCATCACTCCTCTCCATAGCTCCACAGTCCACGGGCTTCCTGCTTTACCTCCATCTGACACTCGCCGCTACAGCGATGGGATCTGTGTTCACATGAAGGCCAGCAGAAGCTGGTGTTGTTCCAGTTTCACCAAAAAGAGTCATTGTCAAGCCTCTGGGACACAGAATGTATTCTTTTCTGAAACCTCTCTGTCAAAACGTATGAAACAAAAGTTTCAACAGCAAAGACAACTCAGCTCTAATTTAAGGTCAGTTCTTTCAGCTGTGACTCACTTTTCCTCACACATTTGAGTTTTCATTTGACCACTGATCCAAAGAAGAGGATGATCCACTCATATTTGGAAAGACTTTCGCTGGCTGTGCTTTAAAACCTCCCTCATCTTTAAGGTTTTTAACCCATTTGACTTAAAACCCACTCCAATCATCTTGTGATCGATCAAAAAAGCGTTCTCAGTGGTCTTAATAATGATTGTTCGACAAGATTAAAAAAAACAAAAAAACAGTGCTGTTTTCTAGGACATAACTTCTGCAGATGCAGGAGTTCATTACTAATTCACCTCTGAGCTGTGAGCAACCCCGTCCTCCCCTTCCCGTCACCCTCAACCAAGATGTTTACACGCAGCCCCTCACACTCCCAACCTAACGTTTCCGATGCAATAAAAATGGTGAGCAGTATTGGAGGTATCCAGCCGGATAGTTTGGAGCCAGATGTCAGCCTGGACGAGGAAAACAAAGATGCACACAAATCTATTTGTCAACATGCATCATTTTGGGGCGCAGCAGGAGGCTTGTGACCCCCACCCAGTATATTTTCTATGTTACAAATATTAACTTTTTTCAACATCATTTTATCCTCTGCTCTTAATTTACAACAATTTGAGTAAAGAAAAACTCAGAAATGCTTTTTCCATCTGAACTTTTTTAAATATATGTTCTGTAGAATCAGAACAAGTAGTACACGTTTAAACACCAATAACATTTTTGTCAGAGCGGGTCTTCAAAGATTTTCATCCATTTTTGATGACCTCCAAAATCACTGTTAAGATCAAGGATGAAGCTTTTCTGTACCTTGGAGTGCAGGCGCACCCAGCGGCTGTAAAGGGTGTGCTTGCAGAGTCTGGAGGCGCGCCCCATGTCATCTTTCCCAGTGGTGGCATTGATCACTTCCAGAGCCTGGTCGCCTACTGTCCAGTTCACGCTAAAGTTTGGTGCCTTTCCGGGCTGCCTGGCTTCAGCGTTGCTAATTCCTGAAACAAAAACATCAAAGAGTTTCTGTGTGAGGAGAAGCACGCGCAAACGCGTCCAAGCATCCATTCGTTTAACTAGTTCTTCACTTGTTTTAGGTGGAAAACATGAAGGCAATTACCCACACAACCACATGTTTCTGTGGTATCTCTGAAAAGCCATTTCACCTCACAAAGCAGAGAAAAACGATGCCTTCCTCTCGAGGGACTTCGGGGACAGAGCTTAGACTCTTCCAGATCATTAGAGGGCCTCGGCCTCCACTGTATCCCAAACATAAATGAGAGATATATGGAGGACATAAATCCCCGTGTCTGTGGACGGAGCGCCTTGGTTCTATTTGGTAGCACTCGTGGCAGAAGATGATTTACAGGGCATGAAATCCTCGGAGCTCGGAGGCCACGGCCCTTCACGGCTAAAAACCCTCTAAAGCGGAAAAGGTTAATAACCCCGCCGCCATTATCTCCTACACCCGTCACTTAGAGAAAAGCACAGTGGAGGAAAGGGAGACAGTGATGTGATGGCCGCTTGTCATCCTGACGGATCAAGATGAAACCCCACACCGTCACCATTTTCACCTTCACTTTTAATGCTGGCAGCATCAAAGAAAGACCAGCAATTTGGTGAGTCCACACAACACTCGGCTCATTCCTTATTTATTAATAAGATTGGAAACAATTATCAAATAGAAAAGATTCCCCTTTAACCCATTGAAAATAACTCTTAATCTTGTTATCAATACAGTAATAAAATAAAATGTGTACTAAATAACTATAGATCTTAATAGTTGTTTCAGATTGAAAATTCTGCAATAAAATCTCAGGAGGGGGGATTGTAACTTAATGGTTTTGTTAATATTTATATTTATTTCATTATAAAAATGCGTTTTTTTCCAATATATTTAGATATGACTTCAAAACGTAGCCTTTCAAAATCTGGGACACCTAAATAAGAGTACAGTGAGGCCATTATAAAAACAATTTGTATTAACCCTGTAAGAGCAACAGTTTGCCTTCATCATTTATTCATCATCTCTCAAAATATATTTCATGAGTGAAATGAATTGCCCCTTCTTACAGAACCAGTTAAACCTTATTCAAAAGATTTTAATTTTTATATATTTAAGAAAAGTTTGCATTGTGTGAAATACTAAACACAATAATAGAATAAAAGATTTGTATTTTTTAAGTTTTTTTCTCATAAAAACTCAAGATGAAATGATCCAAAGATTTTGAGATGTAAAATAATTAGTTCAAATATAAAAACATAAGGAATTTGAGACAATAAAATATTATTTTTATTTATATGAGACAGCTGTAAGAGCCTAAGGTTGAAAATAGTTCAGATAAAAAAAAATAAAGACAAAAGAATTTTGCAATCCAAACCAAATACATAAAAAAAATAAAATAAACAAGACAGGAAGCGATTTCAGTTAAAATCAGGAAGAATCCGGACATGTTTGAAGGAGTTTGTGACTATTTACTTGCAGTCAAGTTGGTTTTTGTAAAAAAAAAAAAAAAACAAGCAAAACAAAAAAAATAAAACGACGAGTTGAGGAAGAATAACAATCTAAGAAACCAGAGGAGAACAGAGAACAGCAGGAGCTCGGTTTTCTGGCCTTTCCAGAAGGTCAAGCCAAGACTGGAAATGTGCACAACAGAATAAATCTGTTTAAATCCTAATAACAGAAAGTAAATGCCAGCTCAGAGCAAACAGAAAAACTGCTGTCCACCTGTCAAGCGAGAATGACCGGGGAGCTGAACAAATTCAGATCTTTAGTCAGGTTTGGAGTTTTCAAAAAGAGATAATTGAACAGAAGCTTTTAACCCACAGAAACACTCCACATTTTCACACTACTTCAATCCTAACGAGTGTTCCTACCACTGAGCAGGGGCCTGTTGAGGGAGAACGGCTGTGGGAGGTCCTCGATGTCTGCGATCCGCTGGTACATGGCTCTGGAAAGGTGGTCGGCATGGTAAAGACTGCCGAGAATGATGCTGGAGAAGTAGATGGGCTCTGTAAAGTAGCTCATCAAGGAGCCCTGGATGCCCACCACGTTCCATCTGCAGAAGCAAAAACACACCCATCATGCATCAAAGAGAAACCACAACCTTCTCCACAAACCACAACACAGGAGCTACGGCATCGAGATAACAGCAGGTCGGAAACATTTGATGAATAATATCAGGTGACCAGAAAACTCACTCATTAAAGTTTCATTACCAAATAAGGAGAAAAAAGCAGTGAAACTCAGCTCAGCACCAGAGGAGCTGTTCTGATGGTCTACAAGCTGCATGTTAAACAGAGAAGCTGCACAATTATCTCTAAGTTAACCCCAGAGAACCCAAGAACTATTTCATTCTGGGCTTTAAACTTCTATTTACAATAAATTGTTTGCTTGTTTTTTTTGGTGGCAGCAAATGATAAGCAGAATGATAGCAGCCGATAAATAAAATAATAAATTTTCACCACTGGTTAGTGAGCTCTGAAGTCACATGTCAAAGCCACATATCAGAGACACATCAGAATTGAATTTACTCAGAAGAGAAGCACATACATCTTAATATAGAAACATATCAGATTTATCAGCAGCACATATGCAGCTCCGAACATCTGGTACACAGCAGCTCACAGGGTTGTATAGACTGAAGTATCTACCCTCCTCGTGTTTCGACACTGCATCATTAACCAAGTCTCCCCAGTCATTTTCCTATTGACATGCTCTACGGAGTGACACCTCTTCAGCTTACTGAGCCAGAGACATGAGGAGATGGGGGGTACAGGAAGTGCTAAGAGGAGGAGGCAGGAATGAACGGGAGAGTGACGATAAGGAAAGCAAAAAGGAGCTTCCTTCAGCGAGAGCAAACTTTTGGGAAAGATGAGGGAAAGTTTGGGGGTTTCAACTCAAATCCTTGCAATTCTGAAAAGGGAATCTTTAACATCCAAGGCATGGACATGTCTGACAGCATGAACCTCCTCACACCTCCCAATGTGATCATTTTCATGTAAAGAAAGCAGAATAAATGAATGAGCAATGATCTGCAGTGATCTCTTTTTTCAGGCCACTGATCGGTTCAATGTCACAATATTATCCTACTCTGGCCTGTACGAGTGGGTGTCCCGATTATTATTATTATTATTATTATTATTATTATTATTATTATTATTTGTGCCTCCAATTTCCCTCAACTTTTAATGCTAAAGCTTATCTTTGTCCTCTTTAAAAAAACTTTATTTGTACACTAAATTTCTCATTTGACTTTTAAGCTGCGACAGATAAATAAAAAAAACAAAAGTAAAAGTCACTAAAACTGGTATTTTCTAAATATAATCATAAATGTGAATCAACCATTTGAGCCACTTTATTAGCAGCATCCTGGCAATATTAGACAGCTGGTAGCTAAAATGTATGCATTTTATTACGATACATGGGAACAACTAAAAATAATAATAAAAATAAATATTGTAAAACCTGAAGTCAAGGGCTCTTCTTCTGTTTTCTGCTAAAGAAAATACAAATATATGTTTGTTTTATGTATGTTACAAATATGTGTTTATGTGTTTGTTTACAAATATGTTTTTTTTTGTGAACTTTGCTAGCTTGGGGGTTTCAAATTAGGTTCACGTTTAGCTGTCGCCGCAGCTTTAAGAAAGTAACGAATGGATTTTGGAAACGTGACTGAGTGATGTGACCCGCATCAAGAATGCGTCAAATGCGGTGGGGATAATTCAGTAAATTAAAAAAAAACATTCTTTCAGGATCAGATTATAAATAAAACGTAAAAAAATGTAGGTTGTGTTTTCTTTTTCTGCGGCCCGGATCACTGATGTAATGTAAAGGTATTTTGTTCCAGGAGAAGATTTCTATCAAATCTAACCTGAAGAAGAGAAAGCTACTGAACTTGTAGGTTACAGGACCAAAGAGAACTTTATTCAAGTAACCCAGAATATGTATTTTAATGGAGAAAACTGAAAAATCTGAAAAAGGTAGAGTGTTAGAGCCTGTCAGACAAAGAACCTACGAGAACTTTGGACCGCCTCAGAAGCACAAATATTCAGGGCTTTGCTGGAGAAATATTTATGGAGAGAAAAGTGAATCTTCCTGCAAACATAGAAGTAAGAACACAGAAATGCAGCAGCGCAACAAAAACAGACCAGAAAACAAAAGGGAAGCAGTGAGCTGAACAGAAATCAGGCAAAAATGCACTGAAATGAACAGAAACTAAGGTACAGAAACTGCTTTTTTCAAAAATTTAGCTTTTTTCCTATTGCAACATACTTCCTGTCGCCTCAGAGCTGCAAAACAAACCAGGCGCGATACAGAGCAAAATAAAACCGTTAATCACTTAAGTCTGTCAGGACTTGTCAAGTTACAGCAAAAACCTGAATTCAATGCAACCGAGTCTAGATAAAAGATGACGGCAATAACTGGATTTTCTATATGAGAGGAAGAAAATCCTTTGAAGCTGCTGCACCAGAACAACAAATGTTTAACAAAAACAAAAAAATGTGGTTCATTTAAATCCCAAAAAAGCAGAAAAATTGGTCCATGATTTTTGACATTCCTTTGCAACAAAAATATTCTCTTTGCTGCATTTTTGCCTGTCAGGAAAAAAATCCTAAATATAAATGATTCTTTGAGGAATATTTCATCTAATATTTCTTTTGATTTTTAAACACAAGTAATCCCATTGCAGATTAAATAACGCATCGAAACCAGAATAATGAGAATTATGAATGTAAGACCCCAGGCTGCTTCGAGGGGGGTCTGCGGCTTCCATGTTTGATGTGAGAAAGTGTGTGAAAGCAGGTAGATGGAGAGGAAATCAAATCATTTTAGCACAAATATAATATTTTATCCCTTTCTGAGACGGACCAACTGGTAATGCTAACACTTTTCAATAACACAGAGACATAAACCACCAGCATAAGTTCTGAAGGGCACCAGGAAGCACAAACAAACAAACACTCGACTTGTGTTTTTCAGGCTTTCAATTTCCTTTCTGTCAAACTTTGCTGTGTTTCTCGGCTGCTGTCCTTTCCCACAAACATTACGCCTCACATGTTCACATGCGGGATGTGGACAGAAGCATGAGCACGAAGGAACGGCTTGAACAAGCCCGGCAGGAAAGAGCGCTGATGAATAACTGATAGAGTAGGAAGAATCTGTAAAAGCTGGACTGAGGATGAGCTCGAAAAGAGAGAACCGACCCCATGAAGAAGCCAGCTTGTTGCTCCTGAAGATGTGCAGTGATCAAAGGAGGGAAAGCGATGTGCTCAGTGGGGGAGGATGTGCGGGTCAGGGTCAATGTGAGCTGCTAGAGCTCAGCGGGAATCAAACTCGCTCAAGGACGACTGCGGGTCACCCGGCAGCAGCTTTCTGACCTGAATCCTGCTGAGTGAGGCATTTACTTCCACCTTCAGCAGATGCTGAAAGGTCCGTCACACTCAGCACCCGTGCTCTCAAAGCAAAGAATCAAACCGCTAACTAGCCGGTGAGTGGATGGATTTTCCTGAGCCGCACACGTCCTCAAAGATACAGTAAGGCCGTCTTACACAGCAAGCAAAACTCTGTTAGGGAGACATCCTTAAATCTCATTTTCTCCAATGCTTGCTTTGATGATTCCCTGCTGAATTAAACCTGAAGCGGTTGCAGCGGCGCTGACAGGCTGAACTGCTCTCAAAGGGAAAACAGCATTTGCAAACAAACCCACTGTCAGCTTTTCAGGGTCTGTGCAGGCGGAGCCACATTCTGACCAGAGACGGAAAAGAAGATGAGTTATGGAGGAGTCCTTTCATTCATCAGGAGGGAAGAACGGCGTCGCCTTGAACATGGACAGAGACTAAAGACACCATGATCTGCAGGGAGAAAACCCACAGGGATGGAGCATCCATCACATCACTCCGAAACTCTGCAGAGAACATCAAAGCTGGAATGATGGAGTGGATGGACACAGCAGGGAGGAAGCAGCACACAGTAGATTATGGTGACTCGTGAAAGCAGCATCATGAATCACAGCTACTTAAAGAGCAACGTTTCAGATCTGCGTTGAATGTGAACAGCTGATCTGCCTGCAAACAAGGCAAACTCCAACGGATCACTCCTTCTTTTTGCAGTTTTAGGAGCAGGCACCGATGACAGCGGGACTCCAAACTGCTAAATACACTTGGTTTCATTGTATTCATTTAAAAATATATCAAAGGAAGTGTGGATAGATTGTGGGCAAACACAAAGAAATAAACTAAATCAATATAGAATGGATGCCACCGTTCTCAATCGAAAACCAAACCGTATGTTTTGCCATAAAAGCATATTGTGGAGAAGGTGAATTGCTGTGCTAAATTGAAGAATATAGTTATTATTATTATTGTTATACTATTTTATTACATTACATCAGACTTAGTGAAAGCTAACGGTAAGGTTTTTCTTCATTGCTACTTGCTCATTAGCAAATGAAAAGTAAATAAAAGTAAATAAATAAATAAATAATAAATAAATGTTTTGTTTATTTGTCGTTTTGTAAAACACAAATCATTTATCATACTAAGACAAAGTCGTGACCGAAAAATGTGTATGAGGTTAAGTGTTGCTTATCATCATCCTCGCCCTTAAAGACCCATTCCAAAAGAATCAGGTTGTTTGTGTTTTTAACATGTTCTTGTAGCATTTTGCTCATAATGGTGACAAGTTTAAGAAATTAAGAGTAAAACAGCATTTCTGAGTATTTTTTTATTCAAATCATGATGGATCAAAAACCTTAAGGTTTAAAAAAACTCTCATTTGTGACGCAGCAACTGCCATGAGCGATTCAAGGTCGACCCGCTCCGCTCCAGTTCAGTCAGACTCCTAATCGTGGATGTAGCTTCTAATGTGCCTTCTGTTTTTCTCAACAGTTACTCAAAAAGAAACTCAAACAAAATGTACACAAAACGTATCTGTTGTTGGTACACTATGTGCTGCACTGACATGACAACTATGAACACACAGATCCAATTCAGCAAGCTGCTATTGCAGGAGCGTTTTGTCATGTTATGTCACATATTTATCTAAATTTATCGTTTTAACTTTAAAATCTGCATTTCATCACAAGTCTGTGTATTTAAGTACTTAAATATGAACATTTAAAAACATTTCATTTCATAATATATGACTTCTTTCAGTCGATCTTTTGGAACCGGTCATTTTAAAAGTAGCTTACATGCCGAAAAAGTGTGGAGATCCCTGTGTAAAACAACATGTTAGCTAAAGATTAAAACTAATTCAACTTCATTTAATCAACTGCTATAATATAAATCTATATTGAAATTACCGTGCAATCTTGTCACTGCAGGACATGGTGAGCAGTCTCTCTCCTTGAAGTACCCCATCCCAGGTCTGGATTGTGTTGCTGGACCTCACCGGGATGGTGCCCTCCCCAGACTCAATTTTTGTCCTCAGCTGGCCCCTCGCTTTGCGGTTAGGATGGCGGTCTCCCTGATCTGAGTGAGAGACGGGAAAGAGGGAACAGAAACTTAAAACAAGGGCTTCTATTTTCTCTCAGTTACCTCTTCATGAATGAGCACCTGCAGTTAAATGTGGATCTGTTGATATGCGTGAAGCTGGAAGTCACCGCAGTGTGGAAAATATAAAGAAAATGAAACTGAAGCTTATTTTCATCACTGCGAGGAAGATAAATGTTCTATTGCGCTAATTTAATTTATGTATTATATCCATCCATGTGTTTATTTCATATCTGCAACAACCAAAGTTGCCAACTAAGAGGCAAATTTATAATAATGAAGAAAATATGTCAGGAAAAAAAAAACGATTTTTGCTAAAAACTGCATTATCATAATTAAAAGACCACTGAGAAGGATTTTACAATAGATTAAAATATTGTTGGAATAAGACTTTAAGTATGTAAATGAAAAAAAAACAGGAGGCTGCTTTGTCTTGAAAAAAGACACGATCAAAGTAAAAAGAATTTTTTGGAGGTAAAAAAAACTAATAAAGAAATAAATAAACTTTTATTCTGCATATATACCAAAAAATGCCACTAATGGTTTAATTAAAAAAAAAAATCTGACAAATTGCTTTCAAAGACATCCTTATACTCTGTCTCAATAGTCACTCAGCTTTTTGACTTTGTGTTTTTTCCAACAGTGGTGGTGTGGAAAACTAAAGAGATAAAATCTATTTGGTACACAGCTGCGTTTGAATGAGCCTAAATGTCTCAAATGGCGCTTTACACCACGCAGAAGGTGTTAAATCAAAAACACATTCTCTAATTTTTCTTGAATTAATAAATTTGTCCATCGCTTCACCAGACGCAGTTCTCTACAATGAGTTAGAATTACAGCCACCTCCTAGTTCTAATATTTCATTTAATGAATGCCTTTCTGGAATGTAAACACTATTTTGTTCCAGTGTGGAGGAATTTGTGGCAACAAATCAGTAAACAGGAACGTTTGTGGACAGAAAGTTCCAAAAAAAGAGGAGGGAAAACAACAAAAATGGCGTTATCCACATTATGTTATCAAAGTTTTTGCTGTTCTACCAGCAGGCACCATCTATTCAGCAGCTAATTGAATGTGGCTGTTTTCTATTCAATCTGCCATGTGCGATGGAAAGCTTTCTGACAAGAATAAGAGGGAGGTTAATCAGACAGACAGAGTGGGAGGCCTGAGCGCGAGAAAGACTGATAGAGAAGGACAAAGAATGACAAAAAGCTCTAATTACAAGTGCCTTGTTTAAATGTGAGGGTAATGTGTATTTGGACAGCGTAGCAGAATTCACATTGAATGAATCGAAGCGTAAGAAGAACGGCTCTAAATTTAATTAAATAAAGTAAACAGCTGCTGAAAGTGAGTCCTGAGCCGAGATGGGACTAAATTAAAAATATGTCAGGAGAGACGGGAGGGTGGAGGGAGGCTGATGGGCACCTTCCACTCCGGCCTCGTGAGGAGAGAAGATCCTGGCGTCTCCACACGGCGAGGTGCTGATGTACAGGTGGAACTGCACATTGTCCTTTAACCTGTAGCCTCCCTTTTCACACGTCACAAATATAGACTTCTGGTGCTCCTCTTTATTGTTGCTATGACAACAGAGACAGAAAGAAATGTGAATATAGCAACCGATTATGTGAAAAATGCACAAAAGATACTGAAAATCATTGATTTGATGATGTTTGAAGAAGAAAAGACACGGACCTGAGGAAGAACTCCAGCTGAGTGTAGAGGTACCTGATGAGCGAGCGCCGGGCGATTATCTCAGCATGGCAGTCGTTGAGCGCCAGTCCTCGGTCGCTCATGTACTCACCGTTGATGCATTTGGTTCCCGTGGAGACACAAATCACCTGTGCTTCCTTTACGTCTGTCCCTGTCGGAGGGATGTTAGTCAGTGACTTGTACATAATGCGATCCTGAACTTTGTTCTGCGTACATTTTATGAGAATATCTGACTTCGAAAGCAGTTTGTCCTGATAGTGAATCTTAGAGGAACAAAAGAAATGGTTTTTCACCCGATTTATTATTATATTTTTGCATTGATCCATATTTTTGGCAGCTAAGGTGGAAATCTGTTTACACCAAACAATTTAATTTACTTATGTTCTATTTTTCCCATTCCCATCAAGCAATTAAACTCCTCTTGAAATTAAAAAAAAATAATGCCTAAACTGTGAGTGTGTTTAAGTACAGATATGTCTATGTATGATTAGGATTAATTATAATGTCAAAAAATTAGCATCATTTTATTTTATTCATTTACAAAGTAACATAAGAATCAATTCCCTAAATAGATTTGATAGATTTAAATTTTTCTTGTCTTTTCTCTTTGTTGTTATTGCTGAAATTGCCAAAAACACAAAAAGGAGAACTTCTTATGGTTTAACTTGAAACCAGGGATGTCTCCAACAGGTTTTTTTGGCCCCAATTTAATTTCAAGTCATTTGATTTTGAGAATCTGCCGATACAGAGTCCTGATCCAATGCATTTAAAAAATGAACACATTTTACACACAGATCCAGTTTGTTTCTTTTATTTTTTTAGTTTATTTTACCATTTAACACCTAAACAGAGCACTTCTGTAAAGTAGCTTTAACAAGTATAGTAGTGCAACTATCAACTATCAAGTTAATTATTTAGTAATAAACTTTTAAATAAGTGATAATCGTGATAGTTTGGTGACTATAGCTTTAGTATCTTCAGAACATTTTTAATCAGGTGTGATTCATTTCTCCATTAAAAATTCCTAAACATTAATGACTTTCTTTCAGAATCGTTGTTGTGGTTTGAATATGATGAATATTCATGACTAGCTTACATCTATGTAACCATATTAGTTTTGATGGTTTGAGACTGTTTTTCCCGTTTTTACTTTGCAGATGCTGCCTTAAAATTATTAAAATTAAATAGAACCCTGTTTTTTTTTGTTTGCTAAAAGGCCTTTGTAGGACGCTATTTGAGTTAAGACAAAACACTAGAGACACTTGCTGTCAGATTTAAACATTTAGTAAAAGAGGTAGAAGTCAGAATCTGTGAATATCTTGTTTACTTTACCTGACAGTTTTTGTGTGCCTCCTACTCAAACTAGCACCATATGATGCAGCACTTCACAGCAATAAAATGCTGTGATTTGTTAATGATATGCATACATCTATTAGAGTACTGATCTGCAATAATAAGCTTAAAATATGATCAAAATAATAAGCAAAATATATATCCGATCCCTGAACAGGATGTTACATCAGATTCTGATTCAGTCTAAAACTAAATGACTGGGCCAGACTCACATGATCAGATTGACATGATCCTACTTGAAACATTGAAGTATGGTGGTCCCTTGCTATATCGTGGTTCACCATTTGCTGCCTTGCTGCGTCATGGATATTTTCTCTGCAAATCTGAATGTTTTGTTTTTTGTGACAGCACACTGTGTTCTAATTAGGTGTAGATTATTGTAAATCAGTCTCCTCTGTGCCGTGTCTCCTCTTCAAAATGCCTTCAGCTTTCTACATCTACTCAAAGCTTTGCTTTCATTTTAAAACGTTGGAATTATTTTTCTAGGAAGCTTTGAACTTTGAGAGTTTAAACGAGATAAAAGTGTGAAAATGTTCATGTCGATCCAAAAAAAAAAAAACAGTGTAGGGACAGGTTTTACAGCCTTCAAACATCTAAAATCCTACTTGGCAGATTTTATCAGTTATTTTTAGAACATAACTCCCCCGATTAACGAGGGAACCCGGTAACACCAGAACTTTCTTTGCAGATTCTATGCCCTAAGTTTTCTCTTGGATAACACTAACAGGCATGCAGCAAAAACCCTGCTCTCCTCTGATGTTACCTGTTGTCATGACGACTCCCGCTAAGACCTTTCGTCGTGCATGGGGGGATGTAAAGTTGTCAGTCAGTTCACTGAACTTATCCACCACCAGGCGAGAGACGGCATCAGCCAGAACCTGGAGACACACACACACACACACACGTGTGCACGCACACAGCCAGAAACAAACACAAGCTTTTCTCAGATGTGTCATCTCACAGCACATGTCTGATGTTATCCCTCCTTGGAGCATTATGTACCTGTCACACTGGTTGCATTCTGCATCAAACAAGACTCAAATCGTTGAAACGGCAACAAGCAAAACTGGGTTGACCCCCTGAGGTAAACATAACCATCTTTTAAACAACACTGCTGGAGGTTGGCGTGACGATTAGAGCTTATCTCCGTTTTCTGACAGTGTATCAGACCAAACAAATGAAGAAAAAACAACAACGTGATCATCTATCCACAAAGCTTTAACTTCCTGCTAAACATCTGAGAACACCTAAAAGGAACTTCAAACATTTCCTCTGTTGATCCAGCTAATCCGAGCGGCCCTTTAACCGCTGCTACTGTGATGGAGCATGACAACCTCCTAATGGAGGGAGAATAGCTGGATAATTTAGAATTAAAGAAATTAGTCAGAAACAGTCTCTCTGCAAATTTACTTCTGTCACACACCGATCTTATGATTTAGAAGACTATGGAACACCATGTTTGGTTCCAATACTTTGTCTTTACTGCAACTCTATTATTTAACGTTGACTGAAATGTACTATTTCTAAAATGATTAATTGCGTTAGAGTATTGTCTTTTGTCGGAGTTTAATAAAACTAACACAAATGCGAAATTAAACTCTCTTTTTTTGGGGGAAATAACTCCCAATATGAAGAACTTTTTGTAGATTAGTGTGGCGCTATATGAAACCAAGCTGCAAAATTAATCATAAAATGACAGCGAATTAATGGAGTAGTTATTAAAATGGGTGGAATGTTGAATAAATCAGTGGAAAGAAGAAGAACGGAGCAGCAGAGGAGTAAAAGGCTTTGGGGAGACGCCGTGTTGACAGTATGTTGAGCTGATTAGCCTCGCTGGCGGTGTTATCTCTCTTAACGTGCAGTCATCCCTGACGTGACATCTTAAGGCGAAGCCTTTCCTTATTCCCCGTTAACGTGACCTGATCCAGATTTCAGTGATAATCTATGAAATCCGAAGAGACTGACTGGTGGAAATGTATGCAAGTGAAATGTACCTGTTGGTTCAGTTCACACAACAGCCCAGTCATTCAGCAAAACCCTAAAACGACTCTAAACCAAACTTTTAACAAAGCTGTGTCTTCTGGACAAGTTATTCTATTCCATTGGACTGTTGAATAATCCATCAAGGTGTCTAAACTAAAACATTTGAAGAGTTATGCACAAACACCTTTGATAAACTGATTGCCTTCAAATGAAAGTCTACCAAGTAAGAACACGAATCCTGATCTGAACTCTGTACTGGTGAAATAAGGACACCTCTTACCTGGGGTAGGTGAAGCTGCAACCCCTCTCTTGGTATGGGTTGTCTGGACGGCGTCTGGTCTAGCTGCATGTTGAACAGAGCAGACAGGGCGGCCTGCGCCGCTCGGGCTTTAGCCAGCTTCTTGTTGCGCCCCGAGCCTTCAAACGTCTGCGTGTCCACCGTTACAGACATCACAAAATTCTTGGCGTGACTTTCGCCACTTTCTGAGACAAAGTCATACTTGAGACCTGGTCTGAGCTCATTGAGGATCATGACCGGGTTTTTGCCAGTGGATGGGGAGCTGAATGCAGATGGAGGCGGCAATGGTGCCTGGACAAGGTTGCTGCCAGGTGGGGTGGGCAGTGGGTACTCCCCGAGGGAATTTGTACCATTGGAGCCAAGGTAGAAGGAGTCCTCGGAGGCAGCTGGTGTCTCAAAACCGTTGAAGAGCATGTCTGGGAAGTCAGCTTGGTCGGATGTAAAGTCCGTGTTCACCGTTAGAGTCCGGCCCATGGCCATGTGAGCCTCAGATGCATTGGGGAACTGCACAAAGGAACGCAGGGCTTTTTCTGCAGCATTCAGTTTTGCCTTCTTCTTGGTGGGGCCCATGCCCTCAAACACCTGTCCATTGACCTCGACGGTCATGACAAACACGGGCGCGTGAACCGGTCCTGTCTGAGACAGCAGTTTGTACTGGAGGCCTGGTTTGATTTCATTCAGCTGCATCAGAGCATTCTTGGGCAGAACCGGACCCGGGGTTTTTTTGCGCTTCTTGGCCCGGAACTTGGAATGTGCGTGGCCATTGTTACCCTCCTCAAGGGGGCGCTTTCGACTGGCCAGGCCGCTTCCGTTTGGGAGTTGATCAGTGCTTCCCACCCCGTCTTTGCAGGACACGTTGTCCAGGTTTCGGTTTTCCTTAACATCTGTGCTGCTCGAACCTGCGGTGCCCAGAAAGAGTAACTTACAACGCCTTCGTTGCAGGATCTTGTAAATGCAAAATTTATAGATTCCTTTATCACTCTTTGGAACTGAACCAATGATGTGTGTTCCTTTAGCTTAAAAAGCACATTACCCTGGAGGCTACTGATATCATGAAAAATAGTAATTATGATCCATCTATTTCCTCAACAAAATGGCAGATGCGTCAAAGTGCAACAATAAGAACACATTTTTTGAGAAAAATTGCATATTTTGATTTAAATTTCATTATCCTTTAAACATCCTATTTAAATTGTGAAAGTGATGTCAAAGCAGAACGGTTGTATTTTCAGGTTAAACTACCTTTCATTCTGCAGAAAAAACAGGCACATGTCAGCACTGACAGACAGACAAACAAATACACAATGCAGCGGTGCTTTCCATACTCAGTTTAGGCTTTTATACCTCAGATAGAACGAAGGCCTGGACACATTTTTCAGTGGGGAACACATATCACTGATTACAGCTAACAAAGTGGATGGAATGTTGGGAAAATTTTCATTTATAACATCCTCCAGCAAAGGCTTGATAGGTTACTCCTTGCGGTACTCAAGAGAAAGAGAGGCCGCAGTGTGCATGAGTGGGACTGAAAGTCAGGTTGAGGGAGTGCAGGGGGAGTAGTGCAGGGGGAGGAGCTGAGGACCAGGCAAACAGGAGAGCACATCAAAGAGGCAGAAGGAGAAGACTCCACCTACAGCAGGATCCTAAAGGCAGGACTGGCGACACGGTGGAAGGTTAAAATGCTCGGAATTTTGAAATGGAAAAAAAGTCTGAATACAGAAAATGTCACTAATAATGGAGCATTTTGTAAGACCCTACGCCTCTGAGATCCCCCCCAATGAAGGTTGTCAGAAAACTGTTTGTTTCTTATCATGCAGTGATCATCTGCACACAGGTGTGTCGGAACATAAAAAAAAAAAACTAGAATGAAAGATTGAATTCCCAAGAAACCAACGTTACACATTGTGATTTAAAAACATGCAATACATTTACTTTTTTTTCATCCATTCAGCAGATAAACCCAATAAAAAAGCTTTGGATGCAAAGAACCAGGAATACTGTCAGTTGAAGGGCTCAGGTTGATGATGAGCTATATTCACTGGCTGTAAATGAGAACTGGACTGAGTGTGACCCATAAAAAATGGCTTAAAGTGTTTTTCAGACTATGAGTCACAAAAACCAAAATATACATAGTAAAGGAGAAAAAAGCATAGATAAGTTGCACTTTGGAGAAATTCATCTTTCAAAGCATGGCACCAAGAACGGACATTTCATCTTAAAAGGAGAGGCCAGTGTGTTCGACCTACAAAATCAACCCCGCAACTTATAAAAAACTTTTGAATTGCTGATTAAGATAATTATTTAAAAAAAAAACTAATGAAACAGGCCTGGACAAAAATGATGGTACCCATAACTTCATATTTTGTTGCACAACCTTTTGAGGCAATCACTGCAATGAAGCGATTTCTGTATTTGTCAATGAGCGTTCTGCAGCTGTCAACAGGTATTTTGGCCCACTCCTCATGAGCAAACTGCTCCAGTTGTCTCAGGTTTGATGGGTGTCTTCTCCAAATGGCATGTTTCAGCTCCTTCCACAGATGTTCAATGGGATTCAGATCTGGGCTCATGGAAGGCCACTTTAGAATAGTCCAACGCTTTTCTCTCAGCCATTCTTGGGTGTTTTTGGCTGTGTGTTTTGGATCGTTGTCCTGTTGGAAGACCCATGACCTGAGACTGAGACCAAGCTTTCTGACACAAGGCAGCACATTTCTCTCCAGAATGCCTTGATAGTCTACAGATTTCATTGTACCTTGCACACATTCAAGACACCCTGTGCCAGATGCAGCAAAGCAGCCCCAAAACATGACTGAGCCTCCTCCATGTTTCACCGTAGGGACAGTGTTCTTTTCTTCGTATGCTTGGTTTTTGAGTCTATGAACATAGAGTTGATGTGCCTTACCAAAAAGCTCCAGCTTGGTCTCATCTGTTCAAAGGACATTCTCCCAGAAGCTTTGGGGCTTGTCAACATGCATTTTTGCAAATTCCAGTCTGGCTTTTTTAGGATTGTTTTTCAGCAGTGGTGTCCTCCTTGGTCGTCTCCCATGAAGTCCACTTTGGCTCAAACAACGACGAATGGTACGATCAGACACTGATGTACCTTGGCCTTGGAGTTCACCTTTAATTTCTTTGGAGGTTGTTCTGGGCTCTTTGGATACAATTCCAACGATCCGTCTCTTCAATTTGTCATCAATTTTCCTCTTGCGGCCACGTCCAGAGAGGTTAGCTACTGTCCCGTGGGTCTTGAACTTCTGAATAATATGAGCCACTGTTGTCACAGGAAGTTCAAGCTGTTTAGAGATGGTCTTATAGCCTTTACCTTTAAGATGTTTCTCTATAATTTGTTTTCAGATGTCCTGGGACAATTCTGTCCTTGGCTTTCTGTTGTCCATGTTCAGTGTGGTACACACCTTTTCACCAAACAGCAGAGTGACTACTTGTCTCCCTTTAAATAGGCAGACTGACTGATTATGAGTTTGGTAACACCTGTGATGTCAATTAAAGGACACACCTGAGTTAATCATGTCAGTCTGGTCAAATAGTTTTCAATCTTTTATAGAGGTACCATCATTTTTGTCCAGGCCTGTTTCATTAGTTTATTTTTTTTTTATATAATTATGTTAATCAGCAATTCAAAAGTGATGGCTGATTTTGATGATTAAATTTTCAATAAATTTTTATTTATTGTTACTTTTGTAAGTTTCAAGTGATTTCAGTGAGAATTGTGGGTTTTTCCTTCTTTTACTGAGGGGTACCAACAATTTTGTCCATGTGTGTAGGCTCGGGAAAATCTGTTAATCAGATGTTTCAAGCGTTTGATAACGTGAGACCACGCGCTTCTATTGAGAAGTCTGATTGGCCAGTGTGAAAAACAAATTATCAGAGCAAGAATGGTCATTTTGACAAACAGAATGAGAAATAGCTGTTTATTTCTCAACGGAAGTCTATGGGGTTTTGGCTTCTTGGACCCAGCAGTTACTTCCTGTTTGGAAGGCCAGGGGGAAGGGCCAATCAGTCCAGTTCTCATATACAGTCCATGGCTACATCAGAAAATAAACTTGGAACTTGTCAAACTTTGGCATTTAAACTTCATGTTTAAGTCAATTTGGGGATAAAAATATGATGCAAAACATTTGAATCTTTCTGTAACCGTTCATCAAATATAAATATTCTGGAAATTAAATCAAATGCTGCACATACAATAGAAACAGACACATAAAAAAGTGTAGATCTCTTGTTCCAACCCTCCTATGTTTCTGTTAAATACATACATCATTAAAAAGTCTAAGGAGTGAGATTTCTACATTGCAGAAAACAGTAAATTTAGATATTCAGGGACAACATCGAGCCATGCGTCACTCGCCACATTCCAGCACGCACATGCAGGTATGTTTGCCACCATGCAGGGCTTTTGTGTAATCAGCATTTACTACGTCAACTCAAACCACTGCTGAGCTCTTAATGTCTTAATGTTTTTGGAGTTTATAAGAAGCAAAATTGCAGACAAAAAAAAAAAAGTTTGTGTCATAGCTCACTGGCGTTTTGATGTGGGTTGTTTCCTTTGATAAAAAGAGTTTGGAAAGTTGCCAGGGCTGTCACATAAAAGTTCAACGTTTCTTTCATGTCTTCCTTTGGTTTTCCCTTGGTGCTAAGAAAACAGGCTAGAACTGTGCTTTATCTTCAAATACACTCCTTATTATATCCATCTTTATGTAAAAAAAAGTCAAAGCAGCGCTTCAGAAACAAAAGAAAACTAAGATTTTTTGGGAGAAAAATCATCTAATATGCCTGACATTCTGATAAAGGAGCCAAGACGCTGCAGTAAAAACTGTCTGCTTGTGTTGTTGGGAAGGCAGTTACCTTTAAATGGGATTACATATCTGCAGAAAGATCAAGAAACTACATTCCCTTGTTTAAATCAAAACTTAAAGGTAAAGAGCATAAGTTATAAGGACTAAAATGTAAAAAATACTTTTCTGAGAGTAGTGCAAAGTTGATAGGGGGAAACGTGGGTCTCATCAAGTCCACAAAAGTTGAAGTAGAGCCTCCATATCATACTAATTTTAAAAGAAATTTTCAGACTTCTATTTATCCTTAATGGTCAACTCTGATTCTTACAAATGAAGGCATGTCAATAAAAGTGTTCTTTTTTAGTGCAATTTTGCATGTTAATGTTTTTTGTTTTTACAGTACATTGTTTTCTGCGTCCTGATTGGCTGCAGATTATTGTCAATTAATTTCCTCCGTGTCATCACAGAAAGCGCTCAGTATTCCAAATCTACATACATCTTCAACCATGATCAGATCTTTATTTTCATTCTACATTACTGGATTTACTTTTTGTTAAAAGGTTTAAACTTTTAGAGCTTAAACATGGGAGTAAAGTGTGAAAATGTTCATAACTGTTTGAGAAACGTGTATAAATTGTGTAGTGAGGGGTTTTACAGGAGGGGTTTCAATGTAAAAAAATAAGAGTGACTTCTTTGTGGATTTTTTTCTATCGTTGATTTTTTTTTTTTTAAATAACTCCAGCGATAAATGAGGGAACACGTTACATCGTTCTGGGATGTGGGACAGTAGTGATGTTCTTTCAAGGAACACAAAGTCATGTTTCCTTTTAAGATTAGTAAACTAATATGATTAAAAATAATTTTAAAAAGTTGCTTTACTGGAGTATTTGTGATGGTCATGCACACGACTCCCAAAAAGCAAAACTTAGTTTGATGATTGTGGGTTTAGTTGTTTTATGCAAAAATGTCTGGTTTCAAACCCATTTGATGGAGAAAGAGTAAACTTTGTAAAAGTTTGGATTCAATAGCTTGCTGCAGCTGAAACATACATTCTTGCAACACATTTCCAATTCAAGGAATTGTTCCTGTACTCAGGTGATGATTTTTTTTTGCCCTAGCACTATAAATGAACTTGAGCTTATATTTGTGTGGCATTGCATGTTGCTTTATTTCACTAAACAGAGTTTATTATATAGTCAACTGTCCTAGATGTATAAAAAGCGATAAAATACAGTTTACACTGATTACACAACAGAGAAAGAGAAGGACAGACAGGCTGAGCGACAGAGGAGGGCAGCAAAAGTACAGAGTGGTATTTAAATGAAGTGACCTGGATGAAAAATAAGGGGGGGGAAGTGAAGGTGAACTCACTCATGTTCTCTTCCTCATCCACATCCATGGTGATGGGTTTGCTCTGACCTGAGAGCAGCCTCGCCCCCGCTGCACCTGTGCATCAGAAGACAGAAAGGCGGATGGCGTGAGCGCGGCCAGAGAAGCAATGATGAATTTCCTGCTCGGCACGCACACACAGAGACATGCGCACACTGATGTAAGCATATAAATATTCAGAAACTGAGAGATATCAAGGTGAGGGAGGAGGCCAGGGCTGACAGGCCGTAATAGCAGGAGCAGTCTATTGTGACTTTAATATCCCTGCGATTAGACCTCATTTCCCACTGCCTGCTGGGAGATATACAGCTGGTGACATGGCCAAGTCGCCTCCCGATACACATACACCCACCTGCACACCCATCCCAAGGTGGAGGGAGGGATTAAAGCTTCATTAAAGACCAGCTCACATGAAAAGTGTGTTTTTGGTTGTGTTAACATGTTCTTGTGGCTTTTTTGTCTTTGAAGGAATGCTAATATAAAGAAAATTAAGATTAAAATTCAGTTTCTGAGTATTTCTTTAATCAAATAGTTGTGAATAAAGAGTTAATGCAATAGTGCTATTGGAAAAAGCTTGTATAAGTGACAGTCGAGGGTCACAAGCTCCCTGCTTCAGTCTGATGGATCCAATTGTAGACGACTAGATCCATGCATGTCTTCCTCGTCTGAGCTGGTATCTGGCTCAAAACTGTACAACTGGATAATCCACGCCATTCTTATTGCACTGGTAGTGTTAGGATTGGGGTTGTGAGGGGCTGTAAAATCGCAAGAGAACATGTAAACTGATGGATGACAGGAAATGAGGACAGGTGTACTCCACGTCAACAGCCCTGCCCACAACTCAGAGGTACATTTCTGATGAGCTGTTCTTCAGAAACTTTGCCCTAGAAACTGACAAAGGTTTTTTATTTTGAATAAAAAGACCACTTGGAACGCTTTTACAGTAAATCAAAAGATGATCAGAGTGGGACTTAAAGCAATACTTTCTCAAATTATATTCTGTTATGGTGTTATGGTTATGTATTTCTTTCACGATTGTTGTTTTTTATGTCGAAGACAAAATCTTTAACACAAAAAAACCATACTTCAAGATAATTTTTCTTCCATTAGTGTAATATTTTCAGTCACTCCCTCAGTTGATTTTGTTCAGTGTTTCCAGCTGCTCTTCTTTGCATTTGTCCAAAACATCAATCCGGGCTTCCAGACACTTCCTCTCTCAGTAAATGTCCCACCTAAACTGCTCCTCCACTTATTTCAAACCCGTCTATCTCATCACACCAAAGAAGAACCCAAATATCTTCAGCTCTGCCATCAGACGCTCTCCCTGTCACTGAAAAAATGCTAATTTTCCACTCGACTTTCCACTCTTTGTCACAAAGTACCGCTGACACTTTTATCCACTTACTCCACACTGCCTGTTTTCACCTTTTTGCAATCTCTCCACAGCTGGGAACATTGAGCCCAAGTCCTTTGAATTTTTATTATTTCTAAAAGAAGAAAGGTTGACGGCTAAAGTCTAGTGATTGTTTTAAAAAATAATTTACCTTTTAAATCTAGATAAATCGGTAAACACTGCTGTAATAACTGCATTTTAACTATCCTGAGCAACGTTAAAAATCATGTCAGGCAATCAGATTAAATATTTTCCTTCCTTTCATTTTGCTATCAATCAAATTAGTCTTTTATGTTTTGTTTCCCCACACAACTATTTTCATTTACAATATTTCTAGGACCATTAGGTGCACCAGATTATAGGGTGCATCAACCAAAACAAAATGGTCATATTGTGGTGAATATAATACCCAGAATGCCTCGAGCCAGGTGATTGGTCAGACAGGTTGATGGGAAGTTTTTCTAATTAACTGTATTGTTTTTCACGTTTGCCTCTTTTATCTGCAATATTCAGACTTTGCAGAGAGAGCAACATGACATACAAGTCAAACTTTATTACAAAAACGATATTTGTTCAGTTTTAATGCATAAAAAACAAAACAATAAACACTTTTTCAGTTATTGAAGCATAGTACACATCGCCCCACCAGGCTCCTTAGTACTGTACCCATAATGCTCTGACAGTTTACCAAAGTTGTGCGATAAAAAACTGGTTTAAAGTCAGTAAAAAATAACCAAAATCATATATTCTGTAGATTTCTGAGAAAATCCAAGGATTTTAAGTGTGGAAATTGCAGTATGTAAACTCCAGACATGTCTTACAGTCTATCAATAAAAGTAGAGACCTTTGGTCAATAAAAAAAATGGAAGAATCGCAGATGAAAGGTCACAGAAATTCACAAAAAAACAACCGATAAATATGAATTTATAATTCTGCATAGGTGCACCTCAACACTGTTTGAAATGTAATCAGTGACCACTTTAAAAATAAATTAACGTCATGGACATAACGTTTGTGACTTGATTTCATTTACGGGCAATCACAGCATTTTCTCAGCTGCCCACTAATGGAAAGGTGTCAAAGTTCTTGATATGTGAATGTTCTTCAATAACTCAGGTTAGCATTATCTGCTCCAGATAAATTGTTCTTTTTCATGAAGGAATGTTAAATGAACGACTCAAGTCGTGATCAATTCTCAAAATCTACTGTAAAAAAAAAAAGAAAATATTCAGCTTGATGCAACAGAACAATGAAAGAAGGTAGGACTGGGAAACAAGAGGAAAGAGGTGAGGGCCAGAAGGACACAGAGAAAGCATGACAAGATGGCAGTGTAATATGAAGCAGATTGTGCTGATTCTACTTTCCCTTGTCTGCCTTCCATCAGTGCCCCCATTCCTCAGCCAGACACTTTCTTAAGCTAAACTAAATGGGCTAATTAATCTGGGCTAATGGTGGGTGACAGCAAATATGGTGCCACAATTATCACCCTATTAAAGATTCATATTCCAACCCATAATTGAAAATGAAGGGTTAACTGAAAGAGAGGGTGTGTGCGAGGAGACCCAACCGAGTGGGAGTCATTTTTCTCAGGTAGCAGAGACCAGGTGCCCCCAGCTTGTGAGCTCCACATCTGCTTGCACCACTGGTTACATCTACAGTCCACAAAGTGCTGCAGCAGCAAAACTTTGTGTCTAAACTTTCTTTTTTTTAAGTTTAGTACAGTAAATTAAAGATTAAGACATGTTTGTTTGAAACAAACTAACAAAAACATGATCGTATTCCCACTTTTCCTCTTCTGTGAACCTCAAACAGTATATTCCGCATATGTATGTGTCAGCTCTCAGTTTTAAGATGAGACCAGCTTGGTCATGAATCAATAACCACCCCTTCAATAAGGCTAAAACAGCAGATGTGTGCATAGAAAAGTGCATGTCAGAGTAAGAGGCTAGTTCAAAAGGGCACATATTTTAATAAAACATAAAGGAAGCAAATGAAACCATAAATGAAAAAAAACGATAACATTTTTTTCTTTTTATTTATTTAATCGAATTTAATATATTATATGATTCACTACATCATTTCTATATGATAATAATATAAAAGTAAATACCCATTGTAGCTAGTAAAATAAATATTATAAATATTGACTGCTACCTAAAAATGACTATTTCCTTCACTTTAAAGCAGACTCCAAGAGGTGTAAATACTAGGTATCCCATGATTCTCTATTGAAAACTGTACGTTACATCCCTACTGCATACCAGTATGTCAAATTTTAAAATGATTTAGTTTTTATTAAATTAAACCAGGCTTGGTATGAGCCAACACAAAAGATTTTTTCTATTTTAATTTTTTTGTTTTGTAAAACACAAACCATTTTTTAAATGGAAACTAAACCATGCCCTAAAAATTAAGGTTTGAACATAATTGTGGGCAGAGTGAGTTATTGCATTTCTAATCATTACTTAAAATTTATTCGTTTTTGCTTAAATAAAGTGAAAAATATCAAACGCTTGATTTGTTTGTTTTAATAAAACATGACATTAAAAGAGTAAACAAAAGCAAAGAAGACTCAAATTGGAATTCTGTTGCTGCTTTTCTGTGCTGACGTCTGCAAAACTAATATGGACATTAGCATGCATGCAGCTTTGGTATGAAATTGATAGAGCTGAGATGGAATCCTGGACAGACCGACCAATTCACTACCTTTAAACATGAAAGACACAAGCAGAGGATTTAAAGTGAGTCCAAATAATAGGAGCTGAGAGAAGCACACCATCTCCATCCACATGCATAAATGATAATGCATCATCAAGTTGTGAGACGGCCTGGTTCCAGGTAATTCTGAGTGGACGCCCAGGGAGGCTGGGAAGGGGAAAGATGAGAAAGAAGATGAAAAGCCTCAAATTCAATCTGGCATGGTGTGAGGGGCTGAGGGGAAATAAGGCAGTTTTGATTTGTCTCTCATCCTTCGCTCGCTACAGAGAACAGTTGCTGTGGAGGGAGTACCAGGAATGGCCGGACTGCTGGGGGGTGGGGGGTGGTGAAGAACAGAGGACAAAAGAGATGGAAAATGCAATCCTATTTCAGGTGAAATCAAATCATTATCTCCCTAAAAACAGAGGCAGATGGAAAGGGCTGCCCTTGGCAGACTGTGGAGTTCATACTGTAGAAAACAGTGCATGTTGCAAACTTTCCATTTCAACTGTTTCATCAAACCCAAAACCCTTTATTTTCTGAGTGAAAGAGTTTTAAGAAGGGACATTTAAAACTTTGAGCATGAGACGTTGGTATTACAATGGAATCTTCTAATAAAACCCTTACAGTTAAATGAAAATGTGGTGCTCCACACAAGGACCATGATTAAGGTTGAAGCTAGAAATGCATTTCTGCATTACAGCGTTGCCAATAATAAACTTGAACAGATGGGAAGCATCCCCACCATCAGGACAGTCACGCTTTCTTGTCTTTTTCCATCGTTCCTCAAAAACATCTTGAAATGGAGTTTATGAAGCAGTCTCCAAAACCTTCCCCCAGTGACACTCCCCAAACATGATTGAACAGCATAAAGAAAGGAAAAAAACCCAAACTGAAACGGATCTTCTGGTTTAAAAATGATTGAAAAATAAAGATTTAGTCACATGCATCTGTAAGGGGGGTTGACCTGTATGGGTGCTGCAGGATTTTGGGGTTGTTCAGAGACAAGCAGCTGCATTTTGACAGACAGTTCCATTGGGGCTCATATGGACAAAGCAAGGGGCGTCATGAAAATGGAATGTACCATCAAAAGTCACTATACTGCATATATTCCCCCCACTACTTCGTCTTCTCATCCTCGTTGTACAATTTTTATTTTTATTTACATCAAGTTTCATCTTTTTTTGAAAACCCGCAGTCTCTTGTAAACTGACCTTTCCAAGCAAACAGTGAGGATTCTTAAAATCCAGGGGACATGAATCCGCTTTGCTCAAAAGACGGCTCTGTTCATGCTGCACTATTACCTTAGACTCTGACTGCATTCAGCCTCTTTATTCTGGTCTGTCAGGATGAATTTGCTGACAAGTTTTTTTGTATTTCATGTAAGTGTGTCCTTTAGTTGTTGCTTTCAGAGAACAAAGTAGGTTTAAGGGGGATCTGCTATAAATAGAAAACTCTTTGTGAGTCTATACTAACTGAGAACACCTGTCCTGTAGCTTGAACATCACCTGTTGTTTGGGGGAAACCAAGGACTGAACTTGTAGCACCAGAGACCTGATCTGGACTCATTTCTGTCAGCCTCAGCATGACTACAACTCTTCAGCGTAAATGGAGTTATTTGAGAAGGGTATTACAGGGTGTCTTAGTTCTGTGGTTGCAAAAGAAGTTCAAACCACTTCTCCCCACCAACTCTGATTACATATTAGATGATTGAGCTTAAATGTTTGGGTTTTCTCCTCTGTAATCAGATCTCTTCTTCTTAGGCCTCATCCTTCCAAAGGACTTTGTTCCTCAAATGTTGGAATTTGCTGAGATCTTACTTTGGAGATCCCAAGATATTTTTTGGGAGAAGATATTTGCCAGCAACAAATCAAAAAGTTTTACATGTAATTTAGTAATTTAGGATGTTAACCCTTTAATACCAGAGTTGTCCCTGGCAGCAGAAAATACCACACTCTTATAATAACTGCAACTCTTGGACGGTTTGCAAAATTATCATGATTCCAAATGAATCTGAAAGCTAAAAAATGAAAGATTTTAACTCCTAATGCTGGAAAGCAAGACAACCCACACTTCCAGTTCTCAGATTCAGATGTGGCAAAAAAATGGCTTTGTGTTGTTATGCAACAGTTTTCATTTTCACACAATTTCCTACTGTACAGAGCTGCATACCAACACAAAGATGCTCATCTCTGCTTCAGAATTTGTTGGAATTACGTTAATTCCATAAATGATTGAAGAGTTACGGTAGTTCAAAGAATGTCAACAGTGGAGCAAAAGCTCTGGTGTTAAATTGTTAAATCACTTTTAAAAGTGTCGCATATCAGCGAAGTAGAAATTACACTAATTGCGAAGAGTTACAGTAATTCAAAGTGTTAAGTGAGTCTTTGAAATCTAAGATGCAGCAAGTAGTTTTTATTTGATTTCTGCAAATCCGTCCCTTTTTGAAATAGCTAATCATGAAAGGAGGGACTATGAACACCAGTTTTCCCAGTCTTCCACTCGAACATTTACAAAAAATAAGTTGGGTTACTATAAGGAAAGATGAGGTGAAAACATCCCGTTTCCAGTCTGTGACATCAGCTGTTGCTGGAAAAAAAAAGGGCATTAAGCTGGTTCTATAACAAGACGTATATGTAATGACAAAAAAACTAGATTAATAATTTGCTGCTTTCAGCTAAATTACATAATGTCATTGTGTACTTTTCCTAGTAAAATCATACTTTCATTGTGCTCCTTCCAGTCATTTTATAAGCTCCAGATTTGCATTCACCCCAGTTTTTATCAACATGGAGGCTGATAAGAGCTGAGTTTTGCCGTTTAGCTTGGCTGGCAGCCCGCTCCAGTGACTGCTGTGGTCTGACGGCTCTCTGTGATGGCGTTTCTGTTTGCTGTTCAGTGCCAGGGTTTGCAGCTAATGGACCAATGCAGAAGCTCAGCTGGGAATTAAGACAAATGGGCAGTGCCCCCACACGCCTGTGGAACAGTCAGAGTAGAAAGCACTCCGCACAAATCAAACATACATATCTAATTTTAGGAACAAACTACACAAGGCTCACTTGACATCTAACTGATACTTTTTCGATTACTGCAAAATTTTTATTTGCTACAATTATTTTGAATCAGTTGTATTACAAGCATTTCACACATAACACTTAAGAAAAAATTACAACAAAAATAACTTCAAATCAAAAAAATCACCATGTAATTCCCAGTCTACTTATAGACTGACTAATTTTAAATTAATGCCGTTTCTTCTGATAGTAAAAACGTTTGCACTCATGCATCACTAGTGAGCAAAAACTTTCTGTACATGTTGAAATAAAGAAAGTGGATGAAACAGAAGTTTTTTTTCCAGGCAACAGGCAGCCATTTATCAACACCTGCTGGTAGAAATAATAAAGGTGAAGGAAAAGCCAAATGTGAAAGTATCGATATGAATCTTTCCTTTCTGATGGATCTTATGACGGACTGGACCTGCAGAGTCAAGGTTCAGGGAGCAATGAGAGCAGAGAGATTGAGAAGCACTATGGAGAAGAGAAGAGATAATGGCATTCCTGGACAGGAAAAAAATAAAGGCATCGACCTGCAGTGTAGCATATTCAACTTTTGACTCCTGGTCATTTTCTCTGTCCTGCACACAATTGATTTTCCTCATCATTTGATATATACGTTGTCATAAAAATAGAATAATTTTGCCAAGACAGTTCGGGCTAAATTTAGTGTTTAAAATGTCAGATAGTCACATGACTGAACAAAACGGTTCTGTCGTTACCTCACAAATAAAAACTCTTGGTGAGACTTCAGCTATGTTCACGTCACCCTCTGCAACATGCATTCAAGCAAACAATTTCAATGAAAAGTATAAGTAAAAGGAAGTTAAAATGGAGTAAAACTAGTTTACACGTTGCTATGCACATTTTTAACACTGTTTGAGCTTGACGTAAAAAACGTGTGGCCATTGAATGCGTGTTAAACCTTAAACAGGTCGAACTTGCAGATTGCAATTGCAATTTGCAGTGAGTGCAAATTTTACCAAACTAAGACGAGAAATACATCGTTCATGTTCTTTTTCATGCATTTTAAAACCAACAAAATTTGTCTTGGAGTCAAGCCCAGATCCCATTCCTCCTTTATTGATATTAAAACGCAGTTTTTTGTTACAAAAGTGCATACACATCCTCGAACACACCTGCAGAGTACTGCGGCTAGCATCAGGTGTGGTCATAAATCATCAGAGTGAGTGGATATGACTTCCTTCAGCTTTAACAGAACTGGGGGGAGGGAAGCCAGAGCAGCGGGTCGACCAGAAGAAGCTTCGGCTAAATAGACGCTCTTGCTTCACGTTGGGCATCAAGGCCGGTGGGGGAAATGCTTAGCTGAGAGCAAAACGTCTAAAACAGGTTTTAGATGAACAAACAGGTGCATAACTAGAGGTCAAACAAATCAGAAAGGCACATCTGTACATCTTTATTTATATAAAAACTATTTACATTAATACCTTTGCTGTTTTATTTTTTGTCATGGTGAATACAAAGAATCAAAACTTATGTCAATTTTTTATTTGTTGTTTTCTTTTTATAATAATGAGAGGAAACACATTGCTGGACTTTCATACGATACGGTTCAATAAATCGTTTTTTATTCATTGTTTTAACTCCACTATTATGGCTTCATAAAATATAAAACGCTAACCTTGCAGTAAAGCATTAAGCACACCATGAATACTCCTGTTTTCATGGATGTAAATGCACTGGAACAGCAAAGGATGAAGCAGAGAACGAGGTATGTGGTAACAGCATCCACCTCCAAGGAGACCAGCAGTAAACATCAGCTCGTAATGTCTTTATATGGTCAGTTTTTAGCCATGTGGAAACACAGGCTGCAGTTTGACACATAGTTAAGTAAATGCCAGATGGATTAGAAAAGTGTCCGGCTGTACTCTCACAGAGAAGCATTTGAGGATTCAATAATAACCCACATTTTATGCAGTTTTAGTCAATTTTTCTTATTAAAAAAAACTTCAATGGTTTACAGAGATTTGTGAGCAAAGACTCAAAAACATGTTTTTTTTTCAATGGCACAGCTGTCAGTCTAAACTTTGTGAAACCACTGCAGCATTTTGAAAGTTTCTTCTGAGATAGTAGAGCTAATTATAAAAATAAGAATGATAAAAAATCTGCTGAGCAAATTAGAGATACTGTTACATTACAGCGTCTGTGTAGATCTCAGTCATCCAGGTCACATTATCATGGCATTCTGTTCTTCAGGGCAACTGGACTTTAAATGTTGATCAACGAGATGTTTTGCTGCACGTCAGAGGAGTTTCTTTAGTTCTATTACGACATTTTGATTCAGTCCACAGTCTTGTATCTAACAGTAGATTCTTTATCGAAAACTAAAGTCACATCCACCTGAACATGAGTTGACCTGTATGTATATATATGGGTGATACAAGTTGGGTTGTCTGGACCCATAGAGGGTCGTAAGGAAGTGTGTCCGGTCTAAGGCGTATCTTAAGGCCAGCGCAAGTGTGTCTTGAGGCTCATTGATAAAAAAAATATAGTGCTGTTCATGCACTTAGCAGTAGCCTTACAAAGTGAGGCGTTGAGGCAGCTTTTGATGGCATTGGTTCTTTCTTTCATCATTTATTCTTGGAAGGCTCTCTTGAGGAAATCTGTGCCCATTTTTTTTTTGTTCAGCATTTATGAGGTCAGGTACAGATGTTTGACAGGAAAATCTGGCTAACCTCCTCTGTTCCTGAAATCACAAAGATGCTCTATGCAAAGTCCTGTAAAGTTCATTAACACTGAACTCATCCAACAATGCCATTATGGAGCGTTTTCTGAGCCATTCAGCAGCCCCACTGAGCTAAAAAAGGGCCTTACCAATTATTTTACAAAGTTAAAAAGATAATTTTGTAAATCATAAAAGGCTGAAGCATTTAAAACTGCTATTTAAAAAAACTATAATACCCAGTATATAAAAGCCCAGTTTATTGGGCAATATTTACCATTTCACTGATGCAATAAGTTACAGAAAGAAAGGTAATGTTATCCTGGCAACATCTACACCAGGGGTCGGCAACCTCGCATGCGTACCACAGTTGGCAGGCGGCGGCGCGCTGGCATCCGGCGTTAAAAACCCTTTTCCAAACCACCTGTGCAAATCCCGTTGCAACCCCTAACAACAAGAGCTTGCATTATAGTTGGTGATGGCACAGTTGTTAAGGAGAGAATTTCAAATGGGCGCTTCATGTCATAAACGTTGCTGACCCCTGATCAATACAATCTTAACTGTACCATCTATCTGCCAAACATCGTCCACACAGGGGACTGCTGAACATTTCAGTGAGCTCTACATAGTATTGGAGTAGTGAGACTCAAGCTATACACGCCCCCGGATGGTGATACTCAATCAAGTACTCGGTAAACGCAGGTTCCTTAACGCGCTAAATGGGGGTTTTTGAACGTGCTTTTAGCCCACAATGTTCACACTGGACGAGCAAAAAGGGACTTCTTTTTCTACTGTTTTTAGTAAACACTACTAGTTTTATACAGGTTTTCAGATACTATTTCTTTAATGTTGCAGGAAAATCTATTTTTTAAATGCAGTAAACACTTGAGAAACTCTGATAACAGAAAAGTTACAGGGATAGAAAAAAAAAGGAAAGTAGACAACTCGAGTAACAGACGAAAAAAAGAGATCGAACACAACTAAGAGGCGAAAATGAGCAATCGAAGATGAGAGGGAGGATAAGATGAAAGTGGAAAAAAGGGAACAAAAAAGAGGAAAGAAACTGGACAAAGACAAATAGCCATTGGAAATGGCTGTTGCTGGGAAGCCTGCCTGGGAGACAACCCTTTCTGCAGCTCTAACAGAGACTGATAGGCCCACCAGGCTGCAGCATTACCCACATCTATTTCATTCCTGCCTTATTTTGTCTCGCTTCCAACAACAAAAGACGTATTTTCAAGTCACAACAGACCATAACCAGCCCAGCAGGATGTGGAATTTCTAAAAGTTGTTTGAAAACTTCTTCCATTTTGGAGGCGCAGGAACAAAACTAATACATTTATTACTTTTCTGTTTTTTTGTATTGTGACATATACAGTATGCTACAGACATACAGGAAGTGAAATTCTACATTTTCCGCATTTTATGCCTAAGAATAATAAGATAAATAAAGATTTAAATGGTTCTTTAAGTCATTAAGATAGTGAGGACTAATAAAAATAAAAGGACTCTCTTACCGTCTATGCAATCAGATAAATGAGCTTCACTACCGCCAATCCACGACCCAATTATATTCTCCAAAAAGACTTTGGCAGTCCTGTGATTAACTCGAGAAAGTGCCTAAGTTAGGAAGAATTATAATAGAAAGCAGGTCTTCATTGCAAAGTAAGAAAACCCCCCCAGAGGTCACACCTCCAGTCACTGACCAGGTAATGTGGTGTAATGGAGTACACGTGTGGCACCAGTGGCCTAATGGAGAAGGGTTGTGGCAGAAAGGAGAACGGCTGTCGTGCTGAAAGATTGAAACTGATGGGCCAAAGTGAAGGGGCTGCAAAGTAGCCCCCCACCAAACATGGCCCTCTCAGACTCATCACTTCCACATGAGCACACATACACACACCTCAGCCCTCAGTCCATTATTCAATTTGGCCCAGCTAAAGAGGAGTGAATTAGGCTGCCACAAGTGATTTGCCTTCTGAGCCCCATAGTCAGGTGGGCACACTTTCCTCCACTCTGCATATTAAGAGGACACCGTTCAGACGCTGACAAGCGATGAGCCTCCTCCAATCAGTGAATGCGTGCTCTCGGATGAGCTAGGACTATGAGCATTTCATAAAAAAATGGCCTTCATTTCCCCTCACTTTTAACATTAGACTGAACTGTAATGTCAAACGGACAGAACGCAAATGGAAACGGGATGTAATTGCATATAATTGTTGGTGTCTCAATGTTGAATATTTGCTGAAAATAATACTAATTGTGAAATGTTTTATGCTCCAAATGGTAAGAAAATTATAATGTGATTAAAGGAAAATCACAAAGCATGCGGGATCAGAGCATACAAATTCACCAACGTTGGCTTTATCTGTGATTTACATTCATATTTTACATCTATAAACGAGTAGGTGGATAATGGTAAATAGTGTATACCTATAACATTTTTCTCAAAGTGAACATGAATTTATGATAACATCACACTCAGATGTTTTGCTGTTCGTCATCAGAAGGTAGGAGGTGATTGTTTCCCTTGTAGGCGGTAGATTTTCACTGGCTACTTTTGAGAACCCTGATTCCATATTCATTTTATGCTGGAATTCCATGCATTATGAGAGCTCTGTTTGTGGGAATTAATTTTAATATGTGTGATACCCACAATGCCACAGTAAAATTCAGGCCCTGAACATACAGTAGGGATGCAACCATTCACTTTCCCCACAATTTGGTTAAATGGTGTAACATATGGTTTGGTTATGAATCAAGAACTCCCTAGCGAATATTGCCCACAATGCATTGCATTTTAACAGCTTGTCATTTTAAATTAAATTTGTATGTGTATCTTTTTTAATATACATTTTTTTCATCATCAGAACACGGTGGATTTATAAATAGTCTTTATAAAATATTAATATTTATTGAGTTTTTTATTTTGGCAAATGTGTGACACGATACTTGAAGTTTAGAAAAGAAAATCGTAGTGAACATGTGTCTAAATCACCTTAAAATCCAGTGCACTGGAAAGTGCCACTCTGTAGTCTTTTAGAGGTTATGAAGTAGTGAGGGAATGCGGTCAGTGATGTGGTGAGGCCATTAGGATCTTTGGAGAACAGTTACAACCTTACACTGATGCTTTCAATGTATTGGGTCACCAATCTGCATCATTACTGGAAATACATATCGCACAATCATGAAACACCAACACAAAAAGAACAATTGATACGAGTCTCTAAATGTACAACATGTATCACCATTAGCACCAACAGGAATCTTGACAATTGTATCTCATGCAGTTGAAAAAGCCTCCCCTTTATGGCTTCTGTAGAATCAGGTTTCAGGCTCGATAACATTAAAACTCCCTTACTTCTGCTTTCCTCCATCATTTCAAGGTTGCTGGGTGGCTGCCTCTCCTCTTTTCTCTTGGAGCTGTAAAATCTACTTGACAGCTCTGATTTATGACACAGCATAGGCACGGAGCGCCTGTGGGGAAAAGACTGTATGTTTGAGTGTGTTTGGATGTGAGCGAATGTGTGAATGTCTGAGCATGGCGGGCTCACAGAGGACCAACACTGCTGTGCTCAATGTTCAGCAAGACTAAAGCAGAGCACAGGCAAGGGACTCCAGAAAACTCACATCTGTGCACAAATGCCCAGGTGTGTGCACTGCATTACTGTGAAAGCACGATGACAGGTCGCCCTCACCATAAAAAGCAACAAAAATACATGAGAGGGAGCAAAAAAGAATTGAATAGCAGGAAGGAAAAACTCAGGCTAATTTGTCCGACCCGTTAAGAGTTTCGAAATATCTTAGAAAGTTGTCCTCTGTTCTTCTTACCTTGTTGACCAGTGTGCTCATGCCTAAAGCTATGTTCACACCACCCTTGTTAATGTGCATTCAAGTGTCCACTTGAAAAGTCTATGTAAATGTGTATTTCGGGCATTGGAGTTAAAAACTTTCAGGTTCACTTGTCGATACGCAAGTTTAAATGACTGTTTTTTTGGCTAAATGTACAAAACGCCATTGAATGCGCACTGAAAGTTCAACTAGGTTGAACTTGATCAATCAGGGGCTCAGATTTGGTGTGGATGGCATCAATTTAATTCATGCCAATAGTTTGAAAATGGACTGTGGAGGAGAAAAACAATAAATGTGGTTTGTCTTCAGCCAGAATTATACAACAAGTCTTTCATGTATCGGAATTGAGCTGTGAAAAAAAATCTGGAATTCATCTTCATCATTGACATTTTGAAACAAGCCTCTTCCAAATGTAGGTGGTGGGCATGTGTGCTAGTACACAGCAGAAAGAGAAGCAGCAGCCCCTCCCTGCTTGTCAAGTGTGAACATGGGCTAAAAGTGCGCTCAATAATGCGCTATGGGCACACCGGGCAGGTGATTCGAGAATCCTTTAAATGCGCGTTCTTGAACACGTCACTTGGCTGTGGTGTAGTTATCTTAACACTTTGTGTCATATTTAAAACCAGGGGAGATGCAGTGCAATGCTAGGAAGAGTGTGTGTGCTCGTTCTGGTCCCTGCGTGAGGACGGGGCGATCTGTAAATGAAATGCAGTGCAAGAATGTGGACTGTGTGAGTTTATGCAGTTGGTCCACTGACATGTCATTTCGGAGATGCATTTCACACCTTGTGCCCTTTCTGCTGTCAAGAAGATGAGATACAACTGATGGACAGGCCGGAAGGGAAGCTTCAGTCCGATGAAAAAGGTTGTGACAGCAGACAGAGGAAAGGCGCCCACGCCCGACAGCGGGAGGATGAATGTCAGCTGGGCTGCCATGGATAGATTAACAGCCATCCAAATATTACGAAAACAGCAATCGCAACCAGGATTTAGCTTTTCCTCCGCACAGCTGGCAAAGGCTGCATCCTTGCTAGAAAATTCTCATTTTCATCACTGTCTTCAGACCGCCACCTATGACATGGAAGCAGCAGAATCCACTGCTGCAAAGGGGATCATTCAGATATCCATTTGCATCTGTGGTAATGAAGTTCTTCTCCTGGTGACAAAGGCAGTCGCCACAAACCGCTGCATGCATCCGTCTTCTGGGCTCTGAAGTGTCTCTCTGGCAGTAAACACACCTCTGCGTTGTGTGTAGGCTCTCCCTGCGATGCTTCTTTCCCCTTCGACAGTTTGTCACAGTCATTAGCAGCATGCTAATCAAAGCTAATTACATCGGCACAGGAAGACATCTCATTTCTGAAGTCGAAAGAGAGGTGATGTGTTTGCAATGCTCAGCGAGGTGTTGTTTATAATCAACAGCTATTTTTCTTGTAAGGTAAATGATAATGTTTTCTGTTTGACTTCCTTTTTAAGAGCTACTGACAAATGCTAACCAGGTTCAAGATTTTTTTTATTCTGGCAATCTATTTTGTCGACTAAAGACATTCTTCAGATCAAAAGAATGCAAGTTTTCAACTCTATACATTTTTAATCTCATAAAATGGGTTCAAGTTAATATTTAAAAATGTTGTTACACCCCTTTTTATTTCTTTTTAGATTATTTTGAAAACAAAAGTAAACAACCGGAAAGTCTTCTTTCTGTAAAACGACAGATCGAGGCTGTATGGAGTGTGGATACTTGTTCTGCTCTTTGATAAACTTGCATAAAGCTCATTTTGGAGATTGTGCTGGCATGGCAGAAAAGACCTCTTCCCAATTTTCCATATTTCATGCACGGCCCATTGGAAAGCGCCGTCTGCGAGCGTCAAGGCATGGCACATTTATAAGAGATGCTCTGAAGGAGTCAGACGATATGCCCAAGTTCAGCATTTCTAAAGTGGTTCAGCACAGCGAGGTAAATCAAGATCCTTACAGCACGAAAGAGGAAAAAATACGCTAAACAGCAGGAATATGTAGGCGAGTCACTGAGTCACCCACAAAAGACTTAACCCTACTTTAAATAAACAATAAAAAAAAATACTCTTAGTCACAGCGTTTTCTAACATCTTATGTTCGTCTTTTAATAGCTTTTGTTTTTAGTCTGTTGTTCATGACTTTTGACTGTTTTACTATTTTTATATATACCAGTATGTCTTATGTCAAGCACCTTGTCTTCTACGCATGTTGAAAGGTGCTTTGCAAACAAAGTGTTTTATTGATTGATTGATTAATATAAAAAGTTTAAAAGAAATTAGATGCAATTTTCTTCCAAGTGTCTATGCAAAAACTAAGACATTTGAATAGTGAAAATGTTGTTGATTGCGTTACACATGTCTTATATATCTTGTCTGCTTGAAATAAACCATTTCATTCATTCATTCATTCATTCATTCATTCATTCATTCATTCATTCAAAATGACATTAAATGACTTTTAACACTGACTGTGTTCTGGTCAACTGTTCCAAAGAGATCGAAAGCATTCAGTCTTGACCCCAAAATTAATGTAAATTCATAATGTGTTAAATGTAACTCATTACATGATAAAGTCAATTAGATCAGCAAGAGGCTGCTTCTGTGGGACAAAGAAGCAGCCTCAAAATTCCACTTTCTCTTGGAGAAAAAAGGCGGGCACCTATAAGGAGTTATACTGACGGACAGAGTCTCTGAGCTAGCAGAGCGTCTCATCAAAATGCAACCTCAGCAGGGTTGCTTTTACTTGGGTGAATGGAGCCAGGTGATTGGGGGTGTCAAAGCAAGTGTCTGAGACACGGCTAATATTGCCACTGATCTGTGGCCACCTGAGTAATTACCACATTAGCCGTTTGGCTAATCCCCAGAGCGGAGCAGCAGACTCAGCTGAGACCTTCTCAGGCTCTCCACTTCACATCTGCCAGCCTGAGAGTTCAACATCAGGCTCCTGCTTGATTCATGCCGAACTGTTGCTCCAAAATATGACAAAAACGAAGAAAAAAATTGAGTCACTGTTAAATTTACAAATTCCTCGTCCTTAGGGAGGCACAAGTAATCATTATTAGTATCTTATAATGAAAAAAACACAAATGCATCAAAATGAAACCGTTTTATTTTTGTCTTAAATAACCTCCTGACTACCAGCAATGAAAAATGTGTCATTTGTAGAGAACATTTCTGAACCTGAATATCTCCAGTCACTGCATACTACTGATTGAACTCCTTTCAGTATTTACAGACGACATTTGTGGCATTTCTTGAGTACTAAATGTAAAGGGTGGGGTTCTAGAAATTGTTGTTTCAAGAATTTTTTTTTTTTTTATTGGACAAAAACTTTTTCTCTCTCTGGTAGTCAACACAGAAATTAGACTATTAGTCCAGGAGACACTGATGTGACTGTGTTAAATGACTAAGTGTATTTATAAAAAACTATAAAATCAAGAATACAGAGCATGGTTAATTACCAGGTATTTATTTAAAGCGGTTAAAGGACCAGTCCAAGGAAAACCGTTTTTTTTACCATGTTCTTGTGGCATTTTTCTAATTATGAAAGACATATATAAAGAAAACTAAGCTCAAAATTGCATTTTTGAGTACTTCTGTATTTAAACTATTGTGAATCAAGAGCAGAAGAAAAAAAAAGAAAAAAGAGGCTTAATTGTGACGTAGAAAATGAGCCGTGTAAGCCACAAGCTCTGCAACTCTGACGCTCAGGTGTACGCGAGGACTATAGATGATAGAAAATCAACAGCTATGTGCTATAACAGGTTGCAACTCCAAAGAGATTTATATGTTAGGTTTATGTTTATACCCAAAAATGTTGTAATGGGGAGGTGGGGCGGAGTTGCCCAGTGCCAATGGTCCCGCCCACTACTCAGAGGTGAATTCCTAATAAACCTAATGCTCTGTAGGAACTATGTCCTAGTAAACATCTTTTTTTTCATTTTAGTTAAAAACAGGATAATCATTTTTAAGAGACCATTGAAAACACTAACAAAAGATGATCAAAGTGGGTCTTTAAACCTTATTTATAAAGTTCCTTACAAACAACTAAACAACGCACCATCATCAACAAGCGGATATTCACAGCTGCTAAAATATAGACTAATGAAAAAATTTAAATAAAATAGACACAAGAAACATTTTATAACTATAAAAAATATCTTCAATTTTTATTATTTTTATTTTATATTTTTTTATTTAGGCTGTTAGGGTTAGGTAAGTAAAATCAGATATATTTTGTGAAAGTGCACCAGATTTGAACAATCTGAAAACAAACCTAAAGATAATTCTGCATCAAATCATTTTTTTATATATATAAAAATGTTTATTTAAATAAGCTATTACTGAGAATATTGTCCCCTCTGGGTGTAATTTCTTTAACACCTTCTGCCAAATTAAAATAGAAAAAAAATAATTATTTAACATATAATCACGAAAGAGCTTCAAGTTTTTAAACTTTTATCCTAACTGAGTAGTCAGATTCCCAAAAAGTAGTGTGCTAATGCAGCCAGAAAAAAAGTCTAAAGTTTACCAAGGTAGGATCATTGTTTTTTAGGAAAAAGTGAGGCTGTCTCCTGCACAGCCTCTGAACTTCCAGTCATGGGTTACCTTTGCGTTCGGAGCGCTTCTTCCGCCTCCTCTTGAACTTGCGTCGGATCAGACAATAATAGGAGCCCAAGCTCTGCGCATCGTTGCTGAAAAGACCCATGCCCACTTACACCAAAAACAAAAAAAAAGCCTTTTGAAAGCTTAAAAAATCAGATAAAACTTCAACCCCTCACAGTGATGCCAATCAGATCTACAACTTCCTCTTGTGTGATCACACTCATTCAGTTTGAGTCGGCGTGATAGCAACAGCTCAAATCCACACACCTGCAGCCTTTCTTTGTTTCTACCCTCACATCCAAACTCCTTTTTCCATCCCTCCCCTCTCTTTACCTCCTCCTCTCACTGCTTCTCTCCTCTGTTGACTCCATGTCTGCCCTATCAGGAGTCAGCGAGGGGAAGGCAAAAGGGGTGTGAGGAAGGAGGAGACTCGCAGAGGACGGAGACTCTTATCTTCAGGTCTATAACAATGAACAAATGAAACGAGGCAGCCTGCACCTGTCTGAAAAGTATCTGACCTTTGCAACATGCAAGCATCCTCTTTTTCCCCTGCTCCTTCCTGCAACATCTGACTACTAAGGTTCGTTGGTGCTGGAGTGGAAACTGCAACCTTTTCTACATCACATACAACACAAAAAGGTACGAGTTACAAGTCTTCACACCAGGAAAGGGGATTTTAGCCCAACTATGTTGGACACAGCCTCAAAAGTCACCTGATGATGAGGGAGACGCAACCGAAACGGCAAAACTCTGCCTCCCTCTGGTGGCCATAAATGGTACAAACACGTGTATGATAAAAATAATATAATTGATGATTATCAAGATTTAACTGAAAAAATAACCAAACATTTGAAACAGTTTGAAGTACAAAAAAAGGTAAATGACAGGTGATTAAGGAAAAACTCACCTTTGACTTTGCAAGGACTGTTACTGAAAAAACCTGTTGGAGACAGAAAGAATATTTTCAGATAAGTAAAAAGCAAAAACCTTTAAGTCTGAGATACACTGAAAAAACTGTCCAACAGATGGATTGGAAACAAGAAGAGACAAAAGGGAAGAGTGGCACAATAGCAGTACATAATAAAGAAATATTTAGAAAGGCAATTTTGAGCTTAATGTTCTTACATGTCCACCATCATCGGAAAAATGCAAAAAGAACATGTTAAAAACATCAAAAACACAATTTTCATCTGAGTGGACTGGTAAAACCTTCCAAAAGGAGATCTTTCCCTTTTGTGACTGCGTGGAAAAGTCTCACAATTAGGTAAAGTTTCCCACCATTATGCTTCCTGCAGTTACAGGATATTATGATTTTATCGCTGAAGTATGTAAGTCAACTATTTATAAAGCTTTATGAGCCTAAAATGTTTTTTTCTTCATCGAAGGCTTTGATAATTCTAAATGAACTTAAAAGTTTGGGTATTGTGATAGTTTTGAAATTTCCTAAACAAGACAGTTTCCTTGGTAACGGCCAAGTCAATTAATCTACTGAGAATCACAAGAGCTGTACATCCTTCATACACTGAAGCTATTTCTTGCATCAGCCACAATTAATAGCAGTTAGTGACTACAATAAATGATAACATAAATGTTATGAAACACAAAAGTGCGTCTATATATGTCTTGAAATAAACTTGCTGCTAGATTAAATGAAAACATACTTTATAAACCCTAAAACATTTTTGTCAGTCAGTTCCTTCATTTAAAAAGATGAGTTTGGTCTGTGATGCTCCTCATTGATACACTTCAACTATGAGAGAAAATAAAAGATCCAGGGCAATATTATTTGATTTGAAAAGAATTTCCTTTAAGTGATGGTGCAGAAAATAGGTATTTGGTCAGTATTTGGTTATGGCGGAGAGGTTACAGTCAAACTGTTAGTGGGTTTGGACAGGTGTCTTTCTACTAGAGTTGTCAACGTTAACACACGCGTTTGATAAAAAAATAAAAATAAAAAATAACACTTTAATTTTCATTAACGCAAATTATTTACAAAAAGAAGTGATCATCTTCTGCTTGCGTCGGGCAGTTCAGGCTTCCACGGCGTGTGTCTATTTCTGAAAATAAACAGGTTGTCAGGCAATATCCCGTGTATAACATGGTCACTTACAAAAGAAATAAATATTCAACCAATTTTTAGTACTTTATTCTTGTTATTTGTACGGTTTAGATTGCTTTCTCACAAAAAGAGGACTATTTGACTGGTGGTGCAGCCCGTTGTCAGCTACATACGTATTTTCTGCTTTACATTACAGTTCTTTGAAAATAAAAAAAGATACAATGGGATTTCTTTGATTTTTTTAAACATATTCTGTCTCTTGGAGTTAAAGTGTAGCTATGATAAACATTACAGACCTCTCTCAGCTTTTGTGACCGACACGCCTTTGCTCTACTGTAAATTAAATGCAACAAAACAAAGCAAAACCTGTAACAGATGTTTATATGAGCGGAAGCTGGTTACACCAAACAAGGAATGTGTATCCCACAGAAAGTGTAACTCCATCTGCTTGAAATGTTAACAGTCATTGGGGCGATGTGCTGATTTACGTCACACAAAAGTGAGGAACAGGAAAAAATAAAATCACAGCTGACATAAAACAGGAACAGGCCAACTGATCAAGGTTCTGTGTAAAAACTGTTACAACAGCTGACAAAGTGTTAGAAGAAAGCTGCTCTGGCAGGGTAAGATTACACCCTTGCGTAGCTTTCTAGAAATAGTTTGAGTCAGCATTGATCCTTGAATAAAGTGAAATTACAGGCTTTGAATGTGCTGCAGACAAAGTCTGCACTGCATTCTCTGGCCTGGCATTTTCAACCTGAACTGACGAAAGAACACAGCGGCGGAGCAGCCAGTGCCCTGCGGTTATCCAGACGAGATTAAAAGGTGCTCCAGTCTTAAATAACAACCAAACTCCTGGTGGCCTTTTCCTGTGGTTTGCCGGAGAAACACAATCCCTGACAAAAACAAGCTCTTAAACTGTTTTACAGGATGAGATCCAGGACACTGAACCAAGTATGTGGCTCACACAGTCCACTCAAACATTCACGGCAACAACTTTTAGGTGTTTCAAAACTTTATGATTGTAGCATTATTGTAGGTGAAGGATCTGCATTCAGACTTGGAGTTTTTGTTTTGCTATCAGTGATTTATTCTGGAGCTTTACTAAATATTGAACCAAAAAAAAAAAAAAAAAAAACAATATATATTTGCACTTGGATGTTTGACAAACGAGAGCGGACTTTTGTTTGATTCTTTGGAAGTCACGTCAAAAGTTTCCACCTCATCTTCTGATTCTTCAGAGTTTGACGGGAATGAGATTGTGTGAGACAGAAGTGCAGACATGGAGAAGTCCTCCAGCTTCTTCAAGCTCTCTGAATGTTGGAGTAGAAGGCGAACTGGGGAGTAACAAGCCTGTCAAGGCATGACTTCCCATGAGTGAGAAGAAAGAGCACGATTGGATGGTAATTAGCTCCGTGGGCATGAACTTGTACAAGTAAGATCATTAAAAAGAGAAAGAAAGAATATTACGTGCGTGATAAGAAGGCGAGCGTGACTTTCAACCATGGCTCATGGCCTTCAGCCAAAATTGAGGGCAATGGCCCAGTCACTCCAGAACGCACGCATGCACGAACACCACACTCAGAGGCTGCATGCAACCGTGATAGGCCAACCAGTGCTGCCCCTCCCCTCTGACCTATTCTTACCAAACAAACACTTACGGGAACACTTTAAAGTGCTGGGGTTTTACCTGGATTTGTACAGAGTAAATTCTACTTCTGGAAGTGTTTGCAAAAGTGTTTTTTGCATGAGTAGTTCTATTATATAATTATTACTTTAATTGCATAATTTCTAACCTTTTTACTGAGTCCTTGTAAAGAAAACAGAAATTACCCCTAGACTTGAGGTGCAAGTTAGGTCAGGACTGGCCTGCGGTTGTACTGAACTCATGGACATCTATGAAAGGGTCCAGTCACAATGCCAGTAAAAAAAAAAAAAATGTTTAAAGACCTTTTAGTTAGCAGCAACAAAAACCTCGTTTCATCAATCTAACACAGGCTCCAGGTTAGATTTAGAGCTTTCCAATGGTGCCTTGCTATATTGCAGATCATCTTTCACAGTCTTACTGTTACCCAGGTTTATTTATTTATGTTCAAAAGTGCTGCCTTTTTTTAATACAACCCACTGTGTTCTGCATCCTGACTGGCTGTTGACCCTGTCTATCAGTCTCATCTGTGCCATGTCTCATGCACAGACTGGTGTAAGCCTGTCAAATCTCTAGAAATCTGTGATCACGATCCGATCTTTGCTTTCATCCTATGAAACCGGACTTTTTTTCTAGAAAGGTTTGAAGTTTGACAGTTTAAACAAGAATGAAAATTGTTAAAACGTAAGTAGTGAGTGTGTAATGAGGAGTTTTAATCTAAAAACATCTGTTATTCTACTTCACAGTTTTCACTCATCACAGATTATTTTTAGAACTTAAATCTTGCAATGGACCATTCACTATACTCTGAATAGTACAGTTGTGTGGACTTTAAAGGTCTGATTTATAATGAGATATTAGAAAAAAAAACGATTGTCTTATAAAATAATTCATAGGCAAAAAAACAAACAAACAAAAACAAAAAAAAACACAAAAACGCATGGATTTAGGCATGGAAGCGACCTTCTTTTTGCCAGAAGGTACAGGAATTGTTGGTTTCCAAGGAAGTCGATGATGATTAGGTAACGTTTATACAAGATGCCCCAGATTGTCCAGCAGAGGACAGCATTGCAGCAAGAACAAATAGGATCATCCTGAAGTAATGGATTATGCTTTTTTTTTTAGTTCATTTCTCTTAGTTTAACCCATTTAAACATTGTGGGTTTTGGTGCTCAACCCTAAAAAAAGGCCATTCTGTGTACTTTAAAATTTCCTTTTATTTGCTTTAGGCCTGTAAGGCACATTGCAGTACTGTTGCCTAAAAAGTGGTTTATAAATAAAGTTTGATTTGAGAAAAACAACAAAAAACGTCACAAACGCACAAGATCAGCATTAACACTAACTTTCTGTCTTAAAAATAAAAAAAGGAATTTGTTTTTTTTTATTCTATGAAAATATGAAAAAAGAAAAATACCACAATTTCGGTAGATTTTAATTTTTAGAGCATAGGTGATTTTGTGCCTAGTGTTAGGAATTCTGCTACAATGCATTTAATGCAACCAGATGTGTTTTCAAAGCATCATTTCAGTCTGTTTTGCTGAATAGAAACAAACTTCACTTGACTGCAGAAAAATTGGATGATTTTGTCCATTTAAATATTTAAATTCATGTTCAAGATCAATAAGAAAATGTTGTTAAATGTAGTTTAATATAAAATCGATTTTCTATAAGGGACAAGAAACTATTTAACATAAGTTACAAGCAAATTCACTAATTAGTAACATTTATCTATAAGAAAGACAACAAAATTAAGGAATAAAGTTTCACACAAAGAAAACATACTGGCACAAAAGTGACTTTTTACAAAATTGATGATCAGGAAAAGAAAGCAGAACTATGTGATGAAGACAAAGGTATCTCAAAACCTGGAAACTTCAGCAATTATTCAAGCCACTGTCCTCATGGACACAAAAAGCAACTGAAACAAAAATGTAAATACTTGTGGAAATAAATACCCCACAGAAGAAAAGAAAGGTACTTTGTAGATAGAGCCTGTTCAACCTGTAATAAATATATTTAACAAAATATGTATAACGAAGACATAATACTCACAGCCCCCACCCCATGTTATAATACACCCACAATCCATCAAAAGAAGCTCCCCTACAAGCCGCCGTGGACAGAACTGGATCGGTTACACACAATCTATCAGAGGGCTTGCTGGAAATAATAAAACCCATATTTGGGTAAAACACGAGGCCGAAAAATGAATGGCTCAAGAACTAAAAACCATAACAGTTGAAAAAGATGAAAACATCATCACACATGATGACATTTCAGTGTTCAGCGAAGCCCTTGCAGACATTACACTGAACATTGTTGGGGCAAATAGTCAAGACACCTGGAAAACACACAAGTTACCATAGGAAACATACATCCCGCCCACCAAAGACACGAAATCCTCTTTTAAAAATGCATCTACAAACAAAAAAAGGTTTAGCATCAGCTATAAGAAGCCTTTTTCTAGAGACTATAGATACACAGATTACTGTGATAATGGGAAGAACAACAACCAAGGACACAAGCAAAAATGAACCGATTATCCCAACACTCTGGAGGTCTTAGGAATCAAACGGTTCATCAACAAGGAAGAAACACAATAACCACAAACACAACATCCAACAAGAGGAGGACGGAAGCAGAAAAGGTAATAGAAACCCACAAACAGAGCAGTTTACAGTGCCTGCTCTGTTTGTCAGAACAACCCATGTATAAACGGTCCATCACAAATCAGAAGACAGACGGGAGGACGAAAGAAAGATCCAACGCAGACTAGAATGCCACCAGGGTCCAAGATGAACCGAAAACAAAGAAAACAGGCAGAAACAAACAAAAAAAGAAGAAAAAAAACAAAAGAAGAAAGTGTAGAAGAGCTATAAAGGAAACAACAAAAACAACAACAAAAAAGAATAAAACAAGAACGTGAACAAAAGCTTCAAAGAAAACAACGGGTAGAAACAAGGAGAAAAAAGCAAAAAAGGAGAGTTGTGGAAGAGCTTACAATGAAGAAAAAAAAAAGATGAACGTGGGGAGACAACATTAAGATCAAACATAAATAAACCACATTTTAGGTTTACATATCAACAATGAAACGTAAATAACCATATCGTAGACTGGGACGGTGCAAAAAAGCAGTAGTAACAGAAAGAAACAGCTTTAAACTTTGAATCGAAAAAGCCATAGATGTAAAAAGTGGAAACCACACCATAAACGGAGTGGAGGGGGGGCGCTGTCCCCCTCCTGGGATGCTCTTCTCGAAGGACCACAACCTAACTTAAGGGAATCACTTGCTAAAAACCAAGTAAGATGGATACAAACAGGAAGATTGCAGGTCATTGTTCAAAATGCGTAAACTACATCCTTACAATTGTCTGAACCCCATCAAATAAAAAGCTACGTATGTAGATGGAGGACAAAATAATCAGAATTCTCCAAACACAAGACTGGTAGTAAATAGGAATTACTACATTTTTCCTTTGGGAGTTTTCTTTGGATCCAAACCCCCCTGCTGTCACTTCTGGGTGTGGTCGTCTCCTTAACTAACCCTCCAGCTCTGCGCCCGCAACATATCTGCTCAAGGGGCCTGTGGCTTTGGGTTTTTCTTCTGGCTGCAACTTGACAAGCAGTTATGTGTGTGTCTGTGTGTGACTGTGTGTGTGCATTTATGCATGTAAGCAGAAACAGAACAATGGGTTGCTCTGTGTTTGTCCTTCATGCCAAGACAGGCACCCAAAGGGCAATAAAAAAAGGAGGAGTGAGAGAGGGGTAGCAGAATGCCAAACAACAGGACTATTTTAAAAGCTGATTGTTAATGAGATGCATGACTGTTTTTTTTTTTTTTTTTTTCTTTTAAGCAACCCGCAGCACAGCCACACTACAATTTGAAATGCAACCTCAAGGCTCTGGAGTTATGCGACTAACAGCTCTAGGGTTGAATTAGTTGTTTTACTCCAATGTAAGAAAGTTTGGGGTAAAACACCAATAAAAAGTAAATAAAGATTGATTTTTTTTAAGCACATGTGGCCTTTTTTCTGAAAGGTGTCCATCAATTGTTAATGCCAAGTTAGTTTTATTGGAATGTCTGCTTTCTTGTCAATCACAATTTTTCAACTATTTGCAAAGTGAATACTTATATAGTGTCTTGTCAATAAATGATGACTAGGGATTTAAAAAAGGTAATTTGGCTGAAATGTAGAGTTTTAAGGAGAACACTGTGACTGGAAATAGAACTCTGTGGATTTGTTAACAATTTAACTGAATGGTAATGCTATATTAGCATTATTAAATTACATTTATCAATCAAAATCCCAGTCAGTCTTCAACTACTACATGAAAAGAAGTTTCTGTGATACTGCAATTATTGCAAGAAATAACCAGCAGCAACCTTTAACAACCAGCTATTGTTTAAATTTTTATGACTGACTTTATGTTCTTGCAAATAACTGGTGTAAGCCCAATGAGACGGCTATGGTTGTGATATTGGGCTATATAAATAAATAAAGCTGATTTGAATTGAATATATTTATTAAGGTAGTCAATGAATCTGGAAGCGAAAGGACAAATGCTGAGAAACAATTAAAATAGAAACGGCTACATCTACAATGGGTTGGGGTTCTTGACATTTATGGTGTAAAGTCCATTCAAGTTAAATATTATTCTGCAGATGTTCAGTTGGAACACAATTGAATCAGGGCTTCAAGAGCTTCCAAAGACTGAGGTCACTTTTATGAGAAAATACAGACGTGGACTGTCGTCCATCAAAAGATGAGGAGGAAGTTTTAAAGGCTGTTGGAAAATTTCTCCTGGAAGTTTTGAAAGCCTTCACTCCAGCAGAGTTGTTGGTTATGGCGCATTGATGGTAAAAGCTGCTAATGATGTGGCAGAAGCTCCGGCGGCCTGCGTTTAACTGGAGGATGACAGCTGTCCAGGTAATTGGAAAATGTTATTGCTTGCGATAAAGTAACTCGACTGCAGAAGGACCATTTTTCTAATGCAGTGGTCGGCTTTGAATCAAGTTCTGTAAAAGTGTCATACTTTTTTTTTATTTTTAGAGCAATAGTGAAGAAGCAGACGACAATCTGGGGATGGTGAAGTTTTGGACGATGGCAGCAGATTGCATAATGACACTCTTTTTTTGCGAGTGTAGAAGTGGAAAGTGGAAGTCCCAACACACCAATGCAAATTAAAGATACGTTTATTGGGAAGAGAAAAAAAGTCAGAAGCCAGAAGCATTAGTGACAGATTAGTACAGCGGTTCCTCATTATAATGCAATTCATCTTTCGCAGTCTGGCTATTAAGCACATTTTTTAGTGTAATCTGACATTGCATCTCCACCCTGTTTAGCTGTAGACCACTGACAATCAATCTCCTCTGTGCAGTGTCTCCTGTAGAGGCTGACATTTTTTGGGAATCCCATGGGTCAAGGCATTGCTGTGGAGTTCCCGTGTGTTAGTAGTCATCAGTGGCATTAATCACGGGACCAGTATGGGATGGGATACATTTCTTACTGGAGCAGGATGGGAGCAGGAACCAACCTATAAGAGCGACGACAAAAAAAGTAAAGGTGGAGCCATTTTGTAGTTTTCTGTCTACAATGTAACTCAGTTGAAAATATAACTACATAACCCAGAAAGCATCAATGATCCTAGTCGTTTCCCAGCTCAAATCTAAAGTACAGCGATCATAGATTGATGGCAGTGATGGAGATTATTACAGTCCAATGTGAGTCAGATGACAAAATAAATAAATAAATAAAATAACATCCAGAGAAGAATAAAAGGATGAAAGACCTTTCTGTTAAGTTCAGGAAAGTCAGATGTGATATAAAGAAGTTCACAAGAGTTGAATATTAATAAAGTTGAATTATAATAAATGCAAAGATAAGGGGCAGAGATCATTTTGAACAGGAGTGGGAGTCAGATTACCCAGAGCAGGATGGGACGGGATTCTTTTTTAAACTTTGGTCTGGAGCGGGATGATGTAATCTTATAGTCTCCTGTACAGAATGCTTTAAGTTTGCCAAAGCAACATAAATCTTCGATCATGAGTAGATATTCAGGTTCATTCTAGATTACTGGACTCGTATATGAAGGATTGAACTTTTAGAGTTTAAACAAGAGAGAACATGGTGAAAATGCTCATGTGTGAGAAAAATGTATAAAGTGTGTAGTGAGCACTTTTGGAACCTTAAAATATCCATAATAATTGTAAAAAGTAAAGGTTGCAAGTCAATTTTAGACGATAAATTCCACATTAAATGAGGGAGCACTGTCCAAAAGAATATTGGTGAGAATGCGATTCCATCAAATTACTTATTGCTTTTTTTTTGTTTGTTTTAATGTCTTAACAACAACAAAAAGCTTTTGTTAAAAATGTTTTTTTTAATTTAAAACATTCAAATGTCAATATCAGTACAGTTCCTGATCAGCAGAATCTATTGCATAAACATTTGGCAGAGAACGTCTTCCTCACCTCAGTGCCTCTTCAGTTCAATATAACAAAAGCACGATCCTCCGCCAACCTGTGACAGAGCCCAGCTATTTATTTCAATTGTATTTCACAGCTGTCATGCTGTTCCCCATCTCAACTGGTTCAGCTGAGATGCTGTAGGACTTATTTTACCGGCAAATTCAGGGAAAACCCCATGTTTTCAGGGCAACACAAACCAAATCTAGAGTTGGGTGTTCACGTCTCAGTTGTTGGTAGCATTCATAACAAAGGGATTTTTGCTTAAAACTTTGAACCCAATTTAGACAGAATTTTTATGCTCATCGTTTCATAGACACAGGATGAAATCAGCGGGATCACATCTACAGAAAACCAGCCGCATGTGGTCATAAAACATTGCGTGAGAGACTCTGCGAACACTTCCCATCTCTGCAAAAATAAAAAAAAAAACAAGTTGCTAATATATCCTGCATCCCATCGTGCAGAAGAAGCCAGTTCATCTCACATGAATTTTCCTCCCCCATCTTTATTATATGCACACATCAGCATTTTCTCCTATGACAAATGAGTATCACTGCAACCAATTCATCTTTCAACTCAGCTGTGGACTCATGTGGACACTACAACCACGGGGGCCACAGATACAGAGCACAAAGTAGAGACCAGGCATCTTAAAAACAACAAATCAAATATTTAGTTGTATGTCATGACTCAACAATACCAGCACCAGCAGTCAGCATGCTTTAACTTTTACAGACCATTATCAGATTGGACGTTCTTGCAACGCCCAGGCAGAGACTGCTTGTACTGCACTGCAATGCAGTGTCACGCAAGAACAGGACTGCATTCCAGCATGGTCACATGACTACAGTCGGGGCAGGTCGACACGGTCACGTGAAGTTCAAAATACTCATGAACATCTTCATGCTGTCTATGGAAGAACCATCACTGGTTTATTTTGAAGTCTTCATTGATGTATTTCTGGAATTAAGCAACTCAGTTAAAGCTGGGAAATTTCACACCTTTGACGTGTCATATAATCTAGTATTAAAGGAGGAACCCTCCCACTGCACATGGACAAAGACAAATACAAGATTCCTGCAGAAAAGTCAGATGGGGGCTGTGTTTGGTAAACTGGAGGTGTTATAGGATAACTGTTGGGGTTTTACAAGGATGTTTCTGAAATAAATTTGTGTTTTGGTGTTTTTAACATGTTCTTGTGGCATTTTTCTGATGATCAAGAACATACATTGAGAAAATTAAGCTTAAAATTGCATTTCCGAGTATTCCTTTATTTAAATTGCTGTGAACCATGAGCAGATGGAAAACCGCTTGAAAAAGATAATATTTGAGATGTAGGAAATACGCTGGGCGGGCCACAAGCTTCCTGCTCAGAGTTCTCTGCAACAGAGAGGGGAAGGTGGAGCAAGGTTGCCCTGTGCCATCGGTCCCCCCCACAACTCAGAGGTGGATTTCTGAATGAACTACTGACACTCTACAGAAACTGTCCCAGAAAATGACAAGTTTTTTTAAAGCAAGAAAATGTTGGCTCTGTCAAAAGAAAATAAAACAGGAGGAGAAAAGCAGGTGGAGCAGTCTTTTCCTGACTACAGTCCGTTACGGGACGTTTAACTGTTTGTCTTATCAGAATTCACTGCCTCAGCAAATCCTAATCAAAATGAAAACAGAGAAACGTCAGGTCAAGATAAACACAGAGAGCCACCTAATGCCAGCAGCTGAAGCAGAATAAACAGTACATTCATTGTGGAAACTGAAATAAAAAAAAAAATCATTTATGCTTGTTCTGATGATTTGATGCAGAGAAAAGGAAACAACTGTGAGGATTATACAAAATGAAAGAGCACAGGCTGAACTGATGACACTCACACAGTGACAGAACTTCTGACAAAACAATCACACTTTTTTGCTTTAGAAAACTATGAGGTCATCCCAAAAAATAGGAAAAAGGAAAAAAATAAATCAATAAAATCACCCTCTTGTGTTTCACCAGCTCTGGTGGGAGGGTTCAAGTGTATTAGTGTGGAGGATGCCCACACAGGTGTACGTAACTGAAATGATCTCAGAGAGAAAATCGTACGCGCTCCTCTCCACTAGCCGTGCATCTATGTGGGTCAGCTATCTGGGGAGTTGCCAAAGCATTTGCAAACTGGGCAGCTGGCCATCACAGCTGGCTAGTGACCACAACGCACACAGACACAGAGGAGAAACATGTCGTGCCAACCACGTAACATCTGCATTGCCACCGCCCAGAGCAAGTGTTCGGTGCGGCCACCTGAGCCCTTCCCGGTCTGACTGACGATGGGGGAACTGTGTGTTTCTGCCTCTGCAGAATCAAATACATACTCCACTCTCATTGGTCAGGAATGGGAAGGTACAGATCATTCAGCCAACCAGCAGAGGATCTCCAGCCTCCCTTTCTCTGAGCCCAGTCTACTGCACAATGGACAGGCAGGTTTTCCCACAACACTTTTATCCTCTGATGGTGGATAGGATTACAACTGAGGTACTCCAAAAGTAGGCCACAGCATGTTGCATTCACATTTGTGTGTGCTACGCTGCAGGAGTTAATACTATGAGATGTGGGGATCATGTAAAGTAGGTTTTATCTTACACCTGCTTAGAGAAGACCCAGTTATTTCTTTGAAAACAAATCTTTATTTGGAAACTCAAGCAGCTGAATTTGCACATTCCAGGCAAAAGTACCATAAACTTTATGTGGCAGCGACTTTTACAAAGTGACGTCTTTTGATGTTTAGCGTAAAGAAAAAGTTCAAGCTAGGATTAAAAAAAAGAGAAATGTTTTTGATTTAAGATATATAGAAAAGGATTCAAGTTTTAAAACAAACACTTTGAGGCGGGTTTATTTTTTAATATTTTGACAAATAATTGGAGTGGGGGAAAAAAAGTATTAAATGTTGTTTAAATGTTAGTCATGGGTCCACGGTTTGATATTAAGTTTAAGGTTTTAAGATCTTAAAATGTGAAGATCCAATTTATTCATAAATTTATTAATAATCAAAAATAACACTGAATTAATAAAAAATAAATTAATCAACATACAATCGAATCACGAGTTTAATCATCCCATGCAGTATTTTGACAAAGGAACTTTGCCCTATTAGATTAAAAATGCGTAAACCTTTTCTACTGTACATTACATCTTTAATTGTTCTTAATAATGACCTTGTACCTGGTATTAAATACACTGCTGCTAATTACCCCCCCCCTTTCATTATAAATAATGTATACTTATTTGGCGCTTACTTTTTACTTTGCTTTATCCCTGTAAAACTGTAGCTTTAGCTCCTATGTTGACCTTCTTTGAATTACCGTAGTTCTTCAGCCGTTTACGCAATTAACCTAATGTCGCTAGCGCTGCCTTACAATGGTGCTAACCTCAACCACCAGGATCAGTGTGGGGATCAGTCTTTCGCTCAAGGACACTGACACACACAGGGAAGGATGAACCAAACCTGTGACCTTCCGATCAGAGGTCGACTGCATACCTCTGCACCATACTGCACATATAAAGAATCCATTAATATGTACACAACCTACTCAGTTTGTGGTGAGTGGCAAAAATTCCTTTTATCTGCTTTATTTTTTTATGAGATGCACCTCTTTTCCTCCACACTCATTGGCACAGAGATGTAACTGAGCGAAGTCTCATCGATGCCCTGGAGCTCAAGGACTTCTACTAAACCGTGTTATTCAGACTCTGATGTGTTTTTCTCAAGCAGAACACGAAAACAAAATTAAACATTAAAGATGTCAAGCTGAACTGTGCCTTGACAATCAGACAAAAAGCATTTCTTGTGAAGGCGGGAGCGCTACTGTAAATTCTGCTGCAGATAAAAAAGTTGCGGCAGCCCCTTGGTGCACTGATGCCGGGGCCAGAAACCACAGACTGTAAGTGAGGCATGGGCAGATGGGCCTGTGGCGTCTTTAGCATGCCAAGCATCACTTCCCCCCAAATCCTCTGCTTCCCCTCGCCCTTTAAAAATCCTCCTCTGTCTGCGTGACAGGCGCCAACACAAACAAGGACTTGGTGCAGAATTTTTGTTTTGAATGTAAATGATGGAATGACTTGATGGTTTGGTGCCAGTAGAATGATGTGGTTTCACACGGCGGGTTTGCGCTGGGAAAACAAACTCCATAAATATAGTTTTCCACTGAAGGAGGTCAGGGGAGAGCACTGTTAAAGCGTTCATAAACGAACGTAGAAGGTTGGTGTGATTGGGGGAAAGATGGTGAACATTTTCCATCTGTCCGCTCCCGCCTAAGGCCGACGGAACAGAGCTGGTCTGACCTGCTCGCCGCCTCCTTTATGTTCAGCTTTTAAAGTTTCTTTCCCACCAACAGAATGTTTCACACTTTTTAATAATATGCATGGTTCTAATCAAGTTTATTTAACTCAAATAGCATACTAAGTTTATTGCCACAATGTAAAAGCTTTCAGATGTTTCAGTAAACAAGAACTATTTTTAAAGTTTGATAAAACTACAGGTATTTACTTCAAATGCATCAGTTTTCTACAAACTCTACATTTAGTACAATGGATAAATAATTCAATGTCAAAATAATTCAAGCAAATAATTGAATAAGTGTAGATTTCTGCTGATGTGGAGCTTTTGCAGTTTTCTTTAAAAACACTGTAAAGGTGTTTTGTTGAATATTTTTTCTGACAATTAGAAACATGATTTAACAAAGAAAAATGTCACATGCATAAAGAAGAAAAAGAAACAGTGACGATAAAATAGAAATGTATCTCACTTCAAGCAGCGAGTCTGCCCGAGACCTGGAAATGGTGAAAGTATCAGTGACCACCATCAGGTTTCTTAAGGAGACAGATGGTCACAAACCCTTGACTGACTTCAATAATGATGGGGTGGGACACATTGTCAGCAGGCACAGAGGTTTCAATTTATAGAGTAAACCAACAAAGGACTCCTATTAGTGTTTGACAGAAAGCTGGTACAATAGTTTGGCATTTCAGGGGTATGATTAATTCATTTTTTTCATTCTGCTCTCCATTTGAGCTTAGACATTATTCCTGGTAAAATTTCTTACATTTTCTTTTGTCATCTGACAAATAGATGGCATACAAATATTTTTTTCTTCTACTGTTCCAATTGTTCACAATCTAAACAAATGGTTCATAGTATTATACATGTTCTTTTTTTTCTTTTCTTTTTCAAAACTGGTATAAAATATAAATACATAGATGGTCTCTTCTTTTTCTTTAAATGCCCACTCTGATCTTCTTTTGTTTTTTATTTTAAAAGCATTTCATTTTTTTTATTATAATAATACCCTAATTCCTGCTTTTGCAAAGATGCGACAAATCACTACTGATTTGTATAGTATATGTTACTGAAATGTAGCATATACTTAAAGCAAAAACATAAGTTGCGGCATGTAGCAACCCTGCAACCCCCTTACCTTTCCAGTAACTGAGAGCTCTCTGTTTACATGGTACCCCGCTAGCTTAGACTATGGTCATATATGCCAAAATACCACCGCACAGCCACCTAAATGTCAATTTTTCAACAAAATCGGCAAGCGGCGGTCACATTTTTTTACGTCACACAGTGGAAGCCTAGATTTTTTTTTAAAAAGTTGAAAATTGAGAGGCGACCGGGCGATTTTTGAAACCGAGCAGTGACTGCCAGAGAACAGGAAGGCAACAGCACAATAATTGACTGATGGGAGGATCTCCAAGGTCACCAAAATCATCTGATGATCGGCCGATTTCAAATTGCCACTCTGAAGCAACCCCCCTACCCCCGTGCTGCCATCCCACTGCCACCATCAGATTGTTAGAAATCAAATGGTGGCAGCCCAGGCACTTGACAAGGGCTGTTAACAGGCTCAACTATGACTTGACATTAATCTGGTGATCCCTGCCACCATGCACCCCTGGGCCACTATTCCCTCTTTTGTTTCATGAGGACCACTGTGAGCCTAACTGTCTTTATTTTTCTACTCTATCATCAGGGAAAGGCCACGACAAAATGCCATAAAACACAATTTTCATTGGAGTGGGTCTTTAAATAAATTATATTACATCTTAGAATGTAATTTTGTTTTTTTCATTATTACAGCCTTGGTCACTAAAATATAGAAAAAACATATATTTTTACTTTAATAATCATCATCTGACTGGTTCGCTTTAAGAAAGCCTTTTACCCTGCAGAACTGCATTTTCCAACAGATGCCATGGTTACATAAGGGTTACTATTTTAGAATGGAACCAGCATATCTTTGGTGAAAGGGCCAAACTGATTTCAGCCAGAACGGCTTTAGTGACAGCCAAAACCAATATCTGCGGAAAAAACTATGAGTTCTCGGTTTGAATGGTATTTTTCTATATTTGGCTCAATCAAAACAGGTTAGCAGTGCCAAATCTGTCCCCTCAAACTGACCTTTATAGTTCTTCTCTCACTGCAGGCCTTATTCGAGTAGTTTTTTTTTTCCTTCTGTTTGCCTTTGTTAACTTCATGGGACTGAAGCCACCAACTGGTTTGAAGGACAGAGTTCCAACCTGCTGACTCAGTGAGGTTTCAATGTCATGCATCCATTCGGTCGTTCAAGGTAAAACTGGACGAAGAACGGTGGAGCAGAAAACAAGCACACAATGTGACAGTAAGAGACTAACAGTAGAGGAGCGTCTTTAAATCTGTGTGACGGCTAAAGGATAAATTAATATTAAAGAATACAGAAAAGAGTTATAGCATACTTATACTAACAAGTTAAAGTTAAAAAAAATCAATTTAAGTCTCTTGCGCATGAAAACTATCATAAACCCTTCTAACCTGCAAAACTGCAACATAAAAATGTGATTAATTGACAATACATGTAATTATTCGTAGATCAATTTGTCAATTTGTTCTAAGAACTGTTTTAAGAACTGTTAATACTGAAATACTGCCCACTTCTGAAAATACCAAGCAGATGTAAAAGCCCTATTATCCTTTCGCTAATTTTGCTTACAATAAAAAGATTAAAAAAGCAATAAAATCTGCTTTTTTTTAAATCCTTATTTTCTATTTTAGTAAAGCACAGGCTTGTGCATCTCACAGCAAGCCTTCTAAATTTACCGCATGTGGGAGGTTAGAGAGAAAGATCTATGTGTTACTTAATAAGAACATTTTATGGTTCAAAATACTCAAGTTGAAGCTAATAAAAAAAAAAAAAAAAAACCACCAGAATTACATCGCAGAGCTTTACTTTTTTTTCCAAATCTTCAACATCTCTAGTGTTAGCTCTGGTTTCCCAGTTCTCTGATCAGTCATGGATGCTTCACGGTTGACAGGAGACAACAAAACCGTAACTCTGAACTAATCGTTTCACCTGAGGTGACTTTGTGTCTCTGATCTGCTGCGGTTCAAAGGCTTCTGACCTGGCTTGTCATATCATGTAACGGGTCCTCCGAAATGCTGGATATTTTTGCCCGATTTCTTTGTTTTAAGGAATGGAGTCGATGCATGAACTGAATGCACAGAAAATGCAAAACCTAGTCTGAATTTAACAATTCATTTCAACAATTCAATTCATATCCTAATCTGTAGTTGTTACCCTTATTCATAGCCGATTTTGGTTTATTTATGAAGATTCAATCTGATTTACTGAACTATCCAGGACATCTTTAGCCAAAACCTCAACCAGTGTGACTCAGAGATAAATACCAGGTAAAGAACTGTGCAGGTAAAGTTTTCCAGATTATTTGTATTTCTTGTAATCAAGTGTAAATTAAATATGTGCACAAACAAAAAAGTAAACAAGAATTAATGGCAAATCCATTCACATTTTAGTTTGATAAAACTCAGCCCACTGTTGTTTTCCACATCAAAATAACACAAAGGGAACTTTATTAGAACATTATTAAAACCACACTGTATGGTTACATGTCTTTCGAAAATTCTGTTTCCATACACTTTACTATAATGATCGTAGATTATTTTTTGCTGTCATCACGTGTGTGTTGTCCACTGCGATGGCACTTGGTCATTTTTACAATGTAGTAAAATAAACCTACCATGACTCAACCCAAATGATATTTTCCAAGATTAATTAAATCTTAAAACCATTTCATAATGGTATAGGCTGGTTTAATCAACAACTTGCTGGTTAAATCGTAGGAATATAAATCAACTTATCGATTAATCGTTACACCCCTAAAAAATTATCCTTTTTTTCTTTTTTTTCTTTTATAAAAATGTATTTGATTTCAAATAAAACCAGGATCCAGCAAAAGATTCAGTTCAGAAAACGTTTCCATCACATCTTCAACTCAATTCATGACTTTTTAGGGTTAATTCTTTTTAAACATCTCACCTTCTGGATGTGTGTGTGCACTTTTGTGCGTTTATGTGTGCACATCTGGGTTATTCGTGGTGAAAGCAGCAGCAGATGTGAGAGGTGACTCGGAGCCCCAGAGACATTCTGTGCGTTCCAAAGCATTATGGGTAGATCTGCTGTCATTAAAATAGAGTGGACTTCAACGACAGGAGTCTGTGATTTCTGTAGAGGGGAAAGAAAAAAAAAAAAAGAAAGAAAAACTACCATGTGCGACATTCTTATTTGTTTTTGAAGGCATTTTTTACGCTCTAAATCTCAGACTATGAATGAAAGCTGGCGCTGCTGGCCGAGCGCAGCACAGACTGTGCTGTAGTAAGAAAGAGGCTGGCAGTACTGCGGTGAGATGCTCAGGGGCCATATTTATATAACCAGTTTCCCCAACACGGGAATGGGTCACACTCAGGCTGCAATTATGACACAGCTGAACAAGAAAGTAGCAAACAAAGTGCTGAAAAAGCTTAAATGTTAAAGACTTGAATAAGTTATGATTTAAAGCGTAAATGTCTTCACGCCAAAAGCGCACGCACATGGGAGGCGTGCAGAGTGTGAGGGTGATGTGGCCGAGGCTGAAATAAGGAGACGTAAGTGGACAAAACAAGATTAAAAAGGTGGGCAGAAGTAAGAGTGCTGGCAGCAGCAATTTGACATGAACAGACAAGGATGTCAGAGTCTACCAAGGATATTTTCTATAATTACAGCTCCTGTTGTTGTTAAACCAGTGACTTTGACAGAACCCAACTGGAGCACAGCTCAGCTCAAGACACTTCCAGCATTCATCTGACATCCCCCAGTGCAAAATGTCATCAACCTCTCTCTTTTCCCTCCTCTGACACCAAAGGAGACTCCCTCCGGAATAATCCTCCTGTGCCAAACCAGCAGAAGTTACCAAAAAAGGAGTGTGGGTCAGAAAGATAGAGTTATTACCAAATTTAAAACAATGACGATTCACGGATAAGAGTTAGACGCAGCAAACCTTAACTACCGGACTGCCTGGGAGGGTCCTTAAACAAGGCAGCAAACCTGTCATTTCATCCATGCAACATTTAAAAGCACGCCATTTGTCTTTTTATCAAATGCAACATTCATAAGAGTGACTGCGCAGTCACAAATGGACCGGAGTTCGACCTCATCCACACAGACTAGTACAGTAACACAAACTGTAAAAGAAAGAGGATGTAACCTATTGCTTGAACAAGTACAAACCATTTTAGCAAGACTCTCTTAACTCCTTTTGCCTTGTTTACATGCATCTGTACCACAGGGGTCTGACTTGTACAGTTGCTGCAGGGATTTAAGTTGTATGGGCCCATGGATGGTCGTAGAGACCAGTGGCCCACAGGGGAGCACTGGTGGAATTCTCTTGAGGCTCGTATGGTCACTTCAAGGGACACACTGTTGTCATGTGTGGTATGTCTATTGTGTGGGAATGGGAATGGGAATATGAAACAACACCAAGGAAAATCAAGAGAAACTGGTTGCAGACATCAACTGCCAGAACCTGAAATCGGAACCAGAAGTCCCACAATAACACAAAAAAACCCCCACTTCATTTTAACTGACCCCAACGGTTACAGTTTTCCTGTTTTGAACGTAATACAAGTTTTCTTTTAATTATGAACACTTTAGGGTCACGGTTGGGGTTGGGTTAAGTTGCCTTATTTCTGCTTCCAGCAATGATGTCAGGCACCATCTTGTCTGCAGCCATGCCCGTCACAAGGAAACAGCAAACTACTGAAACTCCTTGAGGTTTTGTCTAAGATGCAGACAGCAAAGCCTCCTACTGGTAAGTCTACCACACCGTTCCACCACTTGGAGCAACAGAAGAGACAAGATCCTTCAAAAAGGCACAGGAACAGCTGCCATATCCTTAGTCACATGCACCCGTACAGGTACTGCAGGATCAAACAGACATCTCAAAAATAAAACTGAAACATGCCATTGTTTTGTGTGTTGTAAGTGTATCCAAAATGATGTATCAGTGTTTGGTATGACCTGTTACTCCCAGCATGCCCCTAGAAAACAAGTGCATGAACAATTTTGCTCTATGGGTTTACGACCTCGATACTTCATGTGGGTCACCTGCGTTACCCATACATGTTTAACCATTTTTCACTCGCAGATACCCCGTATCCACCCGTAAGGGCAGTTCTGACGAGGGCTTATCTTTCTCTGAAATATGGAGGCAAGATGTAATATTTCATGGCAGAGAAGTAGCAATATCAGTGACTGGATGATCAAAGCAAACTTTAATTAAATGGAAACACCTGCAGGAAGTCAGACGAGATAATGTTATGGAACCTACAGGGATCCATGCAGATCAGCTTTCAATTTCATTCTCATACAGTCAAACATTCCTCGTGTAGAAGCAGGAGAGCTGTGGCGTACGTGCCACTGAAATGCTTCCAAGATGACACCCCTCATCCCAAGGAAAGAATCCTGGAAACCAGGACAACAAAGGCTCACAAATACAGTAAGCAGTCAAACGCTGTTTACTGTGAAAACAAACATACATTCCTCAATTAAATTCCTGTAAGACCTGAGCAAGCAGAGCATCCCACACTCACCCACCTCCTGCCAACACACACAAGAAAGATAACAAGTGACTCATCATTACTAATTTGCTGGGCTAATTTTATCCCCAACTTCACAGACCTGAAAAAAACCCAGGATACAGCAATGTGGCCACACAGCCTGATGGTTCTGATGGATCTTTATACCTTAATTTATGCAGAATTCTTTACCATCATGCTTAAAAATGCCACATTTCCCCATTTTGTCCCTTTAGAACTGTCCTCTTACTGTCAAAATCGCTGCTGCTGCCACCAATAGTAAAATATAAGCAAACAGTCATAAAAACAAATGTATTCTGTCCTCCTAATGATGCTGCTCCTTCTAATATCTGTGTGTTTATGAACTGAAGACATAACAGTAAACATGACAAGTCAATGCAATGAAAATATGCATGCGATGTCATGAGTGCGTGCATGTGTAAAGTTAGAAATGTGAATATATTTGATTTTATTCTAATCTAGATGCACATAATTTGGGATTTGTTAAGAGTGAAATATGCCATGACTGCGTAGCTTTGGGAGGTTTGCAGCTTGGGGTATTTACATTGGCTTTTTTCAAAGCAGATTCATATTTGATGCTTTTTTTTAACAAAACAAACTATTAAAACATGAATGTTACTGGTCTGGGTAGCAAATGTTGGCAGATGAAGAGTACAGAGTGCAAGCCAATTTGACCTTTGACTGAGCTTTCATTAACAAATCCAACAACACAACGTGGTAGTAAATATTCTAAAAAAGTAATAAATCTACACTATATTTTATAATTTAACTTTTATTATGTATTTATTATTGAATTGTTATATTTATGTGCTTCAATTTCCAATAAAAATATAATTTAAACCCTTTTTTTAAATCAGGAATATGACGTGTGGGTGAAGTTCTAGACAGGTTGTTTTGTTTATGACCAGAAGATGTTTTAATGAAACATGAGAATGTTTATTATCTGAGATAACTGAAAGCTTAAAAAACAAAACATGAGGTTAGTAACTGTCCTATAGATTTGAGTGGAACTGAGTTTGAACATTAAAGCACGAGGAGATGTTTACCATCAATATTCATCTTGTTTTGGTCCTTCCATAATATGGTTCATTCCAAAGCAAAAGTTACATCAACTATGATGCACTTGTGTTAAAGTTGTGTTACTCCCACAACAAAACACTAGCCTGAGAAACAACCTGTGCAGCCTGGAAGGCGTGTCACTTTTTTTTTACATTTTAAAATGATTTTGTATTAATTTATTGTATTTTCTGTGTTATGCAGTCACTGGATCATCCTCTTTATGGCTGCAAAGTTTCCTTCATTTGATGTGTTTGCACTCATTTGTGTTTTTCATGCTGATTAGAACTTTTTCAAGCTCTGGCTGAGTTAGGGCTTCACATATGAAGGCTAAAAGTGCTCTTTGCAGCAGAACCGAGTTCAAACCCTGACCTTTTGTCGTTTGCTGTCCCCACTCCCTTGTTTGATTTTCTGTCTCCCGGTCATCTGTCAAAGAAAGGCCACTAGAGCAAACATGTTGAAAGTACAGACAAATTATGAGGTAAAGCAAATCTTAAAGGCACATACTGGGGAAAAACACTCTATTTCAGTACCTAATGCTGCAAAAAAAGATAAGGTAAACTTCCATTGTAAGACACATGCTAAAAAAAGAAACCAGGATATATTTTTTTTTAGATATTCAAAAAATATTTTTTTAGTTTCAACATACAAGCAAGAATTCAGTCCTTCACAGACCTGTTTCTTCTTCTTTCAAATGCTCTATCCTCCACTTGCTAATAATGTTTGAACTGGTTACTTGTATAAAATACACCTGTCCACAACTTTAAAGACCCACTTCATCTAAAATCATGTTTTGGTGTTTAGAGAAATGTCGTAACACTTTTCTCATAATGGTGGACAAATGTAAAATAATTCAGGATTAAAACTGTGATTTAAAGATTTAAAGCAATCTAGCATTCATTGATTTTCTGAACCGCTTAATCCCTGTTGGGGTCACGGGGATGCCAGAGCCTAACCCGGCTACTCATGGGCGAAGGCAGCAATCTAGCAGTAAATCAAATATTCATTCATTCATTTTCTATACAGTTTTATCCCTTTCGGGGTCACACTGCCGGAGCCTAACCCACCCACTCATGGGCGAAGGCAGGGGACACCCCTGGACAGGTCGCCAGTCTGTCGCAGGGGCCACAATCACACACCTATGCACACTCACATCCACACCTTGGGACAATTTAGAGTGACCAATTGACCAATGAAACATGTTTTTAGAAGGTGTGAGGAAGCTGGAGTCCCTGGAGAAAAGCCACGCATGCACGGGGAGAAAATGCAAACTCCACACAGCAAGGTCCCCATTGGTGACACTGTTTCAAGTTCCCCAGCCGGGACGTGAACAAGGGGCCTTCTTGCTATAAGGCAAGAGTGCTGACCACTGCACTGCCGTGCAAAAATAAAAAAAAAAGTATAATTTTATTTATTTAAAAACACACTCAATGTCCTCATTTACAACAAATGAGTGTGAGAGCACCAAGATTTAACACTTTAATCCATGCTCTTCAAACTACCGTAATGTTTTGACCATTTACACAACTGACAAAGCTAAGAAAGAAGCTTTGTCTATAAGTGTTTAATATCAGTGCATGGATGCTTTTCTCAGCTTCAGAATCAGTTGGAATTATGTAATCTGTGTACATTAAGAATATCAACACAGGAGCTAAAGCTCTGGTATTAATGGGTTAAACACGAGGATCCCTTCATGTGCTGCTTAGTGCAAGTTAAACCTTTGTGTAATGTGACAGATCAGTTTGGATATTTTTTTCCCTTTGTGGGAGAATTATTTCCAAAAAAAATCCACTTCAATCCACTTGGCTACCATTGATGAATGAATGAAAGGTTTGCCATGTGGCTGTTGGGTGTGCTGAGCATGTTAGAAAACCAGTAGTGCACACAAGTAGCTCATGCATGCCCAATGTCTGAAATACACTCCATCTGTATTAATATTTGAAACCCTGCAGCTCGATCTCTCATCCCTCCCTTTCTACCTTCATTCACAGCAGCTCCCATCTGTTTTGTCACCTCAGACATGCAGGAGGACTGAGCAAGTCATTTAGGCAGATACCCAAATCTCGGAATTTGGCTACTAACTCTTCCTATCTGGAATTCAGATAGTTATACTTGCTTGTGTGTGAATTTTAAAATGTAAGCTTTAAGAATTTATGTCTGATGTTTTGTCCTGGAAGGTCTTTGAAAAGACATTCAAAATTGGTTTAGCAAAATATAAGTTTGAATAAGTTAACTAGTCCAACAAGGACAGTAAAGCGCAGGTCTCCTATGATTCTTTCTCTCGTAGCTTTGCCCTGCCCTCATAATTCCTGGTCATTGACTGAAGAGACCTTTAGTCACATGGTTTAGTTTACAGGCTTCAGCATAAAACAGAAATGTCCAGTAGACGCAAGTTTGAAAACAGACCAAATGCAATGTTTAGGACTCAATCCGGACCAAATAAGCAGACTCACTCCAGACTAACAGACTTTTCCAGTCTGATTACACCTTTATGAGCACCATCAGTCTGTCCATCTCCTGAAGCCACTGAATCCCTTTTGGAGTCACATGGTTGCTGGAGCCTATCCCAACTAGTGTTTGGTGAAGGCCAAGTACACCCTGGACAGGTCGCCAGTCTGTCGCAGGCCCACACAATTACGCACTAATACACACATTCACACCAAGCGGTAATTTAGAATAATAAATAAACCTATGAAGAAGGTTTTTGGACTGTAGGAGGAAGCTAACAACTACACCACTGTGCCTCCCAACCATGCATTGGAATATATTGTCCCTTATATTAACGTGCAACTATCTACAATCACATAAAAGCTTCTATATTTAAGGATGAACTTTTGACAAGTGTTATTGAGGCATCACTGCATATCCAAGCTGTCTTTATATCACCTCATTCAGCACTTTTATGAGGTTTCTTTTGATCCTTCGTTCGGATCAACTCCGCCAGTCGTCTGACACAAAAGCTAATTATGATTTATCATTAATCAGTGTCAGACATGATTAAACCAATCCTGGTGTGAAACCTGATCAAGGTAAGGATGATTTAATCACAGTCTTTTAAACTTGTTAGACAGTTTCCATAAGGACGGCTGAGCAGAGGTTATAAAGAAAATCGGTTTAGACCAGGCCAATTCAATTTGCCTCAGTATAGCAGACAATAAGCAAGTCGATACACAAGCGTAAACTAGTGTTTCTGTTGATGCAGCAGACCTTCACGCTGAACTTAACAGGCTTTGATATGTTTCAGATGTGTTAACACAAAAAAAGGAATGATGCACAAAACAATAAAACACTGGTGAGGTAATAAAGGCAAGTGACAGTAGAGCTGACATCTGAATTTGTGTATCATCTATATTTTGATGCAGAAGTATTATTTACTCTCACAACCAAACATTCCTTGTTTTTATGGTTTTGTATAAAAAACATGCATACATGTATATATACGTATACATTTTTCATATATTATTTGTTTGATGCTGCGCATTTTAACAATACAAGACTCCTATCTTATGCAGAGGGATGCTACAGGATGGCGTGATGAAGATGAAGACAAAATCTCAGCCATAAAAAAATGAAGCAAACGGTCAGTTTTTGTTGCCGCACAGAAGCCGACAGCATCCCAGTGTGATGGTGATGGGATGACCCGTTTAATCTGCACACTAGTAACAGGATCCTCTGCTTCTGTTAGACAGCATCAATCTGCTGTTATCTGCTGCGTTTGGAGGGCCTGTTTGTTTTGTTTTGTAATCATATCTCTGCAGTCCTCTGTGTGCGGTAAGTGAGTAATATCTTTTGATCAAGATGTGACGAGAATTGTAAACAGAGCAGAAACCATGACAGATGATTGACATGAATGTTTTCCATAAGGAACGTTGTATTGTTCTTACCACAGGGATTGTTCACAGTACTTGGTTGATCACCAGTGGAGGATTCCTGGGTTAAACCACTGTAATTTCATATTAATACGAATGCCTATAAGAGCAGAAGATGGAAACAAGTAAACTTTACTGCAGATGTTTTGTGAATTTGTGGCTTATGAACAAAAAAAGAAATTTTGACAGACCCAATTTTGGTAAATGATAAATGACATGTACATAGCATAGCAACGCATAGCATAGCAGCTTTTCTTCATTGTTTTAAGCATCCACTCCAAGCATTTTTTGAGCTATTTTAAGTGTTCTCAGTGGTCTTTTAAATATGATTATGCTGTTTTTAGCAAAAGTAAAAAAACTGAAACCAAACCTGCAATACTCTAAGAGGTTGACCGCTCTACCTCTGCGCCATGGCTTCCCGTTTTATGAGTCTGCAGTACAGGAGGACCTCAGGTATCTGAACTGTGGTATATTCAGACTTTGAACGCAGCTTAAGTCATCTGCCGTCACTGTCAGACAATGCTTGTGGATTAAAAACAGAGCAGAGAACAGCACACCAGGTTGTGGAATGATGCAAGAAGCATCATCTCCAGCTGAATGTCAGAAAATAACAAGATGATTGCAGATTTTTGGAGATGTGAGTGTATATTTCATCAGTCTGAGGCATCTGTGGGACCAAGGGCCATTCCTGTATGTGGGAACTGCAACCAATAATGGCCTTTTAGAGCAAAGGTGAACCACTCCAAGCCTCAAACCCTCCACTGGACCGACTGGCCATTTCTAACCAGCTCTACCCCTTGCCCTGTAGACTGTGGACTCACCTAACAACTCACAAAATGCAAAAAAAATGTTGTTTACACAAACAAGACACATTATTTGAAATTGAAAATACTGAATATTTTCTACAGTTTTTAGCTGGTTCTTGTTGGACATGTAGTCGTCCCATCATTTATCATGGGAGATACATTATCAAATGACCTGCGATGAACAAAATCTTTGTGATTATTATGGATGTTTTAAAACTTTAAAACTCCCCTCTATACACTTTGCTCTTATTTAAACTCTCAAAGTAAAAACCAAAGAAAACTAAGTCCACAATTATAGAAGGAAAACAGAGATCTTATCGCGATCAAAGATTTGTGTAAATTTGTCAAATTGAACCCATCCTGAACAGGACACATGGCACCAAAAAGATTGATTGACAATAGTCTACAGCCAATCAGCATGCAGAACACAATGCAATGTATAAAAAAAAAAAAAAAAAAAAAAAAAAAAAAGAACAATCAAGAAAGAGTCTTCCTGTTTTGTTAGATTCTTAAACAAATTTGCTTCTGAAGTTTTAAAACTAAACAAAAGCCAGCACAAGCTTCAAATATTTCTATCAGTCAGAGACTATTAGACCCCACTGTCACAGAATCAAAACATTGCATGTGTAAATTTATCCTCACACAGACTGTGTACACAATTTCTCAGCTTTGAACATCAATATAGAAGCCATTATTTATCCAAGAAGTACACAGAGCTGATGCTCAGACAAAGAAAAGCTCCCACTGCACTAACAAGCAGCTCTATTACTGTACAAAGGCCCCTCGTCAGCGTTTCTGTGTCAAACACATGTCACTGAAACACTAAGCAGACTTCTGCAGGGCTCAGCGTTCACTATCAGTGGCAGCAGCCACTCTTGAAGATTTGCCGAGATGACCACAATGTTTTTGCATCTGCTCGCTCTTCCCACTCACAGGTTCCATAATAAGTGTGGGCTTTGATAGTGGGCCTTTCCATCTGCTGTCCAGTCACAGACGGTGGACAGATAACAAAACAAGAGTCAGTTTGGAAGATTCGGTGGTGACAGTGAGCAAGAGTGGAAACAACGTGAGAAAAACAGACCAACAGAGCGTGGGTGCAGAGTGTGAGAGAATGCAGGTACTCTCCAGATGGATTCCTCACATCTAAATACATGTTGATCACTGTGATGCCATGTTTTGAATAACTCTGATAGATGACAGGGAAACATATGCTGCTGGAGCAACTGAAGTCAGAAACACCAAAACAAAGATGAAATAACTCAAATAAAGAAGCTCACATTTACTAAAAGTTCATTTTGAAAATGTGGGCCCATTTCTCACTCAAAAATTGATTACATTAAGTTTTTAATTGAAAAAAAAGACAGATACTAAAATAATCTTTTGCCCACTGACTGATGAAGCCTCTAGAATGAGTGATGCAAAATTTCAAGGAAGAAGATTTTAAGTCCAGATGTCATGAGTCAATTTCAAGACAGCCTCTTCAGAATCAATTAGAACCTTCATTGACTTCTTTATGCACAATCTGGGGGAGGAACCTTGAAAATGGTGCTGGTTATTTGTAAAGATAATTTCAGTTGCATGCACTGATGATTTATGAGTGATGCAAAGCCCTTATGCCACATGTCGCTAGGATAAGTGTATTGGCCGCTTATTGGTTGCATACAAAGGGTTCATGCACGTGGTGTGCACATGATATGCAAGTGCCCTTTGGACTTCTGTAAGATACTCATACAAACTACGCTCTGATTGTCTAATTTTCTCATTTCTAATGGCCAGGCTGCATTGCTAGAAGTGAGAACTTCTCACATGAAAAGCAATTAAGGGCTCCTTGTGCAGAAGTCAGAGTTTAGGGGAGTTAAAAAATGAAAAACCTGAGCAACGTTCACTACAACCTGTCACCCGCAGCATGTTCGTAGAAAAAACTGTGCATAAACATTTTCACTCTACAGGTTCACCCAGCTGTCTACATCCTATGATTTTGTGAGGGCCACCAGCATACCCCATACAGATTTGCTAATTTTTTGCACAATACAGCCCATATCCACCTGTAAGAGTAGTTCTGACCATTGATTGTGCATAGTTACTGAACAGAATGACACCTCTCCCCTCTTGTTCCAAATAGGAAGTACCTGGTGGGTTCAAGAAGCCAAAATCCCATAGACTTCTACTAAGAAATAAACAGCTGTCTCAGTCATTCAACCTGTCAGAATAACAATTCTTGCTCTACTACCTTTTTCTTAACAACTTCTTGCTAATCCAACTTTTTTTCATGATATTTGTTCTTGATTGACAGATTCTGTCAAGCCGCTTTCAATGGCAGGAGTGTGGACTTTAAACAAGCTTATTCTTGACTGGCGACAGTAGTTTTCTAGAAACGTTGACTCAGACTCACTCAGACCAATCACTGTCGACTGGGTTCAAAAAGCAGCGTCCGTATCGCAGAAAAATGATGACTGGATTAACTTCATTTCTCTGGAGCTGTATATAGGGTATTTTTTATGAGTGACGTAACAGCTGTTCTGTGCAGTTCTATATACAGTCATGTCATTAGTAATATACAGTTCTGACTAAGGCCGTAACGAAAGAATTTAACAAATATACCAGACTAATGAAGCCACTTGGATGAGTTGTGAAAAGTTTCAAAGTTCATGACTCAACTTCAAGATGTTCGACCAAAAGAGATTAGAAAATTGTTGTCTTTTTCACCAATTAGATAATGGTTTTTGCATGTAAAAATACAAAGCTATAGGTGATTTAAAACAGAGCATGGTGGTGTTTAGTCTCATTTGAATCCTAATTAAAAAAGCCTTGAATCATTTTTAAAAAGAGTGATGCTGGCCTTTTGCACAAAGCTTAAATAGGGTGAAAATTATGTTGAGGTTTGGAACACATGTTAGCATTTGGGTGGGCTATCACTTTCCCTTTCTATTATGTAAAATTATGGATAATTAGTATTAAGCTTAGTTGGAAACCACATGGAACACAAAGCTTTTTTTGACTTGTGATCTCGCCTTTCAGTCATTGTATTATATAAACATATGTGGGTGTCGATGTCTGTTAATAAAGAGGAAAACAAAGAAGATCATGAGGATTTAGACACAATGATATATCTGACTCACAAGCCACAAAGCCTTTCCAGCTTTGCTTATAACCAGCCCTCATGAAGCAGCCTGACTACAACACACTGTTTCCAAATCTGGGTCTCAGCTGCTGGACCAAAGGTTAGCCTACAAGCAGTTCATTTCACCAGTGTACTCCCCTGACACTCAAAGTCTCTGAGCTGGGGACACAGATGAAACACGGCTTGCCTCCTTCCTCTTGGCACAAAGATTAAATCATCTGAGGCAGAAGCTTCCACAGCACAGAGGAAGGATTACATCTCATTTTCAATCCATTTGCTGAAACACCACACTGAATAATGTGAAGTTTCACAGCCATAATCTCTTGCTGTATTCAGGCATGCTCTCTGTACTTTTGAGGGAGACGTTGTTTGCAAATGAACAAAACTGACTTGTCTTAAGGACTCAGATTTACAACAATGGCTGGTATGCTCTGAGTAGAGGTTTCATCTTTGTTTTAGGAACCCTTTAAGACTTGTCGCTGGATGGCGTCAGGAAATAACCCCCACTCTTTCAACTAGCATAACTCTTTGACAGTATACACAGTTACCATAATTTAAACGGATTGTGGTGCAGATTTTACAGAATCAGTCTGACTGAGTTGGTTTACGCCGATCCACATCAGAATCAGCTGGTTTATGATGATTGCTTAAAGGTGCCCAGCCACTAGAGACCGACGTCCAACAGTAACAAACTGTTAGACATGGCAGATATTGGAGACAGGAAACAATTGGAAGATTTATGGCCTCAGAAATGCGTAAGCGAATTAAAATACAGCTTTGGAGTTTGTTTATAGTGAGGAATAAACATTACAATACACTTAAAACTTCAAAAAGTGAATTTTTCATGGGGTTAGCACTTTAAATTAAATTAGGAATTGGCACACATTACTAACTACAGGTCGTACTTTCAACAAAAAAAAGGCTCCAAAAATGTTGCTTTGCTCTGATGTGAACTGTGTGTGTTCTGGGTTATAAGGTCTATTTTTGTGCTTAAGGAAATGCAGCTTAACAGGACAGAAAGACAAATACTAACATTTTTAAAGCTTTTTTCAGGTTTGCGGAGGCCATCATCTGCAGCTTCATGCAGCCAGCAGTTGCTCATCTTTGTCTACATGACAGCTCCCTCCCAGCAGCAGAAAAGCAGAGATTTCTTAAAAAGGTGGTCAAGAATGGAGTTAGATGATCTTGTTAATAACACCATCTGTGCCTCAGTTATTTCCTAGCGATTAACACTAAAATATTTCTCCACCCAAATATGTACAACAATTATACCTTAAATGTGGCATCAAGATGTTTTGAGATCCAAGAATTAACCAAATCTTTAAAGTACAGAATTCCATTTTACTAAAAATCTTCATATAATATGTTTTTTAAAGCCTTGGCTTCACTAAGGCAACAGCATTTACATTAATGACATTAAAGATTCCTCTGCTTTGTTATTGGCTGCAGCTTTTTTGCTTTGTTCTTAAATGCTGTGATATTTTACAAAGTAAGTTTTTTTTTATATCATTTTAAGCAAGGTTATTCTTTCTGAGCTCCTGGTCCAGGAAACTGACACAAGGCGACAGTGTCCATGACCTGTTCATAAATCCATATCCCAACTCAGTCATTAATTATCTCATAGAAAATCTCATATCTCATATCTCATAAAAAAAATGTCAAGCCTTTGACAGTCCGCTAAAACGAAGGCTTTGGGAAAACAGAGACACACAGATATCAAGGAGCAGTTCAGGATCCCCTGGTAATTCTCGCGGTCTAAAAATAGTCGCTCTGATGGAAACACGCAGCATGAGCTGTACCCTTCAAAAAAAAAAAAAACAAGGGATGAAAAAGGGAGCAAAAAACTGCAGATGGAGAAGTGCGGCATTACAAAGCAGAACCCGCTGCTAGCATCACACGAGCTGCAGCGTTGCTTATGAAATCTGGCTCCTGCTGATCACAAGACTTCTTTCTGACTGACTGTTAGCCTCATTTACGGGACTTTTTCCAAACTAGTGCACTCCTTTTAACAGCAGACCGTGTCCAATGTAACAAATTTGATTGGGTTTTTTCTGACTTAGCACTGCAGGGTTTCCAGACAAAATGGTTTTAGATCTAAATAATTGTAGATCCTAAATGTTTCACTAAAATTATATGAGTAGAAATCCATCTATCTTTAAAAACTGTCTATTTTTAAAACATCTATGGTTTAACCCGTTAACACCAGGGAAACAGCTCCAATGTTGACATTCTTACAGCTACAAAATCAGCAACAAAATCAGCTGATATAAGGTGATGAGGTGATAACCGTTGAAGAGTTGCGGGTGAAATTTTGGTGTCACCTACGACATCTCCAGTGTTAATGTATAAAGCTTTGCCAAGTCACAGACTGAAATGACAGACAACTCACCTTTGGAAATCCGATCTGAGGTGGAACCAGCAGCTTTTCCTTTTTTTTTACCAGATTTTTTCTGTGTGAACTCCAGATACCAAACCTGAGGGAGAAAAAAGGTACATTAGTGTGTTATGTTGCTAATATCACAACACTAAAAAAAAAAAAGCAACAAGAAGCATTGATTTCAAAACTTCCCCTTCATGATAAGGTAAATTTTGTTCAATTTTTATTTCAGTCACATCTGAAACTGTCACTATCTTGTAAACCATTGCACTTCGAAAAGAGTTTTGAAAGTTTTAAAAGTAATGTTTTACCGAATGTAACAAAAAGTATCTACGTTTTCCTTAATTATATAGATTTTGTTCATGTTTTAACCGTTAAAGAATCAGTTCCGCTATTTTTAGATCTATTGTAAAAGCTTTCCCAGTAGTCTTTAAATGATCAATATGCCATTTTTAGCCAAAATTTAAAAAAAAGATGGTGTTGTTTTCTAGGACATAGTTTCTGGAGCGACAGCTGTTCATTAGAAATTTGCCTCTGAGTTGTGGGCTGGGACAGCGCAACCCCACCCCCTCTTCCTCTGCCTGATGCCGAGCCCTTTGTTTACACGCTCTCCCGCTAGCTTACAGCCCCAACCTAACATTAGCGGTGCAACAAAAATGGCGAAAAATGTTGGAGATATCAAGCCGTATAGTTTGAGCCAGATGGCATATCAGACAAGCAAATTAAAGACAAACATGGATCTAGTCGTCTATGGATGGATAGATCTGAATGGAGCAGAACAGGGAACTTGTGGCCAGCCCATTGTATTTTCTACATCAACAATAAGCTCTTTTTCAAAAATACTAAGAAATGCAACTTTGAGTTTAAATTTCTTATTATGTCTTCCACAAAAAGCACTTTAAGTTTTTTTTTTCTTAAATATAGTCAGTCAATAATAATCACCACATGGCCAGGCTTATATCATTAATAAAAGTGTATGTTTCAGTAATTAATCTTAGAAAACACATCTGGAAAAGCATATGGGGGGAAAAAATGCTTTACACTCAACGCAGCCAATGAAACATTGTGGTTCCCCGCAGCAGGGTGTAGGGAACCCGTTTGCCAACATGCTGTTGACCCTGCGTTGTGCAGCACGACAACCACGCACAAACCTCACAACACTGCTGAAAGGGAGTGGCAGCAAGCAGCTTTTCCCACCAAATCTGTCTTTTTAAAGGGCGAACTGAAAAGGTGGCAGGTGCTGCCCCGTTGTCTCTTCACATTAGTAAAGTGACCACATGGTTGTGGGCACAGGAAAAAAGAAGCTACAAAGGTGACAATAGCATGGTTGGTATGAACTAGGAGAGCGGCAGGCTTCTAAATAAATGAAATCAAGACAGTTTTCTCAGATTCTCCCCCTACTCTAAGCTAAAAAAAGAGAAAACATGGGAGTAAGGTCACAAACAGAGCTTTAGTTCTAGCATTCAAGTGAAGCTGTCAATAGGTCATCTAGATACACATCATACAACATTTCTGCAGTGCAATTACATTGTAATCTTCATAAATTAAACAACATACAATGGCAGTTTTGTTTGTTTTTTTTCTGTCAGTTATTGTTTTTTTAATAAGTCCTTTAGCTCCATTAGCTGTTTGTGCTAAACAAAAAAAAAGGCACTTTGAGTTTTCTATGTTTACCAGTTGCTTCAACCAGAGGTGGTGTTTTGTTGTGTCTTGGTTGCATTCAGTGGACCAATAAATTACTAGATACATAAGCAAAGTGCTAAAACTAAATAAAAAGATGATTTAATTCCTCCAACCCATTGGAGGAATTCAAAGACTGACATTGGGGCTCACCATCACACGTCTGCAGAAGGGCCTTATTACTAAGTACTTAACATCCATTACTCTTCACAACCTGAGATAATTTAGCGTGGTTAGCACTCTCGCCACACAGCGAAACTGTCCAATTTTGAATCTAAGCAGGGACGTTTCTGTGTGGAGTCTGCATGTTCTCCTCGTGCATGCTTGCATTTTCTCTGGGCACTTTGGCTTTCTCCCACAGTCCAAAAACATGCTCCATAGGTGACTGATGACACTAAATTGTCCTGAGGTGTGAGTGTGTGTGAGCCTGCAATAGAGTAGCAACCATTCCGGGGTGTACCCTGCCTTCACCCAACAGTGGATGGGATAGGCTCCAGCAACCGTATGACCCCCAAAAGGGATAAAGCATATTTAGAAAATGGATGAAACTCCACAACAACAAGAATATTAAATTGAATTATAAGCCTCCTGTCAACCAACCTTAGCATGTTTGGGTTCCTATTTGTATATCGTGCTAGAACAGGGATGGGCAACTCCAGGCCTCGAGGGCCACATTCCTGCATGCTTTCCAACATACCATGCTCTGGCATGTTCTAATTGGCTGGAAACACCTGAACAAGGTAATCAGTCATGACTAGAGCTTGGATATCTGGAAATCATGCAGACACTGCGGCCCTCGAGGCCTGGAGTTGCCCATCCCTGTGCTAGAACAATGGTAGGAGACAGCTCAATTGAAAAAAGTCTAAAGTATAGAAACAATTGTTGCTGCTAAAAATATGAGCCCCTCAAAACTCATTTAATCATACTGTTTAGAGTAGTCAAAAGTATTAACAATGTTACTTAGATCTGCAAAATCCACTTAAGAACCAAAAGTGGAAAGAGCCGCATCACTCCCTCCAAAGAAGAATGTGCTTCCCTGAACTGTAATAAAGGTTCAGGAAGTATGAAACAACTCCAAAGTTTTATACGCCATAACCTAAATGACCTACAGCCATGTCAAGCCCAAAAATCACAGGTCTAGAGACCGTCCACACACAGATGAAGGGCATTGTGACACAAAAATGTACATTTTCGCATTGTTCCTATCAATGAAAGGTTCTGGGCGTGTATTTTTCTTCTGACAACCAAGACCATTCAAAATCCTCTCTAGACTAATTAGATGCCTACAGCCTAAACTCACAGTGCATTCACAAGCAGAATGGTTTCACACCACAAACATCTGGCACATCAATTAAAGAAAAAGGCCTGTAGAGTGGGTGTGAGGCCCAGAGGTATGTCCTTTGGCAGACTAGCAACTTGATGAGATGAAAGGAAACGTCTGTCTACCGCTTCATTCAAATGAATGCATGTGTGAGAGTTACTTATGCATCACAGAGCCAAAATAAAACATGACAAAACCATCAAAACCAAAAAGAAACCACCACTCCACTTTAAATTTCCAGCATGTCAAGTCTGTATCTACTAAGTTTAGAAAAAAAAAAAACTTTGTTTTTCCTTTTATAAAAAGTGTGTACCAGTTGTGATGTGAATTGATTTTTCTTAAAGATGTAGAACTGCAAAATGTGACGGAAATAGAGGAGTGATCAGACAAAAGGATGCCCAGAAGTTAGCACTGGAGTCCGAACATCTGTGTGTCCTACATGCAAGAATGCTTCAGTTTGCAGTTCTGCAATAGCTGGCTATGAATGCTAAATTGTGTACACTTTTGCAGCACTTTTCTACTTTCATTTAGGCTGCAGTCCCGTGCACCTGCATGAGGGTTGATGCACATTTATTGTGTAGTCTGGACGTATGGAGGGTCAGTGAAAAGTGGACGCATTATAAAGAGCATTCATGTTCGTCTTGCAATTCCCTTGAGATTCATTGAAAATTGAATTTCATGCTTCAAACTTCAAACTTTATTTAGTTGTACAGCGCCCTTCCTTCAATTGAAACCCAAGGCGCTTTACGTTAAAAAAATAATTAAAAAAATAAATAATACATGTAAAAAATGTATACTATTAATAATAATAATAAATAAATAAAAAATAAGAATATTAAAAACACTTTAGAACTTAGAGGTTTGGACCAAATACAAACAATGAAAAAGGAACAGCCACGCAAAACAACCATCTTTCCTTCCCCCAGCTCCTTCCTCCATCCACCCAGCCCCCACAATACATGACACCCCGCACAGGAAAACTGAACAAAGACTAAAAACTGCAGCTTTAAGGAAAAAGTCTGGAACATACGATTGTTTAGTGTCTGGTAAGTGTATCAGGAAGTATTCATGAGGCTAACGCAAGGTAATCCTGCATGGGATGTACCAGTGACGCCATCTTATGCCTACTTTACTACTAGTCCTCTGTAAGGTATTGATTACAACTGCCCTATGTACTGTCTGTGGGCAAAAAACATGCATGGGGCACGCAAAAAGCACGCACTTCATCACGTGAACAACACTTAAGTGCACCTGATACAGTCCGTGGAAATAGAGGGAGGGAAGAAAATTTAACAACAAGCCTGCACATCTGTACAGCACACTTGTGTATTGCATACTTTGCCCTTACCTGCGTGTTGTATAAATGTTTGCTATGACCTGTTGCTAGCAGCATACCCAAAGAAATAAAATGTGCATGAATATTTTCACACTACAGACTCACCGAGTGGCCTACAACCTTACTATTTCATGCAGGCGTCTAGCGTGCCCTGTATAGGTTTTCCAGATCTTTCCCCACAGACAGCTTGTACCTAGCTGTAAGGGTAGTTTCAACAAATGAGGTCCAAAGCACTTCACTGTCCCATTCACCCATCCAAACACATTTACACACTGATGGACGCAGAGCTGCCATACAATGCACTAAGCAGACCACCAGGAACAAGGACCAAGGACGCACAAGACATGGACAGGTAACGCGGGAACCAAACCTTCAACCTTCAAATCAACGGAAAACTTCTAAATCTCTAGACTCGGATGTTCAAAACCCACATTATGTGCTAAGCTATGTGTTTTTGACCAATCAGAAGTGGAAGGCTGGCTGTACGCTCACTCACTGGTCTCTAAGGACATGAGCTTACACCTCTACTAATTCACCAAAGGTGAATGCCTCAATTTGACTTTAAGAGCAAGCACAGTTACTTCCTCCTCTGGGAATTTGGTCTCGCCTCTCAAACTCGGAACAAAAAAATGGAGGCTATAGTGACAGCAGAGCACAGAATCTGCCCTTTAATTGTAGAGTTGTGTATGTAGTAAAACACACCATAAGTCCTTGTGTATTTGAGTCCCTGATTGCTGTTGCAAAGAGTCACATTACATGCGTCCGTCCTGACGGCCGTTTTGCCATCCTGCAGACACTTCTTACCAAAAACAGCTCCTGATTCAGGGTTTTTTTTTGTTTTTCCACAGGCTCTGCATTCTTTCTCACTGCTGCAGCAGTTTCCACACAAGCAGCCAAACACATCGGCAGATGTCAATTGAGATAAATTAAAGATAACGATGGCCGAGCAATTCACAGTTAAGGACTCATTAATGAAAAGCTTGAATTTCTGCCATCCCTCTTTACTTTTGGACAAGCTTTGCTCATCATGTGGCTTCTTCATTTATGAAAGCCACACAAAATGTTTCTGCAGCTCTAGGAAGACCCTGCCTTAAGCTAAATAAACCTTTCAAAAGAGTGCAATTAAACTGTTTACAAGAAGGAGAAAAAGGCCATTAGATTTTAAAACATTAGATTTGCTCCAGACTCAAAAAAATAAAATCTGAAACTGATTTTTTGTTCAATTCCTTCCTAATTTTTTTGGCCCTATGAATATCTTCAAAAATCATATTTTGGGAAAATGACCACATTAGCTAGGAAGACGTTGTCGGAGAACAAACAAGAGCCTTTGACTACAGTTAATGATAAATGACAGAAGAAGATTATACATGACTTACTTTCACCTCAATGTGCAGAATGATAGCTTATATTCCCGCTCCAGGAGACCGGTTTACAGTAATTACCATTTAAATATTGCTTATTTCTCAAAGGCTCTTCTTGTAGAATCGGATTTCTTAACGCAGCGGAAGATGAAAATGATTGCGGCAACTCTTCAAGCTGTCAAAGGTCAAAGTGGTGAGCCAGATTAAGCTCCGTAAACCCAAGGTGACTACAGGAAGCTTCAGCACACTTCAGAATCCTGATGTAGATGGCTTGACAGTTGATGGTATTTACCGCCAAAAAGTGAAGTCACTGGTTTGGATGGAGATTTGTGAGGGATGAGAGGCTGACTCATTCTCACCTACTCCAAATTGTGCTTCAAAGCATCTTTGAAATTGACAAAATGTATTCAGCAAAGCTGCTTGGGACGCCAGAGCAGATGAATTAAACCAGAGTTGAGAAATGAACACGACGGCAGATTTGATCAGCAAGTCCTTTCTGGATGATAAAGAGGGTTTAAGATGTTAAAATTGGACGCAAATTACCTATTTCAAATTTAAGGCCAGAAACAAATTAATTCACTATTAAAAATGAATATGAACAACAATATGGTTACTATTTTTGGAACCTTTTTAAAAAAATAATTTTTCTGTCTTTTACTTTTCCCTGACACAATCTCTCTTCACGTCGTGTTTTTCCCTAAAGCATCAGTTCTTCTTGCTTGTTCAGGAAATCCTGTCACTTTTTTGACATTTCTGACAGCCCTGCACATCTTACAAGAACACAAGACAGAAACGCGTTTAGGATGAAACCTGACATGAAACTAAAGCAGACTTGGCCACAAATGGAAAATAGGAAAAAATATTGGAAAAAAAAAAAAAAAGAAATTTAAATTATTAAGTCTAGTGCTCTACAACAGAAAATGAGGCCAACAGTAACATGTACAAACCATTACACTAGTGAATAGAATGGTAATTTTATTTTTCAAAATAAACTATTTAACATAAATTAACTACCTAAGTCACGAACACCTTGAACTTCCTGCCCGCAGATGTCATTATTTCTCCCTTCAGCTGTTTGTCACATATCTATCTCTTCCTTATCTTAAAACACTGAACGTCAACTTCCAGAGAAATACACGGAAACTCCATCACCGTGGAATCATCAAAAGAGATGATGTTGGAGAGTTACTTGACATGAGTGGCTTTGACTAAGATTACACATTACGCACACACAGTGATGCACAGTGTCGTGGCGAGGCTGATCAACCCTTCAGCGTGTCTACATTCTATACATCATGAGTCAGAGCCCCTCATTAAAAGGAACTAAACACAACTGCTGCATTAAAAGAGGTCACTTCAGCTTGACTGAGCACATCACTTACATCGTGACCCCACACTGGCTGCAAAGACAAAATATATATATATTCAAACATTCGGCTAATAGCATTAACAGGGTCTTTGTTTTCTGCTTTGACAGAAAATGGCAAATGGACATCAGAAACGATGTGCAATAGTCTTCATGTTGCCACTGTCTTTATTTTCTTAGCTGCAGCAGGGCCTCCGTTAGCCGGTGTGCGGTGACAGAACAAGAATTTGCAGCCCGCCTTTTTGCTTCAGATCAGTCTCTTTCTGCCTTTGGTTTTGCGCCAAGAAACATAAAAATGTGGATCAACCACACCCTGGCCAGTCAGTTTCAAAGTTTTATTTAAACTGCTAAAAACTTCTACACATACATCTGACTCGACTTACAGTCAGCAGGTGCAAATCACCATGCAGATGGGTTCAGTTAGCCAACATCTAATACAGCCTGCAGGGTCAATGCATGAACTCCTAAATTTCCATAAATTTAAACAAGCTCCTCATTTACAGTATATATAAAAATAAACATGATCAATCTCAATTTAATATTAAAAGATCTATCCATAATCTGAGCGATACAAATGGAAAATTTGATTTTTTTTGCTGGGGCAAATAAATAAAATGAAGATGTGTAAACAGCAAAAGTGTTGGTATTCTCATGACCTTGTGTGTCACTATGCACTGAACCTTGTTAATAATGATGCCTGACAGCAGTGGATGAGTCTGACAACACACTCGTGTCTGCTGATTACTAAACTATTTCACAGAGAAGTGTTTGTTTATTTGCACATTTCAAATCCTTCGCAATAACCGAAGCTGCACTGGTTTGAGTGAGAAACTCAACTTCGCCAACCTTCTGTAAATACATTCTTCTTTTCATTTATGATTAAATGAAACGAGATTTGCTCGCTTGCAGTGTTCACACTGCAGAGAATCCCAAACCAAACCAAGTTACATTTTTAGTATCAGTAGGTTTTCTAAAAGCTAAGTGCTTCACCTGGGACTAAACTGTTTACTTGAAGCTCTTGGTGGTCTGCACACACATCAGTGAGCGGAGCTTTGTTCTAACATCCAGCAATTCACAGCAATGAGTTTAAAACCTCCTTTTCTGATTAAAGGCTTGTCAGATGAAGAACTGCACATGACCATGTGTTAAATCAAGCGACTGATTGTTCCAATTACCAAGCATGTGTTCAAACAGGAACTGAGCCTCCAATGTGTCACAGAATTGACGATGCCACCATATATATGGAAAGCCCAATGAGGGAGGAAGCAGGAAGTCATGTAGCTGTTGTGACGCATGCCTGCAACAATGACCGTTTTCAGAGAGCTTCCTTTTACAGTCCAAACCCCACCCTGGCCAGTCTTTGCAAAAGCTTCATCCACACAGAGGGACCTCTGTTTGGGTATACTGCACCACCAGCAACAAACACTGGTTATGCCCAGCTTTAGTTGTTGTCCGTGTGAGAATGTAAGGTTAAAACCTGGGAAATTCCCCTTAACCACTTTTGCTGGAGGAAAACTCTCAATTGTGTCAAGACAGAACAACTTTGCTTGCAAGAACATTAGGTCCCATTTGACTTAATCAGAAAATCAACACATTGAAAATTTACGATCTGAACTGTGTTAAAAGAAAAGTTCAGACATTGTGCTTTGTTGTGTGACCTCCAACAACAACTTGATATAACTTAATAAATTATCAATTTGTCCAATAAAGAGTAAACGGCGTATTCCTATCTTCGTTGATTTAAGGCCCAAAGCGATTTACAGTCACAGTCTCATCCATACAATGATGGCAGCTCAGCTGCCTTACACCGACACCAACTTCAGCCACTAAGACCAATGTGTGGTTTAATGTCTTACCCCAGGACATTGACCATGGGCAAGCAAGGAGCGAACTGAACCTGCGGTCCTCTAATCAGAGGTCAACCACTAGACAACACTAGACTAGACAATGTCTTCTAGGATGTGGCGAGAATCAATCATTCTTGTATTTACTCTCAGTTAGATTAGTGTAAATCTCTTTTTAATCAAAAATGCTTTAAGTTGTCTACAGTTTAGAACAAGGGTCGGCAACATAGGGCACGCGTGCAACAGTTGGCATGTGGAGGGAAAGACAGTGCCACGCACGAGTGTGACAATAAGCATTTGATCAGTCTTCTGCTTATATCTTTAGTATTTAAAAGAAAAAAAATCTGGTTTGAGTAACAGTCTCTTCTCACAATGATCATAAGGAAATGGTCTATTCAAGCATAGCTGCCGTCTTTAAAATACTCAAAACCTTTTTTTTGTAAGTCTTCCAGAACTCTTGGCTCCCTTGCGGCAGCACCCGGTAATGCTGTAATTTAAAGTTGTGAATGTGTAAATTGCATGTTTTTGTCTTTTTCTTTTGTGAATACACAATTGCAAATACACACAGACGCGCAAAGTGTATTGTATGAGTTACAAATTAAGAATTATGCGCACACAAATTCAAAGTCACACACAAACATGCAGACGTTACAGAGCCGGTGTTGATCTGGTAGTGATATATGGGTAGCGTCCTTGCAGGTAGTGTCCTTGTAAATTCAAGGAAGTACCAACCATTTGCAAACTGATTATGGAGGAGAAATGAATAATTGCAGTTATGCTATAAGTTCAGCACATTCTTGAAAGCATGACACATATTCGATGTGAACGTCGACTTAGTCCATCACCTTCCTGTCCCGTTAAACGGTCAAAATAAACTTGAGATGCAGGGGAAAAATTTGAAAAACCCAAACCATGTATGTCTCAGAAAAGTTTTGATAAATAAGTCAACATTTAATCCAACTGTGTCCTAATTTCAGTCCAGCAGTTTTGTAAATGATTCATCAACTAGCCTCCTTTTTTTAAAGAGTGGAAACATGAGCCAGCAAAGTGCAAACAAAGACGCATGTAAACAAGCATGCCATAATATATAATCTGTGGTAAATTTGATGAATTTACCAAAGGAGGGATTTCAGTGAGGGTGGGTTTGCATGCGTTAGTGCGTTCATGTCCTCTTTCAGCCCTTGCCTTGATAATTCTCTTAAAGCGGGTGTAATGCAGCAGGTTTCCTGAGCCATCAGCTTTCTCTTCTCCCTCATTTCTGCTTTCATCCATTCTCATTCATTTGATGCGCTTCCTCCTAATCTTCACAGAGCCGTCGACCTCACAGAGACTCAAGCAGCCAGCCACGGCTTCTCATTCACACAGCTTGTTCACTAAGCTTAAGTGTTTTGCGTCTGATGCTCTGGGTCTGCAAGTGCTATTGTTTTACTGGTGTAATTAGATGCAAAATATCAAAATTTCCACCTGCTGAAGAGGAAACAAACATCTAATTCAACGAAGAGATGAAGTACAACACTGCAAAGGAATGAAGGAACTCAACTAAGGCAGTGATGGGAACTCAGTGATTCATCGATAAAATGTTGATGAGTCAGTAGCTTAAAGGGCATTGCCACTTATTTTTAAAGCAAAATGTCTCCAACCCTCCGGGACCAGCCAGGCTTATCTGAAGTAGTTAAATGAGTTCTTGTTTAATGCTTCTGCTTCACGTTCAAGGGTAAAAATCATTCTGAGCCATGGCGCTGAGGGTAAGGTGGTATTTCCTTGCATGAAACTGAAATTTAATAAATGCAATAATAATATGACCTTTCAGCAAGTGATCGTTCATTTAACTGAGAAAACATCGTCATCACTCTTGTTTATTTTTGGTTTGTTTATCTAAATGTTTGCATTCGTTTTAGAAGAGGAGCCTCCACCTCCTTCTGAGTGCTCCGCTTTTAGCTGCTCCCTCGCCGCCACATTTTTGTTTGTTGCGCTTGCTGCATTTAATATGCCACATGTGCACCTATATTCCTCTGTGATCTGAAAGTGCAGAGAAAAGATGTTCAGGAAACAGACATTTTTCCAGTTCTCCAAAAGCACTCAGATCCTCCTTTCATTTCTTTTTTGCATCCGTGACTGCATAGAGTCTGAGCTTGGTCATTTCGCTCGGATTTCAGTAAACTCCCATGAAACAGTAAAGAAAACAACGTAGGAAAATAAAACAGCTCAGCTCTTTCTACACACCATAAATGTAGCTCAACGATTACAGATCCCAAAGGCATCACTCCATAGATAAATAAAAAAAAACTGTATATCGTTTTACTTAGCTGTTATGTAGTTATTACCAGGATGCCAATTCATAACTGAGAAGGTGTACAGCAGAAACGACTAAAGAAGGAAATGCTGAGAAAGGGAGCGCATATGGTGTGAGAATGTCTCAAAACCCTTTCCTATTATGGCCACAGGCTTTTGTAAATCCCAACATGCAATGATAAAACACGTCATTGCTTAAAGTGCTTTGGAGGGCCAGTCAGCCACATCTGAGATATTACGCGTGACACACGGACAAACAAAGAATAAACCCTGCTGGGCCAATTTACGTCGCTGGGGGAATGCTAGCATAGAGTTAAATGAGGAAAAAAAGAAAAAAAATGTTTTATTCATTTGTATGCATTGATATGGGTTCAGGAAAGTGTTTATTCTGTAAAAATAGAAAGGAAGAAAGTTGAATTGATATTTGCACAAACGAGATGAGGAAAAGAGACAGTAAGTGAGCCTCCAGAGAAAAATTCATGAATGTGTTTCCGTCACACTTGAGCGAGTTCTGCAGCTGCGAAGTGGTGACGGAACCAATCATTCGATTGTTGTTACAATCAACCAATCCTCATTGCCTTAAGTATGAACACGTGTTTCAATTAAATTAACTAATTACGCAGGGAGAAACGGTGTACACCTGCAGCTAGAAGCCGCTCATATTTCTCATTTTCAGATGAACCCACAAGCTGTCTTCTGTTTCCACATTTGATTAATTCTAGGTCTGAATCTTCACAAATAAACATTAATCTACTAAGTTTTTCCTTCCTTGAAACAATCTGGAATCAGACAGGTTTAGGTTGTTCTGAAACCATCTCTGGCTTTATCTGTTCATTTCATTTTTCGGTTAGTCAAAAATGCTAGATTTTAAACCTTTGACACAGATCTGTATTAAATCATGTGGTTACGTGGTTTTTTTTGTTAAAAAGATAAACTGTAGCCGAACAGAGTACGATCAACGCAGCGTTTCCAATGCATTTATGTAATTTTGTGGCAACAAACAGACTCTTTTTTTGGCTCAGTGTATCTCAGCCTCTCACCATGCTCTCACTTTGATTTCCTACCAAGCACGGACACAGCTGCACTGTGGCTTATTCCCTCATCGCTGCACGCAAATGCCCTCATCAGAATTTTTATTTTGCTCTCTCATCAGGGGATTTACACACGACCGTGTGCAACAAAAACAGGAGACCGACATTGAATAATCATCAATTGGAATAGTCACAAAATTTTATTTCAAATACTATTTGTGAAGTTAGGCATGGCTTTTCCTTGCTTTTGTTTCACTTGGTGCCTGAACCTGAGGGACCCATCTTACTTCTACAGATCTTCTTGCTTTATTAAAATAGAATGGACTTTAACAGATAAGAATACTTCTAGTTTAGCAAAAAAAACTGAAGAATTGTTTCATTTCACAATCAGCTTACATATATTAAGCACAACAAATGTCTGGTCATTAGCTAGCATATATAGAGCTCACAGTCTCTTGAGAAAGTAAAACTTCCGTCTCTTCTTATGCAAGAACACAAGTTTCCCGGTAAAATGGGATTAAGGCTATTCCATAATAAGCATTATTTTTTTATATATTATATAATGTGTAATCATAACATAGTGAAAATAGCAACGCAGTTTTGCTCAATGACGCACATCACTAAGTAAAGTGATTTAGTAACAAATACTGCGGCAAAGCAGGATATTGTATAAAATATGCAAGAAAAATCCAGTTAAAAAAGGTGGAAAAAAATTCAAAGATTGAAGCAACAAAGAGAACAGGAATATTATGCAAGTTATGTGAAGGCAATAGAAAACAATGAGCCTTCTCACAAGCTAAACTTCCTATCTCAGTGTCAAAAGTGAATGTATGTATTTGTTTGGTAAGAGCCGTGAATTCAAAAGCCTGAGAAGTTGATTGACTCAAGGACATGGTGGTGTAGTGGTTGGCACTCTTGTCTCATAGCAAAAGGATCCCTGTTCAATTCTTGGTACTTTGGATGTTCTTTTCTTGCTCGTTTGGGTTTCCTCCCACAATCATGCTAAACACTGGATAAAACTAAAGAAAACTAACCAATTACCAATTTCATTAAGTGTCTTTAGGTAAAGCCTTTGCTTGACTGAGTTATCTGGTCTTTTTGCTGCATTTTTTAAGATTTGGAAAGAAAATAAATCTAAAGACTAACAGGTCAAAAACAGACCCAAAAAGTTAAAAAACATGCATGTGAATTAGAAAATATGCTATAATATTCCATGTAACAAAGTTGAGATCAAATTTTAATTAAAATAAGCATTTAAAAGGATTTCATGGTCACGAAGACGCTAATGACCAACAAACAGCTAAATTAATTTAATGAATTAAATCCATGGAACCATAATGTTAAAGAATGTGAAGCTGCCACAGAACAATCTATGGTAAGCTTTGAGTTCACCGATCACTTAAAAAGGTTCGCTTTTGAGTGTGATGGCGAGGGCATGTTGGAGAAGGGCGCAGTTGAGTGGGGGTTGGGGGGATGCAAAGGAACCAGTTTATTGGCTGACTAGCCGCAATACCATTTATCTCTCCAACACAGCGATCGAACATCCGCCCCATAAATCATAAGAGCTGTCAGCATTGTCGGAGCTCCTCTGAGCAGACTGCAAACAAATGGAGGGAAAATGAATATGAGAGCCACCCATTGGGCACGAGTTGAAGCACTTACCAAAGAGATGAATATTTCATTGTCTCTTGTCTTTATGCTGCAGCTTCACTTCCACTTGAGCAAGAGGTCAGGAAAGATCAACAAAATTAGTGCTGGGGGTACGTTCCCTCTAGGTACATCAACGTTGGGAGTGGGATCATCTGGAACCCAGAAAACGGCGCGCTTGCTTTTTTTAATTCATTGGTCTCCATGGCCGACATGAAATCTTGTCCACATCAATGTAAGGGTCATTTGGACCAGAGAAGATGGCACAAGAGCTAAAAAGGCAGAAGGGGCTTTTGCTAAGAACCGCTGAATCAATAAAACAGTTATCTGCAACAGATCCCCCTAAATACTTTGACTTTAATAGTTGGTTATCCTAATCCATAGAAACTCCAGAGCAGTGAAGGATCTCCATCTTTAGGTTCTGCAATTCTCAAAGCAGAGCTGCATATTATTGTCAAAATCCAACGGATTTTGTTTTTAATTCCACATTGTGCTACATGTTGATTTTTCAGATTAAGTGAAAAGCTTGTTCTGAATTTTGTCTAAGGCTTGTTTTTTTTTTTGTCTTTTTGTTCTTCATAGACTTAAGTTAATTTTCTATCAAAATCCATCTTCATCTTACAGTCTAAATATGTATCTAAATATTTTTTCCATGGACAGATGGAAAAATTGTCTCTTGCCAGCCATGCATTGGATTGCTAATTGATCCTGGGTTTACCATTTCTTTCATCTAGTGACAGCCGGTGCATGCAACTATTCCACCCAAGAGCAGGAGGAAGTGGAGCTAAAAAGCTCCAATGATGGATGGCTCAATGCTATTTCCATGTCCTGTAGTCATTGGCACAGACTCAGCATCCAAACATGGATGAAAACCCATTTACAGTCCAATTCTTCCTAAGTTGTAATTAATTCTAGCAACAAAATGACCCATCTTATTTGCATCTTTCTGAACAACATGGTACAATTAACAGAGATGTCCAAGGGGCAGGATCTTACAGATTTTTTTAACCATAGGTAAAATCTAATGTTAACAAAAACTGTTTGTTTATGTTATGAAATGTGGCAACAATTACCAGCTATCCTAATTGACAAAAGAGCCTCGGTTTGGTTTGAATGGTGCAAAAATATTTTTAAGGAAAAACTAAAAAACACTGATCATATTCATAAAGTCTTCCTAACAACAAAGAAACAATTAAAGAATAAGCACTATTTTTAAGTTTCAAATTATTTGCTTTGTTTCTTCCCCCATTTACAAATCAATTTCCTGCTACTGAGAGCTGCAAGATTGAAACTTCAAATGCTTCAACCATTAAAAAAAGAAATTCTTTGCAAGATACTGTTGCAAAAAGTTATTTCGCATGGATAAATGTACAAGATTAACCATGAAACACAAAGCCATGTTGAGTTTCCACTCCATGTTATTAACATTCACAGTCTCCTCTGTCTGGGTTAAGAGTTTGACACACTGACAGAAAGTGAGTTAGCCATCCATAATCTGCCTAAGGCTGCTTTACTACATAAAAACCATAATCAGGATTAATCTGGTCAATCTTGAAAGTGCAATGGTGAGGCATAATGCCAATTAACTTCAGAGAAATGCAGTTAGTCAACCTTGTTGTCTTTCAAAAGCTGGACGTCATTACAAATTAAATACAATTCAACTGAGAAATAACATTTGAAGGTTTTTTTTTTTTTTTTAATCGCATTGATATCCATTTTGAGTCGGCTGGTTACTTCTGTGTTAATGCACACCTGCAGGAGCATTATCCCAGTCATACCATTTAAGAAAAATATAAATATTGAATAAATTATTAAAACTTCAGTCCTGCTATATTTTTAATAGTGCTGTCAATCAATTAAAAAAATAATCTGATTAATGACACTTTTGGGTTGTGATTAATCACGATTAATCACAATGTTTTATGGCTTAAATTCTGCAATATGCAGAATTTGAACAAAAAAAAAAGTCCAGAGAGAAAATGCTTTCGCATGCGTTAACAGTTTAATGTTGACATCCCTAATTTGTTTTTTATAAAAGTGGATAATTTAAAACACGTTGCGTTGCATTGTCATGGTAACATCTTCAGCGAGCGGCGGGCATGGACCACGCTCTAGAAAAGAGGTTTTCAGGAGAAGTTAAAAAAAAATAAATTCAAAGGGAAAGTTCACCTCTTGTTTTATTGGATGATGAAGCAAATTATAGTATTAAGAAGTGTGTATTCAGTTTTTTTGGTTTTATTAGAAAAGTGTTCCTACTGTTTTTTGATGTGGTAAATTAGAGAACTCTGGACCTGATGTATTTTTGGTTGTTGTTTTTAATTTGTTCATTTTTAAAGAAAGAAAAATGTGTCAAAGTAAAGGTTGGAAGTCTTTTGTAATAACAAAATTTCTTGCAGCCACCTTTTTTAGTTATTTTGATCTTTTACTGCACCACAACGTCACAAATTTAAATAAAATGAATTGTTGCATCTCTGACTTTTACCTGGAGTGAAGCACTGTGGAGCATAAACGGCACAGCTTTACATGGTGTGCCCTTATCTATAATCAAAACAAAGCTCTATGTAAAAAGGTCTCTCCATTCTTTCACTTGATTCAAGCTGATTAATGAAGACAGGGTCAAACGACAGCAAATGGCTCAGGTTCATCTGAACTAATCTCTACATGCTAGAGTTTGAATTAAAGCAAAGCCTCATCAAATGATGCACATGCTTCTTTGTGACTGTGCAGAACAATGAGCCAGTACTAAATGTCATGAACGGTAAGAAATTTTCCAGGGAGGGCCTGGTTTAGTGGGTAAGGGAAACATGTGTTTGGGCTTGCCTAGTTACACCAGTATCCAGTGCAGACAAAACAAAACAAGTGCAAACATTAAAATGAAAGGGTTTTCTTTGGGGGTTTTTTTGTTTGTTTTTTAGGGATCTACGCTTATTAAAAAACATGACAGAAAATCATTCATTCAGACAAAGAAATGTAGGGACGCTGCTATCGAAAGCAAACAATGAATTTGTAAATCACTGTATGTACGTACCTGCATTTCTGCAAGAGAAAAGACTAAAAAAGAAACCATCAAGTTTGAAAGAATTTGTAAACTTTGCTTCTACATTTAAAAATGTTTTAATCCATTCTGATGAAAATTGTGTGTTTGGTGTTTTTAACATGTTCATGTGGCATTTTACTGATGATGATGGACAAATATTTCACAAGATTTGCTTTTCTGAGTATTTATTTTGTTCAAATCGTTGTGAACCTGCCATGTAGAAAATATGCTTGGAGGGCCATAAGGGTGTGGCCTCTCTACCAATGGTCCCACCCACAGCTCAGACGTGAATTTCTAATGAATCCCTGCCGGTCAGCAGAAACTTTGTCCTAGAAAATAACACAGATTTTGGGATTTTGGCTTAAAAATGCATAATCGTAATTAAAAGACGAATGGAAATGCTTTTTAATTTCTAATGAGATGATTAGAGTGGGTCTTTAATACAAAAGCAAATGTAATTGTTTTTTTTTCTAGAGAAACTAAAATTAAGTGTTGAAATGCTTTAACAGGAATGTAACTCAGGGTTTCCTTTTAGCAGTAAAACGAATCTCCTCTAAAAAGCATGAAGATAAACTGTATTTCTAAGAACAACAACTGACAGAAAAGCATGACGAAAAACACAGACTTTGCTAGCGCCTAAAAAGGGGAAGCAGCAAAGAAATGTGGGGGAGCGTCTCCATACAAAAGCAGGGTATTTTAAATCATCAATTAAAAATTCTGCAGTTCATCAAGATTTTAGAAGTAAAACATCAAGTTAAGCTTTCAGATTGGGTGAGTCATCAGGGAATTAAAGTTTCTTCAATTTCTAAAAGGGCCTTCAATACCTTCCAAAACAGAAAACAAGTATTGACAACAACATTCAAGAGGTATATAACCTTGAAATATAAGTAGGAAAAGAGTATTGTTTAAGGAGAGGTACCAATCCTTCAACAAATGAAATCCCCCAACACAGCACAGGAGCAGATCAATAAAATGTAATAAAAAGGCTTTCCAATTCAGTCAAGCAAAAGCTTGTCAACTTTTCAAAGAAAGTTTTAACGCAACCTCAGATTGCTGTCTAAACTGCATAGATTTTTTTTAAGTTCTCTCTATCAAAACGTGCCATAGGCTGTTTATCAAGAACCTGAGCTACGCAGTAATGCAGTGTTCTTTGGCAGGTGTTGCTAGTTTCAGTGTTAACTCAAACAGAACCACAGGACTGCCCACTTCTTCAGAACCGCTCCACATTTCTGCAGGGATTACCCGGCATTAGCCCAGTTAACCAAAGACAGAGACTGAAACCCAGCAGTCCTGAACTTCTACTGATCAAATCTATGATTTTATCTAACAAAATGATGGTACATGATGTTCAAAAATGTGTTTTACGGCACATAAGGTTTGAGGACAAGAGAAGAAGAACGCATGTCTGGATTGACTTTTTAGTCGGTGTTGTGGTGGTTAGCACTCTCGCCTCACAGGAAGGCCCTGGTTTGCATCCCGGCTGGGTCCATTCTATGTGGAATTTGCATGTCCTCGTGCATACATGTGTTTTCTCAGACATCCTCGGATAGTCAAAAAAAAGCTTAATAGGTTGATTGATGATTCTAAATTGTCTCTAGGTGCGAACATTAATATAATTGTGTGGCCCTGCAAGTTGTCCAGTTCAGTGTACAGAGGTCCTTTGCTATATCGCAGTTCTTCTCTGTCTTACAATTTTGCAGATTTTTTTTCAGTCAAAGTTTTTTGTTGTTGTACAGTACATCGCATTCTCTATCCTGATTGGCTACAGACCTTGTCAAACAATCTCCTGTAGAGGATGCGTTCAGTTTGCCTAATCTACAAAACCTCCAATCATGATCCGATCTTTGTTTTATATTTTGTAATATTGGACTTATTTTTCTATATAGGTTTGAATTATGACAGTTTAAGAAAGAGAGAAAAGTGTTAAAAATGTTCATGCCTGCTTGAGAAAAGTGTATGATGTTTGTAGTAAAGGATTTTACATCCTTTAAACATCTGTAATTCTTCTTTGTGGTTTTCACCTATTTTGAGAAAATAACTCGCGATAAACGAAGGAATTTTGTTGTCTATTTTTTTCTTTAACAAAGGTCTGGGATAGGCTCCAGCAACAGTGACCCCAAAAGGAATTAAGTAAGTTCAGAAAATGGATAGATGGATGGACTACTTATCTTGCTACAGTAGCAGCTTTTGGCAGACTTCACAGATTCTCTAGCCGATCACCATATGCTGTCTGTTCTGTTAAACAGTAAACATAATAACAGACGACAAACTAAAAAGCAGTAAGTGAAACACAATCGTATTCTTTTTTTATGACTAGGATTTTTCACATTTCAAAACCTTAACTAGTTTTGACTTATTACTAGTTTACAATCTGCTAAACATATTTTGTTTCAACTTTTGCTCTACAAAAGTCAAACTAAAGGTGTTTCTTTTAAACAAAAATTCCCCTTATTCATGAAAAAACAATTCAGCTTTACTATCACAATTCTTCAAAAGTTTTGAAACATTGGCGCCAAGTATTCCATCTGCTTTTTTAGCACGTCTCTGTAAAATACATGCTCTGCCATTCATGTGCCTCCCTGAGGAAATTACATAAGATAAAGAACAAAGTAATAGATAATTAAGTCAAGGCAAAGACACTGTGGCATTAAGCATGTGAATCAGCTGACCCGACTGTGTGACAGTAAAGGCTCCAGTTTCACAAGGTCAATCCAGAGGACGACCACACGGATCGTCACGAGCAGAAGGGCGCAGAGCTCAGGACTGAAAACGAGGGGGGGTGAATCAACAAAACTGTGCCATCAGCATCCCTGCGGCCAGCAAGGAGCATTAAGTGAGTTGACATGAGCCACTGAGCCTCCCTCTTTCCTCCTTGCTCCTCTCTGTTTTTTTTTTCCTTTGCGTTTCTCTCTTCCATATGGCAGAGTCCACCTCCTCCCCTCCCTCTGCCCCACCCTACTGCACACTCTATTGAAATGGCCTCTATCCCACATAAAACCTACGCTTGCCTGCACAGGCATCCACAATCCCCGAGCCATGTCTTATTTACAGTTTGACTGTGAAGGCTTCTCTGAAGATGCAAGTCCTCCTTTAGCACCTCCTCCACCTTTTGACCAGGAATTGTGCATTTAATTGGGGGGGAAACAGTTACATCCAATGAGGTTGTGAAAACATTCTATGTAGGAAAAAACAGCAGCAGGATGAATGGGAGTAAAAGAGGCAGTGATGTATCTAATATCCATTCTTGGTTTAGCATTATCATTAAGATAGATTTTGAAAATGCAATTTTAATAGAATATGCAAAAAAGTGTCTACAAAAACAGAAAAAGTCTGAACTATAGCAAAGGTGAGCCATCGGTGAGCTACAACCTCCTTCCAAAGCCTCAAACTTAGTCCGCCGACATTCCTCTAGATCCTACATTCCTCTGGCTCTACGCCTTGTGGCAAACCATGGGGATGTGCATAGCAGCTACTTTGTACTAAATCCCCTCCTTCATATGGGTTGAGAAGAGTGGCAGTAGGTCTTAAAGAAACCCCCTTTTGCAGCCTCACTGTTTCGCTTTTTTTTTGCTGCAATTTTGCGAGCTGCACAGTGGAGTGGGTTCTGTGTCCTGATTGGCTGTAAAGCACAGTCAATAAATCTATGCCATGCTATGTCTACTGTATAGAATGTGTTCAGTTTGCCAAATGTAGATAAACCTTTGATAGCGAGCAGATCTTTGGTTTTATTCTACAATACTGAATGTATTTATCTTCCTTATCTTTCTTTAAGGGTTTGCACTTTGAAAGCGTAAACAAAAGAAAAAAGTGTGAAAATTTGAATGCCTGTTTGAGAAAAGCATATAAACTCGGTATGAGTTTTACAGTTTTCAAAGTAAAAAAAAGATGACGCAGATTTAATCGATCTTAAGTTATTTTTGGAACATAGATCCGGGGATTAACAATAAATCACTTTATAACAACCATATACATTACATAGAAAATTCAAATCCCTATCAACTTGTGTGCTGTCCATGGTGCTGAATCAAAATTTTTTGAGCAACTTTAGATGTTTGGGTGCTTAAGATGAATCCAAATGACGGCAAACTCAGAGCTTTCAATTACTAAAAGTCGTAATCCAAACTCGTTTTTCCTGATCGACATGCACCTTACTTACTCTGCTCTTCTTATGAGTTGGCCAGTATCCCATAAAGCTGTGAGGTGTTAACTGTGTCTGTACAAGCCTGCCTCAGTATTCATCACTTGAGAAATCACAATAAATTGACACAAACAAATCAGCAGTGAGGCCATCTTCACTTCAGATGTTTCTGCCTGAGTGCACAACTCATGTTATCTCAGCACAAAACATAAAAATTAATGCCACAGATTTCTTCTCAACCATAACTCACTGCTCTATAAAAAAAAAAAAACATCAAAGGATGGACTGCTTCTGCAACAGTAACATAACCTTCAAATGTGAAAAAACAGCCGATGCCGTGAAGGGGAAAATATACCAAAGCAAAACAGCTATAAATTTTAAAAATAAATTGTTATAAGAGTGCACTTTTAACTCACCTAATGATTTACATTGTGCAAGGCAGCCATGCAAACAAATTCTCTTCTACAAACATACTGAGATGAAGGCGTGGACTTTAGCCTTAAAGAAAGGGGAACAAAATCCCTGAAATCCAGTGCAAAAAACATTTGGAAACACAAGTCTTACAATTCAAACATGATAAATTCATGCACCAGTTTGCAACAAAAACGTTGAGCAATATAGCAGCCATCCAGCCGTACAATTTTAAGCCAGATGCCAGCTCAGACTAGGAAAACAAGGACGTTCACGGATCTAGTTGTCTTAAAGTGGATGCTTCACAATGGAACAGAGCAGGGGCTTGTGGCCCGCCCACCGTATTTTCTATGTCAGAAATAAGATCTTTTTCAGATGTCATTTTTTCATCTGCTACTTTGAATACAGGAATACTCAGACATGCAATTTTAAGTTTATTTTTCTTTTTATATGTTCTTCATCATCATAAAAATGCAAAACATTTAAAAAAAACCAAAACATCTTTTTAGTTGGAGTGGCTTGCTAAGAAGCAAAATAAAAGGCTTTAAAATTAATTTATAATTACAAGTTTAATTATTTCTTGATGCTTTTAAGCACACACACCATACAGTCAATGACCATCAACAAATATTTCATTTTTAAAAGCTTAAATCAATTTTTAGGTACTTTTTTTTTACCTGCTTAGGACTGTACTATTGTTCTTCTTAGTAGTTTTTTTTTATTATTATTTCTGGCTGTACTCACCGTTTCCCAGAACAAAAATGAATTATTTTAAGTGACATGCACAGAAGAGCTGCCATCTGCCCCACTAATCCCAAGCAAACCAGCTCTGGTGAAAGGGCCATCCCTTACTTTCACATGGCCCCTTGTACGCTGTCATTCTTGTTGTATGTGTGCAAGTGGTGATCTGGGTCATCAGGCTTCGCTAACTAATGACAATCAACCTTTCAAAAGCATTTTCAGTGAAAGTTGGCCTCAAGTAATGAGGATTATGCAATCACTCTTTTGCCTCGTCATAGAAATGCAGTAACATCAAATTGTAAAATATAAATAAATAAACAATATTTTCACATGACATATTTGCGTCTTTTGAAGTTTTTTATTTTCTCTTACATAACATTCATCAAAAATAGAAGTAGAAAACTTCAATAGTTGCATTTCTGTAGAACTTGATAAATAATTTAGAAGGAAAAAAAAGATAAAAATTAAAATCACTTGTTCAGCTAATTCCTGCACCTCTCAGTCTTTTAAAGCTTAGAACAGGTGAAGATATTAATAATGTAAATGCTTAATGGATTCTGGCTCGTAGATTGAGGTTTTTATTACCTCTGAAAATCAATAAGCATAGAAATGACTCATTTTCTCCCAACCTGGTAAAATAATGGTTTAATATTCACTGGATTCCCTGAAGGTAATCTAAGACTAACACTATAACAAAAAGAGATGGGAGCAAAAGACACAACAGCCTAATCAAATATTGAAGCTCAAGATGTTGATGGAAATTGAAGACATTTTTTCCTCAAAGACAGAAAAATAGCTGCTTATGAAAAGCTCAGCGCCATGCTAGGAAAATCTGAAAGTGCAAGAGGAGGACTCACACCTGCCCTGCGACAGCAAATCATCCATATTTAGGCTCATTCTTCATTGGCTTGAGTGCCAGACCATGTCAAGAGGGGGGAAAAAAGCAGCTCCAAGGGAGTCGATTGGATTGGAACTGCGTCACTCTTACAAAAGAAGAAAAAGATTGTGCAACTTGTTTTTTACATCATAAGCCCTTATTTTTGTCTTTGAGCTCTTCTTGAGGTTCTGCTTCACTGAAAACAGTTCTGATTCCAGTAAATTGATGTTATGCACCAAACCGTAACCTCTTTGCTTGAATCAGAAGACCAGCATTCCATTCAAGTTTCACTTGCAATGAACCTTTTGGGGATTTACTGCAATGTGAATGGGAAAGCAAGTTCACCTACCAACCAAATTTAAATGTATGCTACTTTCACCACTGAAACTATGCAATTTACTTCAGCTCTAATGTTAGGCATAAGGTTGGGAACTAGGGATGCCACAATTCTTGGATTAAAACTGAACCATCTGTTACATCCCTTAACTGAATTGCGGTGAAAGTGTTGCATCACTAATGCATACCAATATATTTACGTTGAAAAGGCCAAAGTGTGTTGTGCTAAATTTAAAAAGAATTTAGAATTTTACTATGCAATACCAGGCTTGGTATAAACTAATTGGAAAGTTTTTCTTCATTGTTATTTCCTAATTAGCAAATAAATGAAGATTTCTTTTTTGCTTTTAGCTGTTGACAAATCTGATATTGAAAAAACAAAAACAAAAAATGGTTGCATCCCTTATCAACCCAAAAACTTCAATACTAATATCAACACCAAAACCCCAAATTTTACATTGGTTTCAGAATGATATTTTTCTTTATTAGAATTATTTCTAGAAATACTTTAATATCTACTAAAAATAGTTTTTGAATGGTTCCATGTGTGATTTTTATGATTGTCATGTATTTATTACTTTTTCAAAATACTTTAATAATTATATCTTAATTTTATTCATTTAATTTAATTTTAATGTATTCTGCTGTTTCAAGAAACAAGTTTCTGTTCACTGAACAGACAAACTTTAACCATCCATGCAAAATTATATTCTGCATTATGTTATAAAGTTTGGTCATATTCTTTAAAATATTAACTCTGTTTACAGGCTTGTCTTTTAAACCAACTCACACTTAAACTAAGCACCATTATTGGGCACAAAGTTATAATGAAGTTAAAGCATTACAAAATAGAAGCTGAACATCACTTGAATCAAGTGTTCTGTCTTTACGAGCCCACTGACATTGACAAAAAAAATTCCCTTAGGTAAACAAACTTTGGTATAAAATTCAAATTTTTCTTTGAATATTTTGTAGTCATTAATTCGTTTTCTAATCCCTTTGAATTCCTGTTTGGGGTCAACGGTTCATGGGAATGCTGGAGCCGACCCAGCAACTGAAGGGCAAGGCGGGACACCCTGGACAGTTGCCAGTTTGTTGAGTCTGTTGCAGGGCTACATCGAGACAAACAACCACAGTCACATTCACACCTAAGGGGTAGTTTAGGTTCACCAAAAAAACCTAAGAAGAATGTTTATGGACTGTGGAGAAAACCAGAGTTCCCAAAGAAAACCCACACATGCATGTGGAGAACATGCAAACTCCATAAAGGAAAGATTTGAACCAGGGCCTTCTTGGTGAGAGGTTAGTGCTAACCACTACTTCACCGTGCTGCCCTACAGTTGACATTCCTGGTCAGGTAAAGTTTGACTAAACTCAAAGAGGATTCACAGCAGGATAGTAAACTGGTCTCAGTTTTCTTGGGTGAGGAATGCTGACAAATGTCACACCTTCATTTGAGATGGTTTTCTTTCAAACTGCACTTTTCAGAGCAGAACATTTATCTAAAACATCGAGCAGTTAGAGCAGCAACTCTTGTGAGGGCAGCTTTGCCCCTAAGGACAAAAACAATGAAAAAAAAGCTCAAAGAAGAAAACTCTGCTAGTCTTCTGGGCATCACATATTTATCAGAGACTGCAACCTCCCTTGTTCTACATCTAAGGCATTTTACAACCTTACCTTGATTCCAACGTCTCTGAATTTGCACTATGAGCTTTGCGTCCTACAGGGAATGCACAGCGCTTATGTCTTCTACATGAATCACTTCCACTTCTTTCATTCACTGGATAGTCTGCCTGCTTTTACATTTTAGCAACAGAGATTGCTGCGCAAGTAACAAAGTTTGTTTAGTTCACACTGAAGCGACCTTGTGCTTCTGCTGCCATGTAAATCCACTAACTTTTCACGCACGCACACACGCTCTAGGACGTTAACTGCATAAACAGACAAAAAGTAATAGTCATTCAAAAGTAATTTAAGTAATTCCAGCAGATTCTGAAGTGGAGAAAAGCAGCCTTATGCTGATGTGCAACAATTCACTGTAATGATGTACAATCAACGCAAATCAGCTGATTTAGCCGTGGAAAAAGGCAACTTTATGACGTTACGCAACACTTTCTGTTAGTTTTGTGTTGTTTTTTGTTGCTTAACGGCGCAAAGCTGGTATGTAAAGCCACTTTTCTCTGTTTGAAAATCAGCTGATTCAGGTTGATTGTATAAACAGTCAGTGATTTATGGTATGTAAAGTTTGTAATTTTGGTGTCACTGGTGACATCTCAGGTGTTAAAGGGTTACAATGTTTCCTTACACAACATACACAGTTTTTATGAATTTTCCTTCAGTAAATTTAGTTAAATGCACACAACGCCAAGCCTTTGTTCAACCACCACCAAAATCTTAATCAACTTGAGGTCTTTTCTTTACAAAGTCATAAGCAAACCAGCTTTTTCCATTCACTTTACAATGTACAAACGTGGACAAAATTGTTGGTACCCCTCAGTTAAAGAAGGAAAAACCCACAATTCTCACTGAAATCACTTGAAACTTACAAAAGTAACAATAAATAAAAAATTATTGAAAATTAAATAATCAAAATCAGCCATCACTTTTGAATTGCTGATTAACATAATTATTTAAAAAAACAAACTAATGAAACAGGCCTGCACAGAAATGATGGTACCTCTATAAAAGATTGAAAACTATTTGACCAGACTGACATGATTAACTCAGGTGTGTCCTTTAATTGACATCACAGGTGTTACCAAACTCATAATCAGTCAGTCTCCCTATTTAAAGGGAGACAAGTAGTCACTCTGCTGTTTGGTGAAAAGGTGTGTACCACACTGAACATGGACAACAGAAAGCCAAGGAGAGAATTGTCCCAGGACATCCGAAAAAAAAATATAGATAAACATCTTAAAAGTAAAGGCTATAAGACCATCTCTAAACAGCTTGAACTTCCTGTGACAACAGTGGCTCATATTATTCAGAAGTTCAAGACCCACGGGACAGTAGCCAACCTCTCTGGACGTGGCCGCAAGAGGAAAATTGATGACAAATTGAAGAGACGGATCGTTGGAATTGTATCCAAAGAGCCCAGAACAACCTCCAAAGAAATTAAAGGTGAACTCCAAGGCCAAGGTACAACAGTGTCAGATCGCACCATTCGTCGTTGTTTGAGCCAAAGTGGACTTCATGGGAGACGACCAAGGAGGACACCACTGCTGAAAAACAATCCTAAAAAAGCCAGACTGGATTTTGCAAAAATGCATGTTGACAAGCCCCAAAGCTTCTGGGAGAATGTCCTTTGAACAGATGAGACCAAGCTGGAGCTTTTTGGTAAGGCACATCAACTCTATGTTCATAGACTCAAAAACCAAGCATACGAAGAAAAGAACACTGTCCCTACGGTGAAACATGGAGGAGGCTCAGTCATGTTTTGGGGCTGCTTTGCTGCATCTGGCACAGGGTGTCTTGAATGTGTGCAAGGTACAATGAAATCTGTAGACTATCAAGGCATTCTGGAGAGAAATGTGCTGCCTTGTGTCAGAAAGCTTGGTCTCAGTCGCAGGTCATGGGTCTTCCAACAGGACAACGATCCAAAACACACAGCCAAAAACACCCAAGAATGGCTGAGAGAAAAGCGTTGGACTATTCTAAAGTGGCCTTCCATGAGCCCAGATCTGAATCCCATTGAACATCTGTGGAAGGAGCTGAAACATGCCATTTGGAGAAGACACCCATCAAACCTGAGACAACTGGAGCAGTTTGCTCATGAGGAGTGGGCCAAAATACCTGTTGACAGCTGCAGAACGCTCATTGACAAATACAGAAATCGCTTCATTGCAGTGATTGCCTCAAAAGGTTGTGCAACAAAATATTAAGTTATGGGTACCATCATTTTTGTCCAGGCCTGTTTCATTAGTTTTTTTTTTTTTAATAATTATGTTAATCAGCAATTCAAAAGTGATGGCTGATTTTGATTATTTAATTTTCTATACATTTTTATTTATTGTTACTTTTGTAAGTTTCAAGTGATTTCAGTGAGAATTGTGGGTTTTTCCTTCTTTAACTGAGGGGTACCAACAATTTTGTCCACGTGTGTAATTAAGGATGTTTGTTAACCTGGTAATTTGATAAAATATTAACATCTTAAGAAGTTTTTTGGCTCATGTGGTGGCCTGCTCATTTTTACTTCCTACTAAGCCCTCGGGCATCAGTTTCCTTGCCTGTGAGATAGATCTCTGGCCTTCAAACCTCACAATAACTGGACCCAGCTGTGCCTCATAGTGTCCAAATGTGAGCAAAAATCTGGTTCAGCAAAAAAAAAAAAAAAAAAAAAAAAAAAGAAAGAAAACATCTTTTACTGTGACTGATACAAAATGACATTTCTCCAAAAACAGTGTTTCTTTGCACAAAGCTAACCTCGACTGTAGATTCAAATGGGTCAAAGAGTCACAGAATCAATTTTTAAAATATTCCAGTATGAGTTTTGCTCGTTAAAAATCAATATTTCCTCTTCCACTGTTGAGTCAAATCTTAATCTAGGTTTGAAAATGGCAAATGACCTGAAGCTGAGGCATGTAAAGTCAGAGAACAGGCAACCCTGATGAGATGTGCAGGAATTTCTCACATCAGACAACAAACAATACTGTCATTATCCTTGGAAAATGCAATGTGCATGCTGAACAGATTTTCACCAAGGCTTCTAATTGCTCTCAGACTTGTTTTTAGTATGAAACCCTTTGGAAAATGATCTTGATTGCCAAAGGAAAGCTTTTATAAAGCGACGTGGCAGCTTCTTCATGGTTTTTAAAACATGTTAACATTAGCTGCTAGTGCAGTGAAGTGTCCTTCACAGCGACAGCAAAATGAAAGTTGTTTTCAAAAACATAAAGCTCTTGTGCAATTTCTTTACAAGTGCTGACACAAATTGCCCAGGGGTAAAGCAAATCCTGACCTGTTTTATAAAAACAAAGGGATCAAATTAAAATGTTCCCACTGAGTGAGCAGAGAACACAAATATGCCCCCATGGATCAGCAGCACCTGCTTTAGCCTGCTCCTGCCAGCCCCCCAGTTCCCTGAAAACCACGTCCAGCTTCAGAACTGGAAGAGCAGAGGGTACAGAGTTTATCTATCGATCAGCACAGCTGTCACACTGATGTGCTGCTCGATACCAAATGCCTCTTTAAAGCAGCCATTGCCCAATCACTGTTTAGCCAACCTGTCTCAGCATGACAGAAATCAAAACAAAGGCTTCGCTGGGTTTGGGTTTTCTACGCCAAATAAATTGAATGACTCCTTGAACTGATGAGAACCCATATACTTTGAGTGAAAATGGTGCGAGCATTACTGAAGTTTGTCACAATTTAAGACAGTTTTTGCTTTAAAGTCAGAATAGTTACTAAAAAAAACACTTTCCCCCCCAACAAACTGTGTATTTTATTTGGTTAATTACGACATTTTTATCCGAGTGATTTGTGTTTTGACCTCTTCATGCAAGTAGGGTAAGTGTAAGGAACTCTATAATTAACGAGAGATCCAGATGGGTTAATTCCACTTTCTTTGTTGGCACTCCTAATTTTCACGACATACGCCTAAGTTTAAGGAGGGGCATGTGGCTTAACGTGATTTCACCATAGTCATTAAAAAGTTCAGAAAACAAGCTTGTGGGCAGAAGATTTACCGTCCAAGCGTGTGTTCTATGAAAGCAGGGAACAAGGAAGGCTTATTAAACAAGAAGTGTTTTCACAGCTAATGCAGTGGGATGCATTATTGATGGTTCGCTCTAATCCACAGAGGAACATGTGTGATCATGACAAAGAGCATGGTTTGAAGGGAAGGTCCATACACTCAGTGAACTGTTATGATGTTGACCTTTGGGTGGATGTTAGTCGGAGGCATATGCTCCATCGGCGTGCTCAAGACAGCGATGGAATAACACAGCGCGACTTCTCACGGACTTGGCAAGAGACTGTGGCCGTGCCCATGGGCATTGTGGCTTTGGCTAAGGTCCAGAGGAGATCTAAAAGCTTCTATAAAGACTATGACAGGTACACTTCTTCCAAAAGTACAAGCATCTGGGTAATATGAAGAACAGGCATGTCCGCTGAGAAGCCTTTCTAATCATTTTAGGTGAACTTAATACTGAATGAAGTGACACAAAAACCTCAAACGAATCTGGAAAAAAATCAAGTAAAACTTACCATCCAAATTTTTCCTGTTAACTATCCATTAGTTGCACAAAGGGTAAGGATGTCACTTTACAGCATTTTTTAAAAGTTCTTCTGTAAAATGCATGAGACAGAAAAAATAATTATATTTGCTTAAATGTTGTGTTGATTATGACATCATTTTCCCCAACAGTAAATACATTACATTGACAAGGAGGATCCTTACTGTATATTTTTACCAACATTTTTGAAAATGACACTAAAATTGTATTTAAAAAACATTTCAAGAAGACAGTTTATGGCAAATTCTGCCTTCTCTGGGGCTAAGTGACAGAATGAAACTGGCTTTAAACTTGTTCTGTAATTTTGTTGACATATTTTTGTAAATAATGTAAAACTTAAATGTAGAATGGAGTAAATCAAAAACAAAACAAATATAGTTCTTAATGAAGAGTATCAATTATTGTAATTAAATCAAGTAAATACAGCAGAAAGCCAAAAAATGCCTCCATCAATTGCTGGCATAAAATTACTGAAGCCAGAAAAAAATTTATTTAGTGACAATCTTTAGTGTGAGAATTAGTGCACTTAACAGAATTGTGCTTCGAACTCAGGAGTTAAAAGTTTTCTAGCTTTAAAAACAATAACATTTGTGTTTGTTTGTTTTTTGTTGCTTGTTTGTTTTTTGGGAGAGGTTGCTGCTCTAACTATCAGACTATTGTTAAAATATTATACAATGATTGACTTGTGCTTTAGGAAAATACATAATATATAAAAATAAAGTAAAGGATAAAAATGATTCAGTTAAATCCCAGCAGAAAATGAAACTTCATTTAAAGACGAATTATGTAAAGATGATGTTTTTCTGAATATTTAAATAATTTATCATGGCATGTTTAGTTAAACAGTGTTGTCAATAGTTTGGGAACGGCTCGTCAATCCATTCATCTATTCATCCATTCATCCATCCATCCATCCATCCATCCATCCCTGAACTCTTTGAATCTTTTTTCAGGGTCACTGGTTCCTGGAGCCTATCCCAGCTACTGTTGGGCAAAGGCAGGGTTGACAGACCATCAGTCTGTCATGGGGTCCATAATTTTTATATTTTTTTATGAAACATCCTAAAGTTAAATTATCTGAAAGTTTGCTTTAAAAAGACATGTTGAATGAATAAAAATGAGTTTTTTTTGGGTTTTTTTTTACCAACTCTAACAATAAGAGAAGCTCACTAAAGTTATGTAGAAAGATATCAAGTTCAAGTATGTAGGTAAGATTTTACAGATACCAGAATATAAGCCTACATCATGATTGGTATACAAATCCTTCTGCTACAAAAACACTAGTGCACACTTGCAAATCAGCCCAACCACTCACACGGACCAGTAATGTGGCTGAAGCAAAGCCTGAGGCAATGAGCGCCAGCAGAGAGCCGGAGCATTCAGCCCCATAAGCTTCCACCAGCAGGGGTTACAGAGCACCAACAAACACTATGACTTGTTCACAGACCAAAAACATTTAGCTTCACAAAATTCTGGGGCTTAATCTACCGTTTTCGCATCACTAAAAGAAAAAAAAAACATGGTACGGCCAACAGCATTAGAGCAAACACATTCTCATCACATCATCCAAAGGACTGTAACCAAGAGTAACGCACTCAAGCAAGACTTGCAGTAAATATTTACAGCTCGGCAGGATTTTAAAAACACACTATAGTATCCTATTTATTTTAGTTACAATCAATACACTTAAAATGTAGAGGTCTTCTAAATGCTACCCTGGGGAGCATTTTTGTCTATGAAGGGTCAAAGTTCTGGTGTGAAAGCTGACACACACAACTGTACGCCGTTGACTATAATCCCGCATTCATGCTCTGATGCTAACCATGTCTGGCATGTGCATGAGTCCTTCTGTTTCAGGAACTCGTTCTGGGTGAAAAGAAAGTCAAAAACGTATTTCAAAAAAGTTTAAGATCACCTGGAGCTGTCTGTGGCCTCACAACACCTCCTCTCTAAAGGTTACCATCTTGCCCATCCTCTGTTTTGCTGCAATGTGAGTTATAGGCTTAATGTGTGTGTGTGGGGGGGGGCGTTTCTGCATGAATAATGGCTACGACCTGAAGCTCTCTTGCTCATCATAATTTGGGGACAGAGGTGATGGAGCAGCGGTGATGCTGGCCCCGTCATCGAGGAGGAAAATGTCATGAAAAATCGCAACATCATCCATCCGGTGCGCCACGTCATGCTTGGAGAAATGTTCTCATCACTACCTGCAGGAAGCTGCAACTCTTTGGTGTAGAGCCCCACTCTGACGAAAATTATTTTGTTGGCGTTTTAACATGTTCTTGTAGCTTTTCTTCTGATGGAAGACACCTATAGATAAAATCAAGTTTAGAATTTCATTTTTTAGTATTTCTTTATTTAAACCAAGAACAGACAAAAAATGCGTTTGGAAAAAGTTTGCAGGTGTGACAAAAAAGCTACTGCGGCCGGCCACGAGCTCCCTACTGATGCATCAGCTTGCTGACAGCTAGATCCATATGAGTTTCAGTTTTTATCGTCTGAGCTGGCATTTGGCTCAAAACAGTATACGACTGGATAGCTCCAACTGAACGCCATTTTTGTGGCCCCAATAATGCTAGGCTGGGGTTGTCAGGGGCTGTAAGATAGCAGAAAGGAGTGTAAACAGATGGATGTTGTGAAGTAGGGGAAGCCCATAACTCAGTGGCAAATTTTTAAAACTCCTGCAGCTCTGCAAAAACTGTCTTAGAAAATAAACGCTTTTTCCCCATTTTGCCTAAAAATTGCATAATTGTGTTTAAAAGACCAGTGGAAATGTTTTACAATCGATCAAACGATGATCGGAGCAAAACTTTAACAATTTAATGTAAAAATACAGAGAAATATAAAAGCTGTTAAAGCTAGATGTCCTTTTTGCCTGGATTTTGAGCCAGATGATCAGAAAACCACTCTGCCCACACACCCTGGTATTAATGCAGCTTTTGCAGCTTGCCTAAATTCTGCATTGTTTTAACTTCAGACAACTCAATGTGGGTGGAATCGGTCATATAGCTCTGTGTGAAAACGCAGACGGAAACGGGGTGGAGTGCTCTGTTTGTATTGCATAAGTTAGTGATGGACTCTTGGTGCAAAGGTTTGAGATGAACGAGCTCAGTGATGGACCAGGAAAACCTAAATCCCAACTGTCTGCATGTTTGGATTTGTAAATCATGCGCAGAGATAAGCCATCCATATGGAACAGATGGAATATGCTGCTTTGTGATTGGCCAATCCTGCCTGTAGATTTAAGAGCACAAGAATTTCCACCTAAAAGATTAGTTAAGAAGTTCAGCAACATTTATTACTGTCAGGTCTGCAAGGGAAACAGAACTGCTCCTAGCAGTTTATTGTTTAATGTACAAATTTAGAACATCTCAATTAAGCGTAACCTGGAAAAAATGATCACATTTCTATCATAGTCTACTAGATCAGGGGTCCCGAACACCCAGGTCACTTGGAACTGCAAAAAACGAAGAACTTAGATTAATTCCACTTCACTTTCTGGTTCCAAAGGATATTTTATTTTGGAAAATTACCTGATTCTCTCCTTCACATCTGTCTCTGACTCACTCTTAATGCATCTCAGGATGCTCTCCTCTGTCACGTGTCTTACCTACATCTGCTACCTTCTTAAAGCAGCTGCTCCGGACGGTAACATCATACACGGCCGGTAAACTGAAACCCCCCAAGCTAGCAAAGTTAACAAAAGCAAAGGTCTTTGTAAAGTTTCTTTGCTTTGAATAAAAGAGCCAGAAGAAAAGCCTTTGACTTCAGAGAAACAGAAAGCTGTTTTTAAAAAAAAAAAACAAAATATGGATTATTCCAATCGTTGTTCCCACACACTAATGTTACAAGGATGATGCAAATAAGGTTTTGCACATAGTGGATTCATTCAATCATTTTTATATCATATTTTTAAAAATACCAGTTTTTATCTGCTTGTATCATTTGACTTTGTTTGATTCATCTGTCAAACCTTAAAAGATTTTATGTGAAAATATTGTCTGGCGTTAAACCAGTTCATAGATAGAAAATAAAACTATGAAAAGGTGGGGGAATCACTGTGTTAGATGAACGGGGGATCATAAATCATTTTCTTGAGCTCTTCTTGAGAGATTTATGATTGTTGTAGCACCAAAACCATTACGTTGCAACTGTTTTTGCGATAGAAATTGCAATGTTTTTCAATAATAATTACCAGATGCCTCAATAAAAGTAGGTGCCGCCTGCTGACTCCAACGTTGAAAACTTGACAGATTTTTTGTAGCCTACTTTCAAGCGGTAGGGGCATGGCCTTCCAACAAATTCATTTCTGATTAGGGAAAGTGGTTACCATAGAAACAATGACTCGAACTAATCACCGCTTACATTCTGGGTTGACAATACACTCACTCAATTTGTGTGATCATAAAGTTCTCATAAATTCATAAAAAACAAACAAATGCAGTGAAAACAAAGCACAGTACTTTTTCATCAGATCATCTTTGTTTTATGACATCTTTACACAAAAAAAGAATGAATGGAGAACTTTTACATTTGTCTGCGAGGAAAACTTTTTTCTCACGGACAATGACAGGATTAGTTCTTAAATTCTGATCCAGCCACCAACTCAACAGTGGCACGGCAGAACTTAGCCTCACAACTTTGTTCAAACCATCATTATATCTGTGCAATACACCATGGCTAAATTTATCCCCTTGACTCTTTGCTTACTAGTGGTTTTGCAGAACGGTTTGCCATTGAAATTCAAAATAGCAACCACAACTGTCAAATAAAGTTATGCTAATATAAATCTTATTTTATCCAAACAAATTGAAGCCTCTGCAACAGTTTCTATGAGTCCGACACTGCACATAATTAGTAACAGTGCCCTTAAGCAAATATGATGTGGTACAAGTGAGTCGTACAGTCTGATTTATTGATTGACCTCTCCTTCCATGTGAAGAACACCAAAAAAATCAATTCGGGTTCTAATTTAAGCCAGTTAATGACATGAAATGGAAAACGGTAAGGCAATCCGGGCATCTACTGGCTATTATTAAAATATGGTTAGGGCATATTAGCCATGTTGGAACACTAAGTACTAAATGGATTAAAATAGACTTAAATAGTTTGGAACAAATACGATTTTAACAGTTGTAGTTACTGGTTTAGCTTGAGTTGTTGTTCTTGATTCAGTTTAGCAGCGTGAGACAGCCTGGGTTGAGTAGCTCTTTCAAAATAATTGAAAGTGAAATAAATTAAGTGCTTGTTGAGTAGTTCAAGTGGTTAATAGTTTACAGAAGCTAGCAGTGAACACAGTAGCTTTCTGTAAAGCCAAGTGTTGGGAGCAAACAACTTAACAAGTTGGTAAAGAAAAAAGGTTTTTCCTGGAATGACTCTGGAACTGATGGCTGCACTGTGGCACAGTGGTTAGCCTCACAGCAAGAAGGTTCCAGCCGGGGGGGCGGACTTGAAACAGTGTCACAAATGGGGGACCCTTGTGTGAAGGTTGCATGTTCTCCCCATGCATGCATGGGTTTTCTCCAGCTTCCTCCCACCGTCCAAAAACATGCTTCAGGTCACTCTAAATTCTCCCTTGGTGTGGATGTGAGTGTGAATGGGTGTGTGACTGTGGTCCCTGCAACAGACTGGCGACCAGTCCAGGGGTGTCCCCTGCCTTCGCCCATGAGTAACCGGGTTAGGCTCCGGCAGGGATACTGTGATAAAACGGTTTAGAAAATGAATGAATGACTCTGGAACTGGAAGTGGGAGATTATTTGATCTTTTAGTTTGAATTTGTGGTTTTTGCAATTTTATGATTTTAGTTTGGTATGGCACATGCTAGTAGAGCAAGCAGACAACATAGGTTGATTGGTTGTCCACTGCTCCTCCCAGCTGCAAGTAACGGTTTGTCAACTTTTCCAGAACAAAGTTTTTATTCAGTTTTTTTTTTCCTGACAATGTTCAGTCATATTAAATACATAGGAATTCATAACCTCGTGAATTTCTAACTGTAAGTCAGATTTGAAGGGTTTTGTTGAGCAACTTCTGGATTGTCCTTCTGGCGAATACTTTCACGAGACGTTTGTCACTATGTTTGGATGGCATTTTAATTATTTCTCAAGTAATCAGGGGTTCAGATTACCCAACTCTACTTGGACTCATTTTAAAGATGAATATTGAACAAGTCCTACTGTAGACCCTCAGCAAACTGTACTGTGAAATAAAACAGCTTTTTTTCCACTTCAGAAACTCTCTGAGCTCAAATCTAACTGACAAAATGTTTTCATACCTACAGAATTCATCAGGACTCTCCCCTCCAAAAAGTTATTTTTTGTTTTATGACACAGACTTCTAATGAACGGGAGAACAACGTCAACAACATTTTTTTCTTATCACTTAAAATGAGTCCAAATAAGGTTGGATCGAGTAAAAGGAAAAAGTCAAATAAGGACATGTGGAGGATGCACACGTTGGTCACATTATGCAGACTTGCACACACCGTAACTGCACCTTCACATCCTGCCAGGGTTTTCAAAGCATCTTCCAACACAACAGTGCTGCCCTAGATTCCATCTGAAAAACAGGAAGGCTGTGGGAAATACTTTAGGGGGAAAAAAGGAGAAACCCGAGTAGTTTTCAGGGATATGGATGTAATTAGGGCGCAAACGACACACGGGTGGATGGCTCTGAAATCTGTAATGAGATTAATGACAATAAGACTGTGCTCTACCACATGTAAAGTCAAACATAAACCGAGTACCTCATATAGAACTCCTGTAAACATAGTAATGGTTAAAAAAATAGTCTCTTAGAATTGGGTCAGTGCTTTGAATGTAGCTGTGAATGTAAACACGGGCAATGGGCTTGTTGTTCTTCTAATTACTCTATTTTTCTCTCATCCACATTCCATATTTTATCACAATTAGAGTGAAAATGCTGGTGGTCCTTCAAGTTCTTAAAGACACAATGCGATGAAAATTGTGTTTTTTTTGATAGAGGAATCTTTGAAGAAAATTGCATTTCTGAGTATTTCTTTATTTAAATTGTTCTGTGAATTGTAAATTGTTATGTAAATCTGCTAGTATGGTGGAGAGGCCGTACAGCAATGGGTGTACATTGTAAAAAGTGTTCATCTAAAGTTTTATGAGTTTTATAAGTTATAAGTTCACTAAAGTGGAAAAAAGTCAGTTTATAAAAGATTACTGTTAGAAACACTGTTGTTGGGTGAGATGAAAAGACTGTGTTTTCTCGTTACATTTTTATCGAGGTGTTACAGTGTCTTTGTTTACTATTGTTCTGTCATCAAGCTACTGGAACTGCAGTCAGAGAAACTTTAAGGATAGAAAAACTGACAAACATTTTCAGAATTTGTTTGTTAAATGATTCTAATTTTGATTTGTTTTGTTTGTTTGTTTGTTTTGTTTACTGCTGAAGTTAACCAGGAAGTAGACAAAAAAAAACTATTAAGTGTGGCATTGTTTAAAGTGACAAATACAGTTTATTTAATTTTTTTTTAATCTTTGTGTTTATGTTTTGTTGATTTTGATCTCCTGTTCTAAATAAAAGTACAAATGATGGTGATCAAATACATATTTTACTTTTCATACATTTAGTTAAAAGACAAATTCAATCACAGAAAGAATTGTGGTTGGATCTGCAAATCGTTGATCTTGATTCCTGAACTGAATCGGATCGCCACTCAAGCAAAGACCCCCAAAGGCCCAGAGGAAGGAGGAGGAGGTTCATGGATGTGGAGGAGGACGACATGAGGGCGGTTGGTAAGAGCGAGGAGGATGCAGAAGAGACAGTTCAACAGAGGAGGAAGACAAGCTTTGGCGACCCCTAAAGGGAGCGGCCAAAAGACAAAGAAGAGGACAAAATAACACACAATGTATCTGTGCTTTCAAGATTAAAGGATTAAGCTTCTATTGCTCTGCATCTGTTCTGATACAACTTTTCCAAAAACTATATCTCAGAAGGGCAAAAGCTAAACCATCCTTATCTACTTAAAAGGAATCTGTGTTCTGTGCATTGCTGAAACACATCAGAGACTTAGTTCCTCTTTCCGGGAAAAAGTCCTAGTTTTCCTTCAAATGAAGCTGTGTGTGCTCTGCTGCAACGAGATGAAGGTAATGTTCCAGCTCAAGTTCATGCCAAGCTCAGAAAAAAAAATTAAATAATAGAGCAGGCAGGAAATTATTTTTATTTTTACATCCAAATGGCTGCTGGAATGTTTCTTGGCTCAACCTCCATCTTTTAAAGGGATAATAACCCAAACGGTTTAATTTTAGCATAACTAGATTACAGAATATTCTTTCAAAAACGAAGATCTGTGTTGCCGTGAAAAGCTGCAGTCAGCAGGTAATCTTTTATCTTCGAACATGCGTTTTTGCATTCAAGATTGCACGTCGCATGTATCTTCTGCCACCTTTATAATGTTAGCTCAAAGTAATGAAACCGCATAACCATAGCCTGCATATTCCCGTGACTTCTTATCAAAAACGCAGAACTGTGTTTTTATTCAAAACATGTCAGAACAACATAAAAATTAAGTTGTAGGCTGTTAATTGAATCAGAGAACATCAAAAACTGTGTAATGAATCCTCACAAGCTCATTGTGGAGGTGAAAGGTGGTGAGCGGAGCATATTTCACCCACTGCATCTTAAAACCCATCAGAACCCAGCAAAAGGGTCTTCAGATGAGTCCTGGCGCAGAGCTGTGTGCGTTTGTGGAGCATGCGGGATCCACAGAGGAACAGTATGGATGCAGGTGCACTACCTGTCAAAGTGGAGTCAGGTTACCAGTCAGCCATGAACACAGCTGGTGTTCGGCATGAGCAGCTGGTTAAAAAAAAAACTGTTCTCCCAGATTCTATGGCTTTAGTTAGAGAACGGCTGATCTGTAAGAGCAAGCAGAAGCAAAACAAGCCAAGCAGGGAAAAATAACTATTAGACTTGTTTGAAATTTAGAAAATTAATTCTATAACTTAAATGTATGTAAATTAGGCCTTAGTCACAAGCGCATGTACAGGGGGTGGAACAGTCAGGGTGCTGCAGGTTTCTGGGTTGTCCAGGCTTGTGGATGATCATAGAAGGCGTGACTGCATCTCAAAGACCCACTCCAAACATATTTTTATTTATTTTAAAAGCGTTCTCTGTGGTCTTTTAATTACAATTATGGCATTTTTAACCCAAATTTTAAAACCTGTGTCATTTTGTGGGACATAGTTTCTGCAGAGCGGCAGGAGTTAGAACTATTTTTTCATAGTTGTGGATGGGATCGTTGGCGTGAAACGATAAATGTCACCTATAAATGAGAGCTCTCTTTTTACACCCCCTCCTGCTAGCTTACAGCCCCTCACAACTCCAACATAACATTACCAGAACTCTCCAGCCGTACAATTTGAGCCAAATGCCAGCTAGGACAAAGAATATTTTGTCTGCAAGTGTAGTAGGGAGATTTGTGGCCCACAATGCATATTATCTGCGTTGCAAATAAGCTCTTTTTCAAACTGCATGTTTTCGTCTCCTCCTGATTCAAAATGATTTGATTAAAGAAATATCCAGAAATGTAATTTTAAGCATCATTTTCTGTATATTTGTCCTCCATTATCAGTAAAATGCTACAAGAACATCTTTTTCATGTTTTTGTATTTTCCTTTTGTATTTTGTAGTGGATCTTTAAGTGAAAATGAAGAAGCAGCAGCTAAAGTCCTCAAGCTGATGGAGTCAGAGGACAAACACCAGCTTCAGATTACACGACGCTCTTCACTGAGAGGTTGCACAAGACAAAACTCTTAAGAGAAAAGGAAGAAAACCAAACACAGCAAGAAACAATCAGAATCACTTGTTTGGTTGTTTGAAAGCTATTTTGCAGTCACGAAGATGAAATACGAGAAGCGAACGCCTGACATGTTGGTTGTTTGTATTTGTCCTCCTCGGTGGCGTCAATGTGGGTTTTGTCAGGAGTGCTGTCCTTCCCTGCGGCCATAGACACTGGGTCGCTCTCTATGTGCCCCCCCAGTTATTGATCGTCACCCAGTTAATCCACTGACTCGCTCTTCCCTTTTCCACATCGACTCCAAATGCTGCAAAACCCAGCACAAATTCATTGTATATGCTGGCTGTGTTAAAAAGTGGCGGACGGGTCCAGGTACGTCTGAGTTTGAATGGAGAGATCCCGTGAACGCTTTTACCTCACGTGTGCAATAAAACCGCAGCAATTAGCTATCAGTAGGCAACTTCAGAATAATCTCTCATTCATAAGAGCCACTTGCAGATGGGCTTTTTTGGAAATTAGAAATAGATCGGCTTTACCCTCCCCCTGCAAAACCACCAGAACATTCAGAGAGCTGCAGCACATATTTGGAACCCTCCAAAGCATGAAAAGTGAGCAGATTCTCATCCACTGTGGAATTATACAAGCAGAGTATTACACAAGCCCACCAAACATCAGGAGTATCTTCTCTTCCTCTGTATAAAACCAAAAGAATTTTAATCTCAACTCAGCAGGCAGTGAAGGCTGCTGATTGGCCAACATGACAGCTGATTGGTCACCTAAATCAACAACCGACTGAGGAAACAGGATGCTTGGAGTTTTGCAGGAAAAGTTCCCAAGATAAAGCAAATAACACCCGAGGAGAAACGCGCTCCGTTCAAGTGACTGAATACGCTCTCAGACAAAAATTAAGGGAAGGAAATCCCCTTTGTAATTAGAGCGCCGCTATCAGGAGCAGCATTTATCTCTCCGCAGACAGACCGCGGCTTTTCCTTTACCGGTGCTGTCCGTTAAATTGTTCCTAACATGCTGGAGCCCCTCTCTGGGATTCGTTTATCCCAGTCAGACTCACACCGCGAGAGCTGATCTGCTCCTACAGGCCACATCCATCTCGTTTCGCCCCACGCCTTCAAATATCTTACAACCGTTTGCCATACTGGGAGAACAAATCTGCCCAAAAGTGAAGCTTGACAGCTGTTTGGATCAGAATTCACAACCGGCCTTTTTAGTCCTAAAGTGAGCTCACAGAAGCCCAGAATGTAACCGATCTTTCTCTAAATGCTCCTTCAAAGCCTTCAGTCTCATGTTTTGGACACATTTATGGACCTGTGTTAGCGAGAGCTGTCATTTTTTGCAGCCTTGTTCAGTAAATGAGTCGCGCCCCTGAGGCTTTCTCCCTTCTCATCAGCTCCAACCCCGAGGACATGCTTTTTATAGTGCCCTGCATCCCCGTGACGAGCAACAGCATCAGGATTTACACAACGATGCCCACGGGCTAGGGCAACACGTGGATCGATGAAGATGGTTGCCGTGAAGGTGATGGACGGCCCCTCTTCCCTTCGCCGTGGGGCTCCCAAAACACAGGAGGATGAATGAGAAGCGGAGCGTGCCTGACAGCTGCAGAATCTCCTCATCTTCCAGTCATTCATCCCATTCAGAGTCAGGATGCAAAAGTGCAGCAGGGCCCTTTAAAACGCAGCTTGGAGCGCTGTTTGCCAAGGTTGCCTGCACAGATTCAGCTGACTGCAGCAGCTGCATTTTGCTAAAACCTCCATTCCTCACTTCAACTCAGCAAATGAGCACTTTTGCTTTTCAACATGCAGTCAGCAGAAAGCTTGTGCTGCTCTGAGATGCTGTCAAACAGTCCGGTGATGCTTCAGTGCTCGCAAATGTGGACTTAAACAATCAAAACAAGATCAAGTTCTGCACAGAGATGCACGTGCAGCTTTTTGATTGAACATTAATAGACGGACTTCTGTTATTTCTTTAAGATAAATAATATAGTCTTAAGTGCACGGTGCGTCTGTGATGCTCCGCTGTGGGGAACTCCACTTTTCCCTGCGCTTGAACGGCGTGTCCTCTTCCTCTCGGCGTGTCTTTCTGCGCATTTTCCGCGCATACCTGCGCCACATCACTGCGGCAGTTGCGTGTCACGGTTCCACCGTTAATTAGGTGCGATGCGGTGCGCCCCCCCGCCCCCCATCCCACCCGACATGAACCGGAGAGGGTGGGGGGGTTGAGGGGGCACCAGCTGGACGCCCGCACGCGGGCGAACGCGTTCGGGTCAACGCCACTGATTTGACTCCGCGGCCGCTTTGTGATGTCGCGAGGATTCGCAGCCTTTTATTATATAAACACGACCGGAACCCACAGCGCACTAGCATGTTTCACCTCCCGCAGCCCCAGAATGACACCGTGACGGCTACTCACGCAGGGCAGGTCGGGATGTTCCGCGCGCGGGGAGCTGTTCTCGGCCGCCTCAAATCATAGGCGGCGCTCCGTTTTCCATCCGCGTCGTCGCTGCCGGTGATGAAAAACCAACACAGGCTGAGACGAGAGCCGCTGTACGGTCTCATGCACTGCAGTGTCGGCCCCCTTCTTCGGTTTCAAAGCTTGTTGTGTTGATTCTGATTGGCGCGAGGCTTTGCTGCCCCCTAGGGGAGCGGAGGAGACCCGCTACAACGGGTCACTTCTTCTCTGTGGCTGTTCAGCCAACAACAGAGACATTTGTCGCCATCTGCTGGACAAATATGAAACTCACTAAAACGTTTCAAGTCTTGAAAACTTTTTCTTAATAAAAAAATAATTGTTTCATTGACATTTTCATGTCAAAATAGAGCTTTTATTTTCTAGAGAACCCATGAACTGAAATTTTACGGGCTTTTGATCATTATTAAATCATATTTCTTTAAATATTGTTTTATTTAAATATAAATTATATGACCACTGATTGTTGCTACTCAAAATAAACAAACAAAAAATGTCAAATTAACTTTAAAATCCCAGCATAAAATTTTTGTTAAGTTCTCTGAGGTTAAGACTTGGCAAAGGTTCTAGAGGTCTGCAATCTCAAGCCAGGGAAACACAATTTTTGTGATATCACCACACTAACGCAGTTAAAAATCTACAATTTCTAAAACCAACATTTTTTTCCCAAGTAGCTTCCCAGTGATGCTCAGAGAGTTGGGAGAAGATATGTGAAAATCCCCAGGAGAAGTTTAAATTTGCAGAAGGTACTAAAGATGACTTTTTTGGGAAGAAAATTAGAAATGGCAGCTTCTTCTCGAGGTCAAAGATGATCAAAACATTGGTTGAGATTATAAGCATAAGCTGTCTGTGAAATTTCGTGAAGATGGCTCAACCAAAAGTTGTTTTTTCCCATATCATGCAAAAAATGGGAAAATGACCACATTTCTCACGTTGCCACAAAATAGATGGCAACTTGTAGGTTCTGTGCCCATCCCATAATACTTTCCAACTTTTCTTTGGACAACCCCAATTTTGAAATATTTTCTCTGGGTGGGGGTGAGCGGAGAGGCTGTCATTAACTATGTCAAAAGTCATAGTTTACTTAGTCATAGTTTTAGTCATAGTTTAGTTAATTTACTTCACTAGATGTGTGCAAATTTAGTTGAGTTTTTGTGTATGTGATGGGGCCAAATTTTCACTCAAAGGCGTAGTAAGAAAGTAGGATTGCGACAACAATCTAGTCCTTGCAGTCCAGGACTGCAATAAGTTAGCCCAACTATATGTGAGTGGCAAAAGTACAGAAAATAATGAGTCACAAGTGCAAAACGTAGGATGAAGATCACCAGCTGTAAGTACTGTCCTCATGTAAAAGCAGCCATCATCAGATTATAGAGAAAGTGGATAAAAACACAATGTGACGCTTTCTGTCGTGTTGTCTGTGTGCATGCACATTTGCTCCAAACTCATGCAGTAAATTTGCACCATCAGATCATTTTGTGCAGGAAAGTTTGACCCAACTATAACATAGAAAGTTATAGTAGCGAGTAAATTAGAATATCTAAAAAAAAAAGACTCATACTTAGGCTCTTCATTAGAGTTCATTAGGTTACAAACTAATTTTGTACTTTCATTTTACACCAAAATATATCCACATTGAAATAAGAAGTTTACAGTTTTAACAGTATTAAGAAAATAAACTGTTTGTCCTGTTTTTACAAATGGCAGTAGCCTTCTTGATTTTTATATTTTTAGACAATCAATCTATGGTAAAGCTTTTGGTTTCAAAGGTGTTTTCCAACATCTTTAGAAGATTGTTTTTAATGTTTGTTATCTTTCAACTTGAATAACAAGCTGGCAAAAGGCTGCAAAGCACAAATAATTTTAGAATCAACAATTTTCCAAGAAATATGAGCACAAATTTCATTTTTTTTCAGCATCAAATCTTTAAAAAAGATGAATTTTATAATGCTAATTGAGAATGTTGCAACACCAAAATTATAAAGCATATTTAATCACTTTAAATTCCAAATTAATAGATATATACATGGAAAAAAAAGGAAAACGCTAAAAAACCTACATTCTTCCAATAGAGTCTGGATAATTAGAAATATTCTTGTCAACAGTTTAAAATGAGAAAAGGAGGCTGCAGGCTCATTTGAGTCTCAGAATGACTTCTCAGCTCAGAAGTATTAGTGTTCTTTAACTATGAGAACATAAAATGAATACATTTCCCTATGCGTTCCTCTGATATTTATCCCCAAATGTGGATTTCATGTGTTTTCTTTCAAACTTTATTTCCAGCAGAGACAGGTGAATCAAAATGCAAGAACATGTCACTGATTGCAAGTTAGCTTTTTCAAAGTAATCACTAGAAATTTGTATAATATTGTGCATCAGTTTGAAAAGAAAATGCAACAAAAGCAAGGATGCTGGAAAACACTCGGCAGATTTCTGGCAGTGACAGTGCGGAATGGTCACTTCAGTCTGAATGTGACGAGATTGTTGATTTTCCTTTGAATTTTAGTCAACTTGAAACCATAAATGAGAGGATTCATGACGGGAGGTATGACTAGAAACTCCATTGCTATGAAATTTTGGAAAAGTTGGTCCAAATTTTTTGAAGTGAGTCGCATGTTCACGATATCAAAGAGAATGGTCACCAGGAAAGTGATGAGGGACACCAGATGAGGCACACAAGTCTGCATGAACTTTGCCCGGTTTTCAATAGAATTGATGCAAGTTTTTACAAGATACAAATAAGACCAAACAATAAATAAACCATGACAAACATAGATAATTATTGTTATGTTTGCAACTATGTTGTTGATGGTTGTGTCTTCCTGCGGACAAGCAAGCCTGACTATACTCCAGTTCACACAGAAGAGCCTGGACAGATGTGAGCTGCACAACTTCAGCCTGGAGGTCAAAAAAACATTCAGACCCATTATACAGAAGGGTGTTAACCAAGAGAAACACGCCAACAGAACAACATTCTGCTTTGACAAAAGAGAGTGGTACTCCAGCGGGCGGCAAATGGCCACATATCTGTCATACGCCATCACTGAGAGAATGGACAGATCACTGCAAGCAAAGGAGTACATGACCTGAGCCTGAATCAAGCATCCATAATAAGAGATTACATGAACAGGAGACAACAAGTCCCACAGAAACTTAGGATAGAAACCTGTGGTCCCATAAAGCCCATTCATGCAAAAAGCACACAGCAGAATGTACATGGGTTCATGGAGGCTCTTTTCCAGGATGATGATGACGACGAGAGAGACATTGACCAGAAGAATGAAGCAGTAACAAAATAGACTGAGAAAAAAAAGGGTGGGTCTGTGAATCCTTGTTTCATTCAGACCCGACAGGAAGACCACAGAGAGGTTATTCATCACTGTTAGGACACTCGTCCTCCTTCAAAAGAAACCTCCTCTGCTGTTGGTCCGTACACTGTCTTTCTGTCTGGTTTAGTATATGCAACACCTACGCTCAGACAGCAGAGCAGCCAATCAGCACTCTTCCAGGACGCTTTGCACTCTGACTGGACGGAAGCTTTCTGCTCTGTAAAAATCACTAGAGGTTTCTCTGCATCAAGACCTGGGTGAGACAGACAGACAGACAGACAGACAGACAGACAGACAGACAGACAGACAGATAGAAAGATAGACCCCCTTAAGTTTTTCACTCTTTATTATATTTGGTAAAAGTTCATTTTTTTTTCCTGATGAATGTACACGCTGCACCCCATATTGACAAAAAAAAAAACAATAATGTTTTTTTTTACATTTTTGCAGATTTACTAAAAAAGAAAAAATGAAATATCACATTGTTCAAAGTATTCAGACTCTTTTCTGTGACACTCATATATTTATGTCAAAAATTCTGTTTTTTTGGGTTAGTATGGGGTGCTGTGTGTACATAAATGAGGAAAAAAATGAACTTAAATGATTCCATCAAATGGCTGCAATGTAACAAAGAGTGAAAAATTGAAGGGGGTCTGAATACTTTCTGTACCCACCGTAGATTGATAGACAGACAGAAGGATAGCTAGGGGTGTTACCATTTATCGATTTATCCAGTCAGATAGATTTATTTTGAGGCAAGTTGTTAATCGAATCTTACTGACCTATACCATTATAAAATCATTTCAAAATGAGATGAATCAGTAATGGATTTTGGGAAATACTATTTAGAATGAGCATGGTAGATTTAATTTAATAGAATGTAAATACAACCAAGTGTCTGTTGTGACGTGTGATCATACAGTGTGGTAGAATGTTCTAATAATGTCGCCTTTGGATTATTTTGATGTGGAAAAACAACAGTGGGCTGAACTTTATGAAACTAAAATAAGAATGGATTTGACTTTAACTCTTGTTTACTTATTCATCCGGAAAACGTCACCGGCACTAACATTCAATCTAACTTTAGTGGTGGGCAAAAATGGAGAGCAAAATCAGAGCAATCCAGCCTCTCTGGTTTTTACGTAGAATATGTGAGAAAACAAACACAAATATGACAACAAACTCCCAGAATTGAAGTATATTGTAATCATCCACTTTGTTTTTACACTTTTTGGGACAAAATATGAGTGTTACGAAACAAATCAAAGATGCCTGAGAGCGGGCAAACAACTTCTGGCAGGGGGGAATGAACCTTGGCACAACGCTGGCGTAGCAAGCCCTTCAGTGATGGGGAGTTTGTAAAACAATGTACGGGTATGCTGAAAGTAACTCACTTATCACACAGGTCTGTTGATGACCAAAATTGATCATGTGTCTCAGTTAAAACAATGTTTCAAATCTTGCTCGGTTTGTGCTCTGCTAACTGTACAAATGAGACTTGTTCAATAAAGTTATTAAAAACAACATTTTTCTGCTTATGTTTTTTTTTTCATCAAAATTGGCCCCCAGTTCAATGTCGAGTTCTTAATTTGACCCACCGCTACAAAAACCTTGAGAACCGATGTGCTACAAGAACATGTTAATGACACCATTTTCATTCAAGTGGGGCTTCAACACCTTTTTTAAAAAATCTAATTCTAATTTTATTAACTTATTTACCTCCAATGAATTCAGAAGTACTGCAGAGGTCACTAGAGAGAGAGCAACACTGCATCAGTACAGAGTATACACAACTTGGAGAATGTGTCAATCCACTCCTTAAGGCGTCATCATCCTTCATGCTGATGGCAATACTTCTGCAGTAATCTTACATAATTGGACGTATTAATTTTAAATTCACACTAGTGTGGTTGGTGGGTTTCACTCATGGGCCTCAAATAAAAAGCATGAAAACACAGTTGTGTTCCCTCCTGAAGCAGCAAAGGGCAGACAGTGGCAGCCAGGGGGCTTGAAACAAATACTGACCACAAGCACTAGAGTTTGTTGTTTAACAAAAACCTTAACAGTCAATAATCACATAAAAAATGAATTTTCAATGTGAAACTGTTACAAAAAAAAAACATTTACTGTATTTTTAGTTTCAAATATTTTTTATGTATTTTATTACCAGAAAACACAAACAGGAAAAAAGAACCTCCTTCTTTCTCAGATTAGAGTTGACTTTTCAGTGATGTTCTTCACATAAAACTCAGTTTATGAAAAGTTTTGGTAAACAAGCATGCACATACTGCTTTGGAGTATCCAACATTTCCAAGGTTTTATACAAAAAAAAAGATTGCAAATCATAAAACCTTTTAGGTCTAGTTGGTCTACAACAGCATTTATTTGATATTCATTTCAATTTTAAAGTATTTGGGGCTGCTTAACTTACAAACTTATTTTTTTAAAATGCAGACTTATTTTCATTTCCTTATTTTAAACTAAACTGAACCCCACATGTGGAATGTGTCAAATGTGTATTTCCACACTGTGTTTCTAAATATTATTTAACCCTAAAAGTGACTAATTTAACAATTTTGTACCTAATTTTGGTCAACTTAAAGCCATAAATGAGAGGGTTCATTATGGGAGGTATCAGAAGAAATTCTACTGCTATAAAATTTTGCAAAGTTTGAGGTAAATCATCGAAACTGAGTCTCAAACTGATAATGTCTGTAAGAATAGTCACCAGGAAAGTGATGAGGGAGACCAGATGAGGCACACAAGTCTGCATGAACTTTGCCCGGTTTTCAATAGAATTGATGCAAGTTTTTACAAGATACAAATAAGACCAAACAATAAATAAACCGTGACAAATATAGATAATTATTGTTATGTTTCCAACTATGCTGTTGATGGTTGTGTCTTCCTGCGGACAAGCAAGCCTGACAATACTCCAGTTCACACAGAAGAGCCTGGACAGATGTGAGCTGCACAACTTCAGCCTGGAGGTCAGATAAGTATTTACAGCCACAATACAGAAGGGTGTTAACCAAGAGAAACACGCCAACAGAACAACATTCTGCTTTGACATAAGAGAGTGGTACTCCAGCGGGCGGCAAATGGCCACATATCTGTCATACGCCATCACTGAGAGAATGGACAGATCACTGCAAGCAAAGGAGTACATGACCTGAACCTGAATCAAGCATCCATAATAAGAGATTACATGAACAGGAGACAACAAGTCCCACAGAAATTTAGGATAGAAACCTGTGGTCCCATAAAGCCCATTCATGCAAAAAGCACACAGCAGAATGTACATGGGTTCATGGAGGCTCTTTTCCAGGATGATGATCAGAATAAGAGAAACATTTACCAGGATTATGAAGCAGTAACACAGCAAGCTTAGAAAGAAGAGAATGGATCTATAATTCCTTGTATCATTTAAACCTGAAAGAAAAACAACAGAGATGGCAGAGGCATTATTCATCTTTGTCTGAAGAGCTGTTATCAGTAACAAAAGACTCACTTTTATGTTACGTGAGTCTGATCTCTCCTTTTTTTCTAATGATGTTATTAACTGAACAGGGATTTGAATTCAGCCAATCATTGCTTTTCTTCTCAGTTCAAATCACTGATTGGCTGGGAGTTGCTTCGTATGAAAAGCTCAGGTAACTCATTCAGTAAACAACAATAAACACATCTGCTTGCCACAGACTGAAAACCTGTCTAGGGTGTACCCTGGACAGGGGTACCCTAGACATCCTTCAGTGGCCACTTAAAAAAACTCAATGCAAAAGCATGTTAACCCTTTGGGGCTTAAAGGAACAGAATTCTCACGTTCACATTTTTCTATACAAGTTTTTAAGTTTTTGGGCTCTGTGTACGAAATGGGTGTTCATTGATCACACGTTCAAAGTTCAACCAGTTGAACTTTTGATTGCTAAATTGAAAAAACGCTGAACTTTGACCAATCGAGGACTCGGATTTGGTACTGGGGTGTGGGTGGCGTCCTTTTCAATTTAGGGAAGTGCCAACCGTTTGAAAATGTATCATGAAGGAGAAATTCCTGGCCGGAATTATGACACCAAGTCTGTCATATCTCTGAATAGAGTTGTGAAATTTCTCATGAAGCCTCTTCCAAATGTAGGCGGCACACAAGCACTTTAAACAGACTGAATGAAACCATGAGTAGCGCATCCTGAATGAGTAACACGTCTGATGTGATTGTAGCTCAACAGATTTCGACAAATTCAAGCGACTCCAACCCCAAACAGGATCCGGCAGGTTCAGAAGAAGAGGGATGGAATGTGCCAATGTCACTAATGTCTATAAAAACATTACTCCATTCATCCAGGATTATGACTCATGTCATGTTTCCAAGTAAATTCAGAACTTTAGCAGCTCAGGAAGTCTTGCATCCTTCATGTTTTTGGGACACGGTGGGACCTTTAAGGGAAATTTTCTTCTTTTGGGAAACTTGTTGGAAACAAAACAAACAAAAGTCAATTCAATTAACTGAATTGATTGAGAGTGATGTGTTTACAAGAATGTAACCTGGATAACTGAGAGAAAAATCTTGTCGCTATGAGCTGAAAGGTGCAAAAGAGCTCACAAAACTGGTCTGTGCAGAGAGAAAAGGTCTAAAATGCTTTGCTGGAAATTGTTAGGGAGTAACTGTACTCTGTCTCTGTTCAATGTGATACATGAAAACAACAGGTAGTCTATAGACCAACCAATTTAAGAACTGAAAGTAACATTTGTTGCCAATTCTGTGCATGAATCCAGTTTTTCATTAAGTTCAATGACAAATCCTGCAGCTTTCTATTTAACAAAGCAAATAGTTTTATTGCTCTAAACAACTACAGACCATAAGCTTCGACTGAGTGGGGTTAAACCAGAAAGGAAGATTTCCATAAATACTCGGGGAGCATGCACCTATAAATATGCAGTAGGTTTGCCAAAGTCCAGCCAAAATTACATTCTTTTCAAATGTATCTTAAATTCAGTGGTTTTGAAAATATCTAATTATGGATTCCGTCAGCTAAAATTCCCATAAGACAGGAGCAAAAACATTCTAACTCTGAATCACCATCGTATTTGAAACACTTAAGAGGATCAAACACCAAATACAAGCCCGTTTCAAATCTACCAACACACTGAGGCAGAAGTTTGTTCTCCCAAAAGACCCCTCACCCAAGAAAAACTAATAAAATGCAGTCCAGGGCAGTGAAGAATGTTCAGAGCTTTATGTTGGAGAAACAAAACAGCCATTGCACAAGTGGCTGTACCAACGCATTAGAAAAAACACTTCTGACCAGTTTTGGCAGTTTATTCACATGTGGAAGACAAAGGACACACATCTGAAGACAACAATGTGACAGATCCTTGACAGAGAAGATTGTGAGAGAGGGGTCAGAAAAGCAACAGATGTTAATTACCCTCATCAGAACGGGAGGCCTTTTACACAGTTTGTCTCCTGCTTACCATGATGCTTTTTCATTTGTTTCACATAGACCAAGACTCTACGTCGTACGATCTTGCTATAGGCCAGTGGGGATTCCAAGAGGTGATGCCTTTCCCATTCACCATTCTCCTACTCTGTTCTTTGTTTTCCTGATGAGATCTTCCAAATGCAAGAATGTTGATAACTCACCTAAAGAATGTCTTGAGGTTGAGTCATGACTTTTGGCATCTGGACATAAAGTCTTCTTATCTGGAACTGGTTCAAGCCCCTCATCCAAGTGGTTTGATCCTGAATGGTGATGAGAGGTGAAACTTTTTTAAAAAGTCCAGATGGTATGAATGAGAATCTTCACTGATGTCAGTTTGAGCCAATGCACAATCCAAGGTTGTCTCGAGGTCTCGCACACATAGAAATATTAAATCAAATTCAATTAATTTTGATCGCCATAATCCAACTGAATCCAATTCATTGCAATAAAGTAAAATTGTTTAAGAAGTATTGAAATAATAGCCGATATAAGTGACCATCAGACTACAGTGTAGAATTTTCAGTACATTCCCAGTCTTGATTAAAACAAAGGATGACTAGGTTTCTGAGTTGTGGAGTGGTTCTCTCAGTTCCAGTCCATCATATCCCCAAACCAGCAGAGACGTTTTATAATCTGTCTTTTTAAAAATGATTATCATTAATTTTTAAATAATTGTGACTTTTAAAAAAAAAATTAAAACAGTATATTTTGAGGGCACATGCAGGATAGTGTCATTAATCAGTTACAGTATACTGATAAATACTTGCAACCTGTCACACAAACACGTAAATAGTAACACTGTAAAACACATATACTATATAACATTTTAATATACTGTAACAATGTATTAAAACTGGTACATCAGGTCAACAATCTCTAGGAAGAACAGATAACATCATTCACATCCACACAAAGGACAACATGGATGATGCAACTGGACTTTAACAAATGTTCAGCTCAATTCCTCTGATGCAAAGTTTGAAATGTACGTCTTAATTAGAGCCTGAGGGAGTGCTTCCTGATAAATGTTTATGTGCAAATGGTCAACAGGCCATCACAACCATAATCCCACATGAGCAATTAAATCCACTTGTTTACATAGGAGAGCTTTCCTCAAAGCCACACTGCAACTTTGGCCTTCAGTAAACGGTCAAAGAAAAGAAAATAAAGGGAAAAGTGTCAAGAAATCAGTGAAAGTTACTATGATTTCTGATTCTGATGGTGGTTGCTGTTGTCTTAGGAAGCTAAAGCCAAGACACACCTTTGTTTTGTTCACTTTGACAATGTATGCACTTTAGTTATCATGACTGTTCTGAAAGTGTCCCTTCAGAAGTGAAAAATCAAGCAGAAGATCAAAATGTTGATGTCTTAAACTGTGCAAAAGACATCTAACTGTTGGTCTGAAGATCGAAAGCAACTGGACCCCAATAGGTGAGCTGCTTGGTTTCAGGTATTTTGAATGTGGTGGAAAATTTCAGGAAATAGCGACCTGTAAATGTATCCAAAATGGCCATGATAGGAGCAATCTATTGCAAAAGTAGTTTATCACAGTAACCGTTTTTGTTTGCTGTAATTAAGTCATATTTTAGAAATAAAACTCTTTCAGTAACAGACTGACCACCTAAAATTGCATTTTTCTAAGCATAAAGCATTAAAAAGAAAAAAAAAACTATGTTTTCTGTCACTTTAGGCTTTCTTAAAAATATATATTTTAAACAAAATTGCTGAAACACATTTCCTGTAGAGGCTTCAGGGACCCAAACACCTCATTTTAAATGTGTGAGAACTTTTTTTCCCGTCTTGTTTCAAAGTAGAGCCATTTCTTTCAGTTTTATGGTATACATTTCCTGTGTTGGTGCTTTTACTAACAAAAAAAAAAAAAGAAAAAAGCGTACACAATGTCCTTTGTGTAAAATTTGGTGTGAATGCAAAACTCTACATTCATGAAAACATATATAAACATTTAGAAAAACCTAAATCATATGCAAGACTTTTATTTGCAGATTTCTTCTTTGACTTTAAACAAAATACAACCACATTTTAATCCCAAGTTGAAATGACTACAAGTTACGAGTGTTTAGGCACAGAATTTGACTCAGCACTAAAATTTGATAAAAACTCTGAATCTATTGTCAAAGGATACCAACAAAAACTCACCTACTGTGATCCATTTATGGATGTATGTTTTTAGAATAAGATTTTATGCATGTTTTATCAGCCTTCATCGAGAGTATTTTATCATTTTACTTTGTATGCTGGTTTGGGGGCCTGTCAGTGAACGTCAAAAATTCTCTCAGTAACATTGTCAAGGTATGTTCTAAAGTCAGAGGGATCCGACAAAAAACCTGAATTCACTGTGGGAGCGGCAGGTGGTGCAAAAAGCAATAAACATGATTTAAATACATAAACCCGTCCTGCTGTCCAGTTTTTATTGAGGCCTTCAGGTCACCGTTTTATTGCTCCAATAAGGGAAACTAACAGGTACTCCACGTCAGTGGACATATCTGTGTATGTACTCGCACAAAAGTAACCGTTTTTTTGCCTTCTTTTAACACAGCTGTTTTTATTGTGTTGTTTCTTTGCTGTTGTTTTGTCTCACACACTGGATAACTGCTTTAACTAAATTGCCCTTGGGGGACTAATAAAGTTATTCTATTCTATTCTATTCTATTCTATTCTATTCTATTCTATTCTTAAAAAAGTAACTTAAAAGTAAGAAAAAGGAGTTATATCAAATTTCTAAACAGTAATATTTAAAAGTAAGAATGCTTTTTCAAACTGTAACATATAATCTGTAATGCATTACAGTCCAGATTTTACTTTTACAGCATTGTCTGATGGTCATACCGTATCACAATGGCTACATTGGTTTCTTCCTAATGTGGGATGCTGCCCCCTTAAACTAATTATGCAAATTGATTTGATTTTTCATGATTGAGAATTTCTATCTCTGTAATTCTCAGTTTATCACTTTATGAAAAGTTCTCCACCAGCTGGAGTGCAATGAAAGGGTTAAACAACAGGCCCCGCCCCCTCAGTCACTAACAACTATGCAGCAGCTGAACCAGGAGGAAACCTGACATGAAAGGCAGCTTCCAGTGAGTAAACCAAACTTTTTTCAAACGGTTTTCTAAGACTTTCTCTTTGTGTTTCTCAAACCTCGCTTGTTCTTTAAGATGCTGCAGTTCATCGTCTCTGCTTCTTTGCAAACTTCTGATTCTGATCTTGTTGGTTCCTTTTTCTTTGAGAGTTTTGAAAGTTTCATGTCAGTTGTGTGTCTGGAAACAAATGTGTGGACTGAAGGTGAAAATGTGTGACAGGTAAAGCCCATCAAGAGGAAGGAAACAAAGACTGATTTGGGCAAACTTTCGTCGACAAGAGAAGTGGCTTTGAAGAGAAATCCCTGCTGGTAACAGTCCAAAGAGCAGGAAAACAAGGCTCAATGGCATACAGACTTTTTGAAGGGAAGGACCACGCTTCTGTCTACCAGAAGTACCGTTTCAACCCGCCAGCAGGGCTCAAAGACCTTATCATTCAGTACTTGGACAAAAAGGTTTGTCCTGAATGGACTTTGCATTTAAGGCTGTTAGTTGAGGTGGCGTGTTGGTCCTACTGACAGCATTTGTTTAACACCTACAGAAAGGACCACCGCATGAGCTGGCAGTGGATCTCGGTTGTGGGACGGGTCAGAACACCCGGCTCCTGGCTCCACACTTCAAAGAAGTCGTCGGCATCGACATCAGTGAGAATCAACTGGAGGAGGCCAGAGCCATGCCAGGGTTCTCCAATATCACATACAAGTAATGTCACAGGCAGGGATGGAGAGAAAACCCAAATGCAGTGAGTTTAAGGACAGAAACCAATTCAGGGAATTAACTCTGAACAGAAGGAAAGCAAAGGACAGAAACAAAACTGTGCAAAAATCTGGCAGTAAAACGGATTACAGACCATTAAATTGATTAACAGAAAACAATAATAAAACTGACGGGACTAATGAGAAAAACATGAAATCTAAATTCATCCCAAAGGATGCATTATTCATTGCTGAAATTGGGACTTCCAGAGCTGCTAAAATCTTTAATCCTACCTGGTGCCTCGAACAACAACATGCACCTCATATTTACTGACAAGTCAGCGACCTGTGACAAATGCAGATTGTGTTTCTTTTTGCTCTTAATTCATCCAAGACAGCCAATGTACTCTTGTGCTCACATTTTTGTGTCGAAGGCAAAGTCTGCTGACACAGGATCATCATTCTTAAAGCCCAGAAAGAAGTCAAATATTAACTTATGATGTCAAAAGTGTGAAGCATTACAAAAGAGTCTGTAATACATCCCTACAGTGCACATGCACACATGTGCTGAGCAGTCAGACTTTATTTATTTGTACAGCGCCTTTCCTTCAGTTGAAACCCATGGCGCTTTACATTAAAAAATAATAATTATAAAATAAAAATAATACTACTAATAATAAAATAATCTGACTCAGTACTGCTGTGCAGAAATGGTATTATGGGGATCCAGTTATTCCAAGAACCAGCCCAACCACAGGGGTCATTCATTAAAATAAAAATAATTAAAATTTAACAAAAAGGTATTTATAGCAAAATAGCTGTAATTTTGCACCACTAGTCTTCATCTCCAAGAAATTTGGCAAAAATATTTATCTTTCTTAATTTATTTCCAACATTCAAATGACTACAGTGAAGTAAAAAAAACAAAACATTAACAGTAGACAGGTTAGTTAGTCTGTGGGTAAGAAATTAGCAAATCACGAGGTGGGCCGCACAAATAAAATCAAGGCTTGGTGAGAGGAAACGTTCATGCACATTTTTCTGCTGCGGGTGAATGATATATACGACACATAGGGCTGAGTACGCAGGTGCGTCGTATTGATTTTCCAACCCCAAATTCTGAGGACTGCACAAGCAGCCCGGTGGTGCTGGTAGGTGTGCACTCCTCCATTGTTATGCAAATGTTATGCATTGCCCTGGTTGCGGACCTTCAGCACAGACTTTGCAACAAATTCAAGTCAAATACAGTTTTTGTGTTTCCAGCCGATTTGACATATGTGATCTTTCTGTTGCAGGACTGGAACGGCTGAGAAGCTACCATTTCCAGACAGTTCCGTTGACTTATTGGCAGCAGCTTCAGCCGCTCACTGGTTTGACGTGCCGAAGTTCTTGGCTGAGGCGAATCGGGTCCTGAAACCTGGGGGCTGCATGGCTCTGCTGGGCTTTGGTGATAATTGTCCCAGATTTACCTACAAGAACTGTGGGGACAAACTCAACTCCATTTATCAGGAGGTAGGTTCACAGCCCTGGATGAGGCTGTGAATGTGGCCTGTGGTGTAACATTGTACAGAATTATTGAAAACAAAAGAAAAACTCTGGAAAAACACAACTTTGTAAGAGAAGAAAGTAGCAAGGTTCTTCCAAAAAATTCTGAGAAACTGCAACTTTTGGATCTTTTTTGGATAGATCTTTGTGAGAATTGATTATTAATGACTTTTTTTTTGCTGCAATTTAGTTAAATGTCAGGATTGTAATTAAAGTCATTGCGAAATGCAAACATTAGCTCTGATCAGGTGATGTTTGATTTTTCAAAAACCCAGAACTTTTAGTCTGCATGATATTTGTTTGCACCATCAAGTCAATCGTGCTCTAAAACCTGCTAGCTGTCCAGCTCCACATCTCATGCACAAAGTTTTTGCATCGAGCAAGCAACAAGGGTTATTTGTAACCCACCGTGTATAAATCAGAGAACAAGCTTTCTTGTAAATGGACTTTCAGGTTAAAGATGCGCTGAAGCCGTACACGACCAAGCCAGTTATCGAGTCTGAGAACAAGCTGGAAAACCTCTTCCAGGAAATTCCTTTTCCAGACAAGGAGAGGTGAGAGTATCACAGGTACATCTGGTGTTTTATTTGTTTTTGTTTACAGTGCAAGATCTTATTTAACTTTATTTTTTTTATCCACCACATGATTAGGATTGAGAGTTTTCCCCTAAAGTTGACCATGTCTGTAGAGAGCTTGATTGGATTCATCAGCAGCTGGTCCATGTTCCAGACTTACAGAGCAAAAGACCCCACTGGAGCTGGAAACCTACTGCTCAACACGGAAAAGAGGTCAGTAAGAGGTCACAAATAAACACACCGTAAATTCAGACCATGGTTGCTCATTTGTTTGTCGTCTCACAGGTTCCTGCAGGAGATGGGCGTGACTTCCGCTGAAGCAGAAGTTGTGCGTGAATGGGATTATTTCTGTGTTCTGGCATCCAAGCCACTCTAATTCTACACTGTTTTTTGGAATGTTTTCTCTTGAAGCTGAAACAAAAAGTTTAAAACTTAATGACCACCTTTCAGATGATTGTCTGTACATTTTCAGAAAAAGTCCAGTACAAAAGTACAATCAGACATAATACTTCTTTCCATGTCTTTTTTTGAAACTTTATTGGAGCAGCAGGAGTTGTTGTAAAATGCTTTAGGAAAAAGGTGATTGGTTGATTAAATGTCATTTTCACCTCAATTTACAATGTAATAAACTGAATTTAATCTGTTTTGGACTGTCACACAACTATTCAATCTTGATCATTTTCCAAATGCAGAATAAATGCTAAACCAAAACTGAAAAATGCTACATTGTCAATTGTTCTTGAGAAGATAAAACAGTTAAGTCTTCAGGTATTTTAGATTCTTAAAAAAAATAAACTTTAACTTCTGTCAAAAGAGTAGAACATTTACAAACTGGTCCCTCAGAAACAAAATTAACTTGAACTACAAATTTAACTTGAACTTAAGCAACTGAACAGAGCAAGAGAAAAAACCTGACCCACTTACAAAGCACAAAACTTGGTCTTTACCAAAAAAAAAAATAGTACACAAATAAAATTAGCGAATCAATAAAAACCAACATAAGCAAGAAAAAAAAGAATGAAATAAATCCATTGTTTCTCCCCTCAGAGACTTCTGTTGAGCGCGCCTTCCCAATGGCCTGACTGGAGTATTTCAAGCAAGGGTTTTACCTCTACATAGTGGCCCTCTGGATGAAGAAAAATAAATGATAGCAGCCTTAACTTTTAAAAATGATTCAGTTAGCGTTGATTTAATATAGTAATGTCAAGTTTTGTACACCCCTGCTGACATCACACCAACTCTAGAGGCCTTGTGTGCTGACCATTCCTCCAAAATGAGCAGAATTCAAATACTATCGAAACTTCCGATAAAAGCTTGATCTCTAATTTCTCCTTTTATGCTGTGACTTTAAAGCATATTTGTTATGCTGCACAACAATGTTCATGAGAGATGCTAAGAAAATTATTTTTATATTCACTATATGCTATTTCTATTGAATCATAAACCTACAAAGTTTTGTTTAGGTTAACACCAGCAGTAAGCAGTAAGTAGGGACAAGGATGACAGCCCACCAAAGTAGACCTTAGAAATGACAAGAACATTTTTATTTTTGGCTTTTGTTGTTGAAAGTTTTTCATGGAATGGTCCTACGAGACACAGGATACCTTTTATTTTAAAAGGAAGTCAAACAAGTTTATGTCAAAAGTAGGAAGCATTTCTACCTTCAGAGAAATCGCTTTTTTACAACAAAGCTTTAGCGCCAGTTTACAAAAAAAAGTTTTAACTCCGACTTTAAAGCCTTATATTTACAAAAAAAGTCCTAACTGTTAAATTATGAGAATAAAAGCGTATATGTTATGGTTTGGTTTATCTTATCTTTCCTTGGTGTTTTGTGCTCATTTTTGTCCTCTTTGCTCACACCGTCGATCACCCACTCTTGATCAGTGGAGGACGTAACAGTTTGGGGCCCCAGGCAAACAATAGCATGGGGCTCTCTGCAACATTAAGAAGTATTCTCAAAATAATCTTTTTAATGCCCCTCTCTTCACCTTTTCTGTCCTTTTCTCATTCTTGACTTTCTTCATCTTTGTTTCGAGTTTCTTTGATTCTTTTGCTCTTTTTCCTGTTTTGTCTTCCCCGCATTTCTGGAAGTGTGCTAACAAATGTCTTGCTTTCTTGTTGCCTTTTCCTTTTTCACACCTGCTTTTTTTTTTTTTTTTTTTACAAAATGTATGGTACCTGGGTTATGTAAAACTCTAAAAATGAATCTAAACTTGAACCTCTCTTTCATGGTCAAAATATAAAAGTCTTGATGAAAAACACTGATAGAGCTCTGTCTGTCCCCAGAAGATATTATCTGTCTGCTGACTTGACCAAAGTAGATGTCAGAACTTTAGTCATCTCACAACTAGATTACTGTCAGACAATATGGGTTAGTGCTAAGTAAATAGATGTCGTTAAAGTGCAGGTAATGCAAAATAAAGTTGCCTATCTGACACATACAAAACCACACCAGCATAAATGAGATGCATGCTGATCTCAGATGGCTTAAAGTTCAGGAAAGAGCATCAATAACATTTATTAATTCCATAGAAGGCATTAATGTTGCAGAATCTGTTTTTTTTTTTTAATTGGTTTAAGAGAAATCTAGACTTATGTGGATATGCTCCCAGAAATGCAACAAACAGGGGTTTTCAGATTCAGAGATCTAAGACAATTTTGTTCAAAAAACATTTAAGTTTAAAGCAATGACAGCTTGGAACTCTTACAACTGAGGTCACAGTTTTGAGCCACATATGATAAATGAGCTGTACGTCTGAGTAAAATGTGAATGAGATCAAATATTTTTATTGTGCGACTGATTTAAAGCATAAGAGTTTGCAGCACAGGAACTATTTTTTTACGATATTTAAATGTATGTGTTTGCGTTATGTATTTTTGGGATAACCATAAAATGCCATTGGTGTTGTTTTTAATGAATTTAGTTGTTGCATGAAGTGTTTCTTATGAAAGACCCAAAGAAGAGTAGCTGTCTGCTAACCACTGCTGGTATCCTATAAACAATAAATAACAAATAAACACCTGGTGCTCGGACATCTATCAATACAGTTTATATCTTTTTAAAAAACTCTCTTTAAAGAAGTTGTTAACGTATTATTTCATTGCTGTTGAGGGACAGGAAGGACAAAACATTTTCACATGAGCAACCTTAGGCTATTTCTGTGACTATTTATTTTTTTTAATGACAGAGTTAAATGGTAATGTGTGTAGAAATTATTTTAGAAACATTTTAAGTCCCCAAAGTGTTTGGGCCCCAGGCGATCACCTACTTTTGCCTGATAGTTAGTCCGCCCCTGCTCTTAATGTTTACCCTGACTCACAACATTCATACTTCCTTTAAATGACAGTTAACAGTACAAAATACAAGGCAAAATGCAAACATTTCAAATGGAAAATAAATTTAAAACAACAGCAAGTTCCTCTCAGGCCCCACTAGGCTGAGCTGCAGTGTTCAGCTTTCCGGCACATCACATGACTCATGAGCCCACTTCTGACTTTGACATGGTTTTGGTATTCTGAGTCCAGGTTGTTCAAAGGTGAAACAACGGTAGATCATTACTTTGCAAAGAAAAGCTCTCTTCACTTTCTAGTTTTTTTTCTCAAATCTGGTGTTGTCGCTTTAAGACTCATCATGAAACAGAGCGAGTCCACTTTCTTTTCTAGCAGCCTTCTTTTGTGAGAAGGGGGTCAGGAATTTGTAGTGTATAGTGTTTACAGTGCTGGATATCAGAGAAGAATAGCGGTTCTTCAGTTTAATTCTCCTTTAAACCGGAGTACGGTTCCATTTTCTTGGACAAACAACTATGACGTACCGTCTGTTTGAAGGGAAGGATCATGCAGCGGCCTACTGGAAGTACAGGATCTCTCCATCTGATGACCTGCTGCAACAAGTGCTGGGCTTCCTGGAGAAGCATGTGAGTCTGAGGGACAGACTGGAAAACACTTTTGCAGCTTGTCAGTAACTCCCATGTTTCATCAGAAAGGTCAGCCCTGGGAGCTGGCTGTGGATGTGGGTTGTGGCTCCGGTCAGGGCACTCTGCTGCTGGCCAAACACTTTGCCTCGGTGGTGGGGACAGACGTGAGTCCTGCTCAGTTAGAAGTGGCTTTGCTGCACAGTAAAGAGCCTAATGTCTCATACAGGTACGTTTCATCAAAAAAAAAAAAAAAGTGTCAAATACTGTTTGCTTTCACATGTACGTTTGCAGAAATGGAAAAAACTTTGATTAAAAGGCTAAACAAAGAAAATAATGTTGTTTGGTGCCAAAAAAAATGTCTAATTCTCTCTTTTATTGCAAGATTTTATGTCTGGCTTTCAAGGGACGTTAAAGTCCCACTCCGATCATCTTTTGATCTATTGTAAAAACATTCTCATTAGTCTTTTGCAGTTTAGGGCAAAAGAGCGGCAGGAGTTCATTGGAAATTCACCTCTAAGTTGAGAAACCCCATCCCCCATTCCCCTCCCCTTTGCTGAGAGCTCGGAGCAGCCTTTTTTGTCTGCACCTGATTCACAATGATTTGAAAAAAGAAAAGCTTAGTAATACAATTTTTATCTTAATTTTCTTTATTTATGTCCTCCATCATAAGCAAGGAGCAGCACCGCGTATGCACCTCACAGTATGTCTGACTTTGAAGAAGGCTTACTTCCGCTTGAAGCTGTCACATCGCACTCATCCTGCATGGTAAAGAAGAGAAAAGACTCTAAAGTTTGATGCTGACCCCGTTTCCTTTTCAGGCAGTGTGTGGCCGAAGAGCTGCCCTTTGCTGACTGCTCAGTGGACCTAGTGACAGCCATGTCTGCCTTCCACTGGTTTGACAGGGCTCGCTTTCTCCAGGAGGCCCACAGGGTCCTGAAGCCCCGTGGCTGCTTGGCTCTGCTCAACTACACGATTGACATGGAGCTAAGCTTCCCCAACTGCAACCTGCAAGAACTCAACCAAATCTGCAAGGAGGTACTCCTAGAATTCATGACAAGCTCTTTGAAATGTCTCATTTAAAACGTGCGCAAAAAATGCATGCATTTATACTCAATTTACAGTCAAGATCTGCAGTGCAGAGTAGCACTGTGTAAAAAGTGGGAAGTAATCTGCAGCCCTTCATGAAATTCATCTGGCATGATGCTGAGAAAATGTTTAAAACCTTTTTCTGTTATTTTTACGGAAACTTTTGTCAACCATCCATTTTCTACAGACACATCCTTTATATGTGGCTACGTGTGCAGACGTCCAGCTACACAGAGCATGCTGATGACAATTTTGAATCCATTGGTAGCCTTTTTAGACATTATGAACTCAAGGACAAGAAAAACATCCAAATTCCCACAGAGGTCCCCATTCAACATCTAAATCAGTATCTCCTTGATGGTGTTTTGCATGCTTTCCATCCCTTTGCATCCTTGTTTCCTCCTAGCAAACGATGAAACTGCTAAAAATAGATGTTGAACAAAACCCTGGTTCCATCTTAAAGACACAAATCAGTGGGTGCACAGAATTTCTGATAAAATCGAATCAATTCATTCAAATCAGATCAAAATTCCCTTTTTCTGGCAGGAACTCAGAGCAGAGACAAACAATCAGCAGTAAAATCAATACAACATGCATACAATCATAAACAATGTACAACGAAATACTGCTTAAAAGTTTAAATAACTTTAAAAAAAAATTAGCCATTGCTTAACTTGTGTTTTAGTCAAAAAATGCAAAAATAAAAGGCCAAACCTGTACAAAGCGTGCACATCATATCAAGCCTTTGGTTTCTCACACATCAAGGTCAAGATAATTGTCTCAGCACCATGTAGAGGAAGTTCATGCTGTTGCACGTCTGTACTGACATGTCAATGATGACAGAATCCTTCAGTTTCTTTCCTAAACTTATTTACCTTTTTTCAAACAGTTTAATAGGAAGAAACAGTAAGACCTTAAATATATTTAAATAATTTTGATGAAAAATATGTTTACGGTTACATTAAAGCTGCACCTTTGAGAGAGTTTTATTTTATTTTAGTCTTCCATTTGTCTGCCATAACTCATACAAGTGACTCGGCACAAACTCTTTTTATTAAGTGAATGAATGTGACTGAAGAAACTGTAACTATTTGTTTCTAAAGCAGATTTTTTTGTTAATTCCCATCAGTTTTATGCCGCTTTGCAGCCATACCGCAGCCCCCATCTTGGTCAAAGCTCTATTCAGCTGTATCGAGAAGCCTATGAGTCTATCCCATACCCTGACAAGGAATGGTGAGGAACGGTTCGTTTTCTCCAGTGACCTTTACTGTTTTGATAAGCGTGCAGCATTTTACTCTACAATAGAATTATAAATAGATTGACTCAATAAATACTTAAATCTGTTGTGAAACATGTCATGCATTGCAGGCAGGAGTATGTGTGGGACAGAAAGCACATGCCTTTGTCCAACTTCATGGGCTTGGTGGAGTCTTTCTCCAGTTATCAGGCCCTGCTGAAAGATTACCCTCAGAGAGCGTCCAGCCTCTCCCAGGTCACCTGTCAAAGGTAAACAACATCTGAGCAAACAACAACCCAAAATTCCCTTAAGATGAGAAACGTGCCTTGTCTTATGCAGAGTTTCTCCCATGCTGCTCTCTGCAGGTTGATGTCCTGCATGAACGTGAAGTCTGCAGACACCGAGGTGGAAGTAGTTGTCAAGTATTTCTACCTGCTGACTTGCAAATCTCAGGAATCCTAACTTCCAACAACTCGATTTGCTGACAAAGTCTGCAAATATTTACATTGTTCTGTGTTTTGTGTTATGATTTATCCTAGAACAATGAATACTGCACATCTTCATGTGTGTTTGCTTTTTTTGTTTCAGAGTATATGGTTATTGCAATTGTTTTTGCTGTGGGCAATCATTTAGACCAGGTGACGAGGGCAGAACAGTTACAAAAGGCAAATTACCTGAAAAAGGTGTGGTACACCCTGACCAGTCTGTTTCAGGGTCACACATTCACTCCTAGGGGCAAATTATAATCTCCAGTGAATCTAACAAGCATGTTTGTGGAGTGTGGGAGGAAACCGGAGTAAAAACACAAGGATGGATGAGGAGAACATGCAAACTCCACAAGAAAGAACCCAGCAGGGATTCAAACCAGGACCTTCCTGCTGTGAGGTGAGAGTGCTAACCCCTGCTTCACACTGTTAGATTTGAGAACACAGAAAACTGTTTAAATGGGGCAACGAAGAGGATGATAGTTTGTGATTAAGAAACAAAAGGTGTGAGTAGCAGATTATAAATGAACTTTCCAAAAAAAAAAAAAAAAACCCACACATAGTACAATGGCAAGTAAATTATGGAAACAGTGGGATATTTCGTAAGATTGACATTTTCCTTGATGAAAACATTATTGTGTGGTTCTAAAGACAAATAAAAACAGTACATTCATAGTGCTCACCTCATGTGGAAAATACAATTTAGCAGAATTAGAACTATTAGAAATATTAACCACATTTTTTTATTTTAAAACATCTTGTAAACAGTTCTATTTTACACCATGAAACAAATAATATTTGCAGAAGTGTGGGTTTTAAATCAAGTGAAGTATGAAGGTGTAGCTCTTGAGACAGTGAAGGACTTCTGTGTTGTTCCACGGAAGGCCACTAGAGGGAGACATTTGACTACATTGTCACCCATCACTCAGAGCAGCTGCAGAACAGCTCAGCTGAAGACCATTAAATCATGTTTGATGAATCTGGCTTTTTTTATTGAATTTTTACTAGTTAAAAAATATAAACGAAAACACAAGAATGTAATGTTTAAAAAAAACTTTCTCATCTTCACAAAAAAGTTATTCTTGAACCTGCTTTCATGTTTGGTTGAACATTTTTAAAAACTGTCTTTAACTTTTTGAACATCTAATCACTAATATTTTTTATGATTAAAATCAGAAGTATTAATTTCCAGTTTTATAGAGTTGATAAATCATAGTCAAAAGAATCAGCTTGGAGAGTTAAAAATGTACAAAGTTTGTCACACTAAGCAAGAAGCTCTAATGGCTCAGCATCAATCACAAAAACGAAATGTTGCCAGTATTGCTGAATATGGGACAGACCTAAAATCTTTGCCATATGTCACTTTTTTTTTTTTAAATGAGGATAAATTTCAGCCAATTTAGGATCAGGTGCCTTTAAGTCAATTTATTATTTTTTTTAGATGAACAAATTATTAAATAAAGATTGTAATTGCATGCAAAAATCAGTGTGTGAATGTATGCATGCATGTAAGAGTGCGTCATTTACCAAAGATTTACTTCACTCTTTGGAGTATTTACACAAGCAAGACTAAAGGGTTCAATGAACAAAAAAACCTAAAACTATTTATAAACAAGTCAACAAATATCTTTTAAAAATTAAAACTGCAGAGTGAGTCACCGGGACTCAATAATAGTCAGAAATAAATTCACTATAGAAATAAAGAGAAAATTAACTCAGGTGTGACGCAGGATGCGCCAAACTTGCAAAATCCTAAGAACAAAAATAAAACAGGAGAAATACAAAACTTCCAGACAACTGTTTATTTTTGGAGAACTGTTTTGAAACATTTATTAACATTGACAGAAATTACACTAGATTATAATATAAGGTGCCTTAAAACGAAAGTTTAAATGTAAAGAGCAGGAATACTAGAGGAGGCCAGGATAACACAAGAAAATCACTCAAAAAAAGGTTATAATATAAAATAACAAAAGTTCAAAAGGCTATTTTTTTAGGAAAAAGAATCATTTGGGTTTAGCATTTTAACAAATAACAGTGTTATTAAGTAATGGTTTTAATTCTGAAGCCTTTAATTATATAAATTGAAGATCAGAGTAAACTTTAAAATAAGTCAGTGTTTCTGCGACAACTCTTCAAATCGTCTGTTTAGTTTTTTTGTAGGAAAAAGTCCTAATGTGTCATTAGTTGGCTTCTTTTTGTGTGTTTTTGCTTTTTTCATGATCATCACATTCAGTCTTTGTCAAGGTTGACGTGCGGACACAAATGCAGACGGACTCGAAATAAAGAAGAAATAGATTTAATGACTCGAGAGAGGAACATTAAATCAGAGCAAACAAACAGAACCACCCGACAACCCGTGCAAGGGAGACGAGGCCATATAACAGGGAGAGGGGATTGGTTAACCACATACAGGTGTGCCAGGAGGGAGGGAACACACAAGGAGGGAAGTGTCAAAGGACCTCGAAAGCAATGGTGAGCACAGGAAATACAACAAAATAAAACAGGAAGTGACAAACACAACAACAATTAATGTCCTGGGTCCATAACCCCTACAGTACCCCCCCTCAAGGTGCGCCTCCTGGCGCAGGGGGAAGTCTGTTCCGATGCCGCTGATTGAAGTCCCTGATGAGTTCAGGGTCCAGAATGCGTGAAGCAGGCTCCCAGGACCTCTCCTCAGGCCCGTACCCCTGCCAGTCCACCAGATACTGGAGGCCACGACCCCGTCGCCGAACGTCCAGAAGGCGACGGACAGTGTAGGCCGGTTGGCCATCAATGATGCGGGGAGGGAGTGGCGGAGAGGATGGCCGCTGCAGGGGACTCGTGACATGTGGCTTTAGCTGAGAGATGTGGAAAACCGGGTGGATGCGCAAGGACCTGGGCAAGCGCAGCCTGACTGCCACCGGATTGACGACCTTGATGATCTCGAAAGGACCGATGAACTTGGGGAACCGCTTCTTTGACTCTGTCCGGAGTCTGAGGTGCGAGGTGGACAACATGACGAACTGACCAGGTAGGTAGGATGGTGCTGGCGTGCGGCGACGATCTGGCAACCTGTTGTGGGAAACCCCTGAACACAACAGGGCTCGTGACTCGGAAAACACAGTCAGGTCATGACATTCAGACGGATCCCTGAATGGGTCAGGTGAGGGCGGCCGCCCTACTGGGACGGCGGGATCTCCCCCAGGAGGCCGAGCTGAACGCAAACATGTGGTGTGACATTTCTCACTCCAGCCGGAGACACGGCTGGAGGGCCAGTCGATGACTGGGTTGTGAGCATTTAGCCAAGGGCAACCTAATACCAGAGGGTTTTGTGGGGAGGAAAAAAGGAAAAAACGGGTGTGCTCGTGGTGATTGTCTGACACAATCAGATGAACCGGCTCAGTGACTCGTGAGACGGTGGCTAATTCTTGGCCGTTGAGGGAGACCACTCGTAAAGGATGGGGCAAAAACTCAGACGTAAGACCGACCTGTTTGGCTAGCTCGGCGTCCATGAGGTTCTGCTCTGCTCCTGAATCCACCAATGCTCTGACAGAAACTCCCCCCTTCCGGAACACAACCCGAACATCCAAAACACAGGAAGCAGGTCTCGGGATAGTGGGAGCCGGACCACGGCTCTTCAGCGCGCCCACTCTGATTGATGAGTTGGGGCAATCCCTGCAGAAATGACCCCGGCCGCCACAGTAAAGGCACTCACCTGCCGCCATCCGCCGCCGTCGCTCGGAAACTGTCAGTCTGCCCCGGCCGAGCTGCATGGGTTCCTCTGAGACTAAAGACGGGGGTTCTGCGGAAAAAGCAGCAAAGTCAGGTGAGTCCATGATCCTGTGCTCAACAGGACTGCGTCGGGGGCGGGGTGCCACCCTGCCATGCTCCTGCTTGTGGTCCTGCAGGCTATTGTCAATTCGGATGACCAGGGCGATGAGGGGTTCCAAGGAGGAAGGTAACTCGAGAGTGATTAGTCTGTCCTTTAACTCCTCGGAAAGTCCCTCCACGAAAGCGTCCATGAGCGCAGTGGTGTCCCAACCACTAGTGGAGGCCAGGGTGCGGAACTCGATGGCATAGTCAGCTGCCCTTCTGCCCCGTTGCCGAAGTTGCATAAGGGCTCGAGCTGCCTCTCGGCCCGGTTTGGTGTGCTGGAACACCTGCTGAAATGCCTCCAGAAATGCCGCGAGAGACGCGCAGGTCGGTGCTCCACGCTGCCATTCAGCCGTTGCCCATGCGCCTGCTCTCCCGGTGAGGTGAGATATGATGAAGGCCACCTTAGCTTGGTCCGAAGGATAGTGAGGCGCTTGTAGTTGAAAATGGAGCTCACACTGAGTGATGAATGCTCGGCAGTCCCCGGAGTCCCCGGAAAACCTCTCCGGGCGGGCCAGCTGTGCAGCAGGGGCGACAGGAATCCCATCCTGGACTGGCGTGGGAGGCGAAGGGTGCGGAGAAGGAACGGACAGTGGATGTTGGATCCGCTCCGCCAACTGCTCCAATCGCTCACCCAATGCGGCAAGTTGTCGCTCGTGACGGCTCGACATCTCGAGTAATCCTTGTCTTAAGCATGACATCTGCTCCTCCTGTTGGCGGAGTAATGCCCGTAACGTCTCCGCGTCTGCTGCGTCCATTATACTGGTCGGGTGGTAATGTCATGGTTGACGTGCGGACACAAATGCAGACGGACTCGAAATAAAGAAGAAATAGATTTAATGACTCGAGAGAGGAACATTAAATCAGAGCAAACAAACAGAACCACCCGACAACCCGTGCAAGGGAGACGAGGCCATATAACAGGGAGAGGGGATTGGTTAACCACATACAGGTGTGCCAGGAGGGAGGGAACACACAAGGAGGGAAGTGTCAAAGGACCTCGAAAGCAATGGTGAGCACAGGAAATACAACAAAATAAAACAGGAAGTGACAAACACAACAACAATTAATGTCCTGGGTCCATAACCCCTACAGTCTTTCCCCAGCATCAAGCTATTATCCACAAGATCACCGGCTGAATCGATGGCTGCTCATCCTGAGAAATGATGCCAAAACACGGCTCGCACTCGGCTTCCAGCCATTTGCTCTTATTGATCTGTTTTTGAAATACGTTCTTTGTCAGTACCACACTCCATCTGTGTCTGCAGCCTCCTCATCATCACCAGGCAGATTTACGTCACATATTTGACTGGTAACAGAAAATACTCTGAAATGACATAAAGGGAGTAAATTATTAGTGAGTCACATCCCAACAGAAAACAAAACCATCCAGTAACGTGCATTTCCTTAGTGAAGAACTGGTAGTTATAAGAAATGGAATGTCTGAAAGGTTTGTTGTTGCTCAGTTCTCTATGTTTTCCAGTTCAAGAGCTGTAGAGTGAGCAGCATGCTCTGTAAAGCAGGTCTGCAGATCATCTTTCCTTCTTAATCTGGATTATCTTTCTTTAGGTGACTTCATTTAAAACAAACAGTGTTTTATCACATTTAGTATGTATTTACTTTCATGTGAAAACATCTCTTTTCACTTCAGAAATTGAATTGATCATTTTGTTTTTCAAAATGCTTCATAAAAGCAGGATGAGTAAGAAAAAAAAGGCAAAGATTCTGTATCTGAGTGACTTATGTATTAGTCACGTTCTTGCAGAGAACTTTTCCTTTAAACTGAGTAGACACCAGGCTCAGATCTGGGTCACGGGGTCCAGCAGGGAGGGCAGAGCCTAAGGTGCAGCACTTTGCCTCTGCATGATCAGACAGGAGCCAGAGGGCTCCTGTCAGCTCTGCTGCAGTCACAGGCTGATCAGAGATGACACCCAGCACAACTTTCATGGACTTTTGCTGCAGCTTCTGGTGCTCAGGAAGAACCCCAAACCAATAACATTATTTTCCTATTGCTAAACACATTACAGCAGCCCCAAAAAACCCCTTCATCCATCCAAGGGTGCTTGTTGGTGGTTAGAAACCAATAACGTGAAAATGGGAATGATAGGGAATGATGTGCTTCTGCAGCAATAATTCATCCAACTCAGCTGGAATGACAAACATGTAAAAACACATCAGTTTGAGGTTTGCAAATGAAATTCTTATGTGAAACATCTGAAAAATAACAGCTTGAAATAAAATAAAGCACTGAAAGGAGTCTCCTGCGTGTTTTTATCTGCAAAGCAAGGAACTATTCTGAGAGGTAAAACAAGGGGACAAAAACTATAATTTATGATCCGCTTGTGGGGGAAAAAAACCTACTTGAATATTTTTAGATAAAAATGAGGTGTGAGAATGTATGTTAAAGTGGAATAATCAAGCTGCAAGAGCTCTTTGGTCTGGAGCTCTGAGTGGGAAATGTAAAATGTGTCCTTCAGCTTCAGCAGCATGGCAAATAAAAACAGTGGAACTGCTCATGAGTGGTTTGGAGTAGAAACAGCTGAAAGTCCAGGACTTCAGGTGAATTTATAGAATTGTGACAGGTGAGCTTCATTTATTTGCACTTGGAGGCCAAGTGACCAAAGGAAGGGTTTTATTGTGAAGTTTGGAGCCAAATACCGACTCCACTGCTGTTCAGGTGGAGGAGGGACAGTCAGACGTTTTTCATCCTTACTGGGAAGCACGCTGATGAGTAATACCTGTTCAATTCACTGATCTAGAGTCTTGAAAGAAAGTAAAACAAGACTTAGCTTTTTAGCTTGATCCGTGACACACAGGATTTATGTCTGAAGTTTGCTCCTTATTAAAAACAAACATTAAAATGCAGAATAACTGTCAGGGTCTGGACCCAAAGTACAGAAGACTAGGCTTGGTAGTAGAAACACACACACATATATATATATAGATATAATAAACATGGACTTGTGCATTGTCTTCTTATGACATCATATGTCAACAGAGTTATGGGGGGAAATGCTATGGAGGATAATCTTCAGACTGAGCCTGATGGCCAGCACCTGTCTGATCAGATGCAGACAAAATACAAAGTAATGACCGGCTACCAGATTAAGAAAAGTAAAAAAAAGGAGAAGATTCTCATCTGACCAAACAAGTCAGCGAGCACATTTTTGTTTGTTGTGACAAATCCGACCCACCCGTACCCCTCCAGGCTCCATAACAACTGGCTGAGTGAATCACAGTTGTGTCCAAACGCTGCAGGGAATTCTGGGTTTACTGCAAAAGGTGATTCACACGGTTCTCAGTTTGAACCCAGATCGGCTGTCTCTGCTGTTCAAACTTTGAAAGCATAAACAATGAACACAGAACTGAGACACAGCACTTTTATTATTCCTGTTTTTGTGTCTTACAATGAGAAAAGCATGCTAATGCTTCATAGTTTATTGGTGACTCTACATATCTTTATTTTCAATTAGGAGTGACTATGGGTGGTTGTCTATCTGCATATGGATGGATGACCTGAAAAGCAACAATGTGTCTTTGGTTGTGTCCAAATTCCTCCCTACTCACTACATAGTACACTATACAGGGCATCTGCCATTTTGTGTAGGGCTGTCCAAATCTACAATTCCAAAATCGAGTGCTCTAGACATGGTCTCTGTGAAAAACCAGTGCGCATCGATGCTCACTAGATTGGCCAATATAGACCACAATGCATTATGTTTAAACACATTTTCATCTGAAATAAAAAAAAGGTTTCTTTTTTTGACAGACCATCTAGGTTTTTATTAAATACCACACAGTCTTTATTAAAATGTGGAAAATGAAAACACAATTTATTTTTAGTATTTCACTTTGCTTCTTTTTCACTTATAGTTGATATTACTTTAAAAAGACACGTGTCAGTCAAGGGCTGTCTGCTATTTTATATTACTCTTAATTTAAATCTTCTTAAGGCACATTAAGAAGGAAACTGGTGTAAATAAAAAAGCTAAATTCTGCTCATTTACATAGGAGTTAGTATTCTCTATAATCTCATGTAGGAAATTATTTCTATAAAAGAAAAATTGAAATATTTGTCATTCTGTGTTTGGCGTGTCATCTTAAAGACTCTATCTTTAGAACACAGTGCAAAGTCTTCGTAAAATTTTCGATTTCTTTTTAGGTTTTTACCTCAGGAAATCGAGGACGGCATATTTTCCTTAAAAAAAAAAAAAAAAAGTGGTGAGAATGGTATTGGAATTGCTTTTAAAGTTAAGGGCACGGGTCCCGACCCGCATGTAGTCTTTTAGGGAGTGGGGAAGAAATTTCGGACATGGACCAAAGTGTTATTAGTTATATTTATCAGTATAACCTGTTCATTGATATTCTGTCATTGATATTTTTGCGATCAAATACATAGACATTATTTAATGTTGCTGTCTGAAATGCAATTGTTGCGATAGATGTTCTGTTGTACATATGAAAAACTGCAACTATAATGTAATGCGGTTGCAATATAACTATAATAGCGATTTTTGGGAGCAAAATGTACATTTCAACCTCAAAATATTGAACTTTATTAATAAAGTGGGTTCTTTAAAAATTGCATTAAAAAAACGAATTTTTACCTGGAACGCAATACAAAACATTGGTTTAAAAAAAATAATATATGGAATGGAGCATCGACAAAGCATTTTTTCGTAAATATTTCGACGTGTAAATATTATTTGTCAACCTAATCTTCAAATGTTTCTGAAAACGTTCTGCTCTCTGCGGAACTATTTATTGCTCATCATTTCTGCACGGACATTAAGGCCGAAACCGGCTGTGCTTCACTTCCGTTACCCATGACACAGAAGCGAAGTTCTGACAGCTGATCTTTCGATCAGTTCATTTTTCCTTCTAGACTCTAAATAATTATTTTAAAGGTTATTTAGGGTCCGACGTGCCTGCAACTATCCGGGGGTGGTGCCGAGAGCGCCTGCGCAGAGGAGGGCAGCAGATTATGGTGTAACACGGATCGCTAGCTCTCAGACTTCAGGTAACAAACAACAGTAGCTAATAGCGGTTAGCTGGAAGCTCAACTTTGTCCTCCTAGTTTGTAGTATAACGTCAAAAAAAGAAACGTTCATCGTTGCGTGTATGTGGAGCCTGAGAGACAAAAACACGTCCGAGGCTAGTTATTGGTTAAAAATCTGTTTTTGTTAAAGTTAACTAGTGGTAAAGACAACATTTTAACACTTCTATACAAGGCAGTGCTTTATAAGTTTTTGTGCTTAGCCCTATTTTGATTAAAAATATCTGTCACAATTTCCTAAATGTTGCTTTAAGATGACTATTAATCAGTAATAACTTTTTGACACGTCATTCAAGTCACGAGGATAAGCTAAACATAATTGTGATCATTGTGTTTTACAGTAATTTTATTATTTTTATTGAATATTTCGGATTGTAATACATGTTTTGGATCGTATATGTTACCGGGGTGCATAAACTGACAGCTGAGGCAGGTGAGCGTCACTCGGTTTCAGTGACACGCTTTCTGATCCTCACTGACAGCTGATGCCTTCAATCACCCCCAAGTACATGTGGGAAACTCTATGACGGCATCATGCACGGAATTATGGGAAGTCTGGTATTCTGTGGCCCATCTCTGAACAGAAAGGCTCTCCACGGCTGCCAATTAGACCTGGACTGCTTTTACATAAGCGTTTTATGAAAGTAAAATCAGTTTTTGTTTGGGGAACACACCGGCAGACATTACAGTCGTTGCAACAGCAGTAACAATAGAATAAATGAAAGTTTGAACTGAATAATAAAAAAAAACCCTCCAGTTTATCATATTGTGGGGAACAACAACGTTTTCACAAAATGTGAGAAAAGATGCAAAAACACTAATTTTCTTTTGCTAATTTCCAAATATGCCATTATTTTGAAAATATACAATTACCATCACAAATAACAATTTTTAAGAAATTACCATGTTTTGTCACATCTTTTTTAATTTTGAGTTATTATTGTAGTATAATGGTATTAAATACCACACAGTCTTTATTAAAATGTGGAAAATGAAAACACAATTTATTTTTAGTATTTCACTTTGCTTCTTTTTCGCTTAGAGTTGATATTACTTTTAAAAGATACTTGTCAGTCAAGGGCTGTCTGCTATTTTATATTACTCTTAATTTAAATCTTCTTAAGGCACATTAAGAAGGAACCTGGTGTAAATAAAAAAGCTAAATTCTTTTACATAGGAGTTAGCATTTTTTTCTGGTAATCTCATGTAGGGAATTATTTCTTTAAAAGAAAAATTGAAATATTTGTCATTTTGTGTTTGGCGTGTCATCTTAAAGACTCATTCCAATGAAAATTGTGTTTTTGATGCTTTTAACATGTTCTTCTCCATGGTAGAGGACCTATACCAAACAATTTACGATTATAACTGTGTTTCTGAGTATTTCTTTATTCAAGTTGTGTTGGATCAAGAACAGATGAAAAGCAGGTTTGAAAAGCTCTGATTTGTGACGCAGCGAATGCCTTTTCCGCTCTAAGCATCCATTTGCAGACAAATAGATCCAATAACGCATTTGTTTTCCTCATCTGAGCTGCTGTCTGGCTCAAAAATTAGAGAAAAAACTTTTCTAGGAAAAAACCTAAATGAAGCTACTAAGCAAGAAAGAAAATTGCAATTTTTCCAAAAATGTTTTGGTTTGTGTTCAAATTAAAATGAACATTATAGGAAATAATTTAAACTTAAAAGCACCTTTACAGAGTTTGAGAACCGCTGTTGGTGTGAAAAAAGGCTCTTGATGTTGCTGTTTATTAAAGCATGAGAGCAGTCTTTTTAATTTTGTTTTGATGGATAATTGAACTCGATCCTTTAACAGTAATTATATTTGTATAAGAGACATTTACAAAAAGTTAAAATCTTATGGTTTTTGTTTAAAAACTAGCTCGTATGTGTTTATCTATGACTGACAGATTTTTAAGTGGCAGTTAAGGAAAGGGCAGAGTTGGTGGAAGAGAGGTTCATCACAACGCCGCCATGCTCACATTGGCCAGGAAATTGAAGAAAGACGATGGAGGAAAGGCAGGGCGTTCATCTGCAACCTCAGACTCCACCCACAGAGTTTCTATCAGGGATCGCCTCCTTACCAAAGGTAGAAAACTTTTTAGAAAAGTAAAATTTATTGCTCTTGCTTAAAAATGTCTAAACTGAGGTCACTGTGAACCTCATTTAAGGATTTACGACTTATTTTCTGTAATGTGCTTTTTTTAACAGAAGTTGCAGACCTTGAAGCCAATCTCCCCAGTAAGTAAAGTCTTGTGTTTGCTCATAGAATCATCTAAGCTTAATATCATTTTACAATTGGCTGCAATCAGTTGGCTTGCAAGTGAACCCTGGTGTGGTTCTCCACAGTGAAAACCCACAGGTCAATCAAACAGAGTTCTTGTTGTGGATTTTGAGCAGAAAACAAACGGTGCACAGTAAAATATTTGAAGACTTTAGGTAAAAAATTAAAGGTTGACATTGTAAAAAGGACAAAGTAAAGGGATAAGATGGAGACGCTTATCAATTTATGAAATTCTATTTTTAATTTGAGCTTATTTTCTTGATTGTTTGGCTGCTCAACTGTCCTATGAAAGATTAAAGAACATGAACAGGTCAAAAACGGAATGAATAAGTGAGCATCTGTTAAAAGTAGAGCTTAACAACAAACACATTTTCAAGTCCTCGGAAGATTGCATAAAGACTAAACAAAAAATAATAAACCTCAAAAACAGTTGATCAGTTCACAAGTTTTGTCCAGTTCAAACTAAAAAAAAACACCTCCTCCTGTCAAGTTATTTCAAAACTTCAATAAAAAAACTGCCCTTTTATTTTGAAATGCTGGAGTTAGGCAGCCAGTGATGACACAGTGTGAAAAAAAAATCTCTGTGGGATTTCAGATGTCTGTAAAGCTCCTCTGCTGAATTAGTGTTGAGTATGTATAAACAACAGTACAAAAAATTATATATATATATATATATATATATATATATATATATATATATATATGTATGTGTGTGTGTGTGTGTATGTACAATTTATTTTAAAAAATAGTTTCTCAAATTGTTTTTGACAAAAAAAAAAACGTTCTAAAAGGAACAACCAATTTCTTCCTATAAAGCACAGGATAAATTCTAAAACCCATTTTATTTGTAGTGTGGAAAAATCTTTTAAAATGAAAAATGGCTTTGTGTGGTTTCCCTTTTAGAATTTTCTCCACAAGTATCACATTTCTGTTTGTTTATTTTTTGAATATTAAAACGCTCCATGGTGGAGTTCATTGTGGTTGCTTTGGCTGAGCTCAGCATGATTGTTTTTGTGTGCGCTCTGATGAGTTTCCACTCTTGCTGCTCAGGACCGTGAAAGACAAGAATGCAACACAGCACACAGTGTTTACAGGAAAGCCACAAAGCCTGTTAGTTTGGAGGATTCTTTCTACATCAGGGCTACAAAATGAACTATCAATTACTGTGTTGCTATAAGAGAAGATCAAGCCCAAAAAACATTGTTTTTTCAACATGCATGTCATCACTATACAATGGAATCCAATCTTTGAAAGTTTAAAGTTCATAATCTTTTAAAAATGGAATTATCCAACTCCAACTTTATAATTAAAACCAATCCAAACACATTTTCTTTAAATTATCAAGAAACAATAAGTTCACGACTGTACAGTATTTGTTACATTTATTATATTCATAAAGCTTATTCAAGCTGCTATCATTTATTCACAAGTCAGTATTGCAGAAATATCTACAAAATGCAAATGACTGCAAATTGAAACTGAAAACTGAGTGCACTCGGTAAATTTGAACCCTGCAAATTAGGGATGCCACTACTTTTGTTTATAACCGAACCATATGTTATACAATTGAACCAAATTGTGGGGAAAGTGAGTCCATACGGGAAACGGAAAACACTATTGTTTAATAATTTTTTCCACTGCTTATATATTTTAACAACTCTTTGACTGGTACATAAAAATAAAGTTTAAAATTCAGAAGTTATTCAGCGTTATTGTTATTTAACACTGTTCTTCACACTGTGAGGACTGTTGTTAAAAAGAAGCAGGGAGAACTGATCTACTGCAGTCTGAGGACTAACTCTGATTCAAGGTCTTTATATATATATATATATATATATATATATATATATATATATATATATATATATATATAAATAATTGAACTTTCTTTCGATTAATCAAACCCTATTTTACAGTCATACTAAATGGCCTCAATTTGTGTGTGCTGTTTGTAGAAGTACAACTCTGTCGATTCAGGAGTAGCATCAATTACAATGTCAAGAAGATATTTTAGAATCAACTAAATATTTTTTTTACTATATTAATTCATATCTTAAATACATTTGATATACACTGCTACCTCCTCTTAGCAAAAAGTAGTACACTTGAAGTTTATTTTATCAAACATACTTGAGAATAAGAACAGCAGGTGTACTATAAATCTTGTACATGTTTTGTAAGAAGAATGCTTAACTTAATACTTCTTCAAACTTAATTGGAACGCTTTTAGTTTACATTATAAAGATAGTAAATATTACCTGACTTTTAGCAAAGACTCAGCGTCCTTCTTGTAAATAAATACTACTTTTTGCTAGCAGTTGCTGTAATGGGGTTCACCTTTTGATAGATAAGTGTATTAGTGTATAATCTGAGATATGCCTTTAAGCGTCTATAATCCTACTTTGCAGAATTCACCTATCGCTGATTATTTTTTAAGTGTAACCCCCATGATAAACGAGGGAACACTGTATCCATGTATTTTATTGTCTTTTTCCTCCGTTTTTATTACTTGAAAAAGAACAAATAATCAATCGATCAAAACAGAATGTACCAAAACATTTTTACATTGCCTCCTTAAATAAATCTCCAAACCCTTCATCCATATTAAGGCAAAACTACTCTGGATTTTATATGTGCAGTACCTATCTTTGAGCAGCAGGGGGGAATATGGTGCCACAGGGACACCTGTGGGCTACAAGCACATTACCCCCATGGAGGTGGTAGATGCAGTGAAGTTATGCAGCTCTGTTAATAGAGGATATAGTTCGAATGTCTCACAGGTCTGCTTAAACTGATAAGTGTCCCTCTTTCTCCCTCTGCAGGTACATGTAAAGCCAGTTTCCCAGATGAGAACAAGCTGCATCACTTTCAGCTGTCTGTGTCCCCTGGTAAGACAGTAACATCAAAACTTAAAGGTTAATCTGGTCCTGTTCTCCTTTTACACCGATTTCCTGCTTCAAACATTTATACTAGAATGTAAAACTTTGAGAATCAGTTAAAAATGAAAATGCCAGCATGGATTAACTCAAATCTCCGAGATCTCTTTTTGTGTCTCTACATTATGGCAGCACTTATGTTGGTTCCAATGTGCACGCTGCTCGCTCAGCAGTGTTGCAGCCTAAGTGGGCTACCTGTCGAGCACTGTACGACACAGACACAGCGGTGTGGAGTTACACAAATCTCCGGAGGCTTTCTTGGCTCGTGCCTCCTTTTCCTAACCTGTCATGCAGCAGCGTTCAGAGTCACACTCTCATTAGCTGTGCATGTGTATGTGTGTGTTTGTGTGTAGAGAATGTGCAGCTTGTTCAGCGATGCGTTGCCACAACATGCAGACAGAGACCGTTTCAAAGCACAGCTCTTTGTTTCTTTATGTTCTGGTTGGGGAAATTGTCACACACTTTTAAAATCCAGTGAATAAAAACGCAGATGCATGGTGGGAAGGATGTTGTGGGTGCTGATGTGTGATATCAAAACACAAGCCATTTCTTAAGTTTATTAAGTTGATTATCTGTAGCTGGTAATGATTTTTTGGAATTTTGTTTAAAAAAAAAAAAGAACAGATTGTTGTTGGTGGAAACTCCCCCCACATTGACTGCAGGTCAGAACAAAACATCTGTGTGTTTTTCTTTGTTTTTTTTTTTAAATTTGAAGCTTAAATTTAAAAATGGACAAAATGTAAACGTTGCATTAAACATGATATCTCCACAATTGAAACTTGATTCTACTTTGACTGAATAAGGACATTTTTTCCAAACATTTTTGCACCTTAAATATAATAAAGTGAACCATTGGATTTAATATAATAAGGGATTTAATAGTTTACATACTGGGTAACAATTTTCAAACTAGTTGCAGTTATCAAAACAGACTAACAGTTTTTCTAAGTTTGTTGATACAAATGTAGCTGGCTCTCTTTGAACTGGCACTCCTTAAAGTCTTAGTCACCCAAATGGGTGTTGGCCCATACTGGACCTGCGGTTTTTTTGGGTTGTCCGGGCCTGTGGAAGGTCACAGACAGGAGTGGCTACATCTTAATAGGGGAGTCCAGGTGGATCCTGTGTCTTGGTTTGTACACTCACCTCGAGGGTTGCATGAAAATGGAACGCACCATTGTTGTGCTTGTGTGAAGTATACGAAGTATTTGTAATGTAAGTTGCACGCACTAACGATGTACATGTGATGCTGTCGTGCGTTGGCCTTATGCCACACTCTAGTCATCAGTAAGGTGTGAGTACTCACATGGCACAATGCCATGTGCATTTGCGTGGGGTCATTTGGAATACGCAAGTGCTTGTTGGATTCCCATAGGATGTCTACACAAACCACATTCTTGATTGTGTAATTTCCTCATGTTTAACAGTGAGTCTGCTTACAAAGAATGCACAAAAAAAAAAGAATAATCCATACGGCACACCTTCGTCTCACCGACTTCTTATTTACCATTGCGTTTTTACTACGACCTGTCGCCTGCAGGTCGTAGTGCTCGTATGAAAAAAAATGTGCACAAACATTTTTGCTCTTCGGGCTCACCCTCAGTGGTCAGTAACCTTGATGTTTTGTGCGAGCCACTTGCGTGTCCCGTACAGGTTTGTCAAATTTTCACCCGCATACAGCCCATGTTCACTCGTAAGGGCAGTGGTGACAAAGGTTTTAAGAAGCTGGGAGCACGAATGACCTCACTGTCTTAAGATGAGCTTCCATGATATCCTTGGGAGGAACTTTTTTGCCTTCACAGGTTTTTGAAAGCATCTTAATCCTTCCGTCTTGCATCTGGTCAGAAATGCAAATCGAAAGAAGCGTGGCTATAAATGGTTCATTATCATGACAGAATTTTCATGCAGATCCAAAGATGCAGCAGAAATTAAAAGTTTTGTTCCCCTCACCTTTCTAAGACTTGTGGTGTAAATATGTTCAAAGCTTAAGTTTTGTTTTACAATTATACCTCAAATTTATGAGTTAATATACACGGTATAATGTTTTAATTTCACAAAACGCATCTTTGGTTTATCAAAGGGGACTTCACATAATTCATTTCCTTAAAGAAGTTACTTAAACAGATTTTTACAACTGTTATTTATGACTTATCTAAGTTAAAAGAGGATTTGAATGATCCCTGCTGCTGTTCTGTGTTTTCGTGAATGCGGCTGAGATTTGAATCGATTTTGTGCTCCCGTCGTTTGAAGCATTTGGTGACAACAGTGATTCATGATACAATTTGTCTGAGCCAGCAGGTAAAGAAAGCATCAGTATAATGTCGCATTGTTTGGGTTTGAGTTCAGGTTTCAAGCTAAAAAGCAGTGTAGTTCTGATGCGAGTCTTTGCTGCATTTCTGCAAAAACAAAAGCAACCTCAGCTTTATGTGGACTCAGCTTTGTTCTCTTCTTATCCAGATGACTTGTCTTTGCCGAGAAAAGAACACGTCTGCTGCTTGTTACGATGTAAAATTAAAAAAAAGCACCATGCCCATTATTTTCTCTCACACAGAGACCACACTATACGCAGTTTAGCCAAGCCCTCATTATTAACATGAAAATCAGTAAAAGTATCACTCAGAAAAACACAATTACTTATAGAATTAAAGCTACACTAAAATGAAATGTCCAAATAACTTTAAATTAATACTTTCTATATAATAAATGTACATTTTATCTCACATTGACTGGGGATCAATGCAGGTGCTGCAGGGTTTTGGGTTACGGGCCAGTGGAGGATCGTAGAGAGGAGCGGCTGCATCTTAGTGGGAGCTCAGGTGTGTCTTGCAGTTCCCTCGAGGCTCGTATGGGCACCTCAAGGGACGTCATTAAAAGAGAAACATACGATTGGGGTTAGTATGGCAAGTGCATTGTGACGTATTTCTAATGTAAGTTTCATGCATCTGTAATGTACAGATGACGCTATCATGAGATATCCTTACGCCACACTTTAGACGATAGTAAGGTGCAAGAACTGACGGTGTGCAAATGTAGCAAACATGAGGTGTGCTTGAGATAGGATGTTGATAGCCCATGAGATACCCACACAAACAACGCTCTGAATATCTAATTTATTATTTTCTAACAGTCAAGGCCACACATACAGTAAGTAAAGCACACTTATCATGTCAACAATGGGATAAGAGAAATTAAAAATCTATACGACATCCTTGGGTCTCACCTTCTTCACTTTTACTGCATATTGTACAAGTGCTGTCTACGACCTGTTGCTGGCAGCTTTCCCATAGAAAAAAAATGTCCACAAACGTTTTCACTCTACAGGCTCACCAAGCAGTCTATGACTTTGTCATTTTGCATGGGACACTGACACGCTCCATACAGGTTTGGCAATTTTTTGCTCGCAGGCAACTCAAATCTAGCCACAAGGGCAGTTGTGACTAAAGCTTTAACATCAGCGTAAAACTTTGTTAGGTAGCAAATTACTTTTAATTTCCTGTGGCATTTATACGAGGCGGCATCAACCAACGCAGAGAACCAGATGCCATTTTTTTTTACTCTTATGCAGAAATCCTCAGGAATAAAATCCTTTTTTCACGTGTGGGTAGAAACTGTAATTATGAATCACAAGTGACAATTTAAGAGTTTTTGTTTGTGAGGTTAAAGGAGCTTGAAATGTATTGCTGTTCATTACTCAAAATGAACCCAAAAGATTCCAGACCCATATTTCCTTAAAAATAAAGTTATGTGGAATATACCAGAAACCAAGTGGACCACGGAATACATTTCAATATTTTTCTAATACACTGGATTCTTATGGGTTAAAAACAAACATTTATACAAAAATGGTAAAGGGCAGAGCTTCACTTTACCTGCTGTCCTCATGTGTTAAACAGTGCGATTTCACTGTTATGTTGTTTAGAATAAATATTATTTACCCTAATGTCAGGAAGTGAAGAACAAGCTCTGTTTCTGATGTAGAAGCTGTAAAACACTGTAAAGACATTCTGAATTCGTAATCCCACATTCAGACATTTGATACTCACAAAAGCATTCTCAAGGAAAAAGGTTTTTCAACTGTCAGTTTGACGGAACGTGCTTTACTTTCTCACCTGTTTCTAGAATTCAAACAGCCTGAAATCATCACAGTGTATAAAAATGTATCATAGTTGTGGGCTAATATATGTAAATGTAAATGTTTGTCCACTACAAACCCACCTCACCTAATGAAGTAAACTTCTATACAGCCCCAGGCTGAAACTATTGACCATCAGCTGTTTTATATTGACCGTAAGCATTTAGGTAGTTGCTGCATATTTTCATGAAAATGTATGGATTTATTTTTCATCAGATATCTTTTTAAAAAGAAAATGTGATCCCGTTTAGATGAGTAAACTGTCTTACTGAAGCCAATGTTTGATTAGAGAGGAAAATAATGAATTTACTCTGTGCGAGCACCAGCCTCATTGGTATTCATTACTCTTTCTGCCACCCAAACAAAGAGTGTGACTCCAGATTGGCTTTCACATTGGACGTTGTTAGCAGCATCTACTGAGAAAAGCAAAGATCAGCTATTTGGAAAAAAGGATAGGTGTCATGTTCTTCTCAGCATAATTGATTGGAGGTTGAATTCTGAAGAAAGAGTTGCTCATTCGTTTCAGCGCACACCAGCATCAAAGGCCTCCATCCTTTGTCTTTAAATCCCTTTTATTTCCACTACTTTGACTATTTCCATCAATATCTGATCTCTACATACAAAAACTATTTTCTTTGTAAATAGACTATTAAAGGAATCCAGCAAAATCCTTACAAAGGTGTTCATGTGCATGAACATTTTCTCTTTACAGACTGTCTATGACCATGACATTTTTTTTTACCTTCGTGCCCTGTTATGGTTTCACCATTTTTTGCCTATGGACAGTCTGTATCTAGATGTATGGGCAGTTGTGACTAAGACTTTACACTTTTCTAATCTAAGTGTTAGATAACAATAAAAACAGTATCTTTGGCTCATCCAGCCTAAGTGTGCATGTTTAGTTTAAAAGCTAATGTTGGATCCCTGCAAAAGGAGAGCCAGTGAGTAAGGCTTGTTTGGACAAACTGTCAGAATTACTCAAGTTTTCAAGCACAACATTCTTTGACCGCAGAGCAGCTGTTACTCCTGCTAAAGCGTCAATTGTAAAAAGCAAAAGTGGAGGGGGACTTGACTGCTACAAAACTGAAGCACATTGTTGTTCAAATCTCAAACTGAACTCCTTTTTGTTATGAAAAACTCACACATTTCAAAAATCAAGCAGATAATTGCAGAATTGCTGCTGTTTTTAGGCTGGAGTAAAAAATGATTTTGCTTTTTCAAAACTTGTAACTGATTAAAGCTCAATTTTTTAGTTTTCATGGTTTGGTTGTTTTTTTAGCAAAGAGGTATTTCATTACTTTAGGTAATCTTTATTATCATAAATAATTTTTCCTGTCGGTTCCTTCCTGATGTTTGCTGATGCCTATTGTTCTAGTCCTGTCTAGGACAGAGAATCATCTCCTCTCTTTTCTTTGCTGTTGAGTGGTTGCTCATGGGCACCTCATTAACTGTTTATCCAGAATGTCTAATTGCTTTAATCAACTGTTCAAATGTCGAGGACCTTCTATTAACTTTACTGCTTAAGGCCCTGTCACACTGCAGCTACGTACACTGAGCGCATGTTCCATGTATGGAATGTCAGTCTTTCGTGATACATGCGTTGATATACATAATACGTAAGTATTTAATGCGTCCCTCATTCATCAATGTGCGCAGATGTCCATAAGGGTCGTCAGGTATGAACAAACCACGCAAAGATCAGATAAACCAATCAATTTTTTCACTTGACCATGACCAATTTTCTTACGTGGAATATGCGAAAAATGTACGTAGCGGCAGTGTGACATGGACTTTAGCGTCTGAGAAAGATGGCAGAATAGCTGTGAAGTTTAGTCCTTACTCTAAAGAGAATAACTTTGATGCCTTTTGGCAAGAAACTTGGATTTTACAGAAAGAAAACATGATCAGTTAATTATTGAAGCAGCTATTTAACAGTTGCTAAAGCTGTTTTAGTCCTATATTTTCTGTGGATTAAAATGTGGATTTTTGAAAGTCTTCTTTAAAAAAATGTTGCTCCAATTACTTTTATCTTGAAAGAGACCGATTTAATAAAGTAAGGGATTAATGAGCCTTTCTCAAACTCCATCCAAACTGCCCCTTGTTGCACAGTTGTCTTATGTTGTATCTGTATCTTTTAGTTGAACAGATTCTGAACAGATTATGTTCTGTGTTTTTATGAGCTCTTGTGGAAGAAGTGAATTCTGCTCATAATACTCATCGTTCTTGTTAACTGCTCTCCATAGAGGGAAATCACAAGTGTAGAAATGTATTCCCAACATGGCTTTACTGTGCTGCAGTTGGCTAGTCATTATCTTGTGATTTACACACTGTAAACTGTTGTGAGGATGCAGATTATCGGGCTTTTTCTATGTTATGGTAATGAATTGTCATTTATTTAAAAAAAAATCATATTTAACCTGGTCAGACTGTATGGCTCTACACTCTAAAGCACATTTTGCTCATGCACAGTTTTTTGCACACTAAGCAGAAGTTTCTATTAAAAACTTGGTACAAATGTACTAACACACCGACCAAACTTCCAGCTAGAAATCAATGTTCTTTGAAGCTTGAGCTACACACGTGGACAAAATTGTTGGTACCCCTCAGTTAAAGAAGGAAAAACCCACAATTCTCATTGAAATCACTTGAAACTTACAAAAGTAACAATAAATAAAAATGTATTGAAAATTAAATAATCAAAATCAGCCATCACTTTTGAATTGCTGATTAACATAATTATTTAAAAAAACAAACTAATGAAACAGGCCTGGACAAAAATGATGGTACCTCTATAAAAGATTGAAAACTATTTGACCAGACTGACATGATTAACTCAGGTGTGTCCTTTAATTGACATCACAGGTGTTACTAAACTCATAATCAGTCAGTCTGCCTATTTAAAGGGAGACAAGTAGTCACTCTGCTGTTTGGTGAAAAGGTGTGTACCACACTGAACATGGACAACAGAAAGCCAAGGAGAGAATTGTCCCAGGACATCTGAAAACAAATTATAGAGAAACATCTTAAAGGTAAAGGCTATAAGACCATCTCTAAACAGCTTGAACTTCCTGTGACAACAGTGGCTCATATTATTCAGAAGTTCAAGACCCACAGGACAGTAGCCAACCTCTCTGGACGTGGCTGCAAGAGGAAAATTGATGACAAATTGAAGAGACGGTTCGTTGGAATTGTATCCAAAGAGCCCAGAACAACCTCCAAAGAAATTAAAGGTGAACTCCAAGGCCAAGGTACATCAGTGTCAGATCGCAGCATTCGTCGTTGTTTGAGCCAAAGTGGACTTCATGGGAGACGACCAAGGAGGACACCACTGCTGAAAAACAATCCTAAAAAAGCCAGACTGGAATTTGCAAAAATGCATGTTGACAAGCCCCAAAGCTTCTGGGAGAATGTCCTTTGAACAGATGAGACCAAGCTGGAGCTTTTTGGTAAGGCACATCAAATCTATGTTCATAGACTCAAAAACCAAGCATACGAAGAAAAGAACACTGTCCCTACGGTGAAACATGGAGGAGGCTCAGTCATGTTTTGGGGCTGCTTTGCTGCATCTGGCACAGGGTGTCTTGAATGTGTGCAAGGTACAATGAAATCTGTAGACTATCAAGGCATTCTGGAGAGAAATGTGCTGCCTTGTGTCAGAAAGCTTGGTCTCAGTCGCAGGTCATGGGTCTTCCAACAGGACAACGATCCAAAACACACAGCCAAAAACACCCAAGAATGGCTGAGAGAAAAGCGTTGGACTATTCTAAAGTGGCCTTCCATGAGCCCAGATCTGAATCCCATTGAACATCTGTGGAAGGAGCTGAAACATGCCATTTGGAGAAGACACCCATCAAACCTGAGACAACTGGAGCAGTTTGCTCATGAGGAGTGGGCCAAAATACCTGTTGACAGCTGCAGAACGCTCATTGACAAATACAGAAATCGCTTCATTGCAGTGATTGCCTCAAAAGGTTGTGCAACAAAATATGAAGTTATGGGTACCATCATTTTTGTCCAGGCCTGTTTCATTAGTTTGTTTTTTTAATAATTATTTTAATCAGCAATTCAAAAGTGATGGCTGATTTTGATTATTTAATTTTCAATACATTTTTATTTATTGTTACTTTTGTAAGTTTCAAGTGATTTCAGTGAGAATTGTGGGTTTTTCCTTCTTTAACTGAGGGGTACCAACAATTTTGTCCACGTGTGTATGTGTGAAAAAAATAAAGTGATTACAGTTAAAACGGTTTTTCAGGAAATGTTGTTTTTACCATATCGAGTTTGGGCATTTTGTCAACACTTCATATTTGGTCAGACTGAGTCTCTGTGAAAGAAGAGTGTTTTGTGACGGTGAGGATCGACTGTGTCTTAAATTTTTTATGACCTCTGACTGCAGTTGGAAAATAGCAAGCGTTTACTGCCATCTGCCTTTTTCCCGTTAGGTTTTCTCTTTCTTTTGTGGGCTTTTCAGAGACTTCCACCCTTTGGTTTTATGCATTTGCTCATAGTTTTTGTGTTGTTTTCTCTCACATGTTCATCCTACTCAACACTCCATTCTTGCAGAATGATTTGATTGTTTTTTAGAATCTATGAAATGTAAAAGGCTTTGTAATGTTTGTATCTCAAATTAAGTTGAGCATTGAGGCATAAAGAAGGTGTAGAATTGATGCTGTAAGGGCTTTTTCTTGCAGCTATTTTATTTAACGATAATGTAAAAAACCAAAGAAGCAGGCCAGCTTCCCTTTGGTAAATCTTTCAGATCTGTGACTTTTGCAGAGTAAGGTTTTTTTCAGAAGGTGCAAAGCTGCTGAGTTCTCTGTGTCCGCAAAGCTTATTAGATGTGCTGACACTCATTAAAATCTCTACATGTTCAATAATACCATTTTACTATTTTATAGGTCTGCCGGTTTTTCAGTTCTGTCAGAAATTCTTGGTTCTGATCGAGACTTTTCATGTGTTTATGTCTTATTTACCGTGGTCTAAACCATATTGTAGCACTTGTGACTGTGGCTTTAGAATCATAAACATATCATACATATCAGACAACTAATATCAGACAACTAATTAACAAACATTTCAAACAGATCTTTGTTAACACCTACAGAGAGGTGTTAAAATCAGCTGACAAAAACATTTAGGCCTAAAAGACAACAGTTATACAGGACTCACTTTGGCCTTGATATAAATAAATCTGAACAACATCAGAGTTATTTGTAGTAGAAGATTGTTCTGATTCGGCCTCATTTATCTTTACAACACAGCATCATCAGCATACAATCAGACCTTTAAAACGCCTGTCAAAGACCTTTCATCTGTATGGGCTTATGCATTCTTTATTACCTATTGTGTACTTTAATGTTTATAGCCAAATGTATCAATATTAAACTCACTTTTGCCATCTAAACCTCCTACAACCAAAGCAATGTTGTTCAATTATACTCCCCCTCTTTTTTTTTTTTTTTTTTTTTTTTTAATACATCTTTTTATCTGAGCTTTGTTTACAATAGTTTAAACAAACTTATATAAAGTATGTTACCCTTTTGTAGCATTTTATTGAACTTTAATGCTTGAAAATAAACAAATGTAATTTTTCCATTAATTGTTGCTCGAGTGTGGACAAAAGGAAACTAAAAGTTTGAATGGTGGAGTTACAGTTAACAAGACTACGAATCTTCATCATAGACAGATCTGTTTTTGTTTGTCGTTACCTGGAAGTAGTTGCTTATCCTCTTTCTCGGCTTTCGTTTCAGATGAAGGTTACTACCAAAGCGGAAAGTTTCAGTTTGAAGTAGATGTCCCTGAAGCCTATAACATGGTGGTGAGTAATCAAACACAGGATTGTTGTCCTGTTTTGATACTTTAAACACTTCTTGTAGTGTCAGCTGCTTCATTATATGACTATCTGACAATAAAAAATATTCTTAAAGTGTTTTTAAGTGAATTCTTTAAGCTCTCACCTAACATCTGCAAACCTTTTATTATAATATGTAAACCGATGTATGCTAATTTTGTTAATTGACTAAAAATCTATTCATTTTGGCTATTTTTCAGACAAAAGCTTCTGCTTTGTCTTTTATTTAACTTTCTAAAGACCAAACACATTCTTATACATGTTTTTTTTTGTTTAAAAGTGAAAGTTAAATACTTTATCAGTTGATAATTAATGGACAATAAATGAATGACGTCCTCTTAAATAAGTATTTTTGATCTTTTAGATTAAGAATTATTTTAGGATTTTAGATTTTCTATTTGCAGCTCAAGTCCTTTCATGATTTCTACTTTTTTTAAAACTTCTGGAAATAAAATCCAATATAACAAACTTGTGATGTGGGGCTCTAAATTACTGAATCTTTCAAGATATAATGTTAAACGATCATGTTTTTAGGGACTGTAAAATTGTCAGACGAGAAAATCATCATCAACACCTTAATAATTTTTTTTTAGCTGTTTCCTGGTGAGATGTTCATCAAACGTGGATGGACCTTTACGGTAGAACCATCAAAGTGTTTTAGAGGAAAAGACCATCATGTTGAAATGAGCATTGTATCACGCCAACCATAAATCAGTGGTGTTTAGTGGGTCGTTTTTCCTGCAAGGATTTCAAACGGAATGAACAGCTGAGCATAGATTTTGAACCCAGAAAATTATGAAGTAGTAAAGTGAAGCACAAGGAGCACTGGTGCACCGAGGCGATCGATACCAGCTTTTCTGTGCTGCTTTTGTTGTGGTCACACTTTGCTTTTAAACCTGCTCCTTTCTTTTCTTGGTTTGTGCTGCTTCTTAGAGATTACTCTTGGTTTGTCCACTTCTCCTCTCCTTCTCCAGCACTGAAACCAGCTGCAAACACTCTTTTACAGTTTATTTCCCAGGACAAAGAGAAAGTGGACTGTGCTTCAGTAGTACTCCACAGATTGTAAAGCGGCATAAATTGTCTTGTTCCCCTCATGCATTACTCACACTGGGGACGTTGTTAGTCTTCTTTGCTACTTTTCCAGTCCTCTGCCCGGGAAAACAAACCAACCTTGACTGCTTTCTACATCAAGCAGCCAATATCAGTTTTTACTTCATTGAGCCCAAAATCTGTTTAGGTTTCAGAGTATTTCAGAAAACCGAAGAGTCTTTTTAACATTTCTTTTCCTGATGTAAAAAATACACATTTATACAATTCAGACCAACTCAGTTCTTTTTGTTGTTTGCTTGTTCCTGTTCATAATGAAAATTCATTTCAGAGTATTTTACTGAAAAAGAAAAACCAGTAAACCAAGATTTAATTTAAAAGCCATTAAAAAGCTGATAACCTATTGGAGTCCTCTTTATTGTTTAATGGTTGAACTTCCACTGGTGGATACTTGTTTTTCTCATTCTTGTATGAGTTTTTAGAAACTATTAGTTCATGTTTGTTTCTATACTGTTTGGATGTTTCTAAAACATTACCAACACTAAAGTTAATCATGTAATGCATCAAAGCTCACAGTAAAATGGGAACTTTTAGCCATTACTTTGTACTGATTCAATTAGTGACTTGAAGACCCACTCTGATAAAAATGGGTTTTTGGTGTTTTTTACATGTTCTTGTGGCATTTCTCTGAATTTGGAGAGCATATGTAAAGACAATTAAGCTCAAAATTACATTCTGTATATTTCTTTATTCAAATCATTGTGAATCAGCAGCAGACGGAAAAATGCTGTTTCAAAATGATTGTATTAGTGACAGAAAAAATGATGCGCTGGTCACAAGCTGATGCATCCAATCCATGTGCATCTTCGTTTTACTGGTCCCAACTGACATCTAACTGTAAGGCTGTATGGCTCCACTATTGCTCGCCAGAATTGTTCCACCAGAAATGTTAGATTGGGGTGTGAGGGGCTGTAAGCTAGTGGGAGAAACAGGTAACTCTCAGCATTAGGGCAGGGCTGGTGTGCCAGTGGTCTTGCTCAGAAACTTTCAACAACAGATTTATTTTTTCTCAAAAGTGTTAACAAAACTCCTCTACAAAAGTATGTTCTAGAAAATGACATATTTAAAAAAAAAGACAATTAAAAACCACTGAGAACACTTTGAAAATAGATCAAAATATGATTTATGCAAAATATGCATTGACATTATTGTGAGCCATTCCAGCTGCAACATAAATCTAATGACATAAATGACAGTATGTTATTGCATTTTGAGATTATTTGAATTTAAATCAACCAAATGACTAATCAGTCCATAATATAAATTGTCAGTAATGAACTTTGGGTTAGATTATGCTTGTACACCTTACCTTTTGTCCTTCAATTTTAATTCTGTCTTTTCTTTGTTTCTCGACAGCCTCCTAAAGTTAGATGCTTGACCAGAATATGGCATCCAAATATCACAGAGAATGGAGAGATCTGTTTGAGGTAAAATGTCCTCATTTCATTGAAACCTTTTTGTGCTTTGGTATCTTTTTCTTATCTTTTGATGTGGTATTTTTATATAGTTCTTCATTTGTTAGGAGACTGGAAAATCTAATGAATGCATGCATGCTTTACTGCTTTCACAAAGAAAAGAAAAAAAAGTGCTTTTGTTTTTTTTCCTGCAGCTTATTGAGGGAGCATTCTATTGATGGCACAGGCTGGGCTCCAACCAGAACATTAAAGGTACTTTTATTTGTTTGTATGAAATATTTCAACATTAAAAATGTGGGTAAATGAATGCACCGCTCTTTTGTGCATCTGATTTTTGTGTCATTTAGGTCAAATCTCTATCATCAACCTCAGATTGTTTGTGATTATGTGTTGTAGATCAAGTGAATCCATGCTAGATTGTTTTTGTTTGCTACAGGACTAAATCAAGTTTGGTTTTCAGCTAAGTTAATGTAGTTATTTAATTGAACATCACTAGTACACAAAGTGAATGTCAGTAAAACTTCTTAACCAAACCTTGGATTTTTTTGTTCTTGTTAATTTCTCTAAAGTAATTAGCTGCCTCATATAGATATTTTTGTGGATGCCAAAGTTGGTTTGTTCCTCACAACCAAAACCAGACAAGTGGTCATGGTCAACCAGCTAAGACGAGCCTTCTGTCGTGCTACTGTACTGCTGAATCACTTGAATGATCACAATCTAACATTTCCTCCCATCAAGAGTTCAGAGTGTCCTCTAAAATAAACTGAGATCATTTCATGGTGTTGAGGAGACATGAACACAACAATCCCGATTTCTCTCTTTTAGGCTTAGGTGTTTTGGATTTTCATTTCTTTGAGTCCTGCCAGAATATTTGCCCTTGGAAGTTCCTGTTATAGACCCTACAAAATATTTTCTCTGTTCTACTAGATTGAATAACCAATCTTTCATTATTGTTTTTTGTTCAGAGACACATTTCCAGGTAAACCTAAGGGCTAATAAGCAATCTTCTTTTCCAAACAGTCCTGGTCAGGAGTGTCTGTAGCTCTGGAGGTGGAGAAGTCATCTTATCAATGAGCAAACAGAGGGTTTTCATGGGAAGATCTAAAATATGTGCAGCTCCTGATGGTCCTTTATTATAAAAATGTTGCTGACTCACTCATTCTTATGTGAGTGAAAATGGTATGTGGTATTACAAGAGAATCTGAGCCCAGAACAATAGAAAGCTGTGCGTACTCCACCTTATTTCATGCTTGGACTATTGGACTATTGATGTAGATTCTGCACACAGCAGTATGGTTTTCTTAACATTCTCTGACTTTTAGACATGTTATATACATATTGCAGCTGTACTTTAATGGACTTACATCCTTTTTTGTTTTTATCTTTAACTCGCTCAACCTTTTAATTTATTTTTACCATCCAGACTGAATCTGTGTTGTTTTCAATTCAGCAGAGAAAAAATTGACTTGTGGTCCACACAGTTCTTAATTTATTAATACATTTTTTTAATTTAAAACAAGGAAATCCTGTTATGTTATTCCACGGTTCTCTAGAGTTTTAAAAAGAGCTTACAGGAAAAGCAGTGTAGCACAAAGTATGAGAGGGGATTTTTGTGGGGTTTGGGTGTGTGGATCAGCAATTCACAAATCAAGAAAGAAGGAAGAATGTAGGAAACATGTCATTTGTAAGCACTCATTTGTGAAACTTTTACTGGGAAGACTGAATTAAAAGTCAACACACATGCAGCGAGTTGAAGCTCATAGAAATACGTTTAAAAAATGCTACCACTCCTCCTGGATAGTGCTGTCAGCTATTTCATTTTTAGTGTTTAGAAAAAAAATACAACTTTAAAATTATAGTAAAAATGCTGACACTTTGTTTTTAAAATAAAAGTTTCTACATTGCATTCCAGATTATCATACATATTATATTTTTCTAAATACTCAATGCAAATGACAGCATCATTTAGCCTTCCAAAGATGCTGTTTGGATGTGAACTGCCTCCCACCCTCAGAGGAATGGATGAATAGATATCTGGCTCGAGGATGCTCCAAAGGGTCTCAATAGGGTTGAGGTCAGGGGAGGATGGGGTCCACACCATCAGTTTATCTCCTTTGCTATGCCCATAGCAGCACAATGATGCAGATGTATTCATTTCAGCATGAAATGGTGCATGCATGAAGAGGATTTTGTTACAGAAATCACAGTTGTTTTTGAACCACGCAGTCAGAAACTCTACATACTTTTCAGAAGTCATTTTCACAGCTTCAGGGACTTTAAAGGGGCCGACCAGCTCTGTTCCCATGATTCTGCCCCAAACCATGACTCCACCACCTCTTTGCTGATGTTGCCGTCATATTGGCACATGGGGAACATGTGGTCACCTGACAGCTACATTTCACAGGTGTCTGAGATTGATTTTAGTGATCCCAAGAGCCCAGAGACACAATATCATCCATGAGGTTAATTAAAAACCAAAGTATTGTAAATATTTTTTAATTTGTGTAATCATTTGGAACACACTGTAGATTTGATGCATATGACTAATGAAAAAGTCTTTTCAGAGAAAGGTTTTATTGATTTGCTTCTGAAATGTGAGTTTGTATTTTAAATGTGTAGAAATATTCTGCTGAAAGATATTTTAAGACCAAAATGGCACCATCATTTTTCACACACTCGAACCTCACCAGCCAATCGTTTCTCAGGTATTTCTACTTCTTACTTATCATTGTGCTCTTTATGGTGACTCTGATGATGGCTTGACTCGCTTTACGTAGATGGAAACCTGTCTGCATTGACTGTTCTCAGTCTGAACCGAAACTCATAGTTTGCTGTTTATCCACATTTCACACTGGATTACCTTCTTGAAATGTATAATCCTTTCCTGCATTTCAGTTAACAGCCTTCTTCTCAGTAAGCCCTTTGGCTCAGGTGGCTGTAACAGAATTTAAAGTCTGCTGCAGTCAGGAGAAACATGAAACTTCTGGGGGGAAAAAAGTCCATTGGGTAAATTATGGTGCCATTTATGAAGTTGTCAGCTCAAATTTGGATTCATGTTTAGTAAAACATCCGGACCGCTATTTAATCTGATTGCGGTTTCAGTGGCTTTGTGGTAGTTTGCCTCTTTCCTATAGATTCTATCACCTTTCACTCTGTTCTTCACGAGTTTACCCAAATATTATCCGAGAAGGCCAACTACGGTTGTGATATTGGGCTAGATAAATAAAATTGAATTGAAATATAGCCGTGGATTTGGTCATTCGTGTCAACGGGGTGTGTTATCAAGAGTCGGGACAGCAAAACATTTAAATCATAAGTGATGCTTGTTAGAGGGAAATGATTCCTCTGATTTTTCTCAAATGTTCCAAGTGGTTGGTAATAAACCTTCACGATCTTTTGAAGCAGTGCATTAACTGATGAGGTATTAATTCAGTTCATTTTTCAGCTTCATGCATTTTGTTTTTTCATGTTCCTGAAACGGTAAAGACAAAGATCCACACATTAGACAAAAAGGTTGGGATTTCTTTTTGCTCATCATACTTGTTACCGTGATAGAATTGTTTTTGTTTTTTGAAAGAAATAATGCATTTCTAAATTAGGAGCTCTGTAACAATAATAAAACAACATTTTGTTGCAGATTTTCTTTTGTGTGTGTTTAGTTAATTTTTGTCTGAACCAGATGTCATTTTTATAGCAGATATTTATATATTATTTTTGTTTTTTTAACTCGTGCTTTTATATATTTTTCCATTTACATTCCTAAGAAACAGACTTTTAATGCAGGGAAACTTGATTTCTTGATTAAAATATGTAAATAAAAGGTATGTATGAAATGTGCAGCCCTGACAGTATTCTTTTCTTTCTATCCACCAAAAGAGATGTTTGATGCAGCGGTGCTGTTTCAGGGGCTTCTCTGTATGTTTTTTAACCACCTTAGCTTCATATTGTACTTTGTTACTTTTGTTATTTAAAATAATGTCAATTTGTTTTGTTTTTTTATATCTTTCCTTCAATAGACTGAAGACAAAAAACCCCAGAACAATAAACCAAAACTTGTGATTCTACTTCTGTTGTTGCTCAACTTCACAAACAGAGGCAGTTTGGAGATTTATTTACAAAGTTCTGATAACTGCTCTCTTTGTTTTCCTGATTACTCTATTGTTTTTTTTTTTCCTTCTATGTAAAATAATAATCAATTGAAGACATTTTTGTTGTAAAATGAAATCATATTTTCATGTATTTTATGTTTTCCCATTTCTAACAGTCACTGGGAACAGTTAAGATGTATTTTTTTTACCAAAAAGTAAGATTTTAAAAACGGCCTTTTGTTGTTGAAGTATTCTTATTGCGATAAAGATTTGCTTAACTTTCCATGTTTTTTTTTTTTTGTAGGATGTGGTCTGGGGATTGAATTCCTTGTTTACTGTAAGTCTATCTCTCTTCTGCAGTTGGAGGATTTCATTTGAACTTTTGTTGTCATCCTTACTTTTTGTATTCATAGTTTTGCTCTGAAATTGATTAAAAACTAAGCATTGTTTATTCAGTTAAAAAGAATGATTATGTAAACTGTCCCAGAGCATTGCAGGGCGATTTGAGAAGTATTCTGAAAGGATTTAGTCAGTTTTGATCTAAACTGTTCTGCTGCCGTCTGCCTTCAGTGCTTTATTGATGTTACTTTGATACTGTTAACAAATCCTAATCCTTCAACATTTAATCCATTGTGTGGAAGGAGGGAAGTGATGGCTTGATACCTCCTGACTAAACATGGCAGCAGCTGTAGCTCTGGAGGAGCATAAATTCCTGCAACAGTGCTGCATACATACAGCCCTTTTAACTAGCAAACACAGAAAACAGACTCCCATCGGCATCGGCCCTCTCTGTTCAAACTGCTTACAGTTCCCATGTTTCACCCATGGTTTGGATCAGATAAGAATTGGTCCTTTTTCTCTTTTCTTGCTACAACAGTCCCATTATTTCTGTCTTAGGGAAACCATGGTTCTTGTTATAAAGACGACTGTGAAGTAATTGGAAAAATGAGGCAGTGATCACATTACACAGTTTGTGGAGATGCAAGCACAGCTGACTCTAGGTACCTTTAGGTTCTTGTTTCATAAAACAATTTGCACTTCATCCTTAAAATTATTAGGGTGCTATGCAGAGGAAATATAGATTATTGTTAGCAATTTAGGTGTTTATTTCAGGAGAAGAAGTACAAAAAAAGTTTGTATTTTCTTTAAAAGCTAATTAAGAAAATCCTCGCAGATGCAGATACAGTCACTTCTCTTATTATAGACCCACTCTGATTGGATTTTGATCTATTGTAAACGTGTTCCCACTTTTACTTATGGTTATTATTCATTATAGTTTTGCCATTTGAGTGAGCAACATTGGTGAGCAACATTAGAGCTATCTAGCTGTACAGTTTTGAGCCAGATGCCATCTTGGACGAGGGAAACAAAGACATACATGGATGTAACAACAATAAATGGATACATCAGAATAGAGCAGAGAGCTTATGACCCACCAACATATTTAATCTTTATATAACATTTACAGTATTTTTTTTTTGTTTACTCAGAAATTCAATATTGAGCTTCATTTTCTTTCTTCCATCAATGGAAAAATGCCGCTAAAACATGTTAAAGACACAAAAACACAATTTTCATTGGAATGGGTCTTTAATTTGAAAGGATGTATTCCTAAAATCCCAATTTGAACATTTTTACAGTGCTCTTCAGTCAGGTTGTCATGACAAAGATGATGGTCATTTGCACAAATGCAGAGTAACGCCATCAGTTATTTTTCCTGAATCAGTAAATAAGCCGTCAGGACATCTTTGTTTCTGTTGATTGCTCTACCACAGTTTTCTTGATGCGTGGAATTTCTAAGGCAACTGGAATTAAACGATTTAGATAGGAGAGTGAGATTTGAGCAGGTGAGTGCTGTTCAAGTGGCTTTCATGTCATGGTTGAATTATCGACAGAATGCCAAAAGCCTTAAGAGTGTTAATGTATTCTAACGTGGTATTTCAGCATTTCCGTTTATTTTTTTTGACATGTCCTGGTTTCTCCTCTGCAGGACCTGTTGAACTTTGATGACCCGCTGAACATCGACGCGGCTGAACATCATCTGAGAGACAAGGTTGGCTGCATCAGGATGATCCTTCCTTCATATTTTATTCTCTTTTTATCATCCGATTTAAAGTTGACACAAAAAGTGTCTGCAGTCTTTGACATGCATATGATTCACTCATGAATTCTCCCCTGAGTGTTTCTTGAGTGCGTGTAGACCTCCTAATCATATTCATATCCTGGCTTCTGTGGATTTCCTGCATACAAAAATCTATTTGGAACAGAGACACAGCCTCTAGAAAGTGTAATCTTGCTGCACATCTCAATGAAATGCTATAGGATCTTCATTCTTTTATGTGACACCAAAGCCTTGTTATCAGCCAACAGGAGCTCAGGAAAAGAAAGCAAAGATTTTCCAAGCACATGGACATTGTGTTAATGCTTTCCAAAGTAATGGCTAATGTAATTTTTCAAATAACTCTTCTCAAGAAGCAAAATAACACTATTTTGCCATCTCAACAATGGGCCTTCATTTAGATAATTCAGACTTTTTCCTATCAGATCAAAAAAAGCATTCAAAGCTTAGGTTAACTTGTTTAAAGCCACAATTTTACATTGTAGGACTTAAAAAAACATATATATATTAATTAAACAATAAAGGGACAAAGACAAAAAGTCTTAATGCTAAAGTAGTGCCAGTAAATAGCAAACTCGTAGCTTGTTTTAGGGAATTAAAATATCAAAATAAACCAAATCTAACTAATAAAATGAAGTTCATGAGCCAAACTTCAGAAGGTTTCTGCCCACTGATAACCAGAAAGAAACCATTCCCTAGCCAAACTTATCAAACACAGATGCAAACTTTCTCAGGGGTGGATTTCCCAGTAAGTTTCCACACAAGGTCAGACAACAAAGGAGAAAAGAAAAACACTGCTCTCAAAGCAAATACCTGGAATTCTCTGACAGAAGAGTTCTGAAATCCATATTAAGTGGTCATTCTGCTTTAAATTATAATTAATGGCTCCTACATTTCTTAAGGATTTTGGAGGCTTAAAATATCAAAAACTTCAGTGTGTTTTTGCTTTTTCTCATAAGTGTTTACAACAATCTTGTTTTTCCATCACAAAAAAAACAAAAAAAAATACAAGCAACAACTTTGTTGTGAATTATCTTAAATTTCCACGCCGATCATCTTTTGATCAATATTAATTCCTATTGTTATTTTATTTATTATTATGCAGTTTTTTTGCTGCAGAATAGCAGAGTTCAGTAGAAATTTGCCTTTGAGGTGTGGATGAGACTGTTGATGCAGAGCAAACCTCTTCCTTTCTCCATTGCTGAGATCAGATCTCAGAGCAGCTTGTGACCCGCCCAACACATTTTCTACATCACAAATGAGCTCGTTTTCATGCTGCATTTTTTTTTTCTGCTCCTGATTCACATTGATTTGAATAAGAAAATATTAAGAAATGCAAATTTGAGCTTAATTTTTTATGTAAATATGTCATATAGCATTGTTAGAAAATGCTAAAAGAACATGTTAAAAACACCAACAAAAAAAAAAACAAAAAACATTTTTATCAGAGTGAGTCTTTAAATAGCTAATTTCCCAGAGTATGTGTTAGGTTTGCTCACCTGCAGTGTTAACAGTCTCATATTTTATCCACTAATGTGTTTCATCCTTTATAAGGATGTCTTTATCCACTATAAGAAATCACCCGGTTTACCACCTGAAAGAGCCACTAAGGCGAGCATTTGGTGAGTCTTGTTCTTAAATCCCATCTCAGCGCTGCACTCTGACAGTGCTGCTGCTTAACAGCTGCTCATTTGGGAGAGTAGAGGCAGTTTTGCCAGCAGGAAGTTTGGATGTGCTCTCCTGATGTCTTCACTGAAGGTCGGCAGCAGAGCATCACAGCCGCTTTGCAGGGAGTTGCTTCAAAAAGCTTTCCATCGCTGTTCTCCGATTTCCTCCCAAGTTGACATGCTATTTGCACAGAGATGCCACTAAATAAATGCTCAGAGATTAGACTTTCAGATGTGAATGATTGATGGGAATAAAATGACCTGAGCTAATCCTAAAGAGACGTTGCCTTTCTGCTGCCGCTAAACTTTTGTAAGTTTGTCAGAGTTCAACAAAACTCGAAAGTTTAGCATTTTGAAGCACGAAAGGTAACCCTTCACTGCTGTCAGGTGTTGCATAAATCAATTATTTTTGTAACTTTTAGTGCCACTGAACTGTGCTGTTATGCTTCCCGAGAGTCACAACAACCGAAAACACAAAGTCGTCCGACCGTGATCCTCTCCCACTGAGTCACAGCTTGCCATAATCAACTTCAGCAGCGAGTGGAGGGAAATGTGGGAGGCTGTGTGTCAGCGCAGCGGTGTTTGTGTGCGTGGATGTGTTCTCCTGAGTGTGTTGAGGCTTTTGAAGAGAGGCTGCTCTCTGAATACATTAGCTGGTTGAAGTGGCTGAAAGGAAGCGTTCTGGCTGTATCGTGTGGTTTTGTTAGAAGTCGAGGTTATTTCTGCCGTGTGCGAGTTATTTTTATTTGTAACAGACATTCTGAGGAGGACAGTTTTGTTTACGAAACTGTAACTTTATTTGAAACTTTAATGGCTGTTTAAAGCAGAGAACTCCTCCTGTGGGGAAATGGAGGCAGCGGACATATCAGCACTTCTAGGAGCTCCAAGGACTCAGTTAATGCTAAAAACGATATTACATATTAAATAAAGTATTATTAGAATGAGATTCAATGAGTTCTGTGTTCAATTACGTTACTACTCAAATAATAATTGTGTGTTTTGGTATTTTTAACATGGTTTTGTAGCATTTTGCTGGTGATGGAGGACATATATTTAAAAAAAAAAGTTAAAATTCAATTTATTTATTCAAATCATTGTGAAACAGGTGTAGACAAAAAATGCTGATTAAAGACCTACTCCAGTGAAAATCTTTTTTTTTAACATGTTCTTGTAGCATTTTTCTCATAATAGAGGACCTGTATGATTAAAACTGCGTTTCTTAATAACTCCTTATTCAAATTGCATTGGATCAGAAAACTGGATGTTGGAAAAAGCTCAGACTAATGACATAGCTACTGAGTGGGTGGGCCAGGTCTCTCTTACGACTCAGCTACTCTGTCTCTTGCTTGCATTCATTTTCCTCATCTGAGCAGGCCTCTGGCTCAAAACTGAACTGGATTGATCCAATATTGCTCACTATTATGTTTGTACCGCTAATGCTAGCTCTTGATAGTGCGCAAACAGAGCTCTCAGCGATGAGGGGTGGGAGGTGGTGCTCCAGGCCAACAGTCCCGCTCACAAACCAAAACTGTATTTCTAATAATCTACTGCTGCTGGGCATAAAATATGCCTTAAAAAAACGACAGACTTTGATCATGGCTAAAAATTGTCCAGGCATAATTAATAGCTTACATGGAACTTTTGTTTACCAATAAAAAAAATGGGACTTTTTTCTGAAATAAAAAATTCTCCGGGCAGGCTCCACCCATCCCATTCCGATGCGTCCACTTGTAGTCAAACAGATCCATATTGGTCTTTGTTTTTCTCGTCTGAGCTGGCGTCCAGCTCAAAACTGTTCAGTTGGATAGCTCTGTTGTTCCTGGATCTGAGGTTTGACTCCCTCAGGGTTAAACACATTTAATTTATTTTTACAGATTTATTTTTATTTTATGCTTAAAAAAAATTGACTTGATTTTATTTCAGGAAAACACAAACTATAAACTTGAGTATTTCTTTATGTAAATCAAGTCAAACTCAAACGACAGTTTACAGGTTTCAGGGTTTGTTGAATGTTCCATTTCTTCCATTAGTCGTCTGTGGAAAAAAAACAAAAAAACGCTGTCTTTGGCCTATTTCACCACCTTGCTCAGGTATCTCTTGTGGCTCAGCTTTTTCAGTCAATAATCGTTCATGTGAAGCACACACACTCCATTTCCTGCCTTCTGATTGGACTTTCTGCCCCACAGCAGGGCTCGGCTTGCTCCTGCAGGCTCCCACTCGAGCACATAAAGTGGCCCAAGGTCGTTGTGTGAAATCAGAAACTTGAATGAAAGTTTTAGTTTTAATTTGAACCTTTTTGCTCCTCATTCTTTTAATGAGCACACTACAAAAACACTCCACATAGACGGGGAAAACATTTTTAGAATCTGGAAAATATTTTTTTAACTAGGCAAAAAATTCTGCTGTTGGATGTAAGAAAAACAAAAGGCTTTACCAAGAATTCTTATTTTACGAAAAATGATTCTAGTCACTAAGGCATGTTTTCTAAAATTAGGATTACTTTGCTATTGAAAACCTTTCTTGATAAGATTTTTTTTTCAAGATAGAAAATGAGACAAATTTTCTTGAACAAGGGTTTTTTTTACTTTAGGATTCAGTTATTAGCAAATTAAACCTTTAAATCAGAAATTTTTATATTTAGTTTTAGCTGATTTTAAGACATTGAAATCACTATTTTCTTTTATATACTTCTGTAGAGGCTTTAGTGATTTTCTCTTTTTTTTTAATTGATGGTAAAAAGAAAAAAAATTCTCTGGTATGAAAAACCCACTCCATTAAAAGTCGTGTTTTTGGGTTTTTAACGTGTTCTTGTAGCATTTTTCTCATGATGGTAGAGATATCTAAAACAATTTAAGATAGAAATTGCACTTCTGAGTATTTTTTATTTCAAATCGTGATGGATCAGGAGCTGATGAAAACCTGCGGTTTGAAAAAACTCTGGTAAAATATGAACAAGAAGAAAAAGAATTGAGAGGATGAAACAATTTCAGAGTTTAGTCTCTTAAAAAAGCAATAAATAATAAAAATGGTTCTTCATCTACTGTTTAGAAAAATCCCAGCAGAGATGCAGGAAATCAAAAGCTTCCCATTTTTACCTTTGCCTCGCTGACGAAAGTTGTAGCAGCGATGAAAAGTGCTTTTATTGTTCTGATCAGAGCAGAAAAAATCTAGTGTTGGGCCAATACTTACATTTTTTTTTTAAAACAGAAGCTTTTACCAACAAAAACTATTTCCTCTCAAATGAACAATTTGTCTCTGAGCAAAATATGACTGTTTGTTTGTATTCATTTTAAAAGACATTTTTGGCAGACGACGAAGGCAGCAGGAGCAAAAACGTGCTTTTATTTCCTCTTCTAATGTCTTGACTACAACTGAAGGAAAGAGCAGAGGTCTCACAGAGCTCAGGTGGGTCAGATCTAAGCTGCAGGTGTGGGTCAATGGAGCCTCAGAGCAGATTTGATGGAACTGATGGTTGGTGGGAGAAAATAAAAAGAAAAATCTAAAGAGAGATGCTGACGGTCAAATCTGGAGGCAGAGGGACTTTTGGACTTTTTATTATTATTTAAGAAACATGTCGATGATAAAATGAGTGGAAAAACCTCTGCTGCTCCAGATGAGACTAAATTCATATAAATAGAAGTCTTTTCTTGCATCAGAGCTTTCAATCACATTTATGTTTTTTTTCTATGTTTTAATGCTATTTGCATCGATAAGAATTAGGAATGATGAGGTTTTTAAACTATATTTTTATCTATTGTAAAAGTGTTCCCAGTAGTCTTTTATTACAATTATTCAAGTTTATACACTCAAGCGAAAGCTTGTGTCGTTTTTTAAGACACATTTTCTACAGAGCAGCTAATTAAACATTCATCTCTGGGCTGTGGGTGGGACGGTTGGGTTGAAAGTAACACTACGTTGATATCCAAGCTTTCCTCTGTTTACACTCTATCCCGTTAGTGTACCGCTCCTCACAATCCTAGGCTAAAAAAAGCAAAGCAAAAACATCGTGAGCGAAATCGGAGCGAGATGGCAGCTCAGACGAGAAAAAGGAAGACGTTAATGGATTCATTTGCGTCACAAACATGAGCTTTTTTTTTTATCTGCTCCTGATTCAACACTATTTGAATAAAGAAATACTCGGAAATGCAGTTTTAAACTTAAATTATTTTACATATGGCCTCCATCATGAGAAAAAGGCTACAAGAAACCTTAATCTTACTGATCCTGATTTCTTTTGTTGTGCCTTAGTCAAAACTGCACTATGGGTGGATACGGGCTGTCCGTGGGCAAAAAATGGCTAAAACTGTGAGGGTCACACAGGTAGACTGTAAGAAATATCAAGGTCGTAGATCACTCATGGAGCCTGTAGAGAGAAAATGTTCATGGACATTTGTTTCTATGGACATACTGTGAATGACAGGTTGTGGGGAACACTGATACAACGCAGCTGAAAACACTTTTCTGTGTCTTGTTTTCTGTGCGTCTTTAGTCACATGGTTTTGTGTACAAGCGTTGGTCCGGAACAGAAATCTCCTGTCTGAATACAGATCAAACTCAATCTGTAGATCTGTTGATCAGCACTTGATCCGAAACAAATTAAGTGGACTCTGTCCGAAACAACAGACTTTCGCTGTCTGAAAACACCCTAAATTTGCATTAGAACCCTTTGTGGCCCACAAGTAAAAGTGTCCACCCCTGGACTAGAGTGTAAAGTGAGGGCACCATACGAAAGCATCACCATCTATCATAAGTGCGTTTATCTTCCATTAACCATGTGAATACTTGATGATACACTTACCACATGCATGACAATGGTATGTTCCATTTTCACTTGACAACAGCATCTGCCATTCATGTTTTCAGCTGCAAAAATATCAGATAAAAGCAAATACGTGGTTTTTGCATTATAATATGCAAAATTATTTAACTGAAATTGGATAATAGTCTTTTCAGGTGGGCTAGTATTTTTGTAGATATTTTCTCTTTGAGGCCGTGGAGACTAGATGTGCTCAATTCTCATCACTTCTAGTTTATTTCTGTCTTCAAAAACGTGGGATTTACTGAAGCCCACATCTGTTTAGACTAAAAGAACTTGAACTCAGCCACTCGGCTGCGGCGCTTCAAGGCTTTTAAGAACGTATTGAGATGTTTCTGCTTTGTCTGTCAGCTGTTGACCCCACTTCTCCTCTCTCTTCACATCCCGCTCTCTTCCACTCAGGAGGATTTTCGGAATAAAGTTCAAGATTACATCAAGCACTACGCCAGATGATAGACGCCTTGGCTGCCAACACGATCCTGCAACAACCAAACTGCTCCACTTTTGCCTCTGCTGATCTGGCATACTCCTCCACCAACGTGAATCAGCAGCAGACCGGGTCGACTGCTCGATGCTGACGCCGTGGCTCTGCTTACGCCCCCTTCTGTTCACCCCCCCTTCACCAGACTTCAGCGCAGGATTTAAATAATAGATGATAAAACAATGCTTCAGAGGACGGACTTGCAAGAGAAAATATGCTTTAATCATTCTTTCAGTCGAGTGTCTGTCACCAAGGTGACGGATGTGTCGGAACGAGCCCCGCCCACCGAGGACAGAAGGCCCGGCCGCAAGACCAGACTTCTACTCAAATGCAAGGAATCGAGGCAACAAACGTCTGTTACCATCAGCTTTCTCCTCCAGTGCCTGCAGTGTTTGTGTCGCTTGACAAAGAATGCATGACGGTTCACAAACTTGTGGGAAAAAAAGTGTCAAATGAAGTCGTAAAAGTTGGGCGTACACGCAGATGGTTCTCTAAACGGAGCGTCTGCAACCCCTTTAGACAGCATGTGAATGAGCACACCAGCCCGTTTTGTTCTCCTGCTCCTAACCTGTGCACACAAACACACTCGCTGAGTCATGCAGACCCTTTGTATGTTTTTTTAAGATGACTGTGACATAAAGAACTGCCAACAGACCATCTGCTAACTGTCCTCTCTCTTACGGTTTGACATTTTCTCTTTAAATTTACACAAACATCATCTCAATTGTTTGTTTATTTGATGTCCGTCATCAATCCCTGCAGCCAGAGCATCCTTTGATACATTAACTGCAAAAAAAAAAACCTATGTGAACATCACCTATGTGACCAAAATTATTCAAGTCTTATTTTAAAGACCCACTACAATGAAAATGATGTTTTTAGCATGTTCTTGTGGCATTTTTCCTTATGATGGAGGTGTATATTTAAAAAAAGTAAGCTTAAAATTGCATTTCTTTCTATTTCCTTATTAAAATCATGAAGCAGGAGCAGATGAAAAAAATGCTGTGTAAAGAAATTGTATTTATGTAGAAAATGCGCTGGGCTAGCCACAAGCTCTGTCAGCAACAGGGAAGGGAAGAGGGGATGGGGTTGCTCTGCAAAAACTCTTAGAAAACAACACAGGTTTTTTTTATTTTGGCTAAAAATGGCAAAATCATAGTTGAAAGTCTACTAAGAAGGCTTTGAAAATCGATCAAAAGATGATCAGAGTGAGACTTTAAAGACAATCACAGTTTGTGTGACACTGAGATTCTCAGATTCAGAGATTCTCACAAGTCCTGTTTTTTTAAGCCCGAGTCAAGTCTGAAGTCTTAAAACTTATATACTTAAACTTATAGTTTAAATTATTTTATTGCCAAAAATTGTAAATGAACTATTTTAAAACATGACGATGGTGTGGGGGTAGAGTGTTCGACCTCTGATCAGACGATCACAGGTTCGGTTCCTACCTTGCCTGCCTTTGTGTTGAAGTCGAGCAAGACGCTAAACCCCACGTTGCTTCTGGTGGTTATAGGTTGTTGCCAGTGTTCGGCATCAGTGTGTGTTTTGTGTTTGGGTGACAGGACTGTGACTGTACAGCACTTCTAAGAAGGTGATAAATAATCCAACATCTACCATTTATAAAAACAGGCAGTTGATCTGTCTGTTTTCTTAATGCAAAAGCTTTGTCAAGAATTTTTTTTATTTTTAAACCTGACAATGATGTCCTGAAGAAAAAAATTAATGGATGTAAACAAATGAACATTGTACACAAATCTCAAATCAAATCTCAAGTCCTTGAGTTTGAGTATCAGGTCACTGCAGTCGTTGCTCATATCAGACACAAGGTTGTAAAACAAAAATTTGAAATAAGAGATCATATTTGACTAGCAAGCAATCAAAAACAATTTGGATATGAGCCTTAAAACTAAATAACTTTAAAAAAGTATAAAAGGACAGAATAAAATCATGATTTTCACTTTAAAAGACATGAAGGTTTTTTTTTCCAAGATTAATTTTATTTTTTGAAGTCTTAGGTCACTTGTCTCAGCAGCCATCTCTGTTTAGTTTTTATAAAATACATCCTGAAAAAGCTTTCATGATGGAAGAATGGCTTCACCACAATCTGATTTCTTCTGCTTCATTGTGCACACATGAACGCTCCGTTCATCCCAGTTAGCCACTCTGTTGACCACGTTTCAGATCAAGTGATGAATGAACAAGGTCCTTGTTATTCAAGCAGTCCAAGTCTGTTCTGCATGAATTATGCACAGTTCCACGAGTGAGAAGTCAACATATTTGTTTTTCATTTGTTTCCATTTAAACCCCCTGTCATTTTACTGTAAATACTTTATTCTTGTGCCACCTCTGCCTTTTAGCAGATGCACACCCACATTGGTGGACCGTTGACTGTGCAGACGTCTGTCAGTCACACACAGGCAGGGAGGATGCACAGTCTTGGTGTCGAGTTGCCCCGCGGCCACGGCGCCCTGCATTATCCCAGGTCTACTGTGACAGCTGACAAGAGGGTAATGAGATGGGTGAGCACTACCAGTCATACTTTTCCACTCCTCTGAGTTTTCTGCTCCCCAACACGCCTACGTTGCTTGTTGAGGCTGAATATAATCCAAAACGAGCTCTTTCCCACAATCCTCAATTATCTCAAAGCACAGGTTTCCTCTTCTATGAGAAAACCTCTATGACGAGGTGAAAAAAAATAATGAGAAGAGGTGAAAAAGTGGGTCTCTATAGAAGTGCTGGGGACAGCACACCTGCCAGCCGCATTAAGGGAGAGATTAATCGGCCTCGGCGGTGGGTCATTCATCACAGAAACTGGCTGCAGCCAAAACTTTTGCAGCTCAGGAGGCGGTTTGGATTGGTGGATGGTCAGGAAAAGGAGCAGTATATCAAACAGAGACACTTTTTACCCAGAAGAAAAGGTTTTTTTTTCAATTCCAATAATGAGGATTTGATTTGAAGAGTGTGGTGTTTGCTGGTCTGACTGTTTCAGTGGATGTCTCGGCTCATCTGTCAGGACGACAAGCTGCTGCTTTTTTATCAGATGACTCATCTTAAATGTCGGGGCAGTCAAATGGAAACGCCAGTGCTAATTTGTCGTTCCAGTCTATTTTTGTTGGGTTTTATCAGCAGATGGACCTCTGTTAGATGAACTTCAGGGCTGAGCGTGGGTGTCAGACTCTTTTTTTGGTAGAGGATTCAATAACAGCTCGAGTTCTTCATTCAATGAAAACATCTATTTATTTAACCTACAGGGCAGGAGATGACTCTCTTCTTGAGAAACTTCTGGACCCGGGACCAACGCCGAATTCAGACGACAGATACATTCAGCATGACAATGTCAGTGATGAACATGGATCAAAACTATAGAAGTTCTCAAGTTAAACTGTCAGAAGATCTTCCAACACGACTCAACAGACTCCTGAACATTAAATGGAAGCAGTTCTTTAAAGGAAGTAGCAGCAAACCTGAAAACCTTTTAAACAAAGTGCAATTTCAGTAAGGAAGATCCTTAGTAAAAAAAACTAGGGAAGAAATGGAAAAGAGTGAAGTATACTAACTTAAACAAATGCTTTGTTAAGTGTGTATAACAAAAAGTCAATTGGAGGGTCAATAAGTATGAGGCACCGGATTATAAGGTGGATTTTCCATTTTCGAACATATTAAAGAATTTTAAGAGCACTTGAGGGTTTGGAAAAAAGTAAGGGTCACTTAATGAGCTCTGATTTAATTTTGGTAGCTAGATTCAGAAATGTATGGCCAAGATGAACCACAAACAGTAAACTTTTTTTTAATTATTGCTAACATTCTGCCACTTCTGCTGCAATGAGATGATCCTGTGTGACACAAGGTGTCTTTTAGTCTGAAAGGAAGTTAAGTGAACCTCTGTCAAAAGTAATACATATTTTGGAAAGAAGAACTTTCTTTTTAAATATTTATCATAATAGTTACAATAACAAATACAAAGCAGTAATTTCTATATTTGTTATTATAAATCTTCAAGAAGTCCTCCCCAAAACTTAGTGGCTGAGCTTCATCAGTGCATGTCCAGAACCTGTTACGACCCACAAAACCTTCAAAAATCTGGTGTCCACCGTGTCCTCCTGTCACGAGTCAGCATGTTCAACTTGACTCAGCTTCAGGGAAAAACAAAACTGGATCTGCTTTGTGCTCTCCAAACCAAAAAATATATGTAAATTTATCATTTAAATAAACACACCCTCACTGTTAACGTGTTACAACAGATGGCAAAGCCTCAAAACAGATTTGCACACTGCCACCTCCAGCCTCTGCATGTAGAATATGTAAATCCATGTGAGCTCATCGTTCACAGCGGCTGTGTATAAAATGAGGCAACTTGTAAAACCCCCTTTCATCATGTCACCTGATATCACCTTACATTGATTTTCTTACTAACAGACTTTGACGGCCACTCGGTTTACCCTGCAAATCCCACACAGGAGCAAGAATACTCCAAAAACGGTTATGTGAACAGCCGGACTGCTCATTCCTCTGGACATGTTTAAATCATCTGCTCTCAGGGACTCTTTATGTACGGCCATAAAACGGAGGCAGTCCAGTAGCAGGCCTTTGACTTATACTAGTTTACAGCGTTTATAATGAAACTAAGGAAACAAATGGATGACTGAGTTTGACGGTGGAGTTAAAGGAGTTGGGGGGGGTCAACATTTTAGCTCCTGATTTTTAAGACTAATGTGAATTCCAGAATGAAGCTCATTAGGCCTTTGTATGGGTACTTAGCACCTGGCAGTGATGCTCCATCACCTGAACCCCCCAAAACTCAAATACGTCTTTGGGTTCGAACTAGGATGTTGACAAAAAGCTACAAAATAAGTGTCATGCATGAAGATGATTTTGTTATAGAGGATTTTGTGCCGTGGTAGAAAGCGGTCAATCAGAACCACCACAAGAATCCTTCAACTTTTCAGAGGTCATTTCCACACATTCAGAGACCCTAAAGGGGCCGACCAGCTCTCTCCCCGTGATTCCGGCCCAAACCATGACTCCGCCACCTCCTAGCTGATGTTTTGTTGGAACATGGTGCCCACCCACCAACCACCACTACTCCGTCCATCTGGACCATCCAGGGTTGCACAGCACTCAGTGAACAAGCCTGTTTGAAATTGAGTCTTCATTTATGTCTGGGTTCACTGCAGCTGTTTCAGTTTGATAGTGTTGTTTAGGGGACAATAGAAGGTTTAAGTAAAACTGCAGCCTCTGGAAGATTATTTACCTTGATGTTGGTGAGACTTCAGAGACACCAGCAGCTTCAAATATGTGCTTGATGCTTTGTAATGGTGTTTTAGCAGCTGCTCCCTTAATCCAATGTCTTTGTCTGGCAGAAACCTTCCTCATTCTGCCTTAATCTGCATCAACCCGTGTGTGCTCTGAATCAGACACTAATCTCTTAATTAGTACGATAATCACACTTAAGTTTTTGTGAAATATTCAATATTTCTATACCTTCTCCAAGGCATTCAACTGTTTCATGCTTTTCAGCAGCAGAGCTCCTTTTTCTTTCCCATATTAATTGAACATGTTCTGCTTAATAATGTGGATTGTCCTTCTTTAGAAGTTTTTCCTAATTGAACTCATCTGACAGACAAATTATCACAGGTGTCTGAGATTGATTTTAGTGATCCCAGAGCCCAGAAACACAATCTCATCCACTCGTTTAATTAAAAAAACAAAGAATTAGATCGTTTTGATATTTAAATACAATTTGCATAAGAATGTCAATTGCACTGCATTATCAGTGAATGATCTATTTTTTGCTCTTTTTAAAATATGTTTAAAACAAATAAACTAAAATAAACTAAAGCTCAACAGTTACTTCATTAAAACTGGTTTTAGATATTACCTGAAAGCTGGGATCAATTTTTAACTTTAAGTTTATTTAATGACCAAGTGGAGCAAAGTTCTTAAAAATTAAACATAAAAAAATGGAAAAATCTAAAGTAAAATCCTTAGGAAGCCAAAAAAGAAAAACAGCAACTGTATTTTCTCTTTGTGTTTGGCTGGAATAAATCTTTCAGATTATAAGTTTTTGTTCTTAAAATGACCTCTGGACCTCAGGGAGACTACGCCTCTCGGCAGGCCTGGGGACACGCCAGGGTCTCCCCGGGGGGGGCTGGGAGAGGGAGGTCTGGGCATCTTTGCTTTAGAATGTTGCCCCCTCTCCTGGTCCTGGATAAGAAGAAGAAGATGGATGGTCCTCAAGCTGCAAGTGTGACACCACTGCAAAAACAGAGGCTTAAAACAAAAAGTCATTGTTTTAAGATAAAAATGACTTTTTCTGTCTTTCAAGCAAAGTAATCTTATTCAGAAAAAAATTTCAAATGCAAAATAATCTAAGTTTGAGAAAATGTGTCTTAGTGACTCAAATTTTTTTTCCTGATTCTTGGTAAGAACATTTTTCTAACTCTAGTGGCAATTTTTGTTTTTTGCCTTTTTATAGAAAATTTTTTCAAATGTAATTATTTTTTTACTAGTTTCTAGGGGCCCTGTTTTGGAGAATCCTCAAGAGTTCAGGCTGACTTCCTTCTGAAACATCACTAAAAGGTAACAGTGGGATGCTTGTCATGGATTTCTGTGCTGTTATGTTTTTATTCATTCATTTGTAAGAAAAAAAAAATCAGTTCGAAAGAAAACATTTTTTAAGAAAGGATAAAAATAATAATTTTTTTCTTCGGTGCACTGTTCAAACTGCAATGATATATATATATATATATATTTTACTCAAAGGGATGGCAAATTGGGATCACATGCCCTCCACATCGAAAAGGACTCCTCTTTGAGATGAAAAAATATCAGGTTAACGTTCATTCCATGCAACTTCAGTTTGATGATATTAAAAAAAGCTACCTTTGTTTCCAGAAACTTTTGCTGGAGGCAGCAGATGCTTTTAGAAAAGATCTCTTTGGGTTTCATCTTTATCGAATCTGACGTTTTAATGTGTTTGCACTTTTTACAGTCCCATCTCAGAAGCTTCTCCAGAGAAATCACCATATTTGGAAGAGTTTTAACTTCCAGAAGGTGGGAAGACGTTGACAAGATGCTGGCTGCTGCTGCTGCTGCTGCTGCTGCTGCAGAGAGGTGGGGGCGCATTTGCATATGTCAAGGACAGGGCTCTCCTCTTGGAGCGGGCTGCTTCACCTGCACACTGAGGGAAGGACAACTGTAATGAGACCGGCTGTCAGCACTGTCAAAGCAGTGGCTTTAACGCTGTAAGTCAGCCATATGAAGGAAGATTACTCCAGAGACCAAATGTCTTTGGAACAAAGATGTGCATTTTCAGAAACGTTGAGACAGTGGAAATTGCTTCTGTGAAAATTCCAGCTTTTTTTCTGATGAGGAATAGCAGGGTTAAGAATATAGTAAAGTAAATCAAATATTCTGAAGATGAAGAAACATCTCCTCTGGTACCTCTTTAAAACAACCTCTAAATATATTTAAATTTCAGTAATCCTTGTCCTACGGTGGCCCTGAAGTGCAAATCACATCAACAAATCCGATCAAAGATCATAATGACAGTTAAAAAAAGCAAAAAAAGATGTAAAAATTACATTACATTTTAAAAATCAAAACAGAATTTTGAGAAACCAAAATGTAAAAAAAAAATAGGAAAAACAGTAACAATTTCCATATATAAAAAAATAAGAAACCAGAAAAGGTTCACTGAAAAAAGATGTATCCCAAAAATAGTAAAAGAACACTAATCTTTTTAAGAAAATCACTAAAAAGTTGTAAAATAATCATTTTAATAATAATTTTCTCTCCAAATATTTTACAAAAATATATCAAAATCTAGAAACAAGGGGTTCCACACAAGCATTCAGACAGGGATTGTTTAAAAACATTTCAAAGTGAATGTTTATACAGTCCAATAATACTTTTTTTTGCTAGTTCTAAGCAAATGGTTTGCATTTTTTTCATTTTTTATTGCCTAATTGGATTTCATTTTAATTACAGTGAAAAACCTGTGTAATAAGTGGAAATGATATGTGGAAATTCTCATAAAATCTAAAAGTATCACTTATTCTTAGAACATAAATCTAATTTTTCTCTCTAACTTGTTACTATTTATTAAACTTTAAGATAAACATCCTCAAAATTTCTGGACAGAATTAAGATGAAATTTTAGGTTTTTTTCTTTCTTTAGTCTTAAATCAAGTTTTTCTATTGTCAAGGGTATAGAGCGAAAGGATTTGGACTACTTTTAATCCCACTTTCCTTATTTCTAGATCCTAGCTTTTAATCAGTCAATAAAAAATCTGGACTACACCTTTCCAAGTTTTTTTCAAAATTAGTAGAGCAAAGAGAAGTTAAAACAACAAACCTGGCACAATATATAAATGTCTAAAAAACGGCTTTAAATCTTTGACCGTATCAAACAGTTTGCAGTGCAGGTATTACGGGACATCACTGTATGGGTAATTTCAACTAGAAGTTGTTTAGCATGGCAAGGATATTTCTTTAAGCTTCTGATCACAGTCATTGCAAAAGTTGGGTAGCTGCTAAATCAGCTGTTCACCACAGTTCAGGGAAAGTGTCCCTCTGCTTTCCAACCTCTTCCAAACTTAAACATCATTCAATGGAAGTTTTCCACTGTTCCAGATTTGCTCCATTTAATGACTTTCACTTGAGTTCTCTGGAGTCCAGCGGAAACGTCTTGGTGACACGTGTTAAAGAACACGCTAAATGTGGGTTCTTTGAACATGCATTCAGCCCACAGTGTTCACACTGGACAGACAGGAAGGGGCTTCTTCTTTTTCTTCTTCTACTGCTTACTAGGGCATGTCTGCCACGCAAGAGTTTTACCAGAAAAGCACATACTTGCTTTTACATAAACTTTTCACATGAAGTTGCTGCTTGACTGTGTGTTGCTGAGGGCAGCGTGAGCAGCTCCAGACTGATATACGAGTCAGCAGCTGTCTCTCTGCTTTGGATCTTTTAATGTTCAAAGCTTTTCAGATGGCTTCTGTTTGAAGAATTTCTTGGTTGTTTCATGTGTGCCAGATGTTACGACTGAATGCATCAATGGTGAGATGAACTCATTTACTTCAACACAGAGCCAGTCAGTTTGGAAAGCTTTGAATTTGGTTAAAAGTCACATTTTGTTTGCATTCCTGTGTGATACAGACGTTCTGTTGGTCTGAAATGAGGAATCGGTTTTACTGACTTCTCGTCCCACATACTATGGCAGGCGCGGCCACCATTGCTCAGAGAAGCGGGTAAAGAAGCAGAAGGATTTGTGTCCCAGAGCACAAGCAGATTTGTTCTTCATCCTTCCTCTTGTATCTGCAGATCTCTCTCTCAAGCATAAAGCGAAAGATGCAAGGAGTTCTGAAAAATATGTCACTGCTGCAGCAAATTATTAGTCAGAAGAAAATGTTGCAGTAGCAATCCAAAACTGACTGGAGCATCGATGAAGATTTCACAGGGAAGCTTTCTTGGCAGAGGAGTTTGACTAGCTGCAGACTGACAGACAATCAATGACTCCTCTTTGTGTTGCTGTACATAATTTCATGCTGACGGTGTCTGATCTGATGCGGTTTCTCTCTCCAGCAGCACCGTGTGGGCTGCAAACTCCGGTTCTTCACTGTAGGAGCTGGAAACTGACAGGCTTGGCAGTTTTTTTAATGTCCAAAGGGCTTGTTGGAGAAGTTGTTTGGTTGCGTTTGTACATGAATATTCATGTGTGTTGGAAGAAGCTCACACCTGTCTATGTGCAGCTCGCAGTGAGAGTCTGAGGGCAAGTGCTCTCTTTTTTCCTTTTGTTCCGCTTCAAAAGCTGCCCACATTCTGCTCCCAGCTGTGGGAGGCATTTCATTGTGCTGTGAGATTAACTTGGCAGACTGCAAACTGTCATGCATTTAGTCATGCTAACTTAAACAGAAACAATGAACACATCACAGGCGCTAACAGCAGCCTTCTCCGCTCTGCTGAACAGAGCTGCTGCCTCACACTCAGATCAACCTTCATTTGATGCTTTTTTACACATTTTTTGAAGGAATCGTTCATACAGCTGCCGTGTCAGCTCTTCATGCTTTTTGTATGACTGCAACTGGATAGGTAACAAAAAACAACAAAAGAAAAAACACTCATCCCGTGGAAAGACATCAAAATGGATAAATCTGCATTTTATTCAAATGAAGTGACCACACAAAGACTGATCCAAAATACAGAAATCTATTCTTCAATGCTGCTGCTATTTGACCAGTGTTCATTATCAAATACATAAAGTCCCACTCTGTGTTTTTAGTTTTGTTATGGAAGACAAACATTAAAAAATTAAGCTAAAAATTATATTTCAAAGATTTTTTATTCATATCCCTGTGAATCAGAGACAAACAAAAAAAATAAATTCAAAACAGACCGTTTTTTTTTGTAGAATACACTAGGCGAGCCACAAGCATCCACTAGTAGACGACTGGATCCATCTGCGTCTGTTTTCCTCGTCCGAGCTGCCTCTGGCTCTAAACTGTACAGCTGGATAGCTCTGATATAAGCTCAACATTTTTGTTCCACTGCTAATGTTAACTTGGGGGCGTAAGGGGCTCTAAGCTAGCGGGAGAGCATGTAAACAGAGAGCTCTCAGCAACAGGGAAGGGAAGGGGAGGGGGGATGCTCGGCACCAACAGTCCCGCCCAAACTTAGCTGTCAATTTCGAATGAACTCCTGCCGCTCTGCAGAAACGGTTCTAAAAAAACGCCAGATATTTAGATTTTGGCTAAAATAATCATAGTTAAAGATGACTAGGAATCAGCTGGTTTCCATTGATTGCGTAAAAACGTTACCGCTGCAGTGTTGCACATCAGTCTGAAGCTGCTTTTGTCCTCATTAGAATCTTTAGGAATTACGTTTATTACGTCAACGGCGGAGATAAAATTCCTGTGTTTAATGGTTAAGATGCAGCCGCTCCTTCCCATGACCCTCCACTGGCCATCCCAACCCCCCCAGCACCTTTACAGGTCAACCTCCCGTACGGGTGCATGGGACTCTTGTTTTCTGCCATTACATCTGCTGGGGACAAAACCTCCCAGTTTGCAATCACAGAAGCTCTCTCGCATTGGAATCCACACATTTGGTTCACTTCAGGAATCGGTCCGCACCAAATGAAGCTGACTCAGTCCAGACCGACGGACCTTCTCAGTCTGACTACAACCTCAATTATTCCAGTGAGAATCTCTGGAAGCCCAAACAAACTGCTGGACTGTTTATCAGCTGTGATGCCGTTTGTCTTCTTCTGACTCACAAAGATTTCCAAACTATCATCCATCCAGATAAAGTCTTGTCTTCTTCTTGCTTAGAAATATCTGCTGGAAAGCATTCGTTCACAACTGAGACTTTTAGATCATGCAAGTGAAAATTACTTTGTGCTATCTATCACTGTTGAAACTTTTTTTGGCATCAAAAGACTGAAGCATCTTCTTGTTCTTCACTGAAGCTGAGACAGTTCTGCCATCAGCAGTCCCACATCGCTGAACGCTAGCTGAGTTTTCAAGCTTCGCTTACTCATTAATTTTAGGTCATCTCTCAGCTCTTCTGTCGTAGCGTCATGACGGGTAAACAAGTCGACATCAAAACAGATTTTTTAGAATGTGCTTTTAAGTTGAAGTCAATAAATGAAGCTTTTTTTTAATTATTGTATATCCCCTTTGACAAATAACATGACAAGATTGGCTTTAAAGACATTTCTGCAAAAAAAAAAAAAAAAAGAAATAAAGTAAAATAAAGAAACATTAAGAAAAGGTCAAACATGAGAGTCTTTAACATTTTCTTCATGACAGCCCCAAGAAAATGCCCCAGGGGCACTTTTGACTTAGATTCTTTTATGCAGTTACCATCATCATCTAATATACTAAAACAAAATAAGAAAACAGTACTGAAACAACAAGCATGTTAAAGACCGACTGCAATGAAAATAGTGTTTTTAAATTTTCTTGTACCATTTTTCTGATGATAGAAAACATATATAAAGAAGATTAAGATTGACATTTGCATTTCTGAGTATTTCTTTATTCAAACTGTTATGAATAATGAGCAGACAAAACAATGCTGTTTGAAAATAAGCCTTTTTGGGACGTAGAAAATACTCTGTGCCGACCACAATCTCCCAGCTCTTAGCAACGGGGAGGGGAAGGGGGGCGGTGTTGCTTTGCACCAAAGGTCCCGCCCACAACTCAAATTTACTCAGATTTGCATTTTCACTGCTTCTACTGCTGCGCACAAACTATATCCTAGAAAACGACACAGATTTTTAAATTTAGGTTAAAAAAGGCATAATCATGATTAAAAGACCACTGGGAACGCTTTGGAAACAGAACAAAAGATGATCGGAAGGGAACTTTAATAAATCAGAAACAGCACAAACACGTTTTTCTCTTATTCTGATTTGTGTTTTTTTCAAACATAGTTGAATAAAAAAATCTTTTCAGTGTTCCATGTGTATTTATTTCAACAGTGAAACATTTTCTTTTCTTACTTTTTGATCAAGATCATAGACATGACTCTTAAACTGTGATGGTGCTCAGCCTCTGCGGACAGGATTCCTCATAAAGATGACAACAATTGTCAAAATTGTTGTGCCATATTTTAACTAGTTTCTGTGCAACACATTCGCTCTGTCAGTTTTCTGCAGCACAAAGCGACTCTGGAGTCCCCCTGGATGGAGGATGGAGACTTGAGTCTTGATTTGTTTGGTATTTTTTAGTGGGACCATTTGTTCTGTGAATCAGCTTTACTCTGTGAACAGATCCCATTATAAATCTATAAGGAGGCCTTTAGTTTCCAAAATTGCAATGATATCAAAACAAATCTATCCTGTAAGAGGAAAGTGAGAATTCTAGTGTTGACTTCAAACACATTTCCTTCTCCGTTTGACTTAATCGAATATCCTTCTGCTCTAAGTTATCGCTGGACTCAGATCCACAGTTGAATTGGAAGTAGTTTTTATTTTTTCTTAAAAAGTACTGAGTTACTTTAGTTTCTCTTTCTGATCTCTGACCTCTCTCATAAGAAAGGTATTTATGTCTGCAGAGGCGGAACGGACAAACCTCAGGAGGCCATCACTTCCAGAAATACTCCAAACAAGTGAGACTGAAGAGCAGAGAAGTTACCACAGTCAAAGTTGAAACCACCTTTCTTTTAAAGGAGAGTATTTGTTTTGGTCCTCTTAATAGAAAGATTGACAGTGCCATCTTTGTCTATTCTGCTGAACATTTTCTCTTTCTGGTTTCATCACTATACAAAAGCGATAAAAGTCAGCAGGCGGAGAAAATTCCTGTCAAATAAATGAATTTAAACAAAGCAAAAGATAAATGCAATAAAGCAAAGCAGTTCATTTGTTTGTTTTTGCTTTTAAATCTCAGTCCCAAATGTCAGGAGACTCAAAACAAAAATACAGGCTTAGAAAAAGGCAGATTTTCTTTATTTTTAAGGTGTACTTGCATGTTAGCACACAAATTTAAATTTAACATTTTCATCCTTCTTTTTTGTCTTTAAAAGCTAAAATTTCCTACAAATATTAAATATGATTCCATGTATGAAAGTGGAAGAATGATACTGTTTTATTTTGTTTCTATTCAGTTATGTAGATGTTTTCAAATTGACCTTGTTGTGCAAGTCAAAGGTGAGAATAGCTCTAGTTAAGCTTTTGCAGTAACTGTTAGATTTTTTTCACTTCAAATTTGTGGTATTTTTATTAAATTCTTAGGATTTCCAGCATTAAAACATATTTCTTTAGTTATGATGAAGCATCCAGTTCAGATTATAGCCTTGGTTTTAACAAAGCCACTCCACAATCTTAGTTTTTGACCTCAATTTGAGCTCATTCAGAAGTACTTGATCATTTTTCGGCTGCAGAACCAACATGCTCACCAGCTGGAGTTCCTAAAGTGATGGTGGAAGGCATGTCTGATAGAAGCTTTACAGATGCTGCAGGATGCAACACTTTGCAAAACAGTTTAAAGATGCACACTCAAGTAAAACTGTGTCTTTTTTAACATGTTCTTGTGGCATTTTTTCTGATGGAGGACATTTGTAAAGAAAGTTAAGCTCAAAATTGCATTTGTGAGTATTTTTTTTAACTGTTGTGAATCAGGGGCAGATGAAAAACGTCATTTGGCTTTTAAAAGTAATTCCTTACATAGACAGATGTGATCTTTTTTTATTTTCTTGAGCTACAACATTTATTGTTAGTTTCCTCTCCCAGGCTGACTGTAGGCAGACAGAAATGCTGCTGGAGGCTCCAGAGGGAGATCATGAAGAAGACAGAAATACAGCAGAACCACAGGGGAGCAAAGAGGAACTGCACTCGAAAATGACGTGTGAACGTGTCAGCTGCAGACATCTGAGAATGACATTAACTTGTCTGTTATCAGCAGAGGGGACATCAGCAGGGCAGGAGGCGAGGTGGCGGCCTCCACCGTAAGTCAATCTAGTTGGCTTTCCTCTCACTCTTCCTCTTGTTTTCGCCCTGATGAATTGTTGCTGCAGGAAGCCGTTGGAATGAACTTTATTCAGCGCAGTGGAGGAGGCTCATTATAAACAGCCTTAAATGTAGTCCCCAGGGGACCACAGGAACACAGTAAACACCTTTCCTGTACAAACTGTTATTTTAAAAGGAAGTCATTCCCTGAAGCACATACTTATACACGTGTTTCAAATCTGAAATGGTGAGAGAAAAGCATTTGTAATAAAAGGTGGAAAGAATTTAAATTTCTTGAGAAAACAAACAAAAAAAACAGATTATTTAGACAAATATTACGAATGCAGAAGTAAAAGTTAGATCTTACTAAATTAAAAGTATAAAACAAACACAAAAGAAGGAAATATGACACAAAAAACATTTGGTTGTAGTTCAATCTTGTTTAAAATCAGACTTCTGAGAGGAGGAAATAATGTCTCCAATATGAAGTGTCATTGTGACCCAGATGCCAATGATCTGATTCTTCATTTGTGAGGAAAACGACTCCACAGACGACATGAAATGAGTCTTATTAGCATGAAACCCTTCGACCGCACTAACAGTTTTTAAGGCGCTCGGAGTAATTAGACAATAGGTGCAGAGCGTCCGGCGGCAGCTGTCACAAAGTCTTTTCTCTGGCTGTCATAGTGATCCTGCGGCTCAGTCTTCAAGATGTCTTTACGCTTCCTAAATGATTCATGAGGGACAGTTGGCTCCTCAGTCAGGTCATTGAGAGTTGGCAGAGAAGGTCGACTCCGACAGTCTCTCATCCATTCTCACTTTTGTCTTTTAAAGGCTCAGTTTTACAAACATTTTTCACAGTTGCTGATTAAATTGTAAACTGGTATCGAAACGGTCAGGGTCTGCTTAGTAATTATTAATTAATTGATCATTGAGTTCAATCATTGTATTACATAATCTAATAAAAAGTGTTAAGGATGCTTTTGTTTGGATTATGCTGTTATATCTATTCTGTGTGAGTCCAATCAATCCAATGAATCAATCAAATCAAAATGTCGTCAGCAAAAAACAAATCTTGAATAGTGCTTTACTAAAGCAAACTGTCTCTTACTGTGCTCAAACATTTCATCCTCAAAGTGTTTCTAGTCAGTCATGAAGCAGCTGAATCTGGATCTTCAAAACAACTGCAGCAATAGAATATGGGAAAATGGGATGCTGTAAACTATTTGATTCTAACAAACATGTAAACCCTCGTTTGTAGACATTAGTGATATTTTTGTTTGAGATTGTTTTAGCTTCTTTTTGCTCGACACAGTTTCTTAAAATCAATTGAGATTTTTTTTTTTGTCAGATTAAGAGCTAGAATCTAGAAATAAGAAAATGACTCAAATGAGTGATAATCCTTTGGCTCTATACTCTTCACAATAGAGCAAATTTGATTTAAGACAATTCAGACTGGCATTAGTTGACATTTTGTTGGAAACAAATTTTGATTTATGTTCTAAGAATACCGGATAGTTTTAGATTTTATTTTTATTGATTTTTTTCTTCTTTTTTTTCTCTATTTTAGTTTTAGACTTTGTGAGGATTTATTTGGATAGGTCAACTTTTACCAGGATGGTATTGTCCTTTTGTTCTCGTTTCATTCTAAGATGAGTTATTTCCACTTAAATCACTAGTTTTTGGCACTAATACCAAATAACTACAATTAGAAATATAAAAACTCAAAAATACAAACCATTTGCTTAGAAGTAGCAAAACAATATATATAATGGTCTGTAAAACATTCAATTTGAAGTAATTCTATCTAAAAGCATTTGTAGATACTCCTTGTTTCTAGATTTTGATGTCTGATTAGGTTTCTTGCTAAGTAAAATGACTTTCTGCATGAACAGATAATGTACATACTTTCTAGTGATGTTCTTCTTCAGATTATGTATTATTTTTCTTTTTTCTTGTATTTTTGAGCCAACTCTTTTCACTGGGTTCCTACAGTATGCATCACCGGGTCACAGAACCAAAAGCTTCATCCATTTTTGTTTCATAGCCACAACATTTGAACTGATTACAAGCAACCACCTCAATACTTGAACTCTGCGTGGCATTTTATGTTGCACAACTTTGATGAAATGCTGCTACTATACAACATTACCATGCACTAAACCGTGTAAAAAAAAAAAAAAGCAAAATACTGAATGAAATCTGATTTTCACACAAGGACCTGCAGTTTTGAAGTTTTACTTGAACACAGTATGCAGACATTTCATCCAGCTCTTCAAAGATCATCGAGTCATGCCGCCAGAAAGTCCAACATCTCACAACAAACATCTTCTGAGGCCTTTTGGCACAACATACAGTGTGTGGGTGCATTTTAAGAGTGGTTTGCTGCCAGGCAGGTTGCAGGTCAATCAATCTGAAAAGAAAAGGCAAAAAAAAGGCAGTTTTCAAAAATATAAATGGAACACTCCACCACACCAAATAGATCCTACATCATTAGAAGCTGTTTTACACACTAAATGTGCTTTGATTGATGGCAATTCTCCACAGAGTTGTGCTCTGTTTGCTTAACCTGCTGCTTTTGACTTCTTTGTAGTTGAAATGTTGTTTTGTGTGTGTGTGTGGGTTCAGTCTGGGACCTGAACCATCTGCATTACTTAAGAGTGGACTGTGTACCTTTAAAACAGACAGAAAAAAGCTCATGGAATCAAATCTCTGTACAGGTATATTTTTCAGTATGATGTGTGTAAATCAAAGGTCTGAGGATCTGTTCAGTTGAATCTGCTCTCCCGTTTTTCTTCCTTTTGGCCTTCCTGCTGTAAAAGTTTGTGATGTGAAACCATTTGGTCCAGTTTGTCAGTTACTTCAAAGTTTCTCTTTTTACATTAGAGTTTGGTTTAGATCATCAAGGTGTTTGTTAGCTGCAGTGATAAATGAGATTTGGAATGAACTCAGGATGTGTTTCAGTCTCAGTCAGCTCCTCCACGTCCATTAAATGGAAAATAATTCCTCCTTAGACTTATTCCACAAACGCTAATGATCAGAAGAAGAGGTCCTTTGGTTGATGAAGATGAAAACCTTGAACATAAAGCAGCTCTTTTGTCTCCAGTGTTGGGACGATTCCCCTGAACCAGGGGTGTCAAACTCCAGGCCTCCAGGGCCGGTGTCCTACATGTTTTTCAACCAACTGGCCATTGAAGCTCCTGATTGGCTAAACACACCTGATCCAGGTAATCACCAGCAAATTGAGCATGATTTCTGGAAAATCAGCAGGAGGCCGGCCGTTGAGGACTGGATTCTGACACCCCTGCCCTAAACAATCCCCTCGCTGCGCTTGCTCCTCCACACCACCAGGGCCGTCATGAGCAGGGTCACCATGATGGGTACGACAATGAAGGGACCCAGGATGCGGTTCGGAGGGTCTTTGAGAAGTCGCCCAGACAGCGAGCAGTTGTGAAAATAGTATCTGTGGACTTGGATGAAGAACTCATCCACCATGCGGTTGGGCCAGTAGCAGTTCATCCCCTGCGCCACAACGTACGTGCAGTTGGTCAGGTCGCTGTAGAGCCTGCAAGTCAAAGACAAAGATCTGTGACATACAATTTCTTTTGTTTTTATGTCGAATAATAGTTTTGGTCTAGTTTTAATATACATTTAAAAACCACTTCATAATTCAAAGAGGTAAATTTGCACAAAACTATTAAAAAAAGATGAAATATTTTTATTTTGCCCTCACTTTTCAAAATATAAGAGATGCTTTAGATCCATTACATTTTTCTGCTTTAATGTTAAACATTCTAGAGAAGTTATTCAGTATTATCTAAAACTGTTAAATTAAAAACAGTTAAGTTATTTTTTGCATTTTTTTGTCACCATGCTTTTCTGTGAAACATTTACACTTTTGTTCTTCACCATTCTGCAAATGAACTGTTAAACCCTCAGACTCACGATTCTGGTGCATATTGGGTTTTTAGGTGGATAACTGCATAAATAAAAACAACAGTTTTAGGAAAAGTAGATTTTTTTCCATACTTTTTCATGTGCTTTTTTAATACAGAAATAATATCTTGTCTTTAAATGCTGCCTCACCATGTAAAGAAATCTGAAGTCTTTGCTGGAAACATCTGTGTGCTGCTGGAAATTTCCTTAATGAGACCTCAGAGACTAAATGAAGAGACTGAAGCTGCAGACCATCAAACCAGCTCATCAGTTACATGTACTGCATACATGCAAATACGGCAAACCGTGAGGGCCCTGCGGGATAATCCTCACTAGATGTTATTCTGCCAGTGACTCTTGTCATATTACATGTAATCCACCACCTGTTTAGTGAAATACATCTGATTGGACAGTGGCTTTTGATCTGCAGATCGCACAATCTAAGACTTTTGATGATGCTCTCCAGCACAAGGTCTTTCTTTGTGGAAGGTTTCAAGCTGTAAACAGCTCAGGGCTGTTTGGCACCAGAACAACAAGACTTCTGAGTGCAGGCTCGCCCCGTCTGGGTGTGTCCCTCTGCTGCGTCTTTGAAGATTTGCAAATCATTTGTGTAGGAGAGAAGGTCCTGCTGCTGGTCTAATGAGTGCCAAGCTTCTGTGTGTGGGGTGGAGGGGTGGGGTTTCAGAGCAGGAGACTGTAAGAGGGCACAGCGGGGTTGACGCCAAGACACTTTGCAAGAGACCTGCGGCTGGTTGCTGGTTCACCCCATGTTGGAGGATAGGATCAAATTCAACCCGACAGCACACAGCTTCCACTGCGTTAGTGTTCGCATGCAATTCATCAAGCTGTTGGACTCATGTTAGATAAGGCTCCTCATCAGGGAGCAAATGTGTAACAAAACATGCTCAGGATGACCTTAAAACACAAATTTCGCTTTTTTCTTTGTCCTTGGTGAACTATTAACCTTTTAAACCACATTTAAGGGATGCTTTATATATTTTACTTGTCAAAGTGCATCACAAACATTCTAACTTCTACATTTTAAAACTGTTTTGGACACAAACTGAAGTTGCTCAAAAGCAACATAAATGTGAGTTTAAGATCATACAGGTCAGTGATGATTGGATTACTGCAGAACAGATGTTTCTGTTCCTTAGCTCCTCTCACTAAAATCCTGTAACCAAGTCAACCAACACTCTCTCAAGTCCCTTTGGGCATGAGAAGATGCTCGTCAGCAGAGTTTTTCCCAGAGAACCTAACACAACAATGGATGTCATTTGATTTGACAAAAATGTACCATCTGACAGAATGTAAAGAGATCGATGTCCACTTCCTTTATAATTAGGCAAGGTGAGCTCTGAGGAGGACGGCAAGAACTTAAGGCCAAATAAGATACAGGGCTTAGTTCCGTGTTCTACACAAGAACACAGTAAAAACCCTCACTGGGATGCGAAAGCTCACAACTTCATTCCACATGTCAGTTAGCAGAAATGTCCTTTAGAAGCAGAACAAACATGACATTCTGTAGGCTACGATGGCCGGATTCTTGTTCCTGTTTCCAAGGTTTCACAGGTTAAGATGTGGATGATATTTTGGGTATAATGCGGATTTTTGCTTTGTTTTTGTATTTTGTGTTTGTTTGTTTGGTATGTTAGGAGGGCTACAGTCACACATAGACACACATTTACATACTGATGCCAGCTCCACTGCTGAACACTGGTGCCGACCTATAACCACAAGAAGCAATGAGGAGTCCAGTGTCTTACCCAGAGAAACGTGGAAGAGTGAGGCGGGAACCAAAATCAGCAATCTTCTGGTCAGAGGTTGACCACTCCACCAGCACTACTGCCGCCCCATAGTTGTGACTGAGTCTTAAAGATTTTAGAATAAAATGCAGTTTTTCAAGAAACGAACTGAAAAACCCCATGATGACACATGGAACAAATGAATGTACTTATTTAAAAAAAAAATCACAAGATAAAAAAGGCAAAAGCAGCTGAACGGGACAAGAGTATGGTGTTCCAGGTAGGCTGGTCTGTTTACCGAAGAGTACAACATAAATAAGTAAAGTCTGGACCATGAATAAATAAAAGTAACAAAGATAAGCTCTGCTGACTGAAGAAGTCATGTTCTGAGTGACGCACAGGTCTGACAGCAGGCTGAGAAAAGATTACGACGATCATTTCTGCACCGCATCACATTCTGCATATAGAGCTTTTGCTGCATTTTGTTCAATTTCTCAACAGGAGGAACATATATGTAATAAAAGCCATGCCAATACTAGAAAATTAAAGTTTGGATAAACAGATGTGCTATTTTTATAGATTCACACACTACTTTTGCTGCACCGATACTGGAAGTGGAGAATAAAGCCAACAAAAAGACCCTCACCGTCAACTTTCACCAATTATTTCTGTGTCAAAAACTCAAAGGCTTTGGAGGGCAACAAAGAGGTCAAAGTCACACCTCAACCGCATCAAGAAAAAACAGAGAAATGCCAAAGTCAATCCTCAGAAACTGCATGGATGAGCTGGAACAAAGAGCCATGACCAACAGAGCTAAGATCGTTTTAGAACCACATACTATAAGAAAAAATGATTAACTTAAAAAGCCCCAACAGTAAAGAAGCTTTATAAAAATCTATGCACCCTAACACACATTTACTTTGTCCTGCATCAGTCCTGGACTGCAGGGACCAGATTGTTTTTCAATTCAGTTAAAAAAGTTCAAAACCCAACAGCAAAACTCAAACGCTCGTGTCAGGGATATCCAAGAGATTATTTGAAATTATTATGGGATGGCAACAGGACCTACAGATTAGTCATTATTTTGTAGCAAATTGTGAAATTTGTCGATTTTCACAATATAGGTTCTCATGCATATGGAACACATACCACAAGGCAAAGTCTACAACCAAAAGCAAAGTTTTGTTGACCTTTGACCTTGGGAAGAGGCTGCCATCTTGTAAACACTTAAAAATAATAAAAACACTACAACTCCTCCTGGGGATTTTGATCCATCGCCTCCTCAATCCTTGAGATTAATCTGAAAGCTACTTGGGAAAAATTGTTGGAAATAAAGTTTGTAGATTTTAAATGGCGCTAGCGTGGTGAGCTGGCAAGACTGGTGTCTCCCGGTGGCACACATATGTTTAAATCGGAATTTTATTAAAAATGTACAAGGCGGGAGAGTGAGGGACGAATGGGAGGCACATAGCCGCCAGTGACGGTGTGTAAGGAGAGGGCGACGAGGACAGAAGAGGGTAGTGCCTGCATGGCCAAACAACACCATTCGCTGGATTAATTTGGATTTTTGTTGACTTCCGACAAAGATTTGGAGTTCAGACGACACCTTGTTCCATATCTTTTTACCAGTTTTATTTTGGGCCCAGTTATCTTCATCTTCTTTTACTGAAGTCTTCAAAAACAAATTGTTCAGTTTCGTTGCCATACTTCAGGCACGTTTCAAGTAATTTTTTAGAAGTCTTTAAAATCCTTCTCGAAATTTCCTGTGCTTTTAGCATGCTTCTGGCTTCTTCAATCACTCTGTTCATCGTCTTTGGGAGATATCTTCATAACATATAAAAACTATAAAAATAAAAAGTACGTAAGTAATTTTTGATTAAAATTAAGATCATTGTCATAGTTTTGGATGCAGTGATCATGGGCATGTGTGACAACAGCTGGAATGGTTTCAAGCTCCATGAAAGGCTGGATCCGCACCAAACATGTCAAAAAGAAAAAAAATGGACGGATGTGGAAACTGTCCTGACAGTTTTCTGAGCTGTCATATAAAAATAGATCTTTATTACTGGCACGAAGCAATGAGAGTTTCTGGGAGAAATCCCCCCTCCCCAAAAAGAAGAAAGGAACAGATCCCTCCATCTCAACCAAGGAATCCCCCCCCCCCCCCCCCCCCCCCCCCCCCCCCCCCCCCCCCCCCCCAAAAAAAAAAGAGCGAGGCTGAGCTGTCACCAGCGAGAACATCAAATGAGCTGTTCTCTTTATTTGTACTTTGTTCTTCTGCTAACTCCCAGCACCCCTTCCAATCACACAACCCCCCAATGGCCTGTGTGAGTCATTTTCTGTCTGCATAGGCGCAAAAGTGCTAAAATACTTTGTGAAGTTTGAAGGTTGGATTGCTTTCTTATATCTTTTTGGGTTGATTTTGGCAGACAAAGATGTGTGTGTGCGCACGTACACACACAAACACACACAGTTGTCACAGTTTCTTTTTTCTCAGCTCGGATGTTCCACACTTTCCTCTCGCCCTCTGTGCTGGCTTCTTATCAGTGTTTTGTGTTTTGTGAATAGAGTGAGTTTGAGCTGATCTTTGTTTTTCAAATGTGTGTGTGCAGGTAAACCTACTTCGGCTCAGTGTTGGTGCTTCCTCTAAGATGTAATTTTGCCCTTGTCGGTTTGTTTGCACATCTTCTAGTTGATAAATGAAGTTTTATGCACATTTGGGTAATCAGTTTTTTATTCAAATAATTACTGCAGGACCAAACCAAATGACACCTGAATGAATTCTGCCCTTCCGCAACTATGACACTTCATAAACCCGACGCTTCTGATACATTTGGGAGGAGCTACTGTCAAACCTTTTAGCCTCATTTATGCATTAAAGAGTTGACAGTTTCTCTAATTTCCAATATATGGAAGACAGATTATTTTGAAAAGGATCAGTAATCACATCTCCATCTCTTCACAAGATCACTCTGAAACTCTCCCAGTACTGTGAAGTTCACATTTACAACTGGAGCCATGTCTGGATGACGGACGATTTCAGTGGTACTTCCGTCTCTGTGGCCCAGTTTGACGACCTGCTGTCCCCACATTAGTGAAAGGAGGGAAAAATAAAAACGAAATTAGATGCATTTGTGATTCTTATCTCCACGAAAATTAGAAATATAATACAGTTCTGGAGGAGATCGATCAGATTCTCCTCTGTGTTAGTTTTAGACCCACTGATTACATCATCAACGCGTCATGGGCTAAAGCGGAGTTCCTGATTGGGTGAAGAGACACATATTCTTCATCAAATTTCAGATATAAACTCTGGAAACATTGGAACATCAGAATATTTGCCCCGCCATGTTGTCACACCACCCAAAACGCACTGCCGCTAGCCCATCACACCTGATGCTGATGCTTAAAATGTGCTGCAAGCCCTCTGATTGCATCGGTACATTTACTTAACTTTGAAACTGGACACCTCAGAGACAAGTTTGTCCAGTGAGTATGGTTTTGTGTGAATGCAAGTACTTTTTTTTGTCTTGTCTGTGTTTTGCTTTTATATTTATTCATTTCATTTGGTCTGTACACTTTTAAACTGTTCTGAAACATAAACCTGTTTGATCTCAATTTTGCAGCAAATAAATGATCAAATTTCCCAATCGAAAGTGAGGTTTTTTGAACAGTTTTTTGTAGAATTTTAGGTATATTTTGAAATTATTGTGTAATGTAATGAAAAAAATATGTTAAATAAAAGTTGGGGTTGTACTAAATAAACATCAAGAGTTATCACGAAAAATGTAAATTATAAGAAGAAAATTGTAAAGTGGTAAAAATTCTCAAAAAGGCTGTTGAGGTTTAACAACCAAAGAAAAATACTTCTCTTCTACCACATGATGCAATGACAGTATTTCTATGAGAGTGAACGTTGCTGATTTCCAAGAAGGAAAATACAAAGACTCAAAGAATAACATTTAATTAACCTAAAGAGAGCGTTCAGGTTTGTGAGCAGTTCAGATTCAGCTGCTCCAGCGGACGAGGTTTGATCTGAGGCTTTTAAACCTCTGAGATTCACCAGACATAAAGTATTTCTTACTGGAAGGATTACTTCTCTCCTGGCAGCTATAAAATTACACTAAGTCTGGAAAACCAACCGCCTGGGGCGTCATGGTTGATCCTGATATGCTTATCTTCAAGATTAAGCCATGAAAGTCTAAGTACGCATGGCTGGTGCAGAAAAACTGTGAATGGATCATTAATCCCAATTTCTTAACTATTTTTTAAATATATTTTTCCTTAATTAAAGCAAACATGTATTTTGCATTAATTTTATGTTTTTTTCTGTGTTTACTGTCCTCTTAATTATATTTTTCTTTCAATTCTGGAATAATATTTTCTTTTTGACTTTGATCATTTTATCTCTTTTTTTACACTTAAATGATTTTCTTAATTTCTACAATAGAATCTACAGTTATGTTGAATCAAATTGTAATATCTGCACAAAAAAACTTAAACTTGATTTCTTAGATCAGAGAATAATAGGCATCGTCTTGTTTGGGAATATATTCAGGAAAGTATTTAAGATAATTAGATTGTTTTGCCTCATCAAGTCTCTCAAAAACATGATAAAATAAAATCAAATAGCCCACTCTTCAAATAATACCTGCATTGTACAGGGAATAATGAATACTTTGGGACAGTTACTTGAAAATTGATGTTTTTTCCTGTGAGACGAAGAAAACAAACTGCTTCCTGTTCTATCACGATCCAGTGCTTCTATCATTGCGGGCTAATCAAGGCTCGTCTTAAGCGAATGTGAAGATCCTTGTCCTAATTCTATCAAAGTTGCGTTGCAGCTTCGGGCATTCAGAAATCCAGGCGATGCTGGATGTTATTCTCTCATTAGAGCAAAGAAAACATACAGACATCCGTTTATAATCACCAAGTCATCAGCCGTTTAATCACACAGCTCTGCAGAGAGGGAAGCTTAGCTAACTTTCAACACTATTTAGCCCGCTGGATTCATCTGGTCTGGCTTTGAAAGTTAAATCTGTGTGAAAACATGCAGCAGCGCCGAACAGCATGCATGACTTCCTGACCGAAACACCCTCCAACAAACCCACTGGCAAAGACACTTTTGCACAGCAAAGAAAGTTCTTTTTAACTCTGGAAGACAAAAAAAACCCAAAAGATTTATGAGTTGAAAGAAGACAATTAGTCTTACAGACAAACATAATAGTTGTTTTCAGACTGCTGCATTCTGAGCCTTTGCATGCATTACTCTGTCTGGATGCAGACTGCAAGTTTGAGGACTTGCATCCAATGCATGGATCAGTGTTGAACACAGTAAAAAAAGAACCTGAACTGCTTCTGGTCCAGAACTGTAGTCATGCATATATAAGTCATATCAGGTGAACCCACATTTCCAACAGCAGCTTTGAAGAAGCCACAACCCCCCAGTCATTAAATCCAGAAACTCAGAGGAGGACTAAAGGGATTGAGGAAGCCAGACTCCGATTCATTTCTGACACCAGAAACTCAGCAGGGGGTTCCTGATTACAGACACGGAATATAAAAATAAATATCAATATGAAACCACACCACAGACTGCAAGCTGTTTAGCTGTGGACTCTTTTGTGTCCTGGTCTTTTATTCAGAAAAATATGTCAATGCCTCCGATCCAACCAGATCGATCTGTCAGAGACAAGTAGTTAATGTAATCGATCTATAACATTCAAAAATTGTTTCTAAAATAAATGAATCTATAATGAATCTTGAGAAAATACCACTTGGATTGAAGCACAGTAGGTTTATTTTAGAACAAGGAAAATTAATTTAGACAGTGGGCTGAACTTCATGAAACTAAAATGAAAATAAAATTCCATTCTTTATTGTTTTAATATTATTATTTATTATTTATAAAGTTACTTGTTTGCTTGTACACTTATTTAATTTACCATGATTATCTTAGAAGAAATACAAGGAATCTGGAAAACTTTACCTGCATTGTTCAGTAACAGGTATTTCTCTGAGTCACACTGGTTGAATTTTTGGATAAAGATGTCCTGGACTGATTTCATGTGAGTGAATCGGATCAGATCGTTCAAAATAAATGAATCGTATCACCAACCAAAGATTATGATGTGAATCCAATCATTGTTAAAATAAATAGTTGCACCCTTAAGGATTAACAATAATTAATAAAGGTTTAAATACAGAAATACAGGTTGTAAAAATAATTCGTTTACAGCCAGCGGGTTGACTATTTTCTGTCAGACCTGGAAAATGGCTGAGCGTACACTTTTGTCTTTGTTCGCTCAAAGATACCAACTTCTTTTACATTAAGTTAACTAGAGTCGATCAGAGTCAAATTACTATCTGTACCAGTCTGTGAGTCCAACTGGTCTCAAGTGGTTTGGTAGAAGTTTTGTGTAAGTGCAACTGCATGGGGGGGGGTCTCTCAAAAAAATCAGTCCTTGCACTACACAAAGTGACCAAACTCATAAAAGTACATTCTTTCAGTCTTAGAACATTCAAACCACAATTTTGCAGTTATAGTTTCCCCAAATCCCCGTGTGTAGCTTATTAGTTTGAAGTAACTGGGCTCACATATTATTATTATAAGTACAGTTTTTATTTGTTATGTACAAATGAAGGTCATGAAATAAAGAAGTGGTCCTCTGTAGTTTGTGGCCATTTGTCACTCTCATCTACAGTAACTTCACCAGGAGAAATGACCATTTTGCAATTTAGGATCTATTATAATCCCAATTTTACATTTATTCACCATAATGTGTGCGTGTAAATGTTTTAAGACAACCTACTAATAAAAAGTATTTATTTTACCTCCTAAAAACCCCAACTGGCTTCTTTAATGAGTTCTCAAGGAGCAGCGATTAAAACGTGTTGAACTCAACTGGGATGCTCCATCAAAGACTCTACTCCATACATTTCCTCAGATGTCTGACACGCTTCCACGGATTTACGGGTGTAAACAGACAAGCGTTTCTGATCAGCTGTAGTGAGCTCCACCATGGTCCTCAAACATGCTCATGAAGCCGAGCGAAGGCAACGGATATCAAAACTCCCTTTGAATCTGTCTGTGCGATGCATTTTAGGCTGCAGACACTTTTCTTCCAACTTGTTCTTAGTAGTTTTTCTCTATACAGAATGGGAAATTTTATTTACAGGCCCAGCAGTTCTCCCTTAAGGTCTGTCATTCTCAAAAGGACATGTAAAACCTTTCATAGGAGCATAAATATGGAAATCAGGACTAAATCTACAGTGCATCCGGAACGTATTCCCAGCGCCTCACTTTTTCCACATTTTATGATGTCACAGCCTTATTTCAAAAGGGATTAAATCAGTTTTCTTCCTGAAAAATTCTTTGAAAAACACCCCATAATGACAATGTTGAAAAAGTTTTTTGAAATTGTTGTAAATGTATTAAAAATGAAAAACCTGAAAAATGATATTTACAGAAGTATTCACAGCCTTTGCTCAGTACTTAGTTGCTGAAGCTTTGGCAGCAATTACAGCCTCAAGTTGTTTAGAATATGACGCTGCATGCTTGGTACACCTTTCTTTAGACAATCATAGTTATTGGAGCATTATTTTTATCATTATTAGAGTTATTGTGGATGATGTTAACCTGAAGGGTCTAACCACCATCTCCACCGCCTCAATGGTTGGTCCACCTTCCATCAAAGACAAATCCACTTGTAGAACAAGCTTCCCCAAGCTCTTGATCTACATTTGTCTCTTCTAAGTGAGTCTCCAAATGATGGATGTCTGCTGCTGCATCCGTGAACACAGAGTGGAGAGCGGTTGATTAGAACACATCAAACTGGATCTGTCAGGAACGCTCCCTCATGTCAGTGGAATGAGATGCAGAAACGTCCATAAGAGACAGAATGACAAAGACAAATAACTGACATGAAGATGTGTGCTCTGCTGTTGGATTTGGTTATCACTCCTAGCAGATCAGTATTAATGATATGAACTATTATTTATATGTGCCTTTTTTGTTTACATGATTCTGAGACAAAACTGGGCTGATGGGTTGAAATGAAATTTTAAAGTGGAACCACATCTGTATCCTTTTCTCCAATTGGAATTGTGTTTCTGTCTACCTTCCATCTGTAGTAAAACAAGATCTGCTGCATTTTACTGCTAACCACAGACAGGTAGAGAAGCCAACTACTCAAATGACAGTACAATTACTTTGAGGTTCAAAGAAGAAAAAACATTGTCATCCAATTTATTAGTTTATTATTAATTAGTGTCAGTAAGAAGGCAGCTGGTAAAAGTAATCGATTTATAATCTAAAATGTATTCAAACCAAGGGAAATTTCTGAACGCTGGATCTCTGAGGAAATAAGTGCCTTGAGATGGGACTGAAGGAAAGCTGAGAGAAAATTTAAGAAGGATAGACTTCAAATTTCCTATGATCTCCTTAGGAACAAACTGTATATGTATAATGAAGCTGTCACAAAAGCTAGAACACAATTTTACTCTAACATTATCTCTTCTGCTTCAGGTGATCAGATGGGAGTGGGAACTTTATGGAGAGCTCCATGGAAAATTCTGAAAAGTTTTATGTATTTTTTATGGATAAGGTTGCGTGTATTAGGTCCTCTCTTACACAATGTTCTACTTATTCTCATTTCATTGGTGTCTCTGAGTAACAACGGGTGGTATCAAGGCTAAAGCTAGCTGGGTCCTATTGTGATGTTCTGCTCTCTGAAGTGCAGTTCCTAGTAGTGGTTTATGCTAAAAACAATGAATGACTACTGAAACCTTTGTATGTTTTTTTGCAGAAAAATCCCAGCAGGTTTAACAAACTGAGACTGCTACATAAACAAACATCCCGGTCTTCGAGGAAAAATCTTGACGAGCAAATAAAGTCTTTGCACGTTTACTGTAAAGGCTGTTCGAGAGCTCTTTAGTCGTACGGAGCTGCAGCATCACTTCAAAAGCAAAGCAATGTTTATTCACTCATCTGCAAGCCCAACGGCTAGCATTTATAAATCAATTAGCATGCATTCATGTGATAATCTCTGACCTTGTACATGTTAGTCATGTTTGATTTGTTAAACAGCACCGTGGCTGCACTACAGATGAAGTAAACTGTTGAAAAGATTTACGGCCTTCATTTGATTGAAGGCAAAACAGATAAACAAAACGTTTTTACTTGGAATCTGCAGCAAAAATCCTGACAAGCAGCTCTTTTAATGAGGATGTTTTTCCAGAATCTGAACACAGAAAAATCATGCATCATAAGCACGAGTATTGATTTTATTTTAATCTACATCTATACAGCTCGCATGTCAATGCAGAGGCGAACAGCAGTTTAACTAAAGAGATGCATTAGTGTGAAGAAATTTGGCTTTCCTTTCTTCTAAATAGGATGAAAAAATGCCTAAAAAGGAGGATCATCTCTTAAATGATGTATAAAAATGCTTCTTTCTGCATGCAGTCCTGCAGTTCCCCTTTTCTGTCATTATTGCAATATTTACTATATGTCTCTACTAGCCTTTCTGAATCTCCTTTATTCATTGTACTTTTCTATTTCAGGGATTTCAATGCAATATTGTAATAATTACATGCCCAGTATGTAAATTGCAAACGGGTATGTTTTTCTTTTCTGGCAAAGAAAACCGGGAGTTAGAGCCAACTTTAACAAGCTTGACTTTATACACAAATGCAAAGCAGACAGGGGAGTCATCTCATTATTTAGAGGGATGCAGCATTTATTTCAGCAGAGAGCAGAGCAACAATACCTGCTTCTCCACAGAAGTTTTACTCCAACACACTTCTGCTGATCTCACTTAAACTGTAATCCTAAAGAGCCATGTCACTCTTATTTATCCATCCATTTCTAAACCTGCTTGACCCCTTCTAGGATCTCAGGGGATGCTGGAGCCTGTCCCAGCTACTGTTGGTCAAAGGCAGGATTCACCTTCAATGGTTTTCCAGTCTGTTGCAGGGTCACAAGGGGACAAACACACTCACATTTACATCTTAAGGGGTAATTTAGAATCATCAATTAACTTCCATGAGGAAAACATTAAAGACCAATCCAAGATTTGAACCAGAACTTCCTTGCTCAGCCAGAGTGCTAACCACTACACCACCATGCAGCTCTTGTGAGCCTTACACCAGATTTACAATGGTCCACTGGTGGTGCATCTCCCTAGTGTTGATGTGCGTTATTGCGTGGGCACCTTTAATATAAAACAACCTTTTAAACGTTTTATTTTGAAAGTAAGCCATCATCAGTGGGCCTGCATAAAGCTTGCATTGTGGAGAATTGACATGAAACACAGATATGATGGAGGACATATAAAAATTCTGAATGATAAATGAATGTTCAATGACCTTGTGTCAATGCAACAAAGACAAAAGCAGGTTTTTGGGTTGTCCGTTTCCTTATATATTAGGATCATATGAACACCTCAAGGGATGTCATGAGAATGGGACGTAACATTGCCTTGTGTGTGGCAAGCGTATCGTAAAGTGTAAGATAGTGTAAGTTACAAGCAATTATGATGTAAAGGTGATGGTGTCAAACGTAGAAAAACAATCCGCATGAACATTCTCGCCCTACGAGCTCTCTTAACAGTCTCCAACCTTGTTATGTCATGTGAGTCACCTGCGTTCTCTAGATAGATTTGCCCTTTTTTCCATCCTCAAAGCCTGTATCCACCCGTAGGGAGGATTGTGATGAAGCCATAAGATCATTCATCTTTTAAAGTAGTTTGTAGTTTTTTTTATTTTACTCAATGGAAAAACAAAAGGATTTGGGCTCTTAAGCTGCACTTTTATCATCACAGTAAGCAGGAGAACATAATGAATGGAAACTACTGAATGTGGAGGAACCCACCACTCTGCCTGCTTAACCAGCACTTACAGCCATTAGGGCTCACACCACTGAGACCTAAATTAGACAAAGAGAGATGCTTTGTCATCGGGGGGCACTTCACTTAACAAATGTTCAACGATATAAACTCTTATGAACTTCTCCTGGGTCTCCAGACTTAACATTTGATCTAGCTAGTCTCTGATTCTACCATTAAAGAAGAGACCTTTTTCTTTATTGATTTGAAGCGATTTCTCACACCAAACCTCTGCAGACCTCCAGGTTCATGCAGCACATCAGCAAATATGGTGGTTCAGCTGCTGGATATGCCAGATGAGCAGAAGGAGAACAAACGTGTTCTTAAAACAAAAAAGGTTAAAACTCAAACCATGACTCGTTCTTTATATCCTCAACAATTTTATATATACTGTCTTTGCCTTTCGTACCATTTCAAAAATAGTTGCTTTAACCTGCAAAATGAAAATTTATGTCCAAAAGACTTAAATACAATATAATCCTAATTTCTATCTTTTATTTAAAGAAAATGTGTCAGTTACTCAGCCCAGTGCATGACTTTGAATACCCACTCCAATGAAAAATGGGTTTTTGTAAATGTTCTTGTGGCATTTTTTTACATGGAGGTCATGCATAAAGAAAATTAAACTTAAAATTACATTTTTGAGTATTTCTTTATTCAAATCGTTTTGAATCAGGAGCAGACAAAAAAATCCAGTCTGGCTAAAAACGTCCAGCTGGATAGCGCCAATATTGTTGCACTAGCAATGTTATGTTGAGAGTGTGAGGGGCTGTAAGCTAGCAGGAGAGAGTGTAAACAGAGAGCTCTCAGCAACGGGGTGGGCAGGGTTGCTCTGAGGCAAATTTCTAATTCACTGCAGTCGTTCTACAGAAACTGTCCCAGAAAACACAGGTTTTTTGATTTTGCGTAAAAACAACATAATCAGAATAGAAAGACCACTGGGAACACTCAAAACAGACCAAAAGATGATCAGACAGGGTCTCTAAAGATCATGTCTTTTTTTAAACCGACAGTGTGATGTCCTTAAATTCAGTTTCTGACTGAGAGACAATGATTTCCCTCCATGGAAGGGCAGATATTTTTTCCAAGCACATTATATTTTATTTCTGTGCTGTTAGAGTTTTGTCCATGTCTCCTGCCTACAGAGATTCCTTTAGATTCATGGATTTTTGTTGATTTTTTATCCTATGAATTTGACCACATTCAGCTCTTTGAGTAAAATAATGAATAAATAATTTTATAGGTCCATGAGAATACCAGGCAACTATCTTTTTTGTAGAATAATGGAGTGCTTGGAAAAAAATAAAATAAAATAATTCCCCAATCGGGCAAAAATTTAGGAATAAAAATATAAGAGTGAACACAAATTTCTCTTTCCAAAATGAGAGCATTTTTGTTGCACTGTGGGATAAAAAAGGCTCCATATGACAACATAAATGTGTTAAGCTAAGTTTCACACCAAAATAATTGCAACTGAGACAGAAAATGCTGGAAAGCATGAATATCCCCGTTTTGATGAAACATGGCAGCACAGAGCGTGCCTGACGGGGTGGAGGATTGGTTTTCTGACGGATGCTGCTCTGCGTGAGTGGCAGCGTAGCTTCACGCGTGCAGAGCCTCCTTTGTGCTTTTAACTCACCGCCGACATCCAGGATGCAAATCTGAAAGGCTCGCCAAGTCTCTCATTTTCAGGCCCAGTCAAACCTGCAGCTGCTTTCCATCTACATTCTCAAATGTGCAGTCACTGCATGCACAGAAACGACAGCTGCTTTTTTTAAAACTGCAGCTTAAAGTGAAAAAGTCTTTTGATGAATAAATAAAAGACCCTAACAGCTGCCATTAGGACATTTGCTTGCTTGTATGGTATCATTTGCATTGTAAACAACAGAGCTCTGGGATTCTCTGCTTGTGTGTCTCACAGCAGCTTGATGATTAGCGCCGTCACTGAGCCAGACAGACCCCTGCTTTGATTGAATGAACCAGTCTGGATGTTTCAGTTTCCCCCATTTATCCCAAAACTCTAAACTTGCAGTTTTAAGGATAAAATAATGAGTCTGCACTAATTCTTCATTTAGACTATAACAGAAAAGGGCAAATTTTCATTTTAATTATTGCTTTTACTTGACGGTTTTGTGGCTTTTGAAAGAATTGGTTAGACTGAATGGATTTAAATGAAGCAGCCTTTAAACTGAAACACTATCAAGCATTAAAGTTGACTTGTTAATATTAAAACGACTTAAATGTTATGACTTAATAGGAACATGTTTAGTGCTTTATGAAGGGGAAGCAGAGAGCAAACTTAAGATGGGTGCTAACTCACATCATGTAGTAGAGCAGCACCCAGTTGTTCTTTAGAGACACTCAAACGCCATCTGATGTGAATTAGAGACATGTCAGGGTGCAGTTTGTTGTTTTTACTCCGAAAAATCAATTTTTTACTTTTCATTTCTTAGTTAGAGCTTTTTTTTGTTTGTTTGAGCTTTAAGATAACATTTTCACCAAACAAATGTTACTGCTTTCCCTTTACTTCGATTAATTCTACTAATTATTTAAAGCTAATATCAGTGTTTAACAGTGAATTGTGTTCTTTTTTCTGGATAGGTTACAAAGTCCATCCATTGATTTTTAACAGTTTTTTAAGTTTTGGAACTTTTATACATGCAAATTATTTTATGTCTGTCCTTAACATAAAGGGATTTCTACTTATTTCAAAGACAATTTTTGATTATGCACTTTTAATTTTACAGACAAAAATAATTTGATGCAAAACTTTAGAAATTAGATTATTTGATCTAAAAAAAACAGTTTTTTCTAAACCTACTTTAACAAAGTTTTCTAAGATCCAACGTCTCTGTGAGTTACAGTAATAACAATCGGTGCTTTTCATCAGAGCAGAGACAATGCTGCTCGTGAAACCAGAACATCTAAGTCAAAGGTCAGATCTGTTGGAGACCCGCCTAATTGGTTTCTCCCTCCAGAGTGGCGGAGAGCGGCGGGGAGTTTACAAGTCCTCAGAGGTAAAACGGCCGAGGCGGCACAATGCAATCATCGCACATCTGAGGCCAGTTTGAATTGGGGACAACTTTAATTTTTTGCAGTTTGCCGTGATGTAATGTTTACGTAACCATTTAATTGTCCCAACTGATGCTGAATTACTCCCATACTGTTGGAACAACTTGAAAAGTGGCGGCAATCAATGAGTAATTCCCAAAATTTACCTTTGAAACAAACAAAATACTTTATCGATAAAATGAAAATTTCCTAACTTTGTTTATTTTTGATTTGAATCTATTTTGGTAGTCAGAGTGGGGTTACTCACTCAACTGTGTCCTCCCAGCTACACCAGTGCCTCTGATCCAGCTTCTGCATGTCCAGCTTGAACTTGGCCAGGCAGAACTCCTCGATGGCAAACTCAAAGTGGGACCCACAGCCCTGGGCAGAGACACACTGAGACACTGCTGGGAAAAGACATGACAAGAGACGAAAGAAAAGAACAATCAGTCCAAAGCTGGTTTCTGTCCATCCTAAATACAACAAGTTCTGCTGCAGGAAGTTATCCATCCCCGCCTTAGACCCACTACAAGGAAAAAGGTGTTTTTAACATGTTCTTGTAGAATTTTTCTCATGATTGAGGACATATAAAGGAAAATTAAGATAAAAATTGCATTACTGAGTTTTTCTTTAATCAAATCGTCATGGTGTAGGTGCTACAATTATTGGGCGACAAGCTCCTTGTTCCGATGCATCCACTTGCAGACAAATAGATCCGTTTACGTCTTCCTTTTCCTCATCTGAGCTACATCTGGCTCATCTGGACAGCTCCAATATTGTCATTTTTGTTACACCGGTGATGCTAGATTGAGGGTGTGAGGGGCTGTAAGCTAGCAGGAGAGCATGTAAACAGAAGGATGTTAGAAAATGGGGGAAGGCTTAGTACTTCCTTCAAAAACTAAGAGGCAAATGAATCTTAAGTAAGAAGTTTGTTTGTTGTGAGAAAAATAATATTTTCAAGAAAGATTTTCAAAGGTAAAGTTATCTTATATTTTGGCTAAACATGTTTTAGTGACGAGAATTTTTTCTGAAAACAAGAATTTTTGAAAATGCCATCTTCCTAACCCTATTGGCAGATTCTTTTATTATTTTTTTTGGTTATTTAAAGAACCTTTTTGGCTTATTTCAGAGGGGACTGTTTTTACAGTGTGCTGCTTTGCAGAAACTTTGTCCTATGAAATGAAATGACAGGTTTATAGCTTTGGCCAAAAAAGAAAACAAAAACCAGCATAATCATAATGCACTCGGGTTTCTTGGGACAGGATTATTTGTGCCTAAACCTGAATGCATCTCTATTGCTCTTGAACTTATCAAGTTCTCATGGTTGAAAGCCCGACTTCATCCCTGCTGCAGCTCATCTGTGCCTTCCTGGGTAATTTTCTGTGAAGGATGACCGCTACTTGATTAAAGGCGGTTTTTCTTCATCTTCTTGATCTTCTCCTCCTCACCACAGCACCCACAAAGACCTTCCTCTGCACTGAACAGGAGCCAAGAGCAACAAGCCCCCACACTGAAAACTTTAATAAAGTTGGTCATTTTTTTTATTTTTGTTAATTGGAATTTAAGTGCAACAATCACAGTAATTTTCCTAAATTATATATAATTATAGACTAACCCTTTCAAATAACAACTACATCATCCCCAAATAAATAAACCGTAACCACTTTTTAAGTTTGGCCAACACAAAGATGTCTTGTTTTCATATAAAAGTCATTTTTAACTGATGACCTATAAATTTGCAGGACTTTAAAAATATAACATGCTTGCTGGAACATTGACCAAACCGCAGAAAAGTAACTCAAACACATCCTTTCTATAGCAGTATGCTCACAAGTACATTCGAAAATCCCACTACATGTTTCCTCATCACTCTTCTGTCTTAGACTCCCACTCTGGTGGTTTGTCCCACAAACAGGAGGTACATCTTTACATCTTTACATCTTTTGTTGCTTGATTTTCAGCCTTAATATAATATTTCTGGTTGCACCTTCAAAAATTATTTTTATTTTGTTTTTCTAAAGGAAATTTATGCTACAAAGATGCACAGTGACTCATTTTTAGTTAGTGCCCCACAGTTTTTGTAATTTTTTTTTTTTCTGCAGTGTCTTCAAACAGCCAAATCTATGACCCAGCCAGGATGTCTTTCAAGCAAACCAACATGTTTCCTCGTCAGCGGAGCACACCGGATGAGCAAAGCCTCCGGGGCTTCTCTGGAGACGACCCCTCCCCCCCTGGAAACCACACAGACAGAAAGCTCAGGTTCCGGTTTCTGGACAGAAAGCTTCAGAACGCTGAGAAACACTGTCCTCAAAAAAAAAAAAAAAAGACAAAAAATCATAGTCATCTGAACACAATCCTTGCAGAAAGACAGAGCAGCCAGTCTCTATCTTTCTCTGTTTTAAACCACCTGCAGAGCCTGAGTTTTTCTTACAGTTTTAGCCTCAGATTAGTAAGCTTTTAACAGAAACAGTTTATTTCCAGCTCCAGTTGATGGATGCACGTGAACACATCTACTAAACAAGTCCCTTCTTTTTCTGCAATAATTCAAACTTGTTGATGTAAAAAGGTCAGATCTGTGAAGTCCATGAAAATGACCTTGAAGAGTCTAAGCTACTGAAGAAAGAAAGGTCCTGGTTTAGTAATCTTCCACTTTTACTCTTTAGAAAATTCAATCCTGCTGATCGTGACCATTTTAGAAAATCCCAGCCAGACCGGAGAAGTGAAGCAACCATGATGGAAAATGACTCATTTATAGAAAAGTGGTCCTGAAAGACGAAACAAAAAAGTCTTGTACCATTGTTGTATGTGTGGTACGAGTGATGCTGTCGTCCGGTGTCTTTTAAGCCACACTAGTCATTACTGAGGCTCTTTACTGACCGCTCAAAGGTTGCATGCTTGGGGTGTCCATGTAATATGCAAGTGTCCATGAAATGCCCGTAGGACATCACAAAAAGTACGCTCTGATTGTCGTCGGAAAGCCTGAGTGTCGCACGTGTTAAGCTAACAATCCAGTTCAGGGAGTTTTTACATGTATATTATAGATGTCTGATGAAAAACCAAACCAGTTTTTAAACTCATGAAGAAATTAGGAACAAATCCTTGCCGGAATCCAAACTCTTTCCTCTCCCATGTTGGATTTTCCATTTCATTACATAAAGGGCAAAATAGTCCCCTTAGAAATGATGAATGAATCCATGGGAGGAAGCCTGCGCTGTGCAGAGCTCATAAATCCTACGCCGGCTGAAACACACGTAAATCTAAGGATTTACACAAAAGCTTGCATGTGTTGTTGAGTTGTCTCTTAATAATCTTTTGCAGTGTAAACGTATACCACATATCATTTAAAGGATTTTTGCTCATATGAAGTGAGAAACTCCATAACCTGCATGATGGAAAAAAGACAAGAAAAAAAGACTTTTCATTCTTTACTTGTCATTTGACTTCCTGAAAGGATCGACCTTTGTTTTGGTCAGACAGACAGACACCTGCAGGCTTTTAAAGGAAATGATCACAGCGTAGGACATAGATGGAGTGACCGTAGAATGTGATGGAAAAAGAAAAGCTTGAGTAACCTGATGTGTCCTGCTTTGCTGGATTCCATCATGAGCACCTTCCCTGCAGCCATGCTGCATAAAACACATCTCACCAAGTACTTGTGTTTAGTTTTCTAGTTCAAAGAGCTTATTGCACTCAATATAAGACTGAACTAAGATCCTCGTTACTTTTCAGAGAGATGTAATTACTTGTTTTAAGAAAATAGAACTGCGTCATTTAATTTTGACACAATTTTATTTTAAAGCAAGATCTCTGAGAGAGGCTGTGGTAGGGCGGTCGTCCTCTGATAGGAAGATTGCTGATTCAACTCCCACCTTGTGTGGGGTTTTGGACCCTGCTTAATTGTTGGAGTTCTGTTCTGGTTTCCACTTCCTGTTTTATTTTGTTGGTTGTACTTCCTGTGTTCTCCTCCTAGTGTGTGTTCTCTCCCTCCTTGATTGGCACACCTGTTTCCACTTACCTCATCCCTTCCTCCTTGTTATAAGTCTTCGTCTCCCCTGCACTAGTTGTCGGGTGTTTTTTTTTTTTTTGTTGCTTCTAGGACTTGCGTTCTATATTTCGAGTAAGTGTTTCAAATACATGAGAGACTTTGCATTTATGAGTTCTGTCTGCTTCTGTGTCCGCACGTCAACCCTGACACCTTGCCCACACATGTGTCAGTGTTTTTGGGCAAGGCACTGAACCCCACATCACTGCTGATGGAAGGTTGGCGCCAGAAAAGCACTATACAAGTAAAGAAATATTTTTTTATATAATCCAGAGCTCAGAATTACATCACCACATTGACAGATTCATATTTTTCACATAAACCTTTGAACTTGAGTTGATATCTTACTTTCTGTACATTTTTCACAACTTTCTCTCTAATTTAACTAAGTTTTATCACTAAAACGCCAACTATTCTTACATGTGGATCGCTGCCTGTGTGTGTTAGATGAAAGCAGAGGAAAGCAAAGGTCTTAGCTTGTCATTTTTAATAAAAAAGCAGAGGTTCTGTGTATTCAACCATTCTGGTTCTTAGCTTTATGGGAACTCTTAACTGGAATGGAAAAACTTTTTAAAAAAAGAAATGTATTCAATATAAATATATAGTCCCAAAAAGTTCACTTTTATATTGACTCAGCAGGTTCTGAAGCTTAAACAGATCTGTCAAATCAATTCTAAGTTCCAGACACAGCAGTGAAGAAGTGGGTGAGGAGCCTGGAATAAAGGTCACTATTGACTGAAAACTCCATTTCCTTGGGCAACCACATATTGATCTGGAACTGCAGCCACATCTGAGGCCACCTTTCAATCTAAAAAGCCTGAACATCTGCATCGAGCACCGCTGGCTTCGTCCTCTTCCACATAGAAACGAATGGACCAACAAGACCTTTAAAACACACATCCTATTGAACTCCTGCTTACAGAGACTGAAAACTCATTTTGATTTCTACAAAACCTATGATCTCTTTAATCTGCTCTTATTAGTTATTTTCCTTTTTGTTTATTTTTCATGGCATGCTTTATATACCAGAGCATGCAGAGTAAAATACTACATCTATTGGCAATCCATCACAGAACCCCAAGAGGGGAAAACAGACAAGCAAACATCCAGGATGACATTTACTTCTGTCAATTAAGAATCACCAATAAACTCAACATCCAAGTCTAAGTTGAAGAACTGTAGAAGGCCTGGGTTCAAATCCCTGTTGGGTTTTTCCTGCATGAAGTTTGCATGTTTACTTATTTCAAGGCCCCTTGAAATAAGTTTAAAACGTATTCCCCACTGGCAGATTTTCTTTAAAAAAGAAAGAAAAAAAAAAACAAAATTTGGAGAAAGAAAAACATCTTACCAGAAATTCTTCTTTTGAAACAAAAATTCCAGTCGTTTACTAAGATTATTTTACTATTAAAAAACTTATATAAGATTTTTCTCGCAAGACAGGAAACAAGACTATTTTATTGAAAATAATTCTGTTTTTGATGTGTCCAAGCATGTATTTCCTACTGACACTCCTCCAACAGTCCAAAAACAGTCTTGTGTCAAAATGTAAACAGAAAAATTGACAAATACAAAAAAAAATGGTTAGTCTTTTTATTTTTATTATTTTAGAGCATTTTAACGAGAGGGTTTAAAGGTTATCACTCGTGCAAACTTTCCTTTACAAAAAATGTATTTGTATGTAACAAATCTAATGCTTTGTTTGACATTTTTAGTTGAATGTAGAATATTTATTTTGCTGACAACACTACAAACATGCAAAAGGACAACAAGCTGGTTGTCATTAGAGTTTGTAAAGGTCTTAAAAGTATAGTCACATGTACCTGTACGGGTTTTGACCTGGTTTTTGGGTTGCCCAGGTCGGTGGAGGGACAGAGTGGAGGATAGGTGTGTCTTTAGGCTTCAGTGATCGATTGACGTTTGTTGTGTTTCACGTTTAGCTATGATCCAACACACTACACTTAAACAATCACCGCCTTCCTCTCTTCTGTTTTCCGTAGCCTATGAGCCATAAAAATAGAAGTAGACGAACAGCTCATCTTCAATAACAAAAGGTGACCAGGAGGATGGTTACGCAGGTCTATTATGGAGCTCCATTATGCTGTGGCAGTGTCTGCGGCCGCCTCCTGATTATCAACAGATCAGTTTGTTTGCAACAGCCCATTAATTCTCCACCGTCATGGCGGATGGCTTTGGTCATAATTGAAATGAGCTCCCTGTGTTGGTGTTGACAGATTGCTGCAATGCTGGCAGATCACCTGGAGCACTGTCTTTCTGGGTCGTGACCGGTCTAATTGAAACACTTTGGTAATTGGGAATCTTTGTCTCAGTTTGACACATGAAACCGCAAAGGGTCCATCCTGCCCCAGAAGCTAAAGGCTCGGAAGTGGAATCAAAGCAGGTTCAGCAAATATGGTGGGAGGACAGAAAAAAAATGGTTGTATATACATGATATTTCGCAGCATGTTCTGACTCTAGTATGGATTCTGCTGTTTTCTTACTAGTTGAAATTAAAATTTAAAAAGTTAGATGTTGTTTTTCTCCAGAACTTACATCATGAGCTACACCTCGCAGCAGGGGGGCTGACAGGAGTCAGAAAGAATCAGAAAAATCTGATTGTTCCTGCTTCAACAAGTCTGTGAGTAAATCCAGCTGCACAAAGATTTACAAATCACAGCAAAAGTTCTTCTGTCGACATACCAAAAATGTCCCTTCAAATGTCACTCCAATCTTGTGTATTGTTTTTCCATTCAAATAATTACTGGGAGTGTAACCACTCATCTGTGAAAAACCAACTCTGAGCACAAGCAGCAGCTCAAAAATCACATGATGAACCCCACGACACGAAAATGTTCACCGCTCTGCTTCTTATGGGGCTTATTCTTTCTGCCTGCTTGAATTTTATGAACACAAAGCTGTTAAATTCCAGATTCATGAGTCCCATTGCATTTGTAGTCTTCAGCCAGTGTGTCTGGAGCCCACCAAAGTTGACTGGTTGAAATCACGGAACAGTTGACCATTTATTCCTGCAGTTTCTCACTTTACTCACTTACTGTATAATACTGCATACTATTATTTATTTATCCACGAACACGGAAACTTTATTTTAGAAGTGTCTAAAGTTTGCAGTTTGATGCCAAATTCCACCTTTTTATGAAAAATGTTTGGCAAAAAAAAAAAAAAACTCTCTCGAAACAATAAAAACTGGTACTAAATGTAATGAAAAGTAAGGATTAACCATAGATATGGAAATATTGGCTAACGCCCCACCGGACCCCCAGCTTGAGCTAAGCTGAAATCCAAACTCCCCTTTAAGATCTTCAAGCAGAGCTCCAATTTGCTTCCAGAAATGGAGTATTTAAACATCCAAAAGATGTAAAGCAGCCCAGACCACTACACTACCACCTCTGTTTAACAGCCGGTTTGATTTTTCATGAATTTCAATTAATTTTCCTCCAGATGTGAAAATATGTTCAAGAAAGTTCATATTTTGTCTTGAAAGACTCATTTGTCTACTTTGTTCAGTTAATTCTTTAAAAATTAGCAGCTCAACTGCGGCGTTCATTTTGATTTCATTTGGTTGGAGCTGGACGTCTTTTCTATGGGTGACATCGCACTCACTGGGTTCAGTTCTCATGTACAATCAATGATCTCAGTGAGAACTTGCAGTTCTTTACAGGTTCATCTGCCTCTTCCATGGCCTTCTGGGTATGTTGTGTTTGTGATCCACAGTCGGTTTCGAAATGGCTTTCTCAGGTTTCGTGTCAGTGTCTTTGTTTCTCATTTGCCCTAGAATGTCCTTCATTGACAGCAGTATGGGTATCTTTCACATCTTCATTTTGTCACAAAGCTTTTCTTCAAGTGATTTCTGGATTCGGTAGATCTCTCAGTGATTATGGCAGAAGTGCAGCAGGAAAAATGAACTCTGCTTTCCGAAAATAAATAAATAAAATCATGAGATAAACCACCATTTAGAAATGTATTTTCTATTGTGTTGGGAAATCTTTGATTTTGTTTTGACATTTTGAATTTTTTTCAGTTTAATAATTCCATGTCGATAGATTTTTTATACAGTTCAGTTATTGCATTTCGCATCATGTTTCTTCCCTGAGTTTGACTGCAAAAAAAAAAATGTGCGGACCCTTTGGTTATGAAAGAAATAGCCTGTTGCCACAGCCTGTGAAATCTTCCAGCGTTCCAGGCATCAGTTTTAATCCAGCGACACTAATTAGATTCCAGATCTGTTAGCTAATGAACCGGCATCACGCCCTCGTCCAACCCTAACCCTCCACTTCACTTCAGTTTCCAGCATCAATTCACAGGAGGAAGAATCTTCCGTCTTTAGGCTTTGAGCAGAAACATTTTTGACCAAGGCTACCTCTTTCACTCATCTAGGCATTCAAACGCCCACTTTCCTTGACTTTTCAGACTTTTTTTTTTAAAGTCATGAATCATCTCAATTCATGAAATAGCACAAAAGAGAAAACAAGTCATCTGCTTCTCTTCCCACTTATCTGACAGCCCAATTTATATTCTTTGAAGCAACAAAGATTTCATGCATATTTTATTAAAACCCACACATAGCAGTTTCTTTTGAACAAAACTTTGGTACATTTGATGCTCTGGAAAATGTTGACGCCTTTTATGCGCTGAAAAGTACCACCAATGCAGAGAGCGGGAAAAAGGCCTCACATGTGGCACTGTAGCTTATTAGAAATGACAGGTTTGGAGTCATGAGCCGTCAGTCATATGCTAAATATTCTTTGATTTTGCACTTTTTAGTTTGAGAAACGATTGAAAAAAAGTGTTGCTGCATGCAAGAAAATCTGTTTCTATTCAGCAATTTATAAATAGGCCTATAATAAAAAATATTTCTAATGCTATTGTAAACCGCTCAGTCTTTGTACTGGCTGGTTCAGGGCGATTCTCTGCGTTGTGTTGATTTTGCTTTTGAACAACAGGACAGCCGACTTGTCTTTGATTGGACGTTTATTCTGTTTCACAAAAAGGTGATGGTCAGACATGGAAGGCTCCCGCCCGCATTACACACAGCACGCTACAAAAAGTAATTGGTCTTTTTAACATACACATATTGGCAAATGAAAATATATTCACGTAACAAAGAAACACTTAAATCACACACAAAATAATATCTCACAACTAGACATTAGCTACAAATGAAAATGAATATACAGAGTGCTGCAAAATGCGACCTACCTCGACATATCTGTGCCTCAACTAATAAAGTTTTGGTGCTGAACAACTAATAGAGGCATAAGTCAATAGGGGGCACTAAAGAGCCCATAAAAAAATAATAAAATAATACATAAATTATAAGTGGCAAGTGGATTCACATTTATTCTGTTACACTATGACAAAATGGAAAATAGCTGCTTACTTTCAAACTATATTTAGAGTGTCTGTCACAGTGTCCGTGATCCTGCCACAGTAGTAACTTTCCAGAAGCTGTTCTTAGCGCTGGGGTTAATTATGCAGAGTCATTATCACACACCGTGTTGGCCAAACTACCATTCCTCACATTTATCAGGTTTATGATCGTCTGCCTTCAACAAAACATTCCCCCTCTTAACTAATGAGAGATCCTTTTACGAGTATGTAAAGGAACTCTTCATTCTTCTGAGTCCATTAAGGGGATTGTGCTTCAGTCAGAAAAGCCTTAGTCACATGCACCTTAAGAGGGGTTGACTGCTACAGGTGCTGCAGGTTTTTGGGTAGTTTGGGCCTGTGGAGGGTCATAGACAGGATCGGCTGAATCTTAAGGAAAGCACAGGTGTATCTTGAAGTTTGCTTGAGGATTGAATGGCCACCTCAAGAGACAGCATAAAAAAAAACTAGAAGAGTTGCATTTCCTGCTAAAATGCTGGTGTGAATGCTTTCTGCTGAATGCGGCTACTAAAGATGCTGAAGAAATTGAATGTCAATTAAAGGGATTCGCTTGAAATGTTAAAGCTATTAAGATAACGCTTAAGTTGCTAAAGAACTTCAAGTTGTAGAAATTTCAGAACGTGCATGAAGAATCTGAAGAATTTCATCGAAAACAAATTGCATAAAATGTGTAAAATGTATGAATACCAAAAGTATAGTCATTAATGACCTGAACATGCTGAACATTTTGATACCAATATTGCAAAGGTTTCAAAAATGCATAAAGAATATTAAAAATTTATTGAAAAATCTCAAAATTGCGTAAAATTTTAAAAACCATAACGTCTATAAACACCAAAACTGTGTGTTTAGACAATAAGTCAAATCAAATAATTATTTCAGTTTTGAAAAGCTCACAAGATGAGGAATTCATTGGTATACATTTTACTAGTCTCATTTATAAAGTGTTTATGTAAATTTGATCAGAAAAAGTTTTTTTTTTTCTCTGCTGAGCTGAAAATGCCATGTTATCCAATGTCTTCAATTTGTGCTCTCCAAACAAATGTTCATACCCTAAAAACTCTTAAAAAGAAAAAAAATCTTAAAAAGCTCTTGTACATCTCACAAGCCACTGGGCTACAATGTGTGACAAGTACAAGTATGTTCTCACAATCGCAAGTTAAAAACATGATTTTGTCACATTTATTTATTTTTTTTTAATCAAGAGCCATTTTTCTACTCTTTGCTGAAAAAAAGTGACTCTGTGACAAACAGTGTTCGAGTAATGACAGAATTCAAGGCTTTTTTTTCTTAATGGTACACACAATTCTAAGCATGCGACTCTTTTGACCTTAGACTACTTTTACAAAGTACAGTGAAGTCATTCAACTATGGGATGAGAAAAACATGTTTTTGACTAATGAACAACTTAAGAAGGAAGAAAACTTATAAAAAAGGGATTTTACATATCTGGTTTATAATCACTAAAAATTTAAGGTCAGGTTCTAGTGGCTCTGCCTCTGAAGAACTCAAACCATAAACCTTCAACTTCCACACAATTAAAAAAACCAAAATCACCAAATATGACATTTTAGAAATACTCAGAATTCAGCTCAACAAAGCATGACCGGGTTCAACAAAAGCAAGGCCAGCAGCAAAGAAGGGATTATATAGTGACTGAGTTAATGACACAACAAGGAGCCGCTGTAGTAATGAACAGATCAGGTGAGTGTGGTTAACAGGCAGCAGGGTGCAGGACTAAAACAATAAATAAATAAATCAAACTGGAATTCAAAAACAAGTATTTATAAATGCCCAGATCAAATGAATTAATTAAATACAAAAATAAATATTAAGACAGAAACAGAGTTGAGCAGGTCCAATGGAAACTGCAGAAACCACAAAACTAAATACACTGAACTAAAAATAGAATTTTGATATGAACTTCTGGTCTATTTTCTTAGAATTGGCTCAAAGATTTCTTAGTAAGTAGGAAACAACATTGAGAACATTAAACTTTAAAATTAAAATGCTTTAGGTTTTGTTTTAATGCAACAAAAAAGAACATTTCAAGTTGTAATATAAGGACAGAGATGCTGTACCACAGAGGTACAACATCCAAGTATTGATCGTGAAATGCAAGGAAGTAAAAAAGGCAATCTGGAAAAAAATAACATAAAATTTAAAGGTAAGGGCAGACAGGATCCAGACCATTCACCTACTGCAGCCAGTGTGACTCAAGCGTGGGAGGTAGAACAGCAAGGAACACGAAAGCCAAGAAATAAAGAAGGAAGAAAAACCTGAGGAGGAAAGTCGAAAATAATCCGAAAATACTGAGTTTCAACTACTGGAATACAAAATGCAGAGAACAGGAGAGGATTAGGAAAATCATCAATCATTTAAGAGAAAATAAGATTAAAACAAGGATGACATTTTGCTGTTAAAACAGCAGATGTTACTAAATAGCAAAAGGTAAACATTTGCCAAAAAAGAAGATTTCATCTAAAAATAGACTGAAAGCGAACAGTCCTCCTTGCTTTCTATCTGTATTTTAAATATTTGTCTATTCATCCTAACATGTTAGAAGAGCTAAAACAGAGTAACTCCCTTGTCACAAAAAAATGATGCATCTTTGGAAAAGTACCTCTTCGTTTGATGTCTTATTTTTGAACCGAAAGTATTTTCCGACTTCTAACATTAATTGACAGGTTAACCTCCAACACCTAACCACAAAACTGACGACAAACTCCCCGTGAAAGAATCAAAGGAATCAAAATAAATCAAGATATACTTAAAAGTGTCTCACACTTCCCCTTCACTCCTTTTTATTAATAAAAACTTAGAGGCTTATTAAAGACGCACAATTTGCATTTTACAGTATAAACACAACCTAATATGGCTGTTCAGATAAGAGATGTGATAAATGCCTGCAGGTGCCCTAGTTCAGAGGATGCTCTTAAAAGCCTTTTTTTGTGAATTCTAAAGACCTTCCAGGCTGTGTGGGTTCGGAGATTTCCCTTTCACCCATGACGCAGAATCTCATTTTCCGAGGAATGGATTCCAGTAAACGCTTCCGAGCTGAGATGATGCTGCGTTGGCCCAGATTTCTCTCTCCGTTTTCATTATGCCGACTATAACTGATGAAGCGAGGTTGTTAGCTTTACATAAGCTAAGGAACAAAACTGTGACATCGCATTAAGAACACAAGAAGTTATGACATGAATCATTGGGATGAAATGTGAGACATTTCTGTTTAGTTTAACTCCACCCTACAAGATTTGCAGGAGTTGGATGTGAAGTGATGCTTTTGTTCATTCGTTGTTGTCTTCTCAAACTTGCAGCAACAGTTTATAGCTACCCGTATTCTTCAGATTATAAGTCAGCATGGGGTTAATGAGGGTACCGGCTCCCACATGCGACGGGAGTGACGACTTTATGAACACAATTGTAGACAAGCATTGAGCATCAAATTTGACCTGGGTCAAAAGAAATCAGAAATCCTTTAGTTATTATTGCTTCACAATGAAAATGGCGACGCTCTCAAGAACAAAAAAAAATAACTAAAATATGTAGTCAAAATATATTATATATATATATATATACACTGTATTGCACCTATCCATCTATTGCACTTTCTGCCACTTTCTGGTGGACGCGAATTTGGAGGAGGTAGCGGATACAAATTGGACACTTGAATCGTGTTCAGCGACTTATTTATTGTTTTTTCTTCTTTATTTTGCTTTTTTTTGGCTCCTGCGACTTATATTGATGTATTGAATATGGATGGAAGCATGGACCAAAATAACAGCTAAACCTGGTGAAGATCATCCGAAACCATTGAGCTCTGTCTTTTTTGTGTATAAAAAGTAAACTATAAGTATTCTGCCTCACTTTTAGCATAAACTACCGGTAAGTATGTTTGTAGAATGCTTAAATTGACTATGTTTTGCTAAGGGTTTGATGAACATTACAGACCTCTTTCCTGCTTTTCGAGTGAAACAACTTGCAGAATGTGTGACAGAAATACTGTAGCTTCACTGAATAAACTTAACAAAGTTGAAAGCGATATGAATACAAATCTAAAAATGAGTACAGCATTCATGACATTGCACTAAAGGGGTTTCCTTGTTTATTGCAGAGCTTCCATTCATCCATTTTCTGACGTCTCTACAGCATGTCCTGGCTTCCCCGGAGCCTTTCCCAGTGGGATGTGCCCGGATCACCTCCCCAAGGAGGCGTTCAGTAGGCAACTGAACCAGAACCACCTCAACTGGCTCCTCTCAACATGAAGGAACAACGACTTAACTCCAAGCTCTCTCCTGGTGGCCAAGCTTATCTTCCTATCTCCAAGGGAAAGCCCAGCCACCCTACGGAGGAAGCTCATTTTGTATCCAGGACCTTGTTCTTTCGGTCATGACTCAGAGCTCATGACCAAAGGTGAGTACTGGAACAAAAACTGATTGTGTAGCTTACGTTCCATGAATAACCCACGACAGGTGAAATCTGTGAAGTAAAGCTGTATTTCCTCATATTGTCTGGATATCTGAATGGTTTTGTCATACTAATTATACTAATGCATGGTTTTACTGCATCCTTGCATCATTTTTATTTGATTACAAAAGTCAAAAATATAAAAAAGAGCTCAATGAATGGCCACTGTTATTATCTAATTGTGTCTGAGTATTTCAGTTTTGCTGTCATCAAATCCAGTCCACCCTTTTTTCATTGAAGTCAAACTGTCATCACTTAAATTAGTAAGAGCTTGTATGAGTGACTATGAGATGACATTGAAGGTTTTTCTGTGTAATGCTTTGTAGTGAGCAAATAAAGGGTGACTGTGAAGAAGAAAACTCCCTGGAAAAGGAAGAATAGAATGAAATCTCCAACAGAACTTGCCCGCCTCCCTTTGTGTGGGCAACCACACAGTTTGGTTTTGAATTATTTTTAACTGACATTGACTGTGAAGAGATAAAAGCAGAGAGAAATGGATTATATAAAGAGATGCTAATAGGCTGAAAAGCTCGGGTCTAAAATGACACTGGTGCTGCCAGTTTTTTGAAAGTTGAGATTCCTGCAAGCCGACAAAAAATGCTGGCATAGTTATTGAGGAAACGGTGATAAGTCTGGTAATTAAAATGAAATCCCATGTTTTCAGTGGGCTGCCAAGAAAAATGTCAAATCACCGATGAATTTAGTCAGTAACCCAGTGGGGCTCAACATCAGAGGAGCCACTGAAACACAGAGCTAAGCTTTGCTAATTGGGTGAATCATCTCTTGCCGTTAAAGGGTTTTCAATTTCCATAGCAGACAATTAAAGCTCTGCAGTAAGTGCTTTCACTTGGACATTTTACTAAAGGTCACCCTAAGAACATTCAGCCTCTATCTGGCTGTTCAAACCCGGACGCCTCAGATTGGGTTTTATTCTGATAGTAAACAAAAGAAAAACTCATGAAGCTCCACACTTGGAAGCAAAATTCCTCACCTGTTCATTCAAACTGAACCAAGTACGTCTGAGGTTTCCCAGAGATCCTTGTTGCCCCCATTGCACCCTCCTCCTTCCCTTTTCTACATTCCCCTTTCATGAACAAACCCTTCTTGAAAACAGTAGCTGTGTTTCTATTAAGTATAAAATTGCGCAAACTGAATTTGCATAAAGAAATTTCCCTAGCAAAACACGACAATTTCCAAAAAACGAACATTTAGCGATAAAAAGATTTTGCACTTGGATTGTTTTTCAGGCGAATCGAAATGGACCTACTTTGCCAAACTGACCTTGACCGTGACCTTCTTGGTAGGAACTGGCTGAATTGGGTAATGCACAGCAGCCACCAAAAGAGTCCTCACACAGCTCATCAAAGTTGAGCGTGTCTTGCGGAATTGTTGGATCCACAGCTCCTCTGTAAAATCAATAACCACCATTTCCCAAAGTCGCTTCATCCACAGCCGCTCCCATGTTTAAGCAGCTTGCCGCTCCATGGCCTGAAAAAGACACCGACATCTCCTGATGATGATGGCCGCAGGTGCTGTGGCAGAAATGTGAATGTATTTTGTCATGTTGTCTAACATAAAACTGCTTACTTGTTAGAACATTTATTTTTAATACGGCTTCTCACATGCGTCTCTGAGTCTAGCTTCGCGGTTTAGCATAATAACCTTAATAACATCTTAATAACAAAGAGCTTAAGTTATGTAGATGATATGCTAAGATCTCTGCTCTGAGGTCTAAGCAGCGAAGAGAGGAAGGAGGGGCATTGTTGCTTCACCCCAATGCTAACTCAGGTGAATTTCTAATGAACTACTGCCGATCAACAGAACTGTGTCCTGAAAATAAAACTTTTTTTTTTCTGGCTAAAAACAGCATAATTAAAACACCATTGGGATTATTTTTTAAATATCTGAGTATATACTGTATGTATAACATAAAGACATAACATACATCCATATGCGTTATATGGATATGCTGATATTGGTGCAAAGCCGTTTTTCTCTGTCAGAATCAGCTGATTCCCGTTGATCATGTATAAATTGTCAAAGGGTTAAAGTAGATAAAAATAACGTTTTATTGTGCTGTTGTTGACAACAACTCTGGTATTAACCCTTTAACACAGAAGATCTCACTGGTCGCACCTAAATACGGTTATGCGAAACATTACTGACATAAAGTGTTGCATAACGGTGCAAAGCCGCTTGTCTCCCCACCAGAATCTGCTGGAATTACGTTGTGCAAACGGTTGAAGTTATGGTAGTCACAAGTATTTAAACTGGACCTTTGTTATTATAGTGTTGACCATAAACTTGAAAAGTAATTCACCTTTATTTTACTGCAACATCAGGGTTTTAAGGTACTCTGTACTAAATTTTATATCCTGTTTCTCTTACAGAAAGCATGATTGTTGAAGTTGAGGTTTTCTATGGTTCTGTTTCTTTAAGTCCTCTCATGTTTTCAGCTGCTTCATTTCAGTTGTTATCCTTTTTTATCCTCTTTCTGATCATATCTGTTTTTGTAAATTCCTTTCTAAAGCTCCCACCTGTTGCAATTTTGTGTTTTTGTTGTGCTGATATTTAACTTTGTTTTTAGATAAAATAAAGGGTACTTTTCGGCTGGAATTTAGCCTTCCAACCCTTTCTCATATCAAAGTTTACCCAACTTTTACCAGTATCTTCTTAACTGGAATGAATCCATTTCTGAGCTATCAAACCCCATTAAATGCACAACGTGCAGCCATCAACGTTTAATAACTCTAAATGCAAGGCTTCTCTCATCACAGCATGATCTGTGAAATTACTGTAAATTGGATTTTTATCTCAGAGATTTGACTCGGGGGATTGTTATCTATTCCATTTAAAACCACTTTGATTGCATTTATAATTGATTTGGTATTAAAATCTGAGGTGACTGCTGCAGAGTAATTGGTTTTTATCTCATTCAAGGGGATCACCTCTCTAGAACAACAGGACTTTACATCCAGGAGATTTCTTTGAAGCAAAGTACACAAGAATTGTAAGTGATTGTCTTTAGTCTCCCGTGACGGTTCACGTTCCATGTTTATCAAATAAGAACTATGTAGTCATTTCAAAGTTAACATTTGGCAGGATAAAGACATAGCTGAAAAGCCCCGAGAACAGCCCAGAATATTCTTCCACTAAAAGGAGGAGACTTGATAAGGTGAGGCACCTTTGTTTGTAGAGGGCTTTCCATACATGGAGGCAGTTCCAAGTGCTTTACATAGATGCAAAAACTCTACAGCATATAGGAAAATCCATCCATCCACTTTCCAATGCTGCTGGAGCCTATCCCTTCTACTGTCAGGTGAAGGTGGGATAAAGCCTGGATGGTTTGCCGGGCAACATATTGTCACACAACCACACACACATTCATTTTAAGGACAATCCAATGAACCCGTGAAGTGTGTTTTTGGATTGTAGAAGGAAGCCAGAGTACCCGGAGAAAACTCACGCGTGCATGAAGAGAACATGTCAATTCCACACAGAAAAGAAACCGGCAGGGATTAGAACCAAGACTTTCTCATTGAGAGGCAAGAGTGCTAAACGCTGCATCACCGTGCAGTACTTTGAACACAGAGACCAAGGAACATCATTTTAGGCTTGAAATCAGGATGTGACTGATGTGTCTGGATCAGAGTTGGGAATGTTACTTTAACAAAGTAGTTAGTTATAGTTACTCACTCTTTGATCCTAAAAGTTACTGAGTTAGCAATGAAATTACTTTAAAGTAAAAAGTAACTTGTCACCATGAAAAGTTACTTTTATTAGTATTACTGTAAAAAGTTACTGTACGTCAAGATTAGGATTTTCCTGATCAGTTTTCACAAGTTAATTGAAAAGATTAAAATATCAGTGTACTTGTATACAACCGTTGATATTTGAAACATTCAAATAACATTAACCTTAACTTTGCAATCCAAATTAAAATAATCATATTTACAATGTCAGGAAATATTTTTGTTCTAGATTTTGACAAAATCTTCTTCCTGGATATAATGCGCTCTTATATCAACACAAAAAAAAGCCAACTTTTCATTGGTCTGCCCCACACTTCACATTTCTGCAGCTTCTTTCATTTGATGGTGTTTGTGAGTGTAGGATGTATGTGGGTTTGCGTGTAAAACAGCGTTGGCTCTGTCTGTCTACCATGAAACATAACACTAATTAGCCAACTGGAATTTCCTATTTTGTTCATAATCCACCCAGTTTCCTTTTCTGACAGAAAGTCAAAATGATTCAACAGCTGCTTATGGTGCATTTAGTTTCAGCTTTTTAAGTCAATTCTTAGTAACCCACCCTGCTGAAAAGGTATTAACAGTAATGGCGCTATGAAAACAGAAGCAGTTATCTTTTAAAATACTCTGTTACTCAAAAAAATACAAAGTTATTGATGGCTTAACTTTATACACCACTATTTTAAACAGTGGTCTGGATTCATGTTTAGGGAACATCTCAGGGATGAGCAGACCACTTTTCAGAGGTCCTTGCCCTACGCTGTCCAGATGACCTGGTATGTTCAGCCTTTTAACTGTTAAGACTAGGCTGGTTGGAAAGAAACAGGACAGAAAACCTTGTTGCTCAGCCTTGAGCTAAGTTACATGATATATCCTGGATTCTAGCTGGACCTGGGTCGTCATCAAAAGTTAAACTGTCAAGAACTGGTGGGGTAGGACCCAATATGCTGGAAACCAGGCTAAACAAATAATAAATAAACAAAAAACGAAACAACACAATCCATTGAGAAACAAAAATGTGACAAAGCAGAGCAGATGACCTGAAAATGACCAGCTGAAAACAAGACACGTAAACCGGGGACAATAAACAGAAATGAAAACAGTTGTAGATGATTAACATCAACCTGGAGTGACTGACTGGGCACAACACAAAAAAACACATTTTGAAAAAACCCAATGAAGAATCAAGTTAAACTGCAGAATCCTCACAGAAACAAACAAAAGCCACAAACCCTGCAGTGCAACAGTTTTGCTTCAAGTTCTGTTCAACCTCAAGGTAATATGGGTTTAACACCTGAGCTGTCACCGGCGACGGCGAAATGACACACGGTCTTCGAACTAATGTAACTCTTTGACTGTTTGCACCATAAACATAATTCCAAGGGATTCTGATGCAGACAAAAACAGCCAATATGCGACACGTCACACCAGTAAATAAAGTTTAAGTAAGTAAAGTGTTGCATATCAGCTCCAAACTGCTTTTGTGTGCATCAGAATCTGTTGAATTTATGTGAATTGCGTAAACAGTTGAAGAGCTACAGCAAAGGAAGTCAACACTGGAGCTAAAACCCCGGTGTTAAAGGGTTAAAAAAAAAGATGTTCACTCAATCAACTCTGATCTGATTAGCAAGATGCAATTTAACCGCAAATGACTTTAGACCCGTTTTTCGAGGAGTGGAGCAGATGTTTGGTCGACTCCAAGAGGATCTACAGCCCTTTTGCTGGGACCACTCTGACTAGCTCCATGCTGCCTAAAAATCAGCACTTTTTAAATTTGAAGCTGGAGAAAATGCTGCTAACTTGGCCTCATTTTCTCCTCTATCTCACATTTCTACCACTTATGTCATTTTGTGTCTATATATCCTTCTTGTTGTACTGGGCTGCACATCAAACCAGGTGGTTAAATATGAAAGGAAGATTCATTTATTAATTTTTGTTCAGCTGCAACAACAGCTGAGCCTGCCTGTTAAAACCATCCATAAACTGTCAGCGCATCCACGGCAGGAAACCCACTGATGAAGGAAGGTAATGAGATATGAACAGATGCCGCACGTTCAGGGAGATTCTCAAAGCCAAAAGAGTCGAGAAAAACATCTAAATCTGAAAAATGCCAGAATTTAGTTGAGCAGAACTTCCGATTATACACTCGGCAAAAGGCAGAGTACACCCTGATGCTCACACGTACTGCTAATTTGGAGAAAACCTATTACCACGGTGTGCACTTACAGCGAACAGTTTGGCATTAATTTGAACCGAGTGTGCTTGACAGACACAGATGTCAGGAGGTCTGTTAGATTACCCAGAAAGCCACAGCGTCTTTCGTCAGAGGGGTTCTGTGACATGGCACATTTAAATTAAAAAAGCACAACTTCAAATTCAAATAGTCATGTCTTTAAATTAATTATTTTACTGTTTGTCTTTTTTCATGTGAAGCACAAATCTACAGAGCTACAGAGTAACTGTTTATGACCCTTGAAAAATCCTCCAAGCTGTCAGCAGCTTATCAACAATAAAACTGAAGATAAATCACGTTTTCTTCTGCAATTTTCTGCTTTGAAGCAATGTCAAATCTTTTCTAAGTTTACAGAGTCTCTGTCTTACTCATACCTAGCCCTCATTAGTCTATTTCACAGCTCCAGCATCCACCCCCCGTCCCTGTATGGACACACATACGGGTTTGTATACATGTTCCCCACACTCCTTAATAAACAGAACAATGACTGAAGCTGGCCTGTCTCCTGTCCGGCAGATAACTGGCATTTATTAGACGCTGCAAACAGACTCACCTTTGTGAAATTGCATCCAGCATGACATGTGCACAAAACCAAACACCGTCCGTTGTTGCAATTACTGAAAAAAGATGGTGCTTGTGTTTTGTGTGCCTGCCACATCTAACTCTGTCAAGTTGAGGTCAATCCATCACCAGCTAATCATTACAGTAAAGCAGGGCTTTCAGCACAGATAAAGGTCTGCTTGGGCCGGGTCTCTTTGGTAATAGCATGCAATTAATGTGGATAAAAAGGCGACAAGGAACAATACAGTGTAGCATGTTATCTACAAAGCCCAGCAGGGAGGATTTTTCGAACGTCACACATATGGCAGACATAACTGTCCAAGCAATGAGGAGATTCTCTTTCTCCTTGCAGCAGTTTTTTACATTGTGTTTGTCATTTTTTAGAAAGTTTATAGCAGTGGCACCCAAACGTTTTCAGGCCAGATACCGGTTTAATGTTGGACAATATTTTCATGGACCGGGCTGTACGAGGCTGAAGTGGGCGTCAAATTGTGTTTTTTTTTTTTTTCTTAGCCTGCTAGTTTAGTATTTTATCTCTAACTTTTGAGGATAAAGTTCATTTCTCATGCTCTTCAAAAAAAATCTGTAGCTGCTCTAAAAGTTATTTGTACACTAGATTTTGCATATAAACCATCATTTTGTGATGTAGATGTTCCCACAACCCAAAACTGTCGAAGTGGAACCTAAATAAATCTGACGCCAGCTTCATGGGACTTTCAAGGTGCAATGGAAAAATTAAAAAAAGATAAATAGTCACTGAAGTTGGTATTTTCTAAAAAAAATAAAAGTGAATCCGCCATTTAAACAACTTTATTAGCAGCATCTTCGTAACATTATACAGCCAGTTGCTGAACATTATGCATTATTATTATGGTCTGTGGGAACAACTGGCACAATAAATCCATATTTGAAGTAAAGACTCCTATTTTTTGTCTGTTAAAGGCAAATTTCTTTTTTCTTTGAAGTTGACGGCTTTTCTTCTGTTTCCTCTCTAGCTCTTTTCTGTGAAAAGAAACTTTCCAAATACCTATTTTTTTCATTAATTTTGCTGGCTTGGGGGCTTAGGGACACGTGACCGAGGAATGTGATATGCATCAAGAATGAGTCGGATGTGGTGGAGAGAATCCGATAGTTTTCCAAAACAAAACTTCCTTCAGAATCAGATGATGAATAAAACCGGTACCGGTCTGTGGCCGTGGGGCTGTGGCCGCTGCTTTATGGGATAAAGAAAAATTCCTCTAAGTTGCATGAGGTTAAAAAATCATCTTACACCACTGCAGAAGTATCAGTGCCAGATGGCAGACGGCCCGGAGACGTGGCGAGCAGCAGTGGGGTGAGACCTCCTTGAACCGGTCCTGTTCCACTGGCTGATCGGATCAGGACCTTGGCAGGTTGCGTCTCACTGTTTTTTTGCTGAGTATTTTTTTTTTTTTTTTAGCCTGAGCCATGTAATGGCGGGGGTGCATCGAAAGGTGATGTTACCATAGAAGCACTGCAGCAATGTTTAGGTGGTTGATGTTAAAGCAACCTCTGCTGGAGTGGACCCGGCGCTTCCCTGCAGAACACTGCGCTGCATTAAGCTCAGTCACTCTCTTCCTGCATAATTCTTCCTGGAATCCCACACCTACACCAACTGCACGAGGTTATAGGAAAATAATTATGTAGCCAATAAAGAAAACTGGGCCAAATGCATGTTATTGTTACTATAAAATTTGTTAAATACAGAATGATTCATTTTAAAAACATCTTTTTAAGAATGAAAAGTGTTCTGAGCAATAAAGAAAAGGAAACATTAGCCAAGCTGGAGAGATTGTGACTATCCGGTAAGCTCACATAGGAACAAAAGAAAGCTCTGAGATCTTGACTTGGGTTTCTCGTGAGAAATAATGTACAGAGATCAGTGTATTGGCGTGCACCAAGCCCTTTTGTGTGAGCACACATGCTACCCTCTGCTGAGAAGATGTCATAAAAACAGACAAAAGGGGAAACAAATAGGACAAGTGAGTGATCATAACAGCTACAACAACAAAACAGGGTCAGCTTACAGTTTCTAAGTGTAATTACGCAACACACGGGGTTGACTTCACAGAGGAGAAAGGACATGCGGGGCGTGAAAACACACTGATGGTGCGGCCGCACGCACGCAGGAGGTGAAACTGCACACAGAGCAAGTGTCAGAGGTTTGATTAGGCGAGAGCTGGTGAAACCAGCGAGGTGCAGAAATGCTGCATCTCTGCCAGGAAAATCTGAAAGGCACAGAAGAAAGAGATGAGCTTTATGCTCTGCGGTCAACATGTCTGCAAATGCTGGAAAATGTTTCTTATTTGTTAAATGTATTCACAAAAAGGCTGCATTTAAACAGCATTTATTCTGATTATATAGCATTTCATTTAATGGGTCATAAAGAAGAAGTTGGCATAGACAGTTCTTCATAATAAATCTGTGTTTCACAGTTGCAGACTTTTTTCTTGGGGTGTTTGGATCAAAGTGGGAGTTAGCCATGACTGTCATCACGTGAGGATAGTTGAAGATGAATCGCCCACACAGAAACTAAAACAATAACTCATAGCAAAATTAAAATACATGTTTTAGATTAGATGGTAAATGGTGTATACTTTTATATGGCTTTTCTACTTTCCTTGAAGACTCAAAGCTTTACAGTCACAGTCACATTCACACACTGCTGCCGAACACTGGCGCCAACCTTCCACCAGACGCAATGAGATACTGCTGCTAGTCAATTGGAAGAGGCTTGGTGTAAAATGTCAAAGTGGTGAAACCCCAGGATTTTTATTTCACAGCTTTATTCCGATGTATGAAAAACGTGGTTTTCTATAATTCTGGTCGGCACAAACCGCAATTATTGATCACTTTTTAAACGGTTAGCACTTCCATGAATTAAAAAGGATGCTATCCATTCATGTCACTACAAAATCTGAGTCCCTGATTGTTCAAAATTCAACTGGTTTAACTTTAATAGTGACTGAGTACCCATTTTGTAAGTAAAGCCTAATAACAGACATTGCAAGAGTTTTGATAGCAAAAATGCACATCTGTGTGCAATTACATAGACTTTACATTGCAAGCGGTCACTTGAAAACGTGTTGTCGAGCCCAGTATGAACCTGTTCAGGTTCATTTGTCTTGATAAACTATGATCGTGCAGCGTTGTGATCAGTTCTTGACACCATCAGGTTTTGTTTTCTCTAAAGATGCATACCTGCAGGATATATGGTTTGTATAAGTCCACCCACTGATGAAGCTGTTTGTGATGTGGAAATGTCAATTCAAAACAGAAAACAAACACAGAAAAGGGCAGAGGTGATCATGAACACGCCTGTTGGCAGGAGGCACATTCTGCTCTGTTTACATCCTTTGGGGTGATGAGTTCTTCTTTCAGATACATAATCCAGGAAGCAGAATTTGATTTTGATTGGAAGAAAAGTAACTTGTCGATGGAACAATGCCAGTTTGAACACCTTCAGTGCCCTGTAGCAATTTTCATCACAAATCTACCTTCAGATCTCAAACCTCTACGATAATTGTATATTTATTATCAAATTGTCTCAGATGGGTTATGTCAGCTTCCACCATGGTAATACTGTTCACACAGCAACGCATAACTGTCATCTACAGTTAAATCCCACGGGTGAATTGAAAGGATGTGATCTTTGTGGGAGAGTTCAATGCTCAACATTTGAAATCTAAATGAATAAACTGCAATGATTGACTGAGCCTTGTGTTCGCATGGTACAGATGGTTGCAACAAAACCATTCAAGGGTGTTACACAATGTAGGTGGGAGGATAGAGTTTGTGTGAGTTAGAGGACTTTCTATTCCTGTGACTTTACTCAGATGGCTAGAAAAATGTTACTAAAGCTTTAAGGACTATACTTTTCTGCTAAAAAAAGAAAGCTTTAAATGATGGGAGCCAAAGGACATTTTTAATTCTTTATTTTTCCAAAAAGCTATTTTATTCTACAACTGTACTTTGTTTCTAGGGAGACTACATGTTGCATTGATGAGAAATGGTTTTTCATTACATTTTTAACAATTGTGTCTATAACTAGAGTAAAATCTAGGTTTTTTTCTGTGTCTAACCTAAATCAATTGAGTCTGCACCATTGATCATATATGAGAACTGAACTGAGTGACCCCTCCTCCCTTGTCTTCCATACAGGAAGTACCCTCTGGTCTATAGAGAAATAAACAGCTATTACTAGGTCGTTCTATTTGTCAGAATAACCCTTATTGCTCTGCTACCTTTTTTATTTTCAGCATGTTCTTGCTAATCCTAATTTTTTTCTATTAAATCTTTTCTGTAGTGAAAGTTATTGAAGTTGTAAACTGGACAATCCGATGCCTCAATAAAAGTAGGTCCAACGTACAAAATGTTCGATTGACAGATTTTGTGTTGCTCACTTTCACATGGTAGATGTGTGGATTTCCAACAAGCTCACTCCTGATTGGCAAAAGTGGAAATATTGACTCAGATCAACTCACTGCTGATTGACGTTGTCTGGCTCCAACATGGCGGCGTCCGTTTCACAACTGAATTGACTTCATTTAGTTGAAGCCAGAAGTAAACCATTTTCAATGGCACAATTCTGTCTAAGAGTACAAACAAAAGTAAATCTTTAAGTGTTTTTTTTTTTACCAGCAATCACCTGCATCACACATGGTGGCAACAAAAACAGACACTGGTCACACCAGTGACCAGTGGGATGAACTGATGGAATTTCAAAGAAGCAGCAGGTGAGGGAATTGAACTATCAGAGGTAGTGTGGTAAAGAAATGATGGTCGAAGTGACTTTTATGCGAGTCTCACTGTGAAACCTTATTAAAACTCTTTTGGTCTGCTTGTTGTTTACATTTACATTTTAGATGGCTTTCATCTCCCTCTTCCATAATAGATGAAGTAATGTGTTTAAAAGCAACCGTAACACTATCCTGCCCTCAAATCACTGACTCAGTCATTGTGACTATTTTTAAAAGTAGAACTAACTTTATAATTTGCCTTTTTTAAGCCTTTTTTTTGTCTCTTATGATGCTAAACCCATTTAGTATTTCTCCTACATTCCCCGCCCACTTTAAACCGTTCATCAGACGTTCAAATTACACACCTCCTAGATCAACAATGTCAGAATAAAGGAACACTAAATTTTTCAGAGGTTATGGTTGACTGGCACTGACTGGAAGATAAAACTGTACTCAAGGTGAGGTGAATAAGGGAGGGAGCTGCTTTTCCTTTCAGAGGAACCTGTCCATCTGAGAGTTCACAAGGGTCTTATTCGTATGTCTGTCAGCATTAAAGTCAAATTTAGTATTTCTTATACAAAAAATACATCTTTATGGCTGAATCAGAACATATTTTTCTCTTTTTCGTCGCCTTTATTTTGTACAGATGATGGGCCATGGATTTATTCAAACACCCACACGTTTATTTGGTTATTTTTTAACGTTAAAATAACCTTAAATATCCAGAGACCTAAATGTTGTTTTGTTTCTACAGATCGGAATAACTGACCGCCGGCCCGACAATGGGCTGACTGGAGTATTTTGGCGTCTGTGCTGACGCTGTGGGGGGAGGGCAGGAATAGTCGCTTTCAATGGGGTTGCTGGCCTCTCACCAAATGCTGAGCAGAGAACAAATAAACAGACCTGGAGTGTTTGTGTGTTTATGTTCATGCACGTGTTTACATTTTTTTTGGTTTGCTCCAAAATGTCAGAGAACAAATCTCTGTGTTTTCTTGTTTACGTTACTTTATCAGGACCTCGTCTGGTTTGATATATCGTGATCAGTATATGTATGGCTCCCTCAAATCCTGCCCACTGCAAATAGAGTCCGTTAAGGCTGTATATATGATAAGTGTGCACTCTTTGTGTCAATGAGGAACCAGTACTCGCTTTTTACAATCTACTAGAGAGTAGTGAAAGGGCACTGTACGACAACATCATGTCAAAAGTGTGTGGGACTTAAATTGGACTTACAAATACTTCACCAAACAATCATATGTTCCATTTTCATGATGTTCCTCAGGGTGACCATAAGCGCCTTGTTCACACCGGACACTGTAGCGCTGCGAAGCAGTGAGAGGGCAGAGTGATCGCGTTGTCCGCTTCCTTCCAGTTCACACCAGACACGTATTTTTACACGATGGTCAACTGGCGTTTCTGCTCAGCTGTGGTCATTTGAAGCTTTTTCTTGCTCCTTGCACAACTCCCTGTACTTCTTCACTTCTACAATTCATTTGACATTGTCCATCTTGCCTTGTCGCCAATTGCTCTCTGCCTCTCTCACTTTAATTGTGTTTTTAAACCAAAAATCAGACCCCTCGCGCCATAGTCGGCCCACTACGTTGATCTGTGTGTATGAGTGTGTTTGTTTGTGTTTGTGTGTTGTGTTTATGTGTTTATTTTCATCTCTACAGCCTGTTTAGATACAAAAACATGATTGCGGTATTTTATTGTGAAAAACTGGTTATATTTTGAAGATTGACCGGATTTTCTCATATGTCTTGACTTAACTTCCAGCCAGAATTGACACAGATCACTCACAGCTCGCACATAAAATAGGCCAGACAGCAAAACAATCGCTGCACGGTGTGAGTCGGCTGCGGCACCACACGTATGGCGTGAACTACACCATAGGTTCACAAGGGCACAGAATGGAAGCTGCCCCTGTTCTGTGCCGCATCACGGCGCTTCCATGTCCCTCCGCAATTGTGTTGTTTAATTCACAAGGATGGCTGCCTGGATTTACTTGCATTGTTCGCGATAACTGCAACGAACTACACAACCACTAAGTAGTGTTTTTACTCATCAAGTCAAATGACCAAATTGTCTCCAATGTTTTAGAAGTTTAGTATTTTATTTGTTTGGATATATAGGGATCTTTGAGATTCTGTTTTTTTTACATATAAGAAAAGCTTTTTTTTTTCTAAAGATGCTTAAATCTATATAAATAAGGTTGTGGTTATTTAATGAAGTATATATCTATATCTTATAGATATAGCTAAAGTTATAGTTACAGTAGAAAGTAAACATGGTGAAAAAATGTGTTTTTTGTTAAATGTATTTTTCGAACTGAGTGAAAAGGAAAAAAATTCTCTAATCCCTCTTGTGTTTAGAATGCAGTAACAGTGGTCTTGTTTCCAAAATCCCGAGATGTAAAAACAACAATTTCTGGATCAAGTTTACTCCACCTTCTACACTCTAAAAAGAGGAAAGCTAAAAATAGGAAAATAACACTAGTCTTAGGAAGAAAATCAGCAGAAAATGGTAAAATATCTTGAATGTCCAAAAACAATCTTTGTAAGATGCAAATAGTTTGCAGTGTAATTCCTCAAATTAGGTATGTTAAATGCCGCAATATGCATGTGATTGTACTATGAGCATAAAATTCCAATAGCAGATGATGTCATTAGTTTGTGTTACATTTTGTGTCAATTCCTTTCGGCCCTGCAACCAATGCAACCCAAGCAAAAACAAATTGTAATGAAGTATAAATCGGACCAAATGCTAGAGCAGATATAACTATTTACTAACAAATTCTAGTGTAACAGACTGACCAGAAAAAAGCAAATAAAAAAAACAAAGAAAAAAAGATAGGACATAAAACAAGAAAGAAATGAAAAGATCTTCATGATGAAATAATCTAGACTATAACAAAGTGTAATTTTGAGGGACTGAAAGGAACTTGAACATCAAGCTGAGTTAAGTCATCCCAGCAAATTAATATAAAGAGGAAGAAAAGCAAGATGAGTGCTATTGTTAATCTCTTAATTTCCATTAGAGGAAAACACTCAAGAGGATGCTTAGTCAGCCATGGAAAGCCACAGAGGGTGACAAGGCGCCTCCCGAGGTGAAAATAATATCTGAAGCTGGGTGGTCATGGACAGATGAGCTGTAAAATCAGGTGATCAGAGTGGAGCAGAGGGCTATTTGTCCACATTTATCAACGGCTACAGGGTGGAGATGAACTTCCACCCACATTATCAGAGTGCACACGGACTTGTATTGAAAATCAGCTCAGATCCGCAGTCAAGGATATGAAATTTGAACCCAATGGCCCTTTTTTCTTTAATTTTTTTCATTGCGCAGTTATTACAGTTCCCTAAATAACAATGTCATCCTGACATGAGCTGCATTGCAGTTAATGTTATTCTATTATGCATCATTCTTAAGACATGAACAGAAACCTATGTGTGTGTTTACTATAGAGCTGAACAGCATCTAAAACAGATTGCTCTTTTAGAAAAAATAAAGGTTATAAGTTCAAATTTCTGGCATCATTTTGACCTGAGAGCATATGAGATCCCACCATCATGCCTCACTCGCTAAAATGCCAGATCTATTATTTAAAATGTATCTACCTGAAGGAAGAATGATGGTAGAAGTTTCCTTGAACAGAATGAAAGTACATCCAATTCTACAGCTTTTACATAATACGTAGATGAAGTGAAAGCATTCACTAAATCGACTTTCCTACATTTAAGCATGCTGTAGAACAGTATATTACATCCCATTAATTCAGGATGCAGCGATGGATTTTTCCCAACAAATTGGTTAAAATCTTCATTTTTCTTTCTATTATTTGTGCATCACAAAACAGCAACAAAAAAACTAAAAATTCAGAAAAATCATTTTTTTATTTGCTAAAAAGTTAGAAACAATGAAGAAAAACCTTTCAGTAGGCTCAAGCTCAGCTCTGGCCGCACGTATTTCAAAATTAACATCCGAATCGACATATTCTTTTTTCAGCACCTACTGTGAAAAGGAACTAACAAAGTGGAGGCTTTGTTGACCTAAAAAGGGGATTGTCCTCGAACACAACAAATGATCTGCATGTAATTAGAAAGAGCTGATCATTATCTGAGGGTGTGTCACTCCTTTACACCCCTTTTCTAATATTGTTTGACTAAGGCAAAAATGTATCTTACAAATTGGTTTGTATATCTCTTCTAACTGGAAAGATTAACAAACTATGCAGCATCAAAGCAAAACCCTTTCTATTTAAATTTATGCTGATGGGTTTGCAAGTTTTAAAAATATTTCCATCAGTTTCGCATCATTTTCTCTTAAAAGGTCTATAAGGAAATTGAATCCAGCACAACTCACCATCAGAGAAAGCCTTAAATATGTATATTTAAAAAATGCAAGTATTCAAACATCCCTGCATGACTACTTTTCTTCAATTTCCTCTCCTCCTTTCACCCCTCACTCGCCATTTATCTAATTAGCCAAAGATCAGTGGGCGGATCGGTTGCAGCGGATGCAAACAGACACACACCGAACACCGGACAAGCACAGCGGACACAGTTATATATCAGCTCTATTAAAACTTTCACCATCCAGCTCCACCTCCCTCATTTATCTCCCTCCCTCCTCTTAAAAGAATTCCAGCCGTCATTGGCCCCTTATTCCACCCCCACCAATTTATGAAGCGTCATACAAGCATCCCCCTGAGTGCTTTATAACAGAATTATGTCCTCTATCACTGCAGAACAGACGCAGCCAAAGCCCACTTCTTTACAACAAATCTATGAACCCACACTGCTTGGAAAGTCAAGAGCTTAACTTTGCTCCGGGTGAAAAAAGGGAAACTTTCGATCGCTTTGAATGAGCAAAAGAGAAAAAGTAAATGTGTTGGGAAAAGAGAAAAGCCATCAATACTGTACAGAATATTATAGAGAACACTTTAACCTGGACAGCTTAGCCTAAACCGCCAATGAATCAGCATCTCATAACCATCATCTCCATTTGGCTTCTGAGTCAGTCTCGTGACTTTCAAAGTAAAGGCTTTACTTGCATTCAAGTACAGAAGTAAACTAAGCAAAACCTAATAATATATAAACAGTAGATTGATTAATTTTTGTTCCCATTGAGAGATATGAGTTAGAATAAGTTTTGGAGTTTGAAGTTGAACCTATGTGACAAATTCAAGAAGCAAACTGATTTTAAATGTAAAACATCCCAGACGTTGAGATCAACTCACAGACAAGTCACAATGTTCACTTCATTGATGTTGAAGGAAAATTGTAAAATATATATTTAGGCTAAAATTAATCTGAGATACTATTATCATACATTTTCTACAAAAAACAAAAAAATTCCAGGAAGCGTAAATTAGCAAGAAGCTAGAGGCACTGGGAGTGTTCAACCTGAATATACTGTTTTTAATGCAAATGAATATCTGAAACATAACAGTAAGGCGAGGAAACCACAGACGAAAACATACAACTAAAACCTTAGTCTCATGGTACGGGTGTTGACCCGTACAGGTGTTTGGGGTCCGTTGAAACGAGTGGCTGCTCCTTGAAGGGAGAGCAGGTTTGACTTACAATTTTCATGAGGCTCATACAGCCACCTTAAAAGACGTCATGACAACAGAATGAACAATTGTCGTGCTTGTAGTAAATTTATCGTAACATATTTGTAAGACTAACTTAGGTGTGTGAAAGCCGCACACATAATTTCCTCATTTCTAGCAGTCAGGCTGCACGGAGGGAGCGCACACTTGTCCCATGAACAGCACTAACAGTCTGCAGGATTTGGGGATGGTTAAAAAAAAGGAAAATCTGTCTTTTAGCTTTTTTTTTTTACCAACAGTAGATTTTTTTTCCTTTCTGAACAAGCTATCTTTCTTTAATCTGAAAAGAGTTGACAACAACTGTGAGGGTTTCTAAAAGTCTTTTTTCATCCTTGATCTATATCACATCAAAACCTCAGCCAGAAGCAGCACTCTTGCATCTGTACTTTGAAAAGTTTGCCGTCATTGAGATCATTTAGAATGTCTTATTTTTTTCCTTTTTATCTGATAAGATCAACTGCAGACTGTGAACCAACCACTCTTCATAGAGGAAACCGTTCCACCTTCTATAGAGACTGTGCATTTTTATTGGGTCCTTTTACACCAAATGTATCAATTTAATGGGCTTTCCTGAAACAAACGAGTAACTACAGTAAGAAAGATTTAAAAGATTCTATGAATATAGGTGTATTACAATCAAACACAGCACTCAAACAGTCTTCATCATAAAAAAACAATCAAACTAAGAGTTAAAAACAACATCCAACAAATAAAAGTATTTAGGTTAAACACATGCATTGATCACTATACACAGCTCAACATTTGGACTTCTAACCTAAGCATTCTCATTGATTCTCAATGTAGCACAATTTAATGACTTATATTCTTTAACTTCCAGTTTCCCTGAAAAACTGTTTTGTCAGTCAATGTCATTGTGGCAGATTAGTACTAATTTGGATTTAAAAATAGAACTAAACAACCTTCTTTTGGAGGATTTCTCTCCTGCAAAGACAGGAATAAATCATGGATGAAGCTGCTCTGCCGGCAGCAGACGGTTTGAAGCCTCAGAGTGTGACATCCTATCATCACTATCTTCTCCTGCTGCCAGAAGTGACAATATTTAGACCAGAATGTTGTCACACTAAATGATGTACTGTTGTGTGCGTGCATTAAACTCATGGCACCCATAGTTATAGGGAGAAGGATGTGTTTACTGTCTAACAGTCCACTTTTTGGGTGAGTTTACTGGCACATGAATACATAAAAACTACAACAGGTGGGCAACGGATAAAATACAAAATAAAAATTAAATAAATTATATCATAACCACAAAATAGATCATTTTTAGGTAAGTAGCCTAAATAAAGTATGTAAATAGGCTGAGGTGATTGGATTTAAAAGGCAGCATGTTTTTTTTTTCCACTGCTCAGTGGTGCAGCGGTTATCACTCTCACTTCACAGCAAGAAGGCCACCAATACCCCAGGACAGGCTCTGGGCCCCCTGTAACCCCAAAAAGGACACAGCAGGTTTAGAAAATGGAGGGGTGTAGGAAACCCAATGTTGACAGTAGGAGAGTGAGGCAAAATCAATTATTAGATGTATCGATTATGATCCATAAACACTTGTGGATCGATTTGTGAAGTTTAAATAATCAAGAATCAAAAATTGACTGTGATTTATCATTACTGTAGTTAGTGGAACTGGAATGTTTGCTCTGACCGTTTTGCAGAGCACACTAACATGGCTGACCCTGCAGATCACATTATCTGACCAACCCAAACTTTGGTTAAAGCTAATGTTTAGAAGCATTTTGCCTTTTCAATTTTAACAGTTTAAGGGCTTTGAACAAAAGTCAAGTTGTGTTGTGACCTACCAAAATTAAGTATTTAAGGAACTCAGCAAACACAAGAAATCATACCACACACTTCGATGTGGAGCAGGAGGAGCAGAGAAAAAGCCTGCAGTGAGTTAAATCGCAATCCAGATCTATTGTTGAAAAGTAACATATTATGTGATTAAAAGTTGTTGAGTTCCGGGAAAAAAAATCCTTAATGCTGTAAAAGATTTTTTTATTATCAAATGAAACATTTTTCATGTCATAATTTTGATGTTCTTTAAAAATGCATGTTGGTGGGGAAACGTAAGCACTAATGGCCTCGTATCTTGTAGAGAGAACTTTTTTTAATGCTTCCATTCAGGATGCATTGATAATCGTTTCATAAATTAATCAAAACCTCCTGAATCTTAATCAAGTCGTGAGGTGCCTAAAGATTCCCTCACCAACTGACAGAAGAAGCAAACACATTTCTCATAACATATATGTATCAAGAGGGGATCCGTCATTTGAGAAATTATCTTATTTGAAAGATTTATAAGGGTACAAAATATTCTAACCAGATTTTGCTTCAGTTTATGAGTAAAAGCTGCCATAACATTTCAGAATGAATGTGAGCATAGTGTGTCTGTCATTTTGACATATCCAGTAAGCCGTTGTTACAAAGTCCTGCTAACCTTTTATGGAGAAAGCCTATGAACTGACTGACTTGAAAGCATCTTTTATGAAGCTGGATTATCGAAGCTTTCCTGGAGAAAATCCATCTGAACACAGTTTATTAAAATGTTTTGATTTTTCTTTGTGATATATTTGTTTCACGCAGGAGAAAGATTGATGATAAAAGCATGTAATATACATTTTCACAGAATCCACTCTGGGAATCCATCTAAAGTTTACAAACACTGTGACCCCAGTTTTAATTTCCAAAAGTTATTATGGGTTTGCCGTCATTTTTTCCAGATGTTTTCCTGTGAGCAATGCTACCGACTGTTCCCTCATTTGTCATTTCCCTGCCATTTTCCTCTACTCCATTTCTTCTGTGTGCAAAACATGTGGGATGAATACAAGTAAAAATTCTAAACTGTTGGAGTCCCAGAGACAGACTGAAACCCATTGAGAAGGCAATAGTTGTGATTTTGGGGAATGTAGATACAATTGAATTGAATTTGAATTGAATTTGAATTGAATTGAATGTTATGGAATGGAATAGAATGGAATGGAATGGAATGGAGTTGAATTGAATTGCTTGCGATGAATGCTGTCTATACAGGAGACACAGCATGGAAGAGCTTGATTGGCAATTGTCTGCAGCCAATCAGTACACTGAACACAATCTGCTGTAAAAAAAATCTTGTGAAACAGCAAGCCTATAAAGGGTACATGGCAATTTAGCGAGGAAACAATGTATTGATGCAGACTTTTTCATGAGTCTCCTGGCCAGCTAACAGTCCTAATTTAAAAAGCAATTTTGTAGCAAATTATTTCCTTCACAAAGATGTCCTAAATGATCCAAAAAAGCAACTAGAAAAAAAAAAAAAACTTTACAGTCAATGTTACTTTCTTGCAAAAGAATAATAAACTGCATCCACTGCAGTGTTGTACAAGTTGGAAATGGTTTACTTCCAGCAATCAGAGCTAGAAATAGTGCATGAACTGGACAATCAACAAAGGTTTAAATCCATACAAAGACGTATCAAGCATAGGATAATTGTAGATTGCTTGAAAGGGAGTGGAAGGAAGCAAATTTATATAATCCCACCCCATTTTCTTTACATGAGTCATCATTATCCGGTTCATAACTTCTAATCAGATATTTATACTTTACAAACACAGATTCAGGTCATAAAGAGTTCTTAAGTATCAATAAATTATACGAAGTACATATGAAGTATGTGATGATCATGGTACTAGACATAAAATGAAAAACAACTCTTCTGACTTTCACAGCTAAAAATGTTTCCTGAGCAACTTGATAAGTAGTGATAAAAATCAGTTTTTTTCTCCTACACAGCACCTAAAAATTGTGCCAAGTATTTGTATTTAATTTTAGGTGTAAAAGCAGCAGATCAGCAAAGACAGGCCTGTAGCTCCAATTGTTTCAGGAATTCATTAAAAAAAACATTTAAAATGGTTTAAAAAAATTACAAAGTGCACTTTATGTGAATCTCAGAGAAACAGCAGAGAAGCAGCCTGACGTTGCAGGTGATTCACACCTGTCTCAGTAAATCCAGCACACCTACACTGATGCTTAGTTACAGGAAACAAAGGGAAAGGAACAGAGGAAACTTCACCTGAGCTCCTCTGAGAACCAATGATGCGGTCGATGCGATTCACACTTACTGTAAACTATCTGCTCATTTTCTTCATCCAATAAATACCTCGTAAAACAAAACAAACTAGTAGAACAGTGAATGTGTGCTGAGATGGTTCTGCTGATCACTGTTAAGCAGGCAAAAACAGATTGCACACATACAGATACAAAATATCAGGGTCATAGACCTCTTTGTGAGGCCATAAAGTAAAAATGTCCATGCACCTCTTTTTTCATAAGTGTGTGCAACTTACGTCAACCTTACGACTACTTCGCGATACATTTACAACACGTACAACAATGAGACTTTTTTTTTTTTTTATGCTCAAGCAGTAACTAGTGTAAATATCTACGTTTGGAATTAGCAGCAAACGACGGCCAAAATACAAGCAAAGATGTCCAATAAAGGACAAGTGTTGATGTGAAAACAAAGAGGCAGACTGTCCTTTTCAAACTACTTGAAAAACATTGAACTCAATCAGCCGTCTGGTTTGAACCTTTGCCACAGACATGTGATATGCAGAAGCAAATTTGAGCAAATGTATTGGCAAACATTAGTCAAAGTCTCTTACTACAATTCCATTGTAAATCTGTATCTTACAAATACTTCATTGAAGAATGCAGTTACTTCATTTGTGCCAGAGACAGGATGATAAAAATCCCTTTCGTTTGCATTCAGAGCTTTGGCTCTTTCTTTCCGTGCGCCACATGTGTCTCGTCTTCAGGAGCTGGACTGTAAAATGTCCTTCTGTGGAGACAGCCCGAAGCTGTGCCGTTATTCTTCTCTTGCCTTTCCTCTTATCAGGGACTGATAAGAGCAACTGGACTAATTAGGAACAAACTATTCTGAATTCTGACTGCCAGGATGGTGCGTCTTGAGTATTGTTTCTGACAGACTGTAAAGCGGTTATTCACGGCTGTCTGTCAAAGTTACAGTGCCGTATGTTGGAGAGTATTTTTATTAACTGTACACAGCATTTAGGAAATCTCACCTTTGATCCTAACTAGTGTTCATGTTCCTTTCTCTTCCTTAATTCCTCTCTTTTCTGGCAGAGACTAATTTTTTCTTCCCGTTGGTAACCATTTATCTCTTGTGATTTTAAAGGAGAGCTTCAGCAGAAACACTAAATAAGAGCTGGAATGTAAGACCAAAAGAGCATCCACCTCCCTCGCTGCTCTGCATGTCGTCTCCTCTCCCCCGCGGGTGGAGGGCTCATCTCCCTTCGCCTGGTTTTGCTGGAGCTTCACTGGGATGAACTCAGCTGTACTAATCTGAACCACATTTAATTGGACTCGTGCACTTTTCTCAGAACCTGACCACGCTGACATGAGGCGGTGAAATGCATCAGCGGAGTGAAACTGCAGATTTCCAAAACTAAACAACAACAAAATCACTGATAAACATGCAAGACCATGAGCACATCCAGAAAAAATACCAACTACTTGTTTATTCCATACAAAAATATGAACATACATGTTTAGAACATTGTGTAGCAGGAAACGCTTATTAAAGATGTTTCTCCAGCCTGATTAAACATAAATTGTATAAGAAACCCTAATGACACATTAGATTTTAACTTGAAAAAAACTGCCCTCAATTCCTTTCATTTTGAACTAAAAAGACTCAAAAACATTCCTGAAAACTGAAAAAGTTAACTGTGAAGTCATCTTGAAATTAAAAATCTGAATTCTTTTTTTTTTATTAAAGTTTTTCCTGTTTTATGAAAAGTCAATCAGCAAGACTAAATTTTATTTTAACTGCTGTTTTTAAACATATCAGCAATTGCAGTGCACTTCTGTAAAATAATGTAATTAAATACAGGAAATTGTTTTATTTTAACTCAGAAAACAATAATATGCTAACTTTTATGTCAATAGAATCCAATGTAAAGAAGCTCTTCCTTTTTTAGGAATAAATGACAGATTAGTTTATCATAGGTTATTTTAAAGAAAGAAAAAAGAACGTCTGGGATTTTCATTTGTAAAATGTCATCTCTGTGAGGAAGAAACTTTAGAATCACTTCCACAGCCAAGAATAAACCCCAGAGGAAAACCACGCGTGCGTGCGTGCGTCCGTTTCTCTTCTCTTTTGTCCAGAAAAGCTCTCATTTCGCGCAGAGCACAGACTCACCCACTATCAAGCACAGCAGTGTGTGTTTCAGCAGAGCCGTGCCCATCCTGTACAACGATCCAGCTGAAGTTTAGTGAAGGAGGTGGGTCAGCGTGAAGCTCAGAACGTCAGATCCACAGATCCATGAACGCGGCGCGGAGCCTCCGCCGGATCAGCTGCGCAAAGCGCTCCGGGATGGAAGCGTCCTTTTTCTGTTCTTTCGTTCTCTCCCCCAAGCCTTCCTGCCCCGTCACCGCTCACATTTCCCCCCGACGTGAGCCGTAAGGGTCTCTCTTTACCGGGAAACCTGCTGGCTTTCAGTCTGAAAAGTTGTGCGCTCCAGGAAGCGCCAGTTTGGAACCAAATGGAGCAGAGACTGCGAGATACGCAGGGATGGGGGAGCATTATAGAGCGGGCATGGTGGGGAGGCGGTGCAGTGGCTGAACTGTTACTGTAGATCTCCACAGGTTAATTGGTCCAGCGGCACAATGCTGAGTTAGGGTCAGATCCATGCGCACACTGGAAGAACATTAATGCTTTTAAAAATTCCAATACGTGTTTAATAACATTTTTCAAATATTACAGAAAAACTTGCACATCATCTACATTATTAACGTTTTCTTATACCACACCGAGACCGGTGCAGAGGAAAAAGCGAAATGTTCAGTTGAACATGAAGATGTTTCCCATGGAAAAGTCAGCTTTCAGATACTGCCATCTAGTGTTCACATGTTGTATTGCTCTGATTGGTCATGGAACTCCAAGTCTTGTATCAGTGACATCTTGTTTTTTTTTATTAAATAATGTGAAATGATTGATGGTTTTCTTGTATTTTGTAAGGAATTAGATTGTGGACTGTTGCACTTTCCTTGGTGTCCTTCCTGCATCATTTGGACGTGTGCATTTTGTGTTTGTGGGTGTTCCTTCCCCTCGATGTTAAGGAAAGTCCTACCTTACAAAACCTGGAATTCCAAGCAAATTTTTGCTCTGCTCCCATGGCGTTTTGTTGCACTTTTTAGGACACCGACATCTAAACAAACCAAAAAAAAGTAGTCTGGAAGTAGCCCTCGAGGAGAACGTTGGAGTTGTTCAGGACATCTATGATGATGAGATGTGCTATAGGTGTGACAGACGAGTTCAAGGTGGAGGTGGGAGTGCACCAAGGATCAGCTTTGAGCTCCTTCTTGTTTGCTGTGGTGATGGACACACTGACAGATGAGGTTAGACAGGAATCTTTGTGGATCATAATGTTTGCAGATGATATTGTGATCTGTAGTGAGAGCTGGATGGGGGGTAAAGGTTTTATTCAACTCACATTTAGGTTTATCACAGATATATTTTAAATAATTTACATAATTAAAAAAAAATTGAAAGCAGAGAAATTCTCCTCACACCATTCAGTCAGATATGTATCACAGGCAGCAAAGGTGGTTAACTCTGACAAGGAAGCAAGCAGATTTGATGTGTCAGAGTAGGATCAGGTAGAGCAACCACAGCAGAACACAAAGAATCCCAAACCAGGTATACCAGTCCAACGTGGCATCAAACGGGTCCAGCAGCCGCTTCTTAACACCACGTGGCTGCTTCAAGTCCCGTTGGACCTCAAGTAGGCTACCAGCTGCCTCCGTTGCCTCAAAGAGTAACAGAAGGTGTTTTCCTCTGTCACCTGGTGGTGGCGCCTCCTGCTCCTTTAACCTGAAGTGACCATGGTGACAGCAAGTCAGCAGGACACACAGCCTTACTCTAAAACTAAAATCTTAGAAATAAAAGCCTTTCCTCACATGGGCTAACAAAGTCCTCAATGCATTTTTTGCTTTCTTCATCATGAATGACTTGGACTTAGAGACCCACATTTAAAGTGTTCCCAATGTTTTTTTTTTTTTTACTATGATTATGCTGATTTTAGCAAAAAACCTGTGTCGTTTTATCAGAAATTCGCCTGATTTCTGGGGGAGACTGTTGGTGCAGAGCAAGCTCACCCATACTTCCTGTCACCCCAATAGTTTACAAGCTTTCCCAATAGCTTACAGCCCCACACACCCCAATCAAACATTACTGGTGCAACAAAAATGGCAAGTAATCTTGTAGCTATCCAACTGTACATTTTTGAGCCAGTTGCCAGCTCAGAAGAGGAAAACAAAGACATACACGGATCTGTAAGTGGATGCATCTGAATTATTAATTAATAAGCATTAAAAATGTGGGGTTTTTTTCAAATAAAAAGGTTTACATTTTCTTTAACCAAAGAGCCGCAATAGAGATAAAAAAGAGCCACATGGGGCTCCGGAGTCTCAAGTTGCAGACCCCTAATCTAAGCGTTACTTTCCAGCTGGTTTTTGAATTGGGATTTATTATGGAAACGTGCCGCAATGAAGACCTGGTCATGGGCTGCAACGTAGGAGTGAATCTGCTCCAAGCACATTTTCATGCAATGGTAAGAAGAGTTCTGAAGTGAGTAGTGTGATTAATTATTGTGTGAATCTTCTGTGTTAGCAGGAAAATGGTTGTAAGCTACCCACCAGGTGAGCTTGGGCTCTTGGTGTCCCATCACCTCCACCTCCAGCATCACTGGAGAACCTTCTATCATAGCGGTTTGAGACAAAGGTCTGGTGTAGCATGGGAAGCCAGGAGTACAGGGAGGCCCCTCGATCTGAGGTGTAAGCCTGATCTCCTCACGGACGACGATGGGAAGACAAATGTCAGAGTCTTGGTGAGGAGTTAGTGGATGAGGTGGAGCAGGACATGAGACATGCGGGTTAACCTGCTGGGACAAAGCCTGGGTCTGAGCCTCGGCCTGAGGTGGACCAGTGGGCTTGGCAGGACTGCTGTGACTCATGCTGTGACCATGCATACAGTGCGGTACGTGGGTGGTACTCTTGGACTCGTTGAGGGAACAGACTGTCTGGAGGCTCTGCTCCATACTGACTCTATTACTGCTGCAGACACTGGTGTTGCTCACACACTCTGATTCTGGAGAACTGTGGATGTAGTCCTTCTGGGTATCTGTGATGTTGGGATTTAAGAATTTGTTTAACTTGAAAATGTCTTCAGGACTTGTCTTGCTCTCGACAGAGTGCTTGATGATAGGAGCTGTGGTGCAACTCTTGGTTCTGGGTGCACTGTCTGTAGATGCTTCATTTTGAAAAGGTAGAACCTTCTGAACAAGTCCACTTCTGGAACCAATAGATTGAGGAAGATGGATTTGTAAAGCTACTTTACTTGACTGGGGTACAGTTGTGGAAGAGTTCCGGTCCTGTGGATTGGAGGTTGGTTTTTCATGAACTGAACTTGTGGAGTTTTGACTCTCGGCCAATCTTTTGACTTGTGTTAGATGACAGCTTTCAGGGGATGCATTGTTTCTGCACGGTCGTACATTGGAGTGACGATCCAACATGTTCTGCTGCTCAGCTGAACTGGCTCTGTTGGAAACTGTATTTGCTTCAGCTGTGGATTTTTTGGGGTTTTGGGAGTACTTCCTGTCTTGATGGAGAATTATTTCTTGGTCACTGAGTAACTGTGCCAAATCTGTATTTTTACAGGTAACTCTTTTGCTTTGAGGACAAGTACAGTTGGAGTTGTTAAACCCAGCATCTTCTGGATGGATTCTGCATTTATGCAGATCTGAGTGTGGATCACTCAGAGGTTGAAGACAGGTCGGATTCAGATGTAGAGCCTCTGAGTTGGGGGCATTTTTGTTTTTTCTTGATGGTTGTACACTCCTCATCTCAGGGACATCACTGTCCAAGGAACAATCAGCGGAGTTCCATCTTTGAACTGGGTTAGACCCAGGTTTAACTAAATCCGGGCTTGGTTTAGAACTACCAATAGATTGCTCTGAACTTGTTGAGATGATGTCAGAACAGATTTCACTGGTAGTCAAGGTAGTGCAAAGAGTGCTGGTGAAGAGTCTTGGAGCAGGAAGGGTTAAAAGACTTTGGACGAATGAACTGGACTCTGCTTTGATCCTGTGACAAAGCAGAAAGAAGATTCTTTTTATGTTAATGGTGGACTTGTCTGACAGCAACAAACTAGACTGGATGAGCATGATGATCACCTGCTCGGGCTGCTGTAAAGACTGACGGAGGGAGAAGAACTGCTGTCTGTTGGGTTGGAGTGACTTTGTTGTGGGACAGAGCCGGTGTCAGCTCCAGCTGCGGTTAGTTCTGACTGACCCTGGCAGCTGAACCGACTGACATGAAGACTATGGGAGCTGATGCACAAAGTCTCCTCAACATCTGACTGAAACATGGTGGACTCAGGAGTCTCTGCCAGCGGGGGGAGAGATATGTCATCCGGTGAAGCGCAGTCATATTCATCATTTGACAGACAATCCTCCGTAGTCTCATCTTGTTGGAGCTCCACCTCTGCTGATGTATTCTGGGTAAAAAAAAAATGAATAAAGAGCGTTAACCTTAAAAAAAAGCAACTAAAGTTCATAAAGATTCACTTTGGTAAATTCTCTTTCATTTAGACTCCTTTAATTCTAACTGGAAACAAATTTGGAAACTGGAAACTGGAAACACAATTATTATTTTCCCCTTCATGATCGATTTTCAAACGGTTGGTAATTCCATGTCTTGAAAAGGACGCTACCAAATCCAAGTACCTGATTGGTCAAAGTTCAACTGGTTTAACTTTCAGCGTACATTCAATTGCTGCGTGTTGTGTACATAGAGCCTGAAAACTCACTCAAAAACAGCATAGCAACACGTGACCGCGTGAGATTTTAACACAGAAGCTCAAAATGTGCGTCAGCGCATTTACATTGACTTTACATCGGAAACGGTCGTTCAAATCCACGTTTCCGAACGCGATATGAATGTAGCATCACATGCAGTAGCTTTATTATGTCTACAAGGTCAGTTTCCTTTCTTCTTATTCTTGTAGAAATGCTGCTTTCTGCTAGTAGTTTTGCAGAAGTTGGTACAACTGGTGAAATAAAAAGAAATTACTAGTTTTTGGTAAATTACCAACCTGTGCTGATGTGATATTTATTCCACAGGAAGTGGCAGCTTTTCCCATACCGTGAATCTTCTGGGAGGTAGAGGTTGTGACCTGGGGCTGAGTGGTGGCAGCCTGTGACTGGCTGTGGACAGTGTTGGCCCTTCGATTGGTCTTTGTAGGAGAACAGGAGATGATGGAACTGTGACTGAAGCACTGAGTGAAGCTGAAGAAAACAAACTCATTAGTATTTCCATGGTTGTGAAAAGACACAGTGTTGTTGTCAGAGTAAAGGACGGATGAGCTTTAGTTGGCAGATGGTTGTTCTTCCGTTTGACTACAGAACACTCTAAGAATCGAGGAGGTAATTATTTACGCAATGGCTGCAAGGACTCCAGGTCCCATATCATTATCCTTCCACCACCATTCTTGGCAGCTGAAGGACTTTGTTCTGTGCATCATGAACATTTCAGTGGCTCTGAGGCCAATAGAACACTTATCAAAGCTGAAGGAAAAGCTCTGAAGATTCAGATGCAGTGGATAGGCAACAGGTTTTATACTTTAGGGACATTTCTACCAACCTGCCGATTCCATCCTCATGGAGAGTCTTTTGAAAAGAAGCTTCCCTCTTGGCTTCCCTCTCTTTTCCTAAGAGGGCCTCTTTCCCATCATCCTCAGCGGTCACTTCAGGAGTGTGGCCTGTCTCTTTAAGCTCAGACTGAATGAACAAAGCGTATTAAATAAATAGTGTGTTAAAAGGTAGAACTTTAACTTCTCCAGAAATGTTGCCACACATCTGTATTTGGAAATAAATGATTCAGTTCTTCAGAGCAGCTGGTTGATTCAGAAGATGTTTCTCTGCTCATCTGAGTAGCTTCTCTTTAGTTCATACAGGTGATGAGGAATTCAAGTTATTCATGGATTCGCTGCTACAGAAGTGAGGTGAAAAAGTTAGAAAAATAGATGTATGTGAGTCGATTTAAGCTCAGCTATAACGGCCAATTCAGATTTGAAAGAGAAATAAAACTCAGCCTGACATCCTTCCCTGAAACCACAAGCAGAAAAATACCTTCTAGGTCATCATCTGAAGTCCATTTGCCTCAAAGAACAGAACCCTGTGAGAACATAACCTGAAAGACTGAGATCTTAATAGTAGGAATCCAGACAAACATTTCTACGACCTTGACATTTTGTGTCACCTGCATGGCGTGAGTTTGAGGTTTGCTCCAAACCTGACTTGGCATTTAAAATAAATAAAATATACATTTCTGATTTGAATGATTTTACCATTCTGTCATCCTCTTCTGTGCTACGATTATCCCTTTGTTTGTTCACGCTCCTCTTTTCTGTCAATCGCTCCTCATTTTCTCCTTCTTGTGTCTCCTCTTTGTCAATCTACAAGCATAAAAAGCAAACACAAGAGTATCAGTGGAGCCAAAAAAGTCTCACCCGATTTGTGATTCTTGATTTGTAACTCATGCAATACAGTTTGTGTGTAATTGTGTGTATTTGCAATTTTGTGCATTCACTTGGACAAAAAGGACAATATACAAAAATTACACAGTATAATATACACACACAAATTAAAATTACTGCAGCTTATAACTAACTACATGTATAAATCGTTAAATAGTATGCACCAATCACCTGATACACACACACAAATTCACATTTAAACAAAAATCAGATGTGAGACTCTTCACGTCTCCAAGTTTGTTGTGTAAATGATGCGTTTAAATGCTGTTTTCTGATTAGCCGTTTTGAACTTAGATTGTGAATAAAATCCTGTAAAAACTTGACATTTTATCAACTTTTCTTAACATATATGACATGATAATTAATATAATAAAAAAAAAAGTCTAAATAAGCGACTTTAGAACAAACAAAACTTTTCTCTTTCAGAACTCATCACTCCCCCGCGGCAGCAACACCATGCAGACGCAACTCACAAATTAGGCAGACACAAATCTGGTGAGACTATTTTGGTTCCATGAATACATCTCTGTGTGATAGAAGTCTGTCTTTTGTGTTTTTTGTAATGCAACATGGACAGGAAGTCAAATTAAATCTGTTTTAATTCAAACTCATAGCACCACTGAGACTGTTTGGAGGATCACCTTCAACTTGGCCTCCAGCTCCACCAGCTGACTACTCAATTCTCTGATGGAGGTCACAATATCACAGTGCTTTTTGATCGTCTTCTCCACATAGCGTTGCCCTTCTTCCACCCCTGAAACAAACAGTTCATCTTAGTTAAACCGCAAAAAACTGCAAAAAACTGCAAAAAACGATTACAAAGCGAAATATTAAATGTTTTATTTTAATACACAAACAACAAACCAAGCAAAAATGAATTTAAATGATTACAAATGAATATAATAAAATCAATATAAGATCCAGTTTGTAACTCAGAGCAGTCCTTTCAGAATAAAAGCCCCCGGTGGTCACACACCATACAGTTTTTCAGCGAGTTCTGTGATCTGGCTGATCCTCTCCTCCTGCTCAGGAACAGTCGGCCACACAAACTTCTCAAGCTGGCGGTGAAGGGTGGAGACAGCTTTAGGGCTGCAGCACTCTGTGGAAAACTTCACCACACGAGTTATGGTGGAGCTCGCCTCCTCACACCAGAACTGGTACTGTTGACACAAAAGAACATGTCAAAACAGGAGAAAAAAGATTTAAATCTACTTCCTGTCCTATCCGGAAGGTGGACTCTGTCTTTGCTCCATCAAGGCGACGGATGAAGCAGCTCTCGTACCTCCTGCATGGCATGGTGCAGCCTGCAGGTCATGTCGAGAGTTTTTTGGTGTTCACAGAAGCTACGCTCCAACTCTCCCATTTGTTTCTGGAGCTCATTGATGGTGTCCTCCACCTGCTGAACCATGCCACCGTCCTCCACCTGCAAGGACAGTTGAGCCTCCACCCCATGAACCCGTTTTCTGATGGTCTGCAGGAGCAGAGAGAGCTTCAATGACAGACTGACATCTCATTACGTTGTAACTTTCGGTCCCCCCCTGCAAACCTGCAGCTTCTCTCCGTACACCTCCACCTGCTGCAACTGGTTCCTGACAACCTTCAGGTTCCTGGTTCTGTTGTTTCTTTTCAGGTAGTTAAACCTTGTGTTGCTGAAGCATTTTTTCAGCTCCTTAAAAGAGTCCCAAACCTGAAACAGCAGAAATGGTGAACAAGCATCATCTTATATGTTATCAACCATTTACATGCGATGGGAATCAAAGGAAATGTCTGACGAAACTAAAACATTAAAGACCAACAATTACAACCAACAGAGATTCAAAAAAGGGAAACATATTTTGAAAATATGACATTTTCCTCTGTTTCTCCATCAGCTCCATGTTGCTCCTCACCTGGTTGATACTGTCATGCAGCAGATGTGTCAGCTGATCTCTGCGCAGCTCTTCTTCATGTCGCGCTGCTTCCTTCAGCCACAACCTGCACAGAGAGTCCAGAGAGAGGAGCCGAGCCTCCAGCTGCTCCACACGGAAACACATCCAGCCCTGATGAAGCAAACTTGGGTCAGTAAGGAAATAGCGCCACCATGTGGTTTTGAAACATGGCTGTTAGCTGATTCAATGAGTAAAAAGTTTGTATTTTAGAATACAGACTACAGATCGAGATCAGTTCAGTCTCTGTACCTGTTACCATGACAATGCATCACACCTTGCATTAAATAATACACTTTTTTTGTGAAAAACGTCTTAAAACTAAAAAATAACAAGATTAAAGTACTAATAATTGATTAAATAGTTATTTCAGTGATCATAATATGTGCTCTGACGAGGTGTCCATTGTCAGAAATCAATAGACAATGCAATGTTTGGATGTATTCTTTAGTTTTTTTCTTTTGAAAGCTTGAAATAAACCTACTTTCGTTTAAAGAACTAAAAGAAACCAATATAGTGTACTTGTGTGTTTGTGTAGGTGTGGGTTTGTGCACTCATCCATACAGTACTCTTGACTGCAGCGCAGATGTCCCCCGCCACTGCTGTTGTGGTTTTCAGCAGGTGTTGGATCTGCTGTCGTCTCTCGCGGTGCCAGCTGAGCTCAGTATCAGAAGATCCAGTTGAGGCTCTGCTGAACTCTGTATGGAGCAGCTCTTCCAGCTGGGCACAAAAACACAATGAAAACTGAAAACTCCAAGCTCGTTCGTGAAAATTGAACAGACAGAGAATTGGGTTGCATTTTTAAGTAGGCATCAAATTCGTTTTTACAGAGAAAATCAATGGTGTTCCCTTGTTTGTCGCAGGAGTTGTGTTCTAAAAAAATAACCCGCCAAAGATAGGCAAAATCCACAAAGTAGTCATCTTTATTCTTACAAAATTCTAGATATTTTAAGGCTGTAAAATTCCTCAAAAGACACACTTTACTAAGGCAGACATGAACATTTTCACACATTTCTCTCTTGTTTCAACTCTTAAAGTTCAAACCTTCAAAGAAAAGTATAACCAGTATTGTAGAATATGGAGGAATTTGATTGACAAGGTCAACATCCAATCAGGATACAGAACACAAGGTGTTGTCAGTTAGTGTTTAGTGCAATAATAACTGTATTAATAATCTTTCTTCAGTTTAAATCAGAAGTTATATAAAAATGTTTGAATGGATTGGTAAATGGAAATGTGAATTTGTGAATCAAATCACCATCAGACTTACCATCATTGTTGATTGGTTGATTGATTGTCGATGAAAAAATGCTGTTTAAAAACAGCTGATTTTTGACAGAAAACATGCTGGGCGGCGGCTTCATTTCTGACTCATCCACTTGAAGAAGGCTAGATCCATTGTCACTGTTCGGCCCTCTTTGTGTGCGTGTGTCTGTGAGCTTGGGTGGCTGGTGTGAACGAGTCTAGGAGTGAATGTTTTCTGTGGGTGTCTGGGATGGAGGCTGCAGCGGGGTGTGGACCCGCCTTCCTGCACCTGATCCTCAGGATGCCATCTGCTCTGGACCAATGACGGAGGATCTTCTCCTGTGTAAAAACAGCTTTCATTTCCCTGCAGTGTTGGCAGCTTTTGCCCTCCCTTATGGTGGTCAGCTTGCCCAAGGTGAAAACTCCAACATCAAGCTCCAGTCCTCACTGTTGTGGACATTGGTGGAAGAGCATATTATTGTGAGTTCGTTGTGTCTGAGACACTCACTCACGTGAGCATCATCCATGAACGTCTTTTTTTTTTTTCTTGTTCGAGCTGGAATCTGAATCTAAACTCTGCGGCTGGATAGCTCCAATATTGCTTGCCATTTTTGTTGCACTGTGAATTTTAGGTTAGGGGTATGTGGAGCTGTTAGCTTGTGATTCAGTTAGTAACCCAGCTACGGGTGTTGCGAAGGGGGCGCGGTGTTGCTCTGCACTAACACTCCCACTCACAATGCAAATTTCTAATGAACTCCTGTCACTGCAGAAACTATGTGCCAGGAAACAACACAAGTTTAGGGAGATTTGGATTAAAAAAAAAAGGCATAATAACAACTAAAAGACAGCTGGGAACACTTTTACAAAAGATCCAAAGATGATCGGAGTGAGTCTTTAAGACTTCCCTTCTTTAGCAAAGCTTATAGTTCAGTTTCTGTGACCATGAGCCATGCAGCTCATGCAGCTCTAGGCTCCTCTCACCTGCTTAGCTGAAACGTGGAACCTGCTCGTCAGCTCCAGGATGGACTCGCTCTGCTGGATCTTGTTCTTCACCGTCTCCTGAAGCTTCACCATCTTTGACAGATCTCCATCCTCCACCATGTCCCCCCGCATCTTCTTGAGCCGATCACTAATTAGTTTCACACTTTGCCAGCTTTTCAGCATGCTCTCCACCTCAGCATCTAGCTGCTGTTGTGGAAAAATCCCAAAATTTGTTGGAAATGTAAAACGATCTTCACCAACAAACCCTCCCAGACTTTCCTGACTTACATTGAAATGTGGTCTGGCTTCTCTGAAGTGTTCCAGCAGCTTAAAGGTGTTCAAGTCCAAACCCAGATCCACAAAGGTGCAGGAGTCCAGCAGCTCAGAAACACATTTCAGGTCCTGCAAGGTCTGAAGATACACAGCAGTTAACCACAAACCTCTAAGGTCTGAGGCCTGACCACATGAGGGCGGTCTTAGGGTGAGACCTTGTTCAGTCTCTCCTGGTATTCCCTGCAGAGCATCACATCCTCCTCCTGATCCTTCAGCTTTTTCATTTCCAGTTTGGTTTCACCCATTTTTTTCATCGTTTGTTGGACCACCAGCAGCACCGTTTGAGAGGCCAGTTCTGATTCCTGAACAAAAACACGTTTTCTCACAAAGGACTCAGTTTTTAACTTATTAAAAAAAAAAATCAAACCTTCATTTGGAAGAATTTGTTATAAAAAAGGGAAAAATTTAAAGCTTAGCTCAAATCTGGAGAACCCAAAGACAATTTTCTTCTTTTTTTTTTGTTTATTTTGGGTAGCCAAAAAAGTTATATGCATTTTAAAAATCAATAAAATGTAAACATTAAAAACCTGTTCAAATGTCATTACTTTGGTTCTCAGAGGTTAAAAAAAAACAAAAAAAAATGCTTTATTTTGTGACAAATCCAAAGTCCCATTTTCTTATTTTAATGCCATCCTGTCTTTTTCATCATTTAATGTTCTTATCTGAAGCTCTGTTCCTGTTTCTGGTTACCACTGTCACTGCACGGATGCAGCTGTCTCCCAGTTCTTCAGCTGCGCCCATCTTCTTCATCATTTCAAGCCACAGAGTCTTGATTTTGCTTTGAGCAGGTTCTGCCTCCTCTTCATCTCCCTCCCTCCTCCTCCGGAAGTGCTCCCTAAGCTCCTTCATCTCCTCATCCACCTGAGGAACAAGAGCACTCTTTGATAAAAGCACAAATGCAAACATGTTAAGACTTCATTTTACCTATTGGTTGGATCTTCATTGCTTTAACATGACCTCCCAATTACAGCACACAACACTGTGCATGATTTAAGGAGCTTCATTTGCAGTTAGTTTCGTATTGTAGAAAATTCTTCATTTAGTGAAACAGCAGGTGACAAATGATGCAGATGTCGTTCAGAACTGTTGCTTTGTGTGAATTATTCAGGAAGTTAAAAAAACAAACGTGGTTTTCTGACCTGCTGAGCAGTCCTGAGGAGGCAGACGTATGGCTGCAACAGTTGCAGCCTACAGTTAGTCTTCTTCCTTAGATCCTGCAGCTCCTTCAGAACCCGCTCGACCCGATCTGCATCGCCCGCACTCTGTGGCGCAGGTGGAGTCTGCTGAACATTGCTTGTTCCAGACGGGGTTCCAGCACAGCCTCCCCTCAACCGCTCGGTCAGGGCCTTCAGAGAGGATATCTGCCTGCTGGCATCACCAGTTTTGTTTGTTTTTTTGTTTGGATGAAGAATTTTTTTCCAGCTCTCAACGTCCTGATCTGCAGACTAGAAACAGAACAGACTGAATACGCACAAAGCTGTATGCGTGTGTTTGTGTGTCAGGTTGCAGTTGCAGACACAAGTGTGTTTGCAGCTTTTTTCAGAGCTGCAAAATAATTAGTTACTTAAGTAAAGTAAAAGGAAGTCCAAAAATAGTTCCTTTGACAAGGTTTTAAAAAAATAACTGATGAAACTGCAGCTAAAGTAATGAATAACAGTAGTGATACAGTACATCAAAAATCAGAACAATGTCTGATTTATTTAGTTATTTGATTTTTCTAGATATACTTTTTTAGGAAAATCCTAAAACAAGATGTGCAGACGTGTCTGTGTTCCTAAGTGTGCGTGCAGAGTTGTTTGTGTCACTGCCTGAATGTGTTAAAGCAGCTGCAGTTGTCTGTAACTGAATGTGAGGATACAACTACAGGTATATCCGTGCACATGTCCAGCAGGATGCTTGCATGCAACTCCAGGTGTGTGCATCTAAATGTGTGCATGCAGCTCAAGTTTGTGTTTCTGAATGTATGAATGCAGCTTCCGGTGTGTATATCTTAAAGAGTCTATGCTGTTGCATATGGGTGTGCACGAAATTGTGAATCCCTCACTATTTACAAGCCACTGTTGTGCATATTTGGATGTCTGTACACAGATGTGTGTGTTTGTACTGGAAAGAGTGCATGTAGCCACAGGTGTGCGTTTGTCTACCTGAATGAGTTGAAGAAGCAGCAGGTTTTTTGTGTCTGAAAGTGTGCATGCACCTGCAGGTGTGCTTTTGTGTACCAGAATGTGTTTTTGCAGTTGAAGGTGTGTCCTCAGAGTGTGCTCGGCCTCAGAAAGCCTCCATCCAGATTTCCAGGTGTCTGATAACAGCTGCATCCAGCTGCACACCTGTGACACACAGACAAACATTCGGCTCCTTACTCTCTAGATATTTATACATTTTAATTATTTCATTAAATGCATCTATTTGTTTTCTAGTTAAACTTTATCTTTTGATGATTAAATAATTGATTCTCCTTCACATAAATAATAGAACAGCTTAAAAAAACTAAACAGGACACCTTCTTCTGAAGCCATTCCAATGAAGACAAAAATGGCTGCGGCTGATTGGTCAGGAGTAGGCAGTGGGCGTGTCCCTTCTCATCTGGAGCACCGTCTTCCATCGTGATCAGCAGGTCTGCTAAAGGTCTGGTTCAGAAAAGAGAAAAAGGTAAACTTGTCATATCCACAGATGTCCTGTCGAGCAGTCTGAAGATTTGGGACGTTTCCACATCAGAGCTGAAAGCTGCCAGAATGTTCTCTCAGAATGAAAAACATCGTCCGCTTAAAGTCACTGGGACTTCAAACAGTTTTGACCTGCAGTCTTGGTTTGAATTTTGTCTTGTTTTATAAAGCGGATTCAGTTTTGGAGAGTTTTTGGAGAAGAATATTCACGTTAGCAAACATTTCCTTCAGAAACTAAGCAGTTTTGATGTTTAGATGTTCTGGAAGCTTCAGAGAATGGGGAGTTGTGACCTGGTGGCGGCAGCAGGAGAGTTCTGGTTCTCTTTGATGCTCACTTCAGGTCTTCTGACATCTTCAGGCTGAGAAAAGATTTGAAGAACTGATCAGAAACATAAACTTTCCTTCAAAGGCCAATGAGAATCAGGATTTCAGGATTTATCAAGAACCCAAAACTGAAAAATTCGTGTGAGATAGAACACATTCTCTACAAAGATCTTCATCTCTCAATCTGGACCAGACGACTTGAAACTGGTTCCGCATGGAGATCTGTGAAAACTTGAAAACAAACCAGATTCTCACCTGCAAACTGGACCTGGACTTGTCCTCCGATCTGAATCGGGGATTCTCATGGGATCCAGATTCAGACTGAACTTCTGCTTTGGGTCTGAACCCTGACTCGAGGTTTTTGGTCTCTTTCAGTTTGAGGATCAATTCTGGTTTTCTGGTTTCCTCTGATCCAGATCCAGCATTTAGACTTGTTTCTGATCTAGAATTTGGCTTCAGGTTAAATCCAAGTGCTGGATTTCCTTCAGTCCTGCATCTGTTCTTCAGATTCTTTCTGACATCTGACTCGTTGTCTCCTTCTGAATTGGACTTCAGCTCAGTGTCCATTCTGGATCCAGTCTTCAGATCTTTGGTCTCCTCTGTTCTGGTTTGGAGCGTTTTCTCCTCTCTGTTCTGTGATCTGGAGTGCGGCTTCAGACTTGATTCAAATCCTAAGCTGAAGTTTCTGCACTCATCTGATCTGGACATGGTCAGTCTGTGAACTTTTGGACCAACTGATCTTGACCCAGCTTGTTGGTTTTCAGTTTCATCTGATCTCCAGTTGGATCTCTGATCTGTTGCTTGAAGCTGTCTAGATTCAGAAATTGGGTCTAACCCAACATCTTGGTCCACTTTTGGTCCTAATCCTGAATGAAGATCTGCAGTCTCGTGAGACTTGGATATAGAGAACCCAGCCTGCAGGTTCAGATCTCCTGACAACTCTGAATTTAAGCTTGGGCTCTGATCTGCCTCGACTTCAAACTTCCGGTCTGACGTGGCTCCTGACTGGAACTTTCTGGAGTTCTCACACCTGCTCCTGGGTTCCACAGATCTGCTTTGGTTTGGTCTGGATCCTGGGTTTGGGTCTTGAGTTTCCTCTACATTGATCTTGGACAGCAGGACTGGAGGTGAAGACTCAAACTGCAGGTTTTGTTCCTGGATCCTTAGAACTGTTGGACTGCAGTCCTGCTGGGCCGAAAGCCGCTGCTGTCGTGGAAATAAGATACATTTGAAATTATTCTACATTTGAACAAAAATCTTCTTTATTTTAAGGAAAAAATCAACAATGATTTGGTTTAAAGCTTGACAGAAGTTTGTTTTCTTTGATGACAGATTTCTGCTGGACCCTTAACTGCCTGTTTAACCAAACAGTAGAAACACATTAGAAAACCTATAATTTAAACATTGATTTGTGTGTATTACTCCCCCAAGGCAATGGGCAGCAGAAAAAAACAGTGTTTTTTTTCTAATTGTGTCTTGGTTGGCTGGTTAGAGAAAAAACTGTTTAAAGTCACAGTTTCTTACACAGGTGAGACAAATGGCACTCAAACTAACTGGCAACAGAATATCAAATCCACGACTTTAATTTAGCATCACCATGAATGACAAAAATACTGACAAATATTGTTTTATAAAATTGGAAATAAAGTTAGGCATGAAGGCGTTAAAAGTGTAAAACAATTCCTGTTTCCAACATTTTACTTTTGTTTCCTTTCTTCTCCTGCTGGCTCCCTCATGTCCTCCACCTCTCTGGTTGCTTCATTTGTGTGTCACTTCTATGAGGGCAGAGTATTTAGCAGCTCTGGAACTCCCTCCCCTCTGATCTACAAATACGCACCCACTTTCCCAGTTCTCAAAACGTATATTTATAGCCGTAGATTCAGTTTATGACATTTTAACTGTTGTTTTAATTGTTGACTTATTGCTGTTTCTTATACTTTCATTCATTAACACACTGTGTTTTGATTTTTCTGACCAGACCTTGAGTGTTCAGAAAGGTGCCATATAAATAAAACGTACTATTATTATCATTACTATTATTACTATTATTACTATTATTATTATATATTTTTTGTTGTTTTTATTTTTATTTTTTTCTTTACCCCGGGGAAACCCAGAACTATTTATTTTTGGGCTATTAAAATTAATGTGAAAATGTTTCGTTTGTTTGTTCTGAGTAGAAACAATTAGCAGCAGCCAAAAAAGAAAATTTGGAAAAATTGGAATAAATAAATAAATTAAAGACAAAACTGAACCGTCTCTACTTCTCAGCAAAAATAATTGTTGTTTTCAAACATAGTTTTGTCTTCACAGAACAGATGAACCCAGCCACAGTTCTGCATCACATTCTTACATCAGATTCGATTTTTGTTGAGGTCTCCTCCATCCTCCGGAGCTGCATTCCAACTGCCTGGTCTGCCCTCCGCCTGCGATCTTGCAGCTCCTCCACCAGCTCCTCCAGCCTCAGCAAAACCTGCCTGCTCCGCTGGGAACCCTGAGACATTAAAATAATTCAGATTTCCACTTAAATGAAACTACACATTACAACCTTTTCAAAGCCCAGGGCCAATCTGTTAAAATGACCTGTGATCTGCTCAGAAGAATTTTTTTTCCCTTTTTAACAGCTCAAATTTGAATTTGTTTTTACTTTGGTACTGCAATAACAAGACAAGTTTTACAGCTCACAACTCAGCTGATCAGAAAGCTGAAAAGGTCATAGAAATGCCTAAAATCCAAATTAAACACTAACAAAAAAGGCTTAAGCTGGACATCAAAAACATATGCAGATCACTGCAGAAGAAAATCAGTTTGTGTTCTGTGTATCTTTAATAATCATATATTACTGCCAAAAGAGATACCTCTTCTTCCTCCTCCTCCTCTTCCACTTGTTTCCATTCTGTGACCTGCAGTACTTCTCCCTTCCTCTGGAAGGCCTCAATTCTTCGCAGCACTAGGATCTCCTGGATCAGAATGCTGCTGCTGGTTAGAACACCAAGGGATTTCTTCAGAAGATCTAAAAAGTGAAAACATTTTCATTTTACTGGAACATTGGACATTTCTATCAAAGAAAACCAGCATTTCTCCAGCTGAAAAGCATCAAGTTTTTGATTCAGAAGTGATTGTTTATTAAATGGTGCTGGACTTCTGAGGAGGATGTTTATGAGAAATCAATTCTATAACCAAACCTGTCCTTTCAGCACTGCAGTTAATAGTCCAACTATAAATACCAGAGCTGATCCTGAGGGTCAACATGAACTCTGGTTACCTTTCCTCATGGTGTTATAGGAGAGCAGTGTTGCAGTCAGACCGTCCTCGCCTGGTTTCACCTGCAGACCCTCAAATCTGTCAATGCTGGCAGCGAACTGCAGACAAGGTGAAGATCCATAAAAAAATATAACTTCCATCTAAAGACTACATGCTGCCAGCTTTTAGATGTTTACAGGAGACTCACAAAAACATCAGGTTTTCTTACAGCTGGTGTATGTAACCTTTAACCTTAAAAGAGCCAGTTTCCTACTGACCAAAATTCAGGAAAAACAAAAAAAAAATCCTGATTGTGTTGAAACTATATTATATTATATTATATTATATTATATTATATTATATTATATTATACATTTTTTTATGTGCTGCACATTTTACTTTAAAGTCCCAGATCATCTTCTGATCTGTTGTAAAAATATCTAAAAACCCTGTGCAGTTTTCTAGGACATTGTTTCTGTTCATTAGAAATTTGCCTCCGAGCTGTGGTGGGACCATTTATGTGGAGTAAGCACGGCCCACCTTCCTGTCATCCATCCGTTACACACACTGACACTAGCTTACAGCCCCTCACAACCTAATCCTAACATTACTGGTGCAACAGAAATGCTGAGCAATATTGGAGCTATCCAGCCATATAGTTTTCATCCAGATTCCACCTCAGACGTGGAAAACGAAGTGGTACATGGATCTGGTCGTCTACAGGCAGATGCATCAGAATGGAGAGGAACAGGGAACTTGTGGCTTGCCATTCAGTGTCACACTTACAAGTTTTGTCTCTTTTTTTCTTGCTCCTGAAATGCAATTAGTAGGCTTAATTTTCTTCATACATGTCCTCCATCAACAAAAAAAAGCCACAAGAACATGTTAAAAACACAGTTTTCATCGCACTGGGTCTCTTTAAAGTGTTTCATTTCATTCATGATTAAAGTCAGATATCAGTGTCACTATGATATGGGTGTAGTTTGACTGTGTCTTTGTGAGAGGACTGTCAACCAACCTGTTCAAAAGAATCTGTCTATAAAGAGACTGTACTTCCTAACGATACTCAAAATAAACAAGAAAATGCCTCCATCAGGAGTATACTGACATTTGTATTTGGTTCAGCAGCTTTATAGTGACTCAGAGAAAAGCTATAAGGTCATCAACTCCACCCAAAAGATTGTTGGCTTCCTTCTCCCAATCCTGGAAATCTTCCACAGCTCAACATCATCAGACACTTTCTAGTTGAACTGTTGCCTTCAGGCAAACGCTGCAGGTCGAGTGAAGCAAGGACAAAAAGATTCAGCTTTAAACAGATTTAACCTCACTGCAATTCTAAACATGGGTAAAAAAATGTTAAAAATTAAATCTGGAATCTGCGTCTAGACGGCTTGAGCTGTGCAATCATGGATGTGTTTTTGTTTTTTAATTCACCGGGTTTTCTTTTACATTTGTTGTCATTTTCTCTGGTTTTAACAGCTTCACATGAGTGGTGAATCCTGTTTTTTTTTTTTTATGGCTTTGATGCACTTTTATATGGTGACGCCTTAATTATATTTTCCTGTTTTAAGTTACCAAACGATCCACTTTTTCAGTGTTATTTTGGATTTATTTAGTTATAAAAGGATTTTAGGCAAACTATGGTTTTTATGAATGAATGTTGTGAGGACCAAAGAGCTTTTTTCATTTTCATTGTACCAATTTACTAATCAACTTGTTGATTTATTTATTTAATGGGTTTTAAAGTATGTTATGGCTTTTATGGTTGATCATTCTCACATCTTTACCCTGTCCACCTTCTCCTTATATATTATTCAAATCATTTCCTTCCTCTTTATGTCTGTCTTTTAATGTTGCTGCTTTTAATCTAATTTGTCTTGTGACTTTTTGTTGTTTTAACTAATGTGTTTGATTAAAAGTGCTACATGAATGAAGTTATTGATTGATTGACAATGACATAAAAACATCTATCAATATCTAACAGAATAAAAACGAAGCTTTAAATGGATAGATACATTTAATGTTGACCTGCTGATGGGTAAATCTACATTATTGTTAACTTTTTATGTTTGTGTTAAACATCAACACTGAATGTGTTGCTGCAAAAACACAGAATTTACAAAAGTTAATCACTCGAAAAAAGAAAAGATATTTTAAATGATAATTGCAATAATGACTGAAAGCTCCTTCTTACCACTGAGGCTTGATGGTAGAAGTCTGACGCCAGCTTCAGGACTTCAAGCCGTCTTCCAAACAGGTGAAGGAGCAGCGACCATCCCTCTGTCAGAGATGCTTTCATCGCAAACCTCAACCGTTCCTCCTCCTCCCATTTCTTTCTTTGCTCTGTAGCTCCTCGACTTCTCCTATTTGACTCCTCAGCTTTCTTTTCCACCGCAGCTAAAACCTCAGCTTCATGTTTCTGTAATTACATCGTCTAAATGTTAGAAAAATCTAGAAAATTACAAAAATAAATAATCACTGCGACTTGTTTTTTTTAAGTCAAATGAAAATATAACATAAATATAATTTCTGTCATTTTTTTTAGGACATTAAACCAACATGAACTGGATCTCATTAATACATTTAAATACTAAACATCATTCACAAAATTAAGCAATTAAAAATGTTAGTATTTTCATAATTGTTCTTCATAATCCAGATGACATTTTTATTTGCAATTCAATTGTAACTTTTTTTTAGTCTCTCTTTCTTTGCTCTTTAATTTAATTTCCTCATGTATTTATTTATTTTTTGAATCAACAATTTGTATTCATTTATTTACTTAATTACTGTTAAAATAAATAAAATCTGCTGTTGTATAACATGCACTGAAGCAGTGGTCACCAGCTATTTTGGGGGCATGGACCCATATGGGCGAGCCTGTATGAGGTTGAAGTTGGTGTCTGATTCATTTATTTTTTAGCTTTGCAAAAAACTAATAGGCTTTTTTGCAGCCAAGTTTTGTGATGAATTCAAATCAATTTCAATCCACGTTTCTAGTTTTCAGAATGAACCCACTTTATCAACTGACAATGGTTTTGCATATATGACCCTGTAATTTTTCAGAAAAGCATTTTTAAAATATGTTGGGCTGCCTTTTAATGTATGTACGTTCTACAAAACAAAGATGTCAAAACATATTAATCGGCATTTCTGAAATGGTTGGAGTCAGCTTCACAAAAGAGGTTTTGTTTATACAATTTTGAGGAAAATAAAAATATTTCAGTTCAGCAAACAGAAGCATGTACAAACTTTTGATGATTTATGAGATGAATATTTTCCAAATGTATTTAAAATAACAACATAACAATGCCATGTGATTATATCAGCTTTAATATGGTCATTCCAGATGACAGAACAGCCATTTACAGATCTGTGGATTCAGGTTATATTCAGGTGACTGTGTACCTTAAGCTTTTCCAGCAGCTGCTGCTGCTCCTGAATCAACGTCTCATTTTCCTTCTGGTTCGATCCGACTTCACAAAGTCCTGGCTGGACTTGGGCAAGCTGAAGGTGGACCAGAGATCCACTCTAAGAGTGCACACAAACTACCATTAACATTAACAAGTGAAACATCCAAATAAATGAACTAAAGTCAGGCCAGAAAACAGATCACTTGTGGGCTATGGAGACGGATTTGAATGCAAACAGGAAATGGAAAGTGTCCAAGAGTTTTATAAATGATGTAAAATGCACCCAGAAACACTCATTGTTTAAAGCTCTTGTTTCTATTGCAATTTCAACAGATAAAGGGTCATTCGGGTCAATTTTTTTGTGACCTCAGATCAGCTGGAGCCACAAATCTCCCTTCACCCTTTAGAAAAATAAAATAAATCAATAAAAACCAAAAGTTTGACTTATCTGACTGTTTTGTTTGGCTTGCTGCGCCGTATACACTGAAAAAAGGTTACTTTTTAAAATTCAAAACATTTTTATCTTTCTTCAATAAAAGAGGCCCCAAGGAGGGGCAAAGAGCCACGTGGCTCCGAAGCTTCGGACTACTTAAAAAAGCTAGTCAGAAAAATGTCTTTGGCAACAGGACATGTAAAGATTTCAAAACAGGAGTCAAGTAAGGATTTAGTGCAGATTCTTTTTCTTTTTTTTTTGCCTTACTCTATTTGACCAGATCTCCTGGAAACATCACACCTGCTCGTTGGTGGGCCTGAAACTATGTCCAGTTAAAAAATAAAAAAAAGCCAGTACTCCAAAATGTCTTCATAGCAGTGAAGGTGTAGATTGATTTGAAGCTCCTGGTTGAAATGCTTCACTGGTAACATGGTTATAAATATAAATATTCCCATCAACATTAAAAAAAAAAAAAGTCTTCAAAAGAACATGTCAACTATGATTAGTCACTTCTAAAGACCATCACAAAAATCATTTGACTCAAATATTGTATGTTTTGGATTTGATTTTCTCATACCTTTAAGACAGAGATGACAGTCTGAGACTGACCAGCCTGGACAGCGATGGTACTTAAGGTGGTAAAAGGGCAGAGGTTCATACTTTCTTCTGTTTCTTCTCCGTTCACCTCTTCACAACGTCCACTCATCATGACCCTAGTCCAAAACTGAGATATTTTACAGAGTAAATACGTTTTCTATTTCCTGCCTTGTTCTCTAAAACTTTGTGGCTCTGCTTTGAAGTTGTTTATCTTTGCATGAAGATGTTTGTTTCTTGGTTGCAAAGATGCCGATTCCAAATCTGTGCCAATTTCATGGAGGCAGTGCTGCAGATGCCAGCTTCTGTTCAACAGAGAAACCTGCAGGAATAAAAGCACAATCATTGGATTTTTCTGCAGATGATGCAACATCAAAACACAGCTTCTGATGGAGGAGCAGCATCGGAGGAGGATGTTAACCAAGCTCAGATCCATCATGGACAGCAGATCATCCACTGCTGACTGTGAGAAGTTCCAATATCAGCGACAGATTCAGACGTTACCACAGGTCACTTATTCCCACTGCCACTAAACTGCACGACTCCTGAATGTGGCAAGGTTATCAAAACTGTCTACTTTTGTATCACTTTACTCATTTGTTGGATTATTTGGTGATTTTTGGTTTGTGGTGTTTGGTTTTCTCTTGAACTGCAGTGACAGGTGAATTTCTCCTCTGAGAAATAATTTCAATTCAAATTTACAGTTTATTTTACTTTTGCTGCTTCAAACTCAAAGTAGGGTTTCTTCTTCTTTGTTTAATCCAAACATAATCAACAACCTTGTTAAAACCAGCTGAATATTCAGATCTGGTTCTTTAACACCTGCAAGTATTTTGATTAGTTTTGCATACGAAGCAATATCGAATTGCAATTCTTAAAGACCCACCCCGATGAAAATTGTGCTTTTAGCATGTTCTTGGAACCTTTTTTCTCATGATGTAGGCCACATATGAAGAAAATTAAGAATAAAACTGCATGTCTGAGTATTTCTTTATTCAAATCATTGTAAATGATTGCTCTGCCCCGCTCCAATGGATCCACTTGCAGACATATAACGTTCATCTTTGTTTTCCTCGTCTGACTTAGCATCTGGCTCTAAACTGTACGACTGCTTCAATATTGCTCAGCAATTTTGTTGCGCCGCTAATGTTAGGTTGTGAGATGCTGTAAGCCAGCGGGAGAGAGTGTAAACAAAGGGATGTTGGGAGATGAGTGCAGGCTTACTCACCAACAGTACTGCAGAACAGATGTGAATTTTCTTGCTGCTCAGCAGAAGCTACGTCATGTTTTTTTTTTTTATTTTGGCTAAAAAAGGGCATAAAAGACGCTTTGAAATGGGGACGCTTTGAAAATAGATAAAAAATTACTTTAAAGCTCAGGCCCTAAAATCTTTGCATCAAAGGTATTGAAGAGCAGAAGTGATAGAAACCATTGAGTCTGTTCTCAGATCTTCTCAATAAGAAGGTTGAACTTGAAGTGCAGACAAGGAGGCCAAACGGAGAATGCAAAATATTATAATGAGTGTTATTTTGGAAGCAGTTTAAACTCCATCAGCTGTCGGTGATGCTGTTGCTAGACTACAAACATAACACTCTGCATTCCTGCAGTATCAGGAGATTTCAGCCACTCCCTTCTCCAGCAGTCGTCCAGCTGCTTCAGCGAGCCCCACATATGGCTTCATCCATGCAAGCTAATGGGAGTTTGGAGATTAAACTGATGCTAAAAGAAGGGTAAGCTCCTGAAGAGGCAGTCAGAAGATCTCAGGTGATGCTCAAAGAGATGCATCCTTATCCCAAGTTCTACTGTCTTCTCACTCTCACCTGTCTCCAGAAATTAGCCAGGCCCGCGAAGGCTGCTTTTAGACTGAGGCTTTAATATAAATGTATTTCTAGTTCATAGAAGTCAAAGGAGATCTGTAGCTTTTTAGAATTCCACCCAACTTTTATAAGATCTACGTAAACAGCAGATAGCATCAATCTTACCCACTTCCAAAAATGGACCGAGACAAGTGCTTTTACAATTGCTTTATCAATAAAAAGTAAAGGTATCTTAAACAATATGAAGTGAAAGTTAAAAATAAAAGTCTGACATCTTTGGTGAGAAAGGAGAAAGTTCTGTTTGCTGCGATTACACCATATAATCTACAAAAGCTGTAAAATTCCTCCAAAAAAAAATACAGCAGTGGATTACAGACCATGAGTGACACATTGAAATTCTTGATTGCAGGTAAGTCCTTGATGGCCTTAATTTCAAACAGTTATCAATGTTTATCAATCCCACTCCAATGAAAATTGTGTTTTTTTGTGTTTGTTACATGTTCTTGTGTCTTAAGTATTTTTTTTATTCAAATTGTTGTGAATCAGGAACAGACAAAAAATGCTGTTTCAAAAAGAACTTATTTGTGATGTTGTGAAATAGCTCCAATATTGTTCGCCATTTTTGTTGCACTGGCAATGTTAGCTTAGGGTGTGAGGGGCTGTAAACTATGGGGAGAGTGTGTAAACAGAGATCTCTCAGTAACCCACAACTCAGTGAGGAATTTTGAATGAACTACCGTCACTCTGCAGAAATGTGTCCTTGAATAAGATTATTATTTATTTTAATTTGGCTAAAAACTGAATACAGATAATTTAAAAGACCACTGGGAACACTTTAAAAATACATCAAAAGATGATCAGAGTGCATATTTAAAGGAGCGCCAGATCTTCCTTTTATGATAGAGTAAATCTTATTTTCTTTTTTAAAGGAGACACTTCTTGTTCAGTTTCCTCATTGAGGATTTATCCTTTTTAAGAAGATGGATTTGGACAGGTGTGCTCAGGCAATGGAGATCCTGACATCACTTAATCAAGTATTTAGATGGAAAACCAGCAGGTTGGCAGACAGGGCTAGAGATGGAGGGTGTACTTTGGATAAACTAAAAGTTTATTGTTCAGAACAACACCGATTGAAGTTCCATTCAAAATAATGAGTAAGTTTTAAGTTTAAGTGAAATATTCCCACTGGGAATTGACAATAATAAATAGCACATTGTTGGTAGAAGTTGAATAAAACTATAACTATTGGCACGTAAACCGGGATGTCGTGGTTAAGGCTGTAATTGAGGGATTTTTGGGTTGTGTTTTCGCTTCTTTTTTAAATTATTTTGTTGGAGAGAGAGGTTTTCTTTCTCTCTTGTCTTCTGCCATCTTTGTTTGCAGATTTTTCCTTAATTTTCCAGAGCATCTGGGCGAGGATCTGCATTCAAATCCTAAGCATCTTCTGTTAGCGAACACCAACTGAGCTGACATCTCTCCTCCATTTACCTCGGCTTTTTTGGTAAATAAATCCCAGATTGCTTTAATTCCTGGGATCTTTATGAGATTTTTTCAGGTCTGAATATTTTTATTTATTCTTTTTTGCTTTATATTAAGGATTCTTTCCAATCCTCTTGACTGGGGCTCATCAGAGGTAAATAAACAGCATTTCTTTAACTTTATAAATACTTTTTTTTTTTTTACTAAACGAAGTAAGTTTAATGGCTTCAAAGTAAAATAATTGTTTAAATTTCAGATGTTTCGCCCAACATGTGCCTAAAAATGTTATAATAACACATATGGATAAAACACAAATTCCCTCTACCTATAGACGTCCCTTGATTTTCAAAAGTCTTCTGTTTGATTTACAGGGTTCTTTTGTTAGCAAAACATCAGTAATTAGAGGGAAGAAAAGCACAAAATGATGCATTAATTTTACCACAAAGACTTTCTTCTGCAGCTTTTCTCCTTAGGTGGTTTGAGGTCACAGAGGTCAGGTGTGACCTGCAATCCAACTTCTATTTTCTGACTGTAAAACAACAAACTCACCTACATACCTGGCGTTTGGAGGTCACAAGAACAGAAAACAGCCTGATCGGCCTGGTTCTGAGGATCCAAATGTGTCTCAACTTGGTACAGAGAGGAAGAACTAGGAGGAAGAGGAGGGAGAAGGGGGAGGTCCGGGGTAAAAATACCTGTTGCTGAGTGACAGAGAGACATGTGGCGTCCATAAACAAACACAGCCACCACCCCCACCACCACCCCCCCAAAATCACTCACTGCAACATGATGAAGAGCGAGGAGGAGGAGACCCGCCACTGAGAGTCAAAGGGAACATGGGCCACACAAACCCTACTGGAGCTCAGCTGACAGCAGAGCGTGAGGACTGATGCAACACAGACGCGCAAACACAAATGAAACAGACCGACTGCAAGGAGATAACACACACACGCACACATACAGGCACACACACACACAGCAGTTCTGATTTAACACAAAAGTGTTTTTAAATGACCACTCTGATAAAAATGTTCTTTTCAACATATTCTTGTGGCATTTTTCCTGATGTTGAAGGACATTTGTTATCATTAAGCTCAAAAATGCATTCTGAGTATTTCTGCTGATGAAGAGTTTCACAGCTGAGACAAAAAAAACCAACTATTTTCATCACATTAGAAATAAGAATAATCACGGATCACAGAAACCTCTGTACTGGATGCATAGCAGAAGATAATGAAAGTAAAAGTGTGCAGGTGTGACGTCAGAGAAGCACTGAAACTGTCCTCTTCCTATAGCGGCTCTTTAAACCTGTGAGCTCCTCTACGATGAGATCTTTCATCTCCAGTGCCGTGTCTAAATTCCCTCCCTCCTCAAACTACTAATAAACTATATAGCATCTACTTTTATGTTCTTCGTATAGTAATTAAATTATTCCTTTGTATTACTAATAACGGTGAAACGGTTCCAGATTTTGCTTGTTTTTTTTTGTGTCACTCACTTTGAATTTTTTGTTGATGTAGTTTCTTGTTTCACCTGGGGCTCTCCGTCTTTCCTTCATACTCTGCTCATGTTTTGATGCTTACAAATCAATAGAAAGCATTGAAGGAATTCGGACACCACCTTGGTCTGAAGCCACAGCTGAAAACACCTTGTCCTCAGATAGATGAAGTAAGAGTAGATCAGGACTTTCAACGTGGAGGAGATCTAAATCTCTGGGCTGTAAAAGAAAGAAACATTCATCCATCCATCTTCTTTCGCTCATTTGGGATCAGGTCATGGGGTAAAGATGCCCAGATTTCCCTCTCCTCGGCTACTCCCTCCAGCTCCTCTGGGTAAAAGAAACAAGATCAGGTATGTGGAAAGCAGCATCCTTTACCTGCACGTGTTTTGGTATGAAGCTGACAACCAGACAATATAAGAGAAAACCATGTGGAGCATTTAAAAAAAAAGGCAAAGCAGAGAAGTTTACAGTTAGAATCTATAAAAGCTTTATTCTTTGGTAAATCGTTCATGGGAACACAGCTTATCTGAACTAAAATAAAGCTCGCTGGGTCCTAGAAAAAAAAAATCTTATAATAAATAAAGTAAAAAAGGTAGGAGTGAACTTCAGTCCTGAGATTTCCCCTGAGAAAACTTTGAGGCAAACTGTTTCAGAATGCGAGTCAACATAGACTCAAAATGTGGATCGGATCCTTTAAATTGATCCTTTCAAGCCCCAAAGGCCGGATGTTGTTGCCCATCAACAGGAAAGATCTGGTCTCCAAAGGCAGGAAGTCTTTCAGAAAAGTGCTCCTATGAGTGGGGGAGATCCTACTTTCAATCATCGTTTTCAAGTTCAGTTCCGGGTTTTGTTACTCCTGGCTTCACGATCGGCTCAAGGAAATTCTAAGCTCCTCCTCTCTCAGACTGCGGTCCAACCTCTGCGTCTCGGACTCCAGGACAGACGGGATTGGACGGCGAGTGACAGTGGACAGCGAATCGTTGAGGTCCCGTCTTAGCGAGAGCAGCCATTGGTTGTTTCTGGAAGACTGCTGGATAAACTCTGCCTTCTGCTGCTGGTCCACAACCAAAGAAAGACGAAGCTGACTCACCTTGGGAGGCGGGGCATAGGGACATCATCAGTATAGTTGAGTCAACACCTGAACTGACCTCCTGCACATGCTCACCTGGTCCTCCAGCTCCTTCACTCTGAGGCGCAGACGATCTTCTTCTGTAGCATTAGCGAACACCTGATCGCACAAACATACACACATGACAAAAAAACCGCACAAAGACACACCGTGCCATAATGTCCGTCTGAAGGAAGGTCACTCTGACACACCTGAGATCCTCTGTGCTCTGCCAGCTGTAGGCTGAGCTTCCCACGCTCCAGCTCAACCTGAAGAGCACCACAACACATTTAACTTTAGAACCTTTTTCTGACAAAAACAAGCCATCATTCTTTAAAAACACTGCTTTCTTTGTGTGGATAAATACCTGTTTCAGTGTGTCTCTCAGAACTTCTCTGTCTTTCCTCAGTCTGTCTTTTTGCTGCTCTAGATTTGAGTTCTTCTTCTGTAGTCGTTTCTGCTTCAGCTCCAGTTCAGCCACCAGGCGTTGCAGGACCTCCAGTCTGCCCCCTACAGTCTGCAAACGCACATTTCACACAGCTTTGACGATTCGTTCACAAGCCGTTTTTTCTCTCACAAATGACAAATCAATAACCTCATCAGGGTTAGGCCCCACCCCCTGGCTCTGCTCCCGCTTGGAGCTGGTAAGCTCCGCCTCTGTTTGTTCCAGAGCCAATCGGAGCTGATCTCTGTCCTCCTGCAGCTCCTGGACCCTGAGAGTCAAACTGCCCACCTGCTCACAGGACAGACTTCATCTGAAACAGTTCTGGTGTTCAAACTCATGAGCGCAGGAGGACCTGAAACCTCACCTGAGCCTCCCTCTGCTGGAGCTGCCACCTGATCTCCTCCTGCTTCAGCTTAAACGAAGCACAGACATGAGCGGCTCCTTTATGAGAGCAAACAGTACCTCTGTGATCACACTAACCTCCCCTCGTTCCTCTTGGCTGTCCCTCCTCCTCTGCTCCACCGACTCCTCTCTGTCTGCAGTCAGGAAAGTGATCCGAGTTTTCTGCTCCTCCAACAAGGCTCTGTTCTGGCTAAGCTTAATCCTCGCCTCCTCAAGCTCCGTCAAACTGTCCTGAAGCTTGGACCTTGACTCCTTCAGCAGCTCCTCTTGTGCTCGCGTCAGCGTCTGTATTTCTGTGTACAGAGTGCTTTGCATCATCCCCTTCTCCTGTTCTACTTCCTTCACTTTGCTCCTCCACCACTCCTCAGCCTCCCTCCTCCTCTCATCTGCCTTTTCTAGCTCCTCCGCCATCTCCATCCTCCTTTTCTCCAGGACTTTGACCCTGACTCTCAGCTCCTCCAGTTCTTCTTGCCTCTCTTCCATCTGCAGGTTCTCCTGTCTAATCCTCCCCACCTCCTTCTTCTTCTCCTCCAGTGTGCTCCTCAGCAGTTCTCCTTCGGCATGGCTTTCCTGTAGCAGTAGCAGATAATAAGAAACAAAATCTGCTGGAGTCTGGGCACTGCTCACTCAGACTAACGAGTAGGGCTGTAACGAGTATCCGAATACTCAGATCCTCACAATCTGTTCAAGAAAAATTCAGTACAAATGTTTGCGACGTCTCAGATCGTTGATTCATAAATCTTTATAAAAATAATAGTGTAATACACTTTAGGCAATGTTGTTGTTACTCAAAAATTGTAGAATAATGATGGATTTTAAGTATATAAACTAAATAATCTGTTTCTGAAAGAAATTTCTTATTTCAAAAGAAAGTGTCAGTAAATGTTTTCATTTTCAAAGTAAAACTATCAAGTGTTCTTTGTAGATACAAAAGACTGAAGCTCAATTACTTAAGTAAGCTCTGAAAAAAAATTTGTTTTAAACATAATCAACACAATTTTATTAAAAAATAATGAATATGAAATGAAGATTTGAAAAATATCTTGTGATCAATTACGTGATGTCATATTCTTCTGACTGCCAGAAATGCAGATTTTTCCTCTGTAGAGAACATTTCTAAACCTTAATATTTCCCATCCACTGCATATTTCTGAATTAGCACTTTCTGGTATCTACAGAGGACACAAGTGTGAAGGGGTGGGGTTCTGGGAATTGTAGTTTTTGTTGGATTTAAAAAATGACTAGATAATATTTATTTTCTCTGGTATTCAGGAATCTGCTAGCGTGATCTAAATATATGTGTTAATGATGATGATTAAAGACATATTTTAATTTTCATGCATCAAGTAAAAAGAAAAACAAAGTACACATTCAAACATATTATATTGAATAGTAGTGGTTTGATCTGTGAATTGTAGATCTTGATTTTTGAATCAAATTGGAATGACACATAAGTAACGATTCATATACTCTATAAGACAGCAGCGACCGGTACCTGCAGCAGAACCTTCAGCAAGTTCATCTCCTTCAGCGCCACCTGCAGGCCTTCTTTCATTTGCTGCTTCTCCTCCTCTACTCGATCCTTGCTGAGACTCAGATCTGTCACCTGAAGGACAGTTGACAGTTCGTTTCATCCTTTAAACTAAACTTAATTCTGTCTCAACAAGAAATAAAAATTAGGATAAAATGTGATCAAAAATAGAATTTAATTATTTTAAAAACCTCAAAATTCTTTCATCAAAGTTTTAATCCGATTTTGATCTTGTTGTAATTTGTTAACCCACTAGGGGGTGCTGTTTCCAAGTTTACCTGACTGTGAAGGGAGCTCAGAGCCTGAGACTTCTGCTCCAAGCTGTGCTGCACTCTTCTTAGCTCTTCCTGCACCTCCTCCTTCTTTATGCACTCCTTCTTCACCTCTCCTTTAAGCACAGTGACATCCTCTCTTCTCCTTTCCAGCTCCTCCAGTGTCTCCAATTTCTCCCTTTGTTCCTTGTGCAGTTCCTCCTTTAAAGTGGCCAGTTCAATCTTGGTCTTCTGTTTTGTCTGTTGTTTTTCTGTCTCCTCCTCCTCCTTCTCCTTCTTGGTCCTGCTGAGTCCCTCCTTTATTTTCTCTCTTAGCAATCCAACCTCTTCACTCCTCTTTATCAGCTCAACCTGAATGTCCTTTTTTTCTCTTTGTTCCTTTTCTAACTCCTCTTTAAGTTTGTAGATCTCCTTAGTGCTCCTCTCCAGCTCCTCCTGTGCCTCATCTCTTTGCCTTTGTAGCTCCTGAGCTTCATTGCTGTTCATCATGTCCTTGGCTTTCCACTCTGCTTCTTCTGTTAAATGCTTCTGGTGCAAGTCCTCCTTTAACACCGTCATCTTCTCCTCTGCCTTCTCTTTTGCTTTTTGATTTTGTTTCACCTCCTCTTGGAGAGACATCACTTCTCTCTTCAGTGATTTTACCTTCTCCTGCGCCTCATCATTCTCTTTTTGATTTTGTTTCACCTCCTCTCGGAGAGACATCACTTCTCTCTTCAGTGATTTTACCTTCTCCTGCGCCTCATCATTCTCTTTTTGCTTCTGATTCACCTCCTCTTGGAGAGACATAATTTCCCTCTTCAATGATTTTAGACTTTCCTGCGCTTCGTCACATTCCCTTTGTGCATGAAATACCTCCTCTTTCTTTTTATCTAACTCCTCCCTTGCTGTGATCCTCTGTGTCTGCACCTCCTCTTGGAGTTCTGTTACTTCTTTTTCCTTTTTCATTAACTTCAGAAAAAGGTCTTCCTTCTCCTCCTCAAGCTCTTTTACCCTGGTCTTCCCTTTGTCCTCCATCAGTAGATGTCGATTTCTTTCATTCTCCAACATTTTCCTCTCCATCTCTTTCCCCTCTTTAAATTTCTCCTCCTTACTTCTCAGCAAACCCCTGCACTCGTCTATTTCTCTCTCTTTTTCTTTTAGTTTGTCCTCCAGACTGCTCTTCTCTTTCCTTACTCTCCAAACTTGCTCTTTCTCTGCTTTTATCTCCTCCTCCATCTCTCTCAAATTGCTATTCAACCTCTTCTTCTCCTCTTCCATTCTTCTCACTCTTTCTACCTGCTCTCTCTCTTTGTTTTCACTATTTCCCAGGTTTTCTTTCAACATCTTTACCTCCTCTCCAGCTTTCCTCAGCGCCTCCCTATCTTTATCCCTCTCCGCTTGCATCAGTCTCACTTTGTTCTCTAATGTGGTGTTGTCTTCCTCTACCTCTTCTAGCTTGTTTTCCAGCCTTCTCCTCCTATCCTTCTCCGTTTTGATCAGAGCCTCCTGCTCTTTCCACTCTTCTTCTCTTTCATCAAGCATTGCTTTCAGCTGATTCACCTCCTCATTTCTCCCCTTCAGGGTTTCTTTAAGTTTTGCCACTTGTTTCATACTTTGCTCTGCTTGCTCCTGCCAGTCCTTCACCTCCTCCTGCAGTCTCTCATAGGCCTCCTGCTTTTCTGTGCTTCTCCTCTTTGCTCCCTGGTTCACGGCATGCACCTCCTGTAATTCATTGATCAAGGAGCAGATCCTGTTTTCACTTTCTTCTCGTCCTCTTTCCTCCTGCTCCAAAAGTTCCCTGTTTTCTCTAAGCAGCACCTCCAGCTGTTCTTCCCTCACCTCCTTTTTCTTCAGTTTGTCAGTCATTTCTTGGAGCTTTCTCTCTGCTTCCTCCTCCCACTCCTTTGCCATCCTTAGCTGCTCCTTTAGCTTCTCCAGTTCCTCCTCCCTTTCTCGTACTGCACACATCTGTTTCTCCAGGCAGCACTCCCTTTTCTGCACCTCCTCCCTCATTTCCTCCCTCTCCTCCTGAGCCACATTTAGGTTTACCTTCATCAGCTCCACTTCTCCAGCTTTCTCTTGTAGCCTCTCCAGCACCTCAATAATTTCATTTTGCAGTTTCTCCATTTGTCGTTTCTCTGACTTTCTGTGCTCCTGGAGGGAAGAGTTTTCTCCTCTCAGTCTGCTTATCTCGTTTTGTCTCTCCTTATCATTTGACCTCCATCTCTCCTCTTGATCCAGTGCTTTACTCTTCAGTTGCTGTACCTCCTTTTCTATTTCATCTTTTTCTCTTTCTAATTTCTCTATTCTGTCACAGAGAGCCTCAGTCTCCCCATCTCTTTGCACCTCCTCCTCCCTCCTTTTCACCTCCTCCTCCTGTAGTTTGACCTCAGTACTCCTTGCTGCCTCCTGCAGTATCTCCTTTTCCTCTTCTAAACTCACTATTCTCTCATGAAGGAGGTTGACTTGGGTACCTCTTTGTGTCACCTCCTCCTTCAGTCTCTCCACCTGTTGTCTCCTTTCTTCCAGCTCCTCTTCTATTCTCTCAGTGCGTCTCTTCAGGACCTCCAGCTCGCCGTCTCTCAGCCTTAATTCTTCACCCAATGTTTCTCGTTTTTGTTGCCACATCTTTTTCTCCTCTTCTTCCTCTGCCCTCCTTTTTCTCAGCTCCTGCACCTCCTCCGTCAGTCTCTGCAGGTCTTCTTGCAGCGCCTCCTTCTCGTCCTCGCTTCTCTCTCTGCTGGCTGTCTCTCTCTGCAGCTCTCCTCTCAAACACTTGATCTCACCTTCAGACACAAACACAGTCGTCATTGACAACATATATGACCATTGTGCACTCAGGAGAGGCCTTAGTGCACCTCCCTCCAGCACCTCTTTATCATCTAATAGTTAAACAAACAGACCCTGTAAGGTGAGCTTGGCCTCCTGCAGCGCATGGAGGCGAGTGTTCAGCTGACAGCGCTCCACCTCGGCCTGAGAGAGCAGCTGCTGCTGCTGGCTGAGCTGCAGCTGCAGCGACACCGACAGAGTCCTGCAACAAAACAGTTTGTTTGAGCAGAACTCGAAAACACTGGGCTTCAACCGGACAAAACTGGGCTGGTTTGATCACTTCCAGCACCTGAGCTCATGCAGCTCCTCCTCCACCTGTGCCTGGTGTCTACGCTCACTCTGGAGCTCCTCCAGCAACCTCCTGCTCTCTCTCTGCTGTTCCTCCTGCAGCCCGTCCTTTACCGTAACCTCCTGTTTTGTCTGCTGCAACTCCTCCTGCAACTTTTTCAGCTCTTGGCACACCGAGACATGCTGAGATCGAAGCTAAAAGAAACAAAACACATCAAAGTTCTAAAGAATATCCTACGTTCTCATCTACTCTTTTGACAGCTGGTAAACAAAAAGGGGTAAAGGACAAGAAGAACATTTAACAAATTTGTATTGATCATTATAGCAAAAAGTTCAACTTCACACTAAGAATAAATGATTGTAAAGCCGCATGTCAAAAACGTCTCCAGTTTCCCTTTATTTTTAATACTGAGGTGTGTAATGAATCTACAAAGCTCTTACGACAGCTGCAGCTTGAAAACTTTTCTGGGAAAAAGAAATGACTGCTCTTCTTCACCTCTTCTAGCTGTTGTTCACCACTTGTTCTGTCTTCCTCCAATAGAAGCAGCTCCTTCTCCTTTCCCTCTGAGTTTTTCTCAGCCTCCACCTGCTGCTCTTTCAGATGACGGATGATGTCGGCGTCCTGATCCCTCTGCACCCTGAACAGTGGTCATAGTAGCATTATAGAGTGTGGATTATTCATCATACATTGTGGATGCCTTCACTCACCTGAGAGTTCTGACATCTCTCTGCAGACAGGTCAGCTCTGAACTCACAGCTTGCAGTTGCAATTGGCTCTCTGACAGTTTGCCTTCCAGCTTCAAAAACACAGGTGAGGCAGACAGTTGAGGTGGTGCTTCAGGGAGCTGCCCAGACACCTCTGAGCCAGGCTTACCTGCAGCAGCTGCTGGTTCAGAGCTCTCTTGTCTGAAGCCAGAGCAGAGTTAAGAGCGGAAACCTTCTTCAGACCCTCTCGACTCTCCTCCAGATCCCGCCTCAGCAGACTTTCTAAAGACGAGAGGTGGAGCACGCTTCCCCTGCACTAAGGAGGCCATACACAGAGTGCGGGGTCAAAACTGTCATGACAAGAGCAACCTGATGACACCCAACCATTTCTTAAGCTATAAAAGGTTTTACCTCCTGCAGGGCATCCCTGGATTCTGCAGCCTCTTTCTCTGCTTTCTGCCTGTCCAGCTGTTCTCTCTCTAGTGCCCCCTGCAGGACAACATCAGAAGAGATTCTCCTTCACTTCACATTCAGAAACAAACTTTGATCATTTTTTGAAACACTTTTTATAAGTATTCATCAAAGCAAGATTGTTTAGTTTAAAATTAATGATAAATAATCAACACAATATTAAAAAGGAAGCTGCCTCCACAATAAAGCTTCTCCTCAGTTCCTCTTTCTTATACTTTTAAGAGCTGCTTCAGGGTCAAGGTAAACACAAATATATATTAATATTTTGAAAAGACATTAACCCTTTAACACCGTTTGGACATCTTGCCACACTCCCACTGTCCTGTGTGGAGTGTGGCAAGATCTCCAGCTTTAACCCATAAACATTCTTAATAGTTTTACTGATGACTGCAAATTGTCCCTTAGGTGTGAATGTGAGTATCTGTGTCTGTGTCTGGCCCTGTGATGGACCTGGAACTGTCTTGGATGAACAACGCCTTCACCCAAAAGTAGCTTGGATAGGCACATTGACTGTATATGAACACTAGACCGAGTGAGTTAGACGCCATCCATAGAAAATGGCTTACTTCAGGCTACAACACAGTAAAGTCAATTCAATCCCTATTTCTTCACCATATGGACGATGCCATGTTTGAGCTTGACTTCATAATTAACCAGTGATTGGTCGGAGGTTTTGTGGCATCACTCTCACCGTTCAGCTTGTTGGAAGTCCACACCCCTGCCACTTGAAAGCAAGCTCAGTAAATCTGTCAAACCTTTTGAACATTGGACGTGGGGGCCAGCAGGCACCACCTACTTTTATTGAGGCATCTGATTGGCCAGTTTATAACTTGAATAATTTGAATTACAAAAAACTATCATTTAAAAAATAAGATTAACAGGAACATATAAAAAAAGGTATAAGAGCAAGAATGTTTATTCTGACAAATAGAATGAATGAGTAATAGCTATTCTTTTTCCATAAATCTATGGGATTTTGGCAGGAAAATGGAGTGGAGTAGGGAGACTTTGACCCTCTTAAGGGAGTTGCTGAGTCACAAACCAGAGATTTATTTTTCATGCACCTTAATTATTTTATATACGACCTCTGGCTAACGATGCTCTGCACCATGTAGTTGTGTGTGGCCAGATCCTCTTGGCTCTTCCAGGCTTTACCTTTAAACTAAGGAGCTCCATCTGGTGCAGATGTTCTCTCTCTGTCAGCTGGACACTCTCCAGGAGCTCCGCCTCCACCCTGAAACAAGGAGGGGATGCTAAGGAGAACCCAGACAGGAGGAATGCTGGTGGGTGGTGCTGCAGAGTACCGCCGGTGTGAGTCTGTCTCCAGCTGCCGGTTCTTCTCCTCCTCTTGGTCTCTCTCTCTCCTCAGTCTGTGATTCTCTCTCTTTACCTCTGCCTCTCTTCTTTGCACCTCCTCCAGCTGCAGACGGAGGGAGCTTGAAACCTCCTTCTCACTGTCTCAAACACACAAACATGTAGAAGTGACTGTAGTACATGAGGAGCTGCAGTTCATCGTGCGTGTGTGTGTGTGTGTGTGTTTACCTGCTGAGGACGCTCAGTGTGTGCGTCAGCTCCTGCTGTGTGTGTTGTGTGCGTGTGAGGAGCTGCTGGTGGTCGTCCTGAAGTTGCTTCAGCTGCAGCTGCAGACCGGTCCTCGCCTCACTGAGTCGCCGCAGATTTAGCTCCGCCCCCTGTCGTGAGCACAGACTGACGGTTAAATCTCTCGCTCTCTATGCGAACCGGAGCTGCAGCAGAAAAGGTCAGCCTCTCAAACCTGCAGTTCCTCGCTCCTCCTCAGCAGGACGCTTTCAGCCTGTGAGAGGACAGAAAGCATGGAGGACAGATCCGCGCGCAGGACGTCGTCTGGGGAGGTGCTCGCTGGATGACCTCTGCTGCCGACGGCTCTGGACTGAAAATATTCACTATGAATTGACTCAAAAAAAAAAAAAAAAAAAAATGAGGAGATACTGACATGATTAAGCTAGGATTTAGTCTGTGGACAAAATGTTAAACTTTGTAGCCCATAAAAAGTATTTGAATAGTCATATATTTGTGATCTGTTCCAGAAAACTTGACTAATATTTTGACTCATTGCTCATTTACCAAAGTATAGTAAAGTGTAGTAAAAAGTACACATGATTCAGTGTTATTATAGCTTTAAAATTGCAGAATGTTTTAATAATGTTTTTAATGTTTTAAGTAGTGGTGTCATGTGATTCATTTTGTGATTAATTATTCATGACCTGTAAGTAATTAACTAAACTAATTAATCAATTTTGAATCAAATCTAATAATTGCTGTGAAAGACCTTATTATTATTTTCCTTTAAATTTGTGACATGTGGTGCAGTAAAAGATTTCATTAGTTTGTTTTTTTTAATAATTATGTTAATCAGCAATTCAAAAGTGATGGCTGATTTTGATTATTTCATTTTCAATAAATTTGTATTTATTGTTACTTTTGTAAGTTTCAAGTGATTTCAGTGAGAATTGTGGGTTTTTCCTTCTTTAACTGAGGGGGACCAACAATTTTGTCCACGTGTGTAAGGTGACAAATACCTTTCTCTCTTTAAAAAACGTTTTCAGTTTTTATCTGTTATGTTTTCTTGATTCTGATCTCTGGTTCTAAAGAAAAGTATAAATAAATCTTGTTTTAATTTTCATCTATCCAGTAAAAAGTCAAACATAATGTCATAAATAAACAAGAAGAATTTTGGTTTGATTTATAAATTGAATCAGATCACCACCTAAGCACTGATCCACAGCCCTACTTTGTGTTCGTTTTTACCTCCAAAGCTCTTTCTTTCTGTGGTGTTTGTTTTGTTTGGAAGGACATTTATAAACAAAGTTTTCTGAGACTGATCAGCATTTAGAGGCTGGTCTTTTAAGATCACACAGACTTACCAGTCTGATCACAGCCTGACTGACAGACTGCAGCCTCCTTGCAGTTTCTTGATGCCTCTCCACTTCCCTCTCCTTCTCCTCTTTCTCATCCTGCAGTGAACAAGCAAGCTCCATTGTCCTAACAGAGATAGATAGAGAGGAAGAAGAGATGAAGGAGGAGCAAAGTCTGGTACTCCTCAAGCCTCAGGATGAAGGTTCACCTTTGCTGCAAAGCTTTTGTCTTTTCATGGAATTTTAGCTCTGAAGTTTCCTTCTCCTCCTCTTTGAGTTCCAGCTCCCCTATGGAGAAGGATCCCTGAGTGGAGCAGGAGTCTGGAGGAGGAGGGAGGATCACCGTTGAGGACAGGGGAGGAAAACTAGATGGTGGTGGAGGAAGAGGCAGCAAAGTTGAAGACAAAGGTTTGTGAAGAGCAGCAAGGCTCAGGGTGGAGCAGACGGAGTCACAGCTGGTGAGGAGCGTTGAGGAGAAACGAGAAAACTCTGCCCTGAGCTCCCACAGGTCTCTGCAGATAAACATAGTCGACATTTCACATCCACAGCCTGCAGAGGGCAGACAGTGTGTTTGAGCGTGACAGAGCTGACCTGTCGGCAGCTGTTTTCACACTGTGACAGTGTCTCCTCAGAGCCACCACAGATCTCCAAACTGACAGCCAGTGGTTCTGCTGCTGACCCGTGTGACCACGCTGACCCTAAACCCCCCCCCAAAAAAAAACAAACCCTCAGAACAACTCAGCATGTAGGGGTTCTGCTTTAAGGAGGAAATAAACCAGATCAAAGACCTCTTTTTCTCTTAGCCAATCAGTTTCTCTTTGCTCTGCCTTCTCTGTGGATCTGATCCAATCAGCTGTCAGTTTGTGGAGCTCTTCCTTGAGCGCCTGGTTGGACCGCTGTGATTGGTTGAGCTGCTCCCGCAGAAGAGAGTTGGTGTCAGCCAGATTTATGGACCTGTGGAGAAATCAGAGTCAGTGATGATGATGCACATCACTTGGACCTCAGTTTTCACACATCTGCAGCTTACAGACCTGTGCTGCTCCTCCTCCAGCCTGATGAGGGCGCTCTCTAGGGAGTTGCTATGTTCATCTCTGACCCTCTGTTGTTCAATAAACAAAAGCAGGTTGTCTGAATTTCTGCAGAAGAACGGAACAACAAATGACTGAGCTGACCTCCAGGTGGAGCATCTTTCGCCGTTCGTCTTGCAACTGCAGGTCCAAACGCTGGCACTGATCTCTGTATTCCAGGACCTGCAGACACATCCACCACCCTCTTTATAAAACACTGAGGACCAGCAACAAACGGGGTCAGAACTCCTGAATGATTGGAGCCAAAGACAAACATCACAGCTTCCTCTGCTCCACAGCCCCTACCTTGTTCTGCAGCCGATGTATCAGTAGTGTCTGCCTGGCCTCTCTCTCCCTGCCCTCCCTCATCTTTCTCTTCCACCTTCTCTGCTCCTCCTCCTCCTCCTCAAGTGATAGGCCAAGTGACGGATGTATGGTCTGACGGAGCTGCAAAGCCCAGAAAAGCTTTGAGATCTTCTAACAGTTGTGTGATTTTAACCTGCTGCTCCTCGTCCTCACCCTGTCCTGCAGAGCTCTGGTTCTGGACTCCAACTCCTCCCGCTCGGCGCGGCTCTCTGCCAGCTCCTGTTGCAGATGGCACACCTCCCGCTCCAGCTCCTCTTTCTGCTGCTGCAAGTCAAGCAGCAGCCCAGACTCCATGCTGGCTGTTAAAATCTGTAAACGTTTAGTGCCAAGTTACATAAATCCCACATTTTTTTTCTGTTGTTGTTGTTTACTCATTCTATCTTACAAAGTAATTAATAATCGTGTCTTAAGTATGTTTTTTTTAATTGTACTGTAGTCTTGTGTTGCATTTTTGTACTGTATTTTTCCCAAATGTTCGTGGCATCCTCTTGCTTTAACTTCATACAGGTCCTGATGGTGGACTAATGACTTCAATAAGGACATTATGTAAAGGGGAGGAGTCACTGATACCTTTAGGGTAATTAATTATTTATAAATTGATTAGTTGTAACGTTGAAAAGTGTTGGATTATCGGGAAGACAACGCAAAGATTTAGCAAAATCCACAGCTTCAAACGGTTGTTGCTACGCAATAAATAGATTGTATTGTGCTAGGAAACATGAAGTAGCAAAACAAAAAAAATCTAGTTTTTACAGTACGTTGCCATGGAAACTTTCTTCTCGAGCGTGAACTCAAAGCAACTAAAACCCACCTGACCAGGTGTTCCGACGTCAGATTTAAGGCGCTTGTCCTCGGGACTTAATCCGAATGTCAAACTGCTCCAAAAGAACCGCTCAGGCAAAATAAACGAACTGCTACCGTCATTTTAGCCATCAACCCACCGCCGAACCGAGGACTTTGCTGCACGAGCCCGCGCTAAATCAATGTTCCGTCCACAAAGTTAGACTAATAAGTTTAGTAAATTAACGGAATTTAGGTCTGAAAGAGCCCGCGTGTTCTTCTGTTACGAGCTTCACTGGAAAGAAGACATTTTTAAAAAATCCTGAGCAAAAGTAAAGAAGAGCGGCGCGCGCTGAAAGCATCAGCTTGTTCAAAAAACATTCCAGTTCTTGCTGTCACGTGACCACCAATTCAAGCTTACACCCAGTTTCACAGCGACACCTGCTGGTAGAAGGACCTAAAGTTTATCATTCACCCTACTGTAAGCACTTTTTAAATCAAATCAAAACAAAAATTGCTCAATAAATACTTGTCATATAAAATATTTGTAAAATAAAATTCTGAAAAATAGATGAATCAAAATACCAATGTATTAAATATTATGCTCTATATTCATTAATAAACCATTAATCTTCCAATAGAATGTATACATTATCTAATATATATATATATGTGTGTGTGTGTGTGTGTGTGTGTGTGTGTGTGTGTGTGTGTGTGTGTGTGTGTGTCTGTGTGTGTGTGTGTGTGTGTGTGTGTGTGTGTGTGTGTGTGTGTATACATTTGTAAACCTTGTAAGAAAGCAAAAAAGAAAAAAAGGATGTGACCCATTATAACAGCAAATTTCATTACACCTTTCCAATCAAATTCATGTTTATTGGTGTAAACAAAATAATATTTTATGAAAATCTTAATTAAAATAAAACTTTATACATAATTTACACACAGAGAAAGAAAAATGTGAAAAGTTGGTTCATGATTTATGGATGTATTTCTAACTTGACAGTTGGACACATTAAGATAAATAAATAAAAAAAGTACTACTAATAAATATGCATTTTAAGTACAAACAACTAAAACAAACAAACTGTTGAAATTTGTATTTTTAAAGAATGAAAAAGACAATGCAGTATCAAATGCAATAAAAATATTTAAAATAATTCAGAAAAGGTCCTTCCAGGTATTCAAATAATTATGATAAAGCACAAAAAGCCACTAATGTGGTTGGCTAAAAAAATCCACCCTTAGACAGACAAACAACTATTTCACAGGATAAGTATATGTAAAGACATTTTGGTTTTTGATCAGAAGGCCTGACACCAACTGAAAACCTTTTGTAACTTACCAGATTTGTTTCTTACTGCCAAATTCTTAAAAAAAAAAACATAGCATACTTTCCACTTTTATGTTGAAACCTGTGAATGCTAAAAGGTGCAAATTTTACCTAAAGGAAGACCACAGCTAAAGAGAAGCTTAACAATGCTGAACAACATAGAAACTGCTAAAACAAACACTTAACTAGCTGAAAACCTGTAATCCTGTTTAAAAAAATAGAAGACTTCAGGAGAAAAGCTCAAAGATTCTGAACAAAACTGGAAACTTAACATTAAATCAATAATTATCTCCAAAAGATATAGAAACCTTTTGTAAAGTAAATAAATATTAAATAAAAGATGTTCTTAAACAAGGCAAATCCTGATAAATGTGGTGAAGAACATGTAAAAAGGCTTAAAGGGTTCTTTTAATCTGTTCTGTCTTGTTTTGTGTTTTTAATATGTTTTTTAGTGGGATTTTTAAAGCAGATTTTAAATATGAAATCACAAATTAAGATAATTTTTGTGGTTTGTTTTCAAATGTTCAATATCTTGGAATGGGGAAGGTTTGTTCAAATGCTGTAAAAAGAGCACAAACTTTGAGACTTCAAATCTTTTTACAATCCTTTCAGTAAGAATTAGAAAATTAAAAGACTTTGAAAGTTATGCTAGCCAGTCAGGTAAAATATTTTTTTTAATATAGCTGAGATTTTTTGAAAGGATTGGGACTAAAATAAATGATTATTAAATAGCTTAAAATGAATTTTCTGCCTTGCTTTCCTGCATAGCAATCTAAGACAGCTCTTCATTAAACTGCTTTTATTTGAAGAGGATTTAACTTGTTTTTGTCACTGATGATTAATTTTTTGAGCACTAAATGAAAGGTTAAACTGTTTCACTGTGACAGAGTCCCTAAATGTGGGCAGAAAAGGTCAAAAATTGATTTTTGATTACATTAAATTAAAAAAGAAACAGCTGAAGGGCAGTTCTGGTTTAGTAAACTGAACCAGAATATTTCACAAACAAAATAAAGTAGTAATAAATAGAAAGAAATAAGTGAAGAACTGCAATGAGCAAAATGAAAAAAAACCTACTTCGACATTTATAAAGAAAACTTAGCTTAAAATTGCATTTCTAAGTATTTCTTTATTCAAATTATTGTAAATCAGGAGCAGACAAAAATGCAAGTCAACAATCTAATGCATCCAACTGAAGTTTTATGAATTTAATTAATCACTTATTTGTAAACAAATAGATCCATGTTCGTCTTCATTTTCCTCGTCTGAGCTGGTATCTAGATCAAAACTGAATGGCTGGATAGCTCAGAAATAATTTGCCATTTTTGTTGCACCAGTGAAGTTAGACTTGGGGTTTTAAGACGCTGTAAGGTTGCTGGAGAGCTTCTAAACAGATGGATAATGGGAAAGGATGGCGGGCCCACAACTTAAAGGGGAATTTCTCATTAACGACTGCTGCTCTGCAGAAACTGTGTTTTAGTTATTTTTAATTTTGCCTAAAAACAGTATAATTAAAAGACTACTGGGAACACTTATACAATAAATAAAAAGATGGTCAGACTGGCTCTTTAAAGGAACTCTGTTTTGTAAAGCAGTAGGCAGTGGTTTTCTTGAGATAAAGTAAGAAATAATAACCTTGAGATGTTAAGAACTTGAAGAGGAATTTTTAAAACCCATTAAGTCAAATCCCTTCAGTAGAGATGTGACCTCAGTGTGCAAGTTCAGTTTGTTTTTTGTGTGTTTTTTTTAACACAATTGATTTCTGAACACTGATTCTGAAGAGGAAATGGGACATATAAGTCTGATATCTCTTCACCTTCCTATGATCCAAATCAGAGGAAATGTGCTGAAAACGGAGACAGCTGACAAGGATCTTTTAGTGTATTTTCACCACCTTGTTGCTGTTATGGTTAACTACCTGGTTCATCTCTGCTCCTCGGGAGGAGTCTTTAAGAAAGTGCAACTTGTTGAAATAAAGCTTCCTTTAAAAAAATGCTGATCCCACAATGACCACGATCCAGTCTGGAGAGAAGGAATCTCAGAAATTCCGCAGGCCCGAAAGGCCACAGAAAGGCCGGCTGAAGATGGGGGTTTGTCAGTATGTTCGGAGTCGGAACACCTTGCTCAGGCGGGACGTGGCGCTGGAGTAGATCAGGAAGGAGCCTTCATCCGTGCTAAAGTGCTCCCAGTCTCTGCAGCCAAACGTGGGGAGACTGTGGACGGGGACAAAGCCCTCGTAACCCTGCCACCTGCAAACGAACACAGCTACAGTCACACAGGCTCGGCAGGCACCTGCTGGTGAGAGTGAACGGGCACACACCTGTAAATGACGCTGTTCAGAGAGTAGGAACTGCCATCATGAGAGTTTGCCACAACCAAGAACTTCTCATCTCCAATGATGAAGAACTCCCAGTCCAGAGCACTGGGGACGCAAACAACCAGGTTGACAACTTTGAGGACAATTAATGAAAAGCATGAAAAAATAAAGACAAAAACAAAAGAAAATCAGAAAATAGCAACAAAGATGGAATCAATGAAAACAAACATTGAGATTAAGAAAAAGACAACACAAATAAAGCAATATGAAAGACACAGTCCATGAACATGCTTCATAGGTTCATTGATGACGCAATAGTCCCTAGGTGTGCATGTGAGTGACTGTGTGGTCCTGCAACAGACTGGCCACCTATTCAGGGTGAAATCTGCCTTTGCTCAGCAGTATCTGGGTTGGCTCCAACAATCCTGTAACCCTGAAAAGGATTCAGTGGGTTCAGAAGATGGATGGATGAGCTGTCGGAACTACAGTTGAAAAAAGGCCAGTAGGTGTCAGCATTGACTCAATACGAGCATTATATGAGTGAAGTTGAACATCCATCCATCCGTTTTCTTAATCTGCTGTATCCCTTCTGTGGTCATGGAGTTGGCAGAGCTTAAATCAGCTTCTGTTGGGCAAAGGCGAGGTACACCATGGAGAGGTTGTCAGTCTGTCGCAGAAAAGCTGAATATCTACTAAACAAATTCTCTTTTTATTCACAGTTCACTGATCTGTCAGACACAAAGCTTTCGGCACAAGAATTAACATTTTTATGAATGTGTCCATTTGGCTACACCTTCCATCTAATTTCCTGTCATGGTGCCACACAAAGTAAGTAGATACAGACTGTCTCCCAGTTAAAAGTCTTTTGGACCAGTTTCTAGGACAGGGGAGTAATACAGAAATCCTGCCCTATCTTCTGCTGGTTACCTGGATCAGGTGTTTAGCCACTAAGGAGCTTCAATGACAGGTTGGTTGGAAAACGTGTGGGACACTGGCCCCTTAAGCCTGGAGTTTTATACTGTGTTCTCGAGTCTTAAACAAGTTAGGTGGTCCCCGATCTTGTCTTAATGTCAGCAAACGATCTGTTTGGATTTTAAATTGTTTATCTTAGAGACTTTTCTTCGCAATCTTAAGGGGAGTTAAATAAAGACAAAAAGGAGGATGTGCAGTTACATCCATCCATTCATTCATTTTCTAAACTCGCGTAATCCCTTTCCTGTGTCACGAGGTTGCTGGAGCCTATCCCAGCCACTGTCAGGTGGATTCACCCCGAACAGATCACCAGTGCAGTTGCACACAGTTAAAGTTTTGTCTTTTTTTTCGTGCTTGAACAGGGGAATTCTGTTGAGAGTTTTGTATAATCAGGCCCTGTTCCTGTTCAATATTTTCACATTCATATCTGGTACAACTGCAAACCCTGGCTGCTTGAGCAGGTCCATTGGAGCAATTGTAGCCATGGGGATTGCTCAGACACCATACGGGTGAGGTAACTAAGCACTGTTGGGTATCTGCCCAACAGGAAGTTTAAATAAGCGGCCTTCCAACCAGAGGATTCTCTTAATTAACACTACCTTTTGGATACTCTGTTGGGCTAATAATGCATTTTACCAAATGGAAATCTTAAATTCCCAAAGCATGTCATCTCAAAGTAAGTTTCCTTTCAGGACCAGTCATGTTTTATAGGATTTTTTTTTTCCAACTGTCCAAAAATATCCATCCAAAAAACCTGCTGATTTTCCAGACAGAACAGTCGCAGCCTACACCCCACAACTTTTCTTTCAGGATTGTTTTTCACAAAGCTGATCAAAGAGCTGACATATTTTCTGTCTCTACTAGAGAATGAGAATGACAGTTAGAATGCACCGTGAAGCTTTACTTTTACAGAGTATTTCAAGGGAATGTTGTCTTTGAGTGAGGAGGGGATCACCTGTGGGTGAGGATCTCCTGGAAGCGGATGAAGGTCTGAGTCAGTGTGTTGAGTTCGTAAACTGTGGAGTTGAGACTGTACAAACTCTGGCCCGTGTCCGTAAACTTCTGGCTGTTGGCGACAGCGAGGAAGAACCTGCCGTCAATCTGGAACGCCTCCCAGTCTGTGGCTCCAACCGTCTGCAGAAGGACAGAGGAGCAGCAGAAAAGAAAGATCGGAGTGAGGAGCTGTAAAAACAGTCAGTTGATGAGCTAAGTCATCAACATAAAAACCTTTGAAAGTCAGACAGAAGGAAAGTGTGAAATATTTCAGAAAAAAAACAAGTTTTATGTGTTTATGGTCCAACTTCACAAAGTCATGAGAGGACTAGTGCCTTCAAAGATTGGCACCAATAACAATGGTGTTTTGGGTGTTTTTAACACATTCTTGTGGCATTTTTCTGACGATGAAAGACACATACAAAGAAAATTAAGATTTAAATTGCATTTGCATAGATGGGTCACCTTTGTAGAGCAGAAGTAGAACAAACCCAAACATTCATCTGAATCACATCAACTCTACTTACAATATCTTGATCAGTGGTGGTCTAGCCAGAGATTTGAATCCCTTCTCAACCACTAGAAAAACAAGCAGCTCAACCCAGTGAACCACAAAAGCTTCAACTGTGACCTGGTAAAGTTAAAATCACTGGAGTAATCATGAACTCCTTCAATCTCCTCTCCCAAATCTCAGCTCCATCAAGGTCAAGAACAGAGGAAAATAGGAGAGGAGGGAAACGTTTTGGAGAGTCTGCAGGTGAGCAGACATGTTGATGCTGCTGTCAGATGAAATTAAAGGTCCAGGGGTTTCATGAAGAGCTTTAACACGTTTTTGTGGCTTTTTTTAAAAGCAATAAAGGTCTTTTTGAAGGTGGAAACCCCCCCACCCCCACACTCAGTAATTATTCTGCTGGTTTCCTGTGTACATATTTCAATTAATATGAAGCTGGTATTAAGCTTCTGCTTTCATGTAGTTGCAGTTAGCTTTGAGTTGATTTTTCTTGAGCAAGTTTATCATAGAAAAACAAAAGATCTGAGGTCCAGAACAGGGTCTGCAGACTCTGAGGAAAGTTGCAAGCTTTCTTCATTTCTTCTTCTTCTTCTTCTTCTAGAGTTACAACAAGTTTACTTTATATTAGCAGCTTAAAATGCTCTAGTGTCTGTAGCATTGACTGTACATGAAGACTGGACCGAATGAGTGAGATGTAACCCATACAAAATGCCTTATTTCCAGCTCCAACCAAACAAAGACAATGTTGGAGCCGGACATCATCAGTAAGCAGTAATTGGTCCAAGTCGGTCTGAGTCAATGTTTCTATGGCAACCCAGATCAGCCCACACCAGCTTAGAGAGAGGTGCAGCAATAATCAAACATCTTATTAATATGTGAAGGACCAATAATTGCAAAAAGTTTCAGATCAATCTAAAGGTAAGTGTGAAGCTGAGCTTTGAGAGTTTTGGAGATCATTTTGCAGCAACGTGCAAGAAGATGCTCAAAGTTAAAGTGCCATTTACATTTAAAAAAAAAACTAAATATATGTATCTGCTGGATTTAGGAACACATTGATGTGGAGGATCAGGACTTTCTTTGAAACAGTAAAAGAGCAGGTTGAAACAAAAAGATTGAATTCTAGTGATTTATCATGCAGAGTCTTATATGTAAAACTGAAAAATATCAAACTCATCAGGAATAGCTATTGAAATGATTTCTAAAGTGACTTATGTATTTATTTTTAAAATGCTAATTTCTTTGAAACTTAATTAATGTAATTCATGGATTTTCATTTGCCGCCCCTCGAGGTCTGGAGTCACCTCTGATCTAGAGGGATTGTTCTGATGTGCAACTACTTACAGCTTGTTATAATCAACGCGTGATGAAAAAGTTAAAAACAAATTATTATTAGGATGTCACATTCCTGTACACACATTTTTATTTCAAACCCTATTCTACAACAGATCCATAAAGACAACAGACACATACCGTGATGTTCTGGAAGCTCTTGAAGAGACCGTCCAACCAGACGTATATAGTGGAGCTAATAGTTGTAGTCCGACCGTCGAAGGTATTGGCCACCACCAGAAAGTGGTACGGTCCAACAGTAAAGAACTCCCAGTCAAAGGCTCCAGTTGTGTGAAGAGTTTGGTTCACCTCAAAGAGCTGGGAAGAGATGAGACAGCAAAGATCACATGATTGGACAGGATAATTGGGGAATTCTTAACTTGAGCAGAAATTGACCAGTGTGAGGGCAGACCCCACTGCCCCACATTTGAGTGAAGTTCACGTGTTACATTTTTCTGATCTGTTGCAGAATTTATAATTTATACTTGTACACAAATTTATTTTGTTTTATACCTTAAATAACAAACTTAACTTCATGATTTGTGCACACATTTAGTTAATTTTGTTGAGTAATTCTATTCTTTGAAGTTCTTTTTGAGATCTGCTGATGTGGCAAAGGGAGGAACTGGACATTTTCCTGGACACTCCCATTTGGAGATGATGGAGGGGGAAAACAAAAGTTTATCTTTTTGATTAATTATTGTTTCTTTTGTTGAAATATGTTAAACTTGTTTTGAGGTATAAGTTTAGTTTTGTTTGTTAAAGCTTTAAATTAATAGCAATTTATTTCTTTAGTTAATAAATGTGTTTTATATGTTTTCTATTTGTTGTTCCCTCCCTTTTTGGTCTGATCAGCCAATCTAAAATCTCCCTAATGTTTCCTGTTTAGAGGGTCAGTTTTGGTTCAGTTGGTTTAGTTTTTGTTCCTGATTCTCTTAGTTACATTTTGTTAAGTTGACCCCATTTTAATTTAAGTCCATGTATTTCTTTGCAGGGTGAAATAAAAACCCTTTATTTAAAGATCGTTTTAGTCCTGTGGCTCAATCCCCATGGCCGAGCGGCCCACGACAACCAGAAAGTTTTCATGACGAAAAAGAACAAAAATTAGGGGACACAAATGGCAAGGAGAATGAGTCGACAAGAGTACTAAAAAGATCATGACAAAAAACATTGGAAATGTGACTAAAATGGGATTAGGAAGGCAGAAAATCATGAAGAAAGAAGATGGACTCAATAAACTCTACCTTTGTGTCAGGGTTCCACCTGTAGATCACACTGTGGATGTTATAGTTGAGGTCTCTGGCTGAGGACACAGAAAGGCAGATTTTGTCATGATCCACAGGATCACATACTTAGATCCCCCCCTTTGAGGTTTGCCAGAATACAGGTTTGAAACTGGGCAGTGAGTCAAAATTGATCAAAATCAAATCTCAGAGGTCTTTAGTTATTTTTATATTAATGCTGCCTTGGCAGCATCCAGCTGCCATTAAGACCAGATACTGTAACTTCATGATCTGAATTTTATATCTTTTGTTCACTAGCCTGATTGACCAGTTCAGGGTAACAGGGACAGGGTGGTTAGAGATTTCTCTAACTGTATGATCATTAATTACTCTGAGAGCAGGAAGGATCTGCAGGCCCAGAATAGTGTGAAACACACAAATACATGGCTAATGGAAAACCTTTTTAGTCTGTATGACAACTGGATGAGCTTGGCAACCACCCAATATCCTGTTGCAACAAAGCTCGGGGAAAGAAAAATATCAGCTGATCAAACCACAGCAGCACAACAAAGGTCAGGATGGCGTTTAAAATAACGGAGATGTTCACCTGATTTCGGCATAACAATGCCAAAGACCAATGATCTTTCAGCTCATTGAATCTAGTGATGTCTTTGGCATTGAAGGCTCTTTAAGGAGCAGACAGGGGAGGCCCATTAGTTCAAGACGGTTTGTCGGAGCAGAAAAACATGTAAAACATGATGAATCTAACTTTCTTTCAAAATTTAAATCATAGTGGAACAGCTTTCCTGTAACTTAAGTTGGTTTCTAATTGATTTGACGCCTTGTGTTTTTGACAAATATCTCAAGTTGTTCCAGTAAAACACAAGTGGTGAATGCTTTCAAGCACAAATTGTGCCTGTTTAGTTGCCTCTTTTGATTCTGTTTGTGGGCCTCTATAGCCTAATTTGAAGAAAGATGGTGGACTGCATTAAAAGCTGTGAACACATCAGAGATGTGATCACAGTCCACCTGCATTCCTTCCCCTCAGATCTGAAACTATCGTGTTGGATCAGTAAGAGTGTTTTAATCTTCACAGGAAAAGCACACCCATCAGTGTGGGATCAGTGCAGGTGTAGATGTGTTTGAAGTGTTCGAGTCGAGCTGCGGCAGGACGACGGTCCAGGACAGGCAAGCTCCCTGGTGCTTCAAAGTGAGCATGAAACCACGAGTCTGTGCCATCAAAAGCTCTAGTTTAAATGCTCTGAATCAACAAACCCACCACAAAACCAGGAGCAGCTCTGATCCTAACAGCTCTGGAGTAATTAACAGCATCAGGCTGCAGCCTATGCTCTTGGTGACTCATGTTTGTTCTCTACAACACTCATAAAAATTCAAATGTGCAGTCGTTTTACCAGCAGATGTTTCTGGTTACCCACACTTCCTTCCTTTCAAAATTATGCATCATACAACTCTTGATATCTATTATCAAAACAAGAGTCTTTACCTCTGTGATTTGCCACCACCAAGAAGCTGCTGTTGTAGATCTGAAAAGCCTCCCAATCTTGAGCTCCATGAGTCTCCAGAGCCTGATGACGAACGAAACGCCGCCGCCTCTTGTTCCACCGATAGATGACGGACAGCTCAGGCTCCTCTTCCTTCAAGTCTGCCACCACCAGGAAAGTCTGACAGACAACAGAGCAAACTAAACATTCAAAAAACATTAACCCTCACATGTGCAGTAAAAAAAAAAAATTCAAACATCTCCAGGATCATATTGGTTCCACAAAATTTCACCAGACCAAACAGCCCTGGATAAATATTACATTATGCTTTTAAAGATACAAAAATGTTTGAATTATATAAACCCAGAGTACTTTGAAAACCTCCTGATTATACAACTTTTTTCAGCTCTTGTAAAAAAGTAAAAAACCTTGTAAAATTTAAAAACCCAATGATTTATTTTGTGTATATTTTCTATACAACCTGTAAACCAGTTATAGACTGTTATTAACATTTCCATTAAGGCTTTATTAATTTTGCTGTATGGTCAGTTAAACAATAAACAAAAGAAAATCAACTTTCCTTGAGTTTTCACTGAAAAATCTACTTTTCATATCCAAAAATATTATAAAAATAATGATGTAGTAGGATTTTCTTTCATGTGACAGCTTTACAAAGCTGCTCCATCCATAAATCAAACACTGATACAGCTTTTGAAATCTCAACCAGTCATATATTTACATTGATGACAACTGAAAATACCAAACAACATTGTTAGAAATGTTAGAAAAGAAAGTGTTTGCTACAACTTTTAAGTACTTTTGCTTAATGCTAAACCAGCTGGAAAGTGTGCAGCTGAAGAAAGCAGAGGGAAGCTGAATAATGCAAACATCTGATATTACAGGCACAAGCAGCTACAATAACTTCAGAAGCTGCTGTAAAATCTTCAAAAGCTGATAAAAATTCCTGGAGGACTGTTTAATAGCAAATTAGCTTCACTACATTTTTTGTTTGTAAATTCAGAATATTAGTATTGTTAAAAATCAATAAGAAATTAGCGTTTTTGAAAAATTGCACAGATGAAAGCATATAATGGCTAAAAAGTAGTTTGAAAAAAAAAACAAACAATTAATTTACCAGAGTATTTTATATATATATATATATATATATATATATATATATATATATATATAATAAAGAAATAATAATCAAAACATTTTACAATTCAACACAGTAATTATTTACTTTATGCAGTAGTTATGAACTAATGGTCAAAGTTTGAATGACCTTCCTGGTAGGTTTGTTAGCAGCTCTTTTACAGTGGAAGAAGTATTTTTGTCAACAGTAAGTCATTGGAGTACAGGATGTAATGTTTAAGATTTTAGGTATAAATGTAGAAAAATAATACTATTTATGTGGATAAGTAATCAGCTCCATGGCCGTATTTGGTACAGCAGTGTTGGCTAAATTTCTAAGACCTTAAACCAGCTTTTTGAAAGAAAGGCGTTCATTTTTTAGGAGGGTGTTCCTACACCAAAATGTCACCAAAAACTGCAAATAAAACACAAAGTTAATGAGTTGTTTTGAAATATTTTGACCCCCTTTACAAAGAGTCAACAGGTCACAAACCAAAGTCAACACACACCAAACACACAAAAATGTCACTGAGTCGACCTTTACAAAGACTCACAAAGGAACAAGATGACGCAGACGTCAGCAGAGAACAAACAGCTGAGAAGGTGTGTGTGTGTCCAACAAAGTCTGGACTGGACCAAAGGGTTGAGCTTTTCATAGACCTGCTCGTCATACATCATCCAGTGTGTGGGTCGATCCTTTTTTAGATTCATTTTTGTTTCTGTCTAAGCTAATGCCATTTTCTGCTGCTTTTCCAACCTGGCTCAGTACCTACAGAGCTTTATGGTAACACCTGTGTGTTTCACGTAAGTACACAAAAGCTGCACAATGTGAACACAAGACTTCAAACTGAAGATTAGACTCCACCTCAGATATGTTTGTTCCTCCTGCTCTAAGCACCTTTTCAATGTTCATCTGTCCTCAGAGCAGATGGCCTTAGGGGCTTCAATCAGACACTTGGCTCCACCCATCATATCTGCAGGTTATCTCAGAGGTATGTCTCACGGCTTTGTGATTCTACAGTGAAAGCGGCGTTGTGTAAAATTGGGTAGCGATGGGTGACGTTATCTCTAGGTTCATGGCTTCAAACCCTTCTATCTTGTTTGTAAGTCAAGCATTTTACATTAAATGTGATGCAACACAAGCTGTAATTACAGATATGAAGGATTTTATTGTTAAACGCTCATTCTTAGGGTTTGGTTAGTGTTATTCTGATGTATTATCCTTGTGCCTAAACCTGAACAGCTTTTTTGTCACTTTTGCACAGTCCAAGGTTAGAACACCTGACCCTGACCATCACCAAACATCACTGAACTTTCAAGTGACAGAACATCCTCTCATTTTGTGCAGTGAGTGCTGCTCACCTTGTTATCAATGGTAAAGTGCTTCCAGGCTCTGGCCTCCTGAGTGCTGATGTTTTGGTAATAGTGGAATGAGCCGTTTTTCCATCTAAAAATACCTGAGCCAAACCTGGAGTCCCTGCAGGAAGACAAATGAAAATCACCAATGAAACAGGAGAGAAACTGACCATGTGGTTCATGAACCGGCTGGAGATGATCGCCTGTACTTGTCATCTCACAGAACTATAGGGAGAGTAAACTCCAGTCAATGTCTCGGTCTCTCTTTTGGCTTCTTTTTTGATGTGCAGAATGCAAAACGTCTGAGATCATCCATCCAGTGTCTCTCTTGTCCACAGCGTTTATGAGTAAACTTTTTATAGTTTTTTATCCTATTTTAGCCAATCATGAGCTCATTCTCCCAAGTTATCATTACAATTGTACTTTTTTAAATTTTACTCTCATAACATAGCCTTTCTAACATTTCTTAGAGCATTTTAGCATTGTTCAGCATTGTTAACCTTTTAATTTTATTTAATGTGTCTCCTCTCTTTCAGCCTTTTTACCACAATTTACATAATTTTAAACCGCAGTTTCCACTTTTTTAACCATTTTGAAAAAATAATTGTATTATTTTTAGCTTATAATTAGAAAACATTTTACAATTCGACACAGTATTTCCAAATAAAAATACAAATAAAATAGAAGATAATGTAACAACAATTTGTATCTCTTTCTGAGTAAATTATAGCTTTTCGTTTACTGTTGCAGTATAATAATTTCACAATATAATAAAACATTTTGGCATTGATTGGGATATTAAATTCCTTTAAAGCATTTTTATTTTCTATTTAGTTTATTTCGCTTTTTTTTATTTTAGCGTTGTTTAAGAGTAATAACTTCTTCTTTTATCTTTGAGTTCTGAAGATGAATAAATGGATGTAAAATTGCAGTATTTAAACTAGTAAACTAGTAAATGTTTTTTTAAAAAATCCTCTAATAGACATCTAAAAATATCCCAAGATTGTACAGTATTTCTACAAGTAGATGTGTAGAATACCTCTGTATGCAGATATCTTTCAGAACACTATTGGTAGACATCTAATAGAGGAACATAACTGAGTTGTCAGAGATGTCCTGTGGATAACTACAGCAGATGTATATAAGATATCAAATAAATATCCTGTGCCTTGTGGAAATTACCTCTTTCTAAACTTTTGGAATGTTTTTTTTAATATATTTAGCTGTTTTTCAATTCAGTTTTGTTTCATAATAATTGCAATTGATCACAATTGGGCATTGATGTTGTTTTTCATGTTGATTCGTATTATTGTTTCTCTTTTTAGTATATACACATTTTATTTAACAAATGCATAATGAAAAATAGAATATGAAATTAAAAGAACTTGTTAAAAACATTTTTTGCTTTTTATTTTGCATTTTACCATCATTTAACATTATTCATCTGTGTTTTTAGCTTTATTACAGAATTTACTACAGAATTGTATTTACAGGGATTTACTGTTTTTACCATTAGTCACTGTTATTCTGTTCCATTTCAGCGGTTAATTAAGTATTTTTAAGCATTAGTACTTATTGGCTGCAGCCATGAACAGGCCTTCAGATGGGATGAAGAAGACTTCGATGTCTAAAGTTTTGGAGCGAGTATACAGGTCCTGGTAATCCTCCACGTAGTCCAGACGCTCTTTATCTGTGAAGTCAAATCAGGAAAAGAGGACAAATGAACCTGAAACAGTTAAGTAACCATGAAAATGTATTTTAAATGAACGTCAGCAACAATCATTGTTAATTTCAGACTCACTCTGCAGCAGTGTCCTCCACTTTAGCCCGTCACAGATGAACAGGCCTTTCCTTTTGGTGTTGAACCACAGCTGGCCATGCTCTCGTTTGGAACATGGAGGATGGTCTCCCACTGTTACTCGAGTTTCAGCCTCTTATGCACAACGCACAGTGAAGGAACAGTGAGCATTCAAAGCAATAGACAGCAGATGAATTAGAGTGGAGGTTTAAAAAAATGCAGTTATTCTGGACCTCAAAAGGAGCTGCCGTCTTACGTTTTTGTTTTAAAGGAATTTTTTGTTAATTGAAAAGCTAAGAGGGACACTTGTTAAATAAAATGTGCACATTATAGACAGAAAAAAGTCTTGAAAAAATGTAATGCCTACGAATTTAAATTTAAAATGAAGTGCAAGCGCATTCATGAATTCTGATCCCCTCAAACCCAGCGAGGGGCTGATGATAGAGGATTTTTGTACACCAAAAGAATTGGGAAAAAAGCAAAACAAAGTTAATGCTGAGCTTCAGAAGTAAATGAACTGGTGTGTTGGCTGTGTGGCGTCTGTCAAACTTTAAAACCTTTAAGCCTAAGAGGCTTACAAGACATGGCAAGACACACCTGATGCAGCCGCTCCTCTCTACAACCTTCCAAGGGCCTGAAAAACCAAAAAATCGACAGCACCCATAGGCAAACCCCCAAAGTTTAAGGTTTTTTTTTCCCTGTTAGAAGGACAGCTTGACATTAAGGGCAGACCAGAACGCAAACCACTAACACTAATGGTCTCCATGACAACCACTAGTCCAGAAACTGCTGGTGTGTAAACCAAAAGCTCACAAACAGGTAACAGTGAGCTCACATGCACACAGAAGCTGCAGAGGCCTGTCAGCCATGAAGAAACCATTCTTTGTGTTGTCAGTGTGCAGCTCAGGTTACCGAGTCACTGATGCCATCACAGCACAGAGTTTACACAGGACGCAAGCAAAAATAGAGGTGGAAGTGAGATCCTGTTCCTCAGTTCGGTTCATGAACATGGATGCACAGCAGTTCTAGACTCATCATCCTCACCGTACGGATAAACCGCTCCCTGGCTGTCCAGCTGGAAAGGCGTGGACTTCAGGACCTGTGGAACGGACAGCTCAGCCAGACTGGGTTCAGAGTTGGGGCACAGTCTGGGCGTGGCGTCGGAACCTGGAAGCAGGACCAGCTGCCGCAGTAGACCCTGCAGACAGCAGAACTATGACTAACCAGCCGGATGGTGAGATGGTTCTGATTCAGCACAAACTCACAGTGAAGCGGCCCCGCCACTGGCCCCTGCTGCTGATGAAGAACCTTGAACCTTTGGTGCTGAGAGTGCTGGGAAACGACTGGCTCTGTTTACTGGGAGACAAAAAAAACTGATTTATCTGTATGTTTTGCAGTAATGGATTTGACTGAATTAATATAAAGTTGATCTGTTTTTACTCTGAACTTCATAAACTGGATGTAACAAAAACTGACTAAAACAGAGATGGAATGAGAAAACCAAAATCCTGATCCAGATTTTTAGGAACTGGAATCAGAGTAAAGGGCATTGCCATCAGTTACTCACATCTCCAGAGGCAGCCCGCAGTCGATGGTCAGCGTGGCATACTGTCCGGTGACAGCAAGAACCACAGTGTGCCACCTGTTATCATCTAAGTTGATGTCCTTAAAAGTCACTCGGCTCCGCCCACCAATACCTGGAGACATCATCACCAGATGGAGGTGGTTCTCAGAGACGCGTAACCCGAGCAGCAGCACATCAGAGCCTTCCTTCACCACAGAGAAGATGTATTCGTTTGTCTGGGAACAGAGAGAACATGACCAGGTTCCACCAGACAAGACAGGACTGGACCATGTTCTTGAAATTAGGCTTACCTTGTGTCTCAGTCTTGAGATCTTCAGGGTGGTGACCAAGGAGAACTCCGCAGGAAAATAGTTACAGTTGGTGAAAATCTGTGAAGCGGGAAAACTCATAGCTGTCGCCATGGTGCCAGTCAGCCTGAACCCTCTGGATCCTCTGGACTGAACCATCTGCAGCTGGGAGGACACAGGTTCCATCATCTATCTATGGCTCCCCAGTCTATTTCCAACCCTCCCTGTGTTTTACCTGTGAAGGCAGGGATTGGCCTGGACTTGCCAGAGCTCTAGACAGCAGATCGAGCGGCAGCAGGTCTGTGTAACAAATGAAACAGAAACTCGTCTTATGTCACCATGACACACTTTGTTTTTGGATGTTGCACCAACACCTGTTTACCTAAAAAAGACTCAGGAGGGATAACTAGTGTCTGCCCTGAGACTGGAAGGTTGTGAGTTTAAATCTACGGTTAAGTCATACCAAAAACTCAAAAAATAATTGGGCCCAATGCCTCCCTGCTTGACACTCCTGAGCGTGTCTGTGTCTGCAGTTCACTGCTCCCCCAGGGGATGAGTCAAATACAGAGAACAAATTTCACACTCCCAGGTATGTGACAATATTCCAAAAACAAAATGCTCTGCAAAGAGTCATCCCAGGAGTACGAGTGCTATGTTTGGTCTCATTCTTTTCATTATTTCTACACACCTCCATCAAAGGACTATGTTTTCTTGAAATAGGTGTTCTTGTTCATTCAGTATAATTTCATTTCAAAGGGAATCAGATGAGGGGACAGAGTTTTTTGTTATTAGGCTCCTTCTTGGCACTGCAACCTGCTCAGGGTGTACGGATTCAGCTGGTTCAGAAGTTGGATGGCATAAAATGGTAAATGCTGTATACTTGTATAGCTCTTTACTATCTTCCTTGAAGGCCCGAAGTGCTTTACAGTCACAGTCCCGTTCACACAGACATTCACACACTGATGGCAGCCCTGCTGTTGAACACTGACGCCAACCTCTGACAATAACAACATAGCATGTGGAGAGCGGGAACCAAACCTGCAATCTTCCAATCAGAGGTCGATCGCTCTACCTCTGCTCAATGGTCACCCTTGGATAGATGGATGGTAATCCATCCATTACTTTCTTCAGGAGGCATCTTTATCTCGGAGGCTAGGACTTTAAGCTGTACTTTTTAGATAAAGAGTTTAGGTGGAGTTGGGTTTGGAACTCCATTTATGTATTTGCAGTTGCAGTCATTTCTGAGTTTATTTTAAAACTACATTTACATTTTAAAAATGATTTGCCTTGTTTCTCTCTCGTCTGACCTCAGTTATGATGGTTTATTTGGGGATTCCTTTTATCTTGTTTCCTTTCTTTCAAATGCCTCCGAGAAGATATTTACTTGGATTTGCAGAAATCAATAAGATTTGAAGTTAAACAACCAAATTTGCTAAACGTATGGTTTTGCTGTACTTAATTAAAACCAAACAAAAGCTGATAGAGCCACAAAAAGTCCTTTTGGATCTTATTCCTAACAATTCTGCATCATCTGAAGTTTCAAAACAGCAGTTATGATGTTTGTTTCATAAATGCACAATTATTTTGTGTTTGTCTGCCCTAAAGTCTGAATTTGATGCCAAAACTTGCAGATTTAAGGTATTAGAAGAGCTTGATTTTAACTGTGACAATGTCTACAAAACAAAGCAAATACTTTAATAATACTCACTAACCTTCCCAGTGGATCCTGGACTCACATTAATCACATTAATCACACTGACAGCAGGATACGATCATTAAAAGATATCACTGTTTAAATCAGAGGTTGTTGTGGAAACTTGCCGCGTTAGACAGAGAGCTAAAAATAAAGACTGATTAGATGTAATGTTGGTTATCTCCTACTAATTTCAGATCTCTGAAAGCGTATATTTGTCGAGGTAAAGTAGCCTAAAGCAAGACAAGAAAATGAGGTGCAAATGACTCTTCCTCTCGTGAGTAAACCAAGCTGTGTGTCTGTCATGTAGATCTTTATCAGCTCCAAGATCAACTTTGTTTTATGACATTATCAGCTCAGAAACGCAGTTTCCTTCATCTGCGGCTGCAGTCTTGATCAAAAAGTGGAGTGAGAGTTATGTTGGGTTTCAGCCTCCTGCCATCAGTGTTGCATGTTGTCTACAGGAGAAGAGAACCACAGAACCACTAAATGTTCTGCTCTAATGGTAAATAAGGAACTCCAGAGGAATCCTGCAAAAGTTAGCAGCTAAAGGTAAAAAGAATATTAATTATTATGATCACCAAGTCTAGTCTTTGTGGGAACTCACTTTAATAAATTCTTATATACTTTGTAATCGAGTAGAATAATAATATGAAGAGAAATGCAGCTATCAGTGAGAACAAAGAAATAAATAACAAAGATTTTTATATGACTTAGCAACCAACCATCTGGCCGCAGACCGGTACCAGACCGCAAAAAAGAAAAATCCCAACCTTCATCTTTTTCCATTTTATTTATAATCTGATTCAGAAGGAAGTTTTATTTTGAAAAACTGCTACTACTACTACTACTTCTACTACTCATTCTTGACACATGTTAAGTCGCTTGATCACTTCTCAAAAATCCATCCACTACTTTAGTCAAGCGGGCTACACCAACCACTAAATTAAAACCCCCCAAACTAGCAAAGTTTTCTAAAAATGTAATTGTAAAGTTTCTTTGTGCAGAAAAGAAGAGCCTTTGTCTTCAAAATAAGTCTTTACTCCAAACATGAAAATATTGAGACAGTTGTTCACACAGACCAAAATTATAATGCACAATACTCAATAACCAGGTGTTTAACATTACGACGATCCTGCTAATGAAATTGCTCAAACGATGTATTTACATTTCTGATTAGAAAACACCAGCTATAGTGACCTTATTTTTTGTATTTATCTGTCGCACCTTTTTAAGTCAGACAAGGCTGAAGTTGGCATCTCATTTTTTGTAGCTTCCATTTCTTTTTAAATCACATTTTAATAGTTCCTACGCAAAAACTAGTGAACAAATACAGTGTATAGCAGCTGCAGGTATTTTACAGAGGGTGAAGAGAAACGTTACCCTTGCATCTCAAGAAATTGGAATAACATTAATTGTTTTTTTTTGTCTCCTTTCAAAAAGTGGAAATGGAATCGTTATGCATAAACAGAAAAATGTCAAGCCTTTGTTTTTTGATTATCTTGGCCCCTAAGTAAGGAGAACCTTGAATTTTGTGTTCTAAACAATTAGAATTTCACAGAAAATTAAAAAAAAGAAACAAAAGCAGATTTTCTTCAAGACAGAATCTGTTGGCATTACTTTTAATTGCATTAACAGTTGAAGAATTACGTTAGTTTGAAGGGTGTGTGTTGTTCCGGTCCACCAGTGATGAACCTGGGATTAATGGATTAGAGGATTGTGAAGATTCACCTATCGTGGCGGCGAACTATGGGGAGACTTTGGCATAGTTTGCATCCCAAACCCAAACTTTTTCTAACCAAATTTTTTCATCTGCTTCTGATCTAACATGATTTGAAAAAAGAAATACTCAGAAACTCAGTTTTAGTCCAGATATGGTAAATGGCGTATTCTAGTATAGCGCTTTTCTACCTTCATTGAAGGCCCAAAGCGCTTTACAGTTACGGTCCCATTCACACACTGATGGTGGCTCCGCTGCCGAACACTGCCGCTAACCTCCCATCAGAGACAATGTGGGGTTCAGTGAGTGTCTTGCCCAAGGACACTTTGACACATGGGCAGGCAAGGCGGGAATCGAATTCCAGGGGACTGAACAGTTTTTGCCTTGAAAACACATTTTGTTTGTTTTGTCTTTTTTTTTTAAAGTTAGGCTGTTTTCCTTCACTATCATGTCGAAATCCTGAGATATGTGTTTGATATTTACACCTGCCAATTTTTCCCTACCTCTTGAGCTTCGTTATTAAAGCTAAAATTGGTTTGACTTTTAGCCGCCACCTGAGACCCACAATTGGGTCTTCCACGTTTTAGCCACCATGAGCATACAGAACGTTACATCAGGAATAAATGATTTTTTTAAACTGGCGAGCTTTTTTTGTCAATTTCAAATAAAAGTATCAATACGTTAAGCGCACTATTGATGAATTTAGATGAACAAATCAGAGGTAATGAAGAATAACAGGTGATTCTGAACTTTGTTTAGTTTTTTTTTTTTGGCAAAAGAGAAAGACAAAAACCTTACAGACATTATTTAACATAATATCTGTTGGTTTTGGCAGAACTGCAGCATCATGGTGTGAGATGGGTCAGAGTTTTACTACAACCTTGAGATCAAATATTAAAGGAGATGCAGGAGTTCTGTGTTTCCTAACAGCCTCCAATCGACATCAGATTTGGCTGGAATTTCCCTTAAAGCTCCTCTGAGGCCTTTCTGTGTGTTTTGTTGCAGCAGCAGATCAGTGGAGGATGAATGGAGGGAGGAGGCAGCAGGTTCAGAAGCAGATCTCACATTTCAAAGACTAAAATCATGGAAGCACAAAGCAGCAAAGACGTCTGAAGTGCACGAAACAAACTCAGATGTCAACTTCAGCTCGTCAGACAGGTACAGGGAGGTACCGGGTTGCATACAAAACACCATCCGTTGGGTTTACCCCGAAGAGACAGTGTTCAATAAAAGTGTACTGATGAGCACCCCTTCTTTACAACACAGTCCAGTTTTGACAGACACAAACAAATAAAGAAATAGAACTAAGTGACAAAGAAATGGGTTGTTAAACCTGAGCGCTCGATCTGCTCCTTTACGTCAAGTGTTTAACTTTTTCCACGGACATGCTCACATCAATGACTCTTTTCTGAGTCAAAAAGATGATTATTATAGGAGGCAAACAGTATCAACAGAAGTAGTCAGTCTTTAAACAGCGATCAATCCACAAACTGATGAGTTTGAAAAAAGGATTTTTCCTTGACTTTGGTTAGTCTGTAAAAGGATGCTGGTCCAAACAGGAAGTGCTTGTACCTGTGCAGGGTCTCCAGCTGTGGCTTTGGACTGGGGCCGTGAGCAAAACCCCGGTAAGGAGCAGGGAATAACACCACATCCCCACCGTGTGCAGTGAACACTTTTTGGGCCGCATCAGCATTACTCTACATCATCTTCCCGACAAAATGAGACCCAAATGAAACCTTGACATTGGGATCCTGGTTGATCTTCCTGAAAAGAAACAAAACAAAACAAAAAAAACAACCAAACATTAAAAAGCCTGATAGGAGTCTTAGCTCATGTCATTTGGATCCAACTTTTTCCATCTTTCACCTATTATAGAGGCAGTAGCGAAATACTGTGTTTTTCCCAGAAAAATCATACACAAGCGTAAAAACTCAAGCTTGATTTCCCTCCTAGAGTGATGGTGATGTTCGAAAAGACAAACAAGCTAATATCTAACTCAAAACTGACCAAGAACCCCAAAGGTTCTGCTTGGAACCAGACAAATTGGTACACAATGTAGTATTTAGCTACAAAGACATCAATTTGATAAATTACTAAGAGATTCATAAGTAAACGTTTTTTGGTTTACCTGGACAACATAAGACGTGCCATTAAAAAAGAAAGAGTGGTTAATTATTGTCATTATTTGAGCAGATTCTGTATGTATTTATACACGGAAGCTTCAGTTTTATGCGAATAAAGTTGCCAGAGAGCAACAACTATGTTTCCTGTCATCGCAGTCATGTTAGAATCAGTGATAGTTTTTTGCATGCTCGCCCTTGCAGGAAAATGTTTGATCATTTGTTAAGAAAATACAAAATTCAACAAAGTCATAACAGTTTGTTCTTCTGTTGTATTTCTGGAAACTCCAGTTAGAGTTTTTTGGCTTGAAAAAATGTGTCTTTAATCTAGTTTAAGATTTAATATGAATTAAGTCTGTAACAAAACAAATTCAAACTAAAAAATTAACACCAAACCTGGTCAGATGGACGATCTGGATGCTGAGGAAGGTCCAGCTCTGGCTCAGGGTTGGTTGTTAAATCCAAATGAAAAGGAAAAAAATGTGTCTCTGTTTTGTTTTTTGTAAAAAAAAATTCTTCTAGACTCCTCTTTAAAAAATAAAAAAAAAGGTTTTATTAGAGATGGCAAAACTTTTGTTTTTGTTTTAGAAACTAAGATCCGCCTTTAAAGATTTCAGTTTGTGGCTCTGATGTCAGAATAAAGTCTCCATGAATCAAACTTTCTTAAACTTTAAAATTTACTTCCAAAATCTGATGGATTCAAGTTTTTTTCTCAGTTTGTGCTGCTGGTTTCTGTATTTAGAAGTCCACCTGTCAGGCTCATCTCTCTCTGTCAAAACCCCTTCACTCCGCCTGCAGGTGAGTGTCGCCCGGGAGAGCAAGCGTTTACCTGCAAGCCTGCTAGCCCACATTTAAACATAAAAGAGTGGGAGGGGCTGCAGAGGAGGAGGAAGATGAAGGGAGGGCTGCCTCACCTGAAAACTGTTTCATTCAGTAAAACCTCCATTTAGTCTCAAAGTTACAAACATCTTGATAACTATCAGAGCATGAAGCAGCTCGAATTGACACAGGAAATAATCCCTTCACAGAAAATGATAATTATGATCCTCAATCAAACTTTACTTTGTGCTGATTAAGAACGCACAACCCGAGCAGACTCAGAAGGAAGAAAAGAGTTTATTAGAAAAAGCTCAGCTTAGTGGTGCAGCTATCTAAGGAGTTCTTGAGAAGTTTACATGAATGTTCAGCAAACGCAGAGCAGGATGAGGAACAGTGGTGATCAGGGTGGTGAGGTGAGTCCAAAAACAGTCCAGATCAACAAAGGTCAGTAAATCCATTGGCAACTGCAGGTCCAAAAATAGAAAAATGAGCTGCAACGGAGAGGTAATATATGGGAGATCGCTGCTTGAAAGTAGGAACAAGTTACATCAAACTGTCAGAGGAATATCTGCAGCTCGGTCTCAGAACAGGTGAGGGTAATGAGGCTGATGAGGAGGGAAGGTTCTTCTCTTTAAACTCTTCAGTCTACAAGACATTTGTCTGAAGGTTTTGGGAATAATCAAGATACTCTTTGTGTTGTTGCACTGTTTTTAACTTAAAGACCCACTCTGATGAAAATGATGTCTTTGGTGTTTTAAACATGTTGATGATGGTCATTTGTTTAAAAAAAAGGAAGCTCAAAATTGCATTTCTGAGAACTTCTTTATTTAAATCATTGTAAATCAGGAGCAAACAAAAAAATGTGGTTTGAAAAAGATTCCCTTTGTGGTGTAGAAAATTCACTAGGCCACAAGCTCCCTCCTCCGTGTTTTTAGGAACGGGGAGGGGAAAGGGGGCGGGCTTGCTCCACACAAATGGTCCCAACTCCTTTTTTCTTTTTTTTTTTTGATTGAGCAGGCATGCAAAAATACAGAGCCCCTAAAGGGACATAAAAGTTATATATACATATATGGCTGGTTTCTTGTCTGCACCAGATACTGTCTCGTTTTGCACAAGAAACCACTACTTTTTTTTTTAGCTCTGTATAAAAGAAACCAAAGTCATGCCATGATTTGGTTTGATTTCCCTTTTAGGGCGCAGATACCACGCAGTAGTAGTAATTGTTCTTTGGGGGGCACCATCGCTTAAAATTCATATAATTAGAAGGAAAAAAAAGCAGTACGAAGACAAAACGCATTGATCATCATGGATCTAAAGCACAATCATCTTCTTCACTTACATCTTGATGGATATAAGATCACTGGATTTGTGGTAGTTTTTGCTAAACCAAATTTATCACTTCTAATTTTTTGTTTGCTTCATAGTCCAAATCTGTATTACCACTTTAGGAAATCAAATAAGATTCCTGGCTTGTAAAGCAACCAGACTTTAGACGACCCTTTAAACTTGCTCAGGTCCAGACCCAGCAGGCCTGATGTGGTTGAACCCTAAAACACGTTTTCACTCCAAAAACTGGTCAGTAGTGGGTAGACCCGTCTTTAGTGTGTTTAAAGTTTGAAACATTCATTTAAACTGTGCAATCTTTCATTGCTGCCTCTGCTTTAAAATGTTTAATCTTATTTTAAAATATTCAAATATTGACATCCTTTTCCATTGCTGACAGTGTCCAAATCAAAAGTCTCATTTGTTGGAAATCTGTTCACAACTTTCTACTCATTACATTGTAATTCACTTTCATTGATGTTTGCCTCTGTATTTAGTTGGTTTATTGATATTTATACTTATTTTTTCCTTGTTTACTTTTAACATATACCATGCACATTGTCCTTAAGTGTTTTAAAAGATACTCATTTTTTTCTTAATATTGTTCAATAATGTCAGATCAATCTTTGACTGTAAACTAACTTACTCTGCAGAATTTAAGTGCCACATCTTTTTTTTTAGATCCAATCAGAATCAGCATTGAAGGCAAAAAGCTCTCCTAACAGTCCAGGTAATCCAGAGGTCTTGGCCGCAGAGCCTGAATGCCGTCATGTTTGTTCTGTAGACATGTCTGTTCTTGTCACAAACAAATGTCACATTTGTGGGAGATTTGCGTGGATGTTCAGAAATGATAAATGGAGCAGTAAGAGGAGGAGGACAACAGCAAAGAGACAAAAGGGAAGAAGCAAAGGATTCATCTGTGACTGTTGAACAAAGGAGACCTGTCCGACCCACCCAACCAGGTGTGTGTCCTCTACGGCTGCTGCAAACGTAGCTGGACTCTGGACTCTTTTTTTTTTCTTTGCAAAAGAATAAAAACACAAAGATAGAACACAGAAATGTAGTGAGATAACAACCAGGACCTCCTTACAGCTCAGGTCCGGGGCTCATCTTCACTGCATAGCAGCTCATAGATCAGATTAAGGACCAACAAGCTTAAAACAGCTTGATTCCATGTCCACTGGAAAAGGTCAGTGGAAAAGAAGGGACAAATGTTTCTTAACAATTTCAGAATTGAATGTTTAGAAGTGTGTGTCATTGGGCTTAAAGAATTCTATCAGAGATGACCAAAAGTTGCATACTGTATGTTTTTGCAGAATCAAGTCAATTGAATAAGTTAAGGAGGTGAAACAGTTGGGCATTACACCAGATGAAACAATGTCATGAACCACACATATAAGTAATGTTGTTTAAATGAGTGGGAACATTGCAATTATTTGATACCGTGCTAGTTATACTGTATGTCAACAGAAACAAGCATATTGGTTCTGATGTCTCAGTCTTGCATTACTTGGACCATTGTTCTGCCAAAAAAGACCTTAACAAACTTCAGGTGGAGTCACACTAGTTTCATTTTTGGCCAAAGATGTCCTGGATCAATTTTAGGTCAGTGAATCGGGTCATTCAAAATGAACTCATTTCAACAATGAATTGGACCAGCGACCAACAATTATGATATGAATCAAATCATTGTTAAAAACAAATCGTTACATCCCTCGTTTTAGCACAAGACGAGCCACAAATGTAACTTTTACTTTTCTTTGCCACAAACTAAGCATTCAAAAAACTACCCCGTATAAAGCAATTTCTTACTGGAATATTCTGCTTTAAAGGGTGTCTTGAGAAGTCAGTGGTGTTTCTTTGAATCTTTGGAACTTTAAATAACTGTAAACAATGAAAGAGCTTTGTGTTATTTTGTCATCTGTACTCAAAACTCTTGCAATAATGTCTGTATTTGTAAAAGTGGACCCCAGGACGAATTAATTAAATTGCCCTATGAGTAATAATTGTCTTGTTGAGTGTTTTTTTTTCTATCAAAACTGGTCATTCTATCTTTATAAAATGTTGAGTTATTGTGTTTTCTTTCAGCTTCAATAAGCCAATCGAACTAGAATTTGCACTAATAAACTCAGTTAGATTTTGAATGTGAACAGTAAGCTGTTTAAAGTATATTTTTCTTCTGAATTAGTGACATATTTCAATGCTCCTAAGCCTTTCATCTTTTAAGTTAAAAGCATTTTGATGATGAGAAAAGTTGCAAGTGGCCTCAAATGCATCCACTTAAATATGAGTTTATAAAAGTTAACCTCACATCAAGTTGAAAGGGTGAGTTTGGTGAACATCTATCATAACAGATGACTTGACTAGATGTGAGGTGAAAATATTCATAAACTTCAGATGTGATACTTTTATAATGCTTCACATGAGACACTCGTTTTTACTGAGTATCTGAGTGAGACTTTGCACATGTGCACAGCTTTAAAACTTTTAATTTCTTACTATAAGACCTCATTATCAAATTTGTCAGTTACAGTGAAGCTGGAAACCCAGTTTTACTAGCTGATGATACGTGACCCTTTTTAAAAGGAGGAGCATCTTCACCAGGATCACAGGATGTTAAAGCCATGGGAAGCTAGCTGCTGGTTGTACCAGCCAGGAACCCCATTAATCACCGAGGAGTTTTTCCAGCAGCAGACTCAGGTCTGTTTGCTGAGTGAAATGCGTTTGGGGCCTTTGTTTCTGGCAGAGCTGAGATAACTGCAGACGGGAGAAGCACCTCTGATCCCAAGCTTTCAGATCCCTCAAATCCCCGTTTAAACAAGACGCTGGATCCAGTCCAGCGGGCAGACGGCGATGAACTCAGACACCTCCGGATTCACATGGCAGTGTGTGAGCTGTGTGCTCAGACAGACAGAAAAAAAGTGCAGATACAACAGTGTTTACATAAAACAGGCACAGTGTCTTCATTTTTGAATAAAATAGAGAGACATCAAAGGAAAAATCATATAGGTAAATACTAAATTGTTTGTCGATGATGTGATTTTGTTCTTCTGTTTGTTTGCTTTTCCTGATACATTCAGCTCATCACAGGTTTGAATCTCAGAGGGTTCATGTCTTCTTTCATTTTATTCAAGGTTCTGTTGTTGTGTCTATTTTCTAGTCAGCTTGAATACCAGTAGCTCAGAATCAGGCAATGTTTAAAATTAAAACCTATGATCGTTCTAAACTGAAATAGTATATATTTCATTGAGTAAATAGATCAATTTTTATCAAACAGTTTTTAAATCCATCAATGTAATAAATGTGTATACTTGTATTTTTCTTGTCTCTCCGAGACCCATCATTTAGTGTAATTACATTTGTTTTGAATTTGTTTGGAAAAAAAACCTTCTTGGAAACGACAGTGAATCACAGGACTTTTTTTAACCCTCTGGATAAAATGTAAAAACTGCTTTTCTGTTGGGGATTATAGGTTCAAGTGAATCATTTTGGTATCTAAGCCATATATTAAGTGATTATTTGTGCATTTACTTTGTGTATCTTAAATCAGTCAGTTCAAATCTGTTGTTCATCTTTAAGTCACACCAGGAAAATATTTTAGTAGCACTGCAGAGAATAAACAGGATTAATTATAATTGTTTCTAGATCATTGCGTGACAAACTTCTGCTCATAGGTCTGAAGATGAAAAATCCTACAATTAAAGCTAAAATCCTCAGCAAAAAAGCAGCTTGTACATTTTATCTGAGGGTTAAAGTCCTGTGCTTCATTGTCATTTCCGTGTTTTTCAAAAAACAAACAAAAAAAAAAAAGGTCAAATTAATGATTTAATTTAGAATGAAAAGTTGAAACTATGGGATGAACAAGGTATGCTCAAATCAAGTCTTATTGGTTTTGGACCTTTACATTTACTTTAATAAAGTTTGATTTGATTTTTTTGGGGTGAAAGATGCCATTTAAAGTCCGATCATCTCCAGTCATCTTTTTTAGGCAAAATCAGTCTTTTTGTAGAACATAATTTCTGCAGAGCGGCAGGAGTTCATCAGAGGTTCACCTCTAGAGTTGTGGGCGGGGCCGGAGTGGAGTAAGCCTGTGCTCAAGTCCCATCATCCCTTTGTTTACACTCTCTCCTGCTAGCTTAAAGCCTTCCACAAAATCACGCTAACAGCGGTGCAGAAAAAATGGCGAGCAACACTGGAGCTATCGTACAGCTCAAATGTACACAGCCTTACAGTTTGATCTGGATGCCAGGTCAGATGAGGACAACGGAGACGTACGTGGATCTAGTCGTCCACAAGTGGATGCATCAGAATAGGGCGGAGCAGGGAGCTTATAGTTTGTACGTACTTAAAAGCTATTCACATTTTTTCACCTGTTCCTAATTCACCATGATTTGAATAAAGAAATACTCAAAACCATAGTTTTCATCTTAATTTTCTTATTATAAGTTCTCCATCCACAGAAGAATTCTGCAAGTCAAGAACATGTTAAAAGTAACATAGACACATTTTTCCTTGAAGTGGATCTTTAAAGAACCTATAATCTCACTCAAAGGTCGAAAGCATAGAAATCTTTGTATCTGAATTAAAGAAACTGTGACTCTGCTGTGTTATTTTGTGCTCCTGAACTGTTTTTTACAGATCAAACTTCATATACCGATTGAGGAGAATCTGAAGGATCCAGAACTATGAAAACAGTTGTGTTCCTGACATAAAATGAAGATGAAGCAACAGCAAGACTCCTTCATCTGAGCTCACCTCCTTCCTTGTTGTCAGAAGCTAGACTGAAGCGATTCCTGGACCAACAGGCTTTAGCTTCACAGCTGCAGTTTCCAAACTTTCCTCACAGTTTGCAGAAAGAAAACCAGCATAGGAAGCAGCTCACTCTTTCACTGCCTTTATTAAGCTATTTGTGAAATCAGACAAATCCACGGAAACGACGCGGCAGAGCTCTGACGCCCCGGCTGTGAAAACCCAACTGCGTATCGTGAGGGTCCTGCATCACGAAACAGTCTATAAAGTCCAAAGAAGTCCAACGCCGCTGTGACCACTAAAGCAAGAGTCTGGGTGGTAGGAGAAGAGGGGAGCAGGTAAGAAGACATGCGATGTGCGGCTGCTGATGCGCCTTGATGAGCATTCTCCCATCAGTCTGTTCATGTCTGTGGCTCTGTGTGCTGGTGGTTTCCATGGTGATGGTCTCTCACCAACAGAAGCACCAACGGAACGTCATCCTCACAATCCCAGAGACTTACGGACGATTTTCTGAGCCAGTTTGTTGAACTGCTCTCTGTCCTCCCGCCACATTTTTGAGGCGTCAACGTTGGCGCCGCTCTCGTCGTTGGGCTCTGAAGATGACAGTTTGAATCTGTGAATGCTGCTGAGTCCCTGCTGGTGACAAACGCAAATGAGTTCCATACCTGCCAGCATGCTGACCACGGACAGCAGGATCTTCTCCACGCTCTGGACTGGACTCCACCTCTCTGCGCTGCTCTCATAACCCATGGGATCGTCGCCCGGGGCGTGGAGGATAGAGATGCACACCCGTCCGTCAGGATAGACTGGAGTGGGGGAAGAGAACACTTTATTTTACCAGTTTTAGCTTCTCTTTACTCTTTTACCAATTTTAGAAGAAAATTTCTCAATGAAATGAAAATGTCATGTTTTCCAAACAAAATTTTAGTTCTTATTCTGCAGGGTTTCTACTAACTTCAAGAGTCTCCAAAACTAGAATGGGGGAAAGACTATTAAAAGGCCAATACCATGCTATTCTTAAGCCTTTCAGAGTAAACTATATCCATATATATAATAATGTATTACCTTTGGCACAATAAGGAACAGTTTTTTCAAATGAAATATGTGTTATTTTCATGAGCTCTTTTGCCATCAGGAAGAAAGACGACTCTGAGGCAAAAGCTGTCGCCCATTGTGGGTGAAAGTGCTTTGCCGATAGCCGCTAGATCCATAAAGAAAATGTGTGTGTGTTAGCCTAGGGGCAGTGCTGGCAGCACAGACGCTTCCTGGAAGGAGCTGTTCCCCACTTTGTGATGTCACAATGCGAGACAAATTTTCGAGGATTGGGAGGGGCAGGTGCTCAGAGAGCAGGATTTTAGAGGAATGCTCAGAGATGTGTGAATGGAGCAAAATACTGCTCTGAGTTTTTATTTTTGGTGAGAAATGAACATTACAATCCACTTAAAAGCTGATGCTATAGACCCTTTAAGACTTATGCCACTGCTACAAGCTTTTTCCAACAGCATTTTTTCATCTGTTCCTGAGTAACCACAGTTTAAATAAAGGAATACTCACTAACACAATTTTAATCTTACTTTACTTTATAAATGTCCTCCTTCATTAGAGAAATTCCAAAAGAACATGTTAAAAGCACCAAAAATACACATTTTATTGGTGTGGGTCTTTAAAGAGGCAGACTTTACACCTGAGCATCTTTAAGGGGTCAGAATCGGCTTTAAGTTTATAAAAAACACAAATAAAAAAATAAATAAAAGTTTGAAACTCGAAAGTACCGTTGTAAATTTTAAGAAATATTGAAAATGTGGTAAAAAAATAAATAAATAAAATTGTAAAGAAATACTGAAAACTATAAACCTAAAACTGTTACCAAGTGGATAAAAGCTTTCTTTCATGTGGTAATGGTTCTTAGGTTTTTAGGAATGTTAGTTTTCCTTCAAATGTAAAACATATAGTTTTCAAACTTTCAATATTTCTTTCAAGCTTACAATTTCTGCTTCCAAGTTTTAAACTGTTGTAAAAAAGTTTTCTTTAAATATTTACGATGTGGTTTGACCCCCGGTGCAGGGGGTTTCAGGGCCCTGCTGCTCGGTGCAGCTGCGTTTCTGAGTGGACCCTCTGCTGCAGGAACTCTCCTCTGAAACCTGATCTGCTGTTATCAGCACCTTCCTTTTCATCTTTTACAGTTGCAGCGTGGAGTTCGGCTCAGGGCCATGCTGGTGAAGATGAGGGGCGAGCACTCTGTCTTCTAATCAGCACTGAGCGTGCTCAGAGCGCTCCTGTCCTGACATCACGGCTTTGGCCCCACTAATCAGAGAACGGTAAAAACACGCTAACACCAACAAGCTCTGGAGCGTGCTGAGACAAGTCTACAGGTGGGCTCAGACACACGATGTGTGTCCGTGTGTGTGTGTGTGTGTGTGTGTGTGTGCGTGTGTGTGTGTGTGTGCGTGTGCGTGTGTGTGTGCGTGTGAAGGAGGTCCACTGAGATCTAAATATCTGTTTTCCTGATTCATCAAGAAAATGAAGAAGGTTGTGTGCTCAACATCTGTTGCCATGGTGACAAAAGCAAGTACGAAGTTGTGGGCGGAGCTTGGATGCGTGCGCAGCAGGTGGACTCACTGTTGGGGTGAAACATGTCGCAGGTGAACCTCATCTTGGGAGGACTAAGAGGATAATCGGAGGGGAAGCTAAGGACAGCAGGGAACACTCCGCCTTCGAAACACGTGTCTTCCGGACCCCTGAAACATAAACGCACATGCAGCGGTGAGAACCTCACAACGCCAAAAAACAGCAGCGAACACACACGAGGCTGGAGGCTAACCGATCATCTGAAGGGCAGGTTCAAACTCCATGAAACAACTGAGAGTGAAGACTTGCAGAGAAGATCCTATAGATCTTCTAGATGGAACCTCCTGCTGCTACTGCATTCCTCATAGCATTATATGAATGAACAGTAAGAAAATTAGTCTCAGCAAACAATTTTTGGATAAAAACTCCACTATTTTATGGACTTTTAAAGGTTCTTGTGGTCTTTGTTGTAAAAATGATGATGATTTTCTTCACCTCCACCAGTGGTTCCTTTGGTCGGACCGCGTGATGTTTATAGATTGGGCTTTTCGGTCCTTCACATTACTATCAGACTTTCTCATTTTTGACTCACTGCTCAACTGTTGTCTCAGAGGACCCGAACGGGTATCCGTGTGTCTTCTAACATGTTTGTGTAAAGATGTCCTTCAGGAACTGCAAGCATTCAGACATTAGTTTTAATTTAAAATAAGTCTTGTGTTCTGGCTGGAGAGTTTGAATCTCAGCTGAACAAAGTTTATTTCAGAAGATTCCTGAGAAGAGGATCTGGACTGGTGTTTCTTCTTCCTCTAATGAGCATCCGAAGAAGGTCAATGAAGACAGTTTAGGTCTGAAGACGAGAATATTGACACGCTGACTTTTACAGTTTGCTCATGCCGGTTGCGGTGAGATCCGGTTTCAGGCAACACCAAAATAAAGGCTTGGAGAAACTCCTGAAGATTGCTGGAAGAGCAAACCTCTGTTGATTTTAATTTGCACCTGTTCATCAAAGTGGAAGTAAAGCCTGCTGAGCCGATGTTATCAGCGGTCCTCTGGCGGACACAGCTTCAGACAGTTTCTGCCAGAGCGATAAGCTGAGCTCTGGAAAACCTTTGCATATCTGAACACATCACAAATCTCACCTATCCTTCCCTGATCTGATCTGCAGGTTATTTCTGACTCTGCTTCCCAGCTGACGCAGCACTTCGTCTCCTGGCCTGAAGCTCCGGGCAGACATACTGCGAGAAATAGATTTTTTGCCCTCAAGGACGGTGGATGCTAGTTCTAGTCCGATCACGTCTCCTCCTGTTTGGATATGTAACAACAGGTAATGACAGAGTGTTGTGAGTGACATCAGCGGGCAGGCATCAGCTTCAATTGAAGGGCTGTTGCAAAAGTCATTGTCCCGCCGGCGCTGAACACCACTGATGACTTCACTCCTGTTTAAATCGCAGCTCTGAGCCGACATCAAACGCCCAAACATTCTGCTTTTAAATGGAAACAAACATGAAGCTCAGGAGCTCCTTCTCCCCGGACAGCATCCAGAGCACACCAACACACACAAAAAAAATCCCAGAGAGAAAACTGCTGTATCTACAATGAGAACCTAAAGTTTGTTGGATCATCTCCTTCTCCAAAAGACGAGTCTAAACTGAGCTCCTCTGACCAGCTTGTTCTGATTCAGCAAAGAAAACATATACGTTCCTTATTTATCTCCTTTAGAACAAAGATCAAAGATCCTTTATGTGGATAGAGAACAAAACTAAAAGACAAAAATACAATTTAGACAGAAATTAGAGCGCAGTTAATGTTTTCCTTGGTTTTTTTTTTTTATATTGTTGCATGAGACCTGGCAAATGTGTGACCCTGCAGAGCCCCTGTTAGCAACCAGCACCACCTGCTGGTGATAGCTAGACAAAGCAACAGATGGAGGAGGATGAAGACAGATCGGGTCAGTGTGAAGCTGTGTGGTTCTAATAAAGCTCAGTTTGTTTGTGGGACTCAACATGCAGCTAAGATAAGATGCAGCCTCCACAGTTGTGGACTCAGATCTGAAAGCCAAATTCAGTTTAAACCTTATGTGAGATCTCAACTGTGTTAGAACCACTACAAATGGCCAGTTGGATGGTTTTTTTTTTGCCAAATAAGAGAATCTTTTTGTTTTAGGTTCTCAAATTAAGTGAAATAAATTGAAAAAGGCAGTAAAAAAAGATTTAAAAAGTCAGAAAACTTTAATAGTTTCTGTGTGTTCTGTTCTGTTTTTTTACAGACTCATGCAAACGTGTTACCATGGAGATATTGACTCACATGATGAGCGCCTCCCACTCAAAGAAGTTCTCCTCGTTGGCCGGACCTGCAGAACCAACAGAAATCAGGTCAACATCGATGAGTCTTTTCCTGTCCTGTCATAAAGTGCTGTTTTTTCATATGAAGCTGCTAAGAGATTCAGATGACGCCATAATCGCATAATTTTGTACCGTCTAAAACTTGATTAAAAATATGTGCACCGATTTGTTGTTTCTTTGTAAACAGTTTTAGGACACTTTAAAAATAAAAGCAGTGGTTAAAGATCACCTTTTCCTTTGCTAAACACTATTTCATTAAATAATGTTGAAATAGGTTTTGTTCTGTAACCTTGCTTTTCTACTAATTACTACTAGCACATGTTCACCACGTACAGTTGGAAGAGACTTCATCCAAAAAGTCAAAGAGATGCAAATCTCGCTAAACTTATTCAGGCTTTTTCTTTCACAGCACTTTTCTAATATTTGAAAGACTGTGTTTTATAATTCCGGCCAGGCACAAACCGCAATTATTAATTTCTCCTCCATGATCAATTTTTTCAAACGGCTGACACTTCTGTGAATTACAAATGATGCCAACCCCTGTGGGAACTGTACTATTTTGTTATTTCATAAGTTATAAAAAGGAAATAAGAATATATTTTACATAATTAACGTATTAGGTCTTCTTGCAAAATTCTATTCTATTCATAAGTGTAAATTTAACCCTAAAATAAGATATTTTCTTCAATTCATTAAAGGTGTACATTTAGCATAAATCAATGTCACACTTCACTAACAGAAAGCTCCTTAAAATGTTTGATAATTGTGAATCTTTGTATGTATTTATGCTGTTTGTTACTGTCCTGTATTTTACATTGTATACAGATTTGCTCTCCTGTTGTATACTTGCATTTTGTTCAATAAACTTGAAAAAAAAAAACAGAGGACGCCACTCATACGTCGCTACCAAATCCAAGGCCCTGATTGGTCAAAGTTTGACATTGCAGGCCGTCAAAAGTTTCTCTGGTTGAACTTTCAGCGTGCATTCAATGAACACCTTGTTTTTCTGTACAGCCAAAACTGACTTAAAAACTTGAGTAGCAACATGTAAACGCAAGAGTTTTGAACGTGGGTTTACAGGCGTTTATATAGACTTTTTATAAAGCCAGTGGCTGAGGCCGACATGAACGTAGCTTTACTGCAGCTTATTTATTAAAATCCCCAGAATTGCAGATCATTCAGAGAATTTATGTATTTGTTTGCTTCATTCAGAAAAGTTTGCTTTATTTCATTAAATGCCCAATTTTTTTTAATACAAAACTAAACTACTAAAATTGCCTTTGTGTAGAACTGTGAGGAGTCAATTCATTTTTTACTCTGTCTTAAGCATCAAAACCCCTCAATAATTTTGCCTGTCACATAAAAATGATCAGATCTGTCATTTTAATTAATATAAAACTGAAATAAGGTGCACTTTTACAGCATCAACAATTGAATATTGCAATTTTTTGGAGAATATTTGGGTGTTTTTCTTAGTTTTTAAATTTTGTGCATCTTGTCTGACCGTTGACTCCACAGAAAGGGTTTATCTGTCGTTAAAATGTATTTATCTTTATTTAAAAAGGTTAAATCTGTTGAACAAAGACCTGGGTCGTGTTTTTGCAGCTTACCTGCGACAATGCCTTCAGGCGGGTTTAATGTCAGTTCTAAAAGATCAGAAAATGCAGCATTATCTCCAAAGTACTTTTCAAACACAGTCAATTCAAAGTATTTACAAAAAGCTTTGGCGCATTACGTGTACATAAAAAATCTAAAGAAAAAAAATGGGATTATAAAAATAATGTCAAAAGACAAGATAACAGAAAAGTAAAAGCAGATGGTACGGCAGATTAAACAAAGGTACCAGAGAAAAGTGAAATTTAGGAGCAGAAACACACCCCAACCAGCTGAAACTCCTTTTTTCCGTTTACCCCCAGGCATATTTATTGCAGAGTATATCCATCCACCGCTGCTTCCCTCAATTGGACCCTTTTCCAATCACTCATCCCATCTCCAAGTCCCAACCTTCATCTTCCGCTCTTCATGTCAACAGCTCTACTATAATGGTTAATGTCCTCTGCTTAGGTGTGGGTTACCGATGTATTCAGATCAAATTGGAAGCTGCTTCCATCTGTGTGCAGCTGAGCTTAAAGAGGCAGTTTTGTGTCTTAAAGACCCACTCTGATAATCTCTGGTTTTATTTTCACAGCATTCCCAGTGGTCTTATAATAGCGATCATGACGTTTTTAGCCAAAATAAAAAAAAAAATGTTATTTTTATCCCTTCGAGTTGCAGGCGCGACTGTTGACATGGAGCCTCCACTGCTTTTCCCCACTGCTGAGAGCTCAGAGCAGGGAGTTTGTGGCCCACCTGCTCCTGATTCCCAATGATTTGAATAAAGAAATACTCAGAAAGGCAATTTTAATCTTCATTTTCTTTTAATATGTCCTCCATCAATAAAAAATGCAAAAAAATGAGAAATCTCATTTAGGAATAATGTTTATTCGCATTTCACTCCTAATAATCTGAGTAGCAAATTATTGGTTAGTCTATAATTGGACCCTGTTGATTTTCAAGCCCCTTATCTTCCAGATTGCAGCTTTATTGAACATCACAATCAGAAATGCTATTAAGAATTTATATATAGCACCTTTTACAGATACAAATCATAAAGTCATTCACAATGTACAAGTATGTTCACAAGAAACTACAAAAATTCAAAAGCTGATACAAGGTTAGTAAATTGCGAAATTAGCTAAAAGGTAACTAAAAGGTTGTCTGCATCCAAATTTCTTTAGATACATTGTAAGAGAATCATAAGAACCGATAACTGCATTTATTTTTTACAAGGGATTTAAAAGGAGGGTTTTCCACCTGATACATGAAAATATGAGCAAATTGTGGCCTTGAAATGGGTTTCTGAAAGAACTTTGTTAGTTCTGCTTCTTATTTTTTAATAGAAAAAAATTGTTATCTAGTAACTGAAACTATTACTTTTTTATATACCAGGCAGGATATGAAATTGAGAAAATAATATCCCTAAGCCTGAGATTTTGGTTCAAAACCACTGACCGAAAACCTCATTTTACTTTTTATCTTTAATTAGAGAATAATACATTTATATTGAAAAACCAAATTAACTACAAAAAATGTCGCCATGATATGTAGAAAAGAAATCTACTTTTGATTAAATAATAGTTACAACTGTCATGAAAACGTGGGAATGCTTTCATTCAGATGTTGACAGCAACATTTGGCTGTTTGCTGTGGTCAGCAGCTGTCTTGGGCTAGCATGCTAACGTGCTAAAAACATCACCGAAAGTGTCGCAGCAAAGTCGCAACATTCCCGGTGCAGTAAGAGGTTGAAAGTGCCTTCTTCAAGGGTTAATCCTCGGATCTAAGTAAATTAGCAGAGGATTTCCAGTAGATTCCTGTCGTTTATGTTGAGTAGTTAAATGGGTTAAAGTTATATAATCAAAGAAGCTTCTGGATGGCGCACTAGCTTAAAAATTAAATGATACAATACAATACCTTAAAACATTCTCGTGGATGTTGAAATGTGCTCAGAAATTAGGCCGTATTTCTCTGATATTTTAGTTGTTGACATTTAGCTAAAATTGACTGACGTTTTCGTGCGCTTCACACGAAAAACCAACACACAATATTAAAAATACTGTTTTTCTAACGGAGTTTCGTCACCGCACCAGCGATACTGAAACTGCGCGGCTATTCCCGGACTGCCTGTTTGAAAAAGTTACTCACGTTTATATTCGGCCATGAGCCTCTTCAGTGCGGTGCCGGCCATCGTTGTTCCCGGAGAGAAACAAAAACAAAAACAAGAAAACAAAAATTGTTCGGCGTGGCACTTGCACCACTTCGACGGACCCCCAGGATGGTCCTGCTGAGCATGCGCTAGCGAATGAGTTAGTACAGGTGCCAGTGTTGTGAGGTAGCGCCCTCTGCTGGCCGGATGAGAACGTCACAAGAAAGCTGGAATATGGAAATGGAGCTTTTGAACTTTTTGAACTTTTTCTCAAAGTCAGAGGTCAGCTATTTCCTACAACGGAGAAATAGGGCCACCATAAAAGCAAATGAATAATTAAATATATGAGAATACAGTTGACAAATTGTGAGAAAAAAGTAAATCATTTATGATAATGAAGTCTAAATTTGTTTAATTATATTTGACAACATACATTTACAACATACATTTATGACTTAAAAACGTGTATTTATTACGAAATAAAAGCTATGCTATAAAATAAATAAAGCAATTTCATGAAAATGTCTTTCTGATTTCTACAATGCACCATAGCAGAAGAAAAATAAACAAATGTATGGGAATAAATTCAGCCAATTTTGCAAGGTATAAAAATAAAAATTCAAATTTTGAACATCTTGACTTATTTCTTTTGATTTTATGACTAATTCTTTTTTTTTTTTTTTTTTTTTTTACATTTTTTAAAAATATAATTTCATGATTTACTCTTGTAAAATTTCGAATCTTTCTCCTAATTGTACAACCCATTCTCTTGAATTTTGACTTTTAGTCACACTTTTATGACTTTTTTCTCACAAACCTAAAATTTTATCCTTGTAAAGTTTAGATTTTTTTTCTCACAATTTCACAACTCATTCTGTTGAAATTTGACTTTTCTCACTATTTAATGAGTTTTCTGATTTCATTCTTATAAGATTTTGATTTTTTTTTTCTTCATATTTTTTACTTGTTCTCATAATTCTACAAATCCATTCTGAAAATTCTGCCTTTATACTTGCATAACTTTGTTATCAGAATTTTATGTTTTTACTCTGGTAAAATTTTGATGGAAATTTTTTTTATATTTTTTAAATATAATTTGACTAATTTATTTCATAGCATTTCGACTTTTTCTACTTCTTCTTTTTATACTTTGTTCATTTAAAAATGTCCACTATATTCTCATAGTCTTCTGACTTTATTCTTCTTTAAAACATGTGTATTCAGTTTTCTTCCATAGTGGCGTTATTATTCTGCCGTAAAACATTGAGAACCTATGATACAAACCAGTCTTATATGTAAATGTGTGTTTGTATTTATTTTTAGAAATTGTTTCTTTTGACTCAAACAGGTTTCCATATTTATGTTTTTGTTTATTTATTTGATTGTTCTGTTTTGGCTCTAACATATTTCCATATTGATGCTTTTATTTTATTTATTCATTTATTTTTTTATTTCATTTTGGCCCAAACGGGTTTCCATACCTGAAACTCGACCTTTACCCACAGGGAAGTTTCGTTTTCTTGTACTTCCCCGCCTCTTGTTGATTAACGCTACCAGGAAATATAGATGCTGGGCTTTCTTCAGAACAGGGACACATTAGCTTTTGTGTCCAGGCTGAAGATACATCTGACAGCATGTGGAGCTGCGTGTGCGCGCTCATCCTGGCCTTTTCTGCCCAGTCCGCAGGTAACGCGTCTCAGGAGATCATCAAGTTGTTTTATCATTGTTAGGATGAGGAACTCCCACCGCTTACAGGAATCCCCGCTGCTGCGTGGATCCGCGTTTTGAGATCAGTTAATGTGGAGATTCAACTCACAAAGACTTTAGCAAAGATCTAAATCTGTGTTTGCGACCCTGCAGTGGTGTCCGGAGTCCTGAGCAGCCCCACAAATGTCCAGCTGACGTCCACGAACATGAATCTGGTTCTGAGGTGGGACCCACCTGCAGGAGCCCCCAGGGACCTCCTCTACACAACCGAGTTAAAGTAAGAAAATCAGCTTTTTGGGGACTTAATTCAGGGAAACGAAAGCTCCGAGTGGAACTTTTCTGATGCGTTAAGTGATCTTTTTTTTTTTTTCCAGGAAATGGATATGACCAAAAATTCAATCTGAATCATGTTAATGGTCTTTGTTAAACCACACAGCAATGAAACCTGAGGGTGTCTAAAAGCAGACTGGCTGCATCTGCATGAAAGACTTAAAGAAGAGTCTGACCACAAAAGTATTATAATAGATTTTTTACCTTTTTTTTTGTTTGTTTTGTGTTGTTTCCTGCAGTGAAGATGAAACATTCCTGTTTAAAAGTGCTGTTTGTAAAAAAAAAAAAAAAAGTGAAAATGAAAGAAAATTACTTAGCAACCGAGTTTAAATAACATCAATAACCAGTCAATTTAGAGCAAATATTACATTATGTCATGTAATATTGTGAAGATTAGGCAAATTGATGAAACTCAAATCAAACTTTATTTATGAAACAATTTTCATGCAACAGTAATGCAAACTGCTTCACAGGCTTAAAACCATTACAAATAAAATGATAGAATGCACAGAATCCTGAGGAAAACATTTTATATTGAACTTCAAAACAATAAAATACATAAATGTGAAAGCAGAGATCAGATAAATTAATATGTTAACTTTTATAGACTGTTTCATGAATAAAACATAAAACGTATAAATCGATTAAATTGTTGAAATTTCAACTAAAAGCCAGATTGAGAAGGTAAGTCTTGAGCCTTCCTTTAAAACCATGACCCTTTCCTGTGCTCTCGTGGAGGCTGTTCAGGTGAGGTCCATAAAATCCGAGTCTTAAAGTCTTAAATTTGGTTCTAACTTGAGAAATCACTAATAGACCTGCACCAGAGGACCTCCAGTTTTGCTAAGGCTCATACTGTAAAATCATTACAGATGAACATGAAGGCTCAAACCATAAAAACATTAGAAAGAATCAAAAGAAACACAAAACTCTGGATTTTTGGGCAAACCTCCCAGTATTAGGACACTCTTTGAGCTGGTTTCCTTCATGCATTCTGTTCAAACCACAGGAGCTCTGTTTTGGGGTTCCAACCAGGCTGCGTGAACACCTCTGCTCTGGAATGTGACCTGACCTTCTTGGTCATCAGCATCTATGGAAAGTACACTGGCAGGGTGAAGGCCCATCTGGGTGCGCAGAGCTCAGCGTGGGTCAGCAGTGACGACTTCGTGCTGGACAAACAGAGTGAGTGGAAGTTATTCCCTTCGTGTCTTTCTGCAGATCCAAACGTTGATGGTTGACGTCTTCTCTGCTTTGTATGGGTAAACCAACCATTCGTTTGGAAAAATCACCATGCAGTTCCAACAGGTGGAGTTCAAGCCCACAACAAGGATGCAGGTTGATGGGTCCTGAAGTTTAGAGACCCCTCATCAGTTTCCTATATTGATCCTTTGTTTGTGTTAAATGCAATCAGTAACGTTGTTTGTTAGTTTATATTCCTAAATGTTGGGTTTTTAAGTCAAGTTTTTCGTATTGAGGGTTAAAAATATAAAGTAAATGCCCTTGAGGAGTATTTAAAATTATTGCTCTAAACAGGAAGGTCAAAAACACAAGACAGGGAAGGTTTGCAACGGAATGCCACCCTTCAGCAACATCGTGTAGATCTGTTTCTATGAAAAGCTGGAATTCGCATGTAGTCACATCCGATGATCAGTATTCATTGACTGTATGTGAGAACTGGACTGAGTGACCTCCCTCTTTCCTGGCGTTCCAAGCAGAAAGCACCAGCTGTCTCCAAAAAGTCGAAATTCTTTAGACTTCTATAGAGAAATTAACAGCTATTTCTGTCATTCTATTTGTCAGAATAATCATGGTTGCTCTGATACTTTTTTAAAACATGCTAGTCCCCTTTCTTTTTTTGTAATTTTTTCTGTAGGTCAAGCTATTCAAGTTATAAACTGACCAATGCCTCAATCAAAGTAGGTTGAGCCTGCTGGCCCCCACGTCCAACGTTCAAAATGTTGAATTGACAGATTTTGTGTTGCCTGCTTTTAAGTGGTAGGGGTGTGTTTGCACTTCCAACAAGCTCACTCCTGATTGGAAAGAGTGGTTGCCATAGAAACGATAACTCAGACCAAAGATATCGACTGTTGTTGTTGTTGTTCACTTTTCGGCTCACCCCTTCAGAGGTCGCCACAGCGAGTTACCTTTCACTGATTTGCGCAGGTGGTTTTGTGGAGAGTTTCAGGCCCTTCCTGATACTTCCTGATTAATCTGAGTTGGTCGGAGTCAACGTTTCTATGGGCAACTACTCTACAATCAGGAGTGAGCTTGGTGTAAGCCTACACCCCTTCCACTGAAAGCGGGCAAAAACTAAATCTGTCAAACTGTTTAAATGTTTGAGGTGGGGGCCTGCAGGCATTGTTGAGGCATCTGATTGGCCATTTTATAAGAGGAAGAACTGGCAAAACAGAATGAAAAATACCACTTCAAAAATATGACTCAGTCTTTATATTTGCCCGAATATTAATTCTGGTTCATTTACATTTTTTAACATGTTCTTACTAATAATATCAGTTTATTTCTCTACAGAAGTCTTTAGGATTTTGGATTCTTAACTTCCTGTGGGGAGGGGTCACTAAGTTCAGTTCTCATGTACGAGCAGTAGTGTGGACAGATCCCCGAAATATATATATTTCCCTCATTTTTGTATGAAAACGTCTTTATAAATAAAGTTTGATTTGATGATTATTGTTCAATAACACAAAGGCACAAATTAACAAACCGGTTTATTCAAGTACAAAATTCTACAGAGGATGCTAAAAGTTTTTCTGTTTACTATAAACTGTAGTTTCTGACAGACTTCTAAAAAACTTCCTTTTTGTCTCTTTTATTTTCAGCTTCCATCGGTCCTCCCAACGTCTCTCTGCATTCAAACGGAGCCAACCTGGAGGTCAGCATCAAAGACCCGGTGTTTGTCAAGTCAACCCTGAGAACAATTTTTCACTCTCCCTCCTACAACATCACCTACTGGAAGAAGGACCAGAAGAAAGAGGTGGCGCTTGATGATTCTGTCTACTTCTAAATGTTTTTATTTATGTTGTTTTTTTCGCAAACGTGAGAAAAGCTAAAATCTGACCAAGAACAGCCTTAAATGTTACAGAGCAGACAGAACTCCCATGAGGTCAGTTCTGACGTGGTCATTTTGTCTTTCTTTTCCTCAGCTTAAACACATCAACAACTTACAGCAGAACCGAGTGGTTCTGCACTCCCTGGATCCCTGGACTGAATACTGTGTCCAGGTCCAGATCATTGCCAGCACGGCCCAGAAACCGAGCATGCCCAGCAGGGTCGGCTGCGCCAGCACCACCGGCGGTAATCATCCCCTCATCAAACTGTGGAATCATTGTTATAAAGAAACAGGATGCTTGTTATGTTTGGGAAAACATTTCAGGAATGGCAAACTAATACATATTTAGCAATGAGAATAAATACATTGCAGGAAAATATTTCCCTATCAAAACTTTCCTGATCCTTTTTTTTTCCCCACTGAAAACACTTTCTTGATGTTATATAAAATTGGTAGCATACATAGATGTACAGTAAACACATTTTTGTAAGTGTTAAAGAATCATTTCGATCATCTTTTTAAAAATTGTTCCCAGCTGTCTTTTAACTGTGATCATGCCGTTTTTATTCAAAATAATAAAAATTGGTGTCATTTTCAGGTACATATTCTCTGCAGAGCAGCAGGAGTTCATTAGAAATTTGCCTCCGAGTTGTGGCCAGCCCCGCCCCCCCTTCCCTTCCCCAGCATATTTTCATCACAAATGCACTCGTTTTCAAACAGCATTTTTTTTGTCTGCTTCTGATTCACAACATTATAAATATTTTTAAAAATCAGAAATGCATTTTTAAGCTTAATCTTTTTTTTTCAAACATCCTCCATCAATCAGAAAAAAACAAAAACGCAATTTTCATCGAAGTGAGTCTTTCAGAAAGGTGGGAATGATGCCTGAAGTGTCAGCATTTCTATGTCCTGAGGAGGGCGCCATGGCTCTCAGCTAATTTCAACTACTTGTTCAGTTGAATTCTTTGAGTTTTTTGATTAGACATTTAACCAAGTTTAACCATTTAACCAATCCAGGAAATGTGGTCATCAGCGCCTCCTGCTCACTGATCTCTGATGAGAATGTTCTCCTTCCATCCTCTCTCTGTTGCAGAGAAAGAACCTCTATGGGTGGGAGCAGTGGTCACGTTTTTCGTCTTGGCAGGAGTCGTGAGTCTGGTTGTGTTAGTGGTGCATTATTGGAGAAGCTTTTCCCATTTTCTTTGCCCAAAATATGCAATTCCGGAGCACTTTAAAGAGGTGTGGACACAGTTGGGACTTTCTGTTTTTCTGCATGGTTGTTCAAAGTGAAGGATTTGATTCACTGATCACATAAGAGGCTTACAGAAAAACTTATTTTCTCTCATTTAGTCTCTTCTGGCTCCACCCAAGTCCTCCTTACACTTGGTGATGCAGACCTATCAGCCCATGGAGGAGTTCAGTGACCAGATCAGTGTTGTGATGTGCAACAGGACAGAGGAGGATGGCGGCTGCAGCAAATAACCAGCTGAGAAGAAGAGATGAGAGCTGTTTGTTTCTGACTGACTGCTGAAGCTCAGGTGTTCTTGAGACACTTTATTCCCTGTAGAGGGTGCTACTGAGCCGCAACCTACGCCACATGGAGGATGGATACCTCAACGGACATTTTTTTCTGCCATTTTTGACATTTTATTGTTTTTGCTCCCAAAAAAATCTCCTGCTTCAGTCTTTTCTAGATTTCTTTTCATATGAAGAAACCGTTTTCTTGTGCAAAAATCTGAGTCCAAATATGTTTTCACACAAACCCAGAAGTTTTTAAAACAAGGAGCCGGAGAGCAAGAAAAAAAGCAATTATTCTGACATGCAAGTGGAAGGACCCACGTTCAATATTTTGCATGATGAGTAGATCTTGATGAGACACTTGTCTTGTTTTTGATTGAGGCAGAATCTTAAGGTACTGTAAATTGCTACAGCTTTTATGTTAAGAACGTTTTATTATATTTGGAATACTTTTTGGGTATTAAATGTTTATTTAAAGTGACTTGAGAAGAAGTCTGCACACTGTAGTTCCTCTTTTTTATGAAGCATAAAAATAAACTGTTTTTAAAATATGTTAGCTGTGAGAAGCGCTTTTTATAACTAATGTTTGATTTGATTTGATATCCCATCCATCCTGTTCAAGGTTAGATGCTAATTTTCTAAACCTTTACCATATCAAAAATAATTTCATGAATTAATGTATGAATTTAAGCATATTACTAATCGGAGGTAAAGAAACTATTCAGGATTTCCTCAGTAGAGGTGATCGAAGAGGGAAGAGCCCAGAGCCAAATCCCCATCCGGTGGGCGGACAGGGACATATGGCGTAAGGAAATGCCTGAGTCCTTCTAATAAAGGCTGGGTGTTGCAAAAGCCGCCCGGAACGCCACTCCTGGGCTGTAGGTGAAAAGTGCTCACAGTGCCCCCATTCCATCCACAGGCCTTTGGACCGGCGCAACTATTGACCAACTGCACTGTTCTCAGTCCGTTCCGACCACATCAGGTCGCTCCAGAACTTTGATATGGTTCTTATGGAACCCCTCTTTGGTTATCCTGGCTGTGTGCTTTGGGTCATTGTCATGTTGGAAGACAGTCAAAACCCATCTTCAATGCTCTACCGTCACGTTTTTAGCCTCATCACTTCGTAGCATTGACTGTATATCTCATTTATAATGCATGGAAGACACGGAAAATGTTTAGAGATCAGATTGATTTAATTTGAAGTGCTCTACAAGTGCATCAGTAGACACGTCTTCTACATGGTGATTTTTACCTTCCACTGCAGGAGCTGCAACTGAATGATGACTTGAATGATGACTGCATCAGTCAGAGGATGGAAAAAAACAAGAGAAATAATGTCTTGATGCAAATGAGAAAATATTGTAAAGCAGTTGATATCATAGAGTGCAAATAGAGATGGACAAAGCGTGACGTCACCCATAGAAAATGCCTTACCTCCGGCTCCAGTTCAGTCGCTGTTCCGCAATATGGGTGCCGCCATTTGGAGCCGGTAGACAGTGATTGGTCAGAGTCGGACTGAGTCAATGAGCAGCAGGAGGAGTCAATGCAAACAAAGTGACTCAGCTCTCAAGCTGGTGAAAGAGCTTTCTGCGAAGGAATCGACTGTTGCAAATGTTTAAGATCCTAATCTCTTGTTGAGAAGCCATTGGAATTTAGTGAAAAAGTAGGTGTTGACACAACTGTACACAACTGTACACAACATCTTTATTATTTTGCTCTTTGCAGGTAAAAAAAGTGCAGTGATAATGCTGACATTGAAAGTATTTCTGTATATAGATTTTTTGACTCTACAAATAACAAAATAGGATTTAAATCAACTTTTCTGTCTTGATTTTATCCCAGCATTTACTCTCCTGCAACAGGGAGAGGAGAAATAAAGCATGAGGCTCAAGGTCAGACTTCCACAATGGGCGCTTGTTTCTGAGTTGTAACCCATTCTGATAAAAAGGGAAGACCTCACCATTTGAGTTTGTTAAAGATGAAACGTGGAGTTGCTGAGTTTGTTAGAATCATTCTTAAAGATATCCTACAATGAAAATTGTGCTTTTTTGTGTTTTTAACAGGTTCTTGTGGTATTTTTCTTATGATGGATGACATGAGAAAACTAAGATCAAAATTGCATTTCTGAGTGTTTTTTATTCAGATTGTTTTGCATCAGGAGAAGACAAATGCCGCTTGAGAATATGTCGGGCGAGCCACAAGATCGCTGCTCAGAGATTTCAGCAAAAGGGAAAGGGAAAGGGAAAGGGAAAAGGAAAGGAAAGAGATAAGGAAGGGAAAGGGGATGAGCTACTCCTGAACCACTGCTGCTGCTGAGTAGCAACTATGTCCAGGAAAATTACATAAGTTGTTTGAGTTGGCTTAAAACTACACAATCATAATTAAAAGACCACTGGGAATGCTTTGAAAACTGAAAAAAAAAATGATCAAAGGCAGAGGGTTTTGACAAATAATTTGAAGCCAATTAAATATGCACCTAGGTAAAACTGTAAAATAATTAGGAAAACTTCAAGGAAAAGGGAAAAAAAGGAGGATAGAAGCAGCTCCAACCATTTCACTTTAGTGACATCAATGAATAAACAAAATTCCAACAAACGTGTTTTTGGTCAAATAAAAATGTACGTACATATTTTTTTACGAATGTATTTTTAAGGATACTATATTGAGGTGCATCATACAAAAAAATGAGATTAAAACACAGACTTTTAAAATCCGATTCAATCTAGGTGCAGTTCCAGCTACATTCAATAGGAGGCAGTAATGCGCGATCGATCGATCATTTCACACCAACAATACAAAGAAGAAGTTGATCCAGGCCCTACACACAATGTTGAAGCGAGAGAACAACAGTCGAAGGAACCGAGCCGAGGCCGAACTGAGCAGCAGGATGAGAACTTCTTATCTGAAACTTTGTTGAGCTTTAGCGCGTCGATCCCCGAAAAAAGGAATCCGTCATGATCGCCGTTTTCCTGGTTTGTCTCCTGTCGTGGACCCGCTGGAGCGCTGGTCAGTTCCTCCCGACTTTCTGTCTCTGCTCTTCTTTACAAAAGTTTGAGCTGAAATTTTAAATGTGCTTTTTTAATTTAAACTGTGAATAAACATAATCTGGTGGTAAATGGATTAAGAGCTAGCGTCCTTATGACACATTTTATTGCGGTGCTAGTCCGACCTGGCCCAGCCAGCCTCCGGCAATTTCACGAAAAATAAACGTTTAGCCCCTCAAGTCTTGATCATGTGTGTTTTTAATGCGAGTTGATACCGGTTTAAACTTCATTTATGTGGAAACGTGTTCCAAAAATCTATAAAAGTCATCGATAAAGAACCGAAAAGGTGAAACAGAAAGTATTTGTCCGACGACGACGCTTCGTTTCCCCTTCAGAACAAAGATCCATGTCAATAAACTCCTTTAAAGATTGTTTTTAGAACAACAATATTACTATATTTATACACTTTACAATTCAGAAACTACATTTAGTTTAAATGAGCTATTAATAATGATTGTATATACGTGCCTGCTTCTTAAAATGAACCATTTATGTAATAAGGATATATCTATTTCCCTTATGAATAAATCACGTGTGAAAAATGGAGTTTAATAACAGCAGTATTTAGGTAGTTTTAGAATAAATCAATAAAAAGGATGGATCGATGTTTTCAAGTGTTCAAGTGTTTTAGCCAACAGAACTCAGTTCAGTCAAGATTAAGGAAGTTTCTCTGGACTCTTTTTGTGCAGATTCCCTTTTAAAAAACAGAATAGTGGAAAAGTGTTTTTATTTCCATCATTCTACTTAAAAAAAAGATTTCTTAGAATGTAGATTTAAACTCCACTGTTTTATTCATTTCAAGTATTTATTTATTTTCACATAAATGTGGGTTCCAGCTCATAAATATGTGTAAAACCCACATAAACAGAATTTCAGAACATAAAACTGTGGAGAAATCACTATTTACCTCTCCGCTTTTGCAAAAAGATAAATTATAATTATATTATAATCACATCAATCAAAATAAAGTCTTTTCAAAATGATCTGTCCATCTTCTCGTGCTGGAAGCTGAAATCTCTATTCTCTTCAGAAGGAATATCATGAAGTCTTCTAGAACATTCTGGTAGACTGGTCTAGTGATTTTGTTTTTGGATTGAAGAAAGCAGAGTTTACTAACACCAGTGCTGGACTTTCATTCCACAGTCGTCTCTGTTGCTGGTGCATCTTCTCCTGCACATTTTGCTTTCTGTATTTTTGGCTTTCTGTTGGTATCCTTGGACACAGCGCTCTCTGAACAGGCAGCCTCCTTGGCCAGTCTTTCTGAAATTAAAGAACAAAAACAGAAGAACAGCTTCAGGTCACGGCGGAATCTTTTTAATCCACGAGGAAATGCAGTAAAGATGGTGACTGGATGAAGACTCACAGGGATCAAAGATAACCTTTAGAATGCTTAGATTTGTGGCAGTTCTTGGCGTTTTCCCTCATTTGTATGCAGTCTCTGTAAATTCCCAGGGACACTAGAAGTTGATCTATTCTCCACCTTCTGTCAGCACCTCTACAGGACCACAAGTGGAGCTGTCTCGGCTCGGTTTCAGGGGCTGATTGTGGAGCACATTTTGAATCGTAGTTGCACTAAAACTCCATACGTTTGCACAGGGAAGCTATTTGACTTTTTATTACTTTAAAGTTGTAAAATCATGTTTAACAGCTGGTGTCTACAGATTAACCCGAAAGGATGGCAGTGAGCGTGTTGTCTGTGAGCTGTAAATAGCTGTGACTTTGGTAAACATCTGCAGCTTTCCTCAAAAGAATGACATCAGAGTTATTTTTGTCAATCAGTGGAGGCATCATAATGTGGGCCAGCATACCTGTCATAATGACAGCTGTGTGGTCTTTGGGTGAATTCAGACTGGAATCATTTGCTTTGCTTTAAAGTGAACCAGAGTTTGTTTCTCCCAATAATCCAGAAACTTTCCCTCCTAAGAGGGAATTAGTCCTGAGATTTCAGGACAACTATGTTGCTCCAGTTGATCGGAACATTCCAGAAAAACAAAAAAATAACATGTCATTGTGGAAATGTTAACCAGTGAGAGCTTCTGCTGGACATGCACGGTCGCATTCCCCAGAAAACGCACGAGGAACTGAGTCACAGAGAAAAATGTTGCTCGACCTCTTGAGCAAAACTCTTAGCGCACACACCTGCAAACTCACCTTGAGTTCTCTCTTCCTCTTTTCTTAAAATATCTTTTTTCCCTTCACATTTTGTTTCTGTGAAAACCCACAGTCTGTCATCTTAATGGTAGGTTCATTTGAATGGTGAGAGATAGAAAATCAAGAAACCAACTTTAAAGAATGGATATAAATGTATTTGAGGGTAGTTCTTTCCCTCATTGAAGGAAAAACATGTAACTCTTTTGGCGAATAGACGTTGTGGCAAAACCCTTATCAACGGCACAGCGGTCAGACGAGTTTTGTAGGTGATGGACAGGTGTCTGCACATATCAGGAGGAATTTTGCTTCACTCTTCTTTGTAAATGACTTCTAGATTATTCAGATTTGGTGTCTGTCACTTAGAAACTCTGAACCTCAGGTTTTCTGTAAGATTGAGGTCCAGAGACTGGCTGGATCGCTCCATGACTGATATGCTTCCTGTTGGAAGATTCATCCAAAACAGAATTTGACAGTACATGGCTCCGTCTATCCTCCCATCCATGCAATAACATAGCCCTGTGCAGAAAAACACCTCCAAAGCATAATGATTCCACCTCCATGCTTGTCAGTTGGGATAATGTTCTTGATTTCTCTCTTCCTCCATTGCAATGGATTGAGTTGATGCCAAAAAGCTCCATTTAGGTCTGGTCTGACCACAGCACCATATCCCAATCACTCTCTAAATCATGAAGGTGTTCTTTGGCAAACTTCAGTCGGGTCTGCACATGTGCCTTCTTAAGCAGGGCTGCTTTGCGAGCACTGCAAGGTGTTAAACCACTCAGCAATGGTTATCTGGGTCACTGTGGTTCCAGCTGCTTTGGGATCATTAAATAAACCTGCCGTGTGGTTTTAGGCCGACTCCTCGCTGATCTCATGATCATGGAAACCCCATCAGGTCAAATCTGGTTTAGATCCCCAGACTTAAAGGTTGTTTGATGGTCATCTTCATGTATTTTGGTACCAGTAGCTTTGAGCTGAACCTCCAGCTTCTTGCTGGTTGTTTTGGAGTCCATTCATTTTTTGTGCTAGTGTACGATCTTATCCCTTCAATCCACTGTAATCTCTTTAGTCTTTCCCATGACTGACTCTGTGGACAGGTGTACTATCTACAGGTGATTCATTTAAAGAGGTGTGTTCAGTTCAGGTGACAGGTTGATTAGGAAAGTCTAAATGGAGATCATACTCATCTCCCTCAATGATATGCAAACACATTTATATCAATTCTTTAGGGTTAATTTCTGGATTTTCTTTGTGATTTTCTATCTTACACGGTTCATATGAACCTTTCATTAATATGACAGACTGTCAGTTTCTTTTTAGGTGGGCAAAGTGATCAAATCAGCAAGAGATCAATTTTCTTTTTAAGTTTGTTTCTTTTCTATCAATCATCTCGTCTGCTTCTCTTCACTTCACACAAACCTGCTTTGGTTTTTTTTTCATCATTCTTGTTTTCCTCATTGAATTTTTAGATTTTTATTCTTTATTTTTAGTTGAATGCTTTTCAGTTGTTTTCTTTCCCGGTCTTCCTGTTTACTGTAGCAGGTTGAATGGTTTGAATGGCCTCCCACTGTTTCACTTTTGTTGCTGTCCTTCCTGTCAAAACGCCGCACATGCTTTTCCCCACGTTCTTTCATTGTCTCCCTCGTCTTCCTCACAAGCAAACGTGTCTTTGAGTCCCAGGCTTTGATCGTCCTCACAATGTTGTGTTGATGTTCTTTTGTTTGTTTGTTTTCCTGCAGTGGAGGCAGAGCTCCCCCCCCCACAGAAGCTGACCGTGCTGGCCATCAACACTAATTACACTTTAAGGTGGGACTACAAACAGAGCGCCACCGCGCCCAACCGGGTCGTCTTCACCACAGAGTTTATCTCGTAAGTGGCAATCGTGCACAGACGCACTGGTTGTGTGAAAGTACACAACAGCTTCCCTCATCTGTCCACATTCAGGATCTCAGAGGCCCTCATAAGCGTGGGATGTATTTGACTCCAAGGCCACTTGATTGTTTCCACATTTCAGTCCAAACAACACTTTTTTGTGTTTATTGTGTCATGTTTATTGCATTTCATTGTATTTGTCATCTTTTTCCATTTCATTTTTGTGTTCTTAGCCAAAGCTGTTAAAAAATTGAGCTAAACAAATGAATTGGCCTGATTATTTTGCATTTCCAAGAAGATCCCTCATGGCCGCTTTTGGGGGTAAACGCTTCAGAAGTTCATCTTCTTTTTTCTGATTTGTTTTTTTCCTTCTATTTATTTACTAAGTGCGATGGACGGTGGTGAACCCTGCCTTCGCCCAAAAGTGGCTTGGACAGGCTCCAGCTCACTGGGGTTGCATGAAGATGATATATTTGGAAGTTACTTTTAACCTCAAGCAACTTGTCGCCTCTTTTTGTTGGCAAATCCTACCCCCTCCTATGTTTGTTTAGTCATTCTTCAGTTCTGTTACCCTCTTTTCCCTTGTAGCTTACAAATGCAGGTATAATAAAAAATGAAGTTTAGCCTGAGATGTAAAAGGGGTTTATATAAATGTACACCTCTCGTGTCCAAAGCTACATAACCCCCTGTATTACAGTGAAATCTTTCCAACACAAGAGATTCTTAGCGATTTGCTCAGATTCTGGACAGAACAAAAACAAGGATATGTTTTTTGGCTTGCTTGTTTTATCTTCATACCCCATATTAAGACATTTTCAGGTATTTTCTTGTTTTTTTTTCAAATGTGGAGGATTTTTGTTTTTCCTTTTTTTTTTTTCCTTTTCTCTTTGTGTTTTTTCTTTCATAATTGTATAACTTGTTTTTGTAACACCAAACAGTTCCTATGAGGCAACTACCCTCTGTGTAGTTGTACTCTTATTCTACTTTTCTTGGCAGCCATTTGTCTGTCTGTCCGTAAGTGTCTGTTTGCAGCAGTCATTAGTAAACCAAATCAATAATGCGTTGACCTTTCAGCCAAGTTTCCATCCACCTGAATTCCCAAAGTCTTCATTTATTGTTCTCTGCTTTCCACAGAAAGTACAAGTTGCAAAACAAAAAGAAAAAACTGAATTGGACAACGGCATGCAAGGAGTCACCGGAACTTTCTTGTGATCTCACACACTCCGGCTTGTTTTATTTGACCATTTATCAACTCCGAGTGCGAGCCAGTGCCAACGGTAATCATTCTGCTTGGGCGCTTAAGGAATTCTGTCCTGAAAATGATGGTAAGAATTGTTTGATGGCAGCATACATAAAGCCTGCAGAGGTCCACAAACTGTAGAATTCAAGAAACAAAACTTTTGAAAAATGAGAATCTAAATCTAATCTAATCTAATCTAATCTAATCTAATCTAAACAAGAAAGAAATTATTTTGGTAAATTGTTAATGCTGTACAATGTATAGGAAGTAACATTTTTGTTTTTTGATTTTTTTGCAATTTTTAGCAAAAAAGACTATAATAATTAGGATATTTGTAATGAAAAATCACCTGATCAAAAAAGACAGAATAAGCCAATGACTAGTTTTCACATTTTTGAACATTTCCTATACAAATAAATTAAATAAGACATCACCACATATAATTAAAACAACACCACATTTAATAACAGCCTCAAAAACAAACTTATCTTTATAAAAATAAAAAAACATCTGGCTTCTCTTTTCCTACACCTCAACCCGGTGCCTCAGATCAAATGATTTTCCGCTGAGGGTTCGGCAGGCATCCTCACTCAATGTCTTAAAACTCCTTTTTTCAGTAAAGTTTTTGATGCAGCATAAGACTCTGCTCTGCTGCTGAATTTTGTTTTCACTTTTGCTTTTCATTAGTTTTGTTATTTAACTGTCACCCATTTTATATTTTACCTTTAAATTGTCTTAACCTTTCAGTTGTTTGTTTTAATGTATTGTGTTTTTTAATGTCAAGATGCCCTTTAAATAAAAGCGATTTGATAAATCAAATCTATTTAAGATATTAATCCATAAATTGATGATAAAATAGATAAAATAAAAGAAAATGATGCTATCTTAAAGGCATATTTGCTCCTAATTATAGACGGACACATTTGCATTTAAACATACAGTATGATTTGATGAATTACTTAAAAGGGTCCAAAGAAGCGCAGTTGGAACTCGATAAAGCTTCTTTCTCAGAGAGAAGGAGCTGCAGGACAAGAATACAATAGAACTCATGGACTTGTTTTATCTTCATACCCCAGAGTAATATATTTTCAGGCATCCTTCAGAGCCTTCTTGTCATATTTTTGTACCGTTTTCAAACCAGGTTGTGATACATCCTGTCAGGATGTTCTCTATGGTTCATGTGTAGAATGTCTTTAGGACCTTTGAGAGCAATTTAAAGTCTTTCCAGGTTTCTTCATTTAACAGGTGTAAAGTTTCGCTGCCCGTTGCCCACCCAGATGTTGTGTCTTGCTTTTGTCTCTCCAGCTGGGATCGGCCCTCCTAGCTCTGTGAAACTGGATCTTACTGGAGCAACCCTGGAGATTGTCATTAATGACCCCATGACCAGCGCCAACAGCTCCATGAGGGAACATGTGACGGACCTGTCCTTCAACATTTGTTACTGGGAACAGCACGGAGATGACCAGGTTTGGTGCAAACGTCGACACAAATGCACAAAAAAGATACATATAAATATATATATGTTTTGGTGCAGAAACTCTGCAAGTTGCTGTTTTCATTCTACTTCCTCTTTCTTGTTCTGTTCCTGAAACAGCTGCATGAACCTAGACTTGTGTTTTTGTTGGTTTTAGCTCGTGCAGTAAAGAGTCATGCGTTTCCTGTCTGTGCCACAGATTGTTGTGTGTTTGTGCTGGCAAGTGTGAGTCACCTGTGGTTAGAAGCACAACAGGAAGTCTGTGTGTGTGGTGCATGTCAGGATTTATTTCAAACCTACCTTTAAAAATGCCCCTCAGGCTTTAATCACCAAAACCATCCCCACCAATTCAAATGTTGTGGTTTTACCGGACCTGAAGCCTCTGACCTGCTACTGTGTCATGGTCCAGTCGCACACCAAATACTACAACAGGATCAGCAACTTCACCTTGCCGCTCTGCAGGAAGACTGAAGGTGAGACCTTCATCCAATTTCCTTATTGTTTCTGTTTTCTTTCATTTAAAGCTTCCTGAAACTTCTTTCAATCGCACGTTAAAAAATGGTCAAAGTTGCAGAAATAGGAACATTTTGAGAGTACAATCCTCAAAACAGACATCTTGTTGCATTAGGTTGATCATTCTGTGATGAAAACCTCCCTTTTTATTTCCAAACTTAAAGGTCATTTTTATTTTTGCAATTTTTCATCATGAATCATATTTCAGAAAAAATCTAACACTGATCCGTGTGGTTCCATTTTTCCCGTTTTTTGCTGGGATCAGCTGAGAGAGAGCCTTGTTTCTCAACCCCTCCTCGTCCATTTGTTTTTTCTCAACTGCTGATAGACTGTCATTCCCGGCGACAAAACTTTGTTCTATATACTCAGTGTTGGAGGGAACGGTTACAAAGTAACCATTACTGTAATTTCATTACTTTTGTCAGTAACAGAGAAACGTAATGAATTACAGTTAAAATGTTGGTCATTTAAACCAATTACTGGACGATAGAAACCCTCGTTACTTTATTAGTAGTACTAGTACTAGTACTAGTTTTGCAGGCTCTGACATTTTCTCTTAGTTAAATGAAACGAAACGTAGATTTTTTAAAAACGGAGCAGCTGGCGCATACGCGCACCCATGTGCGGGCAAAGTTGGCGATCGGTCAGAATACAGGCATGCTCTCATTGTTGCAGTCACAGTGCTTTACAAACTGGCTCAAAGATGAGATGAAAAGAGACCCTGCAGGGAGTTCTCTCAGGTGTGCAGTGAGACGCAGGTGAGCAGCAGAGCAGAGTCCCGCCCCATGTGGTCATGGTTCTTTCAAATCATTTAAATCCATGATTCCCATTAATCTCAGCAGCTATCACCATTACGAATGAAACGACTCTAAAGCTGCTCTTTGGTGTGAAAGACGAAGTTTTGTTCTATCACAATTCACCCTGTCTTACTTTATTTTTCTCTCTAAGCTGCACGTGTCCGGTGGGTCATTATGAGTTTGAACTCGATGCGCTCTGCGGGGGGTGGGGGGGGGTGCATAGTTCGGTAGATTTGCAGCTGTGCAGAACTATGAACAAAGACAGACATAGAGAGACTGGTGCAACTTATTGTAATGGAATACATAAAGTCAACCAATAAGAACATGGAGGCATTTAATAGTTCTCTGTGTTTTCAAAAGAATGACTTAGTTTCAGATTTGATAGAGATGACTATAGAGATGACTATAGAGATGACTATAGACATGACTATAGACATGACTATAGACATGACTATAGACATGACTATAGACATGACTATAGAGATGACTATAGAGATGACTATAGACATGACTATAGACATGACTATAGAGATGACTATAGACATGACTATAGACATGACTATAGACATGACTATAGAGATGACTATAGACATGACTATAGACATGACTATAGACATGACTATAGACATGACTATAGACATGACTATAGACATGACTATAGACATGACTATAGACATGACTATAGACATGACTATAGACATGACTATAGACATGACTATAGACATGACTATAGACATGACTATAGACATGACTATAGACATGACTATAGACATGACTATAGACATGACTATAGACATGACTATAGACATGACTATAGACATGACTATAGAGATGACTATAGAGATGACTATAGAGATGACTATAGAGATGACTATAGACATGACTATAGACATGACTATAGACATGACTATAGACATGACTATAGACATGACTATAGAGATGACTATAGACATGACTATAGACATGACTATAGACATGACTATAGAGATGACTATAGACATGACTATAGACATGACTATAGACATGACTATAGACATGACTATAGACATGACTATAGACATGACTATAGACATGACTATAGAGATGACTATAGAGATGACTATAGAGATGACTATAGAGATGACTATAGACATGACTATAGACATGACTATAGAGATGACTATAGACATGACTATAGAGATGACTATAGAGATGACTATAGAGATGACTATAGAGATGACTATAGAGATGACTATAGAGATGACTATAGAGATGACTATAGCCATGTCTCTGAAGAATATACCGTAAAATTAGAAATACATTAAAGACCCACTTTAGTCATCTTTTGAGCTATTCTAAAAATGTGCTCAATAATTTTTATATTATAATTATGCCCTTTTTAGCCAAAATCCAATAATTGTGTCATTTTCTAGGACATAGTTTCTGCAGAGCAGCAGAAGTTTGTCAAAAATTCGCTTCTGAGTTATGGGTGGGACCGTTGGCGTAGTAAGCCAGCCCCCATTTCCCATCATCTATTAATTTACACTTTCTCCTGTTAGCTAGCCCCTAACACCCCCAACCTATTTGTCTGCAAGTGGATTCATCAGAATGGAGCGAAACGAGAAGATTGTGGCCTGCAGATGTAGGTCCCACATCAAGAAAAATGTTACATGTTCAAAACACCAACAACACAATTTTAATCAGAGTGGGTCTTTAAAAAATCTATGAGGAGAACTAAACATTTACCTGCTGTGAGGATTTTATTTTCATGTTAGACTAAAACAAAGTGCTTCTAAATCTGAATCTGTTTGAGATAATGTTGGTATTTATTTGAAGATGATAACTGTGTTTGTGTGTGTGTGTCAGGACATCCTCCTTGTTGGCAGATCATCCTCATCTTCCTGGCTTTCCTGGTTATTGTCACCCCTTTTGTGATCCTTTTGGCTGTCGGCTCCTTCAAATGCAGCAGATTTTGGAAATCGATATTTCACCCTCAGTTGCCCTCCTTCTTCTTCATAGAGGTACTCTCACCTCCACCAGCTTCTTCTGTTTTTTGAAGGTTCTGTTTTATTCTAAAGCAAATTTCTGCTCTTTTTTTCTTCCTCAGTCTCTCCGTGACCCAACAGCTTTGAAAAGTCCCCAGCTCATCCCTGCGAGTGGGGAGTCGGAGCTGCTGTGTGACATGATAGTCTGCCTGCAGTCCCCTGAGCAGGAAACGCACAGCCTGGTTAAGGAGTCAGCAGCGTCCCCTTCAGATCCGAACCCAGATAGCAGGTCACTGAAAGTTTTGAAGAGTTTGCAACTAAGAAAAAAAATGTTCTCTCATACCTTAGCCTCTCTTACATATTAATCATGAAGATCTGAAATACTGTTAGATTTTACCTCTTCAGTCTGAAAACATTTTCCTTCACTATAAACAGTCATTTCGCTTTTTTTTAACAAAGATGTAGAAAAACTGCAGAGAAGTGCATCAGCTGGAGCACCCTGTCTGAAGAAAACTGGATGCTCCTCTCTTTGAGACTGAGGTGGAGACGTTTCTTCACTAAAATACAAACAGTTCACATCTAATTCTTCTTCTAGATTTTCTTCCATTTCAAATAAAAAAAATAGACAAATCCAAAGTTGATCCTCAAAATGCAACTTTATTTACCAAAAGGTAATAGAAGAAGATCAGGCACACCAAAGTGCTTTGGTTGAAGGCCCACATCAATGAAAATTATGTTTAGGGTGTTTTCGTGCTATTTTTCTGATGATCTTATGATGAAATTAAGCTCAAAATGACATTTTTTAATATTTTCTGAGTATTTTTTATTTATAAATTGTGAATCAGGAGCTTTCAGCAACAGAGAGGTGAAGAGGGGCGGGGTTGCTATGTGCCAATGGTCCCACTCACAACTCTGGAGTGGATCTTTAAACATACAAGAAAATAAAAAAAAAGTAGTAAACTCAATAAAAGCTGTGAGAAATCCCAACGGGACACAAAGAAGCAGCTTAAATCCGTCCATCAGAATTTCAAAGTAAAAGATGTAACAACAATTTTTAGAATGATTTCTGATCTTCATACTTGTTTTTCCAAGGTCAGGAGAACTTCCTCAGCCGCAGTAACAAGTAGAAAAACTTGTCGAATGTGTATGAAGAAAAAAGTAAGTGAATGTGTTTGTGTGTGTTTCAGACTCCTCCGTCAGAGCAGCAGCGGCAGTACAGACTCTGGAGTTTACTCCACAGGCGGTACATCCGGCACCCTGCAGCTCAAAAGCGCTTCAGCCGGCGTCGACAGCGCCGTAGACTTTCTGCCGGTGAAAATCAAGAACATAGAGGCAGGGCTTAACAGCTGCCTCATCTTTGCAGATGAGGGTATCAATGAAATGTGAGGAGGAAACTGGAAACAAAGCTTTCTGTGCCAAACAGAAGAATAAGGCTGTGACAAAGACTGTCTAAGGTGAAGCACTTTCCTCCCCTATGAAGATACAATCCCAGAATGCACTGGTTTTGCCAGAGTCAAATCTGAATTTGAGCATTCAGAGCTGTCCTCTTCTCCTCTAAACTACTGCATTCATGTTGACTTTTTGCAGCTTTACAAATACCACACATATTAGTAATTTTCACCCGTCTGTCTGAGACTTGAGGCCAATGGGAAACTCCAGTTTATCCATAAGTTCTTTTGAACTGCTCCGTGAACTGATCCGGACGGCAGTAATAGCTGTGCAACCTGAAAATAGTTCAGTCTGAAGACTTAAATCTGAAGAAGCTCAGACTTTTTGCTGATGCTGCTTTTTCTTTTCATTTCATCAGAGGAACCTGCTCTGATGTACTTGTATGAAAAAGAAAAGAGTTCTCCAGTTGGACCTTTCTGTTTAAAGTCTGATGGATCGGAACGAAACCAAACTTTTTGGATCTTTTTGAAACTTTTGCTGCTGGCACGGTGTCGGCAGCATCATGCTGTGGGGATACTGTGCTCAAAGAAAAACTGAGGAGCTTCAAAAAATGAATGATGAGAAGAACTGCATTGTTGGATTAAAAAACATCTGCCTAAACTTCAAAAACATACTGCTTACATTTTTTTTTTGATCGACAAACTTGATTTATTCATCAAATTTACAAGTACAAAAGCAAAATTAAATTCATTCCAGCTGACCCACAACAGAGAGAAGGGCCATTAATGTAACATTTCTGCTTTTAGACACATTTTTCATGACGCCGTTAAGCTATATACACACTTGGCATGCGATACACGTTCAAAACCACGCTGAGCGCAAGTTATAGAATACGCTTTTACCTCATAGTGCTCACACTGGTCTATCGCTACTTGACACCAGTGCATGTGTACCTACAGTTGGAAGAGGCTTGGTGTGAAATGTCAAAGCAAATCTTACTAATCTTGCTCCTGGCTTTTTCTTTTCCATCTCAGTTCTAATATAAAAAAGACTTGGTGTCATATGATCCCAGTCATCCCAACAATTATTAAAAACGCAATTATTTTTCCTTCTTAATCCTTTTTCAAACAGTTGGCACTTCAGTGTTTTGAAAAGGACGCTACCCTTTTTTCACTACCAAGTCTGAGTCCCTTATTGGTCAAAGTTCAATCGGCTTAACTTAACGCCCAAAAACTGACTTAAAAACTTGCATATCGATGCGTGAGCGCATTTTAAATTCGTTTTAAATTCTTAAGACTGAAATGCATGTTTGGATAGACGTTTCATTGGAAGTGGCTGCTTGAACGTGCGTTTCCAAACCTAGTGTGAACGTAGCAACAGGTCAATTTTCCTCCAGCAGCTGCTTCAGCAGTCTTCCTCACGTCATCCTCATCTTGATCTTCTTCACATTATGTGCTTCCACTTCAGTGTGGTTCTGCTCATCTTCAGCAGGCCTGAGAGACAAACGCCACGCATTGGTATAGGGGCGGGGCTCCATTCCTGTGCAGATTAAAATGTGTTTTCTTGCTTTGTACATGTAAATTAACTTTCCCTTTTTTTCAGCTATCATGAATACCTCTCTGTCTGTAATTTTAACACAGTTCTTAAAAATCAGAAGATGAAATTACATTTTGTGTTATTTAAACATTTGTTTTGTTTTCTGATGGATACTTTTGCTTCATTCGAACATGTCATGTCACAATAAAAGGGAGTACATTCCAGCTCTCCAATTTCTACCAAAACTAAAAAAAGATGCACTTTGGAGAAGATTTTTCAGTTCACTTCCTCGGGGACACATTGTAGTATCCTCTTTGAAAGGAAACAAGAAAATCCGCCACATCTTTGCTGTCAAAACCTTCAGATGTCTCATTAACCAATCGTAACAATCACAACCCATGTAGCACTTCATCGTCTTTTGGAAATGGTTCTTCTCTTTTCATGTTTTGTAAGGTTTGTGTGGTTATTATTTAGCACTTGTGAAATTTTGCATCAATAAATGCATCAATAAATAAAAAAACTGTGCCAGACTATGAGTTGAAGCATAATTTTAACTGTATAAAATTCTTATGCACGTTTCCAAAACAAAGGTTATATTTAAAGGTACTTTTGATTTATTTATTTATTTATTTTTTTCACGTTTCATAAGAATCAAAAGAAAAATGTACATATTTGATGCTTTTTGCGCAAGCAATAACAGTCGGATAACTATAATTAATTTACAGTTTAATAATTATTTAATGCTAATTAAAATAACATTTTAGTAAGTAACACAAATGTTAACATTTATAACTTACTTAGTATCAAAAATCTGTTCTTGGTTGATATATTTCATTTTTTTCTTCCTTTAAAAAAAACACTTTTTTTCTCAAGGAAAAAATATATAAAATGCAAAATACAATTAAAAAAGCCCTACACCTTGAGTATTATTTATTTATGTCTGAAAGCTAAAATAATATTCTGTTTACTCTATTGAAATAAATATTGACCTGATAAACTGACAGGTGTTTGATAAGTAGCTTCGTTACCTGCTTCAAACTTGCTCTTGTACAAATAAGTTGAAAGGCAAGTCATGACCAAAAAACAGATGAATGAATCGGTTTTAATGCAGTTTATTTAGAAACCACCGGTTTATAAGTCGTCTCAAAGCTCTGCACAAACAAAATAAAAGCTTCAATTACCAGTATTCTTACGGTCCAGTTTGGTCCAGATCATTTCATTAAAGACAGATTATCCTAATTTGTTAATAACAGATTATTCAAGAGTCTGCACGATAATAATTAACCGTTTGAAGTGAAACGGTAGTATGAAACATTACAAAGATTTTAGTACAATTTTTAGGCATTTAAATATTTATTTAAGATTCATTTTAAACAGATTGATTTTCACATCATAATCTCTTCATCCAAATATAAAATCTCCTGTGAGCACATTTGTCGCTTAGATTGTTAAATCTAATTTCTGTATTTTTCTGTCAAAAGACAAGAAATGCACCAAAGACCTCCTCTTGGTTTGTTTGGGTCATATGTAAAAACCAAGTGAGCAGCAGCAAAATCTCATCAATTATTAAAATGTGCTCACCTGGTTAAACAGGAACTCTGAGAGTGCCTGGAAAACCCAAATAGGGGAAGTAGACCAACCTAGTTACTCCTTCCAGTTCATCTTCGTATTTTTAACACTATTTGGGCATTTCAGTTTATCCAGGACCTGAATCTAACCATCTAACAGATGTTGAAAAGGCCAAACACTTTAAAACACGATTAAAGACCCACTCCAAAGAAATTTGTTTTTTGTGTGTTTTTAGCATGTGCTCAACAAAAAAAGGTCAAAAAATAGCCTTTTTTTGGTCGAAAAACACTAATTTATCTGGGTTAGGGTTGGGAATCTTCTAATATAGATAAACAAATTCTTACGGCTAAAATTGCAAAATTTCTGCTTATGGCTAAATGATGTGTTTGGGCGCCATCTTGTCTGTAACCAGGTCCCTCTTGAAATGAAAGCAGATTGATTCTGCTCCAAAGGTCCCACCCACTACTCAAAAAAAAAACCAAAAATTCCAATGAACTCCTGCTGCTCTACAGAAACTATGTCCTAGAAAACTACAGGTTTTTGGATTAGCTCTAAAAATGGCATTAATCATTATTTAAAAATCACTGTGAACACTTTTACATTAGATCAATAAATGACTGGAGTTAGACTTTAAACTTTTCAAATAAGATTCCTCAGAAAATAAGTTGTTTCGTAATTACAGCCAAGGATAAACATAACAAAATAGCATGTGTGAATTTTGGGCTTGATGAGGGTGGAGGAAAATGACAGATGCTCTAAGAAATAGACATAAAGTGAAGACATATTAAAGTCCCACTCCAATCATCTTCTGATCTATTGTAACAGCATTCCCAGTGGTCATTTAATTATGATGATGCAGCAGTGGTTCATTAAAATTTCCCCTCTGAGTTGTGGGGGGACCGTTGGCATGAAGCCACCCCGCCCCTCCTTCCCCTCCCCATTGGTGAGAGCTTGGGCACGGAGCTTGTTGCTCGCCCAGAGTATTTCTGGATCACAAATACAATCTTTATCAAACTGCATTGTTGGAATCCCAACTATTTGAATAAAGAAATACTAATTTTAAGCTTAACTTTCTTTAGATGTGTTCTCCATCGTGAGAAAAATGCCACAAGAACATGTTTAACACACATAAAAAAACACAATTTTTATTGGAATGGGTCTTTAAGCTTCACAAACAAACGTGCCAATGAGAAAAGCATGGAGATGGAGCTGATGACTAACAAGAAACAGCAGGTGTAACCCGCTAACATGTAAAAAAGAAAGAGCGAAGCAAAAACACAAAAACAGAGTTCCAAAAAAAAGGAACAAATGTATTTATCACTATAAAATGTCAGCATAATGTCATCTTAAGCATCTTTTGAAGTGAGGTTTGGTAAAACTGTAAAAATGTTTCCCTGAAAGTCACAGATTTCAATATATGAAAAAGTACACAACAAGACTATTTATCATTTTGAATTTCCCCTCTCTTTGTGAGAGCATTGTATTCATAAAAACAATCACAGACAGAAAAGAACGTCCTGTTTCATTTTCCTTCAAGCCCCACATGTGAAGAGAGTCCCGCTGATTGAGTCCTCTCGGTTTCCATGGAGACCGAGTAGAGCTGTGTTTTCAACATGGAGGCTGTCACTTCAATGCTGTACAAGCACATGTTTGAAAAGTTTTGTAGAATTGAATTTGTAAATAATGTAACTAATATACTTTTCGTCCTAATGCATTTACCTGTACATAAAACATTGTCTTTCTTTTTTTGTGTTAAAGTTGAATGGCTATTAAGGAGGCTTTCATAAGATGCAGATTCTGCAGCTTCTCCTTTCCAAACATAAATGAAAACCTGTTTTCCCCTTAATTGAAAATGATTATATAAGTAGGTGAATGATTTCGTTATCAGTGAGGATATTGGTTTATTTATTGTTGTTTTTATTACTTTTTTGAAAATCACTCCATGGAATTGTTCTTATTACAGACAATAAGAGTACAAATAGAAATCTATGTTGTCATGCAAACACACAAACACTGCATGATACTTGCACTTCCCCTTTTGCATTGCTCGTCGTTTCTGCTGCCAAAAATGGCTAAAGTGTCAGAGCAGGGCGCACTTTGAAGGATTCCTAAGCAAGTCTGTTTGATTAAAACACCTTATTTGTGATGAATCAATTGTATTTTCTGGCATTTGTTGGTTTACAATAAATTAGAGTTGTATTAGGGGGTGCTGGGGTTGAACTAAAAATATAAATGTATTTATCCATGTTTAGTTTTCTATATATACTATATAAACTGTTAGAACTCCCAGAAATCTGTTATTCTTTAAAGACCCATTCTGATCTTCTTTTGAGCTATTTCAAAAGTGTTTCCAGTGATCTTAAAATTATGATTATGCTGTTTTTAGCTAAAGTAAATAACCTGTCGTTTTCCAGAACATAGTCTCTGCAGAGCGGCATGTGCTCATGAGAATTTTACTTTTCTACAACACAAATAAGCTCTTTTTCAAAGAGAATTTGTTTTGTCTGCCCCTGATTCACAACAATACAAAAAAAAAAAACCTGATATGCAATTTTAGGGCTTAAGCTTCTTATAATATGCCTTACATAATCAGGAAAATGCCAAAAGAACACATGAAAAACACAAAAAAACTGTTTTTATCAGAATGCTTCTTCAAATATTTCAGCAAGAAATATCAACATTACTAAGAGACTGATTTATCTCATTTTGGGAAAATGTTTTTAATGGTATAGGTCGATTTGATTCTATTATGCCTTAAACAGATCGATCTGGTTTTATCGTGGGAACAGAAAGCGATTTATCATTACATCCCTACAATTACTTTGGGGAAACAACTGGCAGCAAAGTATTCATTTGTGTGAGTTTACATTATGTTGCAGGTTGTAGCCTTTCTCAACTGCTTTCAGGGATTTCGGGATTGCACAGTAAATTAAAAGAAAAAGCAACAGGGAAAAAGTAGCTTCTTGTATTTGCAGTTTTTCCTCAAAACAAACAAGATTCTGATGCTGATTTAATCTGCTTTAAGGTTTATTTTATTCGAGGAAATTAGTTATTTTCAGAATTATAACCTTTTATTTTGTTACTTCAGTCTTTGATTTTTTTTCTTTGACTTTAGTGTCATAGTTTTCTTCTTCTTCTATTTATTTTTAGAATTGCCTTTTTTCCCAAGAGCCCAAACCACCTTCCGTAGAATTTGACAGAACTACCCCTTTAAAAAGTCTTCGCAGGGGAACAGTCCATTTCTCTTAAAAAGGGGGGAACTCCCGCACTCCTGCAGATGAAATAAAGAAAAGGAGAACAAGATAAGCTGTAAACGCTAAGAGCGCCTGTCCTTTTTGAGTCCTAGTTAAGAAGGAGACAAACAAATCTCCCAGAACCAACTTTATTTCTTCATGAATACATTTTAATCGCTACGGGGATGTCCTATTTATAGACTCAGCTGTTGCAATCCAAAGATTAGCTGCTCGGCGTGTCGTTCGGCAGATGTGGGCAGCACAGTCCCGGTTGAAGGGCGGTGGTGGTTTAAAGCCGAGGAAGACGGCGAGGAGGAGGAAGATGTTGGCGTGAGAAGGTCTCTGGATCGGCGTGGAAAGAAGCTCGTGAAGGTAAGCGCTTTAGCGAAGCTAGCTCGTTTAAACGAGCCGCGTGCAGAGTAGCTATTTCTTTCTTTTTTTTTTCGAATTTAGAAATGAAGCTAATCCGTTACTCAGGATCTAATAACGTTTGTTCCTCACAAACCCTCACGGGCCTCGGCAGTCTGTGACAAAAATCCCCCGAGAGGAAAAGATAAATACAATTAAACACAGCGACAAAATACGCGTTTGTCTTTCCCCGTTAACAGGATAAAATTAAATTAGTTTCACCAGCAGCTTTTGTGCTAAAAAGCAGGAATTGTAGGGGATTTAGGCTGTGTAGATGAAGCAGATTCTTCTGCGTCAAATCATAGCATGATGTCGTTCAAGAGAACTGCAGTCTTAATGATTATTCACCATTAAAGGAAATCAGTAGGAGGCTTGACTTTTTGGCGAGATCTGTGATGCTTTGATATCATCCTTCTCTTTCCACAAAACTATGCTTTTTACCAACAGGTTGCTGGTTTAAAGGCCTGATGACATTATTATTCTGTATTAAGTTAACCAGCCCTATTGTGGAGCAAACACTTCCTTTGTTCAAATGCACAAAATAACACTTAAAAAAAAATATTATTGGAGCTTGTGGTTTTCTATTTAATGCATTACATGGTGTCCAGTGAAAATAATTTTAGCAACAACTGTGCAGTGTGCGCATGTGCATTAATCACATCACTGGTTGGGAAATGTCACGTGAAGCAATCAGCAATGTTTGTTGGTTTTCTTGGAAGAGTTTAATTATTTTCAAAGTTAAACAAACAAAAAATTATTATCAAAATGCAGGGGCGGGAGAAAAAAAAGGGGGGGAGATGATGTCAACTGTACCTGCTTACACTCATTGAAAACTGCACAACCATGATTACAATTTCAAGTTTGACATTCAAAATTCAGGTTGTTTTTTAAGTGTTAAATTCCCATTGACCAACTTTTGGTTTATTTCCAAAGCATTCCCAGTGGTCTTTTAGATATGAAACTGTCGTTTTGAGCCAAAAAGAAAAAACAAAAAAAAAACCCTGTGATGTTTTCTAGGACTTTGTTTCTGTAGAGAAGGCTGGAGTTGTTGGAGAGGAACAACCCCTTAAATCCCCATTTCTGAGAGCTCTCTGTTTACACATTTCTCACACAAGTTTGTATTCCCTTACACCCCCACCCTAACAAAACCGCTCCCACAAAAATGGCGAGGAATATTGAAACCATCCAGTAATAAAGGTTTGAACCAGATGCTACCTCAGACGAGGAAAACGAAGTGCATGAATTTAGACAAAATACTACAAATGCAGTTTTGGGCTTATATTTCTTCATATCCCCTCCATTAGAAAAATGTAAAAAATATTTAAACACTATTTTCATTGGAGTGGGTCTTTAGCAAAGATCTACCAAAAGTTTTTTTTAATGAATTTAGAATAAAATTTATCCCAAAAACAAAATCTTCCAGGACGGAAAACTGAAACAAAGACTTTTTGATTCGTCATTTTCAGAAAATGTGTTCAAGTGTGAAGGAAATACTTGTACTGATGATAAAACGCTGTCCTCTGTCCCACAAAGAACCTTGTGATTAAAGCTAAAAATTGGACCACAAAAAGTCCACACACTCATACGACACTCCCACCCACACACCATTCCTCCTCCATCCAGCAGGAAACAGCTGTCAGCTGGCTGAGGTCCATCCTGTCCCGCCTGCCACAATGGAGGGAAGGAAAAGGCTTCCTTCCTTTCCAAAGTCAACCAGTCCTTCAGTTGGTCCACAGCAGTCATCCAGCCAGGCAAAGCTGGGAATTAAAAAAAAAACCCCAGTCTTTAGGTTAACTGGATGGATGTCAAACAGCCACAGACTGTGGACAGCAAAGCCTTTTTTCAGTAAAGAAATTCTGTGTGTCAGAGTAGGGCTCGGCGATAAAATGATAGCTATCGATATTGCAATAGTACTTTTTCTCCATGGCAAAATGAGCCTTTCGCAATAGACTTTTATTTTGAAGGGTCCAAAGTTAACACTCACCAATTAACACTCATGCGCATTTTCTCCTCTTTAACTAGTAAAGATTAGAGGGTTAATCACCACACAGAGGGTCATGTTCCTTCAGTGCATCTGCTGTGTTTAAAGTATTATGAGAAATACATATTTAAGTCTAAACAACCTGCTAATGACTACACATTTCTAAAATGAGCCACAGAGCGTTCAATTTGTACAGATAGTTAATTGGTTTATATTGTGATGTATATCATTATCGCCTGATATGAGAAAAAAAAACCAATATCGTAATATAAAAAATCACTATCACCTTGCCCTGTCTCAGAGGAAAGTCCATCTACCTGTAGCTGTATCAGCTGTGGCTAACTCGCGTCCTTCACTTGAAACCAAGTCAGGTCACAACCCTACAGGGTGTGTCAGGATTTCCCTCAGCAAGGAAGTGTGCACCACTGAATAACACAACACAAGCCAGCTGAACTGACAGCACGTCTGAGGAATGGGAGCATCTAACCTGCATGGCAGCAAGCAAATAAAAAAAAAAAAAAAGGTTTCTCCTGTCCACCACTCCCTCCATGATTACACAAAGCCAGTTTCTGACTTTCAGGTGTGCTGCAAACTCAAAAAAACTACAAGACAGAATAACTTTCTTCCAGTGGAGTCAATTTCAACCACAAGTTAGTCAACAAAAATTTCAAATAGGAATAAATATGGTCTTCATTTAACCTAATCGTATCCACCTGTTTTAAATAAGCAACATACCAAAAAATTTGTAGCCTATGATTATTTGATTTAAAATGATGTGCCCACTTGCAGACAAATAGATCCATGTGCAATTTTGTTTTCCTCGTCTGAGCTGGAATCTGACTCAAATGTACGGCTGGAAAGCTCCAATATGCTTTCCATTTTTGTTGCACTGGTAAATTTAGGTTGAGGGTGTGAGGGGCTGTAAGCTAGCAGGAGAGTGTGTACACAGATCTCTCAGTAACAGGGATTAATTATTGGCGCTCTGCAGAAACTGTCTTAGAAAACGACAGATTTTTTAATGTTATTGTATTTTTTGTTTTTGCTAAAAAATGCATAAGCGTAATAAAAACCCACAGGGAACACTTTTACAACAGATCAGAAGATGATTGGAGTAGGTCTTTAAGCAACAGATCCTGTCCATGTCATTTTCTTTTTGTCTTCTGTTTCTAATCAGGTGCTTTTATTGATGCAGTTTACCCTGAAAAAGGTTTTGGATTGTGGGGAGTATGGCTGCATCAGGCAGGTTATGTTTTTTAGGATGTCCCTGCCTCTATTTGTACTTTACTTAACATGCCTTTGAAATACAAAATATTGATAATAAAACTGCAGTCCATATTTGTTGGTATTATTGATTAGGAATTTTGCCTTTGCTGTTGGCAAAGTTGCCGGGTTTGGAGATGGATCACAAAAAAGGCAGAGGTTTATGTTTGCTTTTGCTTTTGAGAGGTCATGGAGTGAACTTCATTTTTTTTTCTGTTGGTCAAGCTGACTGTATTCTTGAGCTGCACCAGATTTTGACACTGGAATGTGTGTAATAAACAGGAGATTAATGACCCACTGTGATTTTTTTTTTTTTTTTTTTTTTTTTTTAATAAAGTGTTTTTAACATGTTCTCCTGGCACTTTTTGATAATGGAGGACATAAATAAAAAGAATTAAGCTTAAGTGTATATATATTTTTATTAAAATCGTTGTGAATCAGGCACAGATGCAAAAAGGCTGTCGGAAAAAGCTTGAAAATGTGACCTTGAAGCTTCTACGGCTAGCTACACCAGTAATATTAGGTTGGGGCTGTGAAGTATTGTAAATTAGTTGGAGAGCGCGTAAACAGATGGATGACGGGACGTAGGGGCAGGCTTACTCTAAGGTAGCAGTCCAGATTTCAACTCAAAGACGAATTTCGAATGAACTCCTGCCACTCTGCAGAAACTATTTCTAAGAAAACCACACAGGTTCTTTTACTTTTTTATTTGTTTTAAACTTTGACTAAAAACAGCATAATCAAAATTAAAAGACCACTGGGATGCTTTGAAAATAGTGATGATTGGAATCTGACTTTAAATAGTTTGATCTAATCTAGTGATGGTCTCTGGTCAAGTTTTAAGTGCAAAACCTGGAAATAAAACAGTCTAATTGTTTTGGGATGCAAGGTAGTGTAGTGTCTAACACTCTACTCACACGTGAAGGCCCCTGTTCAATTCCTGTCTGGGACCCTTCAATGTAGAGTTTGCATGTTCTCCTTGTGCGTGGGTTTTCTCCAGTCACTCTGGATTTCTCCCACAGTCCAACAACATGAGTCATAAGTTGACTGAGGATTCCCAAGTTGCTCTAAGTTTGTATTTGCAGCCCTGCGACGGACTGCTCAACAGTTCAGGATGTACCCTGTCCTCATCTAACATTAGCTAAGTTGGCTGGAGTAACCCTGTGACCCCAGAGGGATTCAGTGGGCTCTGAAGATGAATGATTGAATTGTTTGAACAAATCTTTTGCCTGATTTTTCACATTGCTGATTGGATAATTGGCTGCTTTGTTGTAGGACTCCTTACTTGACCTCGACTCCATGATGCTTTTAAGGATGCTAACCAGCAAAACCAACAAACGCTCTTCAGAGTGAATGTAAGCTCCAACAAGATAATGGTTCTAAGAGGAAAGAAGTCCCTTAAATGTCCTCTTGGGAGCTAAAAATCCCAACGATTAATGATGGACAGCTGGTTCCCTCTGTGCTACAAGATGCTTTTAAAACAAAAAAGGAGGTGTGCTGTGGAAGTGATTCAATAAGCTACAAACTTGTTTGGCCTTCTCTGTTTTTTACTCTTCTCTCATCCTTTTGTCAGCTCTGTTACATGATGTTTGTGGACCAAACTGTCCAGCTCTGATCCTTCCAGATGATTCCTTTTGTGGGAATATAGATTGCATAGGAATTTTCTGTACAACTTCAAATCCTCCTGATTTACGAAGGCCTCTACAAATGTCACACCGCACAAAACTGTTTTTCTGAATTTATAAAGGCCACAATTACAAGCCACAGGAATCCATCTGGCCCCTGCGGTTGTATTGAACTTTAAATGTGGAATGTCATCCATGTTCTCTGGAATTTTTTGAATAGAATATGTAACCAGTTTGTATCTCTGGTTTCTTGGCAGCATCTTGTGTATTTTTGCCTTCTGCATCTTGACACTTGCTGTCATTACAAAAGCAGCGAGACGCTAATGCTGGAGACAAAACGCTGCTTTGTTTCCTGTAACTCTAAAACCTTTTTACAAAAGCAATTCTCTTTACCATAAAGCAATTTGCTTTTTCTTTTACATTTTGACTCTTGAATACTACAAAAATGTCAGTTAATAAATAGAATGTGTGTATAAAAAAGTCCCAAAACAATTAAAAATGTCAGCATGTGTTATTTGGAATCGTTTTTTAACAGTTTTCCAATTTTCATACTTCCTGAGTCTACTTTTTCATTGATGACATTGCTTGTGTGGTGATCACAAACTTAGCTTAAATATTTATACAATACACAAATTTACTTTAAAATTCTTTTACAAAGCCCCCAGTTTTTGACCAAAACGTTTGCCAGTTTCAGTTGGATGATAGTGAGAATTATGTCGGCACATTTTGGTTTGGTTTGGTTTTCACATTGCACTTTTAAGAGTGGACCAAACTGCAAGGTCTGCATTTTCACTGGTTTGGTCCATATCAAAGATCAAGTGAGCATTCACATTGCACTTTTAAGAACAGAGTAAACCGTGAGGACTATAGTTTTACTGGTTTGGTCCATATTAGATTTAATAAGCTTTCACAACTACAGTTGCATTGGTTTGGTCCATACCCAGTTCAAGCGAGCTTTTACTTTTGAGAGTGGATCAAACGGTGAGTGTCACAGTTGAAACGGGACTACAATTTTACTGGTTTGCTCCATATTGCGATCAAGCGATTTTTCACACCTGCCCAGAAAGTTATTCCAAAAATAATGAAATAAAAAATAAATTAGTGGCATCAATGGAGTCTGACGTTTCTTCCTCATTTAACTTCAAATGTTTTAAAAAAATCTGAACAGAAAAAGGGTAAGATCTAAGATCTGTTGAAGACTTGACTTACCATTGTAAAAACCATTGTTTTTTTTTTTTTTTTTTTTTTTTTTTTTTCTTCTTCCTTGAACATCTAAGGATTGCCATATTTTTATCTGTATTCCCTTGCTTTGGGGAGTCAACTCTTTTAATGTATTTGGGAAGAATTCACCTAAATGGTGGTTCTGAGTTTCTGAAGGAGGAAGAAACCCATACAACCATGCGACTACTGATAACCTAAAATGTCACTAACAGTTCTACATTAAAGCATCAAACGATCATTTTTCCTTCATGGTGACTTAAAGCATATAAACCAAAGACAATGTCCTGGCTTTGTTCTCTCACTGCTGCCCTTCTGATATTAAAACAGCTCAACATCATATTTTTTCCTGTATTTCTTTCTCTTAGCATTCTGCTTTGATCTGTCGTTTTAAGCTAAGATCTGTGGTTTCCATGGCGATGAGATGGCAGCTGCTTCAACAAAAGCGAAGGGGAGAAAGCCTTAACTCCTCTCTGTGTCTCTTGTTTCCCTTTTCATTGTCCTTTTTAAAGCCAGGTGTGTTTCATCAGCCACCTACTAGCCTACTTCCACATCGTTACTGGCACCGTTGAGGTAACCATGGCGATGAGTGCAGTGCCAAGTGACAACTTGCCAACCTACAAGCTGGTTGTGGTGGGGGATGGCGGTGTCGGGAAAAGTGCTTTAACCATCCAGTTTTTCCAGAAGATCTTTGTGCCAGACTATGATCCCACCATCGAGGACTCCTATCTTAAACACACAGAGATTGATGGACAGTGGGCCATACTTGATGGTGAGTTTGGAACATTGACATATATATATTACTGGTGATAACGTCACCCATAGGAAATGCCTTACCTCTGGCCCTTGCAAAATCAGGCCAGAGCCCTCTGTCACTTCCTGATAGTCTGCCACTATATTGCTATCCGTCAACAGTGATCAGTCCGAGTCGGTCTGAGTCACGTTTTTAGAGGAACTATTGTAGCCAATCATGAGCTTTTTCCGGCTTGTTCGAACTCCACACCCCTCCCACTGAGGGGGAGGATTTTAAAAATATATTTAAAGAATAATAGGATTTTAAAGGACGTGTTAAGAAAAAGGTATCAGAGCAAGACTGGTTATTCTGACAAATAAAATGAGTAATAGCTGTCTATTTATACTGAGTTGAAGTCTATGGGACTTTGGCCTTCTTGCAACCAGTGGGTACTTCCTATTTGGACCACGAAAGGGGAGGGGTTGCTATGTCCATTGTTTTTACAGTCAATGGTTTGGAACAAGCATTCCAGTTTTATGGTTTCATCTTTATCAAACGCAATTATTGTTTTCTTTTGTTTTTTTATTGGTGCAATTCCTCTGTGCTAAGATATTTGGCTAAAACTATTGGAAATGCAAAGTTATAGATAAAATCAAGTAGTAAATTGATAGAAAGCAGGAGGAGAATGATGCATCTCACTAGATAAGTGAACTGATAAAGCCTAGTTGTAAAGGTCTACCATACTTCAATTTATACCATGGTCCTGGTACTTGATTCTGATTGGCTACAGGGTTTCCATTAAACAGTAATATTGGAGACTTAAAAAAGAAGCTCTGGATAAATGGCTTGAATGTTCTATCTTACTGGGATGGTGTGAACGCCAAATGGTAACCAGAACAGAAACTGTTAATTAAGGATAATGCCAGATAAAGTGTGCACTTCTTTTTAGGTGTGGTATATCACTTTTTAATTCACACTCAGCAGCCAATCAGAATAGATGCACCAGACCATATGAGTAGAATTAATGACGGATATTTCTTGGAATAAAGGCGATCTAGGAAACTACTTTGTTTCTTGGAGACAAACTTTTCAAAAGCAAGCTGTTAAAGGTGCTTCTTCCCTCTGTAATGAAGCTTTGTATCACTTTACATGACTTTTTTGCATATATATACCACTGTGAGAAATTATTTAATTGTAAAAAAAGTAACAGCTCTAAAGTAGTAATATTTGATGTAATTATTCCTTTTGTAAGTGACCTCTGAGGGGTCTCTTCTCATAAATTAATGGACTTTGAAGAAGTCCTTTGCTTTGCCTCTGCGTCGTCCGTTAATTTTTGATACTGGACATCTCATCCAACAATTTTCCTTCACATAGCTTATGTTTACTGAGGTATTCTGCAAGAGAAACAGATCAGCGCGTTTAAATTGTAATTTTTGTGTTCATTTTTCATATTTAGTCTGTACTCTTTATTCAGGAAAAAACGTAACTGTGGCCCAGTGGTAAAGTGTCTGCCCTAAGACTTGGAGGTCATGGATTTAAATCCATGCTTGGGTCATAACAATAGTTTAAATATGTCACCCAAGGCCTCCCTGCTGGACACTCGGTTGGTGGGTGGGTTAGATCACCTAAATGATCCTCCAGGAGATGGGTCAAATTCAGAAATGAAATTTGTCACACTCTTCTGTGACAGCTTGTGACAGCTTTTAAAGATCTGCTCAGAGGATGCTCAACATGCTGATGCTCAATTTGGGATAAGCACATTGGATGGGTTTGCTTCCCCTCAGTGCTAGACACAGCAGGCCAGGAGGAGTTCAGCGCCATGAGGGAGCAGTACATGAGGACGGGGGACGGCTTCCTCATTGTCTTCTCGGTCACGGACAAGGCCAGCTTTGAGCATGTGGACCGGTTCCATCAGCTCATCCTTCGGGTCAAAGACAGGTACCACACAGCAGCTTAGAAACAGAATGTACCATGGCTTGTCCACCCGATTGTATTATTGAATTATATATATTTATATATATATATATATTTGTGTATTTGTATTTGTATGTATATATATATATATATATATATATATATATATATATATATATATATATATATATATATATATATATATATATATATATATTTTTTTTTTTTTTTTTTTTGCAAAATGAACGCCGCCATGTTGGAGTCAGACTGTGTCAGTAAACAGTAATTGGTCTGAGTCGTTCTGTCTGTTTCTATGGCAACCAGTTCAGCCAATCATCAGGAGTGAGCTTAGTAGAAGTTCACACCCCTACCACTTCAAAGCAGGCAACACAAAATCGTTCAGAACATTAGACATGGGGTACCTAGGGGCGCCACGTACTTTAAGGCATCTGATTGGTCAGTTTATAACTTGGAAAACTTGCAATAAAGTAAAAATACCAGGAAAAAACAATTTGGAATGCCAGGGGGGAGGGCTCACTGTCCAGTTCGCATATACAGTAGTGGTTTGTACCAAAGTGCAAAAGTACATTCACACTGAATGCAATTTGGGTGGCAGAGGGGGACAGTTTCAATGTGAAGTAAATGTAAAGACGCGATTTGAGGCGGCGCAGCGAGATTTTGGGCACCCTGCAGAGTTAGTAACATGTACTGCCCCCCTTTGCAGTATAAAGGCTTGTAAACACGTTTTGCAGCAGCCAAGAGTCTCTTAATTCTTGTGTGAGGTTTCTTCATCCATTCTTACTAAAGTCTTCCAGTTCTTTGAGATTTCTGGGATATCTGTTACTCACTGCTCTTTTCAGGTCTATCCATAGATTTTCAATGATGTTGAGGTCAGGTGATTGGGAAGGTCTCTGCAAACCCTTCTGTTTATGCCTCTTAATATAAGACAGCATGGATTTGGAGGTGTGTTTAGGATCGTTATCCATTTGTAGAAGCCACCCTCTCTTTAACTTCAACTTTTTCACAGAAGGCATCAAGTTAGTGTCAAAAAATTTGCTGAAACTTTCAGGAATCCATTTTTCCTTCTACTCATGAAATGTTTCCTGTGCCGCTGGCTGCAATACAAACCCAAAGCATGATTGATCCACCCCCATACTTTAAATTCTGCAGGGTGCCCAAATTTTGCACACAACCATTTTTTGTTTTGTTATTTTGAACAGGCAAATGATGCAAATAAAGCCTATTTTTTTTACATGGTAAAATAATGTCTCATTTGTAAACTGATGTCTTTAGAATATTTTGCGTCTGTCCTCGGGTTCTTTATGCACAATAATATAACATTTTACCTGGGGTGCCCAAACTTTTCATCTAAACTGAAACTATCTCAAGTACCCCAAAAAGCCCCCTGCCCCACTGATCATCCTCATTATCTGGTACCAAAAGCTTTTTTCCGTGTGTGGAACAGAGCTCTCTACTGGGGTAAATCTGTAGGAATCTCACCTTTTAAAAAAGGTTACTTGTGTAAGAACCTGACCTTTGATTGACAAGCAGCAGTTAAATCTTTTGCTTTAGAATGGCATTCATTGGTGGTTTCAACAACCAGACTCTTTTCTTTTTGAGAAAGTTGGGGTAACCAGGCTTCAGATCACATCTTATTGGTCTTTCTGAAGGTTCGCAGGGTAGGTGAGGAATTCCCACAGTAAGTTTGGAAATTATTTCAGAAACCAGCAAAATGTTGTTGGGTGCTCTACACTAATCTTGCTCATATAAAGATCATTGAGACTTTATTGTCTGCAGTCTGACTTTGAGATCTACAGACTCATGCTGTTCTCTGTTCCCAAAATAAGAGCGACTTGTGAAATGCAACACCTTTCAGCAACTTTATTTTTCCAGATCGTGCATCCCCGAATGCCCTTCTCTGTTCCACAGACCAAACAGGTTTTTGCTGCTGAATATCGACTGAGTTTATTAAAAAATAAAGACAATTTTGCCAAAAACATTTGACCCTTTCCTTTCAGAGAGGCCTTCCCCATGGTGCTTGTGGCTAACAAGGTGGACTTGGTGCATTTACGAAAGGTCACCGCGGAGCAGGGCCATGAGATGGCTGCAAAACACAATGTAAGTTTGAGCTTTGTCATATAGAGTTTCTGCTTCTCTTTTTTTTTTTTTTTTTTTTTTTTTTTGAGCAGTTTCATTATTTTACAGCTGCCCACTAGAAAAGGTCTTTGTGTTTAAACATCGTAATAAGTCTAAAATCAGACATTTTTTATTTCATATTTCATGGTGTCAAAGTTTTATTGTTCCAAATAAATCTAGTCAGTTATATTTCTCCATTTAGCTGCTTTTTTTAACTGCTTTTAGATGTAGTTTCAGTTATATTTCTGCTAAAACTTAATTTATTTTCAAGGGGAATAATATTTGTCTGTCTGTAAATGTCATTCTAATCAAGATAGCTGTTTCTTTAGAAATGTCTTTATTATTACCAGATAACCTACATTGAAACCAGTGCCAAGGATCCCCCGATGAACGTGGACAAAGCATTCCATGAACTGGTCCGAGTTATAAGGTGAGTTCTTCTCCTTTACATTCTTTCTGGTTTGTTTTCTTGGACATTGAGTTAAAGAAACTCAGAGATGGATATATTTCATCAGAGCTTTACAAGAAAATATTGCATTCAATCAAAAGAAAAATTAAGCGTATTTCTGGGTAGTTTTTTTTTCCCCAAGACAATTTATGTTGAACTACAAACACAAGAACTCAGCAGGCGTAATCAGTTTCACTCATAACTCTGGTTGTAATTCATTTTTGCAATACTACAAAATATTTGTTCATCCAGGACACTGAAATGTTGTGGCTTTTGGGCAGTCTGTAATTGCCCATCTGCTTGTAGTTTTCTTGTGTTTGTAGCTATTAAATTATCTCAAGAGAAATAATAGCATTTTTGAAGACGCCAAAAATGATCTAAAAACACACCGGAAAAATTATTTTGAAAAAAAAAAACGCGTATTTTCAAAAACAAAATTAGCTCAAGAAAAACTCAAAATTCTTGAAAATCACGTATTTTTTCCTGAATGAAATATGCTTCTATAGAAAGTACAGTTGGTCATAGAAATACTTTTTCTTTCATCTGCACACGACTATTTGAGGTCTGTGGCTTTCATGCTGAAAGGCTGACAAAGAGAAAAACTTTCCAGATCCATTTCCTGTTTTGGTTAGTAATCTCAGAGGAATTTGCTTTTAGGACGTACTTTCAGTTTACCCATTTCCTCATAACTGTTGCTTGTTTTGGGCACAGCTGCACGTTAACCAGCAAAACTGAATCAACACCACCCTCTTGTGGTCAAACTCAATATAGCAGTTTTTGAAAAGGAGTGGGATACAGGGTTGTCGTTCAGCTCCAGAAGCTGCACACATTTTAGACACGCCATGTTAAGAAAGCAGCAACTGGACACTGGACAGCTGCTTGAGGTTTTGTTATATTGTTCAGAGTATAATTGTCTGTCCCAAATCTCCATTTTCCAAATGGGACGATCCTTTCTGAGAAAAATGACCTGGAAGTAAGGGAAGAACTTTTGGCCTCTGAAAATTGTAAAGAAAATATTAAAAGAAGAGGAAACATCTAGCCATATTTCCTGAAAGGAACCTTTAATCCCAGAATTCATTGCTGTCACAACATTTAAGCAAAAGCATAAAATGTTCTGAATAAATGCAGGAAAAAATGGGCGCATTAAATACACGCTGACCAGCTTATATCTTCTATGCGTTATAATCCACCATTTTTTTTCAAGGAATAATTATGATGGTAATTTGCTGCATCAGCAATATCTGAAGTGATCTTAAGATTTTAACCTAAATATATCAAGTTTGTCTAGGAGTTCTTGTTCATTATTTGTTCTTTTTTGTAGTCCAGATCGGTTCATTTGTGGTAAATGGGTAAAGTCGCAGTTCATCTGTTCAGCTTTCACATCCATTAGGCTGCCGCAGAAAAAAGGTTAAGTTGACTTCTACAAAGGCAAACCTCCCCGCTGCCATTTCCCATCAGTGTCTTGTGTCTTCTGTAAGGGGCTCGAAGGAAAGAGGAAAGAAGATGAGACGCACCCCGGCTCCCTGTGGGCTTTTTAAATGGGTGGATGTTTTTCTGCAGTTGTAGTCTTAGAGCGTCATTTCTGCAGGTGCAGGTGCAGACGTTGGCGTGTTGCTGCGTGTTGGTGCATACATATGTGCTAATTTCTTAAAAGCACAATCACAATGTGCATCGTGACCTGCAGATCAGGCCCTAAAGTTTGTTCTAACAAGTTGCTGCTTTATATTAAAGAAACCTGCGGTTCTCAAGAACAAGCTCTTCCTGTTTACCCACAATCCCTGCTGCAGTAGTCAACACCAAACTGGGATCTTCAAGATGTTTGACTGTTGTTTTTAAATTTAATTTCTTCTCATTTGACTCTATTGACGTGCTTCTTTCTCGTCATCCGCAGACAACAGGTTCCAGAGCGAAACCAGAAGAAGAAAAAGAAGATGAAGTGGAGGGCAGAGCGGTCCACGGGCTCCCACAGGTTCCACTGCGCCATCTTGTGACCTGTCTTGGCCTCTGAATCACTCACGGCAAACACACACAAACTGACACACACACAGGGAAACAGCTTTGGATGTCAGGGAACTACTCCACAACAGTGGGTATCTACTGGTGCACTCAAAAAGGAGAGGAAGGCAGTCGACGACAGTGGATCCAAAGCGACGAAGACTGCACCCTCCCTCCTCAAGAGGGTCCATCTGTGTTCAAGCCAACCTCCTCAAACTTTCTCAATCAATTGTAATTTTTTTTAATTTATTGTGAAGCGAGTGGCACAAAAAGGGGAGGTGCCAGAATGAGAAACTGTCCAAAAAGGGAGCAACTGGCTGAAAAGTTGCATCTGGTATTTTCTAGACGATCATTTCTGTTACTGTCATCTCTGAGTTTTTGTGGAACTTTTATGAAGGTTTCCAGGACACGTCTGGACTGACTTTAATGTTGATAAATGGACCAGAAGTGCAGAGATGCTCCAGTTTGGGGATGTGAGGTGGAAACAAGTGAAAGAAATGTGGATTGTGGCCATAAACAGGGCAGTTTTTTCATGTTTTCCATTTATAACTTTAAGGAGAATAATGGAAGTATCTAACAGGTTGATGACTAATCAGTTTTAAGAGCCATGTTTACACTTGGGATTGTTTTTGTTGCATGGACTCATCACCAAAGCCACTATCCATCCTTTTCAATGTTTGGAAACGGAGCTGATCACAAGCAGTTCTGTACGAGTCCAAGTATGTCCTGCTTTTACAGGCCGAATCGCTACTTTCCATATTTTTGATACCTTTATGAAAACAGTCTTTAGGTTTCAGTGTGTACAAAATCCCTGCTGTTTCCCGGAGAATCACTGAGGTAATGATGAAGAAGGGAAAGGTGGAGGATAATGGTGGTTTGGAGCTGGCCGCAGAAGCCCGTCTGCTCTGGCAGCAAACCAAAACCAATGAGATGTCACTTTAATTCAATCCAGGGGCTTTTCCCAGAATTCAGTACTGTCCGACAAATCCCGGGAATCTGCCAGAGCTGCCGGAGCGTGACGCTTGCCCGCAGCTGCTTCACGTCTTTGTTTGAAGTCCTTATGTTGGAACTCTGTTTGTTTGTTGTTTTTGTTGTAAGGTGGATGGGAATGTACAATTTATTAAATGGCGAGTACTGTTATCAGCCTAAGCTTGGGTGGACGACTCTCCAGTCCAGACTCTTGAAGGAAAACATTTTTGCACTTTGAAATACTTTTTTCTGACTTTCCTATCGGCATGTTTAGTCTCAGATCTGTGAGCGAGCTGCAGGGCAGAGGAAAATGATGTGAATGTGAACGGACGGAGCAGAGCAGGCTGGCGGTGACGGCTGAAGGTTGGAGCCGTGCGCCCTTGACATGTTGGAGATAAAAGTTCAATATCAGCCAGTTTAGAATGAAATGTTTAACTCAATTGAAGGAGCACAGTGTTAAAATCAATCTACTGAGGAAGGAAGCCTTACAGAAGTTTTCAGAATTACTGATTTTTAAGAAACAGACTGGATGGTCGGGAATGAAAATATATTTAAAAAAAGTTTGTATTGAAAATGTTGCATCTTGTGTGTTTGATACCATTTTGTATTCTTGAAATTTTGCTTCTCTTTTCAAAACAACTGAATAATTTATTATTGTCTGTTACCTCAGTTTGTTCCAGACCTGGGCAAAGAAAAATAAATGTTAATTTCCCAAGTTTTTTCATATTTTTACTTTATTTTCCCCCTGAAAAATTAACCCTAACCCTTTCTGAAATTAGAGTTAAATGTTTGTCTCTGCATATTTCTGTAAATGAGTCAGGTTGGGTTAGAAAAAAAACTCAACAAGGGGACTTTTTCTTCTGAACCAACAAATCTGCTTAATTTGGGGTCAAAACTGCTGATGAAAACACTAAATCCTGAGCAGACCAAATGATGAAGGAGAATCTAGATCCTGTAAATGTGAACTTAAAGGAACACTCTTGTTCAGAGGAGTTCTTGCCTTTTATTACTGGAGCATACAAAGGATTTAAGGGGTGGACATGTTCCATGGTTGTACTAACTCCTGGAAGGAGCAAAAAGGAATTCTGTCATTTCTGTGTGTCTTTCTTTAATTTGAAGTTACATTCTGGTTCCTTTTGACAGGTTCTGTCGTGTTTTGCTTTGTGAGACTGAGGAGCTAGAGGAGGCACGAAGACTCTGTGGCCTTCTTAATCTAGCCTTTCAGCCTCAGGGCTGAAAATATTTCAATAAAAAGAAAAATGATTGTGTCTTTACATGCTTGCGTTGACTCTTGTTTTGTTTGGCGGCAGCTAATGGGACGTCAGGAGTCTGGGCTGAGCGGCCAGGGGATCAAACATGGCTACAGGAGAGGCCACTTGCTTGTTCAGCAGAAGCTCCTCTCATTAATCTTCAGAGCTGTCAGGGTCCATGGAGTCCGGCTCTGCGCGAGGCTGAAAGCTCCATCTCTGCCTCATTGATTTCAGGCCTCTTGGGAACGAGGCGTGTGCATTTTCTGCTGCGACACTGGAACTGATTCACATTCATGTTCTTGTTGGGCTAAAATTGGTGAGGAGCGCTTGACTGGATTCATGAGCTACTAGATAAATGTCATTTCTATTAAAAAAAAAAAAAAAAGTCTGCATTTGAGTGATGGAGGTTCAAAAGCTAATAGTATCGGTTCTAAATGTTCAAATGGAGAAAAAAAAACGAATGTAAAGTGGATCAAAATGAATTCATTTTTTAGGAATGATAAAAATGTAGTAATTTGCTAAGCTCATTTGCTCTAAATAAAAGTTCTTAACTTTTACCAGTAAGTGTAAAGCATCAAGGTGCAATTTAATGTTCCCACCACAAGAGGTCAGCACTGTAGAGGATTTGACAAATACTCATCTTATTTAATTTTCAATCAATAACAGTTACTGCATTTTAGGTTTGATTTGTTTAGAAGAAAAATGTATTTTTTTTACAGTTTAGAATAAAATAAACTGCAGACATGACTTTATTTTGACACATGAAACACAGACATAAGTTTAAATTCCTCCTGTGATGATAAACTGAAGATTTTGATTAAATTACGCCATGACAAAAATAACTTTTTTTTTTTTCCCACTGAGCTCCGTATGTGCTAAAGAAATCAAAAATGGATCATTTCAAAAGTCTTTGCACGTCCTGATGCTCTGGTGACTCTTAAAGACCCACTCCAATGAAAAGCGTGGTCTTATTGTATCATTTTTCTGATGAGGGAGGACATGAAAAATTAAAAGTATTCAGATAATTTCTACGTTACACTTGTGAACCAGGAGCTGACGAAAAACTGCCATTTGAAAAAAGATTGTGTGGCGTAGAAAGCACACCATTCTGATGCATCCACTTGCAGACAAATAGGTGTATGTCTTTGTTTTCCTCGTCCGAGCTGGAATCTGGATCAAAGCTGTATGGCTGGATAGCTCTCATGTAACTTTATATTTTTGTTGCACCGGTAATGTTCGGCTGGGGGTGTGAGGGGCTGTAAGCCAGCTGGAGAGTGTGAAAACAGATGATGGGAAGTTGAGGCGGGGTTGCTCCACACCGCCCAAAATTCATATTTTCCCACAGAGGCAAATATTTGGTGAAGTCCTGCTCCTCTGCTGAAGCCATGTTCTAGAAAATGATTTATTTTGGGTGAAAACAGCACAACCATAAATGACCACTGAACGCTTCGCAAATGGATCAAAATATGATTGGAATAGGACTTCAAGTTTAAAGTGTAACTGGGATATCGGTATTTGCGGGTATAAACCGAAATGCAAGAAAAAAACTAACGTGTTGATAAAGAATCTGTCAGTGTGAGCAGAGAATAGGAAGCACATTTTCTTCTGTTCTGGAGTTAAATAAAAAACGCAATTTGTTCCTTAAAAGGAGCTCCTGTTAAAACTCATTATCATATTCATTACTTGAATTCACCACATGAAAACAATGTGGGAGCTTTTTTAAAAAATATTTAATATCTATATATACATTTTTAGTGTAAAAAAAATATGATGTTCGTGAATACTTCAAGAGAGAAATATTTGTGTAGTTGTTTTTATGTTGAATCTGCTTCCTACCTGAATTAAATGATTGGCAAAAGTTTAGCCTCAATTCTATTGATATTGGTAAAAAACTTTTTTTATTTCCTTTGTGAAAATGAATTTTGTATTTGTATTTGTATTTTTTTTTTTTTTTAGTTTAAAAAGCTTGTTTAAAAAAATGAAGATTTTAAAATGTTCAAGTAATTAGATTTTTATTTTTGGCCTTTTTTTTTAAAAAAAAAAAGAGTATTTATCGTCAGTTCACTATATGAACTGCCAGCCGACTTCCATCCCTGTGATGATCAGTATTTCTTTGTTTTTCTTCATGTAGGAACTTGAGTTGTTCTCATTTCAACATTTACTCTGTCACAGCTGTGCAAACATGCGCTCTAATTGAAGATTCATACCTCAAAACAATTATATCTTTATTCTGAATTTAAAAATGTTTCATCAGCGGAACCAAAACGCTGCTTTGCTTTGACATTTCTCTCACATCCTCATGAGTTCAGCACAAGTCCTGGTCATGAAGGTCTTTCAAACAAAAGTTCCTGCCGGAAGAGCAGCTGCACAAATAAAAGAAAACCATGATAAACATGTTCCTACTCTTTCATAACCCTGAATAAAATCTCCATGTACAAGTTTCTTTTTATTTTTTTGCTGAGTCTTGTTCTGCAGAAAAACATGCTCCTTCCAGCAGATCCTCCAGCACAAACATCAGTCTTTTTCTACACAGATAATGTTTTTAACTGATCCCACAGAACAGCTGCAGATGCAAATCCAGTCGAGTGAAGCTTGGTGTCAAAGTTCAAAACTCTCATGTTGGGAGTTTCGATTATGTCCTCCTCTGAAAACCGCCTTCAGACCATTGACTGAAGCTGAGAACTGGACAGAGTGAGTGTGGCATCACTTAAAGAAAATGGTTTACCTCCAGTTCCAACCAAATCAAAGAGATTCAGTCGCCATTTTTGCGCAATACCTACGCCACCATGTTGGAGCCAGATGTCGTGAGTAAGCAGTGATTGGTCCAAGTTGGTTTCTAAGGCAACCACTCTGACACTTTAGGAATGAGTGAGCTTGTTGGATGTCCACACCCCTACCATCTAAAAGCGAGCTACACAAAGTCTGTCACGCCAGCAGGCACCACCTACTTTTATGCTACAGTCGTTTTTATGGTCAATTTTCTTTTTGAAAATGTAAGAGTCTTGGCCTTTCAGAGACTGTTCTGAAGCGGTTCAAATCGTATCTCATGGAGAAAAACTTAACGGTAAGCACTGACACGCTTTTCTGGGGTCCACAAAAGTAAATGTGGTGTGCCCCAAGGCTCCATCCTTGGCCCCTTGCTTTTTTACATCAACATGCCTCCTCTGGGAAATGTCATCAGAAAGGCACCTGAGAGCCACAGAGAACAGTGGTAGTTTTTAGAAAAGGCTCAAGACACATCTTTTTAACTTAGCTTTTTGCTCATTTTTAAAAATGCATTTATTTTCTATTTATTTATTATCTTTTCATTTGATTCTGTTTTATGATTTTACACTGGATTATTAATAAATCATTTGAATTGTTTTATTGCTTTTATCAAACGTTTACTTCTAATTTCATTTTTATTTCCAGGGCCTCCTTGGCTGGGTCCTCTCCATCTGGGTCGGCTGCTGTTCAGCTGTGACCTACCTCGCCACTTTGCTGTGGTGCTGCTGGGTCCTCGCCTGTGATGCTGCACTTGGTTGGCTTTGTGGCTGTCCACAGAGGAAGACGTCCCATCCATTAGCGTTTCCACCAACCAACTTTCTTTGTGCTCAGCCTGTTTTTCAATGTTTATCTCCATCAGTTAAGGGGGTGATAGGGGTTGTGTGTTTTGGGGTGGGGAGGCTTTTTTTTTTTTACATACTCGTGGTTGTTTTATGTTTGTTTTGTTTTGGTGTAAAGCACTTTGTGTTCATGTGAAAAGTGCTACACAAATAAAGATTGATTGATTGAAAGAAGAGTTAAGATGCCGGAGTCATCCTGACCAGAATTAAAACCAAGGGAATCTAACAATCTATGGTTGGTTGTCTGATGAAATCCTGGTCTGACTAATCACCTCCCTGTTGCAGATCCCTGCAGCGTCAAGAGGCAAATGTCAAGCCCTTACAATGAACATGCGTTTAGTTCCACTAGAAATTCAACACGTTTTTATTCTCTCAACTCTGCAGCACTATTCATCATAATGCTGCTTCCGAGGTCCTCTGACATCTCTAATTATGTCGTTGCCAGGTGCTTTGTCTGTCCTTTGCCTGGTGGTCTCACTGAAGCTCATCGACTGGAAGCCTCCTCATCATCAGCACAGCTACAGACTCGTATACCTGTCTGGTCTCCCTTCCACTTTGTAGCCATTTAATGGGAATGCAGAGCTGCAGAGCAAGGGGCTGTGCATTTCAAATGTGGAGCTGTCAGTCTTTAAAGAGCATGGATCACCACACGGACTAAGAGGGAATTGATGACAGAATGGTCGGATTTGAACATTCAAAAGCAAGGAGAAAGACGAGGGCTGGAAAGCACGCTGTACAAATGGAGTTTAAAGCGTCAAGTCGTTCGAATAGGAGTTTGTGTGAATGCTAATGTGGCTTTAATTCACTCCAGAGTCCCCTGCTGTCATTTCTGCTCACCATCTTGGTACAAAAAAAAGTTGCACAAGATATAAGGCGGACAAACAAACGGATAGAAATCAAGACGGAGTCAGAGGAGAGGAACTACAGCTAACGAACAAGAAGCTGAAAATGACAGGAGGAGTGATGACTATTGATCGCTTTGGCTAATGATCAGGACAGGCAGCAACCACAGCAGGATGGAAGGTTTGACTTTAGATATTCCTGCTGGATGCTGGACACGATCCATCTCCCCTCTGCCTTTGAGGAGATAAAAGAACCGTCAAGCTGACAGGATGAAAATAGCAAAAAAGGAAAGAAGCCAGAAAAGTGAGAATACCAAGGGAAATTTGTCTTTACATCACGCAGGTTGCAGTGCCAGACATTCAACTGTCACACCATCACTCAAACCATTTTTTGACTCAAGGAGGATTAAAAAAAAAAACTTGTATCATGTAATTAATAAAAGTGCAGAAAGAGAAGGTGGAAGAAAATATGGCAAAACCCAGAGGTATGGCTTCTAACCACTGTATATGAGAACTGGAATGAGGAAGGCCTTCCTCCTGGTGATCCAAACAGGAAATACCTGCTGGTTCCAAGATGCCACAATACTAAAGACTTCTATATAGAAGTTAACAGCTGTTAGTCATTCTATTTGTTAGGATAACCATTCTTGCTTTGCTACCTTTTTCTATCATGTTCTTGTTAATCGTAATTTTTTGTGATTTTTTTTCTGTAGTTCAAGTTATTCAAGTTTTAAACCGGCCAATCAGATGCCTCAATAAAAGTAGGTGGAGCCTGCTGTTGCCCCACATCCCACGTTCGAAACCTTTGAATGACAGATTTCGTGTAGCCCACTTTGACTTGGTAGGGGGTAGACTTCCACTCCTGACTGACGGGAGGGTTGTCAAAGTAACATTTATTCAGAGCTACTTGAACCAAGCACTGCTGACTGACAGTCTGGCTCCAACATGGCGGTGAACATTTCACAATAAAAATAAAACAAAACGACGATTGAGTTCTCTTCATTTCGTTGAAGTAAACTATTTTTATGAATTTTATGACACTCACTTAGTCCAGTTTTCATATACAGTCAATGGTACAAACCAGAGTTTCTTTTTAAACACATTTTATTACATTCGGCACGAGAAATTAACGTCAGACTGACATGTCGAGTCTGAAACCACCTCAGATTTCAAAAACTTTCCATCAAACACATTTTTTTGGACAAAACGAATCTTGGCATACTTATTTTTTAATAATTGATCATAATTGAACTTTTTTTCTCAACAGTGACTCATCAGAAATCTCTCTAAAAGGAAAATGTCAGACAATATGTTGACATCAAACTGTTTTTGCACACCCGGTTTCTATTATGTCACAGTCTCCATGTCAGCAGTGTTGAGAGTAATCTGAAAATGTTCAGTGATTCTTGTATTAAATCAGACTAACCTTCAAAAACCTAAAAAATGTAAGGTTTTGAAATCTTTTGCAACTGCAGGAAACTATTGCAGCTTTGTGAACCCTGAAAAAAAAGACAATTTTAGAGCCACAGTCATCCCAGCACAGGAAAAAAGAAAATATAAAAAATATATAATTTCGTAAAGTTCAGTTTTTGCTATATATATTTTCTATTTTTTCCCTTTGTGCCCAAAATAAAATATCATCATTTTATATTTTTCCCCACTAAGTAATCCTGAGTAAAAAAAAAAGGTATAAATGCACTGCAAGGATAATCAGCATCCTCACAACATAGCTTGGGTATCTTAATCTTTTTTTCTTTTTCTTAAAGCATAAATATGTTAAATTTTACATTCTAATTATGTTTTTGGCTTTTGAAAAGTTTGATTAACCAAAACAAAAACAAAAAAAAAACAACAACAACAAAAAAACAGCATCATTAAAATTTTGTGAAGAAAATGTTCTCAAATGTCATTTTAACATCCTTTAATCTCCTCAGTGCTTCACAAATAAATAACTCTTATAAAATCAACATCACAACAATTAATTTGTTCACATCAATTTACTGCTGGGAGAAATTAGATACCTATAGTTCTTGTCTATGTCATGTTTTTTGTTAAAGAAAACAAGCTCATAATATTAGTTTACATGTTTTAAACGTCGGACGTGGGGGAACATCAGGCTCCACCTACTTTTAATGAGGCATCTGACTGGTCAGTTTATAACTTGAGTCATTTACTCTGCAGAAAAAATATCTTTAAAAAACGAGGATTAGGAAGAACGTGTTAAAAAAAGTAGTTTGCTGGAATGGTTATAGTTTATAGAGTTTTTTTTCTCTAGAGATGTCCATGGGATTTTGGCTTCTTGGAGGCAGCAGGTACTTCCTGTTTTGAATGCCAGGGCGGAGTGGCCACTCAGTCCAGTTCTCATATACTGTCAATGGTTTTCATGTTCCAGTCCAAAGTTTTGATAAATGCCGGTGGTTTGAAATAAACAAAGCATTATGTCACATTCAAGCAAAAAAAAAGTAATTCTACATTATTAGTCAATAATTTACTGAAGATTGTCATAAAATGTATTTGCTGACCAAATAATGCATTTAAAAAATGTGTTACTGCATGAGTATTGATGAGTCATTCAAGGGAAATCTGGGCGTATTAAATTTCTTTCAAATAAACAGCTGTGCTTTATAATGAGACGAGAACAGTGTGAGTGCAGTGTTTCTAATACGTCCTTCTGCTCTGCTTTCAACCAACATTAGTCACAGTCTGCTGCGACATTCTTATTTGACTCATGTGGCGTTCATCCAATTCAAACTGTGAACTAAGTAGTTTTGTTATTTCTTGTGGCGGAATTGAGATGCGGGTAATTGTGTAAAGTTAAATGTTTATTGACCATAGGTGGTTTCAAGCCACATTAAGCACAGATTATTGAAGAAGATTGAAGTGATAACCACAAAGACTTGGAATGAGATTTTTCTACAGTCTAGATCACAAGAATTTTCTGCATTAGTTATTTTTTTGTGTTTAAAAAAGGTGAAGGCAGGCCAAATATACACATTAAGTTGGTTTCAAATGTCATTTTTTTCTGCTTTCTTGCTTATATGTATGTCTTTCAGAGATTGATAACCAACAATTAAGTTTTGAAGGGGACCCAAACCAGTGTTTCATTATTGTGCCAGTCCCAAGCTCAGATAAATATGGTGGTTGTTGTTCAGGGAGGGCATCTGAAGTAAAAACCTTTAGTGCGGCCCACCCCAGTACGGGTTTGACCATTTTTCACCTGCAGACCATCTGGCTCAAATCTGTACGGCTACATAGTTCTGATATTACTCTCCAATTGTTTTTATTCTAATGTTAGCTTGGTCTTGTGAGGTGCTATAGCCTATGCTAGTGGAAAAGAGTGTAAACAAAGGAATGCTGGGAAATTAGTGCACTTCAGCATCAATAGTCCCGCCCACAAACCAGAATCGAATTTCTAATGAGCTCCTTCTGCTCTGCAGAAGGCTTTTTGATTTTTGGCTAAAATCTGCATAATCATGATTAAAAATGATTTTACAATGGATCAAAATATCGTTGGAGTGGGACTTCAAAATAAAATGTTTGCAGTTCATTTCCAGTAACAAGGAGTGCAATTCTCTCTACATTTGGGATGTGGGATGATTTTGAAATGTGTAAGAATGAGTTGGATTCAGCAGGATGTTAACAAAAAAAACTGAAATCTACAATAGGGAGGTAGTTGAAGTAAAGAATGTTAATTACAGGCCTTGTCAGCAGAAATAGATGCACTGTCAGATATTAACCGGTCATTGGGGCATTTTTTACTTCAGTTTTCTGACTAATAGCTTTGAAATTACTCCTTTCTTCACCCCATCACAACATCTAAATCTCTTATTAAAACCCAAAGGAAAACTTTAAAAAAGAAGAATATTTATAAACAACTCTTTTCACCATGAGAAAAAAAATGATGCAAACTCCGGCACATCCTCACATTCTGCTGATTTCAGGTCTGCCAACTGTCAGCATCTTCAGTGCTGCTCCTCTAAGGAGAGTAAACTTGCCTGCATGAGGTATTTTGTCATTACCTCCCAGGTGACAATTGCATATCTGTAATTTCATTTCTCATGCTGACAGAAATCTCTTGTGATTTTGCAAGTCAGTGATAAATGCTGCAGAGGTTAATGCATTTTTAATTTTAAAGTTAAAGATGGAAGTTATCAGCAGGCATTTATCCAGCAGGGTTCAGTGTTGACTCTAACTTGAGACCTGTCAGTTCAAGAGAAGCAGCAAATCCAGCTGCCTAAAAAGCACAGCGCTGAAAATGTGGCACACTTTCACATTTAGATGATTGAAACCGGTTCAAAATAGCGTCAAAGAGGTCGTCAGGGTAAAAAAGTGAGTGCTGCTGCAAAATGCCACAGAAGACTTTGACAGCGACCTTATCTTTGTGCTTCTCTCCCTTTCCCCTCCACTTTCTGTGCTGCCACTGCATGTTGGCATTGAATGTGAATTTCAAGTGCAGGCTTGTGTGACAGAGAGGATTGTGGGAGAGTGGGCTGCTCCGGTGTGCCCAACTGCCAGGCTGCAGGAAAATCAGAAGTGTGTTTAGAGCAGCCCCGTGGAATGCTTATTTCCCTGTCAAGGGCAGTTTACAGTGAACCAGACTGTCGTTTCAGAGGGAATGTGTGCTGTGAGTGGGAAGCTAATGTTTAGTGAATAAAGAAACATCATAATTATGTTTAGAAAATGAAAAAATATTATTAGTTTTAGGGGAAAACCCATTTGTAATTTTACTACTTCATTACACATAGAAGTGGGCAACACTAACATTCCCTGACTGCTTTTAGAGAGTAGGTCAGCTGAACGCTGACTCTAATCATTTTTTGATCTCTTCAAAGTGTTCTCAGTGATCTTTTAGCTATAATTATGCCATTTTTAGGCAAAATCAAAAACCCTGTGTCACTTAGTAGCTCATCAGAAGAGTGGGCAGGACTGTTGGCATGGAGCAACCCCGCCCCCTCTTCCCTTCCCCGTTACTGAGAGATCAGAGCAGGGAGCTTGTGGCTATGCCACAGATACACTTTTTTTCAAACTGTTTTTTTTCACCTGCTCCTGATTCACATGGATTTGAATTTAAAAATACTCAGAAACACAATCTTAAGCTTAAAATTTCTTTCCAAAAAGGAAAACCAACTGCAACGTTTTTGAAGGCCCTACAATTCAATAATTTAGTTGGTGTCAAATGAAAAAAAAAAAAAATCTTCACAAATAGAAAACATTTCACATAACATTTGTCTGAAGGGCAACTAAGAATAAAAAAAAATCAATAATGTTTTAAAATTTCCCCTCTTTTGTGTAAAAAAACAAGTGCCATCCTCAAAAGTTCCTGCACCACTGTCACTGTAGAGGAGGAGATTCAGGTGTCTCTTTATTCTCGAGGAAAGTCAACCATGTGTGGAAACGTTCAAGAGATTAATACTGAACTGGGTCAACAGCTTCATGCAACAGGAAGTTCTCAAAGACTGCAGGACATCAACATGTTGATATTACACAGACGATGAAAATCTTCTGCTGTGTGATGCAGGTCTCCTCAGGAAGGGCTGCAAACCTTTCTGGGTGGGTGGGGATAAGCCTATAGAGGTTATTAGTCTGTAGATGAGCTTTGAATTTGCTGCATCAGACTTTATCTAAGGTGATGCGTGTCTTTCTGAAGCAGTAAATATCAAAGTTCTTAGTTTGGCCCTCATTCTTCTTATTTTCTCTATGAGGTGATTTTTGTGTTTGTAAATGTAAAGTTTTTTCCACATCGCTGATGTCAAAGCGAAGTTCTTGTTCTTTATTAAAACCATTTTTTTCTTCAGTATTTTAAAATACTACAATTAATGCCCTGTGATTGGATGATTTGGGCATGTTCTCTGTAACCATAATAAAGTTTGAGGTTTATTTGTGCAGCAGAGTCTGCTGATATAGAAGTAACAGGAGGGTAGATTTTATTTTGCAAGTTTTAATAGAATTAGAGGCTTATTTCAGTGTGTGCCACAAAGGATTACTTTATACAAAACGGCTAAATTGGATGTGTCAGGTGCTTTCATAGCAGGATTTCTTGATGACTGTTGCAAAACAATGCAAACCATAAAGAAAGAAACTGATTTTTGTGGTGTTTATCGATGCATTATAGCAATTTTCATAAGATGTGTTGAGAAAATTAGTTGGTGCATAAAAGTGTGTGAACGTAAAACAGTACAAAGTCATCAGAACCTCATTTCTTGTCCTCAAAGTTGTGTGGGCTGCTGACAAGCTTGAGAAGTTCTTCAAACCGTTTTGCTGGTTAGGTTTTTCAGATGGCTGCATCTTGCTTGTCTGCCTTCTTTTTTAAGATTAAACATGATTGAAAGCTTTGTTTTGTGGTAGCACTTAATTTAACGTGAGACACAAGCTTTTTAAAAGCAGCAGCTTTGAGTGAAGGCTACAAGTCAGGAATAATTATCTTTTATTTCAGAAACGTTTCAGTAAACAGAGCAGTGGAATGCGCTGACTTATATAAAAAAAAATCTACACATTTGTAAATCTAATTTTCAGCAACAGTGCAATTACATTTTTTTAATGTGCTTTTCATGCAAGAATAGCACAAGTATTTTTCCTCAAAAGCATCACAAGCAAAAAATAAAATGTACAAACACGATTTATTACAAAAAGGCAGAATTTCTTATCCGTTAATCTAATTTCTTTTTATCTACATTTGTATATGTCATTTCTTTTCCCAATAACCCATTAAAATAATGATTGTTACAAATCATTAAAAGTATATAACTTTTATTTTTCCTTGAGACATTCTTCTACATCATTTTCAGAGTTTAGGTTGCATCACTGGCAGGGACGAGTGTCCGTACAGGAGGGAGGTGGCCACTGGTGGCTGCTGCTACATTTCTGGACGTGGAGAGGGTGAGAGGCTTTAAATATGTGGAGGTCCACCTCAGCCAGGATCTCACCTGGACACTAAACACCACACCTGAGGAAGTTCAGCGTGTCAAAGATTCTGAACAACTTCCCCAGCTGCGTTGTTGAGTCCATCCTAATCAGTGGGATCACAGTGGGGTATGGCAGTTCTACCGCCATGGATCACAAGAGAGTGGTGAAGACAAGATCACCAGGACTCCTCTGCCCTCACTGCAGAGCATCTACAAGCGCAGAGTCCAGAGGAGAGCTGCTTCCATCATCAAGGACCCACCCATCCTCAATGAGGTCTTCTTACTCTCCTTCCCTCAAGGGTACAGGAGTGTGAAGTGCAGGACCACCAGACTGGAACTCTTTCCCTCTGCCATCAGACTCCTTCACAGCTGACAGGATTCTGTAGCAACAGACTGCACCCTTACACGTACTAAGTGTTTCTAATGACTTGTCTTGCACCTTAATATTAAATACCTGCACATGTACCATACTGTTTAGCTTGTGACAGTCTCTTTTCGCAGTTATTCACTCCCAGCATAACAGTTGATTCATATATTTTTTTTTTTTTTTTTTTTTTTTTAACTTGTCCTGTCCAACAGCTGAGCAAACAGATATGAGCTGAGAGCCTCTTGCATTAGACAGATTTTACTCTTACAATCGGGGGTTATAAATCATTGGGAACACAAAATGTATGTTGGTATAAGCCCCTTTTGTAATTTAAACAAAACTTTATTAATATTAATTTTGTTTGTGTTCTTTTTGTTGGACCGGACGGAAAAAGAAAGGGGGAAAAGAGGGGGGGGGGGGGGGGGGGGGGGGGGGGTGTTATAGATTTTAGAGGATGATTCAGTTGATTCATATTTGAGTTTATATTCTGTGTTCATGTTTACTTATTCTGCTGCTTTTCAGATTTCCTAAATATTCTTCTTTATTTTTTATTTTATTTCAATTATTTTCATGGCATTAAGAGGCAACAGCAAAGTAAGAATTCTACTGTACAGGGAAACCAGTTCCTTGTCCATTTGAAAACTGACACTTTGAATCTCTTGAATCTTTCTGGAGACATTCTGGAGTCTTTCAATAACCTACTTTTCAGAATATTTTGGTTTTTGCGAATTGTCTCTTCATAATATTTTATAAGCATACAATGATAATCTTTGTCTTCCCATTCTCTGTTAGCATAGTTTATAATCAAGTTCTTTCAGTTACAATTCATCTTTTCTAAATGTAGTTGTGTTTTATCTCATTCAGCTTTCTGTCTGTGTAGATTCTTATTCATCCAGGCTGATTCCATAAGAGTAGTAGAGAAAAAAACAGTCAAATAGACATTTCTTTTAGTTTAAGTTTAGTTTTAGTTGAATTACTGTTATAAAATACATTTCACCTCTTCTAAATACAAAGGTAAGAGAGCTGGTTCGTATGCTCCTATGAAAAAGATGTTGAAGTGATTATAAAAGGAGATTATGTGATTAATAAAGGCTAAAAAAAAGTTTAAGTCTTTGAGGCAGAAGCTGGTTAGCTCCCAGGGATGATATCAAGACTAGAAGAATGAACAAGGATATTTCATTCACCGCAGTGAAGACAACAAACAGTACATTAGAGACACTAAACAACCACCGCTAGGACCTTTCCGCCTGCTACCTTCTTACAATACAGGAGCCTATTGGTACGTACAAAAAGACTCGGAGAGTTACTATCTCCAATGATCTCAGAACTTCACAACACTTGTACAGCACAGCAAACAATTTGAGGGGCTCAAGATTTAACAAAAAATTATATTGCTTTGTTATTTTTTGAAATGCTTGAGGAAGTTTTTATTTATAATTACTTAATCTTTGTCCATAATGATAGTAATATTGACTAAAAAATTGGGGGCATCCTTTGCCCCCCCCGTAACCCCACCCCTGACATCTCGAGTACTTTAGCGAGTCATCTGGTTCTTCTCATACCAAGCATTTCATGTCATTGTTGACCTTGTATTCATCTTGCATTTGACAAACCCAACGGTTGGATAGAGGAATTGATCAACATTGCAGGGATAACCAGTGGATTGGATTCTCCAGGACACTGCGTGGAAATATGCCATTGGTGGATTTCCTTTGTCTCATGATTCTATGTCAAATAAATACACTTCCTACATTTACACAAAGATCAATGTAGCCAAAAAACAGTTTGATTTCCATTTCTAACAAGGAGGGAATTTGCTTTACAAATTCAGAGCTTCGTGCACATTTTTCCAAAGGAGAATTACACGGGTCAGACAGGACAGACCTGGGAACTGAGAACAGGTCGGACAGAGAAAGTGAGGTTGGCCCTCAAAGCCTGTAGTCCGACAGCCCTGAAAAGTCTTCTAAATAGCAGCTCTTTCAGAAGAGTTGAGAAGAAATGATGAAGATGAAGCATTCCTTGGGAGGTAAAAGAGCCTCAAACATGGCTTAACGGTGGGAACAGCAGACCAGGAGCGTTAGTCCCATACATGTTCAGCTGTTTTATTTTATTTACTGCCTCCAGACGAGTCTTCAACCCACTCATCTGCTAACGTGAATAGAACGACAGCATTTTTAAAAACCTTTTACCAGGTACTTAAACATGCTGTGAAGGATGAGCTGGCATTCTGAGACCTTCCCTCCTCTTAAGACGCTCTGGTTGAGCTTGCTTCCCGCATAGTCTGCCGGGTGAGGGAGAAACGAATGAGAGACTTCACCACACTTCCCATACTCTTTTCAAACAGAAGTCTTTGCCCCCTAACAGTGACAAGGAGGAAGGAGAAAGACTCTTCAAACCCTGTAAAACTGGGTCACAGCCGGATTACACCCGGAGAGGCAGAGTAGAGATACAAACTGTACTTGTACTTCTACTGCGGTGAAGGGGAGGCACACTCACAGGACAGGCTCAACATCAATCAGGAGAACGAGTTTAAGTCAGAGTTTGGTGTCCTCCTTGAAGTTCGGGCCGTCTGCTCCAGATGTTTAATGTAAAATCAGACTTTGTCAAACTTGCCACTTTCATAGACTTTGGGGCTGACCGATTTCAGTTCATTTTATTTATTGGTTTATTTCAAGCATTAATTGTAGACAAGACAACAAGAAATCATAAGCAGAATCCAAATCCGTCCCCTGCGGCTTCTTCCCATCCCCAAACTTAGCCCTCCAAACGGAGAGTTATGGAACAATTGTGTCTTCAATTCAGATGCTACTATCATAAATACATAACATTGGTTTCATAGCTGTAAAAAGTCATGCTAAAAACAAAAAGTTATTAGTTACATTTAAATGTAAACTTCTGGACTACAGAACACATCCATGTGAAGAAATGAGCTGCTCCTCCAGAGCACAATCAGCGAAGGGATCGTGAGCCGTAAATCCCTGGCCCTTCCCTTTAAAAGTTAAGACATCACCACAGCTTCAAATGCCCCAGCTATTGGAGTGGGTGCGAGAAGCCGGAGGGGTTGAGTAAGAAGTCCGATTCAGCCATACAGATATATCAAAATCATTTTGGAAATTGCAATAAAGTAAACTAAGTGAAGCAAATAAAAACATTGATTTAAAAAATAAAGAAAAATGTACGATAATGTAGGACAAATGCAATCTTCCCACCAGTGTAATGTCCATTGATATATATTACTGGATTGTCTGTCACGTGACATACAGCATTACTGTGCATTGGGTCTTCCCAAGTAAAGAACGAAGGAGGTCTTAATAAGTACACAACAAATCACAAAAGGGGACTGGAATTGCATTTAATAGAGAGAAATTGGGCTGGGAAACGTGAAATTTGTGCTAGAGCTTGCAAGTAGTATGCTGGTTTGGTTCATCGTTGAAGTGTTTATTTATTTTTTTATTAATGTTCGGCGTTCTACTGTTTTAAAACATGGCTGATGTTAATCACACATATTTATGTATGCACATTGCTGCTTCGCCGTAGGTGAGTCTGAGGCTAAAAGTTGTTGTCGGTTGCACATATTTTTTAAAAGAAAGTGATGATTCGCATGCATTTTTTTATGTACGTGCTGCGAATGTTGAACACATTTTTTGGCCCCACAGACCGGAGGAAGCCCAACTAGAAGATGCAGCTCTCCCTTTCTGCCCAAAGATATAAAGCAAACGCCAAAGAGTTGTTAGGGAAGGAACTGTCAATGACAAAAATCATAAAAGATGTCGTTTTTTTATTAGCTTTTTTCTTCATTATGGTAGATTTTGTATTAGTTGTTGCTTACCTAATTATATTTGTATGTGTGTTAGAGGTTTTTCTTTCTTTGCACAACACTTTGAGGTGTTTTTAATAGAAAAACAGCTTTGCTTCTTAACTTTATAAAGTTTATTAACCATTTGAAATTTATCAATTTTCCTTCTTTCTTGGCTTGGGTGACAAGCATTTACAAGCTCAGTTATATAGAATGTAGTAAACAGACAAAATACAAAGTCACATAAAGGCACAGTTCTTGCACTATTTACAGATTAATCTTAAGAGATAAGAAATATTGAAATACACAATGAGATCAATAATTTACCAAGCAGTTTCTGGTGAAAACGGCATAGTAATGGCGCCTGCGTGTGCACATCATTCTGTGGAGCAGCAGGAAGGCAACAAATAATCCAGAAATATACATCCTTTGATAATGACTCAAAATCACAAATGGAGATTTTTGCAGTGATGCATACAAGACATACTTAGGTCACATGATATTCATTAAATATGATTATCAACTAAAGTCAACTTAAGTTGGATTTATTACTTGAAAAGAAGTGGAACAGAATTTATACAATCCCACCACTACTGAGTTATATCATCAACATCAAGTGCAGATTTTTTGACAAGTAAGAAAACTGAGTTTTTATTGATTACGCTAATATTCATTTATAATTTCAGTTAACAATTGTATGAGTCAGCATTTTGTAAAAAATATGTTTTACTCGTTGATTATCATCAGAATACATGATCACAAGAATCAGAAAATTATTGCTACACATTTCAGATCAAGTAAAGAAAGTTGATAGCTTATTGATTGTCAGAGAAACACTAACATAATTTCAGTAAACATTACATAACACGTCAATTCACAAAAATGTAGAACTCATTGGTGGCCATCTAAGAAAACGTCATCATTTTACAATGTTCACACATCCATATTTGCCTGTTCAGACAGCTGACTGAAAGACAAACATTTATAAAAAGTGAGTTTTGAGGCATCAATGCAACCTTGAAACAGGGCTCTGACCAGAGGCCCCAGAAAAGTCTCACTGCTTTGAATTCCAACGACATTCACCTGAAGGACGCGAACCATTCACTTAAGGACAGGGATCCAGAAAGGGCTGAGAAAACCTCTGAGAAAAAAATGAAATGTCTTCCATAATAAAAGATAAACTATGTTTCATTAACTGATTTTTATGCTGTTTCAAACATGTGCCATAAACACATGGCGTTATCAATCATGCCATTATTTAGCCTTTTAAATAAAAAAAAGATCAACTAGTGTAGCAGTAAAAGATGTTAACCAGTGCTATTTATTTTATACATTTTATGTGAGAATATCCATTTTATAAAAAATATTTTAATCAAAAAGGGAATTTCACAAACTGACTTTTTTCATGCTTGCCTGTTTTTAATCAGATTATTTTTCAGCCACATCAGACCTTTTATTAGAAATTGTTGGGTTTTTTTTTCTTCAGTTTTTCCCTTATTTTAATCTACTTAACCTTGAGCTACAACTCATTTAGGTATTAAAAACCAGAGCGATGAAGAGCTTTTGTCTCTCAAATTCCAAACACTTCCATCAAAGTTTTTGCAGAGACAGAAATCTTTGATTTCATCATCAAATGCAGAAAGAAAGCCAATAAAGAGCCAATTAAACTGAAAACGGAGTAAACATGAGTACAATTTGAAAAACAAAATGTGTAAAACAACTGCTAAAGATTGTTCATGGGCCACAATAAGATGATGAATTCACAGAAACTTAAAACTTCCTTCAAAAAATCTGGAAATCTGCTCCTAGAAACCACTTGGAAAGACAACAAAATGATCTGGCAGCTTGAAAACAAAACATTGACAAATGAGGATGAAAAGCCTCCCACTGTATGCGCACAAACATTTTCTATTGGAGTGAAACCGTTTCACTGCAGTTTGCATGGATAAGTGATGCTTGGAGAGGAGATTTAAGGACACAGGAAATCTGTTTACATCTGCATCACACTGACTCATCTTTGTGGAGAGTTAAACCTCACAGTTGTGTCATTCACATGTCAAGTATAAACATCAAAAAATTAGAATGAGAAAAAGGCACACATCCTTCAGCTGGAAAAGCTCCGGAGAGGAGAGAAGATTTCAAATCCTTTGATATAAGCCGGAGTGGAAGGTGAAGAGAATATGTCAGCAAAACTCAAGTACGTCATTTCTGCATGAAAACACATAACAAGGGTCGTATTCCACACAGAGGTGGGATTTTTTCTCAAACTGCTTCACCTTCTCAGCCTCAGTCACTCAAAAGTACTTAACAGACACAAAAGCATCATAATTATTAATAATTGAAGCCCAGCTAAAAAAAAAAAAGTAGTTGTTGCGAAAAAGGTCAGTTGCCAGCGGATTTTTACCAGCATGCTCAACAGGACAGCTGGAGAGCATTGCCTCAAAGTGCTCTCTAGACAGAACCACTGTGTTCACAGCTGTTTTTGGGGATGTGGTTTGTAAAAGAATATTTTCAAAATGCTTTCAAAGTATACTTAAGATGTGAAATCTGCATGTGGATGATAAACACTCACTCACTCCATCTGCCCCATTATCTGCCCCCAAGACTTTAAAATTCTTTAATATTCCTATTTTTCAAATCTGCATTTTTACACACACAAATCTTTTTCATGAAGGGAATATAAGCATATTTAATGGTTAATTTACAGTTCCATTCTCATTTTACCCATAATTCTTCAGCTCCTAATTTACCTAGGTTTCTCATCTCTTAAGGTCAGTTTTCAATTAGATTTCGGGGAGTAAAAGCTTCCACTTCTTCAAAGTGTTGTGAAAGATGTTTTAAATACCCATCTAACTTCTGTTTTGTATCTGTTTTGTACTTCTTATATTTTGTTGATGAATTTCTTCTTGATTGACAAAAATGTACTGGTTTCTCATGCGTGAAATGATTTTTTTATCTTAAAAATGTCGCTCAATTACTGTTGTTTTCTGCTCTTAATTAAATTTTATTGCTGTTTTCAAATATATTCTGCTACTTGTGAATACTAGACTACTTAATTTTCTTTTTATTAATCTTCATTGTTATTTTATTTGTGCTAAACAATAAATTAAGTATAGAAAGGAAACAAAAGTCAATCTGGAAGTTGATCGATGACAGAAACAATGTTAGGAGACAACGGTCAGTATCTGAGCCAGAATACTCACCAAAACTTAAAGGTGAATGATTTGTAATTTGAAATCTCAACATCACAAACATTAGGTATTACATATTACATGTATGTATCGAAGAGCACGTTTCTTAAAGTGAGTCAGGCCAGATTGCTTTTTTAATCTTTTCCTGTTTAATAAACCAAATTAAAAAAGCAACTGTTAGAATGCACCAAACCACCTTTGGCTGCAATATTTTTCAAAACATTTTATCAAATTGTTTTACTGAGGGAAAAGCGATTGTGTGAGGAGTTTGTGTAAAAGGGAAGTGACAATCTGACAAGTGACAAACTTAAAAATGAGAAAAAATAACAAACTTGACATCCGAGATGTGTATCTAGTTTTTTTTCGAACTAGAACAAACCAGGTTCCAGCAGAAAAAGATGCAAGAAGATACAAGAACTTACCCTCCATCAGGACCAGACCATGAACCCTCAGGGGAGGAGAAAACCAGGAAGAGTGAGAAGGAATCTGACATCAAGCAGACTGGTCACCCCTTCACTGCAAAAACAGGCTCCATAGAAGCAAGTCCAAAATGTTTTAAATTGACCTATTATCCAATTGACCTTATATAAAAAATAAAATTCTAGTCCCTCTGGCATGTTTTCTTAAACTCGGATTATTTTGCCATTGAAAAACTTTCTTTATAAGATTATTTTTTGTGTATAACAGAAAAAAGACAATTTTCTTTAAACACCCAGGACTGAAAATGATGGTGGAGAGTTGTTGATCCCAACCAGGGAATCCCCCGCTAGCTTTTTAACAAGTTTAATCTAAATTGTTAAATATCATTTTTCAGAAACATTTCTCAGTACAAGACATCACTGAGCAGTAAAACACAAATTGAACAAAACTGCAAATTGTTGCAGTGAAACAGCAGCAGCTGCAGAATTGTTCATGACAGTGAAACATAGTGCAAGGCATGCAGTAGCTGAGTGTGAGTCGACCGAAGGTCTCTTCACAAGTGAGCTCAGCAGGGGAGGTGTGTGGATATGAAGCAGGTGGAAGATGGATTTCACAGCTCGAAGTAAGAGGCTGAGTCTCATTACAACTTTTTTTTCCTGATTCAGTGCTTCTTCCAGGACGCTCCAGAGCTTCTGTGTGCCTGTGTCTGTGTGCGTGTGTGCGTGTGTGAGAGAGAGAGGGTAGGGTGGTGGCGGTTGTGTCTGTGTGCGTGTGTGTGTGTGTGTGTGTGTGTGAGAGAGAGAGGGTAGGGTGGTGGTGGTTGTGTGTGTGTGTGTGTGTGTGTGTGTGTGTGTGTGTGTGTGTGTGGGTGGGGGGGGGGGTTCTTGACTTTATACAAGACTATAAAAGTTGTGTAAAGTTTTTTAAGTGTTGGATAAAAGCCTTAGGAAGCATGAACAAAACTCTTATTATGTTTTTTTTTCATGAAATAAGTCACAACAAAAAGTTTTCTGTTCGATTTTTTTAACCAAGCTGTCCAGTCACATGCCGAGCGGCAGGTGTGCAGCCTTTAATATCAATGATAAAGTTTCAGGTCATAATGCAAATGATAACAACATTTAATTAGTTTTGAACATAAGGGGAAATTCCCCTTTGAGGTGTCCATGATCAGGAATAGATGGACACAGAGGTATGAACCGGTTGTTTTTGTGCTATCCGTTAATTTCCTAATAATCGAGGCATTGAAAAGCATTATGCTGCTTAAACCATGGTCACTTACAAAAGAAATAAATGTGAAATCAATAATAAGTACTTTAATCTTTTTATTTTTTAATGTTTAAATCATTTTTCACAAGAAGCAGACTGTTTGGAATGCGGTGTGACATGTTGTCATGGTAACAGCTCCCGAGCCCACACCAACCTCACTCTGGTGCAGCAGAGGAAAGTGGTATATATGCTCTTGTTAAGTCATCCAAAGCATCATATCAGAGGGAAAGTTCACCTCTTACTGCTTGTTTTTGTCCAGATGATGAAGCTAAAGTTTTTTTTAAAGAAACACAATTAGTTTTATTGTAAGAAAAATTTACAATCAACTCTGATCATTAAATGTGCGTCAGCAAACAATTTCCTTCATTAATAGATAAAATAATTATCTATAAATACATGTACACTCTGTATCAAGCAATAAAGTCAACAAGAGAGAAAACTATTAACATGAAAGGAAACATTGCAGTTGATGTTAAAATTTTATAAAAATGCCAGCATGTCCATCATAGAGACATATGAAATCTTTTCTATACCCGCCTACCATGGAAGAGCAATAATAGACCATTTAAGTGATGTGACTGGAACTTCTTTTTTAGGTGTTCATTATCACTTTAATAGACACCCTGCAGCCAATCATATTCTAATATTTACCTATGATATGCTATAAGTTTTATAAACTCATACTGTTCACATTTATTACTTACCAATTACCAAGAGCGGCTAGACAAGAAGCTTTAAGTTCTCAAAAGTTGACTGTACCAAATGTTTGTACAAAAGCTGGAAAGGTGGCATTTCAGTTCTTTGCCCTCACAATCTGGAATAATTTGTAAAAGGACTGAAATTAAAACAAAAATCTGTTCTGAATAAGCAACTTTAAACTTTTTTCAAAGACCCAGAAATTAGATCTGTAAGCTGTAGATGTTTTAAGTACTGTTTTTTAATGCTTTGTGTTGATCGGTCCCGCTAGCTGGGCCAGGACTCTTTAGAAAAAAACATCGGTGATCCCTATGGGACTTTTCCTGGTTAAATAAAAGTTGATACGAATTAGTTCATTTGATATTGTTGTCAGCCTCCATGTTTGTCAGTGGATTTCTCTCTTATTTTGTGCTTTAAATGTCTTGTGATGTCTTAAAGGGAACTCTGGCGGTGGGACTTTCAGACTGTGTTTGTGTGTCCAAGGGGATGATTTTAAAAACACATTTTAGTCTTTTTGTGTTTTTACTGTAAAATGTTTGACTTGCACTCCATTTTTTCCCATATGAAGTTATTAATAGAGTCCCAAAGTCTTACATGGAGCATCCTAACAGATACTATTTTAAAGCTGGTTCTGACAGCAGAATTATTCTGGTCGTGGTAAAGGGTGCATTTAAATGCAAATAGGAACATTTTTACCTTACAAATGGTTGGTTTTTAATCATAGTCCAATCAAACTGTTTTCAAATAAAAGAGCAACTGAGATTTCACTCTGTTTCTGCAACGTACAATTTCCATTTTGATGTACTGCTCCGATCTGCCCCTCCTCCATTGTTAAAAAGCTAACAGTTTGCTGCTATTTTGCAGGCATTTTCCTCCAGGTCAGGGCTATCCAATAGAAAGCAATTTGACATCTGCATTCTGTCAGCAGTCACAACAGACAATAACAGACATTCATGAGCTTGATTCTCTGGCAAAGGATAATGTGCTCATAAAACCAAATAGTTTATCAAAGTAAAATTTTATTTTTCACCTTTGAGTAAAATCCTGAATATGTTTTTCTGAGAAGTCAAAATTTGGTTGAACTTTCTGATTCATCCTGCAGCCCTCCAGCCCTACCAGCACCACGGATAGTTCCCCTCTGCACCGAAAACACTGCAAAGTCAGGGGTGGAGGGGAAGGACAATTGAAACTGCATCGTGTCACAGTACATGAGCACTCCTGCTGTTGCTTTACTGAGCAGAATGACATACAGCTATATCTATAAAAGAATCTCTCAGTTGGATTTTTTTTTTTTTAATAAAAGTAAATGTTTGTGTTGCTGAATTTGACTCCAGGCAAATCTAGAGTTCTGGGTTGTTTGTTAGATCCAGCAGAACTTTAGCAAATTAACTCATCTTATCTTTTTCCTATAGCACTTTTCATACATGGAACAGAGTGCTGTTGGCCCACACCAAAATAAATATTTAAAATACATCAATTTTAAATAGCATCTCTGATGGGGAGGATGTGAGCCTGTCTCAGTGACTGGCAGCTTTTTCACTGAGCAGTGTCACCAGTTGCTACATTCACACCATCCTCAGCAACATGTGTTCAAAAGGCCAGTTCTATGTGAACGTGTGTAAATGTGCATTTTGGGCTTCTGCGTTCAACACACATTAAGATCTCTTTCAGGAAAAAAAAGACCTCTTTCAGGCTCTATATGTGTAAAACTCACAGCCATTGATTTCAAGTTAAGTGCAAGTTTACTAACAAGTTGAAACAAGTTAAACTTTGATCAATCAGGAACTCTGGTTTAGTGATGAATGGATGACGTCCCCTTGTATTTTGTGAAAGCATCAGTTTGAGAATTGATCATGAAGGAAAAATAATTGTGGTTTGTGCCCGGCTGGAATTATATGACACCAAGGCAGAATCTGAATTCTTCCCCTACCCCCATGGCTTCTTACTACCCCTACATTTAGCCTTCCAAACGGAGAGTTATGGAAAAATAGTGTCTTGTGAAGAAATGAGTTTCTCCTCCATGGATCACCCTACTGATGGAGGAAGACTCTATGCCTTCCCCTTAAAAAAATAATAAAAATTTCATACAACATAAAGCTTCAAGTGACCCAATACTTGGAGGGGTTAGGAGAAGCTGGAAGGGAAGAATTTGATTCGGCCCAAGTCTTTCATATGTCGATATAGAGCAGTAAAAGATGAAGCCTGGAAAAAAGATTCACAACATATCCATCGCTTTGACATTCCCCACCAAGCCTTTTCCAACTGTAAATAGTAAACAGTAGAAAAAGAAAAAGAACCCCCTCCCAGCCTGTCCAGTGTGAACATCATAGGTTAAATGCACATTCTTGAACGAGTGTCAAACGCCCTTTAATCTCAAAAACTGCATCTTCATCCTGTAATTTGGTTTTGCTTAAAAAACTTTTTGTAACATTTTGTGCTTTGAATTTTTCTAAACTTTAATATAATTTTAAGCTTCTCTTTTGTGCCACTGTCCCTCACCTCATCTCTTCATTTTAGTAGGATTAATTAAACATCTTCTAAATTTGTCTTGCATCTCCAAATGATTTGGATTTTTCTTTCGCTGTCATAACACGTATGATTACTACCTAGAAAAATGAAAAAGATTCTTTTACAGATGAAATCATAGCGGCTTTGCGGATCTGTCTGGATTTAAATTGTCATCATGTCATTCGTGTTTGTAGCATGTTTGGTACATCACATGGGATTAAAAACAAAACAATGGGGCCAAATTGGGATCAGCTAAAAGTGAACGAAAAAACAGACTAAATTTGAAAAACAGACATTGTAACTGAAAAAAAAAAGAAAATTTGAAAAAAAGAAACTTTGAAAATTCGAAAAAAATTATAAAAACAATTATAAACAATTATAAACTATATCTATATATAGATATATATAAATATAATTTACAGTTGCAATCTCTGCTTTTCAAATTTCTTATCTGTTTTTTTAGTCATTTTAAGATGATCTTTATTTGGCCCCACAGATTAACGTAACGGCTCTCAGGGTGAATGCAATCTTTCTCTTGGCAACAACATAATCATTCAAACATGTAGTAAAGAATTCTCCCTCTATCCTTATCTTATGCAAATAAGTCTTCATGAACCCAGCTCTGATGAAGCCGTGCAGCCCCCTTCTCTGTATTCCACAGTGTCCATGGAGTTCTGGAGGACAGGACCAGAGGATGGGTCTCATGCTCAGATTCTGCCAAGTTGATAGGAAGGAGCTTCAAAGGATCACGGACATTATCCCCAAGACATTAAACAGAAGCAGCAAGACAGCATTTACTGTAAAAAAGGAAACGCCTGCAAACCAATCCAGTTGCTTTTACTGACGTCAAAAATAAAGGCAGAAGCAAACAAGAATTAAAGAATGAGACAAAACAAAACTCATGAAGACTTTTATTCAAATCCTTGAGAATCAGGAGCAGAGGAGAAAATTCAATTTGAAAAAGATCAAATTTGTGACGTTGAAAATACTCTTGGTGGGCCATGAGCTCCCTGCCCTGCTCCATTCTGATGCATCCACTTGTAGACAGATCCGTCTTTGTCTTCCTCGTCCCAGCCTGCATTTGGCTCCAAACTGTATGGCTGAATAGCTTCAATATTGTTCGCTATTTTTATTGCACCGGTAGTGTTAGGTTGGGAGCGTGAGGGGTTGTAAGCTAGCAGTGTGTAAGCAGAGAGCTCTCACCAGCAGGGAGGGGATGAGGGGGCGGGGGCACCTCTGCACTGACGGTCCCATCCACAACTCAGGTCAATTTTTAATGAACTCCTGCCGCTCTGCAGAAATTATGTCCTAGAAAACGACACTTTCTAAAAATAAAATGCTAAAACAGCATAACCATAAAAGACCACTGGGAACACTTTGAAAACAGATCAAAGATGATGTGAGATTGTGTTCAAAGAAAACTGACAATTAATGAATGCTTTTGGTATTCATGCTTTGGAAATAAAGAAAAACAGTTTGCACAAAAGCTTTTTAAAGTGTGGGTCAAATAAACTTTACAAAGTGACTCTGCAGACTTTGTAAAGCGAAGTGTTCACAAGAAGCCAAAAATTATTTATTGCACATCAACATTTATATGAATGTACTTGGATCCTTTAAAACTCTGATTGTGTTTTTGGTTTTCTGGAGTAACATCAGGGTCACAATGCAACCAAATCCCACTTAAACTGTTGGAGAGTCTTAATAAACTGGTACTGAAGATCAAAAAGCTTTTCCATATACCACCACGGTCAGAATTTCATTGAATACAACATTTTGACATTTACTAATTTGATCAGTGTGTTTTTATCCTTTTGATGAGTCTGTGTTTTTATTTGTTTTATGTTTACTGTTTATTTTTGTAGTTTTATTTTCATTTTTGTCACTTAATCTAGGGACAAACTGCAAATGAGCGTCTTCTTAAAGCATTATTTGAGCATGGCACTGCAGTTTTATATATATATCCCTATAAATTCACGTTTGCAATGGAATACCTTGGAATGGAATACAGAAGATAATCTGATGTGGCAGAAGACAAAAGAAAGCCACATGCCTAATCAGCATCATTCCACACCAGAGACTTCTTCCCACTTTTCCATCAGCTGCTCCCTTTTTCCCGCAAATGAGACTCCTAATAGAAGTAACTCATCCTTTCGGGCACCTGATTTCCCACGTGGAAGTCAAGACGTCCATCCTGATGGGTTTAATCTGGCACCGGGGTCTATGAAGTGAGATTTTGAGGTACGGAGACACTCGCTGTGGGGGCATCAAGCAGGCTGCTGCCATCGCCTGGTGGTAAGAAGGTGAAATCCTTGGACGACAGCGCGCAACTGTGGACGGAAACATTTTCAAACAGTGGATAAGCCCATAAAAAGGGGGCAGCTGTGTGCGTGGAGAGGGCATTTACGCCTCCAATGGAGAGTGCGCACAGAATGATTGGGCTAATGAAACACAGGCGTGTGATGGCACTTGAACGTCACACCTCCCTCGTCGTTTAAAGGGCGGCTCGGCTGCTGTTTGGATCCTCTGTTAGTCACAGCAAAGCAGGAGCAGCTGCGGCAGCGCGCCAGAGACTCCTCATCCTCCTCCTCATCCTCATCCTCCTCCTCAGCAGCAGCAGCAGCGATGACAAGACCAGAAGCGCGCGTCCACAGACGCGTCCTGAAGTGGAGATTTGGGATTTGATGAACCGGATCTGTTGTGATCGGGCGGATCCCAGCTGGGAAGCAAACTTTGTGACAATCGCGCGCAGAGATGCGTCGCTTTAACATATGATCCAACTGATGGAACAAACTAGATTTGATTTGGAAACGTGCTCACCGGTGAGAATGAGAGAGAGGCGCGGAAGTGCGAACTTTTTGACGTGGATCTTAAACTTTTTGCTGCACTGGCAGTGGATTGACGCACAGGTGAGACGCTCTTCGGGCTGAACCGTCTGCGTTTGGCTTCTCCCTGCTCCCCGCCTTCACAGCCCCTTTTAGGCGTAAAATAACAGCTGGTTTGGCTGTGCTACAGACAGACTGGCATCTTAAGAGTAACAGAAACGGTGACTTAAATAGAACTGATGGCCACCATCACGTCCAAAAGCTATTGCAGAGTCAGGATCCTTGGACAGAATGAGTCATTTGCTCGTATTTGTCAGAGGGCCCAGAAAAGGCTCCAGTGTGAGTCTAACATCATTGGCTCCGCTGAGAGCACCTTATTTCTCTGGAGCTTTTTTTGGTTATTGATTTAGGGCGTGCCCCCCAAACCCAAAGAAAAAAAAGCCTCCTTCCCAGTAGATTCGTGACTTGCATGTTTTTATTCTTATTCCCAGTTACATGAATAAAACAGTTCTACTTAGAGGCTTGTTTGAGGGAGAAATAGATCAAGGAAAGGATTGAGGCACCTGTAGGAAGCAGGTGACGCGAATTATCGGATTTGCTGCCTTATCAGTCATTGAGCAGTGAGGGTTCAAGTTGCTTAAAGTCAAATGTGAGGAGCCCTGTGAGTTTTTCAGTGACAGAATATGTCTCCTTTGACATAACCACAGGCTTCATCACCATAAACGCAATCATTTTCCCTCTGTGATAAATTCAAATATTACATTATTTTAAAATATTGTGACGTCCGACTGGATGTAATAAAAAGTCGGAGAAGGTTGTTTCCAACTGGGAAGCTCTTATTGCAGCTTGAATGGTTACTGTTGGCCACAAGCACGCCAAATACAGCACAAAAACAGAAAACTTGTCCTCATGCGTTCACCTCATGCACCTCAACCACGCCTCTCGCTCCCACGACACACCCTTTTATTTTCTTGCTCTTCCACCCCAACCCACACTCATCCAATCACATTCATCTAACTGAGGAGCACCAATGGAAACACAGAACAGATCAACTCAACGTCGGTCTCTACACTGTTCCCCCTCCGACAAAGCTCCTCATCCCAAGAGGTCGCACACAAAGTCACGAAGGTGGGAGGGAGGTTTTCTCAGTCTTAGGGGCCCATGTGAAGTAACAAAAGATGTGACATCCGCTGTCCTGAGACCACCTGCTGCTGTGGAGGAGGTGAAGGTGGGATTTAGTGGGTGGGATTTTTTCATCCCCAGCATAAAGGGGTGTGGCTGTCAGGTCCCTTGGGAAATCACAGACAAGTATCACCCCAGCAAGGCGCCAATCTGTCCCTGTGCAGGACCACGCACATTTCCCCTGATGGGAGCTCAACCCTGTAGACAACGTCTCCCAGCATTTTAAGCACTCCAGTAGTCCAACTCGGGGCTCCTGCCCTGTTTCTCTTCTGGTTATACACCCACACCAGGTCTCCCGCGTTGAAGTCTTTACCTTTGGCCTTCAGATTGTAGTTCCTCTTCTGCCGTATTCCAGCTTTCTGTAGCTGATCGTGAGCAAAGGCATAAGCTGCGTCCTTTTTGTCCTGCAGCTTCCTGGCTGGGGGCTCCCGATGGAGCCTCCACCACTTCAGGAGGTTTCTCAAAAGACATTTCTGCTGGCTTGCGTAACTTACATCCTAATATGAGCAAGGCAAGTGTGCATAAGGTAGGATCTTGCACAGCAGATCTGTATGACATCAGTACGAGGGGGAGATGCTCATCCCAGTCACACTGATGATTTGAGGTGAGGATGACTGGTTGCTTTATAAGTGTCTGGATGAAACGCTCGATCAAGCCATCACTCTGCGGGTGTTCGGGAGCGATTTGTGTCTTCTGCGTGCCCAAGCGTTCACACGTGGTTGAAAACACAGCCGACTCAAAGTTCCTTCCTTAGTTGCTGTGAATGACCTCAGCCGCCCCAAACCTGGAGAACATGCCTTCCACCAGGGCATCTGCAACAACTTCTGCCTCTTGGTCTGCAATGGCATATGCTTTCGGCCATTTTGTCAAAAAGTCTATGGCAACAAGGACACAATGGTTACGAACTTTTCCTCGTTACACTGTTTAGTGGCCTGTAGTCCACGCAGAACCACATTTTCTGACTCTTCTTCTTGACCATTACAACTCCTGAAGCACAAGGGCTGTCGGACGGCTCAATCATGCCAGCCCGCAGCATTTCCAGCTACCTGGTGGGCTAGAGCTGTCAGTTTAGGCTGTCAGCCTAAACTGTTGCACGCTGCTGATTGTGGTTGCGTCCTGATCCTCAAGTGAAAAGCAGAAGGTGTGGGGTTGATTGCGGCGGGACATCCAACTTCTATTGCTTTTCCACCACCCTTGAAGCCTAGGTCGGACCATGTGCACTGTGGGGCCACCAGGAACCTCCAGCGTGTTCCTCCCCAAGTCCAACATGCATTAGGCTGCTCTCAGAAGGTCCAAGCTCAATATTCACTGATCCTGAACAGCTGACCCACACCTTGAAATGCACTGCCAGGCTACCCATTCGAATGCTCACCATTTCTCGACCATTCCTCGGGTTAAGATCTTGTCTCATCTGGTTAACTAAAAGTTAAAAAGATTAAAGTCTACAGCCCATCTTTGGCTAAAATAATATTTTCTCCAGTTTTAGAAACTCATTGTTTGACAACCACCAACAGCTTTGTTTTCGTCAGACAGCAATGTTCTTGCTAGCATTTGTGGTCACAGAAGGATCTCATCCCAATTTCTTTTGAGCTTAAAATCTTTTGTAAGAGAGCTTTGGTAGCAGTTGTTGTGCTAAAGCGTAAAACTTCACTGAGGATTGAATGCTGAGCTCTGATTAATAATTTTCAATTATCATCGAGGGAGCTGGTATGTGCACACTGAGATTGTAAGCCCTCAAGTAATGAAAATCTATCAAGACATTAAGTCCACATCTAAATCTATGTGCTTTAAAACTAAAAATATACCCATTTTTGGTTAATGTTTCAAAAAAATCCCAAGTACGGTTAAGTGTGAGTGTGAAAAACTAAGTCTTGATTATAAATAATTCAATATTTGTGAAAGAACTCATTTGTTTTTTGTTGAGGCTTTTCTCGCTTCCTCTTTCCATCTGTCCAGAGCAGATGGAGGACGCCAAGTCGGCCCCAATGTGTTTTTGTGGTTTGAAGTGATGGGTGATTTATTTCCAGACTGTTAGCAGGGTCACAGATCTGCTGTCTTCTGTTGTTGATCACAGATGGGGTTCGATGGTCCCCTCTCTGCGCAGGAGCAGATGCTCATCCTGTATGAAGTCAAAATGCAGTGCTACCAGAACCTCTCCAGCATGGAACCAACAACCCCAGGTAGACAGCTCTTCTTTAAGATTACATGACATGGAGGTAATGATTGACACACATTTACAGAGGTCTGTTTTCCCTCTTAAAATGAGGAACAAACGCAAGACTTTAAGCGTTTTCAATTTGGCAAAAATCCTTTAATCACTGAACCACCCTGTCTTTGCTCGACAGTGGCTGGAATAGGCTCCAGCATCCCTGTGACTCCAAAGGGGATTAGACGGGTTTGGAAAATAAATGGATGGACTTAACCACCTCATTAAAAATCACTGGCATTCAAAAAATAAAGTTTGATAACTTAAAGATTCTCTGTGATAGTTGTGGTTTTAAAACTTCTCCACAGTTATAAATTATAACTTCAACTTTAATGAATTTATAATTAAAGTCTGGGTCACAGAAATGACCTCTGAAGACTGAACTGCGTGCCAGGCGCACATAATGTGGTAAAATTATGTGTGGGCACTTCTGAAAGCAACAAGTGTCTCTGTATTGGCTCCAGAAAACAAAGAAGTCACGCTCTTTTTGAACGTGTTTCCAAGGTGACGAGTCCTGTCCCAGAAGCTGACACATTACGGCTTCTGTGAAAAGGCTGGAGTCTCATTTATTAAGAAAAATCAAATTCTGCTTTGATTTCCAGGTAAACAGGCTGTGCAAACCATGTTGTGAGCCATTTGTGATCAATTCAGTTTAGCCAGACCACTGCATCTGAAAAACCAAAACAGAATGGTCCTTTCTAAAATAAAAGAAAAAAGTACAGAACTGGAAAATTAAATAATACACTGGACAAAAAATTAAAGCTTTTTTTTTAAATTCCATTCACTATATGTGTCTCACTGTAGTCCTGGACGGCAAGGATCAAATTCTTTTCTTACTGCGCCTTTAAGTGAACCCCCCCAGTCTAAAAACACCTTTAAAGGAACACGTTACCCTCCATAATAAAAGCCTCAAACAGCTTCTCCTTTGAGTGCTATGAGAATCACATGCACCTTCATCTTTCCAGCACATCACTTTCATTGATGATACATTATGTGGCTTTTTTCTTTATTAAAAGTTACTTTAGGATATTTTTTCTTTTTACTTCTGGAGTTTAAGACTTCTTCTTTTTCTGTGAGTTCAGACACCTACATTTGTTTCATCTGAAGACGTTTCATTAGTGAAAGTCTGCACAGCAAGATGTTTACCTCTATATTTGTAATGGCAAATCTTTAAATAACACTGGCAGATTGGTAGGGGATTTATTGAGCTAAAGTTAACTTGTTTCTCACAAAGGTCTAGCAGCATATATATCCCCTCCATTATCTAATACAGTCACAATGCACTGCAACAGGATTTTATAAGAATTAGGAAATAAGTCTTTCTTAAAAAGGCGTTGCTCACTTGGTAATTTTGCAGGCTTTATTCAGTGATTTTTTCCATCCAGATTTTAATAATTTGGGTGGAAAACACGAATTTACATAAAAAAAATATAGCCATGTCCCCTGTAAAGTCAATCATCCTCCCCTTGACATTTGTACACTTTCAATTAAAAGTGTAAAACAAGCAAGAGTTGGAGAAATCTAAAAGTGCTTCTATTTTATTTCTAAAAATGAAAACTTGCAGAATCTTCACTAGAATTAGAATTTAAAGAGTAAACATCAGGAACAATGGTTAACAAGTGAAAGCAGGTGAGACACAAAACCTAAAAACAGAACACTAACCATATACATGTATGTATATGTTTATATATATATATATATATATGTGTATGTATATATATATATATATATATATATATATATATATATATATATATATATATATATACATATATACATATATATATATTGGTTTCTTTATATTTTCACAATGTGATTGCGTATTAAGCAGCTTTCATTGAACCCAGCACATTTAAATAAATAATAAATTGCATGTTTAACAAAACAGGACTTACTCTGTTTCAGACTTTAATGCCACACGAATTTGATCACGTTTGCAAATTAAGAATGTCATTACATGATTTCCAAGTATACCATTATATTTTTCTTGCTTTCTATCTATATATAATACACACCGGTCATGTGATGCACGTTCAAGAACAGACCAAACAGGCATTCTTGAACGTGCTTTTAGCACATGGACTGTCGTTACCCAATACAAACGCATGCACTCACAGTTGGAAAAGGCTTGGTGGAAAAAACTGAAGTGGTAGAAATCTCATAAATCTGCTCCAGGCTTTTTCTTTCACAGCTCTATTCCAATATACGAAAGACATGGTGTCAAATCATTAAAATAAAACAAGTGTTTCTGAACTTCATACTGTTTTACCTCTGCTGTGAGAGCTGGTTTATTTTTCATGTAAGTGTAAATACTTTATTTAGCTTTTAAAAAGTTGACACTGAAACATGGACACTTCATTGTTTTCCTGTGCACTATCACACTGCAGTCTGTACGCTATAAGCCTGTTCTGCTCTGATGTTGCCAAAGAATTAGAAACTTTCCAACGAAGAAGAAAGACCAGCAGGAAGTCCTAGAAAACTGCTGTTCAGTAAGCTGCAGGAATGTGTTTTTGCAAGAAACACATGAAAAAACAATACAACTGAATCCACGGGTTGATGCCTCGCTGCTGTGCTACTTGTTATGCTAGTATTAGTGTTTTTTTCCTTCTGCTCTTTTATCATCAAGTTAGCAGTTTTGTAGCTCTATCACCACCCTTGCTTGTGTTGGTTTTAATTTTAAGAGGTCCTCTTAAAAGATTTGCACCTTCCAATAACCATCTCTGTTTTTAAAATGATTGCCACTGATTAAACAGTTCTCTCTCAGTGCCATCTTCAGTTGTTTATAAATGTATTTCATGAAAGCTTTTCAGAGAATGGAACTTCAGTGGGATCTGATAGACTAGCACGTAATAAATATTATAGTTTTGAACGTCTTTCCACATATCTTATGCCAGCTTTATGCCTTTGTACTCAGTTTGCTTTATTTGCAAAACAAATTGGACATTTTCTCTTCAATAAGTTGGTAAAGATTGAAGACTTTTCAGTGTGACAAACCACTTAAAGACATAACTCCGCAGGACTCTTGGGTCCGTCTCACAGCTTCTGTACCAAAATGTTTGGTGCAGCTGGCTTTGTTTCAAAAGTCGCTTTCATCACTTGGGAGCTCAGTGACCACCACTCACTGTATATGAGAACTGGACAGAGTAAGTATGACATCTACAAAAAATGGCTTAAGTCAATTCAGTCACCATTTTATCGTGATATGGATGCCGCCATGTTGGAGCCATATGTCAGTAAGCAGTGACTGGTCCAAGCTGGTTTGAGTCACTGTTTCTATAGGAACCACTCTCACTAATCAGGAGTGAACTTGTTGGAAGTCCACACCCCTTGTGACTTGAAAGCGGGCGACACAAAATCTGTCAACCAAATGTATTGAACATTGGAAGTGCAGGCCAGCAGGCTCCACCTACTTTTACTGAGGCATCTGATTGGTCACTTTATATCTTGAAAAACCTGCGCTACAGAAAAAAATCATAGAAAAAATTAGGATTAACATTAGCATGTAAAGTGTTTATCAGAGCAAGAATGGTTATTCTGACAAAAAGAACGACTAATATGAGTAATAGCAGTTTATTCCTCTAAAGAAGACTATGCAATTTTGGCTTCTTGGAGCCAGCAGAGACTTCCTGTTTGGAACATGTTGAGAAAATATCTATTTTCATTTATTTGAAGTCTTAAGTTTATTAGTTAAAGTTATATTATTATACTAAATCATAGTTTGTAGAAATGCTTAAGTTTTTAGTGTTTTCTTTTACTCATATTATCAGTTTGTTTAGTCTTTCACTTGATAGAATTGTTAGACACCATATTGTTGTTTTTATAAGGTGGCAAACAAATGTGCAGACTTTTCTCTGCACCCCTGATGCAGCGACTTGAAAAATAAACCCAGCTCTGGCTTCACCTCCCTGGGGACCAAAGGACACAGACATGCAGCTGTGGAGATTGGCTGAACTCTTGTATGTGTGTGAGTCTAAAACAGTACAGGGATTTTTGAATGCACCCCCTGTGTATAAGATTGAATAGAACAACTGAATGCTGCTCTTTGCTGCAAATAAAATGCTGAAAGATAAGGTTTTGACTCTTGAATCTTTTTGGAAAATGGGCTGTGAACTAACAGCATTTCCCTACAGTCTGTCTTCAGAAAAAGTTTCCTGACAAACACTGAGGGGGAGGCGTTACTCAGTCCAGTCCAGAACAGGGAAACGTTCATTTTGCGAGCTTGCCACGCTTAAATCATTCAAACTCTACAACTTCTACTTCCAAATCTTTTTCCAAGTAGCTTCCCAATGACACTCTAGGAGTTAGGAAGCGAAAGATCGGAATCCCTCAAAGGAGCTTGCATTTTTCGAAGGTACTTCAGGAGGCTTTTTTTTTTTTTTTTTTTTTAATTTAGAAAGTTTAGGCAACCCATGGTTGAATATCAAAAATATTTTGCAGCAGGAGAAACTGAAGAAGATATTAGATTTCTGATGTATTTATGGGTGCATCTTTTCTTTGTAATTTCTATATCTCCAGTAAAAATGTGAATAATTTCAGCAGTATAATTAATGATAAATGGCGTATACTTATATAGTGCTTTTCTACCTTCATTGAAGGCCCAAAGCGCTTTACAGTCACAGACCCATTCACCCATTCACACACACATTCACACACTGATGGTGGCTTCGCTGCCGAACACTGGCACCAACCTTCCATCAGAGGCAGTGTGGGGTTCAGTGTCTTGCCCAAGGACACTTCGACACATGGGCGGGCAAGACGGGAATCAAACCTGCAATCCTTCGATCACAGTCTGACAGCCCTTTCCACTGCACCATGGCCGCCCATCTATGTTATATGTATATGTTTCAGAATCTGAAGTGAATCTGCAGGAATTGGGAATTGCATCAAAAATGACTGTGCCCTCTTTAGATGACACTGGAAACCTTGATCTCTACAGCCAGTAATAAACATTTTTTTAAGATGATTTATTTTCTCTAAATATAATCATACAGCATTTAATTTAATTTCTTAATTGTAATTTGATCTAGATATACCTTCTGCCTTTGATATCAAGACCCTGCCAAAGAAAGATCTCCTCATCTCTTCTCAATTTAGAGTTTTTTTTGATAATTGGATCAATATTTGATTTGTAATGTTCCTTGTTATTTTTGCAAATAACAATTCCAAGATGCGTTACTTTTTCACTAACTTCAAAATTGCCTAGATTGTAAACAGAGCAGATTTATTAATATTCCTTTTTAATCCTTAGACATAAATAAATGCTTTAATACAGTTTACTTGAAACTTTTACCATCAGCTTTGACACCTTGAAACGGTGACATTTTTTTATGTGTGGCTTTTGTCTCAGCAACAAACAGAAACAAAAATGGTGGCCCTGTCTAATACCACGTGAAATACTAAATCCTGCTGATGTTCCTGTTTTTAGTTTTATGGAGCTAGAACAACCATTGTATATGTTTAAATGGCCTTTTGAAATATCTTCCAAAATCAAAAAGTAAATAGTTTTTAATATAAAGTTGTGTTTGATGGTGTCAAAAGCCTTGAAAAGATCATTGAAAAACATGAAGCTATCATCTGGTAAGAGGTCACTGTAATCTATCATCTAATATTACATAAAATATATAAATATAAAACCATAAATCCATTTGAGCAAAAATTGAAGCAAATAGCTTTAATAACTTTATGCATGCAGATTTTAGACAGTTTGAGAATGTAGCGATGGCAACATTTTTTTATCAAATGAACTGCAAACAGAAAATGGTTGTTGCAGTCCGGGACTGCTGCGGAACAGAACAAGATTCTTTGGAAGAAAACAGATTCATACAGTTTCAATTCGTTAAGAAAGCAGAGCACCTCCAGCTACTATAAAAATGTCTCCAAAAGCTGAGGAACCTTATGTGTGGATCTTAGGAAACCCACCCGTGACCGTCATGCGTCACGTTCAACTAACATCTGTGTCATTCCTGCAAGACTGTTGAGACATCCTGGATGTGAAGCAGCTTCTGAAAGCCAGATGATAGCTTTCATCACAAAAACATGTGACAGTAGGTATCAGGAGGAGGTGAAGGGAGCCAATGCCATCACAGAAATAACAGCATATTCTCACTTTTCATTTTAACATGTCATGAATGTTATACCTGTGCATCCAACCGTCTGTGGACATCCAAAGTTCACTCCCTCTCAATATTTTTTGCTGCAGTTAAAGATGATCTTTGCATTTCTTTGGGCACGTCTGCTGCAACAATTGCAAAACTGGATGTTTTTCTCATTCACTTCTATCACAGGTTACATTTTCTCCTCTTTGTTTGTCCGAGATTTGTTTTATAGTCTTTATAGTCTGGCAGCAGGAAGCTAACAGATTGGACTTGCTATAAACATACTTGTTTTTGGTCTATAAACAGCTGCTGCTTGTTCTCCTTTTCTCCATTTTATTTCTTTTGTTGTCGTCTTTGTTTTTCTTTTCTGTCTTATTTTCTCTTCAGTGTTCTGCTGATAAGACCAGACCATACAAAGATGCTCTACATTCCTAGACATTTGAAATGAGTCGCTTCTGGTTTAGCTCAACACCAGAAGCCACCACTTGTTCTTTTCATTTGTCATTTCTTACACAACCTCTTTTGTTTAGAAGAAGATATCGATGCACATTGTTCTGGGTGTTCTTTCTTTCCCTGAAGCACCAGCTGAGATCAAGTATCCAAAGCAAACTGATCTAGGCCTAAAGGGGAGAGATGAATTCAAAATCAGCTTTTCCTTACAGCAGGAGGTTCTGTTCCTTCTCTCTTTTTTCTCCGTTCTTGCAGACTCTCAGGAGGGGGATCGGAGTTTAAGCTGCATCTGTGAAGTCAAATCTCTGTTCCTTAATTGTATGTGACGTCTCTGTGGTCACATCACAGCAGGGTTTAAGATAGAATCTGCTTTGCTAAATGATATCATGTTTGTACTTTCTAAAGACTTCTCAATCAATGACGATTGTTGTGTTGCCTCCACGTGTGCCTTAAGCTTCCAGCTTATTTCACAGATGATTCTCATTTTTCTACGATACCTTGCCAAACATCCAAAGTTTTTCCTTCCCGTCTTTTGGTACCTAACATTATATTTTTGCTCCTTTTTCTTTTGTTCTTTAAGCCAGTAGTCACAACTGCCCTTAAAGGTGAATATGGGCTGTAAAAAATGCCCAAAGTCTATACATTCAAAGAAATGCTATTAAATAGTCCATCATGCATCTGTAAATCTTAAGAAGTCAGTTTATGTTTTTAAACCAAGTGTCACTAAATAAAGTTAAAAGTATAAAGTTTGTGGGTTTTTCATTTGTCTCTGTTCAAACACTTAAAAACCTGCTGTCAGGAAGAACGTGCATTTCTAGAATTTTTCTGTCACTCATTTTAGAGACTATGATCAAAGTTTTAACTCTTTGTTTCCTAATGACAGAAAATAAATACAGATTTCCATATTATTACCTTGCTCTGGATACAATTTTTCAGGTATTAATCTGTTTTCCTTTTTATGCAGCTTTTCTTTAAAACATTTAATAATCCAGAACGTTCATCATGGTTAATGTTTGCTTTATGGGTTATTTTGGAAACACTGCAGCCACAGTGTTCTGAGAGTTGTTGCAACACTTTTTTAATGCGTTTTTCTTCAAATGAAAATAAATAAGATCAATACATTTTCATGCATGTGACAGTTTGTTCCGTCTCCTGCAGATGAAGTGTGCCCTCCAGACTGGGATGGTCTTATTTGTTGGCCTCATGGCTCCCCTGGACAGATGACAGAGGTTCCCTGTCCATCTTACATCTACGACTTCAATCACAAAGGTTAACTACAGTCTTTTTCTTCTGTCAATCCTCCAATGTCAATGGTTCAAACAATACTTTTTTTTTTAAGCTAAAGAGTCCATTGGGATGATGAATCATGTTTGTAGCAGCACTTTGAATAAAAGTAACATTGAAAATAATATTATTATGATCCTCAAAATCCCTCAGATGAGTAATGTTTTAATCTACTTACTTACATTTGATATTTTCTTAGCACAGTGTGCTTGAACAGACCATTATTTTCCATCTCTGTACCAAAAATGCATATTTACCTTACAGTGTACAGAACAAACCAGAACCTTTTCAAATCCACCAGTAACTACATCTCCCAGAGACCTGCCCCAATGAAAAGCCTCAAACGTCCTTAGTAGATACCAAAAGAGTTAATTCAGTAGTGTGCAGTGGTTGGGTGATATTCAAGTTTAAAAATGTCTTAAATGTCCAGTGGTCCCCCAGGGGCAAACAAAAACGACATGAACGTTTTTTTTCTGTTTTATTTATACGCTTTATTTTGAAAAACTTCTGGATTCTCCACCATATCCAACTCGTTCCTCATTCTTGGAGCATGTCAAGTTGCTCTGTCATGTGTTGAAAATCCATCTGCTTCTCTCCTACAGCCTAAACTGAACTTCCTCAAGCTACAAAGTAAAAAAAAAAAAAAAAAAACTATTTGTAACGTTTCTTTTTGCAGAAAGGCGTCAGTGAGAAACAGAAAAAGAGCCTTGCACTTCAAATGAAAATAAAGCTGCATTTAACAGACAAACACCAGGAGTCTTTACAAATATGAATTTATTGTGACAGTTGTTCCCACACACCATGATAATAAAGTACAATATTCAACAAGCAGCTGTCTAGTGTTACAATGGTGTTTGTAATAAAGTTGCTCAAACGACTGATTCACTAATAATAATATATTTAGAAAATAGCAGTTCTAATGACCTTTTTTGTATTTGTCTGTCGCACCTTTAAAGTCAGGTGAGCCTGAAGTTGCCGTCCAATTTTTTAACTTCTACTTTAATAGCTATGTGTTAAGGAGAAACTTTTAATGGCTCCTACACGAAATCTAGAGCACAAAGAAAGTTTAAACCAGCTGCAGAGGATTTACAGAGGATAGAGATTAACTTTACCCTCAAGGGAACTGGAAACTAAAAGAAAAATATCAAACCTCACCTCTTTACAGTCAGGTCCATGACCAGATTGACACTAATCTGGTCTGTGGCCTTTAAAAGGTTGGGGATTACTGATCTACACGGGACACAGTTGGATTGCTGTAGTTAGGAGGTCATGGAATTTTTTATGCATTAATATAATATGATATCAGGGAGCTAAACGCTGGAGTGTTACTTTATGATTTCTCTGAATGTTTAGAAAGTTTTGTTCAAAACTCTAATTGAATGAAGTGTTTGTTGACAGGACACGCTTACAGGAAGTGCGATGTCAACGGTTCCTGGGTTTTTGTGGAGCAGTGGAACAAAACATGGACAAACTACTCAGAGTGTCTCAGCTTTCTGCAGCCTTTTAAAGATGAGGAGGCAAGAGTAAGTGTTACAGAAGCAGATTCTGCAACAGCTTTACTCACACTCACAGACACACGCACAAATGTGAATGTGCACTCCTACTGCTTCATGCAGCTGGAGCCCTTGACTGGCAACAACCACAGAAACCGAATGCCATGCATCCCAATGCCATTTTATATTGAAACTCTTTTCAATTCCAACATATTTAAGGCATATTTAAGAATGAAAAAAAAAGTAAAACTGAAATATCTAATACAACCTGAGATGGAAAGAGTTGGCATGTTTTTACCTATGACAGTAAAATGAAGTCCCAATGCAGAACCAGAATGTGTAAACTACCGGGGTTTTTATATGATGCCGTAAGCCTTTTAGATTTACATCATGAGTTTGTCGCAGCTCTCCTAACTTTTTTTACAACCTCAGAAAAACTAAAGGTTTTAGGGAAACTTTTATCTCAAATCTGCCAATGTTCACCCTCTGTTGACAAACAACTGCCTTGTTTTTTGAATGATCCAGTTTTGTCCATTAATGTGAAGAATTTGTGACTGTAGAATTTGACCAGTTCCTGTGGTTAGAATAGAGTTTAACAAAAGGTATTATAAAGAGAAGAGTAGAAACGTCTTCAATAAAAAACATAAACTGAGTCCAGTTGACCTTATATGATACTATCAACCTGGATAAATCAGCATTTCATTGATTGATTGACTGATTGGTTTATCTCAATCAATGCCAAAAAACAAGGAAAAAAAGACAGTACAAAAAAATACTAAATATCTCAAACCCATTTGATATATTATTGCATAAATTGATTAGAAAATAAAACAGGAAAGCAATGCTATCTTCTTGACAGTGTAATTGCTCCAAGTCATAAATAGACATATTGGCACTTAAAGCAGTGATGTGCATTCAGGTCAGGTACAGCATGGACTTCATGTATAGGTACAAGTAAGTCAATAATAACTATTTTGGTGATTTATGATCAACACACTTTAACCGTTGCCAATCAAACTGTGAATTAGTAGAGTTCATATGCTTGTAAATCTGACTGATGACATCAGTGCGTCACCAGCTGTGAACCTCACAGCACTTCACTGACTCATAAGGTAAACTCACAATACATTAAATCTGTTTAATATAATAACTGTCAATTATAGTTTGATCAAAGCTAGGTTAATTGTTTTAATTCAACAAATCATGGAACCCCACCTCTAGAATCTACACAGACAGGACATGAAATGATGGTGTTATTTGCCATTTATGTCTGACTTGAATATTGTAAATATTCTGTTTTTTTTTTTAGATTGCAGTACAGGTTCTTAAAAAGTTCATCCAGACCTTGTTTTTGGGTTTAAGATGTGAGCAAGACTTTTTGGAAATCAAAAAAATCAAGTTCAGACAAACTTTTTTAAAACTTTTTTCTGTGATGAAACCATCCTGAATAAATGTGAGTCTTCACAGATCTATTGCTGTTGAAACAATTTGCAAAAAACAAAACTTTTCACACTGCATAATTCAGGTTCATACTTTAAATTTAATACAATTAGCACTTTTGGCAGCAGACTCCATGGTCACCTCACCAGTTTGTTATAAAAGAAGTGAACAGCAGCCCAATCGCTGAAGCTTCACAGCAACCATCTGTTCAGATATTCTTTTCAGCTTTCAGAAGCTCCCCATCAACTCAAGACTGAAAGGAGAAAATTGAATGTTATGACCCAATCAACAATCAACAAATTGAGGAGAGAAAAGAAAGACGTACTCACGCAGAGAAGCTGCTGTTCCAGGCAGGAAAACAGTCCTCACAGCTTGACCGAGAACCCACAATGAGCTTCTGTTAAACTCGCTGAAAATCTGAAATTCAAACTTGATATTTTGATCACTAAAGATGAGCAAACATAATATTTTACACTTTTAAAAATGCCTTTGATTTATTTTTCTCCATTTCTTCTCTGATCCAGCAGACATCTGTTTAGCTCTTTTTTAATCTTCTTAAATGATAAAAAAAAGAACTCTTCTCACATCAGAGGAAGTCCTGAGATACACAGAAACTTGCTGAAGTCATGGTGAAAATCCTTTCATCAAATAAGCATTTAAGGGATTTTCATTCAAACAAAACATTGAGGAGTTTAGAATTAAGAATAAAAAAATAAAAAAAAAGAAAGTCTACATTTGTGAGCAGCATTGTGGAGCCCTCAGGCGCTTTGCACCTTCAACCTTGCCGCTCCCTTTTGACTCACTAACTGCCTGCTACACGCCCCTCACTTTCCCCTTCTGCCCCTGCCACCCAGGTCAAAGCTGCATGAAAAAATAAAGAAAAAGAAAACAAAACACATTTTTCAAAAGGGCTGATTCTCTGTTGCTTTTTCTCCTTAGCAACTGTTTTTTTTTTTTGCTCGTCTGGGGTTGTTGAACATGTCCTTGTAGTTTATATTAGAATCGCTTTTAGATTTAGGTAACCAAGCTTTCTTGTTATCCACGCCCACATTCCCTCATATATTCATATCTTATGACATATAGTTTCATTCTGCCTGAGCCATGAGTTACATTTTCACAAGGTTCTGGGGAAAAATGAGCGAGCAACAGAGAAATGCCACTTTTACAACCTTTCCACGCCAATGCTGTTCAAAATCTACAAACTTGAAAACCAGCCATAGTTTCCCAATGTTACTCAAGGAGTTATGGATAAGAGGTCAAAGGTCAACAAAACTATTATTGTGATTGTAGAGTTAACCAGGTGGTACATGAGTGACATTTTTTGAAGAACACTCAAACACAAGTTTTCTTTTCCCATACTGTGGGACGATGGGGAAATCATCCAATTTCAAACTGCCTCAACATGGCGGCCAAGCCGTAGGCCTGTGGCCGTCCCATAAGAATGTCTAAACTTCCTTTGGATATCCACAACATGTTATTTTAGTTTTGTTAGTGGATGTTGAACAATTTCTCTGGAGCCCCATAAGAGATTTTGGCTCCATTCATGTTTTTGGCCTGCTGTGATGTCATCATTTTGTGTGTGTTTGTGCTTTCTCACTCTTATGTTGGTTTGTCATGTTTATTTATTGAATATTGTAGTTTCTGTTTTTTTCTCCTGCATTTTGGGTTCTTCACAACCTATTGCTACCATTAACCTTTGGTCCAAAGTTTACATTTACAAATTAGATCCACAAATCCACACCACTAAAGAACATGTAGAATTTCACACTGTTGTGATTTTGTTTCTCGTCAAAAGAAGATACACTCCTCACATTGACTGCTTCTCATTTTAAAAGGCATCAGTGAATTACAGTGTGAAAGACGGGCAGATTCTGCATCTTCATCATCATCCCTTTTCTTTGTGGGAAAAAACAACAACTATTGCTTCTGCTGGTGGTGTTTTTTTTTTTTTTTTTGTCCTTTTGTTGCAGAGATGCTACAAAACATTTGATGAGGGTGTCATTTCACTGTCAAGGACTACACGCCTTTCTTTAGATGCTCTTCATCATTTGAAGATTTTTTTTCAAACTCCTTTTCACTGTTTGCATGTTCAAAGTGGAGCTTTTGATGTCGTTTTTTTTTTTTTTTTTTTTTAGTGTCACAGTTGCCGTTTCCTCACCGGCAGAAGTTTCTGTTTCCAACTCTTTTCTCCTGTGGGTGCGTTTGTGCTTCAATGTTCAAGACCTCTTTTCTGCAGATGCTTTAATGTTCATAGGGTAGACTGACTTTAGATGACCACAAAAGTATAGACTTGATCTGACTTTGGTTTTTTGTTTCGCCCTATTATGGATGAGTAAACAGTCAAGGCTGTAGCCACGCTTTTTTCCTTATGTTTGCTGGGATGAGCTACAGCAGAGCCCCTAATCCTGCAGGATTAAAGCAGTTTAAAAATTGTTTTAAATATTTCTGTGATGGGGCTGGAATGCACAAGAAAAAGGAATTGAAGATGACTCCTTTTTGACAGCTGCAAACATCTGTGAAGTTCACATTACTCCAATGTTTAGGAAGTTTAAGCCTCAGCCAAGACTGGCCTTATGGGTGGATACAGGCTCGACAAGTCCAGATTTAGGCTGAATCCGAATTGCTTCCCTACCCCTACATTTAGCCATGAAAGCAAAACAGAAAAAAAACGGTGTTTTTGGACATAACTACCGCTCGATGATGTCATCAACAGTTGCTGGTCATCTATGTTAGCGTGTAGCTATATTTCACTGGAAAAGAGCTTTTTGTGATCCCGCGAAGAATGGAACACGTCTTCATTACTTTCTCCTTTTCTTTCTTTTGGAATCATGAACTGTAGACATCAATAAGGACATTACCTGTCTCCAAGCAAAATTCTGATCAAGCTTTTACTTTGAAGTCACAGAGGTGATCACACTTATCGATGCTGATTTTATTGTGACCGGCTATCCTCTTGATTCCTGTCAAAACGGTTCAGGATGCTGCTTTTTCCCCTTCCTGTTGCATGTATTGTGGATAATCTTGCACTGTATGATGTCGGGTTGTGTTCTTTTGATTTTCCTGTTAAACACCTTCTGAAACCTTTTTGATGTTGGACTTACTTTAGTGCTGAAAGAGGCTGTTTTTCCGCTAGACTGTAGTTTCTCACACGGCGCTTTTGATCTGTGAATTTCCATTGATTTAGACCTGAAGTGTTCCGTTCCACAAGCTTTTGGGCTTGTTTCTTTTGCTGATTTCCAGTTTTATTTTTAGAGGTGTGCTCCTTTCAAGTTATGTCACATCCAGGCAGGTAAACATGTCAAGAAATGCTTGACCATTTTAGAATAGATGAATGAATCAAACACAAACGTTCTGGGAGTTTTTAAAAGTGGGTTGTCAGTCATTTTTACATAACTCAACATTTTTTCTTTTACACTGGGAATGCATAAATGTGTGGTCACGTCACAAAAGACACCGGCTCTTTAAGTAAACCTGAGCTCAGGATGATAACGGTGCTTTCTTATTTGGTAGTCACTGTGACCCTGCGATGGACTGAGTCCAGATTGTCGCCCACTTCTTTTTCTGTTCAAAGTATGACCCAAAGGATTGGAAATGAATAAGTAATGGATGTTTTTCTGTTTTGCTTGACAAGATCACAAACTTTTTGGTAATAAATATTGATGTGCATCTTTATAGAATAAATCTCAGCTGTGCACAACCATGAAAAAAGACATTTTTACACAGTGAAACTGTCTACTTTAGACTTTAAAGAGACTTTGAGGATTGGGTAATACTCTCACGGACATGTAACAAATGCTAGAAAAATACACTGTAAAAAATGTATATGTTTTTTCATTGTTATAAGTGACAACTCTGCTAAATAATTAGTAGAACTTGTCTTGTTAAGATTTCTAATCTAAGTTGTGTTGTTCAGCTCTTTTGGGACTAAATTTAATCTTGAAAATGGCTGTAAACGTTCTTATTCAGGTATAAGGGCCAGGTAATTGGACATAATATGTTCCAAAATATGCAAGTATTGGTCAAAAGAGGGTTTTATATCTTTAAAACAGATACTTTTACATGTGTACAGAAGTGCTTTAACCTTTCTGCCCAAAATATCCCTTTTTAAACTGCCAACTATTCTCATTTCTGGACCAATTCAACAGAAATACCCATTTTAAAATAACATTGCCATGTCAAATTATGAATTAAAAATGTTTCATTAGAGATAATACTTAAAATAAGATGTTTCCAAGATCAAACCACTAAACAATATATTCAGGATTTCTTGTATTAAACCTTAGTAGTTTGGGGCCTTTTTCAATGTTTTACTACTTTATAATTTGCACTAATAGATAACTTAATACTTTTTTATGGCATTGCTTGAGACCTATCTTGATGGTACAACCCCAGCTTCTATTTTTTACAGATAATTTTTATTATATTACACAATAGTTCAATAGTGGCAAATGTTGTTATTTTCTTACTGCAAAAATCCAAAAAAATGTAGATCAAACTTTTATTTGTTTTGTTCTATAGCAAAGATCTAAAGTGCAAAGAGAGACGAAAAATGTATAAATCCAAAAACAAAGTAAAGAACAGCTCATATATATCTATATCTATATCTAAGTCTGTATCTATATATCTATAGCTATATATATATATATATATATATATATATATATATATATATATATATATAGTTACATATATATAGCTACATATATATAGCTATATCTATAATCTATAATTCTATAATCTATAATATATATATAATTCTTGTTGTTTTAGATTTACAACTAAAATTTCATAGGTAATAAATGAATAAAAACGTAACTATCTCCAGGTTGGTGTCGTTGTTAACAACCCGTGTAATTTAATTTGCAAAGTGAGTGTAGAGACTCCTATAATTGGTTGAAAAAAAACAAGTACATATTGCTGAAAAGTTAGTAAGTTAGTTTGTCTTAGATCAAATGTAAGGATATTATTTAAACAGAAATTAGACAAAAGTACGTCTTGATATTTTGGGTTTTTGGAGTGTATGACTGGTATTGAAGCCCTTTTTCGACGATCATGCTACATGTCACATGTGATAAATACTAATTTTTATCAAACATTGTCCAAAATGCAGGTTCCAGTTCATGCAACAATTTCTGCTAGGAGGTAGATACTCGCATAGAGGCTGCTTTTACAGAATTTGGCTTGACTTGTGTATGTACACACAGCTGCGTAACATGCCCCCCCATTATCTGTGGGTAATTTTAGTATACTTTTGTGCAGCTATTAAAATGAACAGACGGCAAATTGGACTCATGGCTTTTATGTTACACTAAAAGTGCTGATAATCATAGTTTTTGAGTGTAAAAGACATCACAAAGAAATTAACACAAATTGGAATTTTCTTCTTCATTATGTTCATCAGAACTATAGCATCTTTAGGACACAGTCTGGTGTGTGTGTGTGGGGGGGGCTGCAGACAAACTCCTTTCTTCATGTAGAAGCAAAATACTTTCTTGTGCTATCACTCCTGAAATAACTGTCATTTCTTTAGAAATGTATTTTTTTTAATTCAAAAATATGACAGAAACATCTTTTGCTTTGCAGCATCCAGTACAGACAGACCATTCTGACTAATGCATGTGTACATTCTGACTTTGTCTCAGGCAGAGGAGACTCTAAAGCCAATCTTTATGTCTGTGTTCACAGCAAGACTTCTTTGAGAGGCTGTATGTCATGTATACCACCGGCTATGCTGTGTCCTTCAGCTCTCTGCTAGTAGCCATCATGATCATTGGATACTTCAGGTAAGACTTGTGCTCTGAGTCACAACACCAAGACATCCTGGAAATCAGCAGAACAAAGACAGACAAGAACTCTTACCAGCCGAATATCTGCAGAGGCTGCTGGCTTAAAGGAGCTAAACTAAAAATGACTCCCCTGTGGCGTCTGCTGTTGTTCCTCTGAGTTATTTCATGCTGTATGCCTACATTCTCAGACTCCACTCTGATTCCACTCTTGCTTTTGAAAATAGCAGATCTTTATAGATTTTGCAGCAGCTGGACAGAAATAAGTATTACTCTGATTTGTGTGTGTAATTCTTGATTTGTGAGTAACTTTAGGTTTGTGTGTGCGTAATTATTAACTTGTAACTCATGCAATACATTTTGTGCATAAGTAAAAAAATAAAAATGACAAAATTCAAAAAAATACTAAATACAATGTACACATGCACAACTTAACATAGTATTAATATAATATATAATGTATAATATGCATATGTATATAAAATGTAATGTAATGTAGGTTTATTAAATATATAAATGTATATGTTTTATTACTTTTAATATTAATATTTAATATTAATGTTAGTACAACTTACATATATATAACTTAAAGTTACAGCAGCTTGAAACTAACTACACGCTCAAATCTTTAAAAATTACACACAAATCGCTTGTTAAGCACACACAAAACCGCATTTACACACTAATCTCATGTGAGACTCTTTTCACCTCTCCCAGATTTGTGCATACGTGATGCGTTTAAATGCTGCTACAATGCTGGGTCATCAGAGTTTTCTTATCAGCTACTTTGAACTTAGATTGTGAATAATATCTGGTGAAACTTGACATTTTCTCACCTTCTTGAACACATGTGCTGGCAAACTTTTACCAAAAAAGTCTAAATTAGCATTTTTAAAACATTTGTCCCTTTAAAAATAAAAATATTTCCCAGAACTGAGCATTTCCTCTCCGCCCCCTCTTCCCCCCCAGGGGGCTTGGAGCTTGGAACAGGGTGTTACGTAGTGAAAGCTTCTGCATAGATGACAGAGGCTCTTCTGAGTTTGCTGAATGATCCTGCTCAGCATTTATTGAACAGAAAGCGGGACATAAACTTGTCGCTTCATCAAACAGTCCAAAAAAACCCCCAAAAAACTGTCAGTTACACTAAATAGGGTTCCTAAAAGTCACCTTCAAATCAAAACACTTGCAGTTTTTCGCAGTGAGGTAATTCTTTGCATTTTTAACAATATATTTCACTGAACCAATTGAATAATCCAAACAAATTTGAAATGTTGTCTTACATTTTCATTTAAACTGTAAATAAGTCACAACACAGAGAGCTTGTGGCCCATCCAGCTTATTTTCTGCGTTCCAAATCGGCTTTTTGCAAACCGCATTTGTTCCTCTGCTTCTGATTGACAACGATTTGAACACAAAAATGCAATTTAGAGCTCAATTTTCATTATAGGTTTTTCATCATCAGAAAAACGCCACAATCTTTAAGCAAACATTACAATTAATTGGCATGCGACATTGGACCAGTTATTTCAGCAAAGAAAAATAATTACCGACCGCCCACAAAAGCGCCTGCTTTAACACAAACATTCTCCTCATTCTCTTCTGTGCATGCTTAAATACTTAAACACCCTGAGACTGGTAATTACCTAAAGCATTATTAGGTGAGTGAACTGTGATAGTAAGGATTGTTTGCTTTGTGCTGACCAGTGTCACAGACACTTTTTACCAGACCAGAGCCACATTTATTATCCCTCCAATGCAACTCTTTTAGTTTGGAGAAAAATACTATTGGAAAAAGTTCAGATATTTGGACTCATGGCCAAATATTCACTGAGCATCAAAATCTTCGTCGTGCTGTCGCCAGACCACCGCACCCGGCGCTCAAATCCCTCTGTAGTACCTCTGATCACATCTATAAATTTGGACTTAACGCTGTAGTGCAGCTTTAGATGACGGACTTGTACTTCAACTCTCAATCTAAAGCTGGAAGCTTCTAATTGAAATGGCTTTAATTGATGTTCAGCAGTTCCTGCTTTCTGGGGACCAACTCATCTCTTCATTTCCTTCTCTCCGTATTTGCAGGATGTTGGTTAAATGGTTTTGAACTCAAAACTGATAGAACTTCAGCTTTAATAGAGATCTGCACACCTGGTGGTGATCAATACCTAAAGGGCTGATTTTCAGCAGCAGATGTCTGCCAATACTCTCTCAAACTGAACAGCTAGGAGGTAGGACTGAATAAAATCACTCTGAATTAAAAAGGAGGTAGTAGATTCATTCTTAAATAGTCTTACTAAATCTAGCTGGGTGATGAAGGTGGAAAAAAACTGGATTCTTCGTGAACCCAGAGTCCTGCTAAATGTTTGACACGTTTTCATGGATTCTGCACTGAGATTTAAAGCATCTCTTTTCAATATTTTTAAAATTCTGCACAAAACCGAATTGGAAATTTATAAACCAGAGATAAATATCATAAACCATATTTAAACCGTTTACAACAGGAATTTTCATGAGACGATTACAAATCTTTTTTTTTCTTAATATATATTTTCTTGAGTAAATATCTAAACTGAAGTGGATTTTCTAAAATGTTTTGAAGGACAAAGAGATGAGAAACTTTTTTTTAAAAACTGAGAACTTCCTTTGCTCGGCGGCGTCATCCAGGTCATGGTGATCAAACAAGCTCAATCAAAAGCAACCTCCTTGAAGCTTTCACCTTTCATCTGATTGAACGCTTTATTTGGAATCTTCTAGGACATTTAAGCCCCCTTTCCCCTCGCCTCTTCAGGGTCGTCCAGGATCACTGTGGTCCATATTTTAGCTGTTTTATTTTTACCATTGAAATATGTTTATACTTCTTTAAACTGTAATAGTCATTTCTGACACAGCCCCTGCGTGGTTTGCCTGACACATACACAGTTTCCTTCATTCTTTTCTTAATCTCTGTGTATCCAAAGGAAATGACCATCAAAGGCAGGGCTCTCAAACAAGACAATATTTTGGGGCCCCCACCTTAATATGAAAGTTTAGCCCCGGAGTTTTGTGTAAATGCCACTTTAAGTGACAAACTGTCGGCTACACACACATACACACTGCATGGAGAAATGGCATCAGCTGACTTAGAAGTGGCTCAAAAATATCTTGATAATCGTGGAGAATAATGATCATCCAGAGAAGGAGTTTATGACAGATGAAACCGGCAAATCCTGGAAGAAGATTCCTATTCTTGCCTCTGAAAATCTGGTAGATTTTGCAAATTTCAAAGAAAAGTCCACATGCAGACATCATTTTGAGGTAATATTGAGAAGAACACTTTATTTTTAATGACCCCATCAACTCAATATTAATCAAAAAAGCTTGCACAAAGGTGAGAGTTACATGAATTACTTTCTCATCTCTTTTAGAAGAACTGACAGAGTCCCAGGTTTTAGGCTGCAGAGGCTGTCCTGGTAAAAAATCACACAGTTCTGAATCTTTCTGAGTGCTTTATATAAATGTATGGTGAGATACAGTCAAAAATAGGGTTAAGGTTGTCATATTATTTTTTTTTGTCATGTTAGTTCACATTTACATGTATATGGTTAAAAATTTGGATTCTGGCGCTGGTTGACAGTATGAACAAAGCAAGACAGAAAAAAAACCCTCAGGATTGTGACTGCTGGGAGTCTGGATTGTAGAAACTGCATCACTCAGTTATAAATAGAAAAATGAGTGAAGTGAAGTCAATTGTTTGTTTATGGGCTTTGTGCACAGAGCTGTGTGACGTATTTCCGGAAATTCTTTTATTTCCGGTTGTAGCTAAGTGTAAGCTTCAACTTAGCAAATCTCCGTGTACTATTCTTGGTTTTGTCTTATTTTGGTTATTTTTTACATGGCCGATGTTATTCGCACGTATTTACGTGCGACCAGCAGAAAAAATGATGGAAATTCACGTTGGCCACATGTAATACATGCAGAAAAAATGTACATTGCTGCTTTGCCTGCACGTATTTTAGGTGCGTCCAAGGCTGGATTTTGTTGTTGGCTGTAAGTATTTAAAATTATACTTAAAGTTTCAGTAACTGTCCTTGTTGTTATGACTAACTTCATCAAAAATAGAAACAAAACTTACCATCAAGTTGACAAATGTGCTACAAAAATAAAACCAATAAACTTAACCTAATGCACATTAAAATGTACATATATGCTGTACATACACACTCGCTGGCCACTTTATTAGGTACACATTGCTGTTACCAGCCAGAGAACTGCCCTTATCTTTGGTCTTATAGATTCAACAAGGTACTGGAAACATTGCTCAGTTTGGTCCATATTGACATGACAGCATCACAAAGCTGCTGCAGATTTGTCGGCTGAACTTCCATGACGCTGATCTCCCCATCTGCTTGAAGGGTTGGAGGTTCTGTGCGTTCAGAGATGCTCTTCTGCAGTGGTTGTTTGAGTTCCTGACTGTTCCCTGGATCCAGTCTGGCCATTCTCCTCTGGCATCAACAAGTCTTTCCGCCCACAGAACTGCTGCTCACCGGATATTTTCTCTTTTTCTCCGTAAACCCTAGGGATGGTTGTGGGTGAAAATCCCAGTAGATCATCAATTTCTGAAAAACCAGCCCGTCTGACATCAACAACCATGACATATTCAAATTCACTGAAATCACGTTTCTTCCCATTCTGATGATCGCTTTGACCTAAAGACTGACACAGGAATGGTTTTTCATTCCTTTCCCCGCCAACTTCCATTCAAAATGGTCCCGCTCCTGTCTCGCTCCCTTGGTTTTGTCATTATAATTTAACTTTATTATTCAACTCTGATTTAATTTGATTACATATGACTTCCCCAGCAGCTCTCTGAACTCAAAAGAAGAGTCTTTCATCCTTATTCTTAACTGGATGTCATTTTTCTGTCATCAGACTTGCTATTGGTTGTAAATCTCTGCATCGCTGCCAGTGATACATAATTACAGCACTTTAGATTTCAGGGGGGGTAACTGTGACTAGGAATACTGGAGGCTTCTGGGTAATGTAGTTATTTTTCAATTGAGTTACATTAGCAGATAACTACAAAATGGCTCAGCCTTTAATTTTTTGTCGTCGTTCTTATTGGTAAGAATTTTATCCCAATCCCGGTCCTGAGATTAATGGCAGAGATGATTCTCATTCCATGGGAATTTTGTAGGAATCCCATGATTTGTGGGATTTCCAAAAAACGTCAGCTTGTAGTTTGAACTGTAGTGGATTCTCGACTATGTTAACTCGCCTAAATGCATTGAAATGCTGCCATGTGATTGGCTGATTAGAAAGTGGTTGTCACCAGCAGCTGGACAAGTGTACCTAATAAAGGGGTCAGTGAGTATTTACACACATACACGTTTACTAAAACATGTATAAATTTCACTTGTATCGACCAGTTATTTGATGTTTTAACAGTAACGACATTTTTTTACTAATTTAAGATTTTAATCAAACAATGTCAAAGTTTTGTTCCAAAAACAACAATTCTTTTATAAAGATCTGGTGGTTCCATGTGATGTCAAAGGAAAGAAAAAGTGCTGAAATCTGCTCTTCTCCTCCACCTTTTCCTTTTGTCTACATTATTTTCTGGTCTATTTCACAGGTAATTGGACTTTTAAATCAGCTATGAGCTGCTCCTCCATGTACACAGGAGGTGGGTTGCTATGGTAACTCATCATAACAAAAGAAAAAAAAACTTTTTATAATAAATCACGCATAATTTACTAGATTTGAATCAGAGTGAGACATCCTCTAAAATAGATGCATTTATCTGAAGAAACTCCGAAAAAAATACAAAAAAGGAATAAACAGCTGCTGCTTTAAAGTCGTTCTGTGATGCAGAATGCATGCTCATCCAGGGGAATGTTTTTAACTCTCAGAGGAAAAAAAATGTAATGCACTTTAATGTTTCACCACCATCTAATGTGCCACCATCTAAGCTGTGTTTGATGCTGCGAGGCTGAATGAGGATCCCTTCATCCAAAACCAGTTCTGACACGCAAATGTTTGATCATGACTGCGACTGTTTTAGTTTTTAAAATAACCTTCAATCTGTGGATCACCTGCTGTTGTTTAATTCATGTACAGGCTCTTCCCTCAATGACATTGATGATAAACTGCATATCCTCACGAGATTTGACCCTGAGATTTACCCTTTACTATATGGAATGCTGTGCTTGGCACTTTGTGATGGAAACATTTCCGTCAGAAATTGAGAAACTAAGAAAGAAAAAGTAAAAAATAAAAGTTCCTACAAATGGCAGCCTTCAAATCTAAACCTCCAAAAGTGAGTATCTTCCTCTCTCAGCACTCAGCAGAAGGATGGAAATCATTATTTGTGATTTTCAGGAAGCTTTGTTCTTTCAAATTCTCTAAAACTAGTACAGGCTCGAAAACAGTGTTGTTGCCGTACTCACTCGGCAGAGAATTGAAAGCCCCACTCCAATCATCTTTTGATCTATTTTCAAAGTGTTCCCAGTGGTCTTTTAATCGTGATAATGCCATTTTTAGCTAAAATCAAAAAACCTTTGTCGTTTTCTATAGGACATAGTTTCTGCAGGAGGCAGGAGTTCATTAGAAAGTGGGTGTGGAAATTGGCGCAGAGTAAGCCCGTTTAAAAGAACATAAAAGGAAAGTCAAAAAGGGAACAGAAAAGGAGAGGATGGCAAAGGAAGGGACAGAAAATGGGAATCTTTTTCTCCCTTTTTTTATTGACGGTACTTTATGGGGTACTGTTTTGTTCTATCCATTGACTGAGTGACCCCTCCCCCTCGGTGTTCCAGACAGGAAGTACTTGCTGGCGCCAAGAAGTCAAAATATCATAGACTTTTATTGAGTCATTCCTTGCCGTCCCATACGTCAGAATAAGCATTCTTGCTCGGATACCTTTTTTTTTTTACATGTTCTTGCTGGTTCATTTTTCAAATTATACTTTGTCTGTAGTCCAAGGTAATCAAGTTATAAAGTGGCCCCCACCTCCAATGCTCAAAAGGTTTGACAGACAACAAGCTCACTCCTGATTGGTGAGAGTGGTTGCCAAAGGTACATCAACTCATCGACTCTGCTTAATCAATGTGATGGCTTCAACATGGCCATGTCCACGTCACAAAAAAATAAAATAAAAACATGACTGAATTGACTTTATTTGGTTAGAGCTGGAAGTAAACCATTTTTTAAGGGTGACATCACACTCACTCGGTCCAGTTCTTTTGTGCAGTCAATGGTTCCACCGTCCAAGTATTTTCCTTCTTTATTGAAACCCAACAAAATAAAGAAAAGACAGAAGACCGTCATTTGTTTCTACTAGGAGGAGAGGGTAACAAATTAGCAAAAACAAAACATAATGATGTGGAGGATGATTTTTTTAGCTTATATCTGAAAATCTTCCATCAAATTTTGTCAGTAAAATACGTTTTTTTAACAGTATTTCCAAACTGCAGCCAAAAACGGAAGAGCAGCTGTTGGCTTTAGTACAGAACGTCAGCGGCAGCTCCAAAACACTTCTCAGCTCTTACAAAGTGCGAGTTATTCAGTATGTAAAGATGCCAGCTTCCATAATAGGGTTCTGCGAGGTGAGAGAATGTGTCAGCGTCTTGTACACTGCTCGTAAGTGTGGCTTACAATCTCCTGACAGCCTTTTACCCACTTGTTTACTGCGTGCTGTATAATCTGGTGCCACCTCTCGGTCTGATGGTGCTCATTAAGCCCAAGCTTTTCTGCTTGCGGCTTCTGCTGCATCAACGTTTTCTTCCAACTGACCGCAGGGGTATCATCTCTGTGATTTCCATTCACCTGCTGAGCATCACCTCCACCGTCTGTAGATCTGCACTTACATTGTGCACGCTAAAGCACAGCATGTCTTCTCAGCATCTATGCCTGCCCAGAGTTTTAGAGAAAACACAACCCCCAAATTCAAAAGTTTTACTTTTTAAAGACGTACTCTGATGAAAATTTGGTGGTTTAACATGTACTTGTAGCATTTTTCTGATGATGGAGGACATGTATGAAGAGCATTAAGCCTGAATTTACATTTCTAAGTATTTCTTAAACCAATTTGTTGTGAATCAGGAGCAGACAGAAAAAGATGCTGGAAAAAGCTTGTTTTTGTGACGTAGAATCTTTAACGGAAAGACACAAGCTTCCTGCTCCGCTCCATTACGATGCATCCACTTGCAGACACATAGATCCATGTACATCTTGGTTTTCCACGTCTAAGCTGGCTGTAAACTGTTCAGCTGGACAGTTCCAATGTTGCTCGCCATTTTTGTTGAACCATTAATGTCAAGTGAGTGGTGTGAGAGGCTGTAAGCTAGCAGGAAAGAATGTTAACAAAGGGATAATGGGGAATGGGGTCAGGCTTACTCTGTGCCTACAGTCCCAGCCACAACTCAGAAAGCTTAAGAGGATTCTGAGATATTTTTTTTTGAAGCACAAATTTGAAACTGACAGGTTTTCTCTCCAGGCGCCTTCACTGCACGAGGAACTACATCCACATGCACCTGTTTGTGTCCTTCATGCTACGGGCGGTCAGCATCTTTGTGAAGGACAAAGTAGTCTACTCCAGCGCTGGATTGCAGGACTTCGACTCAGTGCTGCTGGACAACCTAAAAACAGTCAGCATAGCTTCAGTTGACAAGTCTCACTACGTAAGTACCGTATCCTTTCAGTCAAACTTCTTCATTTATAGAAGAAGTGAATCCTCAGGTTTTACTTTAAATTTGAGAATAATTTAAATGTTTCACACTCAAGACAGCTTTAGCCAAATTTGCATTGTTTTATTTGAATCTGCTGCTGGACTTTCCTTTCAAATGCCTCTGTGTCTGACTCTGCTGTGTGGATACAGCCAGAGGTTTAATCTGTAAGGAGGATCCCTCAGTGAGGTTGAGTTCAAAAATGGATGCTGTCGTAGGCGGCGAAAAACATTAGCATGAGCTGTAGCAGATGAAATTCTTTCATAAAGAAGGGTAATCACTAAATAAGGATCAATAACAGACACTATCCATCCATTTTCCAGACCTGCTGAATCTCTTTAAGGGCAACAAGGTTGCTGGAGCCTATCCCACCTACTGTTGGGCAAAGATGGGGATCACCCTGGACGGGTTGCCAGTCTGTCACACAGCCACACCCATATTCACACTTTTGGACTTTTTTGAGTCACCATTTATCATTTATCTCTGTTTAAAACTCAACTGTATGTCTTGGGATGCGGTAACGAAAAGTGTCACATCATCAATTTTTTCTGGAGTTGGTGCCGGCGTAGTTTTGTGGCAACAATGCTGACACAGCATGCTCTAATTTGTTTCAAAGTGGCTTAAAAAGACTGGTACCTCTCCCTCTGTTCTCACTGATTTTCCCGCTCCAATGCGAAAGGGAGGGGCTCTTCATGCTCCCTCACTCAGACACACCTGACGAGTAACACCAGACGCACGGCAGAGAGACCACGAGCAAAAAGGTCCACAATGTGGCTGCATTTTTCCAAAGTAAATGCAGACAGCGCGCAGTTTCCAATGTGATAAAAGGAAAAACATCAGTAACCTGCCCAAACACCACACTAAAATCTACCAGATTCTAGGGGACTGGTGCACAGCATTTGACCATCCAAATGAGACGTCATGCGTTGCTGTTGTTTCAACAGGTGTGTTTGCTAGCAGTACACATGTAGAGCATGTAACTAAAGCAGAAGGGAAATAAAAATATAAAATCTATTAGGACATGCATAGTGTTGTGAATCCAGCCAGGATCCATACTCTGAGGTGAAACGTAAGGAATGTGGTTCAAATCAGCCATTTTACAGATTAAGAGCACAAATTATTTTTTATTTTCAAAGACTTTTGCAAAAATCTTTTGTTTTTATTTTCACAAATTTTGATATTTTAAATGAAACTGATCTTCACGCTACGGATGTCAGATCAGATTTGAAAATGTTTTGACCCGTCACATGAAAAGGGTTTATTATTTGGCCTTCTACAATCACGCAGACAGAACCAGACAGCAATCATGAAAGCTGAAGAAGTCAAGATGACCCCGACTTCTATATAACAGGCTTGATTCACAAATAAAACAGCAAAACAAAAAAACAACTTTCTAAGAAAGACATGCTTTGAACATATTCCTTTTTGTGCTGCTTTATTACTGTTAGAAAGTTTGATTCTGGTCTTGCAGAGAATTTTCCTGAGCAGAATGTTTTTGTTAAATCAGCTCTCAGGGTTGAAGAGCCGCACAGAGACTGTCGTGCTTATTATTTTATTCTGTTTCTTTGATTTACTGGCTCTAATGCTGCTGCTCCAATAGATGACAGCAAAGACAAATGCTCCCCTCTTCAAGAATGCCTTTAGGTTTTTGTCTTTCAGCATCTGTTGTAGGAAGTTCAGCATGTGCTGATTGCTGTACTAAAGTTCTTGTTTTTGGGGAACTTTTTTAAATATTACAATTTCATACATTTTAGATAAAACCTTTGGTTTTCTCATTTGACTTATAGGGTTTTTTGAAATTGTAATTTAATTTCTGTAAGCTGTTGGTGAATTATAATACTTTTATTGTCTCATTATCATCAATAACAGGCTGCCCATCTGCAATTTAAATGCAATCAGTGGATTTTAAATAGAAATATTACAACTTCAAATGTCCTGCATGAACATCTTTGATTGCTGCAATGTTTAGATGGCATAAATGTAAGATGTTTAGATAAATAAAGCAGGAAATATTGAATGAAAGTAATAACTAAATAAGTGAAATAATGATTTCCTTTAACGGCTACTCACACTAGTGCTGCTGGTTAGAGTGATGACTCCCAACTAAAATCTCTTCTTTGGATTTAGATAAACACTTTTTGCTCAGACATCTTCTGCAAAGGCTGCTGGGATTTGATCAGGTTGATGACAAGTTGAAAAGTAACAAGAATCCACTGTGATTTTCTGACGTGACCTGCATCCGTGAATGAAGAACACTGAACTTAACACATCACTTTCAAATGTTTGATAACATTGTGTGAATCTGTAGCGTCTGCAGAACCTCAAGGCAATTAAAAAAAAGGGTGTCATTTACCAATTTTTATTTGAGGTTTTAAGCGTAATTATTACTTACCAAAAAAAAATCCCTGTTTCTTATTTCTCAAAAATGGATTCAGTTGATTATAGCAACTCTTGAACCTTTTTTATCATCAGCTGAGAACATCTTTAAGGATGTAACAGAAAACAAGATTAAAAAAAAAAATTTAAAAAGTCCCACCATAAACTGCTCCAGTTTAAATATTCATGTTTAAAAATTCTTTTTTTAAACAAACTGACAGTGTTGCACAAGGTAAGAACAATAAAGCAAAAATGATTGACCAAAAAAAAAACATGCGTTCCCTCAACAAAATCACAGTTCCTGTTTTGTGATCTCGCTTTCTTTATTCAATGCAATCTCCTCTGTGTCCCCTGTACAGAATGTGTTAGGTTTGCCAAATCTACATTCATTTTGATCATGAGCAGATTCTGTAATACTTGCCTTTTTCTTCTCCAAAGGTTTTTTAAACAGGTTAAAATGTTCATGTCTTTGTGATAAAGTAGTATGACTTGATGTGCGTAGTGAGGGGTTTTACAGCCTTAATCCTCACAGGTTAGTTCTAAAAGCAACTCCTGCGATAAATACTGTAGATAAAAGTAAAATGTCAGGAATTAAAGATACGATTTTAAGTATAACTGGGTTTGATTGTGGTGCAGTGGTTTGCACTCTAACCACAGGGTTGAAATTCCAGCTGGGTCCTTCCTGCGTGGAGTTTGCATGTTTATCCCATGCAGGTGTTAAGGTGTTGCCTCCCACAGTCCAAAAGGATGCTTCTTAGGTTAACTAAGATTCTAAATGACGTCTTGGTGTTTGTGGTTGTTTGTCTGTTACCCTACAATGGAATGGCAAATGTTCCAGAAGCTGGATCAGTTCCACCACCTGTGACCCCAAACAGGAACCAGGAGGATTAGAAAATGTGTGGATCTGAACTAAAAGCCAATGAATAGTGATGGGTCTACAGCTGAGGTTTAAATGATTGACTTTCTGTACAGCTCTGACCTGTTGAGCCAACTTATTCCACCGTTTTAGTGACACACTTGAGGCTGTGTCACTTATTAAATGTACACGCTTGATGTTTAGTACAACTCTGCCCTTCCATTTTCTTTTGCTCATCCGTTACCGGGTCTTGTGTAGCAGTCTAAGCAAACATTCTAGTTACTCTGGGAGAAACCTGAGGCGTTCCCAGGCCAGTTGACAGATATAATCCAGCCTGTTCTGGGTCTTTTCTGGGGACTCCGATTAGTGGGACATGCCCGCTCACCTCCCCAAAGAGACATCCCAAGCCACTTCAACTGGCTCCTCTCAGCGTGGACCGTGCAAACTTTTTTTGTGAAAATTCACAAGGACCTAAGACAATTCTAGATGATAATCACACAAACTTTTACAATTTCCACTGACATAAATAACAGAACACATATACACACGTGGACAAAATTGTTGGTACCCCTCAGTTAAAGAAGGAAAAACCCACAAATCTCACTGAAATCACTTGAAACTTACAAAAGTAACAATAAATAAAAATGTATTGAAAATTAAATAATCAAAATCAGCCATCACTTTTGAATTGCTGATTAACATAATTATTTAAAGAAAACAAACTAGTGAAACAGGCCTGGACAAAAATGATGGTACCTCTATAAAAGATTGAAAACTATTTGACCAGACTGACATGATTAACTCAGGTGTGTCCTTTAATTGACATCACAGGTGTTACCAAACTCATAATCAGTCAGTCTGCCTATTTAAAGGGAGACAAGTAGTCACTCTGCTGTTTGGTGAAAAGGTGTGTACCACACTGAACATGGACAACAGAAAGCCAAGGAGAGAATTGTCCCAGGACATCCGAAAAAAAATTATAAATAAACATCTTAAAAGTAAAGGCTATAAGACCATCTCTAAACAGCTTGAACTTCCTGTGACAACAGTGGCTCATATTATTCAGAAGTTCAAGACCCACGGGACAGTAGCCAACCTCTCTGGACGTGGCCGCAAGAGGAAAATGGATGACAAATTGAAGAGACGGATCGTTGGAATTGTATCCAAAGAGCCCAGAACAACCTCCAAACAAATTAAAGGTGAACTCCAAGGCCAAGGTACATCAGTGTCAGATCGCACCATTCATCGTTGTTTGAGCCAAAGTGGACTTCATGGGAGACGACCAAGGAGGACACCACTGCTGAAAAACAATCCTAAAAAAGCCAGACTGGAATTTGCAAAAATGCATGTTGACAAGCCCCAAAGCTTCTGGGAGAATGTCCTTTGGACAGATGAGACCAAACTGGAGCTTTTTGGTAAGGCACATCAACTATGTTCATAGACTCAAAAACCAAGCATACGAAGAAAAGAACACTGTCCCTACGGTGAAACATGGAGGAGGCTCAGTCATGTTTTGGGGCTGCTTTGCTGCATCTGGCACAGGGTGTCTTGAATGTGTGCAAAGTACAATGAAATCTGTAGACTATCAAGGCATTCTGGAGAGAAATGTGCTGCCTTGTGTCAGAAAGCTTGGTCTCAGTCGCAGGTCATGGGTCTTCCAACAGGACAACGATCCAAAACACACAGCCAAAAACACCCAAGAATGGCTGAGAGAAAAGCGTTGGACTATTCTAAAGTGGCCTTCCATGAGCCCAGATCTGAATCCCATTGAACATCTGTGGAAGGAGCTGAAACATGCCATTTGTGTCAAGGTTGACGTGCGGACACAAATGCAGACGGACTCGAAATAAAGAAGAAATAGATTTAATGACTCGAGAGAGGAACATTAAATCAGAGCAAACAAAACCACCCGACAACCCGTGCAAGGGAGACGAGGGTATATAACGAAAAGAGAGGATGTCCAAATGGAAAACAGGTGTGCAAGGGGGGAGGGGACATCTGAGGGAGGAATGTCAAGTGACCTGGGACAAACGGAAGACACAGGAAGTAACAACAAAATAAAACCGGAAATGACTGTAACTGAACTAATAAATCGACCTGGTTCCAAAAACCCTACAGTACCCCCCCTCAAGGTGCGCCGCCTGGCGCAGAAGGGGGCTGGTTCCGGCGCCGCCGATTAAAGTCTCTGATGAGATCAGGATCCAGGATGCGAGAAGCGGGTTCCCAGGAACGTTCCTCAGGTCCGTACCCCTGCCAGTCCACCAGGTATTGAAGACCACGACCCCGTCGCCGAACGTCCAACAGGCGACGGACGGTGTAGGCCGGTTGGCCATCAATGATGCGAGGAGGAGGTGGCGGAGGGGACGGCGGTTGAAGGGCACTCGTGACGTGAGGCTTAATCTGCGAGACATGGAAGACCGGGTGGATGCGCAAGGTCCTGGGCAGGCGTAGCCTAACTGCCACAGGATTGATGACCTTGACGATCTCAAATGGTCCAATGAACCTGGGAGACAGCTTCTTGGACTCCGTCCGAAGCTTGATGTTAGCGGTAGAGAGCATGACGAACTGGCCCGGTCGATACTCAGGAGCTGGAGTTCGCCGGCGATCCGCCAGTCTCTTGTTGGTCTCCCTGGAACGCAACAAGGCTGCCCGAGTCTCCCGCCATATGCGCCGACAGCGACGATAGAGATGCTGCACCGATGGAACCGCCACCTCCGTTTCCTGCTCGGGGAACAGCGGGGGTTGGTACCCCAGGGAACACTCGAAAGGGGACATACCCGAGGCAGATGAGGTGAGGGAGTTGTGTGCATATTCCACCCACGGCAACAGCGTGCTCCAGGAGGCCTGGTGTCGGGAACATACACACCGGAGCGCAGCCTCCAGGTCCTGGTTGGTCCGCTCCGCCTGCCCGTTAGACTGTGGGTGGAAACCAGAGGAGAGACTGGCAGTGGCCCCGAATGCCCCACAGAACGCCTTCCAGACTTGCGAGATGAACTGAGGTCCTCGATCAGAAACCATATCTGCAGGAATGCCGTGTAATTTGAATACGTGTTCTATTACCAGTTTTGCCGTCTCTGCCGCTGAAGGGAGTTTAGGCAAGGCCACAAAGTGGGCGGCCTTGGAGAACCGATCCACTATGGTCAGGATGACGGTCTTTCCAGCGGAGGACGGCAGGCCGGTCACAAAGTCCAAAGCAATGTGTGACCAAGGCCGACCCGGGATGGAGAGTGGGTGTAATAGTCCAGCAGGAGATTGTGTGCTCGCCTTGTTCTGAGCACACACCAGACAACCAGAAACAAAGTCCCGGACGTCCTTGGTCACGCTGGGCCACCAGAACCGACGACGCAGAAAGGATTCTGTTCTGCGGATCCCGGGGTGACAGGTGAGACGGGTGGCATGGGCCCACTGGAGAACTCGAGACCTGAGAGAGCTGGGTACAAACAGTTTATTGGGAGGACCACCCCCCGGATCTGGTTCCTGAGTCTGAGCGGACCTAATGTCTCTTTCCAATTGCCAGGAAAGGGCGCCCAGCACACATGAGGGGGGAGAATACAGGCCGGTTGACTATCCTGGGAAACCGGTTCCTGCTGACGGGATAGGGCGTCCGGTTTAACATTCTTAGAACCAGGTCGATAAGTAACCATAAAACAGAAACGGTTGAAAAACAAAGACCATCGAGCCTGTCTGGCATTAAGCCGTTTAGCAGTCCGTAGGTAGGACAGATTCTTATGATCTGTCCAGACCAAAAACGGCACTGTGGACCCCTCTAACCAATGCCTCCATTCCTCGAGTGCTAGCTTGATAGCCAGCAGCTCCTTATCCCCCACATCATAGTTGCGTTCGGCTGGAGAAAGCCGACGAGAGAAGTAAGCACAAGGACGCATCTTGCTATCCGAAGCCCCCCGTTGGGACAGGACTGCACCCACTCCTGTGTCCGAGGCATCTACCTCCACAACAAATTGTCTGGACGGGTCTGGTTGAGCCAAAACAGGGGCAGAGGTGAAAAGATGTTTAAGCTTCTTAAAAGCTGCCTCTGCCTCCTCAGTCCAGAAAAAAGGGGAAGAGGATGAGGTGAGAGCTGTGAGCGGCGCGGCCACCGAACTGTAACCCCGGATGAAGCGACGGAGGAAGTTGGCAAACCCCAGGAAACGTTGTAACTGTTTCCTGTTAGAAGGGGTAGGCCACTCCACCACCGCTTTCACCTTAGCCGGATCGGGTTTCACCTCACCCTCAGAAATAACAAACCCCAGGAAAGAAACAGACGGAGAGTGGAACTCACACTTCTCCGCCTTAACAAAAAGTTTGTTTTCAAGTAATCGCTGGAGAACCAGACGAACATGCCGCCTATGTTCGCTGGCAGTCCTGGAAAAGATCAGAATGTCATCCAAGTACACAAACACAAAACGATGAATAAAGTCTCTTAATACGTCATTGATCATTGCCTGGAACACAGCAGGAGCATTACAGAGACCAAAAGGCATGACCAGATACTCGAAATGTCCCAAAGGGGTGGTGAAGGCGGTCTTCCATTCGTCTCCAGCCCTCATCCGCACGAGATGGTAAGCATTGCGGAGATCCAACTTGGAATAAATCCGAGCCTCCTGCAATGCCTCAAAAGCAGAGTTCATCAATGGAAGGGGGTAGCTGTTCTTGACCGTGATCTCATTCAGCCCCCGATAGTCTATACACGGTCGGAGCGACCCGTCCTTCTTTCCCACAAAAAAGAAACCAGATCCCACTGGTGATGACGAAGGTCTGATAATCCCAGAATTCAATGATTCAGCGATGTATTTCTCCATGACCTCTCTCTCGGGCTTAGACAGGCTATACAACCTGCTCTTAGGTAACGTAGCGCCAGGTTGTAATTCAATAGCACAGTCATAAGGTCGGTGGGGGGGTAGAGAGAGAGCTCGTGATTTGGAGAATACCTCAGCTAAATCATGATATTCCGGTGGGATTCCGGATAGATCAGGTGAGGGCGGCTGCCCAACCGGGGTAGCGGGGTCTTCCCCAGGAGGCCGAGCTGAGCGTAGACAAGAATTGTGGCATTTCTCACTCCAGCCGGAGATACGACTGGAGGACCAATCAATGACGGGGTTGTGTGCCAGAAGCCAAGGGTACCCCAGAACCAATGGGTTCTGCGCAGAGGAAAAAATGAAAAACCTGGTGGATTCATGATGGTTGCCAGAGATAATCAAATGAACTGGTTTGGTTATGTGGGAAATGGTGGCTACCTCTTGGCCGTTTAGGGAGATTACTTGTAACGGCCGAGGTAGTGGCTCATAAGCAAGCCCGACTTGCTTAGCTAGCTCGGCATCCATGAGGTTCTGCTCTGCTCCTGAATCAATTAAAGCTTCAATAGATCTCCCCTTACCCTGAAACACAACCTGTATCTTGAGTAAACAGGCAGTAGGACCCTTATTAGTGAGCGCCAAATCGCCGCTCGTCAGCGCGCCCACTCTTACTGACGAGCAGAGGAGTTTGGGCACTCCCTGCAGAAATGACCCCGCTTACCACAGTAAAGGCACTCACCTGAGACCATTCGTCGCTGTCGCTCGTAAGCAGTCAGTTTACCCCGGCCAAGATGCATAGGTTCCTCAAGAATAGGTGGCGGGGTTTCTGTGGGAGAAACAGCAAAATCAGGTGAGTCCGAGTTCCTGCGTCCAACAGAACTGTGTTGGAAGCGGGGTGTAGATCTGCTATGTTCCAGTTTGTGATCCTGAAGTCTGTTATCGATCCGGATGACCATGGCGATAAGAGGTTCCAAGGAGGAAGGCAGCTCTAGGGCGATTAGTCTGTCCTTTAACTCCTCGGAAAGTCCCTCCACGAATGCGTCCATGAGCGCAGTGGTGTCCCAACCACTAGTGGAGGCCAGGGTGCGGAACTCGATAGCATAGTCAGCTGCCCTTCTGCCCCGTTGCCGAAGTTGCATAAGGGCTCGAGCTGCCTCTCGGCCCGGTTTGGTATGCTGGAACACCTGCTGAAAAGCCTCCAGGAATGCCGCGAGAGACGCGCAGGTCGGTGCTCCACGCTGCCACTCAGCCGTCGCCCATGCGCCTGCTCTCCCGGTGAGGTGAGAGATGATGAAGGCCACCTTAGCTTGGTCCGAAGGATAGTGAGGCGCCTGCAGTTGGAAGTGGAGCTCACACTGGGTGATAAAAGCCCGACAGTCCCCAGAATCTCCCGAAAAACGTTCTGGTCGGGCTAATTGCGCGGTTGGAGCGACCGGAACACTCTCCCAGGTCCCCTGGATCGGTGTGGGAGGCGATGGGCGTGCCGCGGGAAAAACCGGCGGATGTTGAAAACGCTCCGTCAGTTGTTCAAAGCGTTCTCCCAGTGCGGCGAATTGCCGTTCGTGACGGCTCGACATCTCGAGTAATCCTTGTCTCAAGCATGACATCTGCTCCTCCTGTTGGCGGAGTAATGCCCGTAACGTCTCCGCGTCTGCTGCGTCCATTATACTGGTCGGGTGGTAATGTCAAGGTTGACGTGCGGACACAAATGCAGACGGACTCGAAATAAAGAAGAAATAGATTTAATGACTCGAGAGAGGAACATTAAATCAGAGCAAACAAAACCACCCGACAACCCGTGCAAGGGAGACGAGGGTATATAACGAAAAGAGAGGATGTCCAAATGGAAAACAGGTGTGCAAGGGGGGAGGGGACATCTGAGGGAGGAATGTCAAGTGACCTGGGACAAACGGAAGACACAGGAAGTAACAACAAAATAAAACCGGAAATGACTGTAACTGAACTAATAAATCGACCTGGTTCCAAAAACCCTACAATTTGGAGAAGACACCCATCAAACCTGAGACAACTGGAGCAGTTTGCTCATGAGGAGTGGGCCAAAATACCTGTTGACAGCTGCAGAACGCTCATTGACAAATACAGAAATCGCTTCATTGCAGGGATTGCCTCAAAAGGTTGTGCAACAAAATATTAAGTTATGGGTACCATCATTTTTGTCCAGGCCTGTTTCATTAGTTTGTTTTTTTTAAATAATAATCAGCAATTCAAAAGTGATGGCTGATTTTGATTATTTAATTTTCAATACATTTTTATTTATTGTTACTTTTGTAAGTTTCAAGGGATTTCAGTGAGAATTGTGGGTTTTTCCTTCTTTAACTGAGGGGTACCAACAATTTTGTCCACGTGTGTATTTAACTGTTAGAAAAGAAACTGGGAGAAAAAGATGTGGCGAGAGCTGTTATGTATAAAAAGCATCAAGTTCCCAGAGAGGTAATTCATGTTTTTAAGATGCCATAAGGAGGAAAGGCTGGATGCAAGTTACTTTGGATGGTTCACCAATCCATCTCAGAGACGAACAATGAAGCAGACAAACACTCTTTAAGACAATTTAGTGTCAGAGGTCAGTTTCGCATTCACAGCAGAAGTTTTGAAGGAAGCCTGGATGCATACCGAGCTGTAAACAAGACTCAAAAGGGAACCACTTAAGGAAATGTCATAGCAGCTTTTCCAGCTTTTAATGTGAAGCTAATGCTTCTCAGTACACATTTAAGATGCTAATTAATCTGATGTTGAAATGAGCCACTGAATACCACATGCAGCAGAAGGTGACGGTGTAACTTTTCTGTCCACAGATCGGCTGCAAGATGACGGTGGTGCTCTTCATCTATTTTCTTGCCACCAACTATTACTGGATCCTGGTGGAAGGTCTCTACTTGCACAGCCTGATTTTCATGGCCTTTCGGTCAGACTCTAAATACCTCTGGGGCTTCATATTTATTGGATGGGGTAAGTTTAATGAAACAGTGAAGAAAACACACAATTTCATGCTTTTAAGGTTACAATTCAGATCAAATGTGACCTGTTCTAACAAGGCAGAGTTGGGAATTCCTACTCCGTTTGTAGTTAAATTGAGTCACACTTGGTGTTTTAAAGCTGATTGTTTCCAAGTTCCAACAATAACTAAAGGGATGCTCATTAATGGATGACATGCGAGTGTGTTTGCCTTTCTGAATTTCCCCCATTAAGAACATAAAATATCCTCTCATCCTACTTCTAGAAAAAGATTATTATTCCACCAAAGTTTTCTATGGGAGAAAACTGTGAGGGGATGGATACTGAAATTTGGCCAAGTTGGTACCAGTAACCGTGTATGTGATATACAAAAGGAATTATTTGAAACCAGGATTCTGCTGCTTCGTTTCAGACATGTCAATCACTTTTATTCTATTCAGTTTTGCTGTATGATTTTTAGCCAATCGTTTTACCTTTACAGCAATGGTGGGCGGGCTCATAGAAGAATGAATGAGGCTGTTAGAGTTGGCGGAACTTCAGTTAAAATGCCAAAGGCAAAGTGAGTGAAAGTTTGGCTGTACTTATAAGAGTTGCACTCCAGTGACCTGATGGGTAAGAGTGACCTACGATGCTCTGAAAAAAGCAGTTGTCATGGCAACACAGATGGGGCGCTGCAGTGTAGGCTGTCAGAAAGAATGAAAAAAAGCATCTTAGGCTCATTCAGGCACTCTCCTTCACCCTTTCGTCACACAAAAAATGTTCTTGGGGGAAAAAAATTGCATGTTTTTTCATTTTTGAAGCACTGGTTTTAGCACCATTTAGGCACCAGAACCATTGCAATAGTACTGCTTTGGCACCAGATGAAATCCAAACGATACCCATCCTAACAGAAGGTAAAGGTGGGTTTTGAAGTTCAACTCCACAGCCAATGTATGTTTTCCTCTCTGCAAGAAGAGAGTAAAAAATATTTCATAAACATTCTAAACCCTACAAACCAAAGTTTGAGCAATAGATCTTAAAGTAACGCCATTGCCATCATGAATCCTCATAAGCATTGTCTTCATTGGTAGAGAGTGGGTCTGATCAGTGGACAGGTGCAAAGTAGCCTCTTCAAACGGTTGGAAGTTGATGGTTTCATTTAGGAGGTCTGGATCTATACAGACATAATTGAGCTCATTTCACTGAATGTGGCTCTTATGAAACTTCTCAGAGTCCAGGTCATCTGGCAAAGACTGGAGGATTGCATTTCACCTGGTCTCTGCTGCTCGCTTCAGGGATTTGGCAAGTCCCATTTATAATGTCAAAATCACAGAAAGAAAGTGGACAGAAGAAAACAAGATGCATTAAAGTAAGCTTAATTTTTAAAAATTTGCCATGCGTCTCGTACAAAAAAAAAAAAGAGGCAATCCTCACCATTTCTGTTTAAATTCTCTGTCCAAAGTCTGTTACAGCAATTTCTAAGTACCACACTGGAGACAATATTTATTTCATAAACGTAAAATTACACAATCATAGTAATCAGAAATGATAAAAATACGTAAAGATTTAGGTAAGCAAGAAATTCATTGCATAGTTTTGAAGGGGTGTTTACCTTGAAATTCAAAAAAATGCTTTTTGTTTTCCCATTTAAGAAACAAAATCTAAATTTATGGAAAGGTGTTTCAAGAATTGACTTTATATGTGAACTGGACTGAATGCTTACAGAAAATGACTTACTTCCAGTTCCAACGAATGAAGTCGATTCAGGGGCCATTTTTTGCTGTACGTTTGTCATCAAATTGTGTGTAAGCAGTCATTGGACAAAGTTGATCTGAGTCAACGTTTCTATGGCAACCACTCTCACCAATCAAGAGTGAGCTCACTGGAAACGGACACCTACCATTTGGAAACAGGCTCAGGAGAATCTGTCAAACTCTGAACTTTTGACGTGAGACCACCTGCTTTCATTGAGGGATCTGATTGGTCAGTGCATAACTTTGGAGGGGTCACTTATTCCAGTTCTCTTATACAGTCAATGGTTTCAACAAACTAGACAAGAAAGAAGTTTGCTGCTTCTTGAAGGCTCCTTAATGTGAAGATGAGCAAATGTTTGACTGATCACTGGTTAGAAGGTATCCAGAAAAGCTTAGTCTTGTTGCAACCATAGCAGACCAAATGGAAATCTCTTAGTTGCAAATATTGACCACTTGGGGACAGTATTGCCTGATCAAGACGAAAAAAATAAATAAAACGAGGAAGAAAACTGACTACTGTGATTATTACAAAAGAAAGTGACAGGAACTCAACAGTATCACTCTGTGGAGAAGCCCAAATAAGTGACCTGGGTCTAGGTTTGACAAAAAGCGTGGTGGTAAAAGTGCGTTCTGTTGTCAGATAAATCCTGTTTTGGCTTGTTTTTAGAATGCAAGAACAACAAGCTTGTTCTGTACACCATCCAGGCTGTTCCCAGCCTCACATCAAATGCCAGAATCTGTGATGGTTTGCTGTCTATCAGTGCCAACAGCGAGAGATTTGGGAGATGGCGAGCTTTGTGAACGTGTCAGACCTCACACTGTGTCTGGCTAACAATGATGCAGCTTCAGGACAAAGACTGTGTGTAGATGAGTGAACTTGTGCCCCGAAGACAACATTCATATTCAAACAGTGGCATTTGTTACAGTTTGAATTCAGTAATGTTATACAATGATTTTCTTTAGAATCTTTGGTTTAAAATTGAGCAAAATGCAGAAATGGGGGCATCCTTATTCCTTTCTTGGCAGTTTGTGTGACAGTGGCGTCACCTTGCAGTACCACACAGCTGATCAAAGGAAAAAATAAAAAGATGTGTTCTGATGCCTTCAAATAATAACTTTCTTTCCAAGAGGTGTCCAGACAGGTATAAATCCAATGGTGTATGCTCCATTCACAGAATGAAACGACATCCCTTCAACATTTATTAACGGAGCTCTAAGAGATTTGCTGTTTTTATTTTTTTTCGTTTTGTAAATTGTCAAACGTTTCCTAATCTTTCTGGAATCCAGAGAAATGTATTCTTTTAGCAAAAAAATTGTATGTTTGTCACCTTGACAGTTTGAAACGAACTAGAGACGAGGAAAAAGGTATCAAACAAAACCAGCAGAAACTACAGGTGACAAGAGTGCATGATTTCAATGTACCTTTTTATTTAGTTATTTGGACATTCTAGGAAAAAATAAGAAACAAAAAAATGTCTGGTTGAATAGATGAAACACTACAATTCCTTCTTTATAAAATCAAAATAACTTCATCTTTTTCATCAATGAGATCATGGCTTTATGAGCTGCCAACCTCCTTTTCATGGTGCTTTTTTGTGAAGCAGATTAGACACAATATTGAATTAAATTTGTCTACTTGGCAGAATATATTATATCTATTCTAACATGAACCAGCACTTATCAGTTTAGAAACATTTCCCTTGATAATTTTGCTAAATGTGATCAAGATGCCACCCCTGGAGGAACAGTCAACCTCAGCAGCTGAAAGTCCCTGACAAATCAGAAGCAGTTTCTGTCTTATGATGAACATCAGTGCTAGTAATCTGGAGAAAAAAAAGTATTCTGCTCATTTAATTTGAATAACTGGTCCCTTTTTCCTTTCATCAGTCTTCATTCTTTATGGTTCTTCTTCTGGTGGAGGCTGTAGACTCTTTCCATGATTCTAACAGAGAACAAAAAGTGGTTTGGATGCTTTTGTTGTAAAAAAGGCTTCTTTTATATATAATATGTAAAGCCTGTTTTATTCTTGAATGGTGCAACATTTATAAGAAACCTGTGAGAGCTGAGTTCCAAGGAAGAATCGCCAAATCTTAGAACACTAAACTTTATTGACTCTTGCATTGACGTCTTACAGTAGTACCGCCAAGCTTAATCTATTCAGAGAGTTTGAGATGAGGTTCTATAACCAACAATATTCTCAATATATTGGTGACAATGGTCAGCCTCTCAACCCCATTTTAATTTGAACCCTTTTCACTGTAGTTTTAGTTCCAGTGTGGATGTTCTTTGAACTACCGTAACTCTTTGAAGGTTTACTGCAATTTTTCCGATGGGAGGCAATACCGCTCTACCTCTGCACCATGGCCGCTACATAACCTGCCTGTCTCACCTAGTGTATTTCTAAAGCGCATTTTTAGCAGATAAAAAGACTAAGTAAGTTGCAAACTTGCACCAATGTAATTAGACAGATGGCTAGAAATAAGTAAATTAGATCATTTAAAAACAAAATCCTGTTTTGCTTTTCTGCACGACAGGATTAGCCGATTCACATTGATTGCATAAACGGTCAAAGATTTACAAAATGTCAATGAGCGTTGTGTGCAATTAAACCACCAAATGTTTGTGACTGAAGCTCATCGCTCCTCCAGGAGATGGGTCAAATGCAGAAAACATATTTCACACACCTAGGTGCGTGGGATTTGAACTTTAACATCAATTTCTATTTGTGGCCAACATTGTGACAGACAATTGATTTGATTTAGATTTAATTTGATTTAGATTTGCTCCCATAATCTGTACATCTTTTATACTTCCTTACTTGTACTTCATTAATGAAAGGAATACAAATATATATATATATGTATATATATGTATATGTGTATATATATATATATATATATATATATATATATATATTGTCGTGCTGTGCTTCCCCGGTGATGGCAATTGCGCAACTCTTCACAACGTGCGTGGGGAGGGAAATCACTTGACACGACAAGCACTCTGAGCTGATAAATCTTTACTCGTCTTGAGCAGGTGAATACAGGTAGCGCTTTCAACAGCCACAGGGTTAATATCTGCTCGGGCTCTAGCTCGGGCACAGAACAGCAGAGAGTCCTGTCCATGCGATGAGCGCGAGCACCGTTTTTTCTCTCTTTTTCTCTACACCCCTCGTCTCATCTTCAAGTCTCGCGTCACTTCACATAATCAATAACAAAAGGGCCGCCAGGGGTTGATGTTATGTTGCAGTTACTACCTTACACTACCCCCCCTTTGGAGTACTGAGTCCCTTCAGTACTATGGCCCCAAAAATAATGAACAAAATAGAACTGAATTACTCTTGGTCTGATATAAGCTGAAATTACTGAACACATAAACAACTTTAACATTAAGTTTACCCAAAAACTTAAGTGGTTACTGAACATCAACAAACTCTATCCTTTAACTATTCTCTAAACCTTTCTGGGCGATTCACTATACGACCCCTGGAAGTTTTTGTTGTCTTTTCTTGGGTCTTCTGTTCTCCACGACAAGTTTCTTTCTTCTCTTTGTCCAACATGCACTGTGGTTCCCCTTTAGCTTGATCCTCTTCATAGTGTCCTGTTAGAAATTTCTCTGGTACCAATGACACCTCTTCTTCATTCGTTTGTAATCCTGCAGCTGTTTCACACTGCAGTACTTGGCTTCGTCTGCGCTTAACCCATGCTGGCATGATATCACTGTCATATGGCTTTAGACGATCATGATGCATTATCTTGCTGCGTTTTAACCCCTGAATCTCATAAAGAACAGGGCCACGGCATGCAGATACAATCATTGGTCCCTTCCATGGTGCTTGAAGCTTTGGGCTCAGACCTTTCTTTTTGGTGTCATCCTTTACATAAACCAGGTCTCCAACTTGGAATGCGTGTTCTCTGGCCCGAACATCATGCAGCTTCTTCTGACGTTCCTGTGTCATTCGTAGATGTCTTCTTGCATGGTCATGGGCATTTTTCATTTCCTCACTGAGATTTTGGAGGTACTCCAGAGTTTCTATGCGGTCAGAATTGAGCCCTGCAATGCCAGTTTGTACATCTTGAGGCTGATGAACTTCTCTGCCAAGCATGAGTCTATTAGGTGTAAACCCCGTGGCAGCATGTTGAGAGCTGCGGTAGGCCGAAGTGAGCAGTGGTAAGTGCTCGTCCCAGTTCTTCTGATTCTGATCTACATAACACCTAATCATCTGGAGCAGTGTTCGATGGAACCGTTCTACTTGGCCATTGGATGCAGGATGGTAAGGAGTTGTCCTCGTTTTGGTAATTTGCAGAAGCTTGCAAACATTCTGGAACAGCAAACTCTCAAAATTACGCCCTTGATCTGTATGTAATTCCAGAGGTGCTCCAAAACGAGCAATGAAGTCATACACCAGTTTCTTTGCTGTAGTTTCAGCGCCTTGGTCTGGTACAGGAAACGCCTCAACCCACCGTGTGAATTGGTCGATAATCGTTAAAATGTACTTGTTTCCAGAGCTAGAGACTGGAAATGGTCCAAGGATGTCTAAATGCAGCCGATCGAGAGGTGCTCCTGCTTGGTAATTTTGCAGCTTGGCCTTTATTGTGGAACTGGTTGACTTGCATGCATTGCAAAACTGACATTTCTTCACAAATAGGCGGACATCTCCCCCCATTCCATACCAGTGATAACTCTGGCGCACACGTTCCAGAGTTTTTGCTTCACCTAAGTGACCAGAATGAGGAGGATTATGACAAGCCTGCAAAATGTCTCTCTGCATGGAAGCTGGAGCAAGTAAAAGAAAAGCTGGCTTCATGGTTCCTGTTTTTTCCCAAACATAGTGCAGGACACCCTTGCGCAACACAACTTGAGGCCAGCAGAGCCAAAACTTCCTCACAGCAGGGCTTTCGATCATCACTTCTTCTTTAGTAGGTAGTGTCGCTGACCCTTTCCACTTATGGAGAAGGGAGAGAACGGGATCAGCCTTTTGAAGTGCAGTGAGCTGTTCAGGTGTGACTGATTGTAACCAGTTAACTGTTGGAACTTCCAACCCTGTGCTGGCTTGGCTTGTTTTAACTGGCTGCTCATGTTTACTGCCATTAGACTCGACACACCTCACTGCTAAAGGTAGAATGTCATCAACATCATCTTCAAATCTTGCCCACTGCTCCTGCAGTCTTTTGCAGTATCTACATCCATGACATGGCAAGTCAGACACATTCCTCCCAGCTTGATAACAATCACACCTGTTGAAGATTTCGCTGACCTGTCTTGACATAGCATCCGCGTTGGAATGACGGTGTCCGGGTCTGTGTTCAATGTCAAAGTCATACTGGCTCATTTCCTCCAGCCAACGAGCCAGCTGGCCTTCGGGGTGCTTGAAACGGAAGAGCCAGGCAAGGCTGCTGTGGTCTGTTCGCAAAAGAAACTTCTTGCCTAGTAAGTAGTGGCGAAACTGCCGTGTGTAACGAACAATAGCAAGCAGCTCCCTTCTGGTGACACAATATCTCTGTTGGGCTGGTGTGAGATGGTTGCTGGCGTATGTCAAGACACGTTCTTCTCCCCACTGGAGCTGTGACAGTACAGCTCCAATGCTGTGATTTGAGGCATCTGTATCCAGAATAAAATTGCCTTCAGGAATGGGGTAACAAAGCACTGGTGCAGTGGTCAACTTCTCTTTCAACTGTGCAAAGGCATCTTGATGCTCTTCAGTCCAAAGAAAAGGAACCCCTTTTTTTAGAAGGCAGTGAAGGGGGTTGGCTAACTCTGCAAAGGCTGGAACAAACTTGCGATAATAGTTACACAACCCAAGGAAAGCTTGCAGGTCCTTTTGGTTCTGGGGTGGCTCCCAGAGCTGTACATCACTAACCAGCGCGGGGTTGGGCTGAATTCCTTGACCATTCACTATGTGGCCCAGGAAAAGCACTTCATCCTGAAGTAAATGGCACTTAGATGGTTTTAACTTAAGTCCATAGGTATGCAGACGTTTAAACACCTGCGCGAGCTTGTCCAGACTTTCATCAACACCCCTACCCAGGACAATAATATCATCCAGGTAGATCAGCAGCGTTTCCCACTGGAGTCCACGGAGCACTAACTCCATTGCCCTCTGAAAAGTGCTTGGGGCATTACAGAGGCCAAATGGCATTCGTGTATACTCATATAGACCCCATCTAGTGATGAAAGCTGTCTTCTGACGGTCTTTGTCATTCATGGCTATCTGCCAGTATCCGGACTGAAGATCAAGCGTCGAAAACACAGTGGCTCCTCCAAGCACATCCAGACACTCTTCAATCTTGGGTAGAGGGTATGCATCTTTGACAGTCAGGTTGTTGAGACAGCGGTAATCCACACACCACCGCACTCCTCCATCTTTCTTCCGTACTAAGACCACAGGGGAGGCCCATTCAGATGATGATGGTGTTATAACTCCAGCTTTGAGCATGGCTTGGAGGTGTACCTCCTCTTCGCCTTGAAATCCAAGAGGTGTGCGCCTCACTCTTTGACGGACAGGCTTGGCTGATCCTGTATCAATTCTGTGTGTCACAGCAGACAGATAACCCAAGTCTGAGTCATTCTTGGCAAACAGAGACTGATACGTCAACAGTAGCTGGATGAACCGCTGTTGTTGTTCTTCATTTAGGGTTTCACTGACAGCAGCTGCCAGGCCATGAAGATGCTCTGGGAGGTCAGAAGATGTGACTACTCTCCCCACTACAAGTGACGAGCTCTTTCTTTCCACGTTTAAGTCAGGTTCTGCTTGATGTTCCCCTGCACATTCTAGCTCAGTAGGATCCGCTTCAACTAGTAGCCCAAGACAAGCTCCTTTTGGTAGTGCTGATTTACTAGTTGAAAAGTTGCACAGCCTGACCGGCACTCTCTTTTCCATAGTTGTAATTACACTTCCTGAAGCTATAGCTTCGGTGATGCTCATAGGTTCCAATACAGCTGGCATTCCTGGCCTTGGGTCGTCAACATCACCCCAAACTACACACTCAGATGATGCTGGTATGGTTGTAGTCTGTCCTAGCATCACTCTGGTAACATAATAGTCTGTTCCATCACCTCTCACAACCTTGGAGGGCACAAGCTCATTGTCAATAAAGACTTTGCCTCGTGCATGAATGACAACATCATGACACTTCATTAGATCCAATCCCAGAAGAACAGGGTCACGTATCGGGGCCACATGCACATCCCAGTCAATGGATTTGGATGCAATTTTGAAGTTAACATTTAAACCATGCTTCGCAACCATACTGTCTCCAACTCCTGCACTTAGAAGGTAGGTTTTAGATAGTTTCTTCTCATTTTCTTCGGAAAACTGTTGGAAAAGTTCCTCTGAAATTATAGTAGTTTGAGCTCCTGTATCCACCACAGCTTGTGTTGGGATACCATTTACTTTTACTGGAATCTGTAGGCTCTCCCCTTGGTTTTTGGTGCAGCCAATCTGTAGTCCCTGTTGCTGTTGACTTGTGTCGGTTGTAATTTCTAACCGTAAATTTTTGTCAGAGTTCCTCTCACCTGGGCCACGTGAAGCAGGCGGGCTCTTTGACCTGATGCATTCTCTTCTCAAGTGTCCGGACTCACCACATCTGAAACACGGACCAGCAAGTCCACGCGTGGGACTGGGGGATTGAGACCGTACTCGGCCAGGCTGCACTTGGTGAAGACTCAGTGGTATTTCAAACTGAAATGGGGGTTGAGTTGGTGTTCTGACTCTTTGATTTTCAGATTGAGTGGACTGGAGACGTTCAAGCTGTAGTTGCAGGTTTCCTACAATGCGAACCAAGTTCTCAACTTGATCTGTCAATGTTGCAAATTGAGCAGTAGTCACATACTGAGGGGACTGCACTCTGCGAGAAGTTGCAGGCAAGTCTTCACAGGTGTCTCCATCTTCAGCCCAAGAGACTCGCCTTGTCCTGTTCCTTGTATCAGCCTCCCGTCCAACAGTCGCTCGAAAATTATGCTCATGGGCCTCCACACATTTCTGAGCTTCTGAAAGAGAGCAAGGGTCTCGATTCATTACTTCATATGCCACCTTTTGGTTTCTCAGTCCTTTGAGAAAAGCATCAGTTGCCATCTGATCTTGAAGATCAAGGTCCACCCCTGGATAAGCCAAAGTAACCAAACGTCGGACTTCTTCTGCAAATTCAGCGGATGATTCTCTGCATTGACGAAGCTCTCCTAACTTTCTCCTCACGGTAGTGGGGGGGTCTCTTTTTCCAAAACGTTGGGTAAGCTGTTCCACCAGGAGAATATAATCCTCTCTTGTTCTCTCAGGAAGTGAACAAACATATCGTATTGCAGTCCCTCTTAAACATTCATACAGCCGGTCCACTCTTTCCGCAGCACTCCATCCACATTTACGAGCTTGTCGTTCAAATGGGAGCAGGAACGAGTCCCAATCTTCATTTCCATCAAAGGTGGCGATCTTAGGTCTATACATTTCTTGTGAAGCGTGATGACTGTTGTGGCTAGTGCTACTGGATCTTTGCTCATCACGGCTGGGAAATGAAGGATCAGCCCTATGCTCCAACTCCCTAGCATCTTGTTGTCTGTTGTGATGCTCTTGCCTTGAGATTATTCTAGCAGGGCCAGAACTGGAAGCACGTTGATTGATGACATCCAGTTCTGCTGTAAAGGGACTGCAGAGTCGCTCTTTCTGTCTCGCAGAGGGCTCTGAAGCCAAGGGTGCAACAACAGGTTCTGGTGGTTGCCTACTTAAAAGGGGCCAACCTTCACCATATCTATTCAAAATGGCAGGGGATGCCAAATTTTGCTGTGCATGAGGTATTCCTCCAGTAATGTGTGTTAAAACAGGGGCCAGCATCATCTGTAGGTTTTTCGTCTGCTGGTTTTGATTCTCTAAAAATACTTGTAACCATTTTGGGGCGCTTTCAGACTCAGGTGGGCTTGCTGTAGCTCCATGTTCTTCTTCTTCCATCTTGGAGGACTTTTAACTAAGTAATTTATTTATTTTTTATGTGAATATGTTCATTTGGAAATCTCCACACGCATCTGTTTAGTAATTCTTCAGCGTTTCCTCACATGCACAACAAGGTATGTAGGTTCCAAGGAGTGCTTTTTCCTGGTGTAATTTAGCCTCCAACCAAAAGGTGGCGCTAACGACTGCGGTGCAGGACGGACTCCGTAGTTAGCTTTTAGCAGGTATGTTTTAAGCAGATGTTTTCTGATTTTTGGACAGTTGTAGCAGTGTGCTTTACTTTTTCTTTGGTGAGGTAGATTTACTCACAACTGAAAGCTTTGAAGATCCCGCTTCTGACACCATTTGTCGTGCTGTGCTTCCCCGGTGATGGCAATTGCGCAACTCTTCACAACGTGCGTGGGGAGGGAAATCACTTGACACGACAAGCACTCTGAGCTGATAAATCTTTACTCGTCTTGAGCAGGTGAATACAGGTAGCGCTTTCAACAGCCACAGGGTTAATATCTGCTCGGGCTCTAGCTCGGGCACAGAACAGCAGAGAGTCCTGTCCATGCGATGAGCGCGAGCACCGTTTTTTCTCTCTTTTTCTCTACACCCCTCGTCTCATCTTCAAGTCTCGCGTCACTTCACATAATCAATAACAAAAGGGCCGCCAGGGGTTGATGTTATGTTGCAGTTACTACCTTACAATATATATATATATATATATATATATATATATATATATATATATATATATATATATATATATATATATATATATATATATATATAATTCCTTTCTCCTCCAACCATCTGATCACCAAACGAGAGTCAACGACATAAAAAGGTTTTTGATTTTGAGAAGATTTTGCAAAATTATTTTAAGGCCAACCCCACATTGTCACTACTGCTTTTTCCATACGTAACTCATAAATATGGCACCATTTATAGGTAACAAACAGGCTTTCAAATGATGTAAGATTTATTACTGAGACTTATTGCTGCAACAAACACAAATGTCTGTGCTATTCATGCTTTGTTTAAATGATCCACCAAATGGAGATTATTATTGGACCTTAGAGAGAAAATAAAAATCCACATGAACTAACTCATGGGGAATGGATCCATAACTTAGATAACAGTCATCTTGTATTACTCTCTGCCTGGATAATCACTATCAACACAAAGAAGTAGGATTTCACACTGATGCAATAGTCACCACAGTAGCCCCTCAGAACGAATAGCTTAACTTGTTAAGAAAGTGTCAGGTTACATGTGTGTGTAACATTTTCAGGCTACGCATTATTACTGTGAAAAAGTTTTGTAGGTATTTTCAGTTTTTTTAATGTTAGAATGTTTTTGAAAAAAAAGAGCAAAAAGGTCTGTGTGGATTTTTTTCAGTTTCGTGGAAAAGGTGACCCTGCCATGTAGCATTTTTGATGATTTACAACAATAAACTGCAAAAGCAGCCTTTATTAGGCAGGCAGTGCCTCAGATGTGCTGCTCTGTGAAGTAAGGGGGATTTTTTTTTGCACAAACAAAGCAAATACTGCAACCAGTTTTTCCTGACTAGGCTATTTTCTTGAGATGCAATAAGATTTGTACAGCCATACTGCAATATTTAGAGAGCAAAATGTTAAAAAAAAGGTTAACTAAAATACCCTCAATTTGACAGGTGTGTGTTTTGTGCAATTTTAGGCGTTCCAGCAGTGTTTGTGGCCATCTGGGCGATTGTGAGGGCTACTCTAGCAGATGCAAGGTAAGAAAACAAGTCACATTTCTACAATATTTGAAAAGTCACATCCTAACTCATCATGAAAGACTGTAACAAGCAAATCAGATTATTAACAGAAAACCATCTTGAGGTTCACTTACTGTACCTTTTTTGGGAAAATATAAAGTCAAAGTAATATAAAAAAATAGAGGGGAAAATGTGGTTTTATTGTGCTAACATTTATATCATCACTAAAATCCAATTAATCAATGAATGTTCAACACAATGACAAATAAAAGAAGAAAACAGTCAAACTGAAATCAAGTTTTGTGTGGAGAAGAAAAACGAATAAGAAACACAATCAGTGAACTTTAAGTGCAAAGGAAGAGAAACATTGATGGAAATTGCATTCTTCCTGCTGTTTAGTAAAAGGAGGAAGCATTCTGCTTTGCTGCTGTGGTTTGCAGCAGGGCTTCAGCTTTTATCGATTAGTTCCTTAATGGATAAATGCACAGCAGCAGCAGCCAGTACTGCAATCAGGGATTGTTTTTCGTATGTTTGTTTGTTTGTTTTGTTTACAAGAGTCATCTTAACAAACAAAAACAAAGAGTAATTTCTTCAAATATGGATTTACTGCTACAGTTGTTCCCACAGACCATAAAAATGTAAAATGCTCAGCAAACGAGTGTTTTATGTTTCGAGGATGCTGTTAATAAAGTTGTTCAATCAGCGGATTCCCATTTATGATTATATTTAGAAATCACCAGTTTTTGTGACTTTTTTTAAATTTATTGCACCTTAAAAGTTAGATGTGACTGAGGTCGGCGTCTGATTCTGAAAGCTATGGATTAAGAGAAAATCTATTTCATCATCACATTTTAATGGTTCCTACATGAAATCTAGAAAGAAAAGAAAGTTGAAAGCAGCTGCAGATATTTTAGAGGATGAAGATCATCTTTATCCTCAAAAGTTATGGGAAACTGAAGGCTAAAGAAACACTCACTTTAGCTTCATACAGGATAGTCCGTGAAAATATCATCTGACATTGAATCGTCTGTAGCCTGAAAAAATTTGGGGTCCACTCATTTAAAGGTTTTAGATAAATTCCCATGCATACAAAAACCAAAGCTGGTGCAGGTTAATAAAAAAAAAATCTTAACACTGCAATTCAGAATGATTAAAAATGATCAAAAGCAACTTTAAAAATACAGAACAAACTTCTCATCTGCCAATGGCCTACAAGGAGAGGCAAAATCTGGTAAAGCCATAATTTTAAAGCCCTTCTCCAATGAAACTTGGGTTTTTTTATACATGTTCTTCTGGCATTTTTCCGATGGTGGAGGACATACTATATATAAGGAAAATTAAGCTTAAAATTGCATTTCTGAGTATTTTCAAATCATTGTGAATCAGGGGCAAACGAAACAACGCAGTTTGAAAAAGCTTGTAGCAGAGACATATGTGCTTTAGTGGGCGAGCCACAAACTCCCTGCTCCGATTAAAAATGTTTGGAGTGGGATTGGGAGGATGTCTTCAAAAAAAAGAATGACAACTTATATATATGGAAGCAACATGTGTGAACCCTGCCTTCTTCTGTGAGTCACACAGCCCACACAATTACAGTTCTTTGTGATTGAAGGGAATTTAGGCTACAGTCTCTGCATTTGAAATAAGTGTATCTATAGTCTGGCATGTCAGCAGAGGGTTTTCCAGCTCAAAAGAAAGCAAAAGCATGCAAATTTCCAACTACTGAAACAAAACAAGGGGTTACTATGAAGGGAGAAGTGGACCATGACGACACACATGAAAGAATCCTGCTGCTGAGACCAGCTGTTACCAACAAGGAAACCAGAAAACGAACAAACGGAAACAGAAAGACCAGTGCACTGTTGTGCAGCACCACAAATATTTTTCACCTAAAATGAAAGCTTACACAAACTGAAAGCAATATGTGTTACATGTGGGCCTTAAAAAAGATCTGCTCCCTGAACTGCTGCCCCACATCTCTATTCATATCTGAGTGAATACCTCACACCACCACAGCGAGCTTTCATCCTGACCCACATGTCCTGACAGGACAGGGATTATACCACATTACATTCTCAACTATCTGAGCAGGATTGTGTAAAGGGCTTCATTTTACAGCCTATTTCTTGTTTTTTATTTGCATTTTCTGCAGGTGCTGGGAGTTGAGTGCCGGTAATATAAAGTGGATCTACCAGGTTCCCATCTTGACAGCGATTGGGGTGAGAGTAAATGTAGATTTTTTTTATTTTATCTTTGGTGGAAAAAATACTTTCAACTGATTTTAGGTTTTTATGGACAGCTGAAATGAAAAACAATTTTTTTTTGAATAAGAGGCCGGAAACTAAAGTCAACTTCTGTTTGTGTCTCCTGTAAGGAAATAACCTTTTGAAGAAAATCTCCGGTTTTATAGTGTGAGAAATGACACAAAAGACATTTTAGGTGCAGACAGATCTTTATTCTCAACTGCTTTATTTATTGAAAGCCAAATTCATATAAAAAAAGGAAAATACTGAAATCCTCACATTTTTCTGTCTGTGGAAACAAAAACAACATATTTTCAACTGTGCTAAACTCACTATCTACTCTCTACTATCCACTGTCATTATTAATATTTTATCAATAAATCCAAAGTAAACAAATTTCCAACACCACTTACCAAAAGAGATGTCTTTAATCTCAGAGTTGTGTGTCAAGTCAGCTTTCTTGTTGTAATAAAAAATGATTCCCTCGCTATAAATGTAGTTAACAAGATAACAAGAAATGCGTTTCTAAAGCGGTTCCTTCTGCTGACATGCTGAGGGAAACAATTCTGAGAGGCTGATAAACACACTGCTCAGAATGCAAGCACAGCATAGCAGAAAGCCAATATTTGCACAAAAGAAAGATTCTCATCCATTTATAATTATTCCAACAATACAAACATTGTGGTCATTCCATAAGAAAGAAAAGCTTTTAAAACATTTTTTTTCGAAGCACGGCAGTTTAAAAAAAGAAAAAACTTTTCAGTTCTCATTTTATTTACACACCAAGGTGAAAGTTGACTCGTCTTTAGGATAACAATGAGTAAGTATTTACATATTGACTGTCCTTGGGTCAGAGGTGTAAAGTACTTGAGTAAATGGACTTTGTTACTTTACTGAAGTTTTTTGGTTTTTTTGGCCACTTGGTGAATGTGCAGAGTTTCAAAAATATAAACAACTTTTATTCTTTACTCAACTACATTTTTGATTGAATATTTGTACTCTTTACTCCACTACATTTGAATGGACAATTACAGTTACTCGTTACATTTACTCAAGTAAATGTAATGAGTAACTGTTGCAAGTTGTTCACGCCATCAACGTAATTTAGCTGATTTTGTCACAAAGAAGTAGCTTTGCGCCTTTATGGAACTCTTCTAGCATAAAGTCTTGAACTTTGGTGCAAAGCTGCTTTCCTCCACATCAGATTATGTCATTTGTAATTATTGTAATTTGTGCAAACAGTTGAAGAGTTTAGCTATCGAAACACCATGTGACATATAAATACGTGCATTCTTGAACTAGCATTTTGCGTGCTCACAATGGCCAAACAGGGAGGCGCTTTTTCTTTCACAGCTCAGTTCTGATATAGGAAAGACTTGGCATATAATTCCTGTCAGGCACAAACCACAATAATTATTTTGCCTCCATTATCAATTTTCAAATGGACGGCACTTCTGTTAGTTAAAAGGAATGCCATCCATACGTCACAACCAAATACAAGTCCCTGATTGGTCAAAGTTTGATCTGGTTTAACTTTCAACGCGCGTTCAAAGGTCGTAGTGCCCGAAAAATGTCTTAAAAATGCACGTAGCTGCCCGTAAACGTGAGAGTTCAAACGCAAAAGCCCGAAACACGTATATTCACCCGTTAAAGACTTTTCACTGGAAGTGCTTTGCTTGGACTCTTGTTAAACGTACTTTGCCTAGAGCGGCATGAACGTAGCTTGATGATAGTTTAAAGAGCTTCTGTTATTTTGCTCCGGTGTTAGTGGGTCAAACATTTACTTTAGTACAAATACTTACTGCACTAAAAAATGATGGACAGCCTAATGGAAGAGACTCTGTCCTAACCTCAGAACCGTGTCTTTTTATCAGCTTTGTGGAAAAAATTTTTTAATTGGAATTCCTAAACAAGATCCGCTTCACTGTTGAAAAATACATTTTTTTTAGGCCAATAAGCTACTTTAATTTAATTAACTTTAATTTCTTATAATTATAGATTTAATTATACAAATGATATATTTTTATATATTTAAGTTAATTTTGAAAGCAGCACATAATAGTTTCAAAATAAAATGCACCCTGAGTTCAGATTCTCCTGCTGCAGCAGATTTATCTTAATTAAAAATGCAAGAAAGTCAATTGAAACATAATATTTTCTATCATTATGACTTTTCTCACCCTTTTACTCCTTTCTTTAAGAAAATCTATGTCTTTAATTGCCTCGAAACACCAACAAGACCCAGCAGAAGATGAGAGTAATGTGTTTAAACATTAAATAATGTGTTTGAAACGTATTCTAATAATAAACCATTCTGACAGTAAAGAAAAACCTTTGTCATCATTTTTCTCAGTCATCTGGCATGTAAAAAGCAAATAGAAAAAGGACAAAACTTAACCCGTTAACCAAAACTGCTGTTATTTATTTAAATCATTTTCTTCAAAGTTCAGGAGCCACAATGGAGGGATAAAGGAACCTGATTTGGCTCTGGACCCTCAGGTTGCAGACCCCTGGTCTTAGTGGTACTTTTTTTGGTACAATAACATAAAAGAAATGGCAGACATTTTAGCTACCATTCACTAACACTGAATGGCTCCCAGAGTGCAGCTCCTTTTGAACTGAGAGGCTGCCTTATCTTTTAAGCAATCCGCTGTGAGCACACATACCCAGAGGCTGCTGCGGATTCCAGTTTTAAAGAAAATGTTGAATTTAGGAAAAATGAGTGTTTGGCTGTTATTTCATTTACTTGTTCTGAAGGTTCAGTGATGTTACAACACAAAGTGTTTCATTGTGATTATTCATGCTATTCGGAGTGGATCTAAAAAAGTTAAACAATTGCAAAATACTTCTGTATCAAGTTTAGATTTAAAAAAATGATTTTGCATAAAAATACTGGTACTTAATCACCAATGTGAAGCTGAAACGCAATAAGAGGTAAACTACAATTTATCAATAGCTTTTTTTATTGGTCAAATGAAATAATGAACTCAATTGTTCAATTGAATTGACCTCTCTAAAATAATTAACCTACAGTTTTGATAAAGAAATAATGTTTGAAAAACTCACATCTCAAGTCAGTGACAAAAACCTTTTAAAAATCTCAAAGACCGATCTAATAGGAAGTTAGGCACCGCGTTTCTGGCTCAAAACTTTACCGCTGGATCGCTCTGATTGAGCTTGCCATTTTTGTAGAACCACTAATGTTAGGGTGGGTTTGCAAGGGGCTATGAGCCAGTAGGAGAGCATGTAAACAGATGGATGACAGGAAGTAGAGGTGGGCTTACTCCTAGGCGACAGAAGGATCTTCCTCTGCTCTGCAGAAACTATGTCATAAAAGCAACTCAGGTTTTTACTATTGGCTAAAAATTGCATAATCATAATTTAAAAACCACTGGAAAGGCTTTGAAAAAAATGAGATGATTGGAGTGGTACTTTAAAACAATGTAATTTTGAAATATTAAAGTCAATTTAAAATCCAAACCCCTTCTGTCATCCATGCAGGAGTACAGGCTCATACAAGCCATTGTATTCCAAAAAGGCAGTAAAAAAGTTTACAGAAATACACATTTATTCATAAATTCCCATTATTTAAAAAAATTCCAAATGTCTGTTATTTAGAAATGTGGGACTTTCAGCAACAAAAACAGAATTGTCATCAGAGTAGGTCTTTAACCGATGGTGCTAATATAGCCTGAACGGTTTACTATGACTGTGAAACAAAAAGAAGTTCTTAAGTGCCTGTTTTATTTTGAAAGGAAAGCTGCTCATGATTAATATAGACAACTTTAATCACAGTAATTCTATTGCATCAAATCCCAACAGAAGTTTTCCCATTAAAGTGTAGAAAGAAGGAAAACAAGATCGCAAAGAATCATTTACCTAAAGTCAAAAACCTTTGCATCTGCAATCCAATTAAAGTCAGTTCTAATCTAAATTGTTCTAATGTAAATTGTTTGGGCCTTTTTCTTTTGGGGAGGACTGAAAAAAAAGCTTTTGGGAGGACAAAAACAAAATGCAGCGAGAGTTCAGATCCTGCAGAAACCAGATGGTTTCTGTGACATAAGGACCATGGTGCAAAGGGTTCGAAACGGAGTGCAACCTGTAAAACTTACTCAAGGTGACCTTTCCATAGCATTGGACATTTGAAGACAAAAACAGTTTGGTTGATTGCAGCATGAATCCGTTTCCGGAGTGAAGGGTGATAAAAATAAAGACAAGCCATAGGTGGCTGAGTAGAATGTTTATTTAAACTGTTACTGCCAGAGCTGTCTACAGATGCTGCTGATGTTTGTTTTATCACCGTATATGGATGTGAAACTGCACCCAATTAAACCCATTCTTATAACATTTCCATTTCTTGAAAATGCCTTAACTACAGTTCAGGGTTCCATTCTTATTGATCACTCATTAACCCATGAGACACTAAAACACGTTTGAGCATTTATTTTTTGTAGAAACAAATCCAGATGTGGTTGGAGTACCTGCAACTTGTAACTCACTCAAAGTCTTAACTGCCCTTACGGGTGGATAAGGGGTGTCTGGGGGTAAAAAATGGTCAAACCTGTACCAGGCACACACAAGACATCAAGGCCTGCTTAGAGAGCCCGTTGAGAGAAGGGAAGTGTTGGAAAAAAATGTGTAGTGAGTGGCTTTACAGCCTTAAAACATCTATAATTATTGTAAAAAGAAAAAAAAGTTGAACGCTTTGTGAATTTCACCTATTGTGGGCTATATTTTAAATGCAACAACTGTCATTTATGAGGGAGCAAATCAGAGTCAAACACCAGAGGTTATTAGTAAAAAAGCTTAATCGCATTAGAAAATGAGTCCTAAAAGAACCATTGATTTTAACATTCAATTACACAGAGAAATTAATGCAAATACACAGTTTAAATGACAATTTATGAAAATACTACACATGCTTCACATTTTGTGCATTTTTATTTTAAAGGAAGAACACTTTTGACTTGCAGGCACTTTCCTTCATCTTTGTATAAATTGCTCATATCTAAGATTAGATATGCTACAGATGATAAAGCACCAACCGTTGTGTTTCTCTCGCTTTCATCCTTTAAATACTGTAGTGGAGTTTTCTCCACAGGGCCTGAGACCCATTTAGCTCTTGAGTCTGTTTGAAAAAGATAAATTAAGAGGAGAAATGATGAAAATGAACGTCACTCACGGCTTTTCTTGCTGTGACGGCCTCCTTTTCCAGAAGGTTCTCAATATTCCAAAAGTGTTCAAAAAGCACTTGTAATTAATTTAACTGGATAAAGATAATTAAGAAACCATAGTGTTTTGGTTGATTTCCTGCAGATTCTAATCAGAGGAAACATTTATTTACGAGAGTTAATGTTTTGTTATTTGTAAGGCTTTTAAAATTAGACCATTGACTCATTTTTTTAAAATAAATGATGCATTGATGAAATAATTATTAAGACGTGTTTCTTACAAGAGTGGTTTTGGGTCTCTTAACATTTTTCTGAAAAAAGAAGCTGTTTGGAGGCTGTTTGCTTTTATTTGACCACCTGTTTAATTTGACCATCTTTCCGGAGTCCAGAGCAGTAAAAGCTGATTGAACTGCACTTTCTGAATGATTAACTAGTATCCGTGTGAGCGTTTATACCTCGCTGTGCTCCCTCTGAGCTTCGCTAAACTGCTGCTAAACTCACACCTTCAAGAGGCTTCAGCCAAAGATAACTTTAGCAACACGAAGAGAAGCATCTCAATTTACAGGAGAAGTGTCTTGTACAATACAGAGAGCCTTTTTTCATTCTTTTAAATATTGTTTCTCTAAGTCAAAAGTATTTTATTCTGCAATATACCACGGTGAATACTGGATTATGATTGGCTGCAGGGTGTCCATTAAAAAGTGAAAATGGACACATATAAAAGAAGTTCTGCTCAAATAGCCTGAATGTTCTCTTTTATTGCGCTGGCCTAATCCCCAGCTGGTAATTAGAACAACAGAAACGTTTATGGCCGCCTTGTTTACCGCTTGATACAGAGTAAATCTGTGTTTATGCATAATTTTAGTATCTAATTAAGGAACTAAATTGCTTGTTGATACACAAAATTTAGCTACATCGTCTGGACAAAAACAAGTTGTAAGAGGTGACTTTTTTCCTCAGAAATTTGTGTCACTTAACATGACATTTACCTTTTTAACACTTTCATACTTTTCACTGGTTAGTTCACTTTAGCTGCAAAAGAACAAGGTGCAAGCTCAGTAGCCATCCACACAACAATGCATCACACCACGTATAAAATAGTTTACTTCTAGTGAAAAACCATCAGAATGTAAAAACTAACAAGATTAAATCATCAGGATCAAGATTAAAGTACTAAGAATAAAGGACATACGTGACCTATATTCATTCATTTCTTTCCCTTTTGGTCCAGTGTCTTTTGTTTAGTTGTGAGCTCTAATCTTAAGTCAAGTAAGGCCTCCACTTCTTAAAGGCTTGATCACATCTGCCACTACAGGTGAATATGGGCCTTCTGCAGATGGAAAAATTGGCAAACCTGTACAGAACATACAGTAGACCCACATGAAATATGACAGCTCAGTGAGTCTGTGCATAGCGAAAGCTTGAAGACCCACTCCAATGATAATTATTTTTTGTTGTTTTACATGTTCTTGTAGCATTTTTCTGATGGTGGTGGAGTAAATAAAGAAATAGAAGCTTAGAATTGCATTGCATTATATTTCTTTATTCAAATTGCTGTGAATTAGGGGCAGATAAAAAAATGCAGTTGGAAAAACTTGTAGCTGCCACAATTCGCTCTATTCCAATGCATCTACTTGCAGACAAATAGATCCGTGTACGTCTTTGTTTTCTTCTCTCGAGCTGGTCTGAATCCTTTAGCTAGGTGGTAATTCCTGGGAAGATTCTGTATTTGTGGAGTGTTGCTCTCACAATGAACCCTTACTACACCATGAACTGTCTTTATTTCCTGTACCAGATTTTTTTTTTTTATTTCGTAACATAGTGTGTTTAGTTGAAATTCTTCGGCTGTTCTCTCTTCCTGTGACAGCTTGTAATAAAATGATTCATTTATCCAACGGATCTGGAAGTATAATTAGCCGAGTGTGACACACGATGCTGAACTTTTCTTTATGTCCTTGTTTCATTCAGTTTGGTTCAGGGGGTTTGATTGCCTATCTGAACAGAAATAACTGGTTTTCTTTAAAGCATTTAATGTCCTCCTGTATTTTACTAGTTCCTGTTTTCTCCAGAGGTAAATCTGTCTCTTTGTGTCGTCTTTTTCTCATAGAACTCCTCAGTGGATAGAAGCGGCCAACTGCTGATGCATATCAGCAGACACAGCAGTGGTTTGCTCCTACGCCTTTAAAAACTCATTTATCTCAGATTGCTATATAAGATTTAGACTCACATTAACATCTGAGAATCCTGATTCCCAAGTGGAAAAACAGTCTCTTTAGTGTTGAGATGCATGACTTTACTTTCTCCTGACATTTTCAGTCAGTGCCAACTGAATGGTTATCATCCAACAACGTTAAGCACCATGAAGCAGCAAAAAATAAAAATAAAATAAAATTCCTTAAATCCAGGTCTAACGCTCTTGATCCATCAAAATGCTTTCAGGCTGTTTGTGTTCCCAAACATCTTTTGTTTAATATTCTCCAAAGGAGGACCAATGGTCTCAAGAAGCCAGCTGTTCAATGGTCCTTAAGCATTTAATGTGATTATACGATAACGTAATGACACTTTAAGCTCATAAAAGCAGAGATAGCTGCATGGATTTTCTGCTTTGGCAAAAAAGATATGTTTTCTATGACAAGTCATGAGAATTAGGACCAGCGTTTTGATGATTGTCATGAAAGATTTCTCCATGGACTGCTTCGTTACAAAAATGTAACCTTAAATAATGGGAGTACGGTATTTTTTTTAACAGTATGTGGTTGTAATAATTCCTTCAGCTACAGAGTAAAGAGTTCCTATTATTAAAGGGACTATATCATACTATTCTTAAGCCTGTCAGAGTAAACTATGTCCACATATTTTACCTTTGGAAGACTAAAGAACAAATTATTTATGAAATATGAGTTATTTTCGTGAGCTCTTTTCCTATCCAGTAGTAAGACGCCTCGATCTCTGAGGCCCCACCTTCCGCTCCTTTTCATGATGAAACTAAACCGGCCTCGGCAGCATGTCTGCATTTCACCCACAAAAACAAACAACATTGGAACTGTTGCAAAGATGGATTTGCAGACTGTATATCTTCCAATGGTGGCCCCAGCGGTTATTCCAAACATTTGGCAGCCGGTCCAACGTTCATTAGTGTTTTTTGGCTGGGGGCGGTTCTGGCAGCACAGACTCTACCTGGAAAGGGCCGTTCTCACTTGTCTGAAACACCTCAGGAGAACCTCGTTTTTGTGGATTGGGAGGGGCTGTTGTAGGTTTTTAGAGGAATGCTCAGAAATGTGTGAATGGATCAAAATGTTTTGACATTTTAACATTTTGATGCACTTAAAAGCTCGAAAAATTGATTTTGCATGATGTTGGGCCTTTAAACCAATCAAAATTATGCATCTGAGGTCTTTTTGATGATTTAATTATGTACATGTTATAAATATCAATGGTTTTGTCAGCTAGCTATAAAAATTAAAATAATCAAGAACGTGTTCTGAGTTGTCACTGAACTTCACATTTTAAAATGCTTTTCAGGAGTAAAGCAGCACATTGGAGATTTTTACAGACTTTGTAAGACAAGTGGTAAAAAATCTCTGATGAATCTTTTGTGTCAGCTCAAACTCTGGAGGTTCTCCAGTTTTATCACCACAGTTACTTTTAAGAAGTGACTGATGGTTGAAATGGCACAATAACTACTATAAGCATTTATTTTGGAGCTCCTGTCTCTTTGTTTTGTTTTCTGCACCATCATCTCTGCTTCTCTCATTCTTTAGTTAAATTGTGTGGATAAAAGACAGAAAAATCTAACTTCTGATTTCTGACCGGATGTTTGGACTTTGTGTTAAATGTGTTTTACAGGTCAAACTTATACTTTCCTTTGAGATATATTATTTAAAGAAAAGTTTGACACCATTTTTGGAAGACAAAGATGAGACAGGACTTGTGTGCACTTTCCCACTGCTGGAAAGCGGTTGCTTAAAGGTTAAATGGAGAAACAAACTTTAACATAAACGAGTCAGGAGAAACAAAGAAGGTGTGGTGATTGATGTGTTGCTTGATTGTCGTTTATTGAGAGGCTTCTCATTACTTTTAATTTGCCTTCCATTGACGACATTCTTGAACCTGAATATCTCCCAACCCCTTCATACTACTGAATTAACTATTTTTAGTATCAGACATTGAGGCTGTTTAATGGTAATGTTGAGGGATGGAGTTCTGGGAATTGTAGTTACTGGTGCATTTAAAAAAATGACTTAATTCATATTTTTTTCTTTGGTAGTTATGAGATTAAGAAAGAAAAGTCAAAATAACAACAAAAAAAACCTATCTAAAATAACATCAATCTTTTCCTTTTGTTTCAGCTAAACTTCATTTTGTTTGTGAATATCGTGCGAGTGCTGGCCACTAAGATTCGAGAGACAAATGCTGGGAGGTACGACACACGGAAACAGTACAGGTTTGTATTACCATACCCCACTTATTAAGAGAAAAAGAAAACTTTTTTAATTTGTTATTAGTTACCTTTTAGAGCTTTTTGAACAGCAAGTCCTTCTGATTCCAAAAATACATCTAGTTTTTACTCTTCATAACTTTCTTAAATTAATTAGTAATGTTTGATAAGAAAACAAAATATTTTATTCTTCTGGGTGAAGTTGGAATAAAGGAATAAAGTGTTTCCCTTTCAGAAACATATTTCATTTTGTATTTTTGTATATTTTCCCCAACATCTTGTTTCCAAGTATATAAAGCTCAATGGTAGTGAAAGCATGAATCCATCCTGCTTTGTATCAGTGATTCAAGCTGGTGGTGGTGGTGTCATGTCAGTATGGATAAAGCTCTCTGAGACATATTTCCAGTACCTTGTTGGATCTCTGCCATCAAGGATTTTGGCAGTACTAAAGAAAATAGGGGGGTCCAACCCAGTACTAGCAAAGTGTACTTCTGTATCCTAATAGCAGCTAAAACTATTACTATTACTAAAAAACTATAAACTATAGTTTTTCAATAAAAACTATTTTTATTGAACTTAAAGCTGGAAATTCTTGTACATGTTCCTGATCAGGTATTTATAAATTACTCTCTCCTGTCATCAAAAATAATGTTGAGACTTCAAGAAAGCCGTTCGGTGTTTCACACTTCTGCAGTTGTCTGGAAACGTTGACTAAAACGTGGCTGGATAAAGAATTCATTTCAGGTCCCTAATCCTAACTTCACCAGGACCCCAGAGATGACATTAGGGCTAATTACTCTTAGGTTCCCATGAGGACACGCGATCTACTCAAGGTGGAGGTCAGCATTAAGAGAGATGTGGCAGAAGTTCAAAAACAAGCACACTCAAACACACAAACAGATGCAGTCCCACATCTGCAATTATCTGTAGTTTACTCCCCTGCTGCTGCTGGCTTCAGTTTGTCAGATAAAAACATTATAATTTCAATGTCTCCTGAAAGGGGAGTCCAATTTGGCACACGGCAAGAGGGGATGTTTTGCTTAGACGAGCTGCAGATTCATCACAGATGATGATAGTAATTTGATGAACTGAACTGTATGCCATAGATTTACGCCAAATGCATCAGGTGTCATACACCCCACCCCACCCCAAACTCTGAGTGAAGTTAGGTAAGACAGGAATGACGTACGGAGACAGAAAACAGGTGAACAGAAATAGCCCTTACACTTCCTCTAAAAGTTTGGAAACAGGCAAGCACCACGTGTCATTAATCCATGTACTTGTGGAGAGAAGAGCAGATGTTTCTTATTTTTGGTCTTTTCTTGTTTATTTTTAATTAAAAAATACACCCCAATAGACAAAAAGCTGAATTTACTAAAGAGTAGTTGAGTAGCTTAACCATGAGCCTGGGAGACTGTGGGATCTTGGATTGTTCAATACAAAAGCTCTAATAATGGACCCAGAGCGTCCCTGCTTGACTCTTAACGTAGAGTTCGATTGGTGGGGATTGATTCACCTCATAATTCACTCTGTCAGGATCAGGTGTAGACAACTACATTTATTTACGTAGATATGTGAGAACAAATTAGATTAATTCTTTAACCCCAGAGCTTTGATGTACTGCAATTCATTGACCGTTTATGCAATTAATGTGATTTCAACCGATTCTAAAGAGGAGAAAACAAGCTATACAGTAGTGAAGTGTTGCAAAGCTGCTTTTCTCAAGTTCAGAATCTGCTGGAGTGAAAAACTACACTTAAAAAAGATTAAACAACATCAAATCAAATTGATGTACAGTGGCCCTTGGCTATGACATGACTAATGACCTTCCATTCCATCAATTTACTTACCGTTACACCTGCAAATTCATGCTTTATTTGCTTTGGCAGACTCCTCTGATAGTGACTCCTAATCTCTTTTGGTTTTTTTAGGAGTTTTCCCTTACTGAGAGGGAGGGTCTAAGGGCAGGGATGCCCAGCGTAGCTTGATCTGTTTAATTTAGTTTAGCAACCTTTTTGTTTGTATTTTATGACTGACTTTATGTTTTTGTACAATTACTGGTGTGAAGCCCATTGAGACAAGTGTGCTATAATATTGGGCTATAAAAATAAAATTGAAATGAGTTGAATTAATCTGGATCACATCCTCTTTGGTGCTCATATTCGATTGGTTAATGGAAGAACAAGCAATAAAGAAATTGATGCAAACTAAAGTCAGATGCCATTAAACACACCTGTCAGAAACAAGAGAACATGAGTTAAAACTTTAATGAATAACCTTGATCACAGCTGAACACAAAATAGTTTTTCTAAAGAATTTTATGACCCTACGATTTGCGGCCCAGTGGGTCCTTCCTGTTTGGGACGCAAGGTCACTAATTGTAGAGTCAATAAGGTGTTTACAGAAAAAAAACAAAGGTGGAACATCTGATACCTGGACTTTTTTACAAAAACTAAGTAATGTTTTCAATTGATAGGGATACCTTACAAAAAACTCATGGGATCTAAATCTCAGAAAGTAGAAGCCTGTCAGTAAACAGTAAAATGTTTTCAAAATGTTTTCTGTTTTTGTAATTTTTTCTTTCAAATTAGAATTAACATATAGGAGGAAATAAAAGTTTGCACTGCAATGATTTCCATGTGGGGTTTTTGTGTTTAAATAAAAAGCTTCTCACCTTCTAATAAATATTCTCACAAGGAGTTATGCAATTAAGCTTTGTTTTCAAAGGAAGCGTTATTGCACTTTGACTTGTAATCATGCAAGTTGTTCTCCTATTCAGCAATAATCTTTTTAAATGAAACGTTTTTTTAATAATAAATGCAGAAGTCAGTGAAGGGCTTTCACAAATATGCAAAGGATGTCTCATTTTGATTTCAATCAAAGGTTTTTGAAAAAGGGAACAAGTGATCCAATAAAGTAAAGTTATTTTAATTTACTGATACGAACAGACAAAAATAATAATTTAGGATAAAAATTAAGGAGCAAGCAAACCTCTAGAAGCTTTATCATACAAAAACCTGGAGTTTTTACTACAAAACATTGAAAAATTCGGAGGTCATTCATCGCAGTGGAAATGTGTGTTTTGGATGGATACAAAATACAAAAACAATCATGAATATTCAAGACAAACACTGAAATGTTTTGGGGTGAGTGGTTAAATTAATTTATTAGATCTATTTTTCAGTTTGTTACGCTGAAACTAATATAAAACTGCATATTGCTGCTTAAAGACATCATTTAAAAATTGCCATGTGCCACAAAACTAAAATATGCACGAGATAAAAAAAGTAACACTGATGCTAGAGAGCCCTTCTTGCACTAGTGGTCACAGTCTGATATGATAAACTAATTCCTGAATCTATGTTTTGCTTCTTTGGACTGAAATATTTCATTTTTATAAACAGGAAACTGGCCAAATCCACCCTTGTTCTCGTGTTGGTGTTTGGAATCCACTACATCATCTTTGTCGGGATGCCTCACACATTTCAGGGTCCAAGCTGGGAGATGCGCATGTACTGTGAACTGTTCTTCAACTCATTTCAGGTACTTAGTCTTTCTATGCAGCATGTTCTATTGAGCCAACATGTTTAGAGATGTTTCTAACGGTTCTTAGAACAATTATTTTCTTGGCTGCTAAAGCATTTGTTTCAGCAGTGGAATGTTATTTTGCAGCTGTGCCTCTAAAACTAGTCTGAGAATTGCAGCATTTAATGAAACAATGTACAATATTTAGCCTGATTTTTACAGGGTTTCATTTCCCATACTCCTTATATTTGAGGTTGGGAAACTCCCTAAATTGATCAAAAAAGTAGAAATATGAATCATTATAATTTTAAATACTTTATGTGTCCTTCATCATGAGAAAAATGCAGCAAAAACATGTCGAAAATACTATTTTCACTGGAGTTGGTCTTTAAAAACGTCTCTTTAATTGCAAAGCAAGCCATTCTTTTAACACACTTTTGATGCAGAGGACATACTGGGGATAAACTTGGAACTCTTCTGTTGTCTAAATTTCAGGGGTTTTCCGGATTTCCAAAACCTGGAATGCTGGAACTGCTCATTTCAGACTGTAATGGAGTAGAAAGGTTGCAACAAGGACTTGCACAAAGTACATGCAGGCTTTAGAGAACGGTGAAGCATGTAAAAGTCCTGCATCAGGGTCAGAGAAGGATGATAAAAATAAAGCTAAGCAGAGCGGGTCTTTTCATAACGTGAATCCACCATAATCTTCAAAAACTGCGACTGTCCATTAGTGGAAGAAAAAGGAGAGATCCCACATCTTTGATAGAGACACTGGTAGAACGTGTCAGAAATATCCTTTTTTTTTGTTTCTTGTCTTAAAAAAAGAATAATTCAGCAGAGACATGACAACAACTAAGAAGTAATGAGTCATGGCTTCACAAACAGGATGCATGACTCACACTCGCTTTCAGCTTATTCTGCAGGTAATTACAAACAAACTGGGTTGAATTACTGTAAAAGTGTAGTCATTCTGCATTAGACATGCATTATCCATCGTTAAATTGCACCACAGATGAAGGTCATTCACGACCAGCAATTAATCTTATTTTGGCAATCATTCGTCATGATTATGCTTGTAAAAATCATCATTTCCATACCCTTGCTGTGTCCACACCGGTTAAAGTTAGCGCTGACAGACTCTTGAAATTGGGGATAAAATTGTTGAAATAGTTAATAATTAAGCTAAAATCTCTAAATCATGTCAGTCCAAATTAAATGTAAAAAGAAATGATAGTGCTGTGACTGGAAGCATTAGTCTGCTTTTCCATTCAGAGAAAGTCATTAAGCACAGCTTGTACCTTTGCTGCATAATACACTGAAAATAGAACAATCTATTACAATCAAATGATCCACTTTCACAGCTGTCTGCAAACTGATCCAATCACTTAAATACCATTAGGTCACTGTGCTCGTGGTAATACCACATTTTTGACTTTTAACTTTTGAATCAATTCCAAAGTCGTGATCAGTTTTCCAAAAACCTTATGGTTGGGAGGAAAAATGTGATCCACAATCAAAGAGGAAAAAAAAGGTTTCCTTTAACTTTACTGTTGAGCATAAACATACAGGGTTATGTGCTTTCATTTTCATTTTGAACTTTTCTCTTTAGCATTACCCAACATTTATGCGAGGCAATATGCTTTTATTTTTCTTTTTTGTGAATAGAGCAGTTAAAGACCCACTTGTGTTTTTGGTGTTTTTAACATGTTCTTGTAGCTTTTTTCTCATGATGGAGGACATACTGTTTATAGTGTAAAAGAATTTATGTTTAAAACAGCGTTTCTGTGAATTTCTTTATTTAAATTGTGATGAATTAAGACCAGGTAAAAATCTGTGGTTTGAAAAATTCAGATTTGTGACAGCTAAGTTGAGCAGGCCAAAGTCACTCTGCTCCGATCCAATTGGGATGCATCCTCCTGTAAACAAATGGATGCCTGGAAGTGGAGGCAGGCTTACTCTGCAACAACAGTAACACCCATAACTCAGAGGCACACTTCTAATTATCTACCGCTGCTCTGCAGAAACCATTTTCTTTGAATCACTGTAATTCTTTCTGTTCCCAAAATTAATGAAATTCCAACAGGTTCTGAAGAAGACAAAAGCAGCCTTGAGGCAAAGCTGCTGTGTTTCTCTATGTCAGAATCCGTTGTATTTAAGCTAATTTCAGAAACGGTTGAAGATGAGTTTAAATACCATATGTCATGTTGTGGTGACGGCAACATCTCCGGTCGGTCACATGACTTATAGCATAGAGCAAAAAAAAATCTGTTGGATTTTGGAAGTCCTTTCACCACAGAAAATCTGTGGAGCAATTGAATTAAAACTACAGTGGTTCCTCGCTTATCCCTCGCTTACGTTCTAAAAATAACCCGTGATAGATGAAATCCACAGAAGAAGGAAAAAAGATGTTTTAAGTCTGCCAAACCTCTCATTACACACCTGATAGACTTTTCTCAGACAGACATGAATGTTTCCACACTTTACTCTTATTTAAACTTTTAAAGTTTAAACCTTCAAAGAAAAACAAGTCCAGTATTATAAAATGAAAACAAAGATCTGATTGTGATCAAAAAATGTATGTAACTCTGACAAGCTGGGAGTATTCTGTACCAGAGACACAGCACAGAGGCAACTGACTGACAAAGTCAACAGCCAATCAGGACACAGAACACAGTGTACTGTTTCAAAAAATAGCACGCAAAATTTCCCTGAAAAAGATCCACAAAACAGCCACGATATGAAACTAAAAGTGTCCTTTACTTTTGTGTTACTGTTCATATTGACAACCCACTTTCATCTGACCTACACTTATCCCCGATATTCTGCTTTTTTTTTTTTTTTATTAAAGTAATTTTTATTAAAGCAGCCAGCCAGAGCGCATTTCTTCAGCTCAAGATGTCAAGTGAGTGAATGGATAAGCATAGCATCAACAGAACTTTAATTGGGATTCAGATGTTACTTTTCAAGGGGATGTTTTTTCTAAAACCCTTCATCCAAATCAAACAGGCTGTATTTACCAGATTAAGGCAACAAATTCATCCAATTAAAAGAGCTTAGTAAACATAAATTTTAGCGTAGAATGCCTCCCAGTATAAAATCGGAGATGTGAAAAGTCGAAGCAGTGGGTAATTTTCTGTCAAAATATCACAAACAATGAACAGGAAAGCTGAAAAATTATACATTTTTTCAAGTGTGGGACCCTAGAAAGAGCTTTTTTTGAAAGGCTTGTACTGGAATGCCTGAGCAGGGATACTATCAAACAGACTTTCCCATGCATTTTCTGTTCATGACCTCAGAGGATTTTAAACGAGTTTAGAGTTTCTGTCAGATCATCTTTTAATCTTTTGGGTTATTTGGCCCTCAAAAGAAAATCCCTGTTCAGGATGTAAACACACAAACTTCCCATACGGAAGCAAATACTTGAACTGACAGATGAGTCTTCATCTTCATGTAATCGGCTCAAAAAACACATTTTGGTTGAAAGTTTTCTTGTAATTATGCAAAGCATGGACAGACTGTGAAGCTCAGAACCAAAGGAACTGTGGGACTGTTCACCCTAGGTTCAGTTATCACCCTTTGTTTTTAAAGTTTTCTTTTTTTTTCATAAAAAAACACTTTGAGATATTTGTGATCACACCGTCTAACCGATTTGTGAGTTTGACTGAGAGGATGTCATGTTTTCTTTTCAGGGCTTCTTTGTGTCTATTATCTATTGCTACTGCAATGGAGAGGTGAGTTGCCCGTTTTTCAATAAAAACCCCAAATTCCCAATTTCACTTTCTTCCCACAGGATGTCCACATACTAATGTAATTTTTACCCCTTTAAAAGATATTTTCAAATATTTAAAACTGTCTGGACATGCATGGAAGCTTATTTCTGCATTGCGTTAACCTTTCACCCTGGAGCTTTACCTCCGGTGTTAACGTTCTTTAAACTACAGTACCTCTGATTTGACGCTGCATTCAGCGATGCACGTCCAACCAACCACTGCCTAAGATCTATGTAAGTGCTTGTAAATGTGCATTTCGGGCTCCATATTCAAAACATTTGAGTTCATGCGTAGCTATGTTTGTAAAATGTGTTGAAATCTAAACCAGTTTGTAATTTGACCAATCAGGGACTTGGATTTGGTAGTGATGTATGGATGGCGTCATTTTTAATTCACAGAAGTGCAAACTAATTGATTCATAATTGTGCCTGAATGGAATGAAATAACACCAAGTCTTTCATACATTGAAATAGAGCTGTACAGAAAAAAAGCCTGGAGAGATTTGCATTGATTACATATATATATATATATATATATATATATATATATATATATATATATATATATATATATATATATGTAAAGTGTCACATGTCAGGACAAAGCTGCTTCTCTCTGTGTTAGAATCAGCTTATTTACATTGATAGCATAAATGGTTGAATAATCACGTCAAGGGGCAAAAAGGAGCATGTCAAAGAGCAAGTGTTATTTATATCTTTGACATACCGTGACTCTTCATCACTTTCTTGAAGAAAAGTATTGCACCGTGCCCCAAAAGACACTTTTTCTACTCGACAAAGTCATCTTAATCACGTTGATTGTGTAAACACGTCACTTCTGTACAGTGTTGAATATTAATTCAAGGCTGCTTTTTTCCACGTCAGAATAAGCTGGTTTATGTGTAAACAGCTGAAGAGTTAAACGAACGTAAGACTGGATCTCAAGTTCCGTTGTTACAGGGTTGAAGGCACCATGACATGGATGTACTCCATTAACATTCAGTTAATACTCTAGTGATTGTTCATGGTGAATTGTAGCTCTTATAACTCACAGAAATAGTGTAGACAAGTGGTAATTTGCAGATTTCACAACACATCAAACATTAGTATCTTGTAGTAAAAAATAGAAAATTATTATTTTTGTGTGTGTCTAATGGAGACGAAGATGAAAATAGTGTTCAATGTGCACATCCACACCCATGACACATACACAGGAGAAACTGGCAGCAAACCCAGCAAGCAGGACTTTTCTAGCTATCTACTATCAAGAAAAAAAACTATTGTTAATGCATGATAAAATAAAACCTTTTCTCTCAGTCCTAACCCCACACCTAATCAGTCTGATTTTATCAAAATTTTTTCCCATTCCTGTAGGTGCAGACAGAAATAAAGAAAACATGGACACGCTGGAACCTGGCCTTTGAATGGGAGGGTCCAATGGTTTGCGGTCGCTACCGTTACGGCTCTGTGGTGGTAGGTCTTAACAACAACAGCACCAGCAGCCAATCCCACCTGGCCGGTGGTGGGCCTTCAACACGCTCCACAACAGCAGCCTCGAGCCGCATTTCTCGCAGCACAGCTCCCCCTGTGGCCAATATATATTCCAACCTCCCAGGTTACGTAATAACCAACTCAGACCCGTCCATCCCTGAAGAACCTGAGGACAGTGGTGCCAAGCAAGTGGATGACATCTCCCTAAAGGAAAATGTGCCAGTCCATAACACAAGTGCAAAATCTGAAGAAGAGGAAGAAACCCTGTAGCAGTCAAAACCAGTCAAAGGATTGTAAAAAAAACTGTGAAGATGGAAGCAAACAAAAACCAAAAATACAGCTACATAAACAAGTCTATAAACTCTCAAAGCAAAAGCTTCAAAAGAATAGAAGAGGGGGCTGTGATGATGAATGGAAATCTTATCATTATGCCTGTTTATCTGGCGCTCTAAATCTCCAAGAGGAGTTACTATAACATTTTTTATGAACAAACTGCAATCACAGGAGCAAAGCATTGTGATGCAAACTGTGAACTGCAGAGCTGAAAGTGGACCTAACACGGGGGGAGCACAAACTCCACGTTTTGTAAAGGCTTATTAAGTCAAAGGATGCTGATAAATCATCTTAAAGTTACTGACAGGATGTTGGAAAGCAGGCTTTTGTTAACTTAAGTGCCCTTTTCTGTCATGGAGAGCTTGAAATCCTGAGACAGTTGCCCAACTGTTTGTTAAAAAATAAATGAAAAACAAATGAAAAAAAGAAATAGGCTGTTGCATGCAATGCAAGTTCTGACTGTCACATTTTTTTTTAAAACTGTTTTGTCATTTTTGTATCTCTCCAAGCTTGATTGTTTTCCCCTTTAACGTTTCTGATCCTGACAGTAACACAGAGCAGAGTGAAGAAACATAGAGCAGAAGTGACAAAGTGTAAAAACGTGAAAGAAAAAAAGTCACAACTGGGGAATTTTTGAAAACTAATGTATTTTTGTCCTGAAAGTGTTGATATTTGTGATTTAAAAGTGACAGAATGTATTCATTTTGGATTCATCAGATGTTTTGCTGCTTTTTTTTGCAATGAAATGAAAAAAATTAATACATTTCCAGAAATTGATTGTGTGTCTTCACAGCTTTTGGGGCATTTTTTTTTAAACAGGGACAAATAAAAAAATCCTCATGAATTTTGCCAAGTGAAAGTGCATTTTTTCTGTAAACTGCTTCAAAATAAGAGCCTTAAAATCAGCTCAGTATGACTCTGTGTTGTTCATCAACAAGCAGAAAAATGTGCTTGTTCTCAATTATTTTTGCTAAAGCTGTTCAGTTTAGCTGGTAAATCAAATTGAACATTTTAATTTGTGTTGGTTCTCAAAATATTACAGTACGTTCAATTCTCAGTTAGATGCAGCACATTGTCATTTTTTCATTTGAATAATTTAAATCTGGAGAAAAGTTGCATTTACAGGCCAAGTAGCTTATTGATTCTTTTCCCCTTGAGTAAGCATCTTGTAACCCTTGTCAGTACTCTTTCTGTATCTTATCTGTTTCACCGTTCACCCAGCATGAATCATGTGTCACTTCCGCTGAAACATTATACTTCAGTTATGTTACGCAGTAATGGATGCTGCGTCACTTCTGCTAATGTTGAGAACAACAGTGACCTCTTAAAATGTTTAAACACAGAAAATGTTCATCATAGTGAAAACATTTACTTTGATGTTTAAAAAAACAAAGGAAAAAGCAAATATTAGGGATTAAGGATTAAGACTGCACAACCTTATACCGGACTACAAATGTTTTCTTCTTCTTCTGACGGCCACTTTACTACCCAAGTCAGGAGGATACAGGGACACTTACTGACGTGCCGTTATCTCCATGAACACAGACATGTTAGTAATGGCTAAAGCAGCTGCAGTCAGTGACTCAGAGTAAAACGTGCTCATTTCTCCTCTTTTCCCGTCGCCAACATATGAAAAATAAAACGATTCAACCGAGAGAACGACTCCAAGCCGATTGCCTGTCATTCTATCACATATTGTTGAGATTTTCCATTGTCTGTGATGAAAACAATATATGATTATACAGCGTTGCATTTTGGCAATGTTATTTTATTTTTTGGCACTGTAGAAGGTCTCTGTTGTTAGGAAAAAAAATCTAAATTCTTGTGATAACAGAGTTACTGTCGTGAAAAGATAATGCCGTAAAGTAGGTAAAGAAAGGAAGTGACCTATGGTTCGTACATGCGGGGTGAGTGGTACTGATAGATAGTGTAGTGACAATCCTGGACACCATGAAACATTAAAACTCCAGCTTTAAGCCTTGGTCATATGCACCTGTATCAGGGGAGGGGTCGACCATTACGGGAGTAAATGTGTGTCTTATAGGCTGAATTTGAATTCTTCTCCTACCCCTATGGCTTCTCCCTATCTCCTACATTAAGCCCTCCAAACAGAAAGTTATAGAAAACTAGTGTCTTCAAATTTGGATGGCCCAAACTGGCACTACCCCTTGATGATGTCATCAACATTCGCCTATCGTCAACATTAGCGAGTAGCTGCTAGCGCTTGGAAAATACATAACAGCATCGGTTTGATAACTTTAAAAAGTCATGCTAAAACAACGAGTCTTCACTAACATTTAAACATAAACTTCTGTGCTTCAGAGCATGCCCACGTGAAGAAATCTGGCTCCCCCTACCAGCGGAAAGATGCAAAACTTGAATTCCCTTCATTCTACCCTTAAAAACAATTTCAGACACCCTTCTCTCTTCAAATTTCCCTTTAGTTGGAGGGGTAGGGAGAAGCAGCAGAGGTAGGCGAAGAAATCAAATTCTTTTAGACTTGTCTGGCTACCTTCAGAGACGTTACAAATATCAAACGTATGCTTGTTGTGCATGTCAAAAGTGTATCGTGAAGTATTCATAAGAGTAATAGAAGTTTTACGTTCTTATGGCGTAAGGTGCCCTGTCATATGGTGCCCACACTCTAATTGTTAGTAAGGTGTGAATACCAGTCCCTACTGACCGTACGCAAATGCCACAGGCACGGGCTGTGAATGTGATACACAAATGCCTGTAGGATGTTCATACAAACTACACTCTGATTGTCTAATTTCCTCATTTCTAAGACCTAGTTTATACTTGATCCAGAAAACGGCCATTTTGAAGACAAGAGCACCATTACTGCATTCCAAATACAAGAGGGGTTAGATAATGTTTCCTTCTTCCTCAGTTCCAAAAACATTAAAAACATGACACTTTTACTGCAAATTTACGTTCTAATGCAACTATAGTTGCGGCAATGTTCAACTAAGATTTGGAGAAGGTGATAAATTTTTTCATTTACATTTTTTTTTAGTTTAGTTATCTGATAAGTTGAGGCTGATCTAGCTCACACCTTGTCTTGTCTGCACCAGTAATTAACCACAGACATATTTACATAGATGGAAGCATCTTCAGAAAAACTTTGCAAATGAAAAAAAAAAGAAATTCAAACATTTTTTTACCACTTTAAATATGATACCAAAGTACTATAATGCTGGAGCAATCACATCATCAGGCTTGTGTAGTATTGTAGCGTCCCTCCCTACACTGAGGCACTGAGACTTAATCGTCCAGAAGGTTCTTTATTTTTGGGTTACTGTATGCCGTAACCCACGCTGTACAGATCAGAAAAAGAACATAACAACCCCGCTTCAACAAGCGTCTTGTATCCCTCCTTGGGCACCGCTCTCCCCCATCGACCCTTTCCCCAATAGCAGAACCCGATTCATCAAAACCCCCAAAACAGTTGAGTGGCAGAACAGGGGGCCAATCAGCATCTCAGTCTGGTGCGTTGACTGAACTTCTGAACTCAAAACAGCACTCTAACAGCCGTGCAGCCGACTCAGTCCGCTACAGTATAAACTCTACTCAGAAGTTTGTTGCCGTTTTCACGAACAGAAACCGGCCAACCACAGTATGAAGTATGGCCCCATGACTGCAGTAGGGACGGGGAAACAATGAAGTGATGGCCAGAAGTATAAACTGGGCATAACGGTCAAGCTGTATGTGTCAGCAGGTGGACTGACCACTCTCCAGCTCGCTGATGGCAATGAGAGACACCGGTGTGGGTGCAACCTGCGAGGCAGCGGGAGGAGGAGAGCTCAGAGCGAGAAGCGCATAAGACTGCGGCCCCTGGGACCTGCAGATTGTGAGCCACGGCCATCACGGGCCCTCATCGTGGCGAGGCCCAGCAGAACACTCACTTACCCCCTCAGAGAGAGAGGGGGTATCCCACCGCTCTCACCTTACTTTGAGAGGGGTGAAGCTCTTTCATCCCTCTCAAAGTTAAGTGTGTCAGCTGGACCCCAAGAATCGCATCTTGCAGCCTGTAGCTCAGTCGCCAGTTTTTATTTGCTTCCTGTTTTAGAAATGGACTTTTATCATTTTGCATGACTGTGTGTTTTCCTTTTAAATCTATTTGTGGATTGGTTTTTACCGCATGTTTACTGGTGGCTTGGAGTTCAGGGCTGCAGGCTTACTGAAGGGACTGTAGGCTGGAAGTGCAGAGCAAAGGGAACAGGACTCAAAGGCTCTAGATGGACAAAAACGATCTACTTCCCTTTTGTCTCTTGAGATCTTTTTTTAAAGAAAAAAACAAACAAACCTTTTTAATATTTTTTGTTTTGTTTTTAGACAACTGGTTTTATCCAGCATTTGTTTTAAAATGTAATTAAAACCTTTGTAAGAGAAAAGTGAAGCCTTCTGCTGCTTTTGGAGCGACTGGTAAACTCCCCAGGGGATCCCTAGTTTTGTCATTTTGGGGGCCTTACCCTCTCGCCTCTGACATATGCACGGTGTCCACTATGCAGACGTATGTAAACAGTACTAACAGGCTCTTTGTGCAGTGTACAGGGTTTGGAAGGGACAGAAAAAAAATGTCAGTTCTGTGCGACATTCCTGCATCTCACCTACTTCACCTTTCTTTTTCCTTGCATGTTGTTTAAGGGTCCACTTTTACCTGTTGCTCTCAGCATGCCTGTAGAAAAAGTGAACTGAAGCTTACGCTTTCATTTTTGCCAGCACCAGGTTCTACTAGGCCAGCGGGTATTAGTTACATTCATGGAGTCTGTTGCTCCAATGTCGAGTAGCACTGAGACCAAACACAAACTTTTGACACAAATTACTTGCCAGGATCAGCGATGAGGGCATGAAAAGACAGTACGAGCGTACAACACGTGTAATTACACACACTCTAACAGCACAACAACAGGCATATGAGTGCTCACTAAGAGTGCAATGGATTTTGGGCAAACACAAAAGCCATTTAGTGGCTGAAATGATCATAGAGTGTATGGAGGCGATAGCAGAAACTATATTACAGGGAAAAGAAGGACAGTGGCTTAACGAATAGGTCCGACAGATTCCCATCAATATCAGCAACAAGAAGAGCCCAGCTGCTTTCCGGAGGTGTGCAGTCCCAGCTCGACACGCCATTTAAAGTGCCCTATGCGTCTCTTTAGCTCCTGATGAATCAACTGAGTGACAATGCATAACTTTTGGTAGATGTCAGAGATCATGAAGAGAATTAAACATTTGTAGAAGAAATTATCGCCCATGAGTAGCCGGGTTAGGCTCCGGCAGCCCCGTGACCCCGAAAGGGATAAAGCGGTTCAGAGAAAATGAATAGAAGAAATTTCAGGCATCGCAGCTTTGAAAACGCATACAAGAGGAGAGGACATACATGTAGCCATAAAGGAAATGCTGACTCAGAAGGTAATGAATCTTGGAAAAAAAAGGTCTTCTCCATCACTAAATGATGGAGCACCTTCCAGGATGGGACAGGAAAAGGATGCCGTTACTCGACTGAAACAGGACAATCCAGTCATGTGCTCATCACTTTCAGAGCACTAAGGATATGCTGTGAACACCATCACCAAACGAATTAACTTTCTCAGGGCTTCATCTTCCCACCAGCTTTGCCTGCTAAGGGAATTGTTGGCAGAGGTAGATGTACTTGCCAATGACCTACTACTGCACTCCAATGTAAGGTGGTTGAGCAAAGGAAAAGCGCTGGAACATTTTTGGAAGATAAGAAATGAAAAGAATTCCTAGCACAACAAAGAAGTCCAAAGGCTCAGGTCTTTTTGGATTTATTTGGAGGATGGAAGTAACTTGAAAGCACTGGCCTTTCTGGTTGACATCATGAGACACTTAAATGACCTAAATAAGAAGCGTCAAGGAAAATACAACTCGGTGTGTTTTGGTGACTGCTGTTCAGTCTTTTCAGAAGAAACTGCTCATTCTGAGAATGGATCTGGAGGAGGACTGTGTACATTTTCCTTCATTAAAGGAGATTAAAGGACTCAATGACACTGCTCATTCTGACTTTATCAAAAAGTTGGAAACTGTAAGACTTGCTTTAATGGCTTTCTTTGGGAGACCAAAAGAGCAATGTGAGTTCTCTCATCCTGACATGTTTTGGCTCCAGATTGGGCCAAAAGAGAAGTTTCCTTCTTTCATCAAAGTGGCATTGTACTGTACACCTTAACAATACTTGTTTCTACCTACAGTTGTGAATCAGCCTTGTCAACTGTTAACATCATTAAGAACAAGTACCACCCCCAGCTTACCAATGAGCATATGAGCACAAATGCCTCAGAAGAGCTTTGGCTCCTTTCCTTCCACTTTTAGGTTAGCTGTCAGTGCTCATGCACATTTCTCACACTGAGATAAGTCTATTTTGAAGTTTACCTTCATATGTTCATAAAGCTTTTTGCTCTTTTCAAAGTTATTACTTGAATGTTCAATGTGTATTTGCAACCTACTGTTAAGGCTTGTAAAACAGAAAATTACCATTTGAACAAGAAAAGGGCTTAGTTATTAATGCTTTTGGAGGTACCTTCATGTTACCTGCTGCACTTTAAGTGAAGTGCAGCAGAATGGTAACATTTGTAAAAGAGCACACAAGGAAGCAAGTTTATGTGCAGCTTATTTGTTTTTCAAGGTAGTTCTGTTTATCTAAGCCTTTTTGTGCAAAAATAAACTAGAGAAATACTTTTTGAGCCAATAAGCTAAAAAAGTTCTTTGACAATTTAACTAGACATTGCGATTAAATAAAAGAACAGAAAAGTGAGTTATCGTCTGAATCCTTTTGCATGTTTGGACCCTGACCTACCAGGCTGACAGAGTTACTGGGCTTCTTACTGGAAAAATGGCTATGAAGCGTTTAGTCCAAGATAAGGTCTTCAAATCTTTCTCTATAACAGAGCTAATATTGTGTTGCTTACCTCCCAGCACGGTTCTGGCTGCAACTAAACCTGGAAAACAAAGAAGCTTCTCAAAATTGACTTCCTCCCCATTTCTGACAGTCTTTTTTATGTTTACACTTTTTCATTGTCCAACAGTCCGACAGCAGGGATCTGTTGTTGTGCAGCTTAGCATTTGTAATGTGTGCAAACATGCAGCGTTACATCGCTGTGTTAAAAAATACATGTAAGGAACATAACCCTAAAGGCAGCACAGATTTCTGGACATTATGGAGATGCTGTTGCAGATGGGTTGGTCAGATCACTGTTAAGAGATTTTAGAAATTCTACTGTAGCTAATGAGGCCATTCTCATACAAGTCAATTAAATATATTATCTTTCACTCTGCAAAATTTCTCCTCGCTTATCCCTTAATAAGGAAATTCTGAAAATGAGCCGTGCTCCATCATTATTGTTTCAGGGTTTTTTGCTTGGATGAGACTTTGTCCCTAGAAATTACAAAAAAAAAAAAACTTAACTTTGCCTTCAATAAAAACAAAACAGCAATCTTAAGAAGACAATGAAAAACTAGGTTTACTGACTAAAATAAACCACATGTATTTAATCTTGTGTCCTCAAATGTTTTTGTATCATAGTTTCATGAAAAGAGCAAAAGGTCTGTTTTCAGGTTCTACAAGCAGTTACTTCCTAAAGATGAACTATGTTGTGCTCAGTTTTTATTAGAAAGCAAATTTGCCAAATTCTCAAGGTAAAAATCCATCTCCCCCAAAGCAACAAACCATCTTTAAAGCTGGTTTACTCTTCATTCCTACTATCAGTTTAGTAACTGACTGTGAACCTGCCTGCTGCACGTCTGTTGTCAGTGCCTCTTCCTCCTTTGGAAGCTGAAAACAGCCTTAGTTTGAAAGGATTTTCCCTAATTTGGTCTGTTCGTGTGGGAAGTGTTTTCTGCTGTTTGTATCAGTGATACTTATTTGTAATTTCTTCCAATTAATTTTTTTCTCACTGCAAATTTCTCTGCTGATAAATGTTTCATATTTTGGCAGCTTCGTGCTGAGCTGTCTTTTGATTTGTCTTCGATAAATGTAAAAAGCTCTAGAGTATGAAAAATTAATACATACATTTAACATCCATTTTTCTCATCTTTTTAAATTCGAAAGGCTTATTTACGCCAGGATGACAAGGTTTAAAAGAGATTAAGACAGAGAGGAGAAGCTGCCTCTCTCAGCTATAATAAACAGAAATATTTATCCATGTACAAATACATCAAGGAGCTCTTGAAACCACTAAACCGTAAGCTAAGTATGGAACCTCCATGACATCTGACTCATTATCTAGGCCGTGTCTCAAACAGCACAAAGAACTCAAACCACAACTATTTAAATATACCAACCACAAAGAAAAACATAACAAAAAAACTCATTTCTAATGAAGTGTTAACAGTATAAAACAGAGATCTCCCAGATATGGGTAGGGTTGGGCAACGAAATTGGGTTCTAAGTAGGAACTATTACAACTTGTACAGTTCTACCACAACTGCAAGAAGTTGCTGCATTTGGTTCCTCATTTCGATGCCAGGACATGTCAATCACTTCTACTCTTTTTAGTACTTTTAAGTTCTAGCTAATCCTTTTGCCTTTCCTGCAATCATTGGCGGGTTCATAGATGACCTGTGACTGATTGGGCGAGCACAAAAGCTAAAAAAAAGTGAAGTCACACCTGCAGCTAGCACATCCTCCAGATTACGCATGAACATTTTGGGCCTAAAAGAACCTGGTGAGGAGGACCTCGGGCCTGAAATATCATCTGATGGAGACGATTGTGACAGCAGCAGCAGTCATTCCACTCTGGTGAGTGACATCTCATTTATGTCATTTACGGCGAGTAAACATGTTGCTAAAGTAGTGCATGTGGATCGGTCACTTCAATTTGTTAGAACTTGCGTTTGTTCTAACAAACAAATCCAGACAAGATGAACACAATATGTACTCCAGCATGAAGAGAGAGCAGACAGCAGAGAACTGAAAGAAGGTCCATGGGAGCAGGGTTTACCTACACTACTGGCAGAGCAGTGGGCACGAGCACTCATACAGAGCGACAGGCAGTAAAGAGCAGAACTTCACTTTGGCAACGTTAAAAAAACCTTTGCCCTTCAGACCAGCACACGCTCATTTATTTTGCAACTTTTGTTCAATCTTCAATATTATTTATTACTCAATTTTATTTCAGTCTATTTGAAGATTTATTTTTTTATTTACAGCTTTGTTTTTCTGTGCATTATATCTTTGGAGATCAAAGTAACTTCCTAAATTGGATGATGAATAGGAATGAATTTGCATGGAGCGGTTTTTAATCGAGTTGAATGAGTCCATTGAAAATGAGTTGTGATGAGTGTGAAGTCACAAGAGGTTTGGATGGATTGTTCCTGACAGAGAGCAGGTTACTCAGAGCCCTTCTGTTCCTCACATTTTCCCAATTCTAACTCAAAAGGATACTTCCAGCCAGATTTATTAATTGGTTTAGGCAGCATGGATATCAACACTGCTTTCCCAGCAGACCACAGCAAAAAGGGAAAGAAAAATAAGATCTGAAAAGTTGTGCCCACGATCTTTAACTTTTTTTCCTTTTGTGATTAATATCTCCCATATGTTCTTCTTTGTACAATTATGAAATATGTGTAGAATTGATCAATTAATCATTATTTTCCTTGTTTGATTCAAGACCTGCATTTTATCACAAGACCCTGGTAGCTTAAAATAGAAAAAGAAATCTGTGTTAAAGTGAATGAAACAGGAAACAGGCCTGATTATCAGATTGGCCTCAACCAAGATGGAGGTTCACAAACAAGAAGCTGCTTTCCGCCTGCAACTATCTAATAATTATTGAAGGAACCTCACAAATTGAGGTTGATTATTTTTCTCCCAATTAACTTGATGGTTTTCTATAATTTTGATCAAAAGTTTGACATGAGGATCAGTTGGTGTTTTCCAACAGTGACAGGTGTGTTTGCAGACAACAGTGCTCATTCTTATGATCCCAAAGTTGGCTTAAAATGAGCCCAATACAGACACAACATCCCACACTCCCTGTCCATATTTTATACCGTCTATGACCACCTCTCTATTTCACACAGAGACAACACGTGACTGATGCAGACAAACCAGATCCGGTTTAAAAAAAATCTCAAAACATTTGCATCTTTTCTGAATCTTTTGACACACATTGCTGTGCTTTGTCTTTTAGTTCAAAGAATTTGTTAAATGTAAAAAAATAACAGAATTTTACTCTGAGAAAAGTCAGACTTGTTTGAAGGCACATAGGCTCGCTCTGAAACATCTTAAATCATTTTTGAAGGTATCTCCCTCAGGAACGTCATGCATAAAACCTTGATAAGGGCTGGAGACCTTTAAACAAATGTATGAGAGACTGGAGACAACTAGAAGGTCACAACCAGGGCTCAATATAAAGTAGATAAAAAGAGACTTTGAGCTTTTCCTAAACCATCCTGTTTGTTATTGAACAGATATTGCAAAGCTGTCAATCACAGTGTGCATCAAGCGGATGTTTGTCATATATTGTTCAAAGGACGAAGCCGGAAAAGTGAACTGAGTTTAAAGGAACATTTTAGGAAAAGGAGCTGCTGTCTGTTAATCTGTTTAAACATTAATATTCTAAAAACGCCTTTTTTTTTAGACATATAACTGGAAGCATATACATTTTGAATTTACGTTTTTTCATTAATAGAACTGAAATAATAGCAGATATTTGGACAAAACAACTATTCATAATGTTTATTTTATAAAACACGCAACATAAAACATGAAGGGGAGAGGGGAAGTGAGTGCCAAGCACATAAAGAGGAAACTAAGAAAAAAAGAAGAATTTAAGAAGGGACTGCAACCCCTACACACAAGAAAAGGAAAAGTTGGTGCAAATAATAAGTTGTGTAGTTAAAGAAGCATAACTGCCCCAGCACAGCAGTCAACAAGAAAATGCTGTCATATTGAGAAAAGAACAGGTAGTAGAAATAGCTTAGAAGGATGGATAGAATCAGGAATGAATACACCAGACCTTATTGTAGATGTTTGAGATACAGCCAGATTGGAAAGGTGTGGACGTAACTTGGTGATGGACAGTAAATATTTACACAGCTACTGGATGGAGATTTATGGCAGCGGTGAAAGATGAAGAAGATAGTTGATGTCAGAAAAATACAGAGGGCCGGGTTATGTAAAATTAATGCAGATTCATTTGATTTGGAAACCCTGGGAAAAAGCAGCCAAAAGCATAGCAGCAAAAATTTCCCAGCCAGTCTCTGCACATTCTCTGCTAATTAGTGTGCTCCCCTAATTTGGGAATGAACATAAAAACTGGAACTATTGCATTAAAGGGAAAGTCTATTTATGCATTAGGCTCACAGAAATCATGGAGACAAATGCAAACAGTAACTCAGCAGAACCAAGTGAATGCATGAAGCCAACAGCTTCTACTTAGATGCAGAAGCATGTTACCAGAAACTCTGACATCCTACGATGTGGGTATGTGAGCTAAAAACAAATCAAATTAAAAACTGGACTGAGAGCAAACAGGAAGTACCTGTTGGCTCCAAGAAGCCAAAATCCCCTTTCTACCAGCTCTGTCCAGTTCTCTTCATACAGTCAATGACTGTTGAACATTTGAAATGTTTGACAGATTTCATATAACTTGCTTTTAAGTGATAGCGGTGTGATGTTCCAACAATCTCCCGTCGGTTTGGCGAGAGTGGTTGCCATAGAAACGTCGACTCAGACCCACTTGGACCAATCACTGCTTATTGAAAATATCCGGCTCCAACCTGAGGGCATCTGTATGGGGGAAAAATGACAACTGAGCCATGTTATTTAGTTGATGTCACTTCTGTGAGGCAGCTACAGCAAGCTGGTGCAGAAATCTCGTCAGGACCAAAGACTGAGAAAAAGTATTTCAGTTTCACGCTGCTTGAAGTTGAAACAATTTTCTGATGCTGTTAGACAAGCTTCCTCTCTGAAGGAGTGAAGCAGTATAATAAAAGCTTTTCTTTTAAATTCTGCAGAATAAATTATATAATTAAAGACTGTCATCTGCACTGTCTAATTGTTTTTAACTGGTCAAAACAATATATGGTTTTGCAGTTTAAATAGATGTTTTAAAAGCTATTTTCAGCTCAACTTTTTGTTGTTTTTTTTGCTACACTAAATAAATCTTTATTTAATATACTATGTGGTGTCACTTTAGGCAGATTAGGATTGAGATGCGTGACAACTTTTTCAATTGGTTTGACTGTTGGCTGATAACTTAGATGCTGTGAGGAGAGGAGGACACCAAACCTTTGTTGCTGTCAAGGTTTAAAAGAAAAAAGTGCTTACAGCTTTTTTGTTTTAACCTGATCTACATGTACCTTGTAGTCCAAAATGGGCATTTATTTTGTAAAATTTGCAAGTGCTTTAGTCTTAAGGGACTTTTAATGGACGATTGACAGAGTAATGAAAAGGTACAGGTGCGACATTTACTATTAGGACATTTTAAGAGATATTTCAAAGAGAGGTAAGATAATTGTGACACACGGTCAAGTAACCTGCAGAACAAAATATTTTTCTACTGGTGTTATACATTTGAAGAACATACTATTCTAGAACATCCAGAACACCAAACTTTGCAGCTTCTTGATAATGACTTTGTTCAAGACAATTAGAAATAGGACAGAAAAATAAGATCTTTTATTACGGTCTTGCAAAAAATACTTTTGCAGTTTCTGTCTGTTATGGATTTGTTAGGCTTTTTTTTAATAACATTTTTAAAAAGTGTCATTACACAAAACAAGAAAAGTGTTGTTTGTCCTCCAATTAATTGTGTTTTTCTCTTCTCCCCATCTTTAATTAGGGCTTTAGACATGCTTGTGTTTGAAATTCTACACTTGCATTTTCAAATTCTACATTTGCAATTTATTTTTGTTTGACATCCACCAAACCACCCTCCAGCAGTTATAGTCAAAAAGAAGAGAAGGCAGCATCCCACTCTAAACAGTTTCTCTTCATCCTACTGTTAGACTGTCTGGTGATCCTCCATCCCTTCATCTTCAGAACTCGCTGAATCCCTTTCGGGGTCACCGGGTTGCTGGAGCTAACCCATTTACTTTTGATCAAAGGTGGGATACACCTTCAATTCAATTCAATTTTATTTAAATAGCCCAATCTCACAGCCATAGCCATCTCATTGGACTGATCTTGAACAGGTCGCCACTCTGAGGCCAGGCAGTAAAAGCACAAGTTTCACCTCCGTGATCAAGCTTACAACAGCTGGCAATTTCATGCTTTAAAAAAAGACGTGACCCACACATCAATGTGATTCCCTCATTGGTCACAGTTCAGCATTGCCGTGTTCTAGCAGCCAAGAAGTTCAACCAGTTGAACTTTCAGCAACTGACCAGTGAACACCGATTCTGTATGTGGAGTGTAGCGATACGTGAACGCGAGTCTTCTGAATGAGAGCATTCTGAACGCAGAAGCCTGAAATTTAGTTTGACGTACATTTACATAGACTTTTCATTAAAAATGGTCGCTTGAACACGAGTCGATGCAGCTGGTGTGAATGCGGATTTTCAGCCTTTCACATTCCCAACTCAAAGGCAATGAAACAAACAAGGTGAGCAATATTGGATCTGTCCAGTCGCGTAGTTTTATCTCAAATGTCAGCTCAGAGACAAGAAAACCATGTGGAAGCATCGGAAAAGAGGAGCAGGGGGCTTATGGCCTGTCAATTGTAGATTTTATTTAATACAGACAACTTTTTTTGAATGACCTTATTTTGTCTGCTCCCAATTCACAGTGATTTGAGTAAAGAAACATTCAACAAAGTTTTAATCTTAATTTACTATACGTCCAAACTATGGCCTACTAAGGAGCTGTAGCCTCTTAGGGCTGGCTATCCCTCTACTAGAAGGGTGATCTGCGTTGCGCGGTGGCGTGGAGAAGAAATGCATTTCTTCTCGTGGATGTGCTCTGAAGCACAGAAGTTTACACTACATAAAATGTAAGTATTGAGTTTGTTTCTGCATTGTTTTTTAAAGATCTAAAATTGATGTAATATATTTTTGAGCACTGGCAGTCACAAGCCTGCATAGATGACCGATGGTCATCATTTTTCTATTGAGGACGTCATTGAGTCGTAGTAACGTCCAAAATTGAAGAGACCTTGAAGAGAGGGCTTTATGTAGGAGTAGGGAAGTAATTTGGGTTTTAAAATAAATAATAATAATAAATAATCATAAATAATCATAAATATAAAAATAATAAATTAAAATTAATTTCATTTTGAAAAAACCTGACAAAATATTTTTGTATCGCATTTCTTAATGTTAATGCTCACTTTTACTAATTGGTACTAGAGCCAAAAGAACAATATTCCTTCTTTGTAACTGAGTAGAAATCCAGAGAAAAAGCTTTATTTGCTTGAACAACCACTTTTAGGATTCTTGCCTTGGTTTGTTTTGAAGGACACTGTTTGCATGAATTAATTTACATTGAAGGCTCTACTGAATTTCTCAAACTCAAGAGTCAATCTATTATCAACTATGAAAAATATTTAATGAAAAAGCTTTTTGAGAGTTTGCAAATATAAAAGTGGAGGTTGCACTTTAATCTCAATGCACAAAGCAGAATAGCTGTAGGGGAGTATGGAGCCACCGACAAGCAAGTCTTCATCTAGTGCAAGCTGGTAATTAAGTCTTTAAGATTTTTCAGATTAAAAGAGAACCATGAATCATTTATATTCTTGAGAGTCAGATACACAGCAGAAGAGATCAAATGCACTTAGAATGCACTCCATTTGCAAAGCAATTAGATCAGCAACTGTTGAGCCTAACCATTTTTTTTTTTTTTTTTTTTTGTACATTGACACTTACTGGTGTCGGCATATATAAACATATGCCGCAGATGCAACGAAGCAGAAGAAAACATCTCTGGACTGCAGACAACACACGCTCTCAGCAAACACTGTGGTCCAGTGAGGCAGCGGGGAAACCACACTTCATTCTAAAGCGGCTGCCAACCAGCTGGCCCGGCTTCTTGTGTTCCAAGAAATTGTCTCAACGCTTTTTGGGAAATACAACTTTAACGGCAGCTTAATCACTTTTTGCTGCCATCACGTGTGTTGTTCACCGTGATGTCACAAAGTAATTTTTACGTCATAGTAAAATAAACCTTCCATGTCTCAATCCAAATAGTATTTTCCAATATTGATTATAATCGACATATTTCATTTATAAATGAATTCATAATGGTACAGGTTTGATTATTTAGATATTAGGAAGGTTTGCATGGTGTCACTTTTTTTTTGGGGGGGGGGTGGGGGGGGGGGGTGTAGCAGTTCAAGCATTTGAAGGGGCATTGCCCCCCCTCTCTTGCCCATGCCTAAATCTGGCCTCATCTCAGAGGTGAATTTGTTGGAAAACATCACAGGTTTTTTTTTATTTTGGCTAAAAGGCATAAACATAACTCACAGACCACCAGTAACACATTTAGAATAAATCCAAAAATGATTGTTGTTTGATGAGGAATGTATGTCATTTATTTATAAGTTTAAGAACTAAGGAAATATACTAAAGAGGACTACAGGGACAATGCAAATGTATTTGTGTGTCTTGATGAAACCAATGAAGGTAATCTGTCATCTGTCATGCCATGTGAATCATTCACTGCTCCTCCTCGTCAGCTGTTGAGGTAATTACTGTCACCAGACACACCTGGGAGATGACCTTTCTATTCAGCCCAGTTTTATTCACTCTATGTTAGATCGCCTCAGTGTCTTTCCGGTTTAAAGCAAGCCTTTTACATGTCTGTTTTCAAAACATTTGGAAGATTGAATCATTTGAACCAGTTGTTCCAAAACAGATTTGATCTTGTTTAATGTTTGAAACACTCTACCACAGTGATATCTGATGCTTTTCTACCTTCCTTGAAGGCCCAAAGGATTTTATCGTCAGTCCCATTCACACACTGATGTGTGACTTGCAAATAAAGTTATCAGTTAAAAATCCAGGTGTTAACAATTGAATCGGTGATTCAATTTATATTTCTACGATCCACCCAATTTAGCTTACACTTGATTAACTTGGAAGAAATCCAAGGATTTTAGAAAACTTATACTGTTCAGTACCAAGATATTTATCTCTGAGTCACACTGGTTAAACTCTTGTCTAAAGATGTCCTGGATTATTATTAGGTCAGGGAATTGACTCAAATCGGATTGTTCAAAATGAACCAATATAAAGTAAGAAACGAATAATTGTGAAAATGAATAATTACTCCCCTTGTTAAAAATGACGTGCAGACGTTGTTCCATGCGGCCACAGTCATGTTGTCTTCAACAACACCTTTGTCAAGATCCACTTTACCTTAACTGCATCTAGCTTCATCAAATGTCTCTGTGGGAGTATGGAAAGTAGATGCCTGCATCAAACAGAACGCACAAAGCCCTCCCCAACATCATAACATTTCAAATGCAGCAATTAATTATTTAGCGTTCAAAGAAAACCTTGACCTCAAAGTAATGCCTTTTATGTCCTCTGGCCTTCCATTGTAAAGGAGCACACTGTCAGATGAATGAGATGATCACAGCTTTGCGCCATAATAAAAGGCACTTGTTTGTGCTAACATGCAGAAACAGCTCCCCATCAACATCAGAGACTGTGTTCAATGATTACTTTTATTTTGAGGGATGGGAATTTCAAATCTTTGTTGTAAAATTTAACTTCAGCTCATTTCTGTTTTCCACAGAGCTTCACCATACATCTTCCCTCCCTGGTGAGACACTGTAGCTATGGTTACATGAAGCAGTGAATAGGCTTGGAGAAATCTTAATGAGTAAATCCCTTACAGTTTCATTTGATTCTGAGACATATTTTTTGGCATCACACCTTTCTGACAGCAAAATTTGCAGAACTATGGCATGCTTTGAATAGAATAATGCAGTATTTCCCAAAAGTACAAAGGAATTTTTTTTTCTTACTGAATAAAAACATTTTATTTGCATTGCATATGGAATAAAATGACATCAAGAGAACCTGTTGTTGTAAAAATGTCACTTTGAGTCTAATTTTGTCCTTTTTAAAGTTCATGTGTGTGTGTGTACATAAACATTAATAATTTCTGTACATCTATACAAAATGAATTGGAGTTTCATCAGCTGTTTTTGTAAATTGTCATACCCCTGGGAAACATTTGACATGGAAATTATAGCATTTACCTTATCAAAAGAAAAACATAACTTAGCATAAAACAGATTCATCATTTTGTTGTTTTTCCTATTGTTGCATCACTCACTGGGTCTTATGAGGCTTTTGAAGATGTTAAACAGCCTCAGGTTTATGTAAAATGATTGCAACCCAACGTCAGCTCAGAGCCTTTGGCGAAAGACGGTACAGAAAAAAAAAACGTGGAGCAGAAATCTATGCAGCAAACTGACACACAGCTTTAAATTAGAGTAAAGGAAGAACACGTCGAACGGAGAAAAAGATCATCAGATTGGCGAGGAAGATGGGGACAGTAAATTACTACCTGTTCTTGTTTGTTTCTCACTGATGCTTGAAAGGCAAATGACAATAGCAGGTTTAATAAATTGCCAAATAAGCTTAGAATCAAAGGTGGGTATCAGCTATCTGATGCCCTAACGGGCAAACCATTATTTCAGATTCTCCGCAGGTATCACTCACTTACAAATGCTCCTCGATAAAGATAATTGCTAGAAAAGAAAGATCAAATTGTGACTTTTTGTTTGTGTCTCTCACATATGCAGCAGTTCACTATGTTTACATTGCTCTTTATCTCTGACAAATGAGACGTGCTCCAGCAGAGCCATGGGACCCTTAGAGATCAAGCTACAGCAGAAGATGACATGTTTATCTTTATCATTATTACTGTCTGCTTTATCATAATGCAGTGAAAGTTTTCATTTTCAATTGTGTAGAGCAAAGCAGTTGATGAAGTCTGAGGACTATGATTTCTGTCTTTTTCTTCCCTCTGCTTGTCTTCTCTTTGGAGTTATAATTAGTTGTTATCTGTAAATGAAACTGATGTCACTCTATTGAAAGCTGCGCTGCAGCTGTTGGCAACAGTTGAAAATGGTGTTTGAAAATGGTGTTTGAAATCGGTTGAGATTTTACATCAAGACCCTTTTCTGTGTTGCTGTGTGACTAAAGCTTTTTGGATACAGAAAGACAATGACTTTATGCTTAAAATCTTTTTTTCCAACTAATGTATTAGTTAAGTAATTGGTTAGAATTGTGGGAAATTGGTCAGCATTTGAATCTCAGACCATTCGTTTATCATTTGTGTGTTGTGATAAGGCACAGAAAAATTATCTTTGTCTTAAATAAAAGCTAAGCATGGTGTGCTACAGTGTGTGAGAGCATGGTACATTTCTCTCTGCATAGTCTTAGTGCTGCGGCTTTTTGGGGTGTCAGGGCTTGTGGAGGGTCAGAGAGGAGTGGCCGGTTCAAGATGCATCTGATGCTACATTTACACTGGCGTTGGAAACGTGTGTTCAATCGGTTACTTCCAATAAAAAATCTACGTAAGCGTGCATACATGTGTGTTTCGGGATTCCGTGTTCAAAACTCTTGCAATTACGTGCAGTTTTTTAATTAAAAATACATTTTTAACCATTTAAAAGTTAATCATGGAGGAGAATATTATAATTGCCCAGCTTGAATTATGACTCAAAGGGTGAATTCAGACTAGCAAAATCGTTTGGTTCGGTCCGAGTCCACTAATTTACTTCTGATAGATTTGCATTTGGTCTGCATTCAGACTGGCGTCTACGGGAGATTTCTGTTTTGGATCAAAACTTGTAAACAAAGCATGTGATTAAAGATCTCTTCAGCCATTGGGCAGGAACTACGAGGCAGGTCAACACAACACGAGAAAGTTGAACTTTAACCTTTTTATGGCCTTCAGGAACACCAAGTCACCGACCTGCACTGGTGATGTGGGCTGTCGTGATAAAAAGGATTCTGGCACTTTATTTGTCCTTCACACATCATTTATTCAATTAAATTTAATTTATTTCTCAGGGACAGTGCTCATTAAAAACACTGGAGGCATTGTGCCAGAATTAGCCCAGCGGCTATTTTTCATCTGTTGTCCCTGGACAGATGTTAAAATTGTCATCCTAAAAAGCTTAAAACGAGGAATAAAAACAAAGTTTAACATGTTTGACATTGATATCATGGCCTAAATTTACTTCTGGTGGAACAATAACAGTACAGAAACTGGTTTCATCTTTTCTATAAAAAGTGATTTTATTGTGCATTTTGAGGTCCTGGTTCACTCACTGCTTTGTCATTTCTCCTGTCAGGACCAGGAGACTTTTTGTATCTTAACAAGTCATGCAGATTGTCTCGAAACATGAAATCTGTTTGATGCTCAAAACCACAGGAATGCATGTGGTTTCTTTAGTTTCAGAATTTTCAAAACAAACTGGTTTGCTCAAGTATTTAGTTTCAGTCTGACCATCAGCAGATCTCATTTGTATTGTTTTATTTAATGTGGGGAAATAATGGCAATGACTTCTTATCACAGTTCTGCAAGCCCCTGATTCACAAAGAAAAACAAATGGTTGCCCCTGAACATAAAGGGTTTTTCCATGAGACAAATCTCAATGAGATTAAAAAATTCATCACTAACTGGTTGAGTTTCTGATTCAGATTCACCTCTTATCTTTTCAGTTTTTCATTTTTTTCAATCATCTAGTCAATGTGATTTCTGCCTTCCAGGACAATCTCTTGCCCAGTGATGTCTCTGTCCACATATTCAACATCCATCATCATTCTGCTCTAATGTTTCGACAAGACAACAACAGTTAAAATATAGACAGTTAATAACGTTCTTTAACTTACGTACTATCATCTCTCCTCAAGCCAGGGACGGACATTTTTCCTAAAACAAAATCCCCAAAAGAACTATTCTCATAGATGTCCATCCGTCAATCTGGGCGCACACACACACACACGCACACACACACACACACACACACACACACACACCCACACACACACACACACACACACACACCCCCGGTCTGGAACAGAAATAACGTAACTGCATGTATAATGTTGCACTGAGTATTTCTTTATTGAAATTCTCAATACTTAAATAATAACCACTTGCAAATATTGTTTAAAATAATCTCCCGTCATAAGTGCTACAACCGGGGGGGGGTCCTTGTACTGGGAGGTACGAGCGCTAACCACTGCACCACTATAGAACTGCTACAAACAAGCAGCAGATGGTGCCCTGGCTTTGATGGGGTTTGAGGGAGAAAAATAAACGCTTGTGAAGAATTTAGATATAAACAGGGTAAAAAAAAAAATTATTATATATATATATATATACACACACACAATTGTTTTCATTCCAGCTTGAAATGTAAATGAAGCCTGATTTAAACACAGTGAGCAAGCAGCAGGTGTGGTGGTTAACTCACAGCAGATGTGAACAATAAACATTGAGCGGCGCTGAAAGCATGAGTGCAGATACATGTATCAATATATTGAATACACAGACAGGGCAGAGAAATCTAAACAAACCAAAGACAGATACCTAAAAAAAAAATCTATTTTAAGATTGACATTTATTCATTTTTGTGAGGAAGCTGAAAGAATAAGCAGGAAAGTATGAAATAAATAATCACAAAGAGACTGTATAACTTCATAAAAATGAACATGCTAAAGCTATAGTATGTAGCCTCATGTTCATCTGTCAAGAGTTCTGATTAAAGTTGACATCATTTAAGGGACTCAGAGATGTCTTTGGTGTTATTAAGGGCAAAGCTGCTGCAGTCAGTCACCGTGTCTTTCTTGTATTTATATCTGATGCCAATGAGACTGAAGATGTCGCTCAGCAGGAGGTCAACAACCTCTTCTTCATCTGAAGGCTGTGTAAAAAAAAAAAAAACATAAGAAAAAACATCAAATTCATTCTCAGTTCTCAGATAACACGAGAGTTGCTGAAGAAATGCCCTTGAATACTAAGCAGAAATCATCTGCAAATCTGACACCTGCATTGATTTTAGCTCATATTTCTTTTCTTGGACTGATATGCTCCACTATGGGTGCTCAGTTTATCAACTGTAGTTAATTAGGACACACATTTCCGTTGTACCATAGCTTTTCTGGATGATTAAAAAAAATCACACTGGGAATAAAGACGGGCTGTTAAACTCTGGTTCCAGACTGACACACTTTGCTTAAAGAGGACACACAGCAATTTACAACACCATTAAAACAAATGAATCATAAACGCTGGGTTGACTGAATGCACAATATATCAATTAGGTCTGATAATTAAAATTTATGCCATGACTCAACTTACTGGAACTTCCTGTTGCCCCATGGGCATTGCCCTACCTTACCTTCATGCAAATGAATTGGCACTTGTTTCTGTTTCTTACTGTTCTGCTTTGTTGAAGAATGTGGTCAGGGCAATTAAAAAAAGAAAATAGGTTGGTTTTGCAGTGCTAAAGGAACACGTCAAAGATATATTGCACTTGAAACCATATTTAAAAACATTTTGAAAGCCAAGGGGTTGCCAGGGTGCATTGATTATACCCTCGAAAGACATTATTTAAGTTAACTAGACTATTATTCATAATCTTTTATCTAACCTTGGGTTTGCTCGAATTACTTCACTACTTCTTAACCCTCAAAAGACTATTTAGTGCGAGATTATCCTGTGCCTTGGATTTCAATGCAATTCAGTGGGGATTTAAGGATACATGTTGAAAAATCAATCTAGTGTTGGGACTAACAGTGTTGTTAAAGTTCTGGTTCAAAACCACAGATACCAACAAGATTATTTTGGTATAAAAGGTATGAAATTCAACTTCAATTCATTTTAATTTATATAGCCCGATATCACAACCATAGCCGTCTCAATGGGCTTCACACCGGTATTTATGCAAAGAACTTAAAGTCAGTTATAGGGAAAAAAAGTTTGTTACTAAATTAAACTAAACAGACTCAGCTAACCTGGCATCCTTGTGGTAAGAGCATAAATATGATGCAGATAGCAGAAAATAATAATAGAGTATCTGCAATCTAGCATGTCAATATACATATATATATATATACATATATATATATATATATATATATATATATATATATATATATATATATATATATATAATTTATATATATTACTAGTCTAATCTAAGCCTCCATAAACCCACTAAGCAGAGGGAATAGGCCGCCATGGCCCGGTTTATCAAACCATCTTCCCTCTGCGTAGCTCAGTGGAGAACTATGTTTAATGGATGTAACAAAAATTCGTATTACCCCAAACTTCATAACAGTAGATGAGGTAGTGGATCAGTAAGTGAGATGGGAGATTATTCCAAAAGACAGTGGCTTGGTAGTTAAACTGTGCTTTTGGAAATTCTAGGAACCACAGGAAGTCCTGCATCTTATGAGTGAAATGTTCATCTTGTTTAGTAAGGCACTATGAGATCTTTAATGTAAGATGGGGTCATACCATTTACTCCTTTTAAATTAGCAGGAGGATTTTGAACTTGATTCTAGATTCAACTGGGAGCCAGTGAAGTGAAGCTAACACAGCAGTAATATGTTCTCTTCTGCTGGTTCCTGCTAACAATGCTAAAATGCTGCATTTTGAACAAGCTGAAGACTTTTTAAAGAACTTGTAGGACACGCTGCTAGCAAAGAGTTACAGTAATCCAGCCTAGACGTAACAGATGGATGGATGAGCACTTCTCGATGATATATTTCTGATCCTAGACATTTTTCCCAGGTGAAAAAACGTGCAATTTTACATGCCTGTAATATGTGAGCCTTACATGCAGGGCAAGCCATAGTCACCTGGGACATATGACAATGATTAGGCCTTTTTCTTTTTTTTTTTTTTAAAGTTTATGATTTTTTTTTTACAAGTTTATACCAGTTGGACACACACACCACACATTTAGTTAAAAAAAAAAGTAAAATTTAAAAAAATACCGTAACTCAAAAGTTTGATGTAGTCAATAACTTTTTCTGGTGCAGGGCCCCTCCTTACCTGACGTTGCCTCTGTCTAAGCTAGTGGAGGGTGGAGTGGGGGGAAGTTGGGGGTCGGTGTTGCCACTGTTAGTGCATCTTTAAAATTAAAGGATGAAAAAGCAGCAAAACAAGCTCTCAGGGACAGCTTTAAGGTCAAAAAAAGGGAAGGAAGAGTTGTCTGTTTTACTTACATTCAATTACTTGGAAATTGAGCCCCAACCCCTGCATTTCGGTCAAAGTATAATTTTGTTTTTGGTCGAAAAAGATGAAACAACTGGGGATCTAGAAACCTTTAATAACAGAGATTCTTTAACCTTTTACTCTGGAGATGTCTCCGTTACTGCCCACCATGCCTGTCATTGAAGTCTATTTGTGGTCAGATCTTCCATTTCTCAATTCAAAGATAGTTGGATCAAGTTCCGCTCAAGGAGCAGTTTTTTTTTTTTTTTTTTTTTTTACAATAATCATAAGTGGTCATTAAAATAAATTCTAGTTAAATAAAACCCTCAGGTTTCTAACTGTGGAATTGGAGGCTGCACTGTATGGAGCTGTGCTTCTAACTGCTTTAGCCTGGTCTCCATATCTAAAATAAGGCTACACTTAACACATTTACCACTATCCTCACTAAAGAAGGCTTTGCTGAACATATGGCACATTGAGCAGGACAGAGGGGCGAAGGCAGAAGAGGGAGAGGTCATGTTAAACGTTTAGATAGGGATATGGGTGTATTGCTAAAGGGAAGTAACTACGTCGCAGGCTTCTTAGACTGCAAGGGGTTACACAGTAGTTTACTCACTAGAATGATAAATATGCTACTTAGAATTTTTGAATACTAAACCAGATAACACTAAGTTAAATATCAGGAAATCAGACAATCAAATAAGAAAATTGAGCAAGAAAAGCAATGATCAAGCACTGGTTAACGCTCACACTGAAATGACCTCACAGGAACAGCATGAGGTTCATTGTCTGTTGGTCTTCCTGTGCTGCTCTTTACTTTTTTATCTGCTTTAATTCATGTTTTTTCAAAATAAGAGCCCCATGTGAGTAATCTGGACATAAATGGAATTTAATAATTGTTAAATGAGCAATAAACAATACAACATTGCTTTATGGTTTAAGCCTTAGTTTGAGCATACTTAAAATTGAAATGATTTTTTTATTTAATATTTAAATATTTTTATTCAACCAAATTATTTTTTTTATTGTCTTCCTGTGCTTTTTTGACTAAAAATTAACATTTTATTCAAAGGATTTAAGATCGCTGGCATAAAATGTAAAATGCAGTTTTTTTGTTGTTCAGCAGCAATGAAAACTAATCTTTTTCCAGTAGCCCATGAACATGTGCAGTAGGTTGATTTCTTTATTTTGAGTGAACCAAAGAAGTAAGTGTGGTCATTAAATTTGTTTGTCTCTTTTTGAAGGTGATGGATGACTTCCCAGATGACAGTTATAGGACAGACTCCAGTTTCCTCCTCCACATCCCTGAATAGAAATGACTGGGGGCAGAAATGGGTTGCTGAAAGGAGGATTGTACAATTAGACCCAATTCCAAAGCCTCTCTTAGACTGAAGCAAATCCTCAAGCATATAAGGGACGGAACTGCAGCACCTCTTAACAACAGATGACATGTTTTGAATTTATTATTGGGAAGGACAGTCTATGTCCTAGAAATTGAACTTTTGACTCTTTCATTCGTGTTGACTACACTGAGACTTCATAATCATTATCTGGTGTGCTGAATGTGTCATCACTGGCTGACCTCTTTTTTTTCTTTTTTTCCAAGAAGTAAATAAAATAACTGAGTATATGGCATGCGATTTTTTTCTACACCTTCCCTGCAAAACTGTCCCATTTTTGTTTGCTAATTTATACAACTCCTTGTATTTTTTTCAGTTTTTAAAAACTGCAACAACTCTTTTTTTTCTTTTCAGTTAAAACTCATTAAAAAAAATATAATTTTTGGCCAATCTGCCAAGCTGGTCCAGATAAAGTCATTTTATCTTTACTGCAAGGCAACCCCGTGCTTCTCTTTAATAATGAACGGTTAGGTCTGCAAATTAGCACCATCTGCACCAGCTTGCTGTTTATGAACAAAAATGTTAAATGTGTTAGGGGCTTTTATACTAATAAACTCAACTACTTTAAAATTTATGGAATTTTAGATATAGAACTTTTACCAATCGATGACACATTTTATTCGACAGTTTGCAAAACTATTGTACTAATATCTTGCACTGTGTTCCCTCACCTGGAATGTAAGTTTTTGCAGCCAAACCAGTTTCCTGTTTCATGAATTAATGGTCATCATGTGTCATGTTATTGTTTTTTTATTACATTAAATGGATGGTTGAACAGTTTTGCTTTGTTTTTGATAGTTGTACTCAATTTTTTCATTGAACATTTGGCCTGTATTTTGAAGTGGCAAAAAGCTCAATCTCTAACATTTGCTCTGATTTTACTTTGACATTTACAGCCAAAGAAACAACTCAGACCCCCAACATGTTTACACCCCAAGTGCAGAACCAATAAGGACAGTTTTAGCTTGTTAAATCTGGTTACATCATCCAAAAACAAGCCATAAATCATGGAGTCAGTGTGGCATAAATTCCTTCTTTTTATTTTTTTATCGATCAAATGTCATCTAAGACAAACAAACCCCATAAAAAGGCCTCTTAGTATGAGGGATGCACGTGTCTACTGCTATTTTTGCTTTTTTTTATCCTTTTACCAGGTCCTTCAAGATGACATACAATATATTTTTGTTCTAACAAAACAAATGTTTCTGATTTTTTAGATCCCCTCGTCCTGCATACACAGCATGAGATGCCATACTGATGTCACGGCAGGTTGGTCCATTTCATTGGTAATATTTTGTTTGCTGACATAGCAATAAATAGTGGAGGTGCCAGATGTAGACTTGATGTATTGGTGCGAACATCTGAAGTTAATTTATGGCAGTGTGAGAGAACAGTTACTATGCATGAAGACGTCATCTGCCCTTTGTTTTCAGGAAAGTGGTGTAAAACTCTAAAATGTATCAGGTGAGAGGAGGTTTGGCTCTCCTCTCTAAAGTATGCCATGTTGACTGAAGGATATTCTATCAAGTAATGAACGGATTTTGTTTATCACAAATAGAAGCAAAGAGTCAGTTTGACATCCACCTAATTAAACCAAAATTTGCTTCCAGACGTGTAACCTGGTAAAGCAGCTGTCACAACTTCATAAAAAATTGGAGATTAATTATTTACTCATCATTTACTAATCTTTCTGTCAATAATTAATTAAAATATGGACAGTCTGGAATAAAAATGCATTTTTTCTAATGCAGCTTTGCATCAATCATTCCTTCCACGAAAGGCTTTGTTTTTTTGGACTTTACTTCAGGAGTTCCTAAAAAGGTCTAAATGTGAGTAAATCTTAGACCTTGCCCATAGAGACACAGATGGGTGAAGGGAGAAAAATAACATCCAGCATGGTTGTTTGACTCATTTGGCCTCGTTAGTCTAAATATCTTCACATTGTTTTGCCCCTTACGTTTTTTTTATTCAAAAACTGTTTTGATTTTAATCCTCCTGTTATGTTCTTGGCTGATCTATGTTTTGGCAGGTTTGTGCTAAAGCTCAGTTGTCCTTAGTAAACCATGATCTGTGATCAGTAAAAGACGTCAGTCACTAAAGTAAAAATTGCTTGAACAGTGTTTTTGTGACTTTTTTTCTTGTATAACTTAATGTAATCCAGGTTAAATATAACCAGGAACATCAGTGCTGTTCCTAAGAAAAACAAACATGTCAGGGTTACTGCGCTTTTAAGTTTCACTTCTTGCACCATGAATAAAATATATATATATATATATATGAATAAAATAAATGAATAAAATATATATATATATATATGAATAAAATATATATATATATATATATATATATATATATATATATATATATATATATATATATATATATATATATATTTTTTTTTTTTTTTTTTTCTTTTTTACAGAAAAGTGAGAGTACAAAGCCCACTGTAAATTAATAATATGAACATTACTTTGTGGTTTAGCTGCTCCCTGTTCAATGCCACAAGGACCAAAGAGATGAGAAGGTTAAGCAACACAAATGCCATGAAGACAATGCAGGAACCGACGAGTAATCCACCAAGCAGGGGGTCACCATTCAAAACCTGGAAGAAAATACAATAACCAAATATTTTGTCATCAAAATGGTGTCATAAATTTGTTTAATACAATACCAATTAGGCATAAACTTAGGCATCCAAGATGGTGGCTTGCGTACTGGTTTATTTTTGTGGATTTTATAGATTTGATTGTGTTTATTTGTCTTTCTAACAAACTGCAAGAGTTTTTCTTTATCAAAATCCCTTCATAAGCTTTAAGTGAATTTGTTTTATTGCGTTTAATGACTTTGAACTCAAGTCTAGTCTCAAAGTTGGAGTAATAGGCCTGAACCTGCTGCATCTTCCTGTTGAGCTAAATAGCTACAGCCTGCTACGACCTCCATGCTGCACCTTGCGAAGCAAAGTCATTGCCCCCTGCCACACCCTGCAAACTGGGAGTGAGGGGCTGCCCTTGCTGCACCTTCCTGAATCAGAGACAGCTAGCTTGGGCCTGCAACATTCTGCAAGCTGTGGGGCTTGTCCCTGCTGCATCTTACCAGAGCCAACTTGACTACGTTGGGCCTTCTACGTTCCACAGGCCGGGAGGCCTGCTCATGCTGAAACTTCCCTGAGCTCAGTTGATTAGCTGGGGCCAGCTACTTCTACAGGCCGAGGGACCTTATTCCACTGAATCAACCACTAACATCCCTCTGGAGTAGAACAGACTGACTTAGGCCTGTTACAGCATCCTTAATTGTTATAATATGTTTGATGGGAGTCTGGTACACAAGGCCAAACAACGCCACCTGGATGAGTACCCATAGCAACAGTGTTCTTGGGACACTCACTACTGAGGCACTGGTTCTGGTGGGTTTTTTTTTTTATAAGCAATCTAGGACTCATATGGTCTGCATCCAAAATTCCTGGTCAGATTAGCTGGCTAATTACTTTAATTCCAAATGGTTCATTCTCCAAATGACCTGGCTTCAAGAAATAAAAAAACAAAATGCCTCAAAATGTAATGTGAAGCGACGGTTGATGATAATCCTACTGTTACTTTTGTCTGGAAATGTGTAACCAAACCCAGGAGCTGATCTTGAATTATCCAGACCTCTACTGACTTGAAACTGACACATGAGCTCAACATTTTTTCACTTTAATATGCACAGTTTGGCCCCTAAAAGGGACTTTATCAAAATTTGGATTAAATCAATAGATGCTGACATTGCGGTAATCTCTGAGACGTGGTTGAGAAAAAATATTACAAATGATGAGGTAAATATAAATGGATACGATGTCTATTGTACAGACAGACCTAAAAGAGGTGGTGGTGTAGCAATCTATGTTAAATCTAGATTTGATGCCTCAACTGTCCTGTCCATATCCATTCCTAAACAAATGGAGCTCTTGGTCTTGAATGTGGAAATTGCCAAATCCCTCTCTAACTGTGGTGAGGTGCTATAGACCCCCATCTGCTGCCAAACAGGCATTCTCATCTTTAAAACACCTTCTGTCTGAACTAAACTACAATGAACTCCTAATGGCTGGTGACCTTAACTGGGATCGGTTGAGTACAGCTTCAGAAGAATTTCAATCCTCCTGTGACTCTATAAATCTTAGTCAGTTGATAAATCAGCCAACAAGGTTCAATACTAAATGTCTGGAAAAGTCTACCCTGATCTACTTAATTTTAACAGATGCTCCTTATCTGTGGGTGTTTTCTGTAATGATTTGAGTGATCATTGTGTTATTGTGTTGAAATTCCTTCAATTTGGAAGTCAGCTTTTGTTGTTCCTCACTTAAAAGGAGACGATTCAGCAGTTTTAACCAACTACAGGCCAATCTCAACCTGTATGTCTTGGCAAAAATTCTGGAATCCCTTGTAGGTGATTAACTTAAAGAGTTTATTTGACTCAAATGAGCTCCTCTCAAATCTGCAATATGGTTTTAGAAAGAAGCACAATACCATTGCTACTGCTACTTGTGATCAGTGACATTTTTGCCATCGACAAAAAGCAGTACTGTGCTGCCTTTCTTTATTGATCTGTCAAAGCCATGACACTGTGGACAACATTGTGTTAGTACAAAGACTCATCACTTTTGGTCTGTCAGAACATGCAACATCATGTTTCACAAATGACCTGACAGAACCCAATGTGTTGATTATGATTGTTTGTCGTCTGAATTCTTGAATGTTCACAAGGGGATGCCACAGGGCTCTTTATTAAGACCCCTCCTATTCATTATGTATATCAATGATTTAGAATAAAATGTGTCTGATGTTAAAATGCGTCTTTGTGCTGAAGCTACCGTAATTTACTGCTTTGGCTCCTCCACTGCAGCTGCTGTTGAATCTCTGCATAAAGCATTTGAGCACCTATACACACACTTCTGCAGCTCAAATTAGTCCTCAATGCTGACAAAACCAAGTTATTGTGGTTTTCAAACTCAAGGGAGTTTTTCCCTACAATATCCACTCTGCCGGGAAATGATCTTAAAGTCCTCATTGATGACACGCTGATATTCAGGCTCCATTTGGACAATCTTGTGAGGAAGCTAAAACTGGGTTTTCTGCTCAGAAATACATATTTTTCTTTTGGGATTAAAGAATGGCTTGTCACTGCAATCTTTCTCTCAATTATGGACTATGGAGACCTGTATGCCACGTCTCAGTGTTTGAGTAGGATTGATTCTGTGTATCATGCTGCTCTGAGGTTTATAAAAAAAACTGCAAGATGTCGAATTGTCAATATGAACCATATTCTCGGCTGGGATGGCCTTTTTTGTCCACCAAGAGGCTGACTCACTGGTGCACATTTATCTACAAGGCCATGCTTAGACTTCTGTCTTCCTACATATGTAATTTAATCACTCTGAGAACAACAGCCTCATATGACTTGCTTTCCTTGCTTTGATTACTTCTTGCTGTTGGTTCAGTTTGCCTGCACTGGCTTTGGAAAAAGGGCTTTTGACTCTCCTTTAAACAATTTTAAATACATGTTAAGAGCATAACAAAAAGATTATTTTGTTTCTAAATGTGTTTATTTAAGTGTTGTTTTATTCTATTTTTTAACTAACTTTTTTTTGTCTTTTTGCCACCTCTTGGCCAGGGCTCTCTTGTAAATGAGTTCCTGGTTAAATAAAGGTTAAAAATGTAAAATGTATATATAAATGTGGAGATAAATGTGGACTGTTCTGGTTCTTTGTGCAAAGATACTACTGCAGTTAATCAGATGTAAGTTAGGACAAAATTAAGTGAAGATATCCATAAATACAGTTTTATTTTCTGTGGAATTGACATACAATCTAAGTGTGACTCCAATTCTTCTGGCTGTGAGCTCTCACCTCATCATAGTTGAAGATGCCTGCTTGCAAACTGATGACAGTCAGAAGAGAGTCTGTGAAGGTCTTATAGGATGAAAGTTTCCAACCATAAATCAAGTTGCTCTGAAAAGATGATGACCATTGCATAAGTTGTGATCTTTCAACATTCACTTCTATTCATCTTCTTTAATTTTCTTTAATTTGTGAATATTAAAACATAAAAGAACTGAAACTGCTTTGGTCATGCATATCTAAATGCAGAAGAAAATTTGACCTAAAAAGTCCTAAATTGATAGCTGGAGAGCTGGGCTGCTGCATGAAGTCTTCTCCGGCACATCCCAAGAATTTATTCAGATCCTGACATAAACTGTCAACCCTGGGACCTCATGTAGACAGGATCGTCCAAATCAGGTCCAATCCACTGGATTGACCACCAGTTGGCTTCAATGAAGCAGCTGAAACATCTCAAGGCTCATCAGTGAACAGAATAAACCTCAGCTCACTTTGGAGCTTCACAGCTAAGGCTGTGAATACTTCTGTACATGTCATTTTTCAGGTTTTTCATTTTTAATACATTTGAAATCATTTCAAAAGAACTTTTTCAACATTGTCATTATGTGGTGTTTTTCAGAGAGTTTTCATGAAGAAAACAGATTTAATCAATTTTAAAATAAGGCTGTAACATCATCAAATGTGGAAGAGATGAGGCGCTGTGAATACTTTCCGGATGCACTGTACATCATTCCTGGGAGGTGTTTGATTTTGGAATATGCTAATGAGATCGGGTGGATCCTCCATTCATCTAGATTTCTTGTTGGCGTTTCTGTTGTGTGTGGCACACAATTCCACGTGTTTTATGGTATGTGACATTAAAAACTGTCAAAAAGTTTTACATTTTCCTGAATTAATTTGAAGTGAGAGTTTGATAATAATTCCATGGAGATGTGCCACCAATCCTCTGGTGCTTAAAAATATATTACACTGAATACTATTTTTTCCTTAACTTCAAGTACCTTTTTCTAACTGGAACTCTTTAAATTTTAGTTAAAGGCCCCTGCTCTAAAATTATTTTCTCAGCTTCTTCTATCTTTTTGTAATTTAGCTGCCTGGGCTACACAATGAGTGAATCTTTAACTAAAACATCTCCCATCCCTTTCAATCTGAATGAAACTAATGAGACTTGGAAGGAAGAAATGAAGAACCTGGGCTGTCATATTCCAATTTTGAAGACATCCTTAATAACTTTTCAATCTGTTGTAAAGTAGCTTCTGCATTGAAATAGGCGTCTATAATTAGAAATGTTCAAGCAAGGAAAAAGGTTTGCATTTGTAATGCGTGAAGCTTCAAATACTCACGGTGATGGAGTATGCCACAAACAAGACCCCAAAGACGAGTAGAAAACCAGAGATGTCGTTCCAGGCTCGATGTAGGGCGGCTGTGAGCAAATTCATCTTGGGGTTCAGTCTGAGCAAGTGCCAACATTTGACAGTGGCAAGAAGGACCAGGAACGCGATGAGATACTGCAGCTGCTGGTCGGCTGTGGCTGTGTCATAGAAACTGGCAAATCTAAATGCACAACAAATATGTTTTCAAAATGATTAGTCAAATATGCTAAAGGGCCACTAGAGCAAAAGAGGTACTGAAGTCCCCATCCAGTCAACCTTTGATCGAATGTAGAAGACGCAAACGTACTTGGATCTATTAATGGATCAGATGAGAGAGCTTTAGCGTGTCGATTGCAGCACCTCTGTCACTGCTACAAGCTTTTTCTAACTTTTAAGCATTTTTGCTTAGTCTGCTCCTGATTCACAATTTGAATAAAAAAATACTCATAAATTCAAATACTCACAAATACTAATAAATGCAGTTTTAATCTTCATTTTCTATATATATATATATATATATATATGTGTATATGCCCTCCACAATAAGAGAAATGCCACCAGAGCATGATAAAAACACCAAAAGCACGATTTTTATTGGAGTGGATCTTTAAAGCAAGATTATAATGATACCATCAAACTCAGAAATGGTCTTACTGGTCTTTGTGGGTTTGGTAATAAGCCACATCTCGGTTTCCAAGCAGTGTCCTCCTGATGAAAACGGCCACAGCACTCATGCTGAGAAGAATGATACTAAGCTCCAGAAGATTTACCTTATTTCTAAAATAATCCCAGCGCTGCTGCCTCATTAATTTGGTCTATTTGGAAGGAAACAAGAGAAACTGTCATTTTTGACACAATAGAAATCAAACTTTGAATTTTGCATCATGTTTGCTGAGAAATAAAAGCTGGAATTTAGTTTTTTACTAATAAGAAAGGTTTTCTTTATTACATTATATAGGTTAGTCTTGTTTATTAGTATCGCCACAAAACAGTCAAAAAAAGCTACAAAGGTGGTCACAAAATGATATCATTACTGATAAATTTCAGTTAATGGAGGAACCCAAATGAACAGAAAAACAGCCCTTGAAGAAAAGAGAAAACTGTCAATAGATTATGACTCAGTGCTGCATTAGTGATACTGTGCTGCCTGACAGAAAATGAACGCTGTTACATTAAGTAACAAGCAGCCACAAACACACAACTGAAGGCTATGAGAGTGAAACTTAATAAAGACAAAGCAAACAGCATTCATTTTGATTTTTAAACAAATTATACAGGGTTGTGTTTATTAACTAGCTAAACTAACCAGCTAAAGAAAAAAAAAAGCTGACTTTGAATGATATAGGCCATTTTAAGTTATTCATCTCCCTGGAAATGTTTCACATATCAAAGTTACTTTCGTTCAACCAGGAAGTTTCTTTGTAGCTTTCAAACTTGTTTTACTTTTGAACAAACATAGAATGAAACAAAAAAACGGATGCACATCTGTACAGTGTTCCCTCATTCTAAAGTGGGGTCTCACTGTTTTGCAGATTTTTTTTGTGTAATTTTGCATGTTTTTTCTTTCGACACCACACTGTGTTCTACATCCTGATTGGCTGTTGACCTTGTCAGTCAATCTCCATGCTGTGTCTCCTAAACAGAATGTGTTTAGCAAATCTTTATTTCATTCTAGAATACTGGACTTATATTTCTATGAAGGTCTTAACTTTGAGAGTTTAAACAAGAGAGAAAAGTGTGAAAATGTTCATGTCTGTCTGAGAAAAGTGGATCACTTTTCCTCCTACACATCAGAAGTTTGAAGACAGAACTGTGCAGCGCAAGTATCTGACAAGGACGAGGGGGCAGGAGCGCATTACACCAGTTTTGAAATAGCTGCATTGGCTCCCTGTGTGTTTCAGGGTCACTTTGGAAGTTCTCTTAATGGTTTATAAATGTTTTAATGATTTTGGGCTTTCATATTTAGGTGACTTGCTTTTAAAGATATGAACCCTCGCGGACCCTGAGGTCCACCTACACCAGCCTCCTATTTGTCCCTAAGGTGAGGACCACAACTCAACTCAACTCAACTTTGTGTGTATTTGTCTTTAAACACTCTGCGTTTTTAATGTGTATTTTATTTGATTTTATGTCAAGCGCTTTGTTTTCTGGAGAATGAAAACCTAATGAAAGAATAGTGTTTGAGTTTCCAATTAACCAGAAATAGGAAAAATTTCAGTGGTTTTAATGCATCCATAAGATGTCATATTTACCTGCAAGAACATGTAATAAAGGATGAAAAGTAAATAAATGATCTCCCCCGCCATGACAAAGATGTAGAGGCCATCTGTTGACTGGTAAAGGCGGATACTTTGCAGCTCATTGTAGAACTGAAACACTCCTGAAACAGTAAATCACAGTGTTTGATGTAGGTACACTAAGGTTTTTACAGAAGATGCCATTACTGGGACCCACTTGTAAAAGAATAAATCGAATGCTATGTAAATTTTGAGCATCTGTAATAAAGCTGAAAATGAATCATGATTACAATCCTCCAAAGCAGCGCTTCTTACCTACTGCTGTGGTCTCCATCAATAGAGTGATGATGCAGAAGAGGTTCACATTTGCATTATAAACAGTGAACTCAACAAAAATGGCTCTTGTGTACAAATCCAGCCATTTATTCTCAAACAGATACTCAAGTGTGCTGTTGATGAAGGAGATGAAAGTTTTTAAAGAAGGACCCATGATCCATCAAACTAACATAAAGCCCCAGTCACATGCACCCATAGGGGGTTGACCCTGCTGGTTTTTGGGTTGTTAGGAGGGTTGTAAAGGGCAGTTGCCACATCTTAAGGGGACCGCAGGTGTGTCTTGCAGTTCCCTTGATGCTTGTACGTCCACCGCAAGGGGACGTCATGTATATTGAACATAGCATTGTCAATCGTGAGGTATCTGTTAGGCTAATAGAAGCTGTACACGCTCATGACGATACTGTCGTACTGTGCCCTTACGCCACACTCTAGTAGTTAGGGAGGTGTGACTATTGGCTGAACATGTTGGCTCTACAGGCTCTCAGAGCGGTCTATGACTTTTGATATTTTGTCCTGGCCACATGCATATCACGTATAAGTTGGATCAGTTTTTGCCAGCAGGCAGCCCGTATCCACCCACAAGGGCAATTGTGACTAAGGCTTTAAATGAGAAAAACATAGTTCTGCCCCTGTTCTCATGCTGTCTCATGATTCTGCTGTAGAATACCTGCTTGCATTTGACAAATCAGGGCCAAGTTCCACCACAAAGCCTCCTCCCCTGTAGAGCGCTGTTTTGCCCCAGAATAGTCTTCCCCGGAGCCGGGTCTGCGTCTGGTACTTCCAGGGACTTGAAGTGCTTGCAGAAATATTTTCCTGGCCAGAGCGATTCCAGCCAGTTTGATAGGAGCCCATGTCCTCCATATCCCACGAGTATGGAGCATTGCAGTCTGGCACCAATGGAAGCATGAGCCCTGCAATCTGACAGGAGTCCTCCTTCACTCGCAGCTGACGAACTCTGGCATTACCCACCAGTTTGGAGTTTCCATCTGTGATAAAACCTAAAATATAGAATTTTTTCTGTCATGTCATGACTGCAGTATTTTGTTGTTATCATTTGCACTCACTGGCCACTTAATTTGCTAGATTAATTCAGTTAGGTATGAATACAATTTCTCTCACACACCCACAACAACCCAGCCTCAGGAAGGGATGGAAGAGACACTAAAAGTAGCATAGTTGCCAACAAAAGACAGGTTCCTTTCTTGTTTGGTTCAATCAGAAATTGGTTTAGACAAAACCAGTGCTTGTTTATCCTAAGGTAGTGGCCGTCTTATTTTGCCCTTGTCAGTCACCTGAGTCTGATTCTCTCAAGAACGGCTGTCCATGTGACCTAATGCTGCCTCTTGGAATAATTTGTCTGCAAAATGGAGCCTTTCTTCATCTAATATTTTTCTGGTTGTTCTCTTCCCCCTCCTTCAGTCTGACTTTTAGGGACATCTGGTTGCTTTCTAAAAGGGGTTGCCGTTATGATCTGACGAGCTGCAACAGATGCCTTATGCCACTGCTCGTTTCAGGTTATTAAGCTAAAGGGGACACTCGTCCCGCCAGTGTTCAGATTTCTGCAGAGGATCTCTGTGGCGGCCTGCATCAGATTCAAAGCTCCACATTTGCTCTGCAAACAAATGGTGACACGAGTCCTCTGCACCACGCAGAAAAAAAAGTTACAAACTAAACTCTCTGCATCTCTGCACTCAAAAGCCTCCAGTGCACTTTAAAAACTAAAGGATGTCATGCAAATCTTCAACATTTCTTCAGTTTTTTTTAAAAAAGATGTCAAGTGTTTCTATTTTAGCCTCTTTTCCTTCGCTTTGATCACTCCAGGTATAAGTTTCCAATCATCACAGCTGTTTCTGTTGCCTTGATTACTCATTCAGAAAAGAGGTTTGTGGTTTGGGGCGGTTCCTGTTAAATTCTCTTTATTTTCTTTTATGCCCTGTACAGTTTGAATATGATCAGGTTAGCCAAGTTTCTATCTGCTTTTATCAATTTTAGTTTTTTAACCTTTTGTTCATTCTGGGATTCCATCTGTGGCCCAGTTCCTTACCCTAAATTACCATTTTTGTCCTATTTAATATTTCTAAGACCTCTATCTCATTAGCATCTTCCAAACTTTCCTTAAAAATCCATTGTAAATAATTTGCTCCATGTTTTCTGTCCTGTAGTGTGTAATCCTTCCACTAGGGGTAGTAGAAAGGCATTTCCTGTTCATTTCAAAATGAGCTTCCATGAAATCTTAAAAACACTTTTGGCGAGAAAATAACTTTTGCTAATTAAAAAAAAATAATGAGAATATCTCATCTATTGTTTTGTTTTTTTTTAGACTTGCTGACTTAAACGAATGCAAAATTTTTTGATAATATTTTTACAATACTAACTTGACAGTCTGTAAATATGGGCTTTTCTTTTCCTATCTATATTTTTGCATCTTGAACTAACTTTGTTGCAAACAAAAACTAACCAATAACCCAATATCTCATAACTGATACCATCTGTGTCTGATAAAACAAATGATATTTTTTGTGGATTTCATCATATAGTTTAAAAACATTATAATTTAGAAAAAAAGAGAAAACATTTCTTTCAATGTTTCAATGTAGTCAGCTTTATAGGGCTAAAGAACATACGAGATGATCTGCCATCAAAAATGTAGCACCATTTAAAAGTTCTTTGATGCTTTCATGAGATGCTTGAACAGTTGATGCTCTGGGTACCGATAGTTTGTTTTCTTTTAATGTTTTTGAATATTTCTGAACTGTTTTATAAAAGAAATCTTTCAGAACATTTATTTTAGATGGCACAACCTGGGTAATTGTTATTGCAAAAAACCCAATGATAATTCAAAGTATTTTTTCTTGTTACGAAATCCTACAGCTAAAAATTACATTAGCTCTTATCATATCATATAAAAAAGCTACTAGCTGCATGACTAAAGTTTGATTGATCAGAAGAGGCCAAACAAAAAAGGAAAAAATAAATCCCTGTCATACTAAAAAGGTGGAGCAATGTGGTATGAAATTTTAAAAGACCTGTGCTCCTTCTGGATGAGGACAATAACTGCTTAATATGCCAAGATGGAAGCAGGGCTGCATTTCTACAAAGATTCAATGCAGCAAATGACTTTAACACCTAAACCCTTCAGGCAACAAGAAAACACATCCTTCAAAACTTTCCCAATTTTAAAGCTACTGAAAGAAACTTTTCAAACTTTTTCATCAGGTGTAAAAGAAAATAGAAGACACGTAATATTTAAACGTAATCACATTTGATACAATCTCATTAAAATGCATAGTCCTTTGGAGGACACATTACTACCTGGATACTCTCCAAAGAGGTTTGTGAGCAGGGTGGTGTTGGCCCATGTGAACACATCCTGCAGACTCATGCTGTCCGAGGCCTCTCCAGTGAAGCTACTCCTGATGTGTTGGTTCAAGTAAAAGGCGTTGGGATCTCTCTGGCCGTATGCCACCAACAGCAACATCCACAAGAAGCCTATGTAGGCTGCACACAGAAAAACTATAGCTCCTATTCTGCACATTTCCAATACAGCTAGAACAAAGTGTGGTTAGTGGCAATGAACAGTTGAAATGAATCTTTTAAAAAGTTCGTCTATGCACAGACTCTGGGTTTGCTTGAGTAGCAAAAATCCTAATTGACTTGCAAATCCTCACTGAAATTAGGCTTGCATTTTGCTGAGTGTACTCACTCAGTATCTCTCTGAGCAGAGCGTAAGCCTTCTTCTGCATTATCTTGTTCCTTCTCATCCTCTCAATGGCCGCAGGAGGAGGTGGCTCATAGAGATGTCTTTTCCTTTCGCTTGCATCGTGATCCTTGGTCTGACCTGTTGGTGCTTCTACACTTGTTAATATCTCCAACCATTTTACCGAAATCTGAATGTTTGTAGTGTTGTACTGGGTAAGTTAACTGTCAAAATGAAGCTCATGCTCACAAACGTTTCTGCTCAGTTGGTAAAAATCAAAGAAAAAAATAAATACATTTAATTTTACATTTAACATGTTGGTTGTGAATACGACTTTTTCATTGTTTGAATGCAAACTTGTTAAATTACTGTCAAAGAAATGATACAGGGTTAGTGGCATATATATAAAGTCAGGAAACATTGACTCAACAACATCTACACTTAGGGCTGTACCACAAAGCTCAGCCAAAGTTTGTGATTTTTTTTTTATTGATTGGCGTTACACAAATTCTTCACCAAAGTTCAGCTGTTTGAAGTCTAGAAATATAGTTCAATGTTCTAAACGTGCTTTTGCTAGAACTGACACTTAAAGCACATCGCAGGACCTTTGATCGGGTCTGTACATTAACTTTACATTGAAACTGAACGCCCCTCAGCTGTTCGGTGTGAACGCGGCTTTAGAAGTGTGTCGATGAAGCTAAAACAAATCACCTCTTTGTCATGTGTCAGGGCCACCCTCGCACACATGCTTAAAGATTGGATCCTGCACACCTGTTCATCATCTCCTCGTCAGACAACCTTTTATTTGGTCATCCACGCCTGCCGGCCAATGTTGGTTCGGCTGTTACACTCCGGTAGAGTACACCGACCTAAAGCTACTCCCAAGCCAAGTTTAATGTTAAACACTGAGTCGTGTTACCTCTCCTTACTAACCTTTCTTTAACACATTCAAGGATTACCAGGATTCTCCCCCTGACACCATCAACCTGCAAATGCCAGCAAAAGATTTAAGAAAAATCCAGAAAAAAGTGGGAATACACAATGAGCCTCATTACTCATGCACACTTTGATGAACCAATGTTTTGTGTCTCGTTATATGTACCTGTGACCCCGTGATGTATTTTTGACAGTAATTTAATGGAAAGTTTAAATTCAAGACAAAAAACTCAAAACAAAGACAAACGGTATTCACTTGTCATGTTAAATTGTTAAATGTAAAACCAAATGTTGTGTTCTTTGTCTAACAAGCATACATTTTTTGACAACTATTTTACCCCACAGTGTTGATAATACTCAACCTTGAGTTCTCCTTTCTTCTACAAACTCAACGTTGTGCAGGTCTTCCTCCTCTACTTTCCTTATTATCAATGAAAAGAAGACTGCGAGACACATCACCTATGGCAGAAGAGTTCAAACGGTGGGTCAACAGTTGTTCTATAAACTACTCTGCAAATCTACTCATCACGTGTGCAAATGTGTTTTTTTTCTCACCTTCAGAGGCTGGATTAAGAGAAGACTCTGGAAGAAGGAGATAATCATCGATACCAACCAGCTTATTGAGCGTGGTTTCCCAAATTTTAGTCCATACAGCATTGTAAAATATCCTGACACAACGCTGGTCGCTGTCACCAGCAGCCAGCCAACAAAGACGAACCACCAGGGGAGCATTCCATGACAGCACGAACTTTTTTTCCCTCCGCCGTCACTAGCATTTGCTGGACGAAACCTGCGAGTAAAGAGCAAGAAACTGAAACTGCATGACTGAGCTTTATCATATTTCATTACAAGTTGTAAGTGAAATCTTAGGAAAAATGACAGGTGGCCCATCAGATTGAGAAGGATAAATGGAAAATAGTTGCTGGCAAGTAAAAACTCAAATAATAGGTAAAAAAATTACAAATGCATTACTTCTTATGGTTTGGCTCGTCCACTTTGACATGGCTTGGTGGGAACAGCTGACTTTCAATGAGACCCTTTATATTCTGGACTTGCTGTAGGGCCTGGCTGTAACTGTGTGGGTTTTGGAAGCTGGATGGACCCAACAAACTCAGCTCTTTGTCAATGTGACACAGTT